>OY292471.1:2500000-3750000 GCA_958496255.1 Camptogramma bilineatum | reverse complement strand
ATCTGTTGGCCTAACGTGTGCAACATCGAGAGAGATTATCTCGATCGGTCGAACTAACGCATACGTTAGAGCAGTTTACCCGATCGAGAAATCTGGTTTCTCGACTCTAGATGTTGCACATGTTAGGCCTGCTGGGCAAGACACCTAGCACGGAGACATGACGACAGGTGGAGTCGTCTAGTAAGGCGTCAACTGAATGGCGTCCAAGAACTGGATATAGAAATGTCCGCCGTCCGGCTCTGGACAGACGATATAACGAGCGTCATGGGACAAAGTTGGATGAGACTAGCACAGAACCGGAGGAATGGCACAAAAAAGCACAAAAACGAAGAATAAGATTTATAGTGTGCCGTTCAATCAATCACTATCACTACTCACTACATAATATAAAACAAAGTCGCTTCCCGCTGTCTGTCCCTATGTGTGCTTAGATCTTTAAAACTACGCAACGGATTTGATGCGGTTTTTTTTTAATAGAGTGATTCAAGAGGAAGGGTTATGTATAATACATGCATAATTTAGTAGAGAAATACTGATAATTTGAGAGGTTTCTAATGTGATGTGTGATGTCTTCTTCTTTTCGTATGAGCAAGTGGCCAACTCTGATGGAGTTTTTAGGCCGCCTAAAGGCCTCCGTCATGGCTTAACGACCTATAAGCCGGGACCGACAATTAACGTGCCCTCCGAAGCACGGAAGTGCTCAGCTCGTAATACCACTTGCGGTCACCCATCCTAAAAGTGACCGCGCACAACGCTGCTTAACTTCAACGATCAATCAAGAACGTCCAAGCAAGCTATGCCACGAGCGCTTTGTGTGATGTGACCCGTGTGAAGCCGGGGCGGGTCGCTAGTAAAGATAATAATTATAACATTTTATTATTTCTCTCTCAATAATATTTTATCTGTTTTGATATGTTTATCTGCTCCTCTAAAATGTTAGTAATCTTTGCAAACATCAAACATGGTATATTTTTGAGGAAATAACACTTTGCTTCCTTCTGCTCCTCCAAAAGATAAGTAATATTGTGTATCTTACGCAAACATGGTATATTTTTGAGGAAATAAAACAGCTTCCTCACCGCCTTTCCGGTTTGTTGAACTGCAAATTCACCATTGTCAAAATGCAAATGTTGTGAAATTCCATTTATCACAGTTACATTACCGTTACGTAACTCCCAATTATAACAATGCATCATAATAACACGCAATGGATTCGTTACATCGTAAACATGTCTTGCAAACAGGACGACATGAAAAACTAATTAGACAAAACATGTATGGAAAGTTGCATCGTGCATATAGCTATTGTTTTACTGCAAATACCTATTTAGCAATTTTATTGTAACACCATCATCATAGATCATTAGATTGGCCTCTCCTCATTTCAACTATTTCAATTCTATAACAATGGTTCGTATGTAAAATAACATGATTAGTTTTATCTATACTAAGCAGTTTAATAAAAAATAACAAATATTGGTGGACATTTCACACAGTGCTATCTAGCTCCAAACTAAGCAAAGCTTGTAGGTACTATGTATGGGAACCAGACAACTGATAGACTACTTATATATTTTCTAAATACATACATACATTACTTTAAAATAACCAGGCACAACAAACTTATATGATCATCGCTAAAATGTTTTTCCTAGTTGGAAATCGAACCCACGACCCACGAAAGGGTTAAAAATTAAATTCTGCATTTCGCTTTAGGTAAGTTTTTTGGAACAAAAATGTAGTAGGAACCTAGATAAATACTGCCTTAATCTAAATAACAACAAAAGGTGTTAAAAAATATGCTTACATTTTAAATGGTTTTGGTATTACGTTCGTATGGATTCGTCTATTGCCGGCATCTTAATCACTCATTGCATTCTACATACAAGCTCGCCGGTTTAGTGTACTTTCGACCTGCCCCTTGTAATACCATAATTTAATGATATATTTGGTTAACATTCTGTAGGTCAAAATATACATACACTTTCTCAACTCTTTCCGAGTAAGTCACGATACAAAAAACAGATTTGCACAAACCTATTTTCATATTCAGCATATAATTACCGAAGTAAAAGTGACAACGAATAGAACAAATAGAGGGAAAAAAACTTTCTTCTCACGGTAATAAAGCGTGAAAGCAAGTCTCAGATAATTATAAGCAGACACAAATTATGTGAAGAACTTACAACTCAGAGACATACACAGAACGCAATAGAGGGTGTTTTGCAGTGGTAAAACAGTTTTACTAAGTTAGGTATTTTTCGATATTATTGGCGTTTTTTAACAACTAACACTACTACATTACTAGCTCATAGATAGCACAACAATATCGCGCACCATACATTTTTATAGCAAGCCAATTATTGGCTTACTATAAAAATGTATGGTGAGCGATCTTGTTGTGCTATTATATTATAGCGTAGTCTGAAATGCGCTTAATATCTTTAAAAATATCTGTTTCAGAATGAAAGAAAAGATGTTTTTTTTTCCATTTAGGTTAGTAGAGCTCCTGAGATCCTTTATTTTTCCGTTCTTTCTATCCTTTAGTTAGAAGTTTAGATCATTTAAACATAACATTTAGTAAAAACTAAAACAGCCAATAATCTAAACATGCCTTGGATGAATTGACTTGCCGTCAGGCTCATCAAATTATGATATAAAAGAAATTTCAGTTTTCAGGGATGTTTTTACACCCTGTATTTAAAACTTAGCCGGTACAGTTTAATTGAACGACAAACAATCAAACTAACAAACTATGTAATTTATGATTCGTTAAAGATCATGTACTTTTCTCAGGGAACTTAATTAGATTTAACACAGGTATTTATTACATTATTTACCTAGTTATTTCTCCCGACACGTTTCGACATTGTTACAAGTTACAACAGCCGTGGTCGCGGGAAGTCTATGAATCGTGATCGCGAAAGTGTAAGTATAATGCTCAAACAATATTCAGCTATCAACATGTACAAGCATTCTAGACCAACCTATTTGATTGCAACCACGTAACAAGCCCAAGTATTTATCCTGAAAATCTCGATTTAAATGATAGAAAACACGCGAAACAAGTCTCTTGTATAAGCATCAGGCTATCGTCCAATGACAAAAAAGCGTTAAATAACTTCGTGATAACAATGGGAGAATTTTTTCGTCTTATGTCACTGTTTGTTATGTAAACAATTAAAAAGTAATTGTTTGCGGAGCAACAAGTGGGAGCTTAGTACACATAAATTTATTTGCATCCAAAATCTTTAATATTTTAAAAACATTTTAACCACGTGCTAAAAGGATTTCCTGTCGCATGTATTAGGGTCAATCTTCAGAATCAGCGCACCTGGTTGATCGCTATGGCGCCCCTTAAATATCGATATTACCTATTGCTTTTCTGCCCCTTCAGGGGCCAATATGAAAATATGCTTATTTAGACACCTCCTTCTCGAAATAAAATACAGAAAAGCAATAATATCGATATTTAAAAAGCACCATAGCGATCAACCAAACACGCTGATTCTGAAGATTGACCCATTACATACCGTTAGATATCTCCAATAGATCCTTACTACTACTACGTCAAATGCTTTTCATGCTACACACTCACAGATACTTGCAGTTTTTTCCAAATCTACCAGGAAAGGCTTGCTCCATCAAAGAATATAATACTTTGCGACAATTTGTATAATTATTACTTCGATTGACGTTGACGCTGAACTGCCACTAGATGCCGAGATTGGCGGCCTTTAGGCTGGGGGTACGAAACTTGCGACGGGCGGAGCGACGGCGGGGCGGCGCGACGGCGATGTAATCAAATGCATTAAAAACATTAAGCGCTGTGTACGAAACAAGCGACGGCGCGCCATCGCCGCACCGCCCCGCCCCGCCGTCGCTCCGCCCGTCGCAAGTTTCGTACCCCCAGCCTTACACGTAGAGATCGGACCGCGGGAAATAGCACGCGCCATTCCAACCTTCGCTAAAAACCTTACGTGTAGATGCGCGACGCTGACAGTTCGATCTGGCAAAGTTTTTAGCACAGTTTTTGTGACAGTTTTTTGCACGCATCACCGTTCATAATCGTACCACGCGCCAGTCTAAACTGTGACAATAATTAGCACGACAGCTTTATACGCAGTTAAATCTGTACAGATTTATCCGCGGTTCGGAGCGCAGTCCAGATGCGCGGTTAAAACTTGGAAGGTTGGAATGGCGCGTGCTATTTCCCGCGGTCCGATCTCTACGTGTAAAGGCCGCTATTGGCTGACGCAAACCGTCGGTATGCATATAATTTCGTTGAGCCTACCACAACTGACGTGTTAGCATTGTGTCAGGACAAGTTTTTTATAATCGCCATGAATGGTAGGGCTCACGCTAGTCCTACGTGTTTGTCATTACGTAAATAATGCACGAGTATTATCAGGAACTGGAACAGGTGGTACTTTCAGAATTTGCATCGATTGAAGTGAGCACAGCCGTCATACGTAAAAAGGCCGTATCTTCCTTAAAGTATGTAAGGAAATTACAAGGAAATTACGACCTTTCTACATTCTAAATAGGCCGTGACTTCCATAAAGTAAGTAAGGAAGAAAAGGCTTTTTTACGTATGACGGCAGTATAGAAGATCTGGGTAATGAAGGTATGGGTGGTTGGTAGAGAAACTCATTCTAACATGGTAACAATGGATTTCTCATCATACCTAAGTTTTTGAAAGCCCTGTCCGTATAGGCTTTTGTTGTAGGACTAAGAAAAGTATACTTTATCTATTATCAACACGCCTAAATACGTTGAATACATCTATAGTGTAGTCATACAAAGGACTTTGGAATTGGGATAACTTTTGGCGTCACTTATCGTCATAAAAACGTGTCATATTGTGGAATTTCCTATCAGCACTTACAAGAAACCGCTTAGGTAAATTAGTAACTTGATGGTACCTACTAACTTTATATTACTAAACAAAAACCGCAATGATCTACCCATCTGACTGATCTATCTAACTATATTTACTTAAACTTTCGTCATAAATTCACTATACCACAAATGTATCTACTTTGTACCCTTATAAGTCTCTCGGAAAGTGTAGTCAGAAAATAACTGTTTTCATAATCTTAAACTAGTAGTTCGCCCCGAACTGAGATCTCGCGCACCGTTGTGTTGATAGCCTAGATTTGGACTTGTTTCTGACTACCCCTATACCTACGTTAAGTGCTCTTTCTAGTGTTTACCACACAATGATATCTAATGCGCTACCTCAGTATGATAAAGATTATAGGCATACATGCAATACATTAAGTCGTGTCGTGTTTATATTCAATAGTTGACCCCGCGAACTTCGTACCGCGCCTCAGGAAAGGCCTCTTAGTTTAGCGTTGAATATGACGTGACTGACGCGGCTCGTTTGTCCCGTACAAAATTCAACTTTGTGTGATCGGCTCATTTTCTAAAAATGTCATGCTTCAATTCATGTCATGTGACCGTACACAATATGACAAAATCAGCTGATTTTGTCATGCTTCATTCAATCTTCAATCACACCTCGCCTACTCACTATGACAAAGTCATATAACATGACGCTACTCACTCACTCTAATGTAGTATGACGTCAAATCAAATGTCATAGCTTCACTCAAATGACAAGGATGGAATCTTTGTCATTATGACTATCTCTTCCTGCTTCAAATCACTCCTCGCAGACCGAACAGATTGTCATAGAGTCGGCGTCAGCACTGAAGTCCGATAGACGCAGCGTTGCTATCGCAGAACTAGCTTGTAAAAATTTACTAATTGTCCAATTATGGATTGAACAATAATAAGTTTGCAAGTTTGTACGTTTGATAATTCTACTCACCAGAAAAACTGAACTACCTTAACTAAAAAAGCATAATTATGCTCTTTTAGTTTCTAGTAGCATTTGCCGTAGGACTTGAGTGCTGACGCCGACTCTACTTTTTGAATTGAACGAAACGCAGGCGGCTCGTTTTGAAAAAACGTGTTTTGAAAACAAAAATTGGTTTTCGATGTTTTCGATTTTGCGGGTTTTCAAACGAACGAATGAAACAAAATATCACCGGACTGCCTAAAGGGCAATAGTAGAGTCGGTGTCAGCACTGAAGTCCGATAGACGCAGCGCTGCTTTCGCGTAAAAATGACTAATTGTCCAAATAAGGCTTGAACATTAATATTTAGGCAAAGTTGTATGTTCTTTAATTGACTAAAAGAGCTTAAAGTAAATAAAACAATTAGTTCCCACTTTTGCCGTAGGACTTGAGTGCTGACACCGTCTATATGATCTACTATAAAAAAAAATCTATTCAAGCGTTACAATTCCTCAGTATTTGTGCAAAAACTTTTTTTTATTCTAAAAATGTTCTACATAGCCCCAATGTACGGTATGCTCATTATTTGGCGACATTATAATTATGTAAATAAATGATTAAATTTAAATCAGCGTTTGTTTTTTCTTATCAATCAGCACGATTAGAAATTACATTTTTCCAAACTCACTTTTGAAATAGTAGTTACCTAACCTAAGATCGCACCATGAATGAACATTAGACCGTCTCTTCGAGTTCGTCAATGCGTAGGTCATTATGAACTGTCAAGTTGAAAATGATCGGCTCAAAAGAGCCGGCTCACTGAACCGGCTCATTTTGAAAATGAACCTACTCTTACAAAAGTCAATTTAAAATCATGTCATACCCAACACTATCTTAGTTCGAGAAATTATTAAAATAGCAGTTCAATACAAAATGTATTAGAAAATCAATTTCCCCTCCCCTCCCCTCCCCCCTCCATCCCCCCTACCCCCCTCCCTACCCCCTACCCCTCCTTACCCCCTCCCTAACCCCCCCCCTCCCTACCCCCCCTCCCTACCCCCCTCCCTACCCCCCTCCCTACCCCCCTCCCTACCCCCCCCCCCTCCTACCCCCCCTCTCTACCCCCCTCCCAACCCCTATCCCCCTCCCTTCCACCTCCCCCTCCCTCTCCCCCTCCCCCTCGCCCCTTCCCCCTCCCTCTCCCTCTCCCTCAAATCGTCAGCCACATCGTCGCTTACCATCAGGTGAGATTGTGGCTAAACAAAGGTCTATCTAGAATAAAAAAAAAAAAAAAAAAAAAATTTGGTACATGCCCAGCCCACTATTTGCAGGAGTTAGCGTTTGCATACGTGACAGGTTGCAAGCCCATCGCCGCTATTAGAACGTTAACTGGTTTCCTCACGATGTTTTCTTTCACCGTTTAGAGCTCGTGTTAATGCGCATTTAAATTTTTCTAATCGAAAAATCCATTGATGAGCACGGCCAGGGTTCGAACTTACGACCTATGAATCGAAAGTCGAGCACTCTTCCACTCGGCCAACACGGCTTTTATTTTCAATCTCAAGAAAAAATATCAAGTAGCAACTAAAATCATTGCAAACCAAACCACAACGATGCCACACTCCTTGTCTGTTAACCAGACCTACGAATACATCGAAGCTCTATGAAACGGGAGCTCTCTCCATACTTCCGTTAATTGGTTTTCATCAGTTTTCTTTTTCACTGTATTTCAAAAACTATAGAACCTAGAAGAAAACTAAAAACCATTTTGGAATGTATAAATTGAGTACTTTCATATGACACCCCACTCAATATATTTGGGTAACTTTGAAAAAAAATTAACCCCTTGGGAACCCCATATCTTTACAACCCCTTCATCGATTACGCTCATACGCTCCACAGCAAATTTCCATAGCACAACCTATTGACCTATCAAGTTTCATACAGATTGGATAAGCGGTTCGATAGTTATGCGAGAACATAAAAATGAGACATACAAACATACAAAGCAAAATCGCCTAACTTGCCACTAAGATCTTCGCTCGCTTCGCTCGCTCGATCGATAAACATTGGATACAAAATAATATGATTTACATATTTCTAAATCTAGATTTCTTATCATTTTATATTTTCTTCATGATAGCTTTAATGTTTAATTAAAGTGTTCAGCGTCAAGTTTCTGCGGTGCCCCCTGAAACTGAATGGTGCTTGTGTTTAAACTTTTTGACTACAACTTTAAGCCATGACTTAATTCATAAAAAGTTCACAGTTCTTAACGAATACATCATACAAAACTGACCTATTCATATTTATGTAAAATAACTAAGTAAATTTAATAATTTTCATGTAAACGAAAGGAGATAGTTATAAAAAATAAATAAACAATAATATCCAAGTAAACATGACAGGACATGGCAACAGCCGTTCCAGCTATAAGAAGTCTTTAAGTCCATTACAAAATAACAGGGTCGGTTACTGCGTATAACGTTGCATGTATCTCGTGTGAAAACATCTGAATATCCCATCGTATTAACTGTCGGTTCCATTGTATGCAAAGTTCTTAAACGCCAATCATTGGCTGCGTGAGCCACGCAGTACCCACTTACGATTCCGTGATAATACACCTGCATTTGCAAAAAGTTCATTTTATTATTGTCAATGTATGATAATCTCGCAATAATGTTAGTTTTTACTTTGTAGAGAGTCAACTCTGACGAAGGTTTTATTTCTTTAAAAAAGGAAACAAACAAATTAAATAGAAATATTAATCTAAAAAACTTTTTTTTGCATTGCCATCAAGTTGTGAGCTACCCTGAAAGTTTCAGTCGGATAGTCGGGAGTTGCATGATTCCAAACGACAGGATTTTTCAATTCACAAAATCACGATTAAAATTGATAGTTTCTTATCCTCATGAGGTTCGCATCTGTGGAGGGATATGCTTTGGCGCACAGCTTTAGCCCTAATCGTGCCAAACTTCATGATACGAGTATATCCGGTAGAAGAAGCTACCATTCTTATTGGCATCATTTCAATCGGATACAGTACTGTTGAACTAGCACAGTAGCATTCGTCCATTTGTAAGTAACACTCGTAATTTCATCACGACTGGCACCTACCATTTCATTGTATATTACGATTATGTTATTACATTTTCTGTAACGTCTAACAAATGCATTACATTGTTGGTTTGCTTGTCTGTTTGTATAAGTTACAACCCGATAATTACTGATTAGGTAGACTCGCAAACTGTAAACACTAACATTTGTGTTGGAGACGCAACTCAGTATGTTTAAAAAGGCAAGAATACCTGGCAGAAAAATCTAGCGAATAAAACTATAGCACACGTAGTTACCGTCCTTAGGGAGTGGGCACATTGCGTTTTTTGCAGCGTGTTTGTATCGATACAAACGCGATGCGAACGCGCAGCTCATAAGCGCGCTGCAGAAAATGTGTGTGCCCACTTCCTTAATATTCGAAATATTACTTCCACCCATCGAAGTTTTATAGACTGTTTCGGACCTAATGCTGAACCAATTAAGAGCAATTAGAAAGGAGGTCTGTGTTTTATGTTGAGAAAGCTTCGGCAAGAGATAACATTTGTAAAATCTAACAAATGCGTACAGTCACAAGGAAAAGTCCATAGACTATTTCAGAAAGTCTGTCTTTTGTAATCTGTGAATGCAAATAAAACATGGAAGCATGTCTATAGCTAGAAAATTTCAAATGCAAACTGAGCCGCGGTGGGCGGGACTATAGCTAAAGCTGGATTCGACCAAACTGGATTAAGTTTTTACTCGAGAGTAAACTACTGTTTGTTTGAATATTTTGACATTATAAAGTGACACCTTATAACCAGGATAATTTGAATGCACATAATAATGTTCGGTTGCGCTTTCTAAACAATTGTATTTCGAATTATGTCGGCTAACTAGAGTAACTACTCTGGAGTAAGATGACTTTTGGTCAAATCCAGCCTAAGGCACGAATGCCCGCCCAAGTAAGATCGATAATCGTCATGAAATCACAACAACGTTGGCAGATCAGTGACAAAGTTCCGATGCAGTGTTGTTTTGGTTTTGATACAAGATTTCACTTGATGTCTTTATAACTAAAGTGATGATTTGATGCTTATAATTAACTCCAAAGTTAATTGTTTTTTAAAACTTGAAGTAATATTTATCAACTTTTAAAGCTGATTGTACTACCAGACTGATGTCTGTAACTTTACTTACAGGATGTAGGGTATAAATTAATGTAAATATATAGGATAAGTGTCTAGTCTGCTCGTATAAAATGAAACCAAGAAAAGCAAAGCCTGATCATTTGCAAGTGACTTTACGAGGAGAAGTTATTTTATCTGTATTAGAAATGTTGCAACGTAAACCTGGTTCTATATCCTCTGGCACGGTAGACATTTCCTCAGATATTTAGGTTTTTGCCTTGAATATGATCAGGGAGGACCTGAGATAAAACCAAGCTGTATTTGGCACATGCTAACATTGTGTAAGTAGTATAGTGGGACCGTCGGAAGGGGAAGACCTAGGCGCACATTCCTGGACCAAATTGGCGAACTATTGAAAAAAGGCCAGGTCAAGAGTACCTTAAACCGACGAGCTTGCATGAAGATTGTGATGAGAGTGAATGAAGCGAAAGAAGTGTGTCAGGATCGTAGCAAGTGGAGATATATGGTCTCTGCCTACCCCTATGATGGGAAACAGGCGTGATGTTATGTATGTATGTAGTATAGTATGTTCAACAACTGATTCCCTTTAATGTACTTAAGTGACGGTAAAGACCACGAATATAACATTCTATAGAAACTTGACGAGCTTATTTTGGCTTCATTCCCTTTCATCAAATTTTATAATGCTATCTAATTCGATCAATAAAACATATCAATTACTATTTATCACTTGTTATAAGTGTACTTTGTAATTCAAATTATGTAGGTAAGTACTTAAATAAATATGCACTTTAACAAATTGAAACAAAGTTCCCACGATTACGTCTCATTAAAAGGTTGGATATTATTAATCCCTTTTCATATATTATTCAAATTAATGACTCATACTGTACTAATGTGGTTTAAATAATCACGGAGCGTTTAAGTCTCATTTATGTTGAAAAAAAAAAACAGACGTGGAGTCGACTAGTCGTAGTAAGTATAAAGCAGCGTATTTTGGAGTTTTCACGTACTAGGTACACTGTTAAAATTATAAATAACTTTTAAACTAGTTTATAAAGAGGCAATGGTTGTTAACTCGTCGTGGACTGCAGTTGCAGTATAGTTTCAAAGATTCCAAATTTACATCTCATTTCTAAAGCAAAAACAGATGTAGATTCAACTAGTGTATTAAACAAGTTAGATTAAGCATTCGGGTGTGTACAATAAAGAATTACTTACAAGAGTTTTTATCATGCGCAATTTTATCTTAATATTATATGAGATTCAACTTACTAAAACGGTAACATACTGGTTGGTTGTCATGGGCGTAAATAAATAATATTGCTTAGCTTACCTGAAACAAAAAAAAAACAACAGTTAAAATAGCTGAAATCAAATAAAATATTTTACGGGGTAGTTATTTTAACAAATTTTAATTCATGTTTCACTGTAAACGAAACTTAGACCGACGAAACTTAGAAAGCTAGAATGAGGATACTGTGAGGCTAAAAAGGCTGTTATAGCAGAATCATAATGATTTGTATTAAGTTTTGTTCTCGTAACTCTCATGTCTAATATGAAAAAAAAAACATACATACAGCCGAACATAGAACCTCCTCCTTTTTGGAAGTCGGTTAAAAAGAGACGGCATATAGTGCAATTATGATTTTGCTACTTATAGCCCTTTTAGCCCTGCTGTTTACAAATGAAATTAGAATTGTCCACATTTCAAGCTTAATCATAATCATTACAAGATCGTTTACCTATGGAAAAGTTTCATTGTGACGATTTTCCTTGATTTTTTTACATTTTAAGTTTATTTTGAATACCTTTAATTTTATTTCTACCAAAAATGATAATAAAACTAACCACAACCCACACTTTTTAACGACTTAAGTTAATAAAGTACCTACCTGTAATTTAAAGCTAATGAATGTTTTTGAATTGTACTAAAATAAATTGCAAGCGACACTAATAAAATTAAGATAACGAAAAACCACTTAAAATAATCAATGATTCTAAATATCGCGAAATCGATATCAATCAACCAAGCAAAAAAGATTCAACAAATTGAATGCGACAACTTCATATTTGTTCTATTTTTAGGACTTAGTTTATTATGTACAATTAAAAACATCATCGTTATTAGGCAGTTGTCCCACCGCCGCGCCGGCGAGGAAACGACTAACTATCGATCGGCTATTCTATCGTACGTAAAAATACAATAGATCTACATTCCGTAAAAACAAAAGAGATGCTATTAATTGTTGATCGCTGACTGTTTACACTGCCGGCGAGGACTTTCCCACTAGTTTTTCGCTGTGCGACAAGAGCTATGAAAGACAATACTCGCTAAGCGATGCTTTGGCGGTCAGAACTCGCCGAGAGGCCAAGTAGTGGTCATTTCTGCACAGTGCGGCTGCACTCGCACACTCGCTTATAGTCCAGCGACAAATCTATCGAAACTACACACTCGCTTCTCGCCAACTCGTTTATAGTTTCTAGTTCTACTCGTTTCTCGTCGGCGGTGTGCAATTGCCTTAGGTTCTTTTGGTTCGTGACAAACAGACAAACAAAACTAGAGATGGCAAAAAACCTATTAAATATCAGTCTTGTCATCAGGCGGTCGCTAACGAGCAGACGATTTATGAGAGCACGTTTTGTTTATTTTTATCACGATACAGTATGCGTCAGTTCATTGTGCACTTGATGTGTTTTGTCGTTAAAATAGTAGAGCATTGAATGAACCTCTAGTCACACAAAACGCCTAATAGTAAGCTCGTATTGTGGCAAAAATCTCATAAATATTGATGAAAGTTTGTTAGGTTTTCAAAGACCCGAGACAAATATTTGCAGATCATACAAACATTTGCCTCGCGGCACCTTCTGTGTTTCCACTCCGCCATAGAGGTCGTCAAAAAAATCAAAAAGCTATAATATAGAACCAGTCAGCAAAGTTCTTAGACATATCCCAACATGGTATTGCCAGCAAGCAGGGTTAGGGTACTGTCACTTTCAACTTAATTAGGAGTTGCCACCTTGACTGTGACCATATCATGTGGGTCTAGAAACTAGACTTAACTACTTGAAATCCCGGTTTGTCATGCTTTTACTTTTACAAAACCAGTAGGTAACTAATCCATCAAGTGTTTTTTTTTGTGTGTTAGGCCTAATTATGGCTCTACTGTTTTACCAAAGTGCCCACACACAATAGGTTCCGGCGGATAAACCCGTGGGCGTCTGTTAGTATACATATCTTAATGTAGTCATATAATATAGTAGGTAAGAATTACAAGTAATGTCTCTGCGGCGCTAGCGAGACAAAGGCCAAGCTTTCGTAACCTTGCTGGCATACCCGACCCAAATGATTCATGGTTTTGGATAAACATAGCCACACCTTTACCAAATATTTAAGCTGAACTTTATTAGAATAGAAACTAATGTTACTCTTAGTTCTTATAATCATGTAATGGCTGACGAAGTATCACTCACGAAAGCTCCTCTTTCACCGCGTCACACTAAAATAATTGACTCTGTACTTACACGTAAATCGGTAACACGTGTATATGGAGAATTCGCAGAACTGTCAAAGACATTGCTTCCGATTACACAGAGTTATTGTATATTCACACTGTTTACTTGCCCCTATTAATATTCATAAACAATTCTTGCGATCAATTACAAAATATTGTACGATACTGAGAAATTGATAATGCAGCTGTGTCAACTCGTATTAATAGGACCGAGTAAACATCTTCACGAAAGCGCACGCATTTGGAATAAATAGATTGCGAAACAGAACTGTTGCCAGATTTCACAAAACCAACGGTCCCGAATAAGCAAGTACAGCTCAAGGACTTATCTTACCTCGCATCCACACGTTAGGGCCAACGTTGGTCCCAATGTCACTCGCCAACGTGTGGATCTAGCAAAATCAGCCCCAACGTTGGCCCCAACGTTGGGGCCAATGCAATTTTGTCAGCTCCACACGTTGGTGAGAGGCATTGGGGCCAACGTTGGCCCCAACGTGTGGATGCGAGGTTATCAATGCAGGTAAACTCAATTCCAAGACATAAACAACTGGACAGGTGAAAGGAGGATTTGACGTGACTGAATGGTGTCTCGTAAGAATATGCACATGGAAAAATACATAACGGATGACCTTAGAGTTATCAGGTCAGGTCAGAGACTCGGTGCATTTGGTATTTGGCCAGTTTTATTCAGTAGAATTTTGTTAAAACAATCTATGATTTTATTCATGCCAGAAATTTTAGGACAGGCCGAAAACTTTGAATCGACAATGATCTCATAAAATGGATTGATCCTGAGCTGAAATTGTTACCAAAGTCATATTCATGTCGTAATACACAAACATAACTAGTAGTTCGCCCCGAACTGAGATCTCGCGCACCGTAGATGGCCAACATTTGGACTTTCTTCTGACTACCCCTATAATTTCAAGAGCTACTACTGCCGGGTATGCCTATTGTGCTAGCTCTTCATGGTAAAAAATACTAGCATGCATGCAATACATAATGTCGTGTCTAATTTTTCATTTATTTCATATTTATGAATTCTCGTCGTATTTTTAAATGTATACGTCCTAGAATAAAAATAATAACTATTTTAGAATGTACAAATAAAGACCTTTCATTTGACACCGCACTCAATATATTTGTTTACTTAACTTTTTTTACCCCAATTATTTTCACTTTTTATCAAAATTTTTTTTATCATGAAAATAAATCAAGTAGCATCTAAAATCATTGCAAACCAAACCGCAACGATGCCACTCTCTTTTTAAGACCGACCAGTCAATGAGCTACGAAGACATCGAAACTCTATGAAACGGGAGCTCTTGCAGCTCTGGTTTCGAAGTTTTTGGTCTTTGGTCGTATTTCAAAAACTATACATCCTAGATTAAAAATAAAAACCATTTTGGAATGTACAAAATAAGCCCTTTCGTATGACACCCCACTCAATATATTTGTGTAACTTTCATAATTTTTTACCCCCTTGGGAACCCAATATCTTCACAACACCTTCATCGATTAAGCTCATATGCTCCACCGTAAATTTCCTTACCACAACCTATTGACCTACCAAGTTTCATGCAGATTGGATGAACGGTTCGACAGTTATGCTCGAACAACAATTCGTGAAACATACAAACATACAAAGCAAAATCGCCCAACTTACCACTAAGATCTTCGCTCGCTTCGCTCGCTCGATCGATTACACTTTATTTTATAAGTTACATTTACCTATTGGTACTCTCTGTTAAGAAATATGGAGTAATTCACATGCCAAATGTTAATACTGTCTACACAGATATTGTAGTTGTTTCGCAATCAGAATTCGCCCCGAAAAATTTATATCAAACTAGCATTCTGTAGTCCTTTAAACAAAGATTTCGAAACTGTAACTAGTTTCTTATGTATAATGGGAACAAATTCGTTTGGATTTAGATTAGCTGCCGTTAGTTTATTACCTAACTGTTAAGAACTGCATTCCATTGAACTAGATTAAACTGTTCAATTTCGGTAACAGCCATAGATTAATTCAATCAGCACGCTATACCGTGAACCTAAGCGTAATAAGAAATTCAATAGCTTTGAAATCGTTTACCTCAAACGGTCCATTCAGAGTCGACGCACATAATGAAGAAGAAATAAACAAAAATACCGTAACACTGCAAACGCGTATGTCACGATTTTTCGGTTTTTAGGCCAACGACTGTCGAACCTTCGGAATCACAAGTCAGTCACGTAAGTCCGGCGCATATCTGGCCTATTTCTCGTGCTTTGCATCATTCTGTCCGTATAAGGTAGGCATAGTTGTGACCTTAGGGGAGTGATGTAGAGCGGGTTGTGACGCAAACTCGACAATGCCTCAAGATTTGAGTTTAACCTGAGGTTTAATGGCCCTTGTCGACGCCCACAGTGAGTACGCTCAGATCCTAATTTGGTAACGACCACACGAAACTGAGGTGATTTGTTATCAAACACAGGTTAACATGAGCTTGGCTGTTTGAGCGTGTTTTAGAACATTCATTTATGAGAGCATCGAGAGCGTATATCAGTACTTTAACTTTTAACCAAAATGAACTGTAAATTAAAAAGAAACAAGCTTGCCATGTACAGGAAGAAGTTTACAGGTAAACCCTCTCAAGCCTACACAGTCTTCAACCTTTTTATAGCCCTTTTCAAGAATCGCAACATGTCTTCACAATTGAATTGGTGCGGCAAATGCTAAAAGCTTTTTAGCTTCTACATTAATCTCTATAGTATAAGTCGAACAGTGCTTAATTTAAATAAGAGAAGCTTTATAATAAAGTCAGTTGTGGCAGTTTTTTAATATGTTAAAATTGAACACCAATTCAAATCTGCATCTTCATATTCTGTTATCGCTACGTCTTTACCACTACAGTCATTTATCATACACACGAAGTTGGCACCCTGCTGTGCGAAGATTACTCAGCTACATTGTAATCTGTTATACACAAATCTTGATCCAGAGTTTCCTCCGATTCAATCACACATCTTATGATTTCAACTTCCTAGTGCTTTTGCAATACATCAGGCGTGTCTCGCAATTTGTCTCATGTCAGTCGGCAACAGGTGCAGTTTGTCACGTGGCTCGGCACATTTGCAGGTAAATTAAACACTACCATATCGTCAACATCACCATTACCGTGATAGCAATCTTTGTAATGATGCCTGCTGGTAACTACGTAGATGTTTTGCGCGATGCATCTGAATACGAGGTTGAAGTACAAATATATCACAAAAGATT
The DNA here is from genome assembly GCA_958496255.1 of Camptogramma bilineatum. Lineage (NCBI taxonomy): Eukaryota > Metazoa > Arthropoda > Insecta > Lepidoptera > Geometridae > Camptogramma > Camptogramma bilineatum. The sequence goes on along the minus strand of OY292471.1, from coordinate 3,733,232 downwards.
ATAAAAGCACAAGAGTTATTAATGCAAAGATAACCTGAGTTTGATAACTTGCAGTGCATATTTATGGTTCGATTATAATGCAACAATGTTTTGATGAAGCTTCATATTTTACTCTCTTAAAACATGTGGATGGATGATGCTCCCATGCTCCTACGCGTGATCCAAAGTCTGGCACTTTTTTGGCTCAACATATCAGCATTGCCATCCAGCGCGGTAATGCTGCCAGTGTCTTGGGCACGCTTCCGTCTGGCAGTGGCTTGGATCAGTTGAGCTACCTATAGATAGTTTCCAACGATCCTTAGGTGGCTCAACTGGTTCTTTTTGTATTTTATACTTTTATGTAAATATGTAGTAGTTTAGTTTATGATGTTCCTAATTATGTGGAAATGTTTAGGAATGGAAAATTTTGATTTGAAATCACATAAATTTGAAGGAGTTGAAAACACAATTTTTATTACGCATAACGGTGATATTATTTCTACTTGTCATGTAAACGAACTATTAATTGGAAAACATATCAAAACATGTCTATTATATTATATCTTTAACGATAATTATCAAGGAATGCTATAGCTTAACAATTAGTCACACATATAAAATTCCACGTCTATTAAATCCTTCGAGCTCCAAAATCATCTACAAATTGCTATAAATACTGTTACGTCTATAACTATACGTTACATAACTGAATGCTACAGATTAAAACTAAAGATCGCTAAGGGGTCGTAAAGATCAAGATCATCAACCGCTCGGCAGTGACCAGACGATGTTGTTTCAAAATCTGTGATCAAATTTACATAAAAAGCCGGCTATCGGCTTCTCTTGAAACATTGAACGTGTATGGAAAATAAGAGACTAAATTATTATTTTTTTTAAAACCGACTTCAATGTTATAAGAGCTGAGCAATTTTCTGCACTTCCAAATTTTCAAGAATTTTCCATTTTCCAAATTGGTCTAAGCGAGTAATCGGTGAACATACATAAATTAACTCAAATATTATCCTTCAAATTCGTCATCGACAATAAATTATAACATTATTTCGAGGAACAGTTTCTTCTAATTGATTAAAAAATAATATTATAAAGATAGCACCGCGCTATTTACCTGCGTTCATTGTTAATCGGTAACCTATTTAGTGCGGAATCGCAGTCCATGTTTAGAGAAGGCTGGCCGGCTGCGCCTGCGCATCCGACCGGTCAAGTTCACGGAGCCAAAGCCACTCTTGCGCATCTAATGTGTTTCGGTGCTTCCATTGGGTAATGTCCATATTTGCAATGTTACGGAATTGTACGTAATGGTTATAGTTGCTCGCGTTTCATGATGGAATTGTTGTAGCAATGATATGCGGGTAATTTAATATGGAAACTTTTAGAAATTAGTATGATGGAATATTACCGTGGATTTTTCCTAACAATAGTAGCAAATATAGAAAAATATGTTTTCTTGTTTTTACAAATAATTTGCTAAGTTAGCATGTAACCGAAAACTTCCCTTGTTTGTTCTATACGGGCACTTCAGATATTAAGTTTCCGTTTTCATTCAGTAACCAAAAATTCAAAGCTGTGAATATATTTTATGAGGTATACTTCTAAAATAGAATGCGAACTTTCATATAAGCAACAAAAAAGCGTTATGCTACATAAAATAAAAACCGGTCAAGTGCGAGTCGAACTCGTACGCCGAGGGTTCCGTACCTAGCCATGGTGCCAATTAAGCTAGTATTAATTGTATGAGCGCCCATACAACTCGGAGGACACTTGCCAAATTTCGTTATTCTAGGTCAACGGGAACTACCATTTAGGTTTTCGACCCAAAACCTCTAGGGTACTTCCGGTTGACCTAGAATTGTCAATTTTGGTTACAAGCAAGGCCTTACAGCACAAGTAAAGGAAAAATTCCGAAAAATAAAAAAAGTTGATAATTAAGGTATGTTTTGGTACTTACAAGTTTTCACGAAAACCTAAATTTGCCTATATCTTTTTATAGTGTTGACACAGGACCTTGATTTTTATACTCACAATAGGGACTATAGACCTTAGTATATGGTATAAATTTCAACTTGCTAGCTCTACCCGTTCCTGAGATAATCGATGGTGACACACGGACAGACAGACAGACAGACGGACAGACAGGCAGACAGACGGACAGACAGACAGACGGACAAGAAAGTGATCTTATAAGGTTCCTTTTTTTACCTTTTAAGGTACGGAACCCTAAAAAGACAATTTCCACAAAAGTGGGCTATAGAAATGTCGGTCACAAAAATATTAAGGCTTTAGCGTTAGCCTAAAAGTCTACAAGCACGAAACTATCTTCACAAAAGAAAAAAGTGGGCTATAGTAGCAATGTCGGTCACAACAAACCGCGACCCGGTCAATGGATGCTGTGGTCAGCAGAGCGCATCGCGATTGTGGCACGGATGCCCTCGGGCGCTCATGAACTTGACCTGCGGAAGACCTCAATGGATTTCGCAAATGACTGTAGGCTTATGATGAGTAACGTTTTTTGAGTATGAGAGGGCGGAATAATGTGATGCGGCTTTGCGTGGATGGCATTGTTTCTGTATGCCATTTGTATAGCGGGGAATAAAACTAATGCTCGTATTTTAAGAACGTACTCAATTAAACATTGATTTTAAACAGTTTTCAAACGAAGTATTAATAACACAAGATTTTGAATATGTACTAAAGTTCTGAAATACAAATAGCTGTGACTATCATTAGGAATGTACTACTATTATTCTGTGTTAAAACGAAGAATTCTTATCAAAAATATGTGAATACTGGAGCCTTTCTCTTTTAATAAAATCATTAATTATTTTTTAGAATGTATAATAAGAGTCTCATAAATTCCATTTAAACAGGAACCTTGAAAACGATTTATCACTCGATTATTGCAAGTAGCATATCCGTTTGATATGACATCAGTGCAAAAGCGCGAATGAAGGTGGCGCGCCAAGTATGGTCGGGTCAAGGTGCCTTTTGTCTTTCCAACTGCTTCCCCTACTTCCGCAAACAAGTCGATATTTCGGTGAAGTTATTCGAAATCATTTCAGAGAATTGATCATGGCCTCTTTAGCATTTTGTTTAGAATATGACACTGAAGGCTGTATTTTAAGATGATTTGTATTATTGTAAATAAGATTTTATAAAGCGCCATCTACTGAGCCCACCCAACTGAGCCCAACCAACCAAACCTAATGAATGCCCTCGACTCATATGTGGTACCTGTACGGGCTGGGCTAGGCCGCCTGAGGGCACCGCAATGGCTTGGCAGTGAATAGTTTAAGAAGAGAAAAATTACGAAGACTTATACATTCGAAACAAAATAGATTTAACACTTAAAAGTGATACTAAATGTGAAATATCAGTTAAGTTCCGCTAAGAGGCTATGGCGCCAATCACAAATCCGGAATCGTGACAATACTATCAACTAACAACAACAACCTACGATTTTTGCTCCAACATCAATAACCCTATCTTTCTGTACATTTGGAATGGACTATACCCATTGATTTAGGTTACAACCTTACAACCTATCTAATGTACTAAAATTATACCAGTTTTGTAAGTCACAAAGTTGAAAGGCATAACTTTACTTTAGTAAATAAAATTCTTTCTGATTGTCAGTCAACTAAGTACAATAGATACAGATCATATCAAAACAAAATTATAGACATAATAGTGTAATCATCATTGTTTTGATACTGTACGCTATAAAAATGAGTCATATGACCGTTCTATGTAAATTTTGTAAATTATCGTATGTCTTGAATGCAAACAAATATTTATTTACTTCTTAGAGTAGAAAAGTTGAGTTTCTTTTTGTGGTATGGCTCATAATGGCTTTTAAATATCAGCTATTGATGATGATCATAAAAAATGGGATAACTACGAGTTGAGATTAATCGTACATTCTAAATGCATTCCAATCTTAACAGTAAAGTAACTTCGTGTCAGCTATCTCAGCTATATCAAAATCGTGATTTAGCCACCAATACATAAACTTTCGCATTTATTTGAGTTTAAATGTGTAGTGACTGCATTCATTGATCAGGAACCTTATTATTCCAAATAGTATAACACTGAACTTTCAAGTTCTTTTGTTCGCTCACATATCGTGTCATATCTAAATAATAGTTTAATAGGCGTGTGGCAATGACCTCGAATTTCGTAAGGTATTAGTCGATTATATCATACTTATTCACGAACGTAGTGGTCAACAAAAGTAATTGGAGGCCTCGATTCTCGAATGTGCTTTTAATTTAATCATGTGGGTAGTGGTATCATACTGGCTGATATCCGTACATAGTAACCCTATTAATAGTGGATAAACTTCCTTTGGCTCAAACGGCTTCTAAATCTGTTGCAACCTCTTTTCATTGACATGATAGTGGATAAGACATAATTTTGTAAAACCTTGCTAAATTGTTGAGCAAAAAAGCTAATTGGATAGGTCGAATAAGGATCAACTAAGTCCACTTTTGACAAGCAATGGGCTCTAGTGCCGTGACAGACGTTGACTCTGCGTTGTAAGCTAAAATGAGTCAAACGCAATGGGGTTACTAGCGGCCATTTAAGAATTATGTCTTACACCTTCCAATTCCACAATCAGATCAGCTCCATGGAACCTCTGGTAGTTTCTTTAGAAATACACAATTGCCAAGTTTCATCATCATCTACATATATCTATCTATACTAATATAATAAAGCGGAAGAGTTTGTTTGTTTGTTTGAACGCGCTTATCTCAGGAACTACCATCCGATTTGAAAAAATATTTTTCCATTTGATAAGCTAAACTCTTGAGAAAGGTTATCCATCACTACAGGGGCAACACCCCGAGGGCGTTGCTAGTTGATGATATAATACAATAAGATCTGCGTTTAATTCAATTACTTCGTATCCAGTACCTAAGTATTTCGTTCTTTCTTTCCAACAAAAACGTTTATATTACTTCAATATTCGAAACACCAGGTACACACGTGATTCGTAAGTTGTTACTAACTTGTTTTTATAGACATCAATAAATAAAATATATTGATATTATGCTAATGTATGGTTTTCTATGAAATATGACAAGTCATTAAATTATGGATTCCCGCCACACGACCGACAAAAAATGTACATTGGAAAACAATCAAGACATGTTTCTTCAAAGCATGGGCGCGACTATTGTAAGTTCTCAATCATCACAAACGAAATGTTTTTATAATATTCAACAAAACAAGTACACCAGTCGCTATTATGTATTTGTTTTTGAGAAGATGATATATTCACAATATCATCTCTTTAAATGGCATCTCTTTAGGTCCATTGCTTGAAAACTTTCTAAAGATTTGTTGGATTGATTGTCATGATAGGTACGAAATGCACGAATCAACAAAACTTAAACAGTTTTAATCATAATTTTCCGATAGCCGGTACCTCTCACAGTGATTGCAAAAACACAAGAGTTAAAGAAAACCTGTGGTTCTAAATTACAGTATCGCTGCAGAATACGGACTTGTATTACAAAGTGAGGAAAATATAGAGTTGCCGCCATGGACTGTACAATTATATGTTGAAATGAGGCGAACTGTATTACCTGGCCAACTGCTAAGTGGAAAAATACATAAACATGTGATAGATAAAACTGATAAATATAAGCTAAACAACCTCAATCACTACATACTATATTGTAATAACTATTCAAAACTACACGGGGAAGTACCCAAGGCATATATTTTGTTTAGTGGCATTCGAAGTCAAAAAAGTGATATACCAAGCACTATAATAATTAGTATACTATAGTAACTTACTTAAGATGTACTTACTTATATATTTATTTGTTTTTTACTTATTTATTTATTTATATATGTCGCTACGCGTGGCACTTATATAACCCTACCTATAGATATAGATGTAAGTTTCAAATTGGTTGAGCAGTTGAAGTGTAATGAAGCCAGAAATAGACATAATGCAAACATTGTTAGGAACTTTCACATTTATAATATTAGGAGGCTAATAAAACAGTTTTATCTTGATTAAAAATCAGGAAGACGTTTGGCTAACAATAATAGTAGCCTCGACCTAGGTTGAATTGAACACTAATGATCTTTTGTTGGCTGATGAAGCAATTAAAAGTCATCAAATCTAACAAAAACACTCAATTTAAAGAATATTTTCCAACATACCGATAAGGATACATTTTTTCTACGGATTTATAAATAGTTATTTCGAGTAGTGAATTAAACATTCATACAATCAACCAAAAGAAGCGTTTTTTATAGACGTTGATGAACTGATAGTGATAACATTTACATACACAGAATGGAATAATGATGCGTCTACAATGTATTAGTTACATAAAAGCGATGTACAAAACCCTATTTTTATTTTACACTGAAGAATATGTATGAATGACTAACTAGGCAATTCATACAACAATGTAGCAATCACACACATCCACATTTTTACCGTATAGCATATTGCAAATGCCAAGTGAAAAGTCCAGTGCCGCTTTATAGCTAAGTAACAGTAAAATAAAATATTCCAAGCACACAACCGGGCATTCAAATTCGTCTATCTATAAACGAATCTATATACTTTATAGTCAGTAATAAATAACACAGATGCCAGCAGGAATGTGATATACAAATTAAAAATGCAAAAATACCAACAAGGATCTAAATTCCAAAAAAACTACGACCAAGGTTACAGAACATAGATTCCTTACAATATATGCATTTAGGTACGTATTCGTCAAATTGCTTTGTGTATGAAAAAGTACAAATAAAGATATAAGTATCAATACATTTAATATACATACGAATCAATTTAATTTAGAGTGATTTTTTTTTTGTTTAGTTATTAAAACTTCAGACGAAGATATTCGTTTAAAATGTCACGAAGTTGCATTGATTTGTGGCATTTTATAGATGCTTTAAGTTTTTGTACATAGTTGTATAAATACATATAAAAACATTAGGCATCAAATAAATCCATTTGTAAAATTGACCGGATGACAATTCACAAATAATTGGTTGTAAAATAAACCTGTGCACAATCTAAATCTAATCTTGGAGAAAACCCTGATTCTTTTTATGTTTGTATGCGTGGGCAGTATATGCTATTATGGAAAGACATTTAGAACGCTACATTTTTTCTTGTTAATACACCATTATGTTTATTAATGTCCTGTTTAGATGTAAAAGCTAATAATTTATTTCTACATTCTTCTATTGTTCAAAAATAGCTTAACGTTTGAAAAATGATATCATCAGCAAAACTACATCATATTTTCGGTAGATAAACAGATCAGCGAATTTACTACAATTATACAATTGTTGGTATAAGATCAATTTCTCGGTGTATTCGTATAATATCATTTAAATATGAAATATCACTATTAAAACAACTGCGTACAATTAGATCAATATGTTCCATCAACATGTGAGAACGGGCGGGAAAGTGGAAAGTGGTCGGGTGCTCATTGTCAGTGCCGAGGTTGTCCCATTGTTTGCGATATTCCCATGAAAACTCTTGTGCTTGAAAATCAGATAGGAAATAAGTAAATTATATTTTACGACCACTAATCCAGAGATAGCAGAACTCTCGCTGCGATATTCCATCTAAGGTGAGATTGTTTTCATCTCTTCCTTTCGTGTGTTTCTCCTGACTATTTTCTAAGAAATTAAATTTATACAGACTGGACTCTAACTTGAAGTCCTATTCTACACCATATATATATATATATATTATAGTGATATAGTGATTCTTAGTTGAAGTTATCTGACTTTCTGAGTAGTCACAATTTGGATAGGTGATCGTTGGCTGGTAGCATTAACAGTTGAGCGCTTCCGTGCTTGGGTCCCTGCTTTTAAGTCGCTGAGCCATGACGGAGGCCTTCAGGCGTCCTATAACTCCGTCACCAGAATTAGCTCATACGAACATAGATTAGATTTTTTAAAGACATGTGCCTCCATTTTAAACTAAGGAACAATAACAAAAAGCATATTACGCAGAAAAACCATCAAAGCAGTCTAATGACTGTAACCACTACAAAATTACAAAAAAACTAGTTTGCCTACTAATTGGCAAAAGAGGTAAATGATAGGCAATGCGATAGTACAAATCACGTAGCGAAACCACAAAACCATAAAAAACCTAAGCTTTTTGACAAGGAAAACGTAAAACCATTAAGGCAACTTTTGCTTAGACTCGGAAAATAATAAATATCAATTTCTATCCGAAAATGCATAGAATTTATATCTACCAATTTACTTCTTTTGAGAAAGCCGAAATTTTAAAATAGCACTGTTTATGTCTATATTGCTCTTTTACATTCCATTTTCATCCAACTCTACTTGGTAATCGTCAACCTTTGCAAAACAAACAGTGTCTTTATTTTGATTCAAATTATATATTTACTGCGCATTGGCATATCCAAATTAAAAAAAAAAAAAACCGGTCAAGTGCGAGTCAAACTCGTACGCCGAGGGTTCCGTACCTAGCCATGGTGTCAATTAAGCTAGTCCGCTTAATTGTATGAGCGCCCATACAACTCGGAGGACAATTTTAATTGGCGTCAACTATGTATGGGAACACCCTTTAATTTTAAACTTTTTTAACTTTTTGGAATTTTTCCTTTATTTGTGCTATAAGACCTTGCTTTTTCCCAAATTTCGTTATTCTAGGTCAACGGGAACTACCATTTAGGTTTTCGACCCAAAACCTCTAGGGTATTTCCGGTTGACCTAGAATTGTCAATTTTGGTTACAAGCAAGGTCTTCCAGCACAAGTAAAGGAAAAATTCCGAAAAATAAAAAAAGTTGATAATTAAGGTAAGTTTTGGTACTCACAAGTTTTTACGAAAACCTAAATTTGCCTATATCTTTTTATAGTGTTGACTCAGGACCTTGATTTTTATACTCACAATAGGGACTATAGACCTTAGTATATGGTATAAATTTCAACTTGCTAGCTCTACCCGTTCCTGAGATAATCGATGGTGACACACGGACAGACAGACGGACAGACGGACAGACGGACAGACGGACAGACGGACAAGAAAGTGATCTTATAAGGGTTCCTTTTTTTACCTTTTAAGGTACGGAACCCTAAAAATGGATATTCATCAAGTTTTAATCACTTTTAATTTGAAATAATAAATGCTGTGTTGACTAATTAGGTAAACGTTAATCTATTCAGTGATCCAAAAAAGCTCCAGTTTTGAAATGTCATAGTTAAATCAGTTTATTTTTTAATCGGTCTGTGCATTTTTGATCACTGCGTAGGAGTTTGTTTATTTGATAGAGCTGTTAAACCAGTCTTGCTAAATTAAATAAAAACTTATTTGAATGCATTGCATGCGAAGAATATTCATAAAAATAATATAAATATTGTGCTCATTCTCAATATTTTCATTAAGTATAGCTCATTTTCAATGCGGGGTATGTTTCGGTTGGGGGTTTCTTTTAGTTTCATGATACTTACATAAAGTATTTTATTTTATTTCTTTGTTTTTCCAATTTGATAAAACAGTAGTCGTCAAAATATTATATGCTTACATAAATTATGTAACGACTTGTTTATAAGTCGGCCGACATTAATCACATACAATACGACCAAAATAATGTCTTTTACTAAAATGGTAACATCCATTCGCGGTCGAGATTCCGTTTTTTATGTCCATTGGCGCCATAGCCCCAATTTCGCGAAACCGAAATATATAGTAAAATAAATAAGGTGTAAATTCGGTTGAGTTTTAAAGTAAGGTATGTTTATTTCTTGCATGGCGACAGAGTATCGTGTCATCTTCCACTGTCCGAAGGTTGTTATAACTGGTTTCGTTTGTTTGCGTGTTTCGGGCGGGAATTCCGTGGTATTCGGCGTCCTCGCGAGGAATGCGGAGATGACCGCGTATTTCGGCTCCAGCCGCCGAATTACCATAATGCCGGCACCAGCGAGTCGCCAGCCGGCAGATTGACGTATATTATTATATTAGCATTTCGATTCACTCGTGTAATAGTTCATCAGTGTCAATTCCGCAGATTTTTACGACTATTCTTGATATATTATAAGTGAGCGGTTCTGCGGAAAGCGGATGCTGAGACCACAACGTATCTTTGTCCTTGCAAAATCTGCATAGTTCATATCGACGATCGTGGTCGTTTTCGTCCCCCCTACTAATGCATATGAGTAATACAAATCGGAAGCTGTTCTAACGACTCAAAATGACCAAAATGATGTTGGCCAAGGGCATAACCTCCAAAGCTTTAGCAAGAACTTTGTCATAGCTCTACACGTGGTGATGATTCAGTGACAATGCTGCCAGTACGGTGATACAGAACAGTTATACTTAGCCTAGTTACTCACGTGACCATAACAGAGGAGTTCGCAAGGTCGCATCATCATAATCATGATTCCACACATTAAGGCAAACGGGATTTTAATATGGAAAAAATCGGTATAGGTGATTTGATTTATGAATATCGTGGGGTCAGAAGTCAAAGTTTTTACTTATTTTTAGCAGAGGTACACGTAGAACGTGTGTAAATCAGGATGTGGCCAAGATGCGCAGTTGCACGGCAGTTGAAACACCGAGTTTGGCAGAGAGAAAATAATACGCCACTTCGTTGTAGATGAGACTGAATACTAATAATAAAACAGTAAATACTAAAGGTCAACGGAAAGTTACTCCTATTTAATATCACCACTGGTGAAGGCTTGACGTTATGATAAAGGGCTCTTGGCAAACAACTGTGTAAATATTCCTAACTTAAAAGGTATTTGCTCACGATCTGAGCAGTAATGATTTCCTGATATATAACGGGATTATATTTTCCAAACGGTACCGTACCTTTCTAAGGTTTTGGGACCAATTTATGACAACATAAAACTCCTCTGCATATTTGAAGTTACTCTCAGACCCTCCGTCTGAGAGCAAGTTCAAATATGCCAGACCTTACTGTTAAATAAATATTATTTAGCAAACAATTCGGGTTAAGTCGTAATCCTTGGCTTACATTTTATTATGTAAATCAAGCTACTAGTTATAGTTCAAGTACCTATTATTAAAATGTTTAATGAGCTTAATTCCGAAGAAGCACAAACAAAATTCGTACAAGGTTTTGAGAATATTGGAATTTTATTTATCTTTGTTCTTTAAATAGTAGATGGAAGAATTTTTTTTTTCTATAGAATAGGATTGTTGTTGAGACCCTCAGTCTGTTTTAATCTATACTATTATAATAAAGCGGAAGAGTTTGTTTGTTTGTTTGTTTGTTTGTTTGTTTGTTTGTTTGTTTGTTTGTTTGAACGCGCTAATCTCTGAAAGTACCAGTCGGATTTGAAAAATTCTTTCTGTATTGGATAGCTAATTTATTGAGGAAGGCTATAGGCTATTCAACATCACGAAAAGACCCTCAGAAGCCATACAAAATGAAAGAAAGCCTGAATCGTGCTGACGAAAACATGCGGTTAACAGATGATCACAGAAAACTATTACCATAGAATATAACAAGCGGATACGATTGCAATCTCCATACAAAAGAAAGCGTAAACCGGTTTTTTTGTATGGAGCTGGCATTCTGATGTGTTCTGAGGTTGACAAAATTATGTTTTTTTTTTTTTTTTTTCTTCTTTATTTTGGCTTCGCAAAAATTATGTTCTCTTCATATTCTTCTGATTCATATTTTCTTCTAAATGTATACAATATTTGACACTGACATTTGGAAAGGATTGAACATTCAGAAATCAGACATATTAATAGAATGCTATTTGACTTTAACACAAATTCAAATCCACAAAAAAGGTTTAGGTAAGTAACTGTAACTAAAACGTGAATCCATAGATAAAGAATCGTCGTCGTTCCTCCTGTGTGAATCACGGTCTTCATAATAGTTTCTACGCGCATCTATGCGTGATTCTTTTTAATAAACCGACTTAAAAAAAAGGAGGTGTAGGTTCTCAGATTCGATTCAACGGAATCTTTTTTTTACTATGTGATTATAACTCGAAGATGTCTGAACCGATTTGGAAAATTATAAATCAATTAATATCAATCAATCAATCAATACTTTTAATAAAACTGTAACAGGTCATATTCTGTCCATACATTGAAGATATTTTGAAATTTTTTTTTTGGAGGGCTCTCTATAATCGATACTGAAGCCAAAACTGTAATTTTATCATTCATGTCTGTCTGTCTGTCTGTGTGTATCTTGGCCGCGCATCACGTCGAAACTACTGGATGGATTTAAATGAAACTTGGTATTATTTGAGTGCATACTACGAGGTATATAGGCCTTGGGAGAGGGGATGAAAGTCAAAATGAGTATCTGGTTGTAATTCATTAACGCGTAGTCCGATTTCATTGATTCTTTTTTGTTAGAAAGTAGGTAGGTACTTTAAATATTGTCCGGTAAAAATTTCAAGGTCATGATCTGCTGGAGTCAGGACCTGTTCCATGAAACTTTTTAGTGATATGGGTATCAAATGAAAGAGCTTGATGAGTGAAACACAATTCTGTTATGATGATGGAGTCAGGACCTTCATGGAACTTTTTGGTGATATGGGTATGGGTATGAGTTTTCTCTCTTTCTCGCTTCTCTGCTTCTCTTTATACATGCTTCTCTCCATTTATGCTTGAAGCAATACGAAGTTTGCCGGGTCAGCTAGTACTTTATATAGAGTTGCATGCAACGGGTACTATACAGGGTGTGGCAAATTCTTGGTCACTGAAGGGTAGCTACCTTTTCTCTTGTAGTTAGTATGTTTTGTTCTTAGAAAACTTCATTTTTATTTTAAAGAAAAAAATAATTGCATTTTTAGATTTTTGAAAAAAAGTACAGTTAGCCTAAAAAATTACATTTCTAACTACAAGAGAAAAGGTAGCTACCCTTCAGTGACCAAGAATTTGCCACACCCTGTATATAGCGCTAGTTTAGTTACGGTAACTCTATGCTTTATAGCTCCTTTAATCTCCAAATCATCTAAAACGCATGAAGATAGAGGCCTGAAATACATGCAAACAACTTATTAGAACAGAAACAAGATTACAACTGTATCAATTGCTCATCTTTAAAGATGTCTAGCTAGTCCTAATCATAAAACATTTTGCGGTAAATTATAGGACCTACATATTTATCCTCAAGTTCGCGTGTCAAACTATGTATGTAAAGTCTAGAAGCATACAGCGTGAAGGTTGAACGGACAGTGAGGTAAACGCACCTGCCAATGCGGCCAATTAAATATATGAACGGATGTTTGCGTTACCCTTTCCCTTCGGCGATAGACAAACCACTTTCTACCGTTAAGCCTGCTGTAACTAGAATACTACACAGAATCTGTATTAGATTGATTAATTTGATTTAATCTGCCCTAATATTAATTGGGTTGCAGTTTCTGAGTATACTGGCTTTTAAATGGGCCTAAAAGAGACCAAGACACACAGGCTTGTCTGTTATATTTTTTTTTATCTAAAAAACTTAGTCAAATGTTTGAAATGAGGATTATATTTTATATTTTAATGGGTTTAAAATTTCATCGAACACATGCTGAATTTTCCTCAAACGTGCTTGAGGTTTCTGATACTTAATGATATTTTTATGATATTTTTTATAAGAGAATCTGATAAATATCTATCCTGAACCGCAAACCAGGAAAGTCTACAGGTGTATCAACACCATAGCTTGGAATTCACAGCGCTAGCTTGCAATTGCAACCGTTACGTAATACCAATATCTAGAGATGGCATCTATTTTAGATTATTTGGCTCATTCACGCTCACCAGACATTGGTTGCGCCATACTCTTCCTGTTGGCTCGGTGACTTTATGGTTAGAAAGTTCCAGTCATTACCTCAGGATTACTAGTTTCCACGTTATCACAAAACATTGGCACAGGATAAAATGAAACGGAAAGAACTAGTGAGCTTGACCATGAACAATATTTTATACCCTTGACAGGACCTTAATTACAGGTAGTATAATTTACGCCGTGCCTGTTACCTGGCAAAGATAATGAGGCATTTTAAAAGCTACTTCAGGATAAATATAAATACCATCAAGAGCATAAACTAAATTCAACTTTATAGCCCAGCCGAAAATGCAATTTAAGAGCACAGAACTAAAAGCAGCATTCCAGATCAGAATTCTGTTATTCGGCCAGCCAGTTGGTATTAAAATAATAAAATGTGCCCGGCTCGCGTAATACTGGCAGCTTATGGCGACGGCGAGGATGCCATAAATTCGCCATTGGATAAAAAAGAAAGAAAAAAGGCGCCAGCGTCGGTCGCGCCGGCCGGTCCCGGTGGGATCCGCGTACATCCCACTCGTTTACATTTTATTCGCTTTATAGTCCGAGACCCAGCGGTAGTTTTATCAAAATATATACATGTGCTATATAAAATTCTGTAGAGAGTCGAGAGCATTGATGTTTTAAATGATTTAAAAAACAGCGTCTCAGCTCAAAGGCGAAATTCTATCAGTTGAATATGTACACACTGCGTCACCAATTGGTAACCCTTTATAGTGTAAATGGAAAGTTGCCGTATGCAGGCTACACTAACGAAATTGTTTGCCTGAACGACTCAAATAAATAAAATCTTACAAAAACTTATTTGCTTGCTAGGATTCGAACCACCGATGCCCCAATTGAACGTGAGCGAGTCCACGCTTTTCCGACTGAGCTACCGCACCAGTTGTCAACAGCGCTGAATTTATAAGTTACATTATTCGTTTACAAAATAATAGTAGGTAACTCTTTACACGACTACCATCAACTAATAAAATTGTATTGAAGGTAGTTGTGCACTAAATTCTATTGAACAATAAAATTAACTGACTGGTTTTGTTACTTGTTTTATTTTCGGTGCGTGTAGCATAGCAATGGTGCATTTTATCAATTTTGAAAGGACAAAGATAGTTGTTCTTTACGAACAAAATATAAGCATAAAAGAGATTGCTTGGCATCATGGAATAATGGTAAGTCGTAAATATTAGAAGAATCTTTGTGAATAAATAATTGCCTGAGTATAAATGTATAACACTTATTTTACTTTTCGTAGGTCAAATCGGTGCAGTTCTATCGACTGGTGATATGAATCATATAAAGCCACACAAATCAGGCCGAAAGAACTAAGAAGTCTAAACAGATCTATGTGAACGCCACAAACATTATTATTAATACCAGCAAGTTGCAGAATAACGTTAGGTAAGTGGTATGATAATTGATAAGTATTACAGAGGTTGTTTTTTTATCTTATAACCTATGCCATTATGTAATAATGTTCTTATTTTCAGGTTATTGGGGATGGAAAGATGTCATAATATTGGCCCAGCGAGTTGCTTATCGAGAAGGAATACCTAGTGTATTTAGTTCATGATAACTGCGCTTCATCGTTCGCGAGCTGTTACTAACTTTTATAAAATTGAAAGATAACTGATATTGTTTTAAATTGTAAGTAGATAATATTACTTAGTCTGATCTGATTTGCGAGAGATCTAAATTGTTTATTTTTCACTGGATTTTATACGATAAGTATAAACTGTTCCAATGATAACATGACATGTTTGTTCACTCGTTAATTTTATTGGATTAAGTATTAGGTTTGTGTTTAAATAAATTTACTAAGACCCTACTAAAAGTTGTTTCATCTAACTATAATTTTACTAGGTAACTTACTACATACTCACAACGTAGTTCGTTGTGAAAGCAAAAATAAAAATAAAATAAACAAAAAATACATAGTCGTGACAGGATTTGAAACCAAGCCCGGACCCACGCAGGAGCATTTGAATTGGGGGTCAATACCGCTACACCAATCGGCCGCACAGCAGAGTGTATGAAATTACTTATCCATACGTAAGTAAGAATAAGAAAGTAAGAATGACAAATCTAATAAAAAAGGTAAATGTTTTACAAAAAGTTGAGATCAACGGGTTGCGAACTGACGTCTTAGCAGGGGAGGTACTTAATGGTGACGCTTTGTGTACCTGAGGAATAGCTAAGACTTTTGGTGGAATAACTTTTAAGAATTAATAAACAAATTTTTAGTATATTACACATTAGGGTACAGGCCCATTGCCATCTGTAATTAATAATACTACTATTGAAATTTCAGAGCTCAGCTCTTGTCGATGCAATGATGCAATTTTCTCCATCTACGAGTATCTCTTTCCAATGCGATTTCTTTTATTTCTTTATACGACATGACATCGACCTTCTTTTTAATCTGGTTCATGTGATTAATTCTTGGTCTTCTCCTTCGTCTTTTTTCTACTTTTCTTTCTATGATTTTTTAGTTCCTTTTTTGCTTATTAAGTTACTCTATTTCTTCATCGTAAAGAAATCTCAACCGTCTCCAAGACTAATAGTTTTAGGAGCTCGCGGTCCGAATCCGCAATCCCAGCAGTACGACGACCTTGGCTCTTGAGCCGTTATGAATAACTCGCAAGATCAGACCAAGAAAGGCGAGAACTGCCACTTTACATGCATTTGTTACTCATTTATTGTTACCTGATTAGTACGTTTCATTAATGTATCAAAGAGAATCTTGCAAATGCCTTTAAGGAAGTGAGTAATGATTATGAGGGTTTGACCTTTGCGAAGAAAGCTCTCAAAGGCACATTGAATTTTTAAGTGCTTTAATAAATAGCGTGGGCCATTGAACTAACGTATGATGGTAAAAAACCGAGAACACGTGAAGTAATCGTTGTGACCACAAACGAGTCAACCACAGGATTATCCAATAAGAATCAGATATGAAAAACATCAGGCAGACCATTAGATGGGTCATGGTATTGTAAAAGCGGCGGAAAAGTAGTGTATTAGACTGGCACAGGTTTGTTAAATTTGTGTAAAATTGAGGAGGCCTAATACCGAGTAGTGGGTGGGTCTGGGTTGATTAGATATTGTGAGAAATAACTGTATTTTTTTATTTTCACAAAGACCATACCTATAAAATTAAATAACAAACAGCATACAAAAAGCATTAGGTGTTTGTTCTTTAGCACATATTAATATATCAATATCAAGCATGAACCGTGCAACTACGAAAAACTTAAACATTACGTAGGTTAGGTATAGGTACCCTTTAATCATCGTTTAGCTACACAAAGACCTTTGGGTGGCAGTAATCTGTAATGACAGCGAATCTAAATAATGATTAGATCGAGGTATCATTAGAGTAAGCCTAATTCATAATGGGGCAATTAGAATTAGTCGAGCTTTAGTACGCTTATTCTGAACGTATTACATGAAAAGATGCTGAAAACAATTGGTACTACAATTGCACTCTTTTTTTATGGAATGCCTAATTCATTAAATAAATTCATTTAGCGGTTGTTGGCAGACTGACATTTTATTGTTCTATAACCATAGACTAAATAATTAGAACTTACACCTAGCTACTAGACAATAGATGTCACTAGCTATTATTTTGAGACTTATAAATATTTCTACAAATTTTAGTACTTACATACTTTCTTTGTTCGGGTTAATTGTTGAAGTTTGTATCGAGAGATTCTAGACAAATGTAATTAAGGTTTAAAGACAAATACATATTTACTTAACCCTCTTTAATTAGTGTAATTGGTTTTGTGCCGTGTTAATTAAAGTTAATAAATAAATAAATCCTTTTGCATGGTGGAAATTTTGTAAAACTATTAAACTATTATGTAGATGATGAAATTTAACATTCCAAAGAACAACAACTCAACAAAAAGAAACTTGCTCAATAGTATAAATTCAAAGATTTATAATGTAAGCCCGTCAAACAACCAAGGCTAACGTTAAACCGGACACTGATAAATCGCTTAACATTATGACATTTAATGTAAAAACCCTTAAGTCAGAAGAACGACTATTAGAATTAGAAAACGCACTTGCATGCATTAAATGGGATATAATGGGACTATGTGAAGTAAGAAGACTGGGAGAAGATACAATAGAAAGAAACAACAGCATATTCTATCATTATGGAGAATCAGGAAGTTTGTACGGCGTGGGTTTCATTTTAGCCAAAAAATGGAAAGATAATGTTCTAGAGTTTATTGGACTCTCAGACAGACTTGCCCTGCTAAAGTTGAAGCTTACCAACAAACAGACATTGACTGTAATACAAACACACGCTCCAACATGCTCACATTCAGACGAAGCAGTTGAAGATTTTTACGACTCAGTTAACAGAGCACTGGATAAACATCGCGGTACATTTAACGTCGTGTTAGGTGATTTTAATGCCAAGATTGGCAGTAGGCAAGATTCTGATAATTGCAACATCTTAGGGTCACAAGGCTTAGGCGTTAGAAATGAAAGAGGTACACGCCTTCTTCAGTTTGCCTTCGGGCAAAGTTTGTACATAGGGAATAGTTTCTTCTATAAAAAACCCCAACGCAGATGGACATGGGAATCACCTGGCGGTTTATACCGAAACGAAATTGATTTTATTCTCTCGTCTGAAAAATCAATCATAAAAAACGTAGAAGTTCTTAACAGCTTTAAATTCAGTTCGGATCATCGCCCCGTCCGAACCACAGTTAAATTTGATTTCAAACTTTTAAGACAGAAAAAATTTAACAACAAAATAAATAAATTAAATAAAGATTTACTACTTATTAATCAGGAAGAGTTTAATTTAGAATTAAAAAATAGTTTCGATTTATTAAATACAGAATCAGAAGAAGTGCAACAACAATTTGATAACATAGAAAATAGTATTAAACTTGCGAGTAAAAAGATAAAACCAAAGAATAATAAACAAGACAAACTCTCTGCCGAGACCAGAAAACTAATAGATGAAAGGAATATACTTACACTTAACAGAGCAGACTTACAATACAGAACATTAGACAAAAAAGTAAAAAGACATATACGTAGAGATTTAAGAAAATTTAATGAAAATGTGATTAAAGTAGCCTTAGAAAATAATAGTTCATTAAAAATTGCGAAACAGGGTATTACAGCCGGAAAATCCTGGATTATTAATTTGAAAGATGATTTAGGAAATAAACACCAAAATAGACAGAAAATTCTAGAAATATGTACAAAATTTTATAAAACACTATATTCAGATCCCCAGTACGTCTCAGGTTCTGTAGATTATTCGTGCCCTGATAGTATACCTTACATAACCGGTCAGGAAGTTCATTTAGCACTTAGCAAAATGAAATACAATAAAACGCCAGGTGAGGATGGTATCAGCACGGACGCCCTAAAAGTCGGCGAGCGCACTCTACTGCCTCACTTAACAAACATGTTCAATTCCATATTAAAAACTGGTATCTTCCCTCATAATTTTTGTCATTCGAATATAATTTTAATTCATAAAAAAGGAGATAAGTCCGATATAAATAACTACCGCCCAATTAGTCTCATTTCTCACGTCTATAAAATCTTTATTAAAGTAGTAGAAAATCGAATAACGAAACAGCTGGATAAGGAACAGCCCCCCGAGCAGGCAGGTTTTCGCGGTGGATTGTCTACTACTGATCATCTCCATGCCATCAACCAAATAATTGAAAAGCATACAGAATACAAGTTACCAATATATTTAGCCTTTGTAGATTATAAAAAAGCATTTGACAGCATTACTCATTCATCCATATTAAAAGCACTAGAAAATCAAAATATTGAACCCACTTATATCAAACTTATCCATAGAATTTATGCAAACAGTACTGCTACCATTAAATTACAATCATCGGGAACAATGTTCAATATTGAAAAAGGTGTCAAGCAGGGAGATCCACTGTCGCCCAAGCTCTTCACTAGTACCTTAGAGGAAGTTTTCCGCACACTAACAGCTCGCTGGACAGAGAAAGGCGTCGACCTAGAAAAAACAAGGTTAACCAACCTTCGTTTCGCTGACGACATCGTCCTTTTCTCATCTTCAGCTTCTGAGCTACAAGAAATGCTACAAGATCTAGCAAAGGCAAGCCTTGAAGTTGGACTTCACATGAACATGAGTAAAACCAAAGTCATGACAAACAGCACCAAAAAGGTTATCACGGTGAACGGGGGGAATATGGACTACGTCCATGAGTACGTTTATCTCGGCCAATTAGTTTCTTTCGAAGACAGGCAGGATAAGGAAGTCGCAAGACGGACCGAAAACGCCTGGCGAAGCTATTGGTCGATGAAAGCGCTATTTAAAGGAGATCTCCCATTATCCCTCAAACGTAAACTCATGGATGTCTGTATCCTCCCAATTATGACCTACGGTGCTCAAACTTGGTCCCTTACTCGTGTTCAGAAGACCAAACTCAAGGTTTGTCAAAGGGCGATGGAGCGAAGCATTCTCGGAATAAAACTGACGGACCGTATTAAAAATGCCACTATTCGCTCCAAAACACAGGTCGCCGACGTAGCTGAAAAGGCCGCGAAGCTGAAGTGGTGCTGGGCGGGGCACGTTTGCCGCATGCCGGATGAACTGTGGGCCAAAACTATCACTGACTGGAGCCCTGAGACAGTGAGACGGCGCGGTAGACCACGCAAGCGATGGCGAGACGAGCTAGACACCTTCAGCGACTATCAGTGGCAGGCAATGGCGTTAGACCGAACTACCTGGAAGACTCGAGGGGAGGCCTTTGCCCAGCAGTGGGACAATGCAGGCTAAAAACAAACAAACAAACATAATGTAAGTAAAAGAATAAAAGATTTCTTATATTAAAATCGAAAACGTGAACTGGATTTTCCCATAAGCTATAAATTTAAGTATGCACTGATTGAATTTGACAAACAATTCGAATCACAATTTATTGATATCATCTTTTTTTACAAAAAGAGTATCAGGGCGAAATAGCTTCTAGGATGTGCTTAGTATGGCATGTTTTTGTTATTTTTTATGAAATAAAATATGATTTATATTTATTTAAATAAAGATTGAAACATAAAGTAGTGTAAAATTACGTTCTTTAATAAAAATTCAAATGAGTTTAAATACCAGAGGGGTCGTTTAGGAATATGTATACGATTTGTGCCTATATATTTACTTTCAATATGTGGATTACATCCATTTTGTTTTACCAAACATAGTTGGTGTAGCTAATAAAATAAACAGTAAGTCGGTCATTCTCAGGCGCAGCATTTTTTCGGTGGCACATTTTTTTTTAGAATTTGGATGTTTTGACATGAAATATCAAATCTAGATTTAATTTAGTAATTATTAGTACAAGAGGGAACTCTGAAAGCCTAACGGTTAAAAAGTTATTTGATTTTGAAAAATTGGTGCCCACCGAAGTCAATATTCTAATCACCGAAATCAAATACATTAAAATTTGGTTAAAAAGTCAACAGTCTTTAGTTCGATCTATAATTATAACATAAAAAAATAGGTATTTGTAGATAAAAAATCATTTCAAAAAGGGGTTACATCATTAAACCCCTTGAAGGAGTTAAATTATGTTTCAAAGTTTGTATGGCGATATAATACTAGTAGGTAGTTCTCCCCGAACTGAGATCTCGCGCATCGTAGATGGCTTACTTTTGGACTTTCTTCTGACTTACAAGTGCTACTACTGCCGAGTATGCCTATTGTGCTAGCTCGTCATGGTAAAATTACTGGTATGCATGCAATACATAATGTCGTTTCTAATTTTTCATTCATTTCATATTTATGAATTCTCGTCGTATTTCAAAAAGTATACGTCCTAGAATAAAAATAATAACTATTTTGGAATTTTCAAATAAAGACATTTAACACCCAACTCAATATATTTGTTTAACTTTTTTTTACCCCCCTTGGGAACCCGATAAGCTCACAACCCCTTCATCGATTAAGCTTATTATGCTCCACCGTATATTTCCATACCGCAAACTATTGACCTACCAAGTTTCATGCAGATTGGATGAACGGTTCGACAGTTATGCGAGAACAAGAATTCGTGAAACATACAAACATACAAAATACAAAGCAAAATCGCCCAACTTGCCACCAAGATCTTCGCTCGCTCGATCGATCAGATAAGACATTTTGATTGGATGGTAAACGATTCCGGCTGTCCAAAAGTCAAGAGCTAGGAACACGTCCTGGCTGGCATTCACCCGAGCATATACTACTTTAAGTTAGTCTCTCTTGTAGAATCCAGCCGCTTCAAACCTTGTACTAGGTACTACTACAGGTGGCTGCCTGATTCGGCATCAGCTCCTCTCATTCACATACTGACGGATGCTTTCCTCACTAGTTGTCGGGTCTAGTTGGGATATATTATAAGCCAATGGTCGTTTCAACAGCCTGCAGGGCGAACCTGGCAGAGCGGAGGGCTATCCCACGTCAGTTGGGGGAAGGCTTCGGCCGATGCTTCTTATCTACGAGAAAAAATCCATCCGCGTCAGTCCTCCTCACATCACAAATGGGTATTTCCGGTTGTGTCAGAATTTTCTGTCGCTTTCACCGCGTCAGGTGCTGCTTTAACGCTTGGCACCTGACGCGGTAGCAGTCTGGCGGAACAATCAGTGGACTCCCGTTTCCGCATTTGGACTCGATGGTGGTCCTTTATGCGTGGGGATAACCTGGCTCGTTAGGTACGTAGCCAACCTAGCTCTCCTAGAAGCACAACAGCTTCCTGGGGTCTTCACCGGCTTAGAGGAGCGACCTCGGGATACTGAAGATTTGTTGCCATTGTGTTGCTACACCCGCACATTCCAGGACTACGTGAGCAGCTGATTCTTCTTCGCTTAGACATCCCCTGCAGAGTGGACTGTCCGTGGCACCGATGTTGTACAGATGTGTGTTGAGGGTACAGTGTCCTGTCAATGTCCCTAAGATTATTTCGAGGTCTTTTCTTTGTAGGTTCATCAGACGACACTCTGAAGTATCGGATTGTCTGTCTCCAGCGATAGTTGTGTAGGTTTTGGGTATGTTGCCGCATCCAGATGCGTAGTTGAGAAAAGGGCGTAGGCAAGAATGAGGTTGGGCTCTATCTCTAGGTTGAAAGCTGCAATTGAGCTGTTCTTTTATTTTTTATAGAAGCCGACACTAATCTGGGGCACCTTTTTTATGCCAGCTTTCTCTATGATTCAATACAATTATCATAAATCAGGAAACAGCAATATAAGTGCTATGAAACTGTCTATACCCTTCATATATTTCCACGGAAAACACTGAAATCAATACCACCGGAATCAAAATTACGAGCAAAATCCTAGATATTTTTAAAAGTAACCAAAATATTGAATATTAGTCTGCATAATGGAAATCTAGTATCTCTAAGATACACTTTTGTTATAATTTGAAAATAATTGCTTGAATGGATTTGAAAAAAAACATTACACCGAACTCATCTTGGAGGGTATACCAAGCCACCGAAAACGATTTTGTTCCTCAATAAAAGAGACACACAGAGACCCACAGACCTGGTTGTCCTCTCCATCAATGCGGAGGGGCTGATAGTTATTCTTACTCTAACAACTGTTCTTGCAACTATTAGAGAACAGGGTATATGCGTAGATCGGTGCGCGCCACCGATATCAATTCAAAACCTCGGACGCGACTAAAACTACTTGTAACTTATCAACGAAAGCCTAATATTTATTGGGAATATTATAAAATAAGCTAGTAATTATCTGGTGTTTTGTGAACACATTCAAAGTAGCGCCACGTTTTATAGAGAAAAAGATAAAAAATAATTTACATCGCAAAATGTGTCTGGGACATACCACCGAGGCTCAAATTTCAGCGGTTTTTATTTTTTTTAACTATTTTAAATTTATTTTATCTAAAAGAAACCATAGACTTCTTCTAGTATTTGATCATAACTATCATACAAAAAAGAATCAAGCTGTTAGAAATTTATTTATTATAGAGGTTTTTGGCCCGGACGATTTTTTTGAGCCGTTTGCGAATGGCCCAAGTATTCAAAATGAAGAATGCGCACACTAGATTTTTACAAAATATCTAAAAACACATCTGTTACACGTTGCTTGACCTTTTATCTAAATACTCGTTTAGAAAAAAAATTAGATTCCTACCTTTTATTTTCTTAAAAGTCTTATCTTAGATGAAATTGGAATCTAATTGCAGAGCCATAAAACGTAAGCTATAAATTAAGAAACGTAAAGTATTAAGTGAGACAAAGTTATTTTGATAAGTAAACAAAAATTTTATTTTACGGTCCGAGTTGTTTTTTCTAATAAAAGGTTTTTTAGCCTTTTTTTTCTCTGTATGAAAATAAACTTATATTTCTTACAAAAAAATTATTCATTCGAGTGATCTACATACAAACATAAAAATCAAATATTGCGAAACCTCGTAAAAATATAATGACCATACATTGCGAAATATTTGTTTAGTTAAGACCTTACCTGCAAAACTAAACAAGGTGAATTTATGAAATGTAAGTAAATATTCAGTTACGATTATTGAGCAAGAAAACAACGGAGCATATCGTTTACAAAACGGAAAGTCGACAAAAATACATTTTTTAACTTATTTTTAAGTCATAAAATGTAAACTGGGTGCTCGAACCCTTTAGATTCTAAAGTTTAGACCACATGGTCAACCAATATGCACGTGGGAATCAAACACTCGATGAATCCGACTAATACTGTGGTGCTCCCAACAACAAGAAATAACTGTTTGAAATAAAAATGGAAAAACGGCTTACGAACAAAGATTTGAGAAGCGTTGTAGAGTTAATATTCTGTTAAAAGCCCTTGAAAAAGAGCTATGAAGTTAGTTAAAGGTATTCATTATTTAAGTGATAATTTAGTTGCATAAGCTAGCATAGCTTGTTAACAAGTAAAGATGTGCTAAAATATCCACCAAAAGTGCCTAATTAGAACGAGGCCTTACGTTGCATTGCAACACCCCCTGAGAATATGCATTGAAATGAAGAATTGAATTATGATGTATCATAGTGCGAATAAATCCAATACATACATTTTACATTAAAAAAATTAACAAACAAGATTCTAAAAGATAAATTAAATCAAACTAACTTAAATAAAGAAATAGTTGTGATGTCTTTCAAATAAGAACTATGCAAACACAAGAGTGAGTCGAAATTAACAAATAGTAATACTCAAAAGACAATATTAGTGAAGGCTCCAATGATTATATTCTCATGTTATGGCAGAAGGCCCTTCAAAGATCAATACTAGCTAACCCAACCAATGACATTTCTAACAGACCACACACCTGTTGAAGATAGAGGTACAAATTAAAAAGGAGGATATCAAAACCAATATTTTAATTAAACCTATGCTAAAAAATGTAAACAGATGGATAATAATGACGCGATAGTGATAATAAAATTGAGACATAAATTAGGTATCGAGACGCACGAAAGATCGAACATCGACATTATTACGTCAAAGAGTTCGAATTTAATAATGTATAATCAAATTATTCGTATCAATGTAATAAAAGAAGAATGTTCAAAACGTCCCCACCCTTGTAGCACTTTAAAACCTATGTTAATCAATGGGCCATAACCATCTTATCATTATATAGTATTACAGCGAAACTGAAATGTGAATCCGAAAAAAGTTATATCGACATGAAAAAACCGGAATCAGTCACAATTATTTTGCCGTTTATTATACTCTTTCGCCACAATGTTTTTTTATAGATAAAGTAATTCAAGAGGAAGGTTTATATGTATAACTAGCGACCCGCCCCGGCTTCGCACGGGTGCAATGCTCCCATATACGAGTATTAAGTAAGTATCAGAATTGCACCAGTGCGAAGCCGGGGCTATAATATGTATCTGTCGCAGCCAACTGGTTGAATTAGCCATTCAATTAAGTACCTAGCCATTTCATTGAGCGCCGCCATTCAATTAAATAGCTAGGCGCATAGTTGAATCATTGAAGCGTTTAAAACGTTCAACACTCTGCCTGATTGAAAGGCCACCGTTTCATTGAATTAGTATGATTTTCCGCCACCGCGGCACTACTTTCGCTTTGTTAACAAGATGGCGTCTACAGCTGGTGTTTCTCGAAAGTTGTGTGTTGTTTTGTCGTGAAAAACAAATAAAATAAGTTCCCATTGTTATTCGTATGCCACAAAATAATAGATTTACATTCGAGCAGCCTTTCTGCGTGGGTGTGTGATACGCGTGCTTTAAAAAAAAAACCAAAACCTACTAATTTTTTCTGTGAGCAAGTGAATCGGCTAGCCATTTCATTGAAAAACGCCATTCAATTAAATAGCTGACCTATGTTTAGCCGTAGTGTTCAACTATTTGACTAACCGACGTTCAGCCATTTAATTGAATGGCAGCGTTCAATGAAATGGCTAGGCATTTAATTGAATGGCTAATTCAACCAGTTGCCTGCGACATATCTAATATATAAATATAATAATATAATCTATTCGCGCGCTTGTCGTCAGTATCGTATGGTACTATGGGATAGGAAGGCGTTTAGAGAATTTCGTTGGGCCAGTCAGTGCCTGGGAAAATATTGTAATAGATAGGTTCTGAAAACACCGGCTAATCTATTAGTTTTAATAAAAAGTCAACGGTTTTATTTGTATTTATAGAAGGTATTTTTATTTGAAAAATCCTAAAAAAACGTCAATGGCTACTTTACAAAACGATAATCAGCAGAATTCTTCATTGAACTTTTTTCTGCTCCGTGGGTTGATCCCGTGCGGGAGTCACCATTTAATTCTAAAGAGTTGTTTGAAAACTCCGAACGAAATCATCGCACAGTAATAATTTAAAATAAAGAATATTACTTACATACGAACGAACATACATAGAAACGCGCGATCTACATAACCCGGATGACTTGACAGTCAGCCGGGTAAAAAAGCATCGAATTGGGTAACATTATTGTGTCTAATTCCGGTTTCTTCATGTCGATATAACTTTTTTCGGATTCAGATTTCAGTTTCGCTGTGATACAATAAAATGATAAGATGACTATGGCCCTTCGATTATCATAGGTTTTAAAGTGCTACAAGGGTGGGGACGGTGTCCATACATTTTTGGGCATTGTTCTTTAATATCAAGATAGGCCAGACGTCACGGAATAATTTACGTTGGAATAAAAATTTGTGATTTCAAATTACAATTTAATGTGAAAAATAAAATAACACAATTTGCACAAAGGTAAACAAAACAGGTAAAATTAAATATTTTTGAGGGAAAAGACGTCAAAATATTGAAAACTTTATATAAATAATGTTTCTCATGAATGCACTCTAAAGCAAATAGTTTTTTTTTTAATTTCATACATCTAAGTGACGAACTAAACAATTTGTGTAAAACTATATATTTTATAACCTTTGAAAAAAATTATAGGAATACAAATTCACAACCTGTATGTTTTGAGAATGTTGTAATAGTATCTAGAATACAATTTACCATAGCATCTTAAATGACTTACACAAGTAAATTAAGATCTGAGCAGGTTTCTGTTACAGATTGTTTTGTAATCGATTATAATATCGATTAAATCGTCGGAAGTGTTGTTTTGCAAAAAATATATAATAGGTTACACGTTACCAAATTGACCTGATGTAATAAGAAAACAACATAAGATATAAAAGCTTATAGTTTATAGTACTTCATTTATTTTTAAATTGTTTTTTAATTATGAAAGAATGATTATCACATCTACACTGTTTCGGGTCGTGGAATGTCACGAATCTCGGTATAACGGTACCTACGTGGTTTCACTCGCATGAACGGATTCGCTGACTAGTATAAGTACGAAAATTCACCAAAGAAGCGTCATGAATATTCGATTACATAATTTAAACGGATCGAGTCGATTTTTAATGCATACCAGCCGCCTGGCGCCTCGACGAATATTGGGGGCCTTACTATTGTTAACATAAGTAAAGTCGAAACTAAGGAATAACCTAGTCAAATGTTAATAAAACAGCAACGACGATTAATATCTTGAAGAAAAGATAGTCCATAGTAAATAGTTTTTACACACATGCAGTTTCAAGTAGGAGCCGATAATGGTACTCGTACTACAAGAGATTTTTTTTAACAAAATAACAATTGGTACATCTTTAGAACAAGGTAAAGATAAGGACAAGAAACAGCAGACTTAAACAAAAAAAAGTAGAAGTAAAGATATTGTGACTACAAAATAACTAAGGAAAATTTAGGACCCAAACCACAATTGAATCAGTTTTACTATTTCTCGGAACAATAATAGCTTTTTAATTTAAAAAACAAATGTCAATGACACTGCCTATGCGTAAGACGATTCGAATTACGACTTCGCATGAAGCCATGACTTTGGTTCTATAACGAGAGCGTGAGATTATCTCGATCATTCAAGATTGCTTACATCCAGAAACGATTAAATTATTAAGAACTTGACCCTAAAACGAAATCAATAAAATCTTCGGCATCCGTGTACCTATGTGATTACTGATTATGCACACTAACAAATTTCTGAAAATGTTTCGGTAGCTAATTAAGACGAGTGCACGGATTTCCTGACCATTGAAATGGGCAGATTAGAGAGTAAAAAGAGAGAGTAGAAAGAGAGAGAGTAAAACCTATAAAAGAAATAAAAACATTGAAATAACAGGAATTATTCTAGTTAGTTTCTAGAGTAGAGGAACCGATATACCGTCTGTTGATAATAAGAGATCCGTACACGCATCTCGAAGGTGCAAATGGTAGGGTCACCAAAGTTATGAAGTGGTCAAACGGTCAAAACAGGCGGCAAGCGCCGCCGTGTCGCGGAATGTGGTACGGACGCGTCGCGGCGACACAGCCTAAACCGAACACGATTCCGAGAAAAAATACACAATTAAATGAAAATAACAAATGGCAGAGTGGCCATGTCGCGACAAACGAGGATGTTGTGCATCGAATTCCGCGTGTGATGAATAGTATACCGTATGTGGAATGTGTCCCAAATAGGCAACCATGATATCACGGAGATAGCCTATTAGATGATTGTGATAATGTTGACAGCTAAAACAGAAGTTGGTTTTGATTAGGATGCTATACGAGGAATGTGACCTTAATGAGGATCTATGTTATCATAGGATTTTAAGACAGCTGACAGTGATAAACACATTAGTTACAGTAAGTACATTTACCAGTACAATTCGACAAAACTCAGTGCAAATTCATAAAGTCAATAAAATAGTTCAACGCAAATTCTAATCCAAAATGACCGGGTTTTCCAAAACTTTGGAACTTTTGGGAGTTCAAAAAAAGAGAACAATATAATCCGCATTCCATGCATCCTTCGTACGACCCGAGGTTTTCCCCACACTTGTATCTTTTTGCCAAAAGCCTAAATTGCCACGCCAAACCCCTAACCCAAATCCAAAAGAATTCATTAATAATGAACACCGGCTCCATTATCAGGAGCATCATCTTTTTGGCTCTCGAAAACTGTCACGACATTTAAAGAGTGTAACGTATGTGTGGCGGGCCTTCTAGAACGCCGAATAAAATCGGACTTGAATTCGGTTGTGGAACGCAAAACAACCTTTAAAAAACTAGATCCGGGATCCTGATGGTAAACAAACGTTGATAAGCCGCCGGCAGCGAGGAACCGGCGTCGGCACCGGCAAGATATTATGGTAATATGGCATCGGTCGACCTTCCGAGGACACGCCGGCCGGTGTCGATGACTCGTCTCGGACACTTGCGCAACCGAAGCATCTCAGCGGGGCCTACTCAGTACATCTATCAAATAGTTTATTGAACTTGGAACACCCAATAGTTAACGTTTATGCTTATCACTATTACCTTGTCATAGAATCTAATAAGATAGTTGATGGTGAAACAAATCAAAACATCTTTAAATACAAAAACTGCGCTTCCAATAAAGAAAGATGACTCGGATCTTTTCTATTATCTTCAAACTCTAGTGTCTGTTATGTCATGCTTTTCTTATCTTAAAGCTTTTTTGAGTTTTTGTTTTTCTTTAATTCCATCAACAACGTCTGTGTCGTGAGCAGTTTTTTACTTTTTGATTACTTAGATTACAATGTAGATAAATATTGAACCGCCAGACGTTTTTGTACTCATACTACACCTACCTACTTATTATGTTTTGTTTTGATATTGAAAACCGTATGCCATTAAATTTATTTTCCTCATCTAGTAAAATAATTAAGATAACTTAATTGGATATCATATTTGTTTCTTATAATGCCAAAGCACATGCTAACCGCAAGGTTTAACTGATCTGATCTGAAGGTAAAAACCCAGGAGTTACTTGAAGCTTTCTGATCATTCTGGATTATGTTCACCTTTTACGGATATGTGACGGAAACCTTCAGATTCTCGATGCCTGACTCAACAATATGTCATTGATAGACTTTGAGCTATCGTTTTCATTACAGTTCCAGTGGTTGTAGGAATGTCCTCATTAGACTAGTTATGTTTCCACTACAATCACCTTTTAATGAAAGAAATTTATTGTTGACACCTCTTTCATTTAAGTTCTGACCAATGCATAAACTATTTTCATCCGCATTCATCAATCATCACATGTTTTTTCAAGATAACATCCTATTTCTCACCCGGTTCGAGAGCGTCACAACAACCACGTGCTGGTACATAACAAGAAACAAGCCTGCATACTTCACATAATATCATACATAATTCAAGTGTATATCATGGTGTTATCCTACGGTCAATGTACATCCGCTTGTAGGGGTATTAGGGTTCTCCCATCAATTTAATCTCAATAGCCGTCATTAGATATTATAATCGGGCGCATCGCAGTGACGCGTCACAGCTCATCTGTACGAGATGTGTCGCCTATGTGTGAATAAGGTTCGCTGGTGTGCGTGGGCGGTGCGCACGCGCTACGGCGGCGTATTTACACCGTCGATCCCTTCCACCGCGAGCACTCATGCGCCGCAAGACCTGCGGAACACACGTACCCCACCACTGACCGGCGCGGTGACCCTCGGGACCCGACTACCACGCATTCCACCGCAGAGCGACAACCGTGACACTACACTATCTCCCAGTATGTGCCAGTGACCGGACTCCAGTGAACAAATAGTGAAGTGACTTTAGCACTGTGATGTGCATTTGAAGGTGATGAAGAAGTGTGAAAACAGCCGCAGCCTCAACCGTTTATCAGTAAATGTAAGCTTGTGTTTTGTTTATGATAGGCGCATGCGGACACAATAGTAGCTAAATAGCCATCCGGCAGTCCCCGACCCAGATCCCACGGGCTAGCTTGAGACAAGCGCCACAATAAGCCCACCTCCAGAAACAATGCTCTCGGTATCGCGACACAAATATTAAAGGCAAAGTTTCACAGAGCTCAGCCTTCGACATAAAACTCAATGACGTTGCTTAAAGAAACACCTGTGAGAAAATGCAAACAAAAGTGCGGTTCAGACGTTTTGATATTGTAATACGCGTACTTCACGAATTTAATAGTAGCTTAACATAAAATTACGTTTTATGCGACCAAATTATGTGTAATTACATTTGGATCGTCAATGAGGGCGGGCAATTTTATAATAACGAACTTGTTAATAAAATCCACCCACATTTCACCCACAGCCCACAGTCGAGTAAGTAGTAATCAGACATCGCAAAACTAATTTAAGTTATTGCAAATTATACTACTATGAACAAAATTAATAATATCAGCAAACAAAAACAGAGGTCATCAAAAGAATAGATGATCTAAACTAAACAATTCCGATTTAGCCTATAGAACAATAAGTGATATTTACTAAAATTGCGATAATGTTTTCAGTTGAGCATAATGGTATGCCTGCCGATGCACAAGAAACACAATCCTTGCTTAATTGAATTGCCTCATAGCGAAGGTACTAAACCTTACCATAGGCACACTTGTAAGACGGTATTAGTCATTTAATAAAAAGAACAAAACTGTTTATATACGTAAATTTGAAACAGACAATAGAATTTTAAGCATTTGGGGAATAGCAAGAACATTAAGATCCTACTGAATTTGATAGCATCAAGTTTTACGATGTCTGTATCGACAGTCAAACTGTTTGGGTGTGTGATGGTGCAGATAACGGACCCCTAACCGGACCTACAGTACGTGAGTAAAATATACAATTGTCGTGATTACGTGCTAAATATTTATAAGACTAAAACAATTAACTTGAAGTTATATCACGTACTTTGTTAATAGCTCTTCAATGAACTACGTAATCTACTTAAAAAGTCGTTTGAGTCACGGTGTCCGAACTCAATTTGAATTTGCTCAAACAACATGTTATTTACTTGATCTTTGGTGCGGTTGGCCGCGATTTTAGAATATTTCGCGATGTCTCGCTTTAAACAAACATATATTTTTTAAAACCTAAAGAGTACGCAACATTTTGTATTTGGTTTATAATTTTATACTAGAAAAGTGTCATATAAAATCACCGGCTAACGATCGCGTTTACATCAAATGCAGCTTTGAAAGTCGGATGTCTGGATAGAAATGTGACATAACAAGATATGAACATTATATCACTCGGACACTAGAATTCGACACGAACTATTTAAGACACGTTGCCTTGTAAAATCTCTCATCCGTGTAATAAAACCGTGTGAAATATTCAAATTCTCAATCCAGATAATACATGTACATTAACTCGTGTCCATGAGTTATAAAACAAGTTAAATGCCTGGAAATGCATATCAGCACAATAACGTTTGAGATAATAATCTCTACATAACGATCTTGTTGGCTATAACAGTATGCATAGGAAGCAATAACGCTAAAACGATGATGAATACAGTATGAGGCTACAAGTTCACTTTCTAAGTGATAAAGTGTGTTAAATTTGCAGACGGGTTATTAATAAACTGGATATAACATCATTTTAACTAGAAAGTAATATTTACAGCTATACATATCTAGAAACCATCAGGTTTTCCAGTTACTTCTGCAACTTTAAATGCAAAAAAAAACCTAGATAGTATTCGTGGGATAGAAACATGAAAATAATTCAAATAGAAACTAGTCTATTTGCATGCATATCGAAGTTGCAAATGCATCCTGTTACGCAACGTTGTGGCGTTATCCTTCTTGCAAAACGCGTTTTTAATGAAAGGTAATGATAACTTTGATTTTTAATAGATCCACTATTAGTTAGGTGCATATATGACATCTTCTTTTATATTAACATTTATCCACATTCTTGTGTGCCGACGAGATTATTCTTATCTAAAGCACAAATCGTGAATGCAGTTTTATCGAAAGTGAATTTTATAGCCAGGGTCGTGCAATTCTAGCAAAACAATTTGAACAATCATAGTGCTTACACAAAGGCAATTTCTGCTTTCTTATGATATCAAAATTCCATTTGTGATTGCAGTTATTACTTCTAATTTCTCTTGCAGCACAACTTTTATATTTAGGGTTGAAAGTTGTATAAAATAACTTTGTTCATAAGCATATTAAATTTATGTAGAGGTTACTGCAAGTCATTGAACGTTTATTTGCAATACAGGCATATAAAGTAGTATGAAATTCCCTGATACCCTTTAAGGGTATGTGTACGATGGCACTAGGCTGATATCAAGTTACCGAGTGGTTCACCTTTAACATCCTCGGAATGTCACACCCATGTATTCATATCTTAACTTGCCTTGACCTTACTGAATCATCGTGTGTAAAATTTATTAAAGTTTCCGCGTCATTTTAGTGTCATTACATTATCTATAACAAATGTGTGATATCCGGATTTACAGTTCGCATCAGATGTGCCTAATTTTGGACAGAATCTCGTGGAAAGAGTTAGTATGCAATGTTTGTGTTAAAACTTAAGTTTTTCTAAGGAAATGAGAACGATTTATATATAATGATAATATAAACACGCGGTTACGTCAGCGTTGTCGGGTACGTCAACAAAAAATCGTATCCGGCTCGGTCAGATCAAAACTCAGCAAAAAAACAGCACTCTAGACTCCAGACTATGGGTGGTACTCAAGATTTCGTCGTATAGAGAGTAGAGAACAATAGCCACAGTGATTTGTTTTATTCGTGGGGCAAGAAGATTGTCGCGAACGTCAGGGCAAACAATAGGCGCGCTCTCAGCAATTAGTCGCGCCTACGCATCGTCAGCTCGCATCTAATCGCCGTGACGAACAACGTTCGCCATAATAACCACCCCGTCGACAATACTACCTTGAATATAATAGGCTCCGATAATCTTTTAGATAGCAAAGCGATCGCTGGCGCAATTGCTAAAAACATTACAAAAGTAACTATTAAAATATGCAGCTTTTCCTCGCACGACTTTGCGAAGGACTCGGGCGCAATCTAAGGTTGCCTATTATCCGCCACGCTCCGAAAAACATCAAAAGGTAACGGCAAAACGGCGGAAAAATTTTGAAACATGTTTCACAAGAGACTCATATTAAACAATATAGAACTGATAGACGATTATCTAGCCGAAATCAGCTAATTGGTACAGAGCATGCGCGGTGGAGCGCGATGCTACCGCCCTCACTATCTACCAATTACGTAGCTCACTTACCTAGATAGAAGAGCCTGATAGCTTACCTGCAACAAAATACAAAGGTTAATTGGCTGGAAAAATGAAGATAGCAAGTTCAAATGTTTACAAATCCCACGTAATCTTCATTAGAGAATACAAACAATTGTAAAAAGAAAACTAAAATTGTGCTGTAATCGCGATGACATACAAGCGGTCTACATTACATGAATGATTACGTACAATAACATAGGACCACTCTGTGAAATTACGAAACAAAGAACAAGAAAGTGGTCGAGAAAAGAAAGCGCATTACAAAAGCACAACACGTACTGATATGTTTCCAAAGACTTCATACATTTTAGTCAATAATAGTTCATTAATATTCATTTAGCAGTAAAATGTTACAACTTACACAATATTACTATAGAGCACATTGACATTACTCTTAACCGAACTTTCTTCTAGTTACATCGATCGTCAAAGTAACCACACATATCATGTAGGTAGATGTATCACTGTTATATTTGTGCTATGATACCAATTACAATAATATTATCAACTCAACTTATATGGATCAAGTTTTTGCATACTTCCTATAAGTATCTCAAGGTTTTTAAGATAGCTTCGTTGGAATAATGGATAAAACATGACATCTTTGATTATATGGAGCGTGCCGAGACAGCTTCTATACACGGAAGCTCCGAGTTGTATATCAATCTGAAGG
Organism: Camptogramma bilineatum; assembly: GCA_958496255.1. NCBI lineage: Eukaryota > Metazoa > Arthropoda > Insecta > Lepidoptera > Geometridae > Camptogramma > Camptogramma bilineatum. The sequence continues at coordinate 3,698,151 of OY292471.1, read as the reverse complement.
TTGTTTTTGTCTTCAAGGGTGGGATTATCATTGTGAATAAACTGAGCTGTTTTATAATAAATTAATTTCTAAAAATCACGTGAAAAAATATACCTACTGAAGGTAAAAGATATAGAAACCAAGTGCAATGTGCGGAAACTGAGAAAACTGAGAGTTCTAGAGATTGAAAAACGCGGGCGATGAATAAAGTTGACAGGACAAAGCAAATGCAAACGATAATTTAAAAAAGCTCGCACAAAGCTTCACCTTGAATTTCTAAAGGTAATACACATAAATCATAAATCCTGGCACAATAGAGCACATGACAGTAAATATTCAACAGAATGGCCCCCAGACGACGCGTGCGCAAGCCACGATCGCCGGTCACGACTTTTACAAGTAGATCAATTTTTACGACCTTAGAATTCCGATAATAACAAAAGAATATGTTTTTGATACACATATCGAAATCAATCAACAATATAACGCAATTGTATATTATTATGGCAATAATAAAATACATGACATGCTATTTAAATGTATATATCGTTTATAGCTCTCGCAACTAGAGGCATCACAGTCACAAAAGGTTATGCAAAGGCATTAAAGCCTAAATACCAGTTTATTTACACAAAGCAAAGAAATTACCCCATAATTTCCAAATTTGAGATAATCTAAATTAAAATTAACGAGCGTTGCTGTATTTATAAAGAATTCCCACAATATAAAGCAAGGTCATTTTAAATGACAAACTATAACTAGTACTTCATACGAAATGCGGTGACAAAATCACAGAGATTATTTTTATAGATTTATGTATTGCATAACAAAACTATTGGTAAAAAAAAGAAATGTAAACATAGATAATATAGATCTAGAAGTATAACTCAAAATGTCCTTCACATAGTCAGCACAACAAAAAACAAAAGTGCTAAAAGAGACTGATTTAGAATACAAGATTGTACTAGAATGCTTGTGACATAACACGAGGTCGAAGGATGACATGGTAGTGCATATTCAAACAGGTTATAGGTAACATAGAATACATTAGACTAAGCGCAATGTCTACTAATACAGAACATACTCGTAGTCAACACAGCCAGTCACAGTCAGCTACTCTACCGATATAAATACTTTAGATGGAATTAGATTCATAACTATAAAGGCAGCCGCAACATCAGTGTTTATAGGACTTTATCTAGGTCTCATGATGCTACCACCTTGACCGCTAACGACTTGTATGACAATAATTGCTGTGCCATGACACTATTAACATTCTTGGATCCATAGAAAAGCCAAGGCATTTGCCGCGCAAAAAATATTCACATCTATTCGCGACATTCCTTCACTATTACGGGTATAACATTTAGTCATTGGCACTGGTACACGTAGTTTCTAATCTATACACAATCCTAACAAGTTTAAAAAAAAAACTCATAGAGACGAACTCTACACATCATTCAATAGTAAAGTTGCGTAAGTAGGTACTATGAAGCAATAATTAAGCTCTAAATTGAATCAAAGCTGCATCATTAATATAGAGCGCAAACAAAAGATAACTGATCTACTTTGTGAAAGAAGCGTGCTTCAAGCGTAGATAATGATACAAACGGCACGCGTCTTGTTTTGGCAGATATTAGGGTTGGTACAATTAGAAAAATAATAACTCTACTAAAGAAACCAAGATATAGTTGAGCAAAAAAAAATAGGCGAAACAAATAAATAAAATCTTGTGCAGTATAATGTTGCGGTAGCATGTTTTCTTTTTAGCAAGCCACGCGAGATTTATTTCATTTAATTGTTTCGCCTATTTCGATAATATCTACGTGTCTTGAATAAATTTCACGATATGAAAGCGACAGCCCTGATTACGTTACATTACACTGACAGTAATGATGCGCGCGCGCACTCTCCATTATCATTACCGCCCGGTTAACTCTACTGTGCTTTAAAACAGATTAATCGCTGCTAGCTATTTCGGCACACTTACGAGTACCAGACTTAGAAGATTTAATGATATAATTTGGAGCGCTTGGGGGTCCCAATGTCATGTGGTCCAATTCAACGGTTACAAAACTAATAGCCCGCGACAAGCTGTCTTTATTGATTGGTTCTATATTATCCATTGCGCAATGACATGCACGCCGGACATTAAGGTGTGGTCAACAAACAGCTATGTCGCCACAACAACCAGCAATAAATAAACGGCAGTTAGCTTTCCGTCGTTCCGCGGACTCAAGGAGATCACATACAATTTGCAGGCGTACGAGACCTTAATCTGTACGATATCTATGTTATTAAGCAAATGACCATGTCCCCGACTAAAGTGCATAACACGGTGTTTGTTTTCCGAAGGTAAAATCCTTTTGGAAAGCGTAAAGGCAGCAATCAACGTATCCTAGTGCTTAGCGTGTCGACAACAAAGGCGATGGAAAGTTGGCGCGGCCGAGCCGTGAATACAAATGGCGACAATGCATCACTCGAGAGAATTTCCCAACACTGTCTCAGTGAAACTAGATCGCAAAGAAGGCAAAGAAAGCTTCGAACCCTGCTGATCGAAAACGATTTGCCTCTAGCTTATTGGCGCAAGGTTGTGACTGCGCATTGTCGAAAGCGGACTGCGGACAACGTGACACTCACAAACCACTAGTTGGTTAATCACTTCACGTTTTGACTGACCGCAAAAAAATCGGGCACCTTGCGGCGGCAAGGCCGTGTGCTTGTCTCTTGTTTCCATCAAGTCAAGTCCAATAAAACAATGCGTTTTATAAAACTGTGGAACAATCGCGACACATTTTTGCGAAGGCTAACTACCTGACTAGATATTGAAAGGATGCTGTCGAGATGAGCCGAAATGCCACGCTCGCAATGAACTTTAAAGCTCAACTTCATGAAGTTGCAGCAGTAAATACCTTTCAATACCTTTAGGCATTTGAAACGATATGTTATTGTTTAGTAAATATATTGCCTAACTGTTGCTAACTGAAGGTAAACTTATAAATGTTTTTACGCTTTTTCATTTTCAATACATCGTTGTGGTCCATTTAAAGTACAATACATTACTCTATTTCCTTCTTTCGTTCTCCAAAGTAAATTGACTAGATGTTTTGGCAATGCGATAAGCGACTTGCATTGAGGAAAAAGGCCACACCGTGACCTATCGTACGTATTCAAAACGGCCAGCACAATCGAAATCAATTAAAATTCCGATTCAGCTGAACCACAATCAGCCGCCCTAATAAACTTCTAAAACGCAATTACTGGGTTAGCTGGCATATTATAGTTTATCGAAGGCAAAATCGGGCGCACTGGGCGACCGTGCCTTTCACAGGCCCGGCACGCCTACCGGACACTACGCCGGCAGCCCTGCCAACAACTGGGGCTAAAATTACTCTCCGATAACGTACGCCTCCGAGCTATTTAAGCTCAATTAAGTCCCATTTGCCAACACTGACAATATCTGAGGTAAATAGGATTTCGACCCACACGTCCTGCATTATAAGTTTTGTCCTAATGATGCGTCGTTAGAAATAGACATTTTGCACGCCGAATCCGCGAATGAACTCGTGACTCCGTGAAGAAGATTACGTGAAGCTCGTGCCAATCGCAATTGAAAGAATTAACCGATCATGGTTTCAAAACTCTCGCGGATTTCTATGTCATTAGCGAACTCTACAGAATAGCAATTTAACATTTATTTAATTACGTTGCATTATCTCACTGAGCAACAAGCACCCCCGTCGACAACTACTTAAAAGAGCAACAAAGTCGTGACAGTTCGATTTTTTCGTGGCTATTTAGGTATCGCGGCCTTCCTGTCTCGCGGGCGTTAATCCGCCATTCAATTTCCAATTAAACGCTTGATTCTCAATGCCAGCCGGGTCGGAGGTGGTCGCTCGACTAAACTTGATAAAAGGCAGGTGGCAGCGCGCGCCGCGCCAGTGCCGAATCACTTGGCCAACGTTTTTGTCTCCGCGGACCTTTCACTTTGCTCGCTCATGACCACCGAAAGAACTCGTTTTATTAACAAAGAAAACCCTACTTAGATAAGTTGATCACTGTGTTGTAATTAAGCTCAGTTTTGTAATGAGTGCACTTAAACTAAATGGTGTTTTTGTACGTTTCAGATGGTGAGAGGGGCGGTGATAGCGCTGCTGCTGGCGCTGGCATGGGCTTGTGAATCGAGCGCGAGCGTGCTCGTGCCCACCTACGTGCTGCCGCCCGACTCCTTCGTGCGCGACCAGCGCAGTCTCGGTGCGCCGGCTGACGCCAGCGTCGCCGAGTCGCAGCGCACGATTAAACGCCTCGTCGGCGGACATATGAAGATCAAATACGAAAAAGCGCATAGTCCCACTAAGAACTCTATCATCTTCGATCAGAAGAGCGAAACCGGAAAGTACGCCACGATAGCAACGGACCAGTCGGGCGGCAACGTCGGATGGAACCAGGGCATCTGGGACGATGGCATGCTCATGTCCAGCGCCGGGGAAGGCAAGGAGACTGTGAGGAAGGAGGTAGACGAGGACAAAAAGACACTATCGGATCAGGTGGCAGAGGGAAAATATGGTCTGATTCAGAACGAAATATTCGCCAAGTCGCCTAAACGGCCAGGAATTGTCAGCTACGAGCCAAACTCAGAGACGAGAACGAAAGATAACCTGCAGAGTCTCGGAGGTCTGAAGAAAGATGAGATTTGGCTCGCCGAAGATCATTTACTAGTACTAAAAGGTGGCTCGTTCCCGGAACGTACGAAAGAATCAGACCAGAGGCCGTGGGCCCCGATCGACGACTACCAAGCACCCAGCAGGCAAGTAAAGCTACCGAAGAGACCGAAAGTGCCACCGCCCTTTCCGGTACGTCTCTCCGACGACGGACCGCTCGTCTTCCTCACGCCAAACGGTAGTGTCCCTGCGGCCCTTTTCCCTCCCTTTTTTGCGGGAGAGGGCGAAGGAGCTCTACCTCCTCCGCCATACCCCTTCGCGCCGGGAGCGTCCTACCCCTCGGGTGATAATCAGGGAAACTTTACTGCCGGGGGAGCGCCGCAATCAGGTCCTCCGTTCCCATTCCTACCCGGGAATGCGAGCGAAGGATTCCCATTCCCCGCATCCATGAACGGCTCTTTTCCAGAAGGCTTTCCACCGGGCGCCGCGTTCCTTCCTCCACCGAGCAACCAAACAGATCTGTACGACGAAGACGACCCTTCGATTTATTATCCGCCGCCTTACAATTTTTCCTACCACTCTGATTACAAAAACAAAGTACCTGCGGGACCACTAGTTCCGGGTATTATCCTCCCACCTCCACCGGATTTCTTTGCACCTATGGAGGAGAGGACAACGACCGAAACAGTAAAAACGACAAGGCCAGCAGCGCCAACCTACATGAGGCCCAAATCGACAGCGCGGCCGACAACTGTTTTGAGAAACAAATACAAGACCAGGCCAACAACAACAGAAACAATTAGAACAACCGAGGTGCCTACGACTACGACTACCCCATACCCTGTGGATCCAATAACTACACAGAGACCTAGGAAACCACAGCGCATACCCTCAAGACACCCAGTGCGTGTGCATAACCTACCAGACGATGTTACAAGGCCTAAGACTGAGAATCCAGTTTTTAAAACAAGAACGAAGGCCACTGCAAAGCCACTCGCCGTATCTGTTATTTACGACTATCCTGAGCCAATTCATGAGCACAAGACTACAACTACAGAGAAACCCTATATAATTTACCGTGTGCCTCAGAAGACACAGGACGTAGACAACGTGGTGACATCAACACCTGTGCCATTGAGAGCGTATTACTCCAATACCCAGAATGATATCCCTACGACAAAGCTACAGCCTGTCTACAGGAAACCAGCGGACAATGGATTAGCTTCTTTCTACTTCTTCGATGAACAGCCTAAATCTTCACCATCACCGGCTACGTTCTACGACGGCAGGAATTATTATCAAACAGTACCTTCAAAACAACCAACGTACACGCCATCAAATCAACAAACATACAACCAGCAGAATGTTAATACGCAATCAGGATTTACACCATCTGTAGATGTATCATACGGTGCCATAGATCAAGCTGATACTTTCTTCTTGTTCCCACAAAAGCAGGGACCAAGAACGTTGACTCAGGAATACTTCAGTATACAGAAACCTAGACCCCAGCCTGTTTACGTTCAGCAACACAAACGGCCGGAGAATTTCTATCAACAAATCGCCGACATTCAGCAGACTATCGACCTATACACGACAAACAGGCCAAACTCACACTCGCACAGGCAACACACTCACAAGCCAAAAGCCATCTCAAACAGACCGGTCTACCAGTTCAGTTATCAGGCCAAGCCAACAAGGGAACAATTGCCGTTCAGAGCACCGAAATTGGACCCTGAACCTTTCCGCCCAATGGTCAGTTACAGTAAGCCTTTCAACGTAGCGAACGAGTTCAATGCCATCACGCCATCTGTGTCACCAGGTCACAGGCACCGCTATCTGGTTCAAAACGTGCAAGTAACGACAGAGACTCCAACATCGACCCGATACTATCCGAAAACGAAGCCAAGAGATGAAGATTACGACGATGGTGAAGTAGAAAAGCACATCAGAAATAACAACAGAAATCAAATACAAAACGATGGTCCGATCTCTCACCATTTGACGAGACAGCACAACACGACACCGAACCCAATAAGTCACGGATACTACACAAAACAGGACGAGAGCTACTTCGATGACATCACCAAGAACTCCTTCGATATCTTTGGAAAGAAACTCGAGGATAGCACGCAGGATGTTAATGGAATCGCCGTCACCGCTCCTCTGGACACCGTCCGCACGCCAATCGGAAACGACATAAACCTTCAATATGCGTACGAGCTCGTGGAATCTCAAACCAACCCACCATCTCTGGACAGAGATACGTTGGTAAACGAGAGGCATCCGCGCCCACCAATCAACCCAAACAGCGAACCGATCTACAACTACAACGCAGAATTGGTTCAGCAGAAGCCTCCGTCACTAGCGGGAGACACGTTGGTGAACGACAGACTACCACGGCCGACAGTGAACCCGGACAGCGAGTTCATACCTATTGCGAACCCAGCGTACAGAACTCTATCACAATACAGGATTCCGACTCAGGTTCAGAAGCCACAATACACTGGAGAACAGTTCGACTTGAACGGTCCGTCATTGGCTGGCGATACCGCAGTGAATTACAAGAGGCCGCTGCCGCCAGTGAACCCTGACGCGGAGTGGATCGGTCCTGTGAACACGGCGGGCGAGGGCCGGCCTGGCTCGTTCGTATCGTACCGCCTGCCTGGAGAAGGCGCTCACGTGTACTTCCTGACGCCCCAAGCGGCGCAGGCGGCGCGGGATAGGTACCGAACGCCCGGCTACGGACGGTAGTGAAACCAAAGCTCTAGTCTGAACTGAACGCCGCGGCGCACGCGACGAAACGTGTAAATATAAAGCGCAAATGTGATGTTAAAGTGTCCTAAGTAGTGTAAGAGACAAGCGGGACCGCCCCGCATTGCCATAATAAGTAAAGTGACTTTTTAAATGCGATGTTTTGAAACGGACGCTGTTTTTTTATAGTTATTTATTAAATTATTGTAAGAGACTGTGGTGTATTAGTTAATTTATTTATGTCAGTATTCTAAACGAACTGTAAGGATGTGATATAAGAGTGTGTCGATTGTGACATTGTTATAACGAGTATAATGATGGCGACAATTTGTTATGTAAATTGTTATTAGAAATCATTGTGATTTTGTAATGTATTTTTTAAACAAAGAATTTTTAAAATAAAATATGAAAAATGTTTATTACATCTGCATTTTTATTGTGTAGAAACCCAAAGGAAAGCATTGAATTTCTAGAATGAAAATAGAGTCAGCAGGATAAAAATTAAATCTCAGGCAAATTAATGAAAAACAGTAGATTTTAAGATAGTAATGGAGTCCTGTCTGAATGACGGACGTTGATGAGACCTCCGTTACTTCCAAAGTTATGACAAAAGCTTCAAATGTTTTTACTTCTTTCCTGACTGCACATAATGAAAAAAGTATGTCATTGAAAAATAAGTAAACAAGTTTTACAAAACTGCTATCTCATTGAGACAACAATACTATATTGTACCTACTTTAACTTTACTTTGCCACTTTTAAATAACAGCAGGTTAATTTTACCCGACCAGTTTTCTACCGTACTCTCATGACATAATTTCATTTAATACGTAATGTAGACGTTACGTAGTAAAGATAAATAAATAGATATATGATCACGTCTATACCCCTAAGCGCGGTAGACATTATCTCAATCTTTTTAGGCATCATTAAGATCCTTTGAAGATGTCTAAGGGGGTAGTCAGAGGTTTGTCCAAATACATATATTTGGCCTCCATTTTGCAAAAGTTAACATTCTATGTAGGTTGCAAGCCCATCGAATTAGAAAGCTAACTGTTTTCCTTACGATGTTTTCCTTCACCGTTTAGAGACCGAGAGTAAAGATAAATATAGTTTTATATTTTCGATATTACATTTTTCTTGAATAACGGCTTGTTTCGACTTCGCTCGGTTGAATAATAGCCGATCTCCGTTAGTTTGTACTTTTCAAAAGGTGAAAGAGATATAAAATTGGATGAGTAGTTTCGCAGCCTATTTCGTACGCCCAAACTCAAAATTATTACCTCTGAAATATTAGTGTAGATTGCAATCTAAGATAGAGGGTTCGAATCCCGACCATGTATTAAAAAATAATTACACATTTTGAACTTTCGCGACTTGAAGACATTTTTAAACCAATATTGGGACTTAGGCTGAGACTCCACCAAAGCGGAGACGAGGGATGTATTTAAACAATCAATAAAATTTCCCTATTCACACAAGTCATCTTGTCTGTCACGAGATGTATGAATAACGAAATTCTCATGGTATTGGTTTAAAATTGTTCTCAACTCACGAAACTTTAATGTGTAATTATTTCATTGAAAATGAAAAGGCTTATCAAAATTTTCAATTCCGACGGGATTCGAACGCGCAACGATTCGAAGCCTTTACCTACTCGGCCACGGAATCCACATTCGTCAGGTTGAAAATCTTGATAAGCTCATATTTATCGATAAAAGCATCGAATAATACCTATGTGTGGTTTAACACTACAAAAAATTAAATAAATAATAAATAATGCTGAACATTTTACACAGCTTCATGTAGCCCCAAGCTAAGCAGAGCTTGTGTTATGGGAACCACATGACTGATATACTACTTAAATACATTTATTTTTTGTAAATACATACATAATATACATAGACAACAACCAGACCCGAGACAAATATTTGCAGATCATACAAACATTTGTGTTTAAAATTATGTGTAATTAATTAGCTATATTTTAATACATTGCATTGTCGGGATTCGTTTCGTATAACGAAAATGAATATGTACAGTGACTTCACTTCGCGGGCAAGTTTCAATAATGTTTAAAAACGTAAAATGTCATGTTTTGAAGTACATACCTGTATCGGGTTCCGTAGTCTGCTGCACGTCTTGTAGTGGATGTGAGTATAATCTCAGGTAAACTTCTATCGCCACCTGAATTGTAAAATAATATTCTTAATTTTTATATAATTTTTATATTAGTAATGTAATTGTTAACACAATATTATTAGCTTCACTTGTATCTACGAGTATGCAAGTTAACTGAATCTTTGAACGTAATTTTGACGTACTAAAACGTTGGCGTCGGATTAAATTAAAACTTTGCACGCTTATAAAGAACCACTGACGATGCATTTATTTAAAAAAATTAGATAAAAATATGAAATAAACTGTTTTTGTCATATAGATCTCGTTTTGTTAACCCCCGAAAAAAGCTATTTTTTTACCTGTGGGTAATTACACCTGTTGGGGTAATTACCCACAGGTTCGGAACTACTTGCAACCTGTCACGTATGGAATGCTTTACTTCTGAAAAATGTGGGAATGTATTAAATGTGTTTGGACATACCTCTGACTACCCCCTTAGACTTCTTCAAAGAATCTAAAAATGGCTAAAGATCTGAAAGAATATGTCTGCCGCACCTTGGGAATACAGTCGTGATCATATGTCATGTTTTTTTTTCGGAACCACTGATTTAAATAAATATTGCTGGACATTTCACACAGCATCATGTAGTCCCAAGCTAAGCAGAGCTTGTGTTATGGCAACCACATGACTGATATACTACTTATATACATTTTTTTTATGTAAATACATACATAATATACATAGAAAACACCCAGACCCGAGACAAATATTTGCAGATCATACAAACATTTGTCCCGCAGCGGGGATCGAACCCGCAACCTCTTGCGTCACAGGCGGGCCTTCACCCACTGCGCCACAGAGGTCGTCTAATTTATAACATGGATAGAGTACCTTAGCACATCGGAAGTAGAATGGATGCGCCCTTAGCACGTCCTCTAACCGCAGCAAGCCGACGTACGATCGCAGCGTCATCTTCCGCATGCAATACGAGTGAAAGTCGAACTGGTCCTCCATTATTTCCGCAAAATGCTGCAAAAATAACAACAGTGAATATATCTGTACAGTAGGGCCAACGGATCTCGGCGTTCGTGAAGTTAGCCGTTTCGATGCGCAGTGCAACTTTTTCATACAAAATTTTCTACTGCGCAGCGAAAAGCCTTCACGAACGCCTAGATCCGCCGGCCCAACTGTACCAATCTATAAGTGTAAAAGTTAGTTTTTTCTGTTTGTTCGTTTGAACGCCCTAATCTCAGTAACTAGCAGTCGGATTATTTCAGCTAGCTGAATTTTTGAGAAAAGTTTTAGGCTATTTCTTTTAAATTAAATTGCGGATGAAACCGCCGGGCCCAGATAGTATTTTTTGATGTCACTTCACACAGCGCCAGCTAGCCTCAAACTAATATGAGCTACATACATACATAAAATCAAGCCTGTTTCCCATCATAGGGGTAGGCAGAGACCATAGATCTCCACTTGCTACGATCCTGACACACTTCTTTCGATTCATCCACTCTCATCACATTCTTCATGCAAGCTCGTCGTTTTAGGGTACTCTTGACCTGGCCTTTTTTGAATAAAATCCGCATTTACGTAGCATATTTTATGGAAAACGATGGAGCATCGATGGGTATTGAATCGAATTCAGGGCGATTCGTACAATCCGCCTGAGACACAGGTTCGCCTAGTTCAGGCACATTGTAAACCACTACCTATGTATAAGTATTTAATTAGTATTATAGTATTATTATAAATATTATTTTACATACCTATTGTAACACATAGCACTAAGTTAATGAATAAAGATTTATTTATTATTTATTATTATTATTAATTACACCAAAAAACCACCAAAACGCTTTTGTGCACCAAAACGCTCAATCTGGCTTCGTCGCTTGGCAAGTTGACTACGAATCACTCCGTTTAGTAACAGTAAGTGATAGTTACTTACCCTATCGATTTCGTGTGCCTTTTTCAACGCCTCGCCCCAAAGCTGAGCTCGCTGGTACGCCGCCGCCGCTTCCGTTTGGAACCACATACATTGCATTTCGTTTAGGTTTTCTGTCGCCGCCACACCTGGAATAAAAGATCATAAATATTCAAACAAAATAATCCAAAAAAATAATTAACGCATAAAGGACCATCTTCGAATCTAAATGCGGAAACGGGAGTCCCCATACATACAAACAATCCTCTTTTCTTTAGTAGAAAGATCCTCTAGCTAGCCAGTGGTAGTGAGACAGTGGTAGTGATGCCCTACTCTACTTTTCTATACAACGTTAACTTAAAATAGTGTGCAGAGTCGCCATATTGTGTTTGAGCTGTGAACAGTGAAATACATCAATAGAATCGTCGAGCATTTTATGTTTTAGGTATACACGCGTTTTTTTAGGTATGCCCTGGTCCTCCTTAACGAAGTAAAAGAGGGGGCACACGACATTTTCTGAAGCGCGTTTTTGAGCAGCGCTTTCGTATCAATGCAAATACGCGCGTTCTCAGCGCGTTTGTTTCGATACAAATACGAACCGGGAGTGGGCCACACTGCGATTTTTGAAGCGCGTTTATGAGCAGCGCGGTCGCAAAAAACGCAGTGTGCGCGCTCCCTAAGGAGTTTCTTTCGTCATTGGACAGTATTTGTAGAGAATATAACAATGCCTCGTGCGGGGACCACCAGCAAACCCTCTGTAAAAGTTTCTTTGGTAAATAAATAAATTTCTATTTGTATGTATTACCTTCCCTAGTGAACTTGGCGCACATTTCCTCAGCGCGCGTCACGTGCCCGGCGCGCAACATGTACCGCGCACATTTGCTATTCACGTAGCGGTCCGCCGTGTCCATGGCTTGCGCTTCTTCTAACCACTGGTATGCCGAAACTGGATCACCAGCGTGCTGGAAATATAATAAAAATAAATAAATATTGCTAGACATTTCACAGCGCCATCTAGCCCCAAACTAAGCAAAACTTGTACTATGGGAACCAGATTACTGATAGAATACTTAAATACTTTTTGTAAATTCATACTTATAATACTTAATATCACCCAGACACCGAACAAACATCTATGTTCATAACACAAATGTTTGTCCTGTGTGGGAATCGAACCCACGACCTGCAGCGCAGAAGGTAGAGCTAATATCAACTGAGCTAAGAGGCCAGTCAACATATTTAATAATATTATACAATACTCAATGTTAGCTGGTACACTAGTTACGAGGTAAAAGATCCGCCCTCTGATTGTCTATCTTTGATAGCGACCAAAATCGATTTCAAACTCTCAAATACACTTGTTCCAACGGATCTTGGCATTCGAGAAGTTAGCCGTTTCGATGCGCAGTGCAACTTTTTCATGCAAAATTTTCTACTGCGCAGCGGAAAGCCTAACTTCACGAATGCCTAGATACATTGGGACATTTGTACGACAGTTCAGTGACCACGCTCTAGCTCTGTCATTCTCATCTCAATGAGACCGAACGCGGCAAAAGATACTACGTGATCTTTTTGACAATTTGAGACCAATTTGAGGTTTCAGACAAGTTAGGTTAAAGAACGTCTAAAAGTATCGCCTCTTCAATAAAGTCTCCTTACTATGCACTTTAATAACTACACCTCTACTTATAAACTCCTCTCAACTTCTGTCAAGTTTTTACCGTTTAAAATAATGCCATCCTTTTTTGGTAGATAGGGACAAATAGCGATAGAGCGAATTTTAAGCAGTGTTTAAGTTGAGAGGCGATTATAGGTAAGGCCCTTAATAAATTATAGATAGTAAGATATTTCACTTCACTCCTTACCTTAAATATCCTTCCCTTAACTATAAACAGTTCAATAAGCGTCGGCGTGTGTTCTATCGCGGCGTCTATATAAAACAGTGCCTTGTCCGTCTGTCCCTTATGGTCAAAATGCTGCGCTGCGTAGTAAAAGACCCATAATAACGCACTGGCTGGTTGTTTTTCCTCATTAGGTTCTGATGAGAAGGTTCCAGATTTAGGTAGATTCTCCATATATTGAAGGATGAGTTTCTCTATTATGTCCGCTTTGATTTTGTCCGCGTATAATGTACTGAAAATTAAAATATTACATGTTAATCGTATGAAAAGGAACAGAAAAGCTAACTTCAAAATTTTGAAATGTACCAAATGTGTACTTAGACGTTTATCTCCTCAAAAATCTTCAAAGGATGTTCCGAGAGAATGTCTTCCGCGCATTGGGGATACAATCGAGCCCCCATCATTGTCTATCTTTGATAGCGACCAAAATCCGTCTTAAACTGTCAAATTATGTTCAAATATTTCTCAAACTGTTCAGTGACCACGCAAGTACAGTTGGGCCGCCGGATCTCGGCGTACGTGAAGTCAGGCTCTGCGCTGCGCAGTAGAAAATTTTGTATGAAAAAGTTGCACTGCGCATCGAAACGGCTAACTTCACGCACGCCGAGATCCGTTGGCCGTACTGTAGCTCTGTCACTCTCATCTCATCACACAGAGCTGGCCACTTGCTCATATGAAAGAAGAACTCTCATCTCGACGAGACCGAACGCGACAAGAGATTTGACAGTTTGAGACCAATTTGATGTTTGAGACAAGTTAGACAATCAGCCCCCTGATGACATTTCGATTCAGTAGGGCAATCGCCAGTATGCACGAGTTTACTATTCTATCCGTGACTTTAGTAAAGTATCTCAATTGTAGGGAATTCAGTGCAGCGCCTCTAGCGGTAGCTTGACTAAGCTAAGTTCAGGCCATACTTTACTAGTCACGGATAGAATAGTAAACTCGTGCATACTAGCGATCGAAACACAGGGCCTCTAGCCAAGTGGCATCATTCTTTTCTATTCTACAATTCGCTTCGATAACGCCGAAGTTTCATTGGTGGAAGACCACGTGACCTTACGTTCGACCTTGGTTCGACCAATGAAAACCTCACGTTCGAGTGTTAGCGAAGTTAGAAATCGAATCGCTTCATAGCGAAGGCCGGTTGGCTAGGCCCTCAGAACAGAAAAGATGTAGAGGAACAGTAGATGCGCGAACATAATGGATACATACCACATTATGTATATCATATTATGTTAGAGGTTACCTCAAGTCAACAAAGAGCGGCGGGATGCCTTTGTGAAGCCCTTGTCTCAGGTACTCGTCCACTAGTTTCTCGAACTTGGGCAGGGAAGTCGCCTCCGTGAGCTGCAGCCGTCTAGGCGCAATGGCTCTCGGATAATCCTTCCTAGAAATCAAAGGGTGATTAGTTAGTATTGTCTGAACTCGAGAGCAATTTGAGGCCTATAATACTGCGAAAAACCCTGTTTTTAGCTTCACATTTTCTATCAACAATGTTAACGGAATCTTTGAATGTAATTTTGACCCATTTCAAAACGTCTCCTATTAAGATGAGACTGCTCTGAACACATCAAAGACCAACAACATTACAATTAGGTATTTATTAAAAAAAAAAAATGAAATAACAAAAAACATTCTTGTGTTTTGCTTGTTTTTTAGTTTCTTAGACTAATTTAATTATTTGAAACATCGCTCTTTTACGATTGCTAATAAACACTGTCTTTGAAAGCAAAACATTATGGATTAGCATAAATTAACATTACATGTTTGATGTTGTATACTCACTTGTAAACTTCGAAAAATGCCACCTTTTCATCAGGCTCAGTAATTTGTTTTGCTTCTAATAATTTCGCATAATACATCACATTCTCTGGATTTCTCTTCACTAGGTCCTCATACACTGCTTCTGCTTCTTTGAACCTGAATACAAATTATAAAATATATGTGAAAAGAGGTAACAAGTGATAGAAAAAGAAATGGTTGTCTGTAAAGCCAGTTTTCGGAGGATAATTTTACGTGATAACGGCATAAGAAAACATTGATGACCGATCGTGCCTCTCTATCGCTTGTTCCGCGCTCTCGCTTACACGCTCGGCTCAGGCGGAACGTGACAATGAGTCATACTTTTTTGTGCGTGCAGCCGGCGTTCATCGATTTATAAGACGTCAAAAATGGAGAAAAGAGACATGTAGGTACTGATCCCACTTGGTGCTGTAAAGGTAGGGAGATGATGATGAACATACAATCTCATTTTTATTGGACATGGCCTCTGTGATGAGTCATGCTTGTTGATTGAGTTGTATAGTGACTTACTTTCAATTCCAAGGTCATGGAGAAAGATTCAAAATCCCAGATAAGCATCAATGGAACTCGGATAATTTATAAGCACTTTGTCACGAGCGCGAAATTGTGAAGGAAACATTGTTAGGAAACCCGCAGCTTAGGAGGCTCCGCACGTATTGACGATGCCGTGTACAGAACTGGTTAAGCTGGGAGGCTTGTTTAGGTGGTGGGCAAGCCTACTCATCACAACAATATCCCAGGCACGTTATTATAAGTTCGTATGAGCAAGTGGCCAACTCTGGTGATGGAGTTTTTAGTTTTTAGGCCTAAAGGCCTCCGTCATGGCTTAACGACTTAAAAGCCGGGACCGACAATTTAACACAGATATGCTTAGGTGATATGATATGATAAATGTAAAGTAAAGATGGAAAGACTTAGATTTTAAGAAAGAAAAGCAATCCAAAAGGGGCATGTAGAATTCCCAATAACGTTTCCAAATTTTTTTTTAAATTAGTTTCATGGCATAAATCAAAGCTAATTTCGATACCTGTAACATCCTCATAAAGACCGGGTTTATTTCTACCCACTGTATTTCTATTTACAACTAGTTAAAAACTCACCTCTTCAATTTCAAATAATATTCACCAGAGGTTTCCTTTATCGCTAGTTTATCCAAAATTTGGCTCTCAAACTTGTGTAAATGTTGCAGAGCCCGCTCATATTGGCCCGACTCAGCGAGCACCATATTTTGGTACAGTAGCAGCTCTGAATGCTCATAGTCATAGGGACCCTTCATTTGATTGGTGCGAAACGAGTCAAGAATACTGTTGGCCACTTCAAAGTCTCCGAGCAGGTGGTAGCTCATGGCAAAGCCAATCCATGATGCTCTCTGTGTGGGTCTCAGCATGAAAAGTTGGTACCGAGTATCCTGAAATAAAAAGAAAAATTTTAGGCATTTATCTGCAAAATGTAGGCATAAACCAAACTTAATAATGTATTTGGACCTGTCTCTTAGACATCTTTAAAGAAATGCGTCATGTTTTTTAAACTTTATTCCCATTAGGTAAGGTACAAATTTGTGTTGTGTGCAAATTATGAAAATGAGCAATTTGCATAACTTAAATTTGTACCTTATTGTACACCAGGGCAAAAATGGCTTTAAGCTTCACATTTGGTCTCAAAAGAACCAGAAATGCTTATCTTAAAGTATGAAATATAATTTTGTTATTATTCAGAGTTTGGAGCACAATCTACATTAGAAAAGAAAGTCATATTGCTTAGTTGAGAGATTATTTCTATAAATAGGTCTATATGTAGGTAGGTACTGTGTGATGCCTACCCAGTAGGTACTACATCCTTTACCTTATAAGTACTTACTTATTTTTTTTAACTTTGTTTGTAGCTACTTCTGTAAGTTTGTCTTACATGGTACCTACATCTGTGTGTGTGTTGCCATATAAATCGTTATCTATCTATCTATCTACTGTCACACTTACTTTGTAACCTTCCAAGTCCCTCATTTGAATCTGCAGTAGAGAAAGATCCCTCAGTATCTGAATATTCTCTTTCTCCCACTTCAGAGCATTTCGGTAACATTTGATTGCCTCATCATATTTCTTGTCAGACCGCTGGAGCAGACCGTATACGTGCCAGCACACAGGGGACTTTAGGTCATTGCGGAGACCACGGCGCACATATTCATAGGCCTCATCCTTGCGACCCAGGCAATTTAGGGTTAGACCTTTCATAGCCAGAGTTTCTGAAAGGAATTTAAATATGGAATTTTTTTCGTACTTGTAGGAAATATGGCACTAAGAAGCTTCAAAATGACCCTTGTAGATTGTAATAGACTACTTTCTTTGTTATTTTATTTTTTAGGGTATTTTAAGTCACATAGACTATGTCAGTCCCATATTACATACTACTAATTACCTAACACTATTCAACCAGATCAAATACAGCTTTAAATAGCAAAGATTACCTATCAAACTGTATAGGTGTGCTATCCATTAAAATCCTGGTGAATGTATCTACTATTAGTAAATACTCAAAAAGCTAAGTAATCAGATTGTTCATCTGTTTGGATAGTACCATTATTTTAAGGTTTCATATCTTGAAACTCTCTACTTCATTCAAGTTTCATCTTATCTTACTTACCTCCATGTTCAGCGAATTTTGGGTTGGACAGGATTTGTTTCGCAAACTTCAGTCCATTTTTGTATTGTTTGTGTTCGTAACAACGCTGGAAGTCAATGAAATAATTTTATAGAGACAGAATTAACCTCTATTTAATAATAGACAGGCAACCTAGGCATAAAATATCTTGAAGATACGGTGAGCTAACATCATTTCGGTATTTATAAGTGAAGACCTAGAGGCTAGTTGCATCAGAGCAGTAGATGCAATTATAAATGCATAGTAAAATAGTATCGGTACAGAGGGCATTCCTTGAAAAATTCAAGATTATCACCGAGAATGACAAGCCATCGAAAATCAAACTGTGTTTACACCCTTACTTACCAAGATTCTTTTGAAAAGTGCATTCTCTTTAGGTGGCAATGGATTGCTGGGTGGCATTTTGTTCCAATAAATACAAGTGCCGTTGTTTTACTTCACTAAAAATTGAATTATTTTGTAAAAACCTCGTGGCTAAAAACCAAAGAAGTCGATGAAGGATAGCTGTCTATGGTTCATAGAGGAGAGGAGATCACGTGACCCTATTCAGTGCTGCCATCGTAAGCCAGACATTTTCTACCATTTTTAACAATCTAACAAAAAAATAATTTAAAAATTTTATTCGGATTATCTTTTGCTCTAAGTTTTTTTTGTAAGGAAAACCTAAGTGGAAAATGGTCTCTGCCTACCCCTAAAATGCCGCTGGAGGCGTGCATGATTTGTTTTTTGTTTGAAACTGTCTTCACAAACATCATTGGTGTCAATGACCTTTTAAAACGTCAAAATAAATGTGGCTGTCAATGTCAAATACATAAATCGAATTGCTGCAGTGATTGAAAAAAATACTGAAAAAATAAATAAAATTTCGTGTTTGGCTTTTCAATAATCCAAAGTTAATTATCTTTTCATACTGTGCCTGTGAAAATGGGTATAGAAAACATGCGACGTTGGCCAATGTATATCGTGTTTGCCATGTGCATATTGTTGACCCTTTCACTCTTCAATAGTTGGAGTTTGGAGACAGAATTGCGAGCTAAACTGGCGGCGATGGCACAGCAGATGCACGAATGTAATCGACAATCTTCCACCTGCATGGAGGAATCGCTAACTTTGCTTGAACAGCGCGATAGTTATCTCAGCAAGACGAACGATTTAGAAAGAATAAAAACCGAGTTACATTCCAATCTAACGGAGCAGAACACCAAGCTGATGAAAGCGGAAATCCAGGTGAACCACACGCGCGTCGACGTAGACCTTTGCAAAACTGAGCTGACTTCATTGAAGAATTTGCAGGTAAGTAAGACTGCTATGCTTGAAACACTGAGAATGGACAAAGACATGCTAACGTCTCAGATAACAGATAAAAAACAGAAGATTGAGGAGCTGGAGAAAGAGATTGAAAAGCTCAAATCAGCCCTGACCACTAAAAGTGTACCTGCTCCTTCACCGCCCTCAAAAGTAACACCAGCAGCACAGCCTCCGAAACTTAGCTCGGCCTTGAAGGCACACGA
This sequence comes from Camptogramma bilineatum, assembly GCA_958496255.1. Taxonomy (NCBI): domain Eukaryota; kingdom Metazoa; phylum Arthropoda; class Insecta; order Lepidoptera; family Geometridae; genus Camptogramma; species Camptogramma bilineatum. Next base: position 3,678,839 of record OY292471.1, on the reverse strand, counting down.
CCCTATCAATGAGCCAGTTCTCGATAATGATGCAAAAGAAGAAATAGAAGATGTGAATGCAATGAATGATGCAGATTTTGATCCTCAGCTGAATTAGTTTAGAATTAGACTCCTCTCTTTGAGAGATATTGATAATTACCAATGCAGAAGACATTTTGCAGTTTAAGATTGTTTAGCTTAAATTATACACAAGAAGTTGTTTTTGAGGTAATGGGTTTTTTATACCATTAGAGTGGAAAGTAAAGATGAGGTAGACCTTCGAAATCAATTATTTTCGCAATTATGAAGTAGGAATTAATTCTCAAGCATGTTTTTTTAATAATTAAGTTATGATAAAATTGTATGACCAGACAAATAGTAATGTACCTAATATAAAAGGTAGATCCACCTCATTTACTGATGATTCCAAATTGTGCAATAAAATTATTAGGGACAAGGCATAGAGGCATCCAGTTATAATTAGAAATGTTTAGTTTGTATAATATTGGTGGATGCGGTGTGATAAGTTTGATATTGGGTGATTTGCCATAAAGGTGCCACTATTATATAAGATCTAAGCAAAATACTATTTTATTTGCTCAATATTTCTGATTTTCTCAATTTAAATTTTCATTTGTCTGTCATTTACAGTACGGCCAACGGATCTCTGCGTTCGTGAAGTTAGCCGTTTCGATGCGCAGTGCAACTTTTTCATACAAAATGTTCTACTGCGCAGCGAAAAGCCTAACTTCACGAACGCCGAGATTCGTCGGCCCAACTGTACACTTGCATTTATTTAGTACATTATGGATCTCTGGTTTTTAATCTTTAAATATCACAATTTCTACTATTAAACATCTCAAAATCAGTTGTATGATGTCATCTTATAATGATAGCAATATAAAAATTCAGTGCTGATGCACATGCGGATGTTGCATGCAGTGAGATAATGTATCTTTTGGAGAGCACTGGTGGTGACTGCATAGGGCGCAGGCCAGATAGAAGAGACGGGACGCAGACATTTCTCTTCCGCGTCCCTTTCATACAAAATGTGACAGCGCCCCGTCTCTTCTGTATGTTTTGCGGCGCGACGCTTCTATACATTTTCTATGAAAGGGACGCGGAAGACATGTCTGCGACGCGTCCTCGTCTTACGTCTTTTCTGTATGACCCGCGCCTAGGGAATGGGTTAAGAAACGACTGTTGTGTTGTGTGGGAGTATGTATCTTTGCAATATGTACTATGGCTTTTTTATTATAATAACGATGTACTCAGGATAAAATATTGTGATAACTCATTTTTAAAACTCCTTAGTATGTAATTTGTAGTGTTAACATGCATTCAATAAAATAACAAAGTTCATAGAAAATCTGTTGAAACCAAGGTATACTTACTGTTTTGTGAATTTTGAAATTTATTGAACAAATAAACAATTTTATACAACACTAAACTTCTCAATACATTTCTATCTGGCAGTAGGAATAAAATGAAACAAAATTATTCTGAACAATTTTTATTAATCTTATACATCTCTAGCATAATTAGAACAAAAATCTCCTCTACAATTACTTTAGAAGTAATATTCAACATAAACTTAAAAGTAGTTAAAACTAACTCACTAAAGAATTGGAAATCTCATTTACAATAAAATAAAATTTTCCAATCAAATAATAGCCACTGAAGAAAAATATGGCTCAAGTTGAAAGTTTAGGTAGAAAATGAAAAAGGAACTACATTTTCCTTTATGGAAACAACAAGTCAATATTAATTTCATTGTAACATTAGTTCATACAAGGTATTCTTAAACCCAACTCCATTTAAAATTAATACTAAGAACTACTTATAACAAGCTATACCTAAAGTTATCAATCGGTGGTCCATTTTGGAATTTAAGAGAAGAGATCTTGATTAATGATCCAGTTACATAGGGACTATCAACACCTAAGCCGCCGACAGTCGGCGACAAAATTTCTCAAGAATCGCGTTGGCGACATGCGCCCGCGCATGCTACCCGGTGTGTCGACGAAATAGCCGCCGGGTTGTGTCGGTCGGCGGGTCAGCGGCTTAGGTGTGTAGAATCCTGTTGACGAAAACAAATAGGTACCAAGCAGTACAATCATACCATAACACATAATTTTTCATTTTATTTAGGAATGCAAGAAAAAGTTTTATATAACATGCAATTTTCAAACAATTCCCTATTGGAAGCTACACACAGAATCTACAAAGTAGTTCATAATACTCTCAAGGTATATCATGGTCAAAATATATAAACAGCTAAATAAGACATAAAAAGTTCTAAACTTAAAAAATAAAATTCTTTGTATCACATGGGTATCTAATTATAATATCAACCATGAAGAACCAATATTGCCAACTTTGTTTTTGTTTAAATAATGAAAAACACAAAACCGAATAACAACTGTATTCTCAAGATGCAGTAGTCATTCTGTCAGATATTATGGCATGCATTTACGATCCTTTGAAGATGTCAAAATTTTGCAGAGGTTTACATTTAGTTAGGTGCTTCAATGTCAATATGTAAGTCCATTGAAATTGAAACATTTATAAAGTAAAGTTTTTGGGAAATTAGAAAGTTACATTGTTGCATTGTGGTCTATTCCATGGCAGCTTCCTCGAATGCTGCAAGCAAGTTTCTTCTACATTTAGTCTCATCCGTGTACCTAATCATCCATAAAATATACTCTCCAACATTCAACGGGTCCTCTGAGTAGCTAATCTGGATCTTACATTTTCTCTCCCATTTCATATTTTCAGAGCTGCGGTTGTTTCTAGTTCTAGCAAATTCAATGTAGCCATTGCATTCTACAGCTAGTCTTGGCAACTGAGCGTTTAGAGTGTCATGTGATCTATCGGAGTCAGTTCCACTAGTGGACGGTAAACAGTCTCCTTGTCCAAGTTCTTTGTTTGGAGGTGTGACTGTTTCATCAATACATTTGCGTTTAGGCTTGGATACTCCATCACCCTTACTGTGTAATTCAGTTTCATCTGAGAACAGGCGTTTCCGTCCATTGAATTGTATTTCAGAAATACTTTCCAGATCTTTCTTTATCTTCTCGGATGGTGGCACGTCAGGCCCGCAGCCTTCAGCCCATTCAGGGCTGTCACATCTTGATTGGAACAGCTTTCTTTTACCAGGTCTTTCACTTTTAACCAGTTCAGGTGAAAGGAGAGGGCTGGCCAGGAGAGAGTCATCCTTTCTGCAATAAATTATGTCAAACTTAAATCTTATAAGAATTTTTGAAACTTTAATGGAATTGTTTACCGGAAGAAGCTGTAACTGCATAAACAAACAATTTCAAAAACAAACTTGACAACTGATTACGAAATAATGAACTGTTAACAAGACGTAACAACCAAGTGTAATCGTTAACTTGAGACTTTTCAACACTGTGACACAGACACATTTTTTTTTATGCACATCAGCGGGAGCTACTCGTGCATGCAAATAGATGTATCAATTGTAAAAATAGAATATTGCCATAATTATCATTTTGTCACTTTCAGGAGCAAAGAATTTATTTAATTTCAAACTGCCAAAACAAGAACAAACCTTTGTAGCCTATCACTCCTCAACTGTATCTTCTCAATATTCTCCACAGAAGTTAAATAATGGTGCGAACATTGCATATCGTGCTTCAGGAATGCAGATAGCTTTTTACGTGTTTTGATTGTCCTCCCGAACCATTCGAGAATCGCATCATCAGACAGATACAGAGACAAGTTAGACCTTTCATTGTCTATCATGTTTTTGTACCAGGATATGAATGAGCGGGCTTGTTGCAGTTCGAAAGATTTGGTGTTGTTATTTTCGGATTTGTTCTTGTTCCATCTGGTATTGTGGATGAAGGAATTTGGGGAGGTAGACATGTTTGATGTTCTGTAAAAACAATGCTTATTAGATTTGATATAAAGTTTCTGGAAATTTGATATAGGGGAATAGGGAGGTACACACATTGATCAGAAAGTATTTCAACAACTTTCTGAGTGCTTTTTGCTTCGTTTGCAAGGTCCAAACGAAGTCCCTTCAGTCTTTTCTGGCTTTCTTCAATGTATGCTGTGAGCGTAAAGTTTATTTCCAAAAGCTCTTTGTGCAACGATGTTACTTTCTTGTTGTTACAGAATATCTCTTCTGAAAATGTAAATAAAATAACAATGATAAAAATTGTGACAACAAACAACAGAATTTTAGAATCCAGTTCGATTTTTAAAACATAACCTACCAAGACACTTTGCTGTTTCCAATGCTAAGTTTTCACGGCTCAATTCGTCAGATATTAGGGAATTCATTTTACAGATACTTGGTTTGTATCAACATTCGTTGAATCGCTGATAAATGCTCCGATAGTAGAAGGTATTTCATTCACAAAATTACGGTTTTACGATTACGCATGAACAAACAAAACAAGCCATAACGCCAAACCAAACGCCAAGCCAAAGCCAATCAAAAAGTTCAAAAACTGCCAAACAAAAAATAATTAGCCATAGACAAACCAAAACAGGGCAAATCGTATTTATAGCAATACAAAAAGAGATGAAACTATAAACAACAATAAAGTGTAAAAGAGATAAAAATAAATAACAGATGTGGTGTAGACCAGAGTGGGAACACGGGAACACTTTTTGACATTGACATATTTGTTTGACGTGTGTCAATGACTCAACCAAAAAGAACACAAGTTTGTCTATGGAATTTAAAGGTTTGCGTATTGCCATTTTCCGAGGCTTTATTCTATAGTAGTAGAATGTATTCGTATCAGTTTTCATTTCCGTCTGGACTTAAATCTGCAGAGATGATATTTAATTACATTATTATTCCTTTTATTCCTATGCTAGCACACTTTTTTTGCTAGTTAATTGGAATTTAAAGATTGTGGTAGTTTTTTTAAAATTACCGCTGATTGGATAATTTAGGCATAGACAAGGCATTAATTACGTGAACGATTGGATAGTTGCTCGTCCGCGCTTCTTTGGGAGTGGTAATGCGCCGAACCAATCTACTGCGTTCTTGCGATCATTGACTTCGGCCATTGGTCTAGCTTTTGTCAACCAATCATCGAAATACCAGTGAGGACCCAATGTAAGTGAACAATTTATTTTCGCGGATTATTCTTTGGAGATGGGCGCACTGGGTTATTTCGAAAATTCTGTAGAATTTTCGATTTCTTCCGTGAATTCTTGTATAAAATGTCGGATAAAATTACGTGAAAAGCTAAGCTAGCAGCCATTTTGATTACGTACGTTGGCTTTCTTTCTTGGCCTCGTACGTATGACGTGTTGATAAATGTTTCGTGACCCGATAGTTTTCCGGTAGGTAATTTAATTATTTTTCCACACAACATAACACAGTAGGTACCAATAAATATAAATCTAATAATGTAGGTAGGTACGTAGAGGTTAAAAAAGTATAACTTCAAAATTTTTGAGCTGTCCAAAAGGAGGTCATTCATTTTGGGCTCAAAAGCCAAAGTGCCGGCCTACTAATTTATTAGTACTAAAAATAAGGCATGAGTACACACTTGGGAAGTCAGTCAGAGTATTTTAAAGGCGCGAATACACGCTGGGCCAGTGCGGCCAGCCTAGGCGAGCGCGAGCGAGAAGGCGAATCGATGCAAGGCGAGAGCGATAGAGAGGCAAGCGAGCCTGGGCCACCGGGTATTTGCACCATTAAGGTGCCACCACATGTTGGGCCAACCTAGGCCAGCTTTGGCGAGTGCGAGCGAGAAGGCGAATCGTTTCGAGGCGAGAGCGAAAGAGAGACAATGCGACCCTGGGCCAACATCTCTACGCGCCATATGGGGGGGGGGGGGGGGTTAGGGGGTCCGGACCCCCCCTCCCTTTTGCAAGTATTTGTCGAAAAAGCTTTTAAATTAAAAAGAAAATAGCTGCCAGCCTGCATTTAGGGTACCACTACCTATCAATAAATCAATATATTTTGCAGTGTTAAAAAATGGAGCAAGCTCACCTGACCACCTCGGATGGGACTCAGGTCATGACCATCAACGGACAGCAGCTTCAAGTGCTGCAGATGGGAAATACACCTCATATGCTGCAGGGACCCAACGGACAACAGATTGTTGTACACGCTATGTCTTCGGCACCAGCGATACAGGTATCCTGTCTACCTAACTTAGTCTAACTAACTACTTTGTGTAAAAAAAATGTATTTAAGTAGTATATCAGTCATGTAGTTCCCATAACACAAGCTCTGCTTAGCTTGGGGCTACATGATGCTGTGTGAACAGATTTTTATTTTATGAAATCTGTGGTACCTACCTTTCTTTCCATGCCTAAACCACTGAACCAATTTTAAGTAGGTACCTACCTAGCAACCAAGTTTGGTATAGAGATAGATGGGAAGGACATAGGCTACTTATTGTCGCAAAAATAAAACTTGAAGGAGGTGAAACTATGCACAAATTCATCATACAAATGTATCTATCCTGGGTGGGAATCGAACCCACTACCAACGGAGCTGAGCCCAGCTGAGGCAAGTTATCTACTTGGTGGCTGAGGAGCCCAGTCAAATATCTTTGTAAAGTTGAGCGCGTACCTATCCGTGCCGAACGAATCGACCGAAACGAATTTTAGAATTCTTTATATGAAATCGTATGAAACCTCGCACACCTGCCCGCGTCGAATCGTGCGATTCGACCGAATCTGGAATCTGTAGGCCTACTCCCAGCACTAAAAACAATAAATCGTGCCAATTATCGTAGTTCAGCCTAAGTTGGTGGAAGCCTAATTCGGAATATTCGACCAACATAAGATGATCTACGATAATTGCCACGATATATCATTTTCGTTTTTGGTAGTTGGGCTCTGGCCCTGGTACCTACCCCGAGAATTCGGCGCGGATAGTTATGCGCTCACCATAAAACCTTTACCTTTACCTTACCTATACAGTCAAAACATAATGCTGCGTTTACACGCTTCCGAGCAAATAAACATTCAACCAGTTCAGTGACCAAGTAACTCTGTCACTCTCATCTCAACGAGACCGAACGAGATAAAAGATTACGTGCTCGTTGAATGTTTGCTCGGAAGCGTGTAAACGCTGTTGCATGTAAAGTGTTTCGTCATTGTAATGTTTAGATTTTAATACTTATTTCTATTTTCACATGCTAACAGATCGGGACACCACAAATCCAGGTAGTAGTACCAGTACAGTAAAATAAACTATACACTTGCTACCCTTTTCACAATAGAATATCTTACTCTACCTACTTACTTACTTTTTAACCGACTTCCAAAAAGGAGGAGGTTCTATGTTCGGCTGTATGTATGTTTTTTTTATATAAAAAGTTAGGTACAGTCAGTTACATTACAGAAGTAGAAGAGATGAACATTTCACCTGTTAAGGTGGCCGCACACCTATCCGCGCCGATCGTGCCGAACGAATCGAATTTGAGAATTATTTTATGAAATCGACTGAAACCTCGCACACGACGATTCGACCGAATCTGGCAGTACTTCAAGAATTTGGCGCGGATAGGTGTACGATCAGCCAATTTTGGTTAAAAGTAAGGTCTTACAGCACAAATCAAGGAAAAATTCCAAAAAATAAAAAATGAAAATTAAGGTAAATTTTGGCACATACAAGTTTTCGCAAAAATCTAAATTTGCCTATATGATACCAATTTTATTATGGCGGTACGGAACCCTCGGCGCACGAGTTCGACTCGCACTTAACCGGTTTTTTTTTTAATTTTGTCACTTGTCATGTTCATATTTGCTTACAGGTGGGCACTCCTGGTGGTCAACAAATACAACAACTTCAAGTTTTGCCTATATCTGGACTTACTCAGGGGATACAAGGTGAGTAATGCGCTTAAAACAGGACAAAAGAGTAACGCAACTTTCAGACCAAAACACAATAAAACATCCTAACGTCGCGTTTATACGCTTCCGAGCAAACAGACATTCAACGAGCACGCTATCTTTTGTCGCGTTCGGTCTCCTTGAGATGAGAGTGACAGAGGAGCTACTTGCGCGGTCACTGAACTGCGGGCTTAAAAAGGTCGCTATTGCAGAATCGCAATAAAGGAATTGAACTATTGCCATCTCTTTTCATTGACTGAGAGTGAAAAGAGACGGCATTATAGTTCATTTCATATTGTGATTCAGCTTTAACGACCTTTTTAAGTCTGCTGGTTGAAATTTGAATGTCTATTTGCTCGGAAGGGTGCAATCGCACTATAAAAGGTTAGGGTATCTGCCTTCAACGCCGAAGGCTTCGAGTTCGAATCTCAGCCAATGGTAGTTTTTTTTTGTTCTTTTTTCGAGTTTTTAAGTATTCTCTACTTGCATCCGAGCAGAGTTCAATCGCCCAGATTGTAGACATTAAAGGTGGCCGCACACCTACCCGCGCCGAACAGATCGAATTTTAGAATTCTTTATATGAAATCGTATGAAACCTGCCCGTCCGATTCGACCGAATCTGACCACCCACTTCGAGATTTGGCGCGGATAGGTGTGCGCTCAGCCTAAAGACGTTTGTTTCCAACAGGCTCTACCAACAATATCCAGCCGATGCAGTTGGTGCAGACTCCTGATGGACAGACCTTTCTCTACCAGCCGACAGCACAGCAACAGACCATCGACCAGCATCAAATCATCCACCAACCAGCTGGTGAGTACTATAGTCGGATTGCTCATTATACGCACTAAAATTGACGATCAAAATGCCATTTTTCATATATTTTTAGTTCGTATAAGCAATTCGACTATAGAGCTATTCAGTCAACCTGCCTAACATACCTACTATGTTAGAGCAGTAGGCATGAGCAATTTTCTCTTGTCGAGAAAATTTCTTACCGAGAAAATTTTCTCACCTGTGGGCTTAGGGAGCGGGCACACGACGTTTTCTGCAGCGCGTTTTTGAGCGCGTTCGCATCGCGTTTGAGTCGACACAAACGCGCGTTCGCAGCGCGTATCCGCGTTTGTATAGTGCGCCGCAAACTTTATGGCGGCTGAAGTGCGCGACATATTCCACTTTGCGCAGGTCAACGCAATAGAATACAGTAAACCTTATCTACATAGCCCGCCTAGCCCCGCCCCTCACCGCCTTCACCTCCCCGCAATAGGCAATATGCGTCTGATTCAAAAGCGGGTTAAACGTATTTTTCTATGAACATTATGGCTTTAGAATTATGTGTGTGTAATTATTTTTTAATATTATTTCATTTTCGCTTAGAAATTAATAATTAAAAAGTGCAAAAATATAGTGGGAATTTCATAAGACTTGAAACGCAACGCTATTTGTCACGTATGCTGTGACGTCACACTCCTTCAAACTCGACAGAAAGTTTTTTTTTTCTACCTACAAGCGCGTGTAATAGGCATGAATCCTAATTTTCAAAATCTCTTCTATGATATTCAGAAGTATCTATTATGTCTAAAATATATCATATTTCTGTAGAAAATTAAGGTTTTTGTGCAATAAAAGTACATTTAAATTTTAATTTTCAAATTCACGCCAAAACGCTCGCCGGTGTCATGGCGTCTGTTTTTACGTCACGGATCGGTATATCAACCAGTGATGCCTACATAGTTACTATAGAAACAAAAGGATGTTTACCGAGACGAGACGCAATGACAGACGCCATGACACCGGCGAGCGTTTTGGCTATCATGGCGGATTGTTGTATTTTGTAGATTTATTTTAGCAAATAAATTAGTAATCTCGACATTAATAAGAGAATAAATACATTTTTCAAAATCTTTGAATCCTATTTCATTAGATCAGATAAATATTTTGGCGATACTTGATTACTGTCATCATGCCTATTTTGGTGACTTGTGACGTCACGTCCGTTTCAAGTGCATGAAAATGTTGATAAATAAAAATTATTTTTGTTATAAATTTTTAGTTTTTCAGCGCTGGAATTTTTGTTACGGTTAATTGACGATATAACCTATCGTTTAAAACCATAAAAAAAATTGATGCATATTGCCTATTGCGTTGACTGTACCTGCGCAAAGTCGAATCTGTCGCGCACTTCAGCCGTCATAAAGTTTGCGGCGCACTCTATCGTTACGACGATGCGAACGCGCAGCTCAAAAACGCGCTGCAGAAAATGTCGTGTGCCCTAACGTGTGTTAGATTGCTCAACGTCGAGAAACGAGATATCTCGATCGGCTCGACCAGATGGATCGGACTGATCGAACTCTCGACTGGACCGGATCGACCTATCGAGAGTTATCTCGATAGGTCGATCCGGTCCAGTCATAGAGAACAAGTTATTGTTCTCTATGACTCTGTGGTGTATGTGATTGTTGAATTTTATTTATTTGTTTTGTTTTCAGTGATAAGCTTGAATGGAAATTTGGTGCAGGTCGGAAATGCGGTACAGCAGCCGCAGATCGTCAATCAACCTAACATTGTGATGGTAAATATTTTTTTTTACTTAGGCTGGATTCGACCAAATAATTCGATATACAATTGTTTAGAAAGCGCAACCGAACATTATTATGTGCATACAAATTATCCTGGTTATAAGGTGTCAACTTTACAATGTCAAAATATTCAAACAAACAGCAGTTTACTCTCCAGATAAAACTTAATCCGGTTTGGTCGATTCCAGCCTTATACAAATTATTTGTGTTGTGGCACCAAGCTAACAAAAAAAGAATTTTCCAAATCGGTCCAGGTAAAAACAAGGCCTCAGCAAATTCCTCTTTCCACAGATGGTGAACGGGAATAGCAACAGCACCGCGGGTGCCACCGCCGCTTCGGAGGGCACCTCCCTCTCCGCCGGCGGTTCTGACGACGAGCCTCTCTTGTACGTGAACGCACGTCAGTACAAACGGATCCTGAAACGACGCGCCGCCAGAGCCAAGCTGCATGAACAGGGCAAGATACCCAAGGAACGACCGGTAAGGACTTACACAAGGACACAGAAACAGGCCTTTCTTTATACATCGACAATCGATATGTTACGGGCAACTTGATTAATCGGGCAGTATTCATATGGACCGGTCATTATGCATAATGACCAAGAGCGTCGGGCAGTTTGATAAATTTATTACTTTGACCGGTCCATATTCATAATGCCCGACGGCCCGTGGTCCATTTAATAAATCAAGGCTTGAATTTATCACTTAGACCGGGCAGTATGAATAGTGCCCTACTTCTAGCCGGGCAATGTGATAAATTGGATTAAAATCTGTAGGTTAGGTTATGTTAGGTTAGTAAAAAAACTACGCGCGAGGCGAGCGAAGCGTGCCACGGTAGCGGCCGCCGAAGCGCCAGAAATGTAGTAAATCAATTAAAACACTGCAATTCATCTAATTTATTACATTGCCCAAGATAGGGTGGTCATTATTCATAATGACCGGGCAAAGTGATTAATCATGCAGTTTTTATCACATTGCCCAATTGACCCGGTCATTATGCATACGGACCGGTCATTATTCATAATGACCGGATTTATCACATTGCCCGTAACAGATATATCGGACAAGTTATCGTGGTTTCGCTTCTATCTATATTTCCATATGTACTAATATAAAGGGCACAGAAACGGGGCCTTTCTCTACAAATCGACAATCGATATATCGGACAAGTTATCGTGGTTTGGCTTCTATCTATACTTCCATAAGCACCAATATAATAAAGCTGAAGAATATGTTTGTTTGTTTGTACGCGCTAATCTCAGGAACTACCAGTCGGATTTGAAAAATTATTTCTTCATTTGATAGATAAATTGTTGAAGAAAGTTATAGGCTACTTTTCATCATCATCACCATATACAATCACTATGGGGGCAACGCCGCGAGGGCGCTGCTAGTACTAAATAAATAAAGCGGATGGGTTTGTTTGTTTAAACGCGCTAATCTCAGAATCTACCAGTCGGATTTGAAAAATTATCTGCAGTTGATAGCTAAACTCTTGGGGAAGGTTAATGGGCTACTTTTCATCATCAGCATCATCACCAATACAATCACTACGAGGGCAACGCCGCGAGGGTGCTGCTAGTTGGTAGATAAATGCGTTAAGAGCCCACGACCACTGAACGTAAATAAAGCATGTAAGCATTCCTTCAAGAGAATAAGACGCGCATTTTGGTACAAATTCGAACAATCTGTGTTTCAGAAATATCTCCACGAGTCGCGACACAGACACGCAATGAACAGAATACGCGGCGAAGGTGGCAGATTTCATTCTGGGAGCAGAAAGTGAGTCTATAATAATAATTATAATTATACTTAAACCTACTTCTCTTTCAAAACTTTCTGCAAGGTTACTCAAAGTGAGATGCTCGCGCGAGGAGTAACCTTGCCGCAACTCCCTCCTTACCCAGATGAAGATTTTCCGGATGAATCGAAACATTGTCGGTATCTAAATCGACGATATTTTTACGTGAGTAATTCCCGTGTGTCAAAATAATGTAAACTTAAACCTATTTGAATAAGTCCTGATGGGTCTATGTACGTATGATCTATTAGCTCTGATGATGAAGTTTTAAGCCGCCTGTAGGCCTCCGTCATGGCTTAACGACAATTTAACATGCTCTCCGAAGCAAAGAAGCACTCAGCTGTTAATGCCACTAGACGGTCACCCATCCAAATTGTGACTGCTCAGAAAGTTGCTTAATTTAAACGATCCATCATCCTATATTTTTCAGGGGCATGAACAATATGAACATGGTAGAGAAATCAGAAACGATGACTGATGAACAGAAAATGATGGAGGATATTAAACCAGACACCGTTTCCATCACAATCATTCAGGTACCTACATTAAAACACTTGTCAATTTAGAAAATGTATTAACACGCAGACTGGATTTGAACCGCAAACTCGGCCTCACTACTACTCGTGAACTCCTCTCAACCTTCTATCAAAAGTTAATCACCAATGCCAACTTTTTTTGTTAGGGAGTGGGCACACTGCGTTTTTTTAATCGCTTTTGTATCGAAACAAACGCTATGCGAACGCGCTGCTCAAAAACGCACTTCAAAAAACACAGTGCCTACCAGTGGGCCCACTTCGCAGAGGTCGGATACCTCTGTGGCGCAGTGGTGAAGTCCGCCTGAGGCGCATGAGGTTGCGGGTTCGATCCCCGCGTTGGGACAAATGTTTGTATGATCTGCAAAATATTTGGTATATACAAAAAAAAATTAAAAAAGGATATAAGTGGTATATCAGTCATACTTGAGGTTCCCTTATCACAAGCTCTGCTTACTTTGGAGCTACATGATGCTATATGAAATGGCTAGCATTATTTATTTAATAAATGTTTAAAAATTACAGGAGGAAGAAAGTGAGAAACAAGCCAACCAATGGAGGAGGCTAGCTCCGCACCAAATGCAGCCCACATAGCCACTGAACCGCTAATCGATGCGCGTTCGCCAACTAATGAGACTACTAGTGTGTTCCAGATGTGATGTGTTTCTTATAAGACGTGACGTTCTACAGCAGGCCTATAGTCGTATTGCTCATTATACGGACTAAAATTGAAGGAAAAAATGTCATTTTTCCTTCAATTTTGATTAGTTTTGATACGTTTTATGTCAAAATTGAAGGAAAAATGACATTTTTTCCTTCACTTTTAGTCCGTATAATGAGTAATACGACTATATTGTCTAACTTGTCTCAAACCTCAAATTGGTCTCGAACTGTCAAAACGATCGCGTAGGTTCTTCTGTCGCGTTCGGTCTCGTTGAGATAGAGTGGCAGAGCTACTTGCGTGGCCACTGAACTGTCATTTTTGAAAGTTTGAGACAGAATTTAATCGCTATCAAAGATAGACAATCAGGGGGCTGTTACCTTGTGGTTCTAAAGATGTAATAATATTCGCTGAATTCAGTGAACTGAGTTGTGTTACTATTATTTATTCCGTGGTTGCGTCAATTTGCGAGAAATGTTCTTTCTAATAATGTTATCTTTTTTAACTGAAATAGTACCAATCGGGTAAAATGCAGCAGATGGCATGTTTTTAAATAATTAGAATTTTGTGATTCCCTCTATATGGCAAACTACCCAAAAAGATTTCCATCTTTCTTCGAAGTGAATTTTGCTGAAAGAGGACGCCATTTTGTTATCTTTTCGGAACTAAAACTTTATTAAAAATGTTCTTTTGGAGTAGGACTAACTTTTCCATCAAGAATAGAAATGAGACTGTGTTGTGATATGACTTCGTAGAAAAGATAGTGCACTGCTTAGGTGCTTGAAATTAATGAGTAAAAGTGAATATTCTAAATGATAAGGGACTTATAATTGTCTAGTTCTGCTGTGAGTGCACTGCGTCGGAATCGGAGCGTCAGGATTTGTTGATTTGTATTGATTTGTATGGTCCTGCATGCATCGGCATTTCTGTGCCAGAGACCGGTATTTCTGCCGATGACGTCAGCCGCAGTGAACGCCCCCTTATGATCCCGATCGCTTTGAGTTCTGACGTATTGTGTATTGCCGATGCCGATACAAAATCCGAAAGCAGTGAACGCACCTATCAGGATTCGCACCGTACCGGCTCAGTGGACGCACAGCATAAAATGGAACTGATGTCGGATAAATGCAAATGTTTCACATGAAAATGTCTGTTTGGCTTGTTGATGTTTTAACCTAAAGCTAAAGTATTTGTTTTTTTGATTTATTTTGTATTTAACACACTGTTTCATTCAACATAGTAACTTAACTACCTAAATTATTCTTAATTATGTAGGATAGGTCAATAGATCCGTATGAGCTAGTGGCCAACTCTGGTGACGGTGTTTTTGGCCACCTAAAGGCCTTCATCAGAATTTAACAAATATAACCGGATTCAATAATTTAAAGCAGTGTTCCGCTTCTTTTTATGTTCAAGGTACATCTAAAAAATCGAAAAAACTTTCAGGTTTTTTAATGCAAAAAATGAGCTTGTTTAGTTGAGCATATGCGTCCAAATTTAGAGTAACTTAACTGAGATAGGTAACCTTATTTTTCCGAGGCACATCAACTAATGACCACGGTACACCAGTGTGCCGCGGCATACCCTTTGCGGAACACTGCTTTAAAGTACGGAAATTTCTTATATGATGTCGTCAAAATATCTTGTGTATCTGTATAACAATGCTTGATTTTGTAGAATGTAAATATGATTCTGTTTTAGATTTTTGTAGATTCATAATGTATATAGTTTTATTTTGTTGAAGAGTATTTGGATCGAAATCAAAGTCTTTTGTATTGAAAAAGAAAAATATACACATTGATTATTATTTAAAGAATTTGCTTTTCAATTGAAACACAATTTGTTAGTGAAACATTTTATTCAAAATGTTGAAAAGACATTTTTAGCATAAGTACCTACTTACATTAATATTTTTACTAGTGGATAAATTTTTCTACTTAAAAGTTGGCAAAGTGATGTATTCTGATTATCTAAAAACTATAGTAGGTATGTAGGTAAATATATCTACACATCTAGTAATAAAATTGGTATAAAACATGAATAATATCATTGTATAAACGTAAATAACTGAACTTTGTCATATATGGAGTCATACATGACAACCTAACATTATGACTGCTTAGTTATCAAAGCCTGATTAATACCTAATGCCTATTTGTTTAAAACTACTTTTACAACAATAATTGCACTTTGTTTACACTTAAATTATAATTCCTTACATCGTATTAATACTGACTACACAAAATAATATCAAAAATTGAGAGGATGATCTAAGATTATGATCACAAAATACAATCATTTTGAGATTATTTTTTTAACTGTTGATGATCCTAATTGGATCACTTATAGGCAGTTGCGCAGTTTCAATGTTCTATAACTTTGTAGTTTTGCTTACTGTGGATAAGGTTTTTGTAATTTTTATTAGTTTATTAGTTTAAGTGATGTCTAACCACAGAACCACAGATGAATAGATTATTGAAACTGGCCGTAGTTTAAGAATTAAAAATAGTGAGTCAAAAACCCTAAGGCCCCTATTAATAAACTCGGATTAACTTCTGTCAAAGTTGCGCCAAGGATTTTACTATTGCTATCCTTTGACAAATAAGGATGGCAATAGTTAAATCCGTGGCGCAACTTTGACAGAAGTTAATCCGAGTTTATTAATAGAGGCCTAATTGCAAAGAACAGTTGATATTATTTCCTATGATTCTGGTTTGTACTGTGCGTGTTCACGTATCCTCTGGATTTCGCTCTTAATGGCTGAAATGAGAGGAATCGCTGGATCCTCCGCAGCCAGTCTACCGTCCCCCATCAGCGCGGGGTTGACGCGACCTAGGGACTGTCAAATGATCATAGTCTTGCTGTCCCATTGCTAGAAGAAGGTGAACTAGTTAAAGCAGTGAAAGAAACCAATAATGCATAAAATAAATAAAATCGTCTGTTTCGCGAAAGCCCACGGGATTGTCAACAAAACATACAGCAATTTTTCCTTACAAGAAATGTAACACGAATGAAGATTTTAGACGCATACCGCGCCGTGCCGCTTTCGGAAACAGACTCAATCATCTAGAATTCTAGATTTTGTGAATAAAAACCCACTATTGTTTACATTTACAGTGAAAGGTGGTAAAATAATTAGATAAATAAAGAAATATGCAAAGCTAAGATTATTTTATAGGATGCCACATCAAGGATTTAGATAGGTAGGTATTCTATAAATGAAAATGATGAATAATTTGCAGATGAGAAGGTGTTATTACCTGAGGAGGCTGCGATGTAGGCCCCCAAGCTTTAGCAGGCGGTGGGGCCTTTCGTTCTCCAACAGGCCGCGTGAAGGACGTCCTAGGACGCGCGCCCTCGGTGGGGGCAGGGGCTGTTGATGTACTGGCTTTTCTGGAAGTCATTAGAGGATTCTCTATCTCGGATCTGCTGCACTAACCAAGTTACTGAATCGCTGACGCTATTAACAGAGAAAATGTTGGAAATTGTAATTCAATGTCGATAAGTCACGTGGTCAGCAGTGTCAGATCTAAGGATTAGCGATGATAGGAAAGAGATTCGATACTATGGCTAGGGGAGCTGGTAGAATAGTTTTAATTTCTGAAGCAGGGATCCAGGACGGAATCTTGCTTGCCCCATCCAATCATTAGCGGCCACCAAACGTAAAGTTCGGAACGCGGGAAACAGCACGCGCCGTTCCATCCCTCGCTCCGAAACGTACATGTAGGTATAATAGATGCGCGGGGCTGACAGTTCGATCTGCCATCAAAAAACTTTAAACTTTAATTAACTTTTTTAGACCGTTCCACTTCACTCCAGTCTAAACTGCGGTCGAAACTCTTAAAAATCAATTTACACGCACAGTTTTGATCCTTTTGCCTAAATATGTCAGATTCGCCCGCGTTCCAATCCGTGTGCACATTTTTATCGTAATTAGCACGACAGTTTGATCCGCAATCCAACCAAACTGCACAGATCCATCCGCGGTTTGGAATGCAGTCCCAAGCCCCATCCACACGCTTGACAAACAATGGCAAACAGCCAACAGCAAACAGCAAACACGGACGTGTGGATGGGTGTTTGTCGTTGTTTGCCTGTTTGTGTTTGTGTTGGGCATTGTTCGGCATCGGTGTCGGTTTTCTTGCCAGATCAAAGGATTTATGTTTGCCGATTCGGAATGTTATGAACGTTCGCCAAGCATGTGGATGGCTGTTTGTGTTGGGTGATTGTGGTTGGTGTTTGGGACTTCGTTTGCTGTTTGCGGTGTTTGTGACAAACAGCCAGCGTGTGGATGCCCCTCCAGATGCGCGGTCGGTCGGTCGGTCCGACCGATCTTTACGTGTGGAAGCCGCTATTGAAGACATCCATCCAACCAACCAAACCAAACCAACCAACATTATTATTTATCATCAATTAGTAGCACTTATTCAAAGTCGTTTTTGACTACGAAATATGCCTTCAAAAATCGGCTTTAACAACTTAAAAAATTGCTTTTCTTAGTTTTAATAATGGCAGAGACGACTCGGTCAAACCGCCAAAACGCAATGATAGCGCGATCTAAATCTACTAGTGGCGCCATCTAGTATTATAAATCCAAAAATTGGTTATATTGGTTGGACCGATTTGGGTGAAACTTGAATAGCTGATTAGGCAGAAAGGCTACTACCGGGAAACCACACAAACGCTGCGTGCGGAAGCTACAGTTATTGTCACAATGGATCGAGGCACTCATGAAGTTGGGCTCTTCACTGCTCAGTAGAAAATTTTGTAATATAAAGTTGCACTGCGCTTCGAAACGGCTAACTTCACGAATACATTCAAACTCTTTGCATTTTTAAGGCCGTTCAACCTTCCACATCACCCAGTTTCATACAAATTTGTGTCTCCTCACCCAAGATCGGCAGACCTTCCTCTCACGGTGTCCATTGCTGTGTACGGCGAGCCAGGTAGACGCACATTGTCGTTCCTCGCTTGTGTCAGCTTCTGACCAGCTTTTGAAAAAAAATTGAATTTATTAGGTACCTGGCTTACTATATAGCTATGTATCTATAAGCTCGAAGAGCTATGTAGATAAACTTTTCAATTATTAATTAAATTAACAATGCAGCAGGTAAATAGGTAGATCTATACCAAATCTATTTCAATTACCTATATCAAGCGGAAGAGAACGTATCTTTATTTGTTTGAACGCGCCAATCTCAGGAGCTTTTTCTTTCTGCATAAACTTTAAGCTACTTTTCATCATCATATACCATCACTACAGAAGCAACGCTGCGAGGGTGCCGCTAGTTTATCTAAAGAAAATTGTAAAATATGTGGTGTGGATATGGTGATGGTGAAGGAGGATGATAAATGAAATACAGAAACTTACTGAGTCCAACTTCACTGTATTGTCTTGTCACACACACGTTATTAAATTAGAGTAGGTACACAGTCTCAATGTTAATGTTTAGCACAGAAAGATTATCCAAGCCACAATAATGATCAAATACACAACGCGATCGTGATCGATAGTAGGTATGGCGGGAACCCGGAGCGCGAGCGACGTGGGCTCCGCGTGGGCGCATAGAAACGACTGAAATTTGAAATCAACAAGCGACCGACCGGCCACGCAGCGCGGCGGGAGGCGCCACCGTCTCGCGCGGGGGCGAGGCGCGGGGCGGGCGGTCGCGGTATCTGGCGTTCCGGGAACCGCCATATTCACTATATATAATAAAACTTGTTAGTTTGTCCGCAGCATACAAAATATTATTTTATTAGTAAAAATATAAGTAGGTAGAAAGCTTAATTCTAGTAGCTCCGCTACATCACCCCCCTCCAGAGCCCGACCTTAAGGGCGATAATAGTCTTTGAATTTTACTTGACGCCCAGATCTGGTGCGTATTACAACGTTGTCTTTGACAGTTGAACGGTTAATTGGTGTCTGCTGGAGTGGCGGTTTTTGACGGAGTGTTTGTGGTTGTTGATGGAGTGTCTGTGGTTGTTGATGAAGTGTTTGTGGTTGTTGATGGAGTGTTTGCGGTGATGAGTCATGCAGTAGGTAGGCAGGTTTGATCCTGTCGATAGATACAGTGACTTTTTTACCGTTTAACAATATTTTAAAGGTTTTGTCTCCAGCTTTGAGTACTTCGTGGGGACCACTGTAGGCTGGCTTCAGCGAACCAGCGACAGTATCGTCACGCAGAAATACGTGGGATGATTTGGCTAAATCTTTGTATACAAAAATAGATTTCTGAATGCCATGACGTGATGCCACTGATGGTTTCAAGTCGTTTACAAACTTGCGAATCCTATCCACGTAGTCCGTCATGTCAATGGTTTTGTCTTCAGATGGGAGGAAGAAATCGCCTGGAAGACGTAAAGGTTCTCCATAGAGAAGTTCAGCGGAAGATGATTTTAGATCTTCTTTAAATGTACTTCGAATGCCTAGTAAGACAAGAGGAAGAGACTCAACCCAAGTGCTGTCTGCGTGGCAGGTTATAGCCGCTTTAAGCTGTCTATGGAACCTTTCCACCATGCCGTTGCACGCGGGGTGATAAGCTGTAGTCTGTCTGTGAACGAAACCGGCGATTTGTGACAAGGTTTTGAATAAAGCAGACTCAAACTGTCTCCCTCTATCCGTAACAATTTTGACTGGGCAACCAAATCGAGATATCCATCCACTTAGCAAAGCTTTTGCTACTGTTTCGGCCGTGATATCCTGTATGGGTATTGCCTCAGGCCAACGTGTAAAACGATCGATGGCTGTGAGACAATAACGAAAACCTTGTGATATGGGCATAGGGCCGATTAGGTCAATGTGAATATCTCTAAATCTGCCGCGAGGTAAATTATAAGAGCTTAATGGCGAATGAACGTGTCTGTTCACTTTTGAACGTTGACATGCCATGCAGCTACGTACCCACTCGCGACAGTCTCTGCGCACTCCAGGCCATATGTAGCGGTCGCTGACGAGTTTGATCGTTGCTCGAGCACCTGGATGACTAAAAGAGTGTAGGCTCTCAAAAACGATGCGCCGGATGTCTTTAGGAACATACGGTCTAGGTGACGTACCACTTATGTCACAGTAGAGATCGCATTGCGAACCGGGCAACTTTACCTTGGTGAGCTGTAAGGCAGTGTTACCGGCGAGAAGTGTTTGCAGTTCCAGGTCAGATAATTGTGCAGTTGCTAACTTATCCAGGTCGACGGGCTGATTTATTTCTTCCACTCGCGACAAAGTATCTGCAACCACGTTATCTTTACCTGAAATGTGCCTGATGTCTGTAGAAAATTGTGCTATCAGATCTAAGTGCCGAAATTGCCTAGGAGAACAGTTATCTTTTCGAGAGTGAAAACCAAAGATCAGGGGTTTATGGTCCGTGTATATTATGAAATCACGAGCTTCGACCATATGCCTGAAATGTTTTATGGCCTCGTAGATGGCCAAAAGCTCGCGATCATACGGTGAGTACTTTACCTGAGCAGAGCTAAGTTTTCTCGAAAAGAATGCCAAAGGTTGCCATTCCTTACCTTTCTTCTGTTGAAGGACGGCTCCGATTGCCGTATCAGAAGCGTCTGTCACCAGGGCCAGCTGGGCATTGCAGTCAGGGTGTGCAAGCAGAGCAGCGTCGCACAAACCTTTTTTGCATGCTTCGAAGGCTTCCTGCTCCTTAACGCCTAAGGTGACAGGATGTGAGCCTTTTACTGAACCTGTTAAAAGAGCGTTCAGTGGTGCTTGGTGTTGGGCGGCCTTTGGTATAAACCTGCGGTAAAAATTTATCATACCAAGGAACCTGCGCAATTCTTTAACTGTTTTAGGGACGCTAAAATTTTGAATTGCCTCTACCTTAGAAGGCAACGGCATCGTACCTTCTGCTGAAATTTTGTAACCTAAAAATACGACTTCAGGTACACCGAAGGTGCACTTACTGGAATTTAAGATCATGCCGTATTCTTTTAACCTATTGAAAACTTGGTGGAGGTGGTCTTCGTGGCTTTTTGGATCGGGTGAAAAGACCAGAATGTCGTCCAAATATGCGTAGACAAAATCTAAACCTCGTAGCATTTCATCCACGAATCGTTGAAATGTCTGGCCAGCGTTGCGAAGCCCAAAATTCATGTATGGAAACTCATACAATCCGAATGGAGTTGATATGGCGGTCTTCGCAACGTCGTCAGGATTCACCGGGATCTGGTTGTATGCTTTTGTCAAATCTAAAGTGGAAAAAATTGAACAATTAGCTAGATTGTGGGCAAAGTCATGAATGTGGCGAATCGGGTATTTATCTACAATGGTGCGTGCGTTGAGACGACGATAGTCGCCGCAGGGACGCCAGCCATCTTTCTTTGGTGCTAAGTGCAGAGGTGATGACCAAGGTGATTCGGAAGGTCGGCAAGTCCCAATCTGCAACATAGCATTAAACTCCGCCTTTGCAATTTTTAACCTGTCTGGTGCCAGCCTACGCGGTGTGCAGGATTCAGGTGGCCCAGGTGTTGTACGAATGAAGTGAAGCGTGTTATGTTTTGTTGTGTTGTGAAAACCATGTGGACGGGTGATGTCGGGGTATTGGTCTAGTATAGCATGATAAACCGTTTTACCAGATATGACTTTAACCGAAGAAACATCGTCAGATTTTTTCACAAGCAAAGCCGGGGTGGTGAGCGTAGTGGAGCCATCAATCAAGCGTTGATTACGTACATCAACAATAAGGTTAAAATGAGATAAAAAATCAACGCCTATTATTGGCCTGGTTACATCTGCTACAATAAATTGCCAAGCGAAGTCACGCCGTAAACCTATGTTTAAAATTAGATTAGCATAACCGTAAGTGTTTATTATTGAACCGTTAGCTGCACTTAAATCGAATTCAGTTTTTATTCGACGTTCGCGTACTAGAGTTCGGGGAAACACACAAAGATCACTACCTGTGTCTACTAAAAACTGCACTTTGGTACGTTTGTCTGTAACAAATAAGCGGCCGGAAGTAGGACAGGCGTCAGCCGCCATGACGGACTGTCCTAATCTTTTCCCGCGTAGTCGCAGGGTTTCAAGCATCTGTTCGCCTGATCGCCGTACTTCGAATGAAACCAACATACCGGAAACCTCCTGTAGTTTGACTGCGATCTCGTTGTCCGGGAATATCGGCGACTTTGGTCACGGTTGCCGCCACTGCTGCCGCCGCTGCCGCCAGAATGGGATCTATTTCTTGGACGAGACATTCTGTCTAGTTTGGTCGTCAGTGCATGTACTTGCCGTGTCAGTTCAGCTATTTGGTTAGCCATTGCGGAGTCCGCCGAAGAAGCAGCTGCCACCTGAGGACTGGCGGGAACTATGTCTTGCAATCGGTCCGCTAGCTCTGCAACTTCTTCCAGCGTAGCTCGTGACTGTGACGCTACGATGGTTTGCGTGCTGCTCGGTAGTCTGCTCGTCCAGATTGTTTTCAGGAACTCTTCAGGTACGCCTGGTCCCGCGAGGTGTCGGAGATGACGCAAGAACTGTGTGGGCTTTCTGTCTCCGAGTTCTTCGTGAGTAAGAAGCTGTTTTACCTTCTTTTCTCGCGATGCTGATAAACGCTTGATAAGCTCCGTTTTCAGCTTTTCGTACTTATCGTTGGCGGGTGGTGCGGTGATGATATCTTCCACCTCCGATGCGTAGATGGGGTCTAGTTGGCCCATTGCATAGTGAAATTTCGTCGAGTCCGTAGAAATGTTTGCCAATGCAAACTGGCCTTCCAGTTGGGCAAACCATATAGCAGGTTTCTCGGGGTAGAATGGAGGGACGCGCACGCCAACGCGATGTATGTCGAACGGCGACGGCGTCGTTTCTTTTCCTTGTGCCGCCACGCCCTCTTGGGCATCTTTTGGCTCGGTCATGATGTGTTCCAAACGGGGTCACCAGTGTGGTGTGGATATGGTGATGGTGAAGGAGGATGATAAATGAAATACAGAAACTTACTGAGTCCAACTTCACTGTATTGTCTTGTCACACACACGTTATTAAATTAGAGTAGGTAGGGTGGGTTGTCCAGCAATGAACCAGGTAAAATTCAAACGTCCATATCTTTTACATTTTTTGACTTACGGACCTAAGATTTGGCGTGAAGTAAGGTGATTAATCTGGCTAAGATTGTGCATTATTAGTTTATTCATATAATCTATAGATTTCTTAGAAATACAGATTTAGCAAAAAAAGAGAATTGGTTCATTGCGTAACACGGCTGGTACGCATTGAACCAGACCGAATTCTGCAATGAACCATCTATTTACCAAGAGAAAGGGCAATAATTTTACTTTATTATTATTACCTATCAGCAAAATTATTACTAACTATGAATTATAAGCCGTTAGAGGTACTGTTAATTATATATTTTGGTATGTTAGACTTGAGTATCTTAGTCTTAATAAAATCTATGTATTGACATCAAGCAACATGGTTTTTTTATCATAATACTAATTATAAGTAGGTTATCATACAAATCTAGTTGTAATAAGTAGGTGGTTCAGTTTCTCAACGTATATGAATGGTAGGTGCAGCTCGGACTGGGAAAATTATGTGATAACTATGGTTCAATGCAGGACACTATGTCATGGCTCATTGCTGGACACACCCCATCGACAAAACAAACCTCAGAATTTCACCTGGTAAATGATGATACAGCAAACTAACTATAGTGTAATTTACAACGTTATGTATGTGTAATCATACGTAACAGGCAAAAAAAACTGTAGGTAACACCCAAAAAATGTAGAAAAAGAATGAAATCAACACAAAAAACTGACTTTTGTGATACATTTTTATAAATTCGATCACTGGGCGTACTTCTTAAGCTTGCGCTGCTTGCAATTTGGGGAGAGAGTGAGGGGTGCGTATGCGTTCCTGTTGGCAGTATTCGTAAAGAACGGCAATGTCACATTTTTGAAATATAGCGGTGGCTCATTGCATCTGCCTGGTTCACAGGTGGACAACCCACCCTACACAGTCTCAATGTTAATGTTTAGCACAGAAAGATTATCCAAGCCACAATAATGATCAAATACACAACGCGATCGTGATCGATAGTAGGTATGGCGGGAACCCGGAGCGCGAGCGACGTGGGCTCCGCGTGGGCGCATAGAAACGACTGAAATTTGAAATCAACAAGCGACCGACCGGCCACGCAGCGCGGCGGGAGGCGCCACCGTCTCGCGCGGGGGCGAGGCGCGGGGCGGGCGGTCGCGGTATCTGGCGTTCCGGGAACCGCCATATTCACTATATATAATAAAACTTGTTAGTTTGTCCGCAGCATACAAAATATTATTTTATTAGTAAAAATATAAGTAGGTAGAAAGCTTAATTCTAGTAGCTCCGCTACAAATATTATGATTTTGCAACAAAACTGGATGATTTATAGACAGCTCGTAATGATTTATTTATGCCTATAACTAACTAAGGCGCTGTCTCCACGAGCGTGAAAATCGCGGCGATATTATCGTCGTGCCACGTTAGTATTTCTATACACTCTCTATGAACGTGTCTCCACACGGCGATAGAAGCTATAGAAATACGTGGTAAGACGATAATATCGATTCTCACGTTCGTGGAGGCAGCGCCTAAGATAAAATTACTTATCATCTAAATCTCCTTACCTAGTTTTCTCTCTCTACCATCCCTTTCGTCTACAGTGAAGGTGTTGTGAGAGTCGGGACTCGAACCCGCGCTGCCGAAGAGCGTGAACGCGTCATCCATCAGCTCATTAAAGCGCTGCCGCATGCGAGACGGACCTGGCTCCTTATGGATGGAAGCGGTGGACTTGGCTGGACTTGGGGGTTTCGATGCTGGAAGGTAGTTCGTGGCCAACTTTAGTGCATTCCAGCTTAGACCATATCTATATTTATACTATTTATACTTTTATACTAATATAATAAAGCGGAAGAGTTTGTTTGTTTGTTTGTTTGAACGCGCTAATCTCAAGAACTACCAGTCAGATTTGAAAAATTATTTCTGCATGTGATAGCTAAACTCTTGAGGAAGGTTATAAGCTACTTTTCATCATCATCATCACCATAAACCATCACTACGGGGGCAACGCCCCGAGGGCGCTGCTAGTCACAGATAAAATAGACCATAGGATAATATTACTAGTGGCTCTGTGAGCGTACACCTCGCGAGTCTGTCCTTGCATAGTTTAAGTTTAAAACTGAATAAAAATTCACAATTCTCTAGTTTTGTGATGAGAAGGTGGTCCCAGGTGCTCCATCAATTCCTACCTAGTAGTTGAAGGGCCGATGCCAGTTCCACTAGTAGAAATCTAAAAGTGAGCAATTTACTTCATTTTGAGGAACTATTCTGCTCATCACGCAAATCAAAAATCCCCGACTACAAAAAAAAATCTATAAAATTATCGAACCTGTCCAAAAACGTCATCTATCTAAGGACATCTCTTCTCTCTATCTCTTTTCTCTATGTCCATACCCATTTATAAATGTGAAAGTGTGTTTGTTTGTTTGTTTATTTGTCCTGCTTTCACGTCAAAACAGAGAGACAGATTGACGTGATTTTTTTGTGCGAAGATAGTTGGAGGGCTGGAGAGTGACTTGGGCTACTTTTTATCCCAAAAAAATGCATGTTTCCCGTGGGATAAAAAAGTAGTAAGTAGTCCACGCGGGTGAAGCCGCGGGCGTCCGCTAGTAGAAGATAAAACTTACCATCCTTTATTCTCTGACAGTGCAGATCCCAGACCAGCGGGCCTATCACCCCAGGGTCCTTGTCTATACTCCCAAGCCTCACCAACTGTGAGGCCATCTGCCTTCGCGGGACCACGTCTTTGTTCCGATCTCTCTTCGGCGTGGAAGCAGGCGAGTCGATGTCGAGATGCCTCACTGACACCGGTTCTAGGATCCTTGAGAGAGGCTCTACTATGTTCCCTCTGGAAGGGAGATGAAGAATTAGTGTTTTGGAACTAAGAAGGTAGGGGATGGGATCGTGTTGGGTGGCAAAAACCAAGAAACTAAACCTGTCTGCAGCTGGAAGGGAGATGGAGAATCAATGTTTTGGAATTAAGAAGGAAGGTCAGACTCAGGATGGGGTCGTGTTGGGTGGCAAAAATCGAGCTGTGGATGTTGATGATGTCTATCTACACACAACTATGTTTATTATTCGCATATTTCTAATGATCCAGGATACTGAATCATTAGAAATACGGCTTCATTCTCAGTGTCTCACAGAAGCAAGTCAATTGCAGTCAATGTAATGCTGGTTTTTTTTTGTCTTGTCATGATTTAAAGCAAATGGTGCTATGGTAAGAATAGAACGAAGAAGAATGGAACAAGAATGTGAAGAAGGCTGACCCCACCACCATGTGGGTTGAAAATGTTGAAATTCAACCCACACTGTGGTGGGATCAGCCGGGAAGAAAGAGAGAGAGGGTGGTCCAAGAATCCGAGATGTTTGCCTGCACTCAATGAAATAACGTTGCCATTGCAAGTATGGCTAGATGTTGCAGGAGTAGTTCCTAAGTTCCAGCAGATTATTTCTTGCCATCAATCGGACCATATGTGCCGCTGTGAAAAACTTGAAGAAAGACATTACCTTGGGAAGGAGTTGATTGACGGCATAGAGAGATATGACGTCGGAGTGGGCGGCGCTGAAGGTTGCCCGCTGTCAGAGCTGTCGAGGCCGGCTGCCTCAAGCAGACTGTCTGTAGTACCAACTAGAGGAAAGATACTGATGTATTTCTTGTAGATAGGTACCTAGTTCTGTTTTCTTCCAGAAATAAACAATAGTTTAGAGTCAGGAAAGCTTAAAACCTACACGCTGGCGCAGGCTTGCCGAGTGAACGCCAATGCCAACGTGCGGGCAGCATTTGCCTTGCTTTGCCATCACTCGCCTAGCTGGCCGAGTGAATACAAGCGCCAATATGCATTGGTTTGCGTAGACTCGCCAAGCAGCTGGAAGGTAGCACTCGCCTTACATCAATTTGCCCTTCGTTCGCGCTGCCTTAGGCACGCCCAACATCATATAGACGGCATAAACTTAGGCTTTTACATCTTTACTAGATGATTTATACTGTCAGGAGGCAATCTTTGCCTACACTTAACGGGACACTGCATTGCCTGGGACATTGTTTGAGATGGAGTAGGCTTGCCCAGCACCTAACCATCCTCTCAGCTTAACCGGCCATATCCACAGGAAAGACATGGTCAATACGTGTGGGGCTGACTAAGCCGCGGGTTTCCTCACGATAGGCGGCATAAGGGTCGGCCTACATCTGACGAAAGATGCCTCAGTAAATTGACCTTAAATGTGAACCTTAAATGTGAAGAGAGAGACTTTCAGAAGACCAGAAAACTTCAACACTAGCTCGAAATTACCTCGTTTCTTCTGAGGCATCCGCAATGCGTGTGGTTTCTTCGGCCGCCGACGAATTGCCGATGCTACCTCAGACACGCCTGAGGAAGTCGTGGATGAACTGGCACTAGCGGCTCTGTAGACCGGCAGTAGGGTACTGCATGGTCTTGTTTTGCTGGGTGAAACTACGCTGATCAGCTGGAATGAAAAAGACTTGAAAATCGTCAAACAGTCCGAGGAAATATGAATGAAAATACTTTATTGCACACCTTAAAACCACAAAATACAACGAATAATAAAACTAAGAAACAATGTACAATGGGCGGCCTTATCGCTAAGAAGAAGCGATCAGAAAGAACTCTTAGGATCTGTAGGAAGTCTTTTCTCTAACTGCCGATGTTATCAATGAAGGTCAACTCCAATGCATTTGAAATTCTGAACTTCGATACCATTGATCTGTTAAACTAGGTACCTAACCTAGTTTAACCAAAGAAGATCGTTTGAATGTGCTCAATAACATCTTGACAATATTCGGTTTGAACGTGATCGATAAACAGCACAACCTTTGCCCATGGGTGTTGTAGCATAGCTGAAATGATTAGTTTGGTTCTAATATACGAATTCCTCACCCTTCCGTCTTTTTCCTCGTGGACTTGCTTGAGCTGATTTCGCTCCACCTCCCGCATGAGCTCATTCCTGTATGCCTGAAGAGACTGCGCTGATTTTAAGGTCTTCCTCCTGAAATAGACCAAGTTTCTAGTGTTTTACACATTATAAAGACGAAGTTGAGATGTGTGTAGATGTTTTGGGCCAGAAACCCTCACAAGCATCATCAGAAGATCCTACCAAAGTTTCATTAGGTACAATCTGATAAATGGTTTAGAAACAAATGCGCGAAAACAGCATTAGGAGAAAAGGTGTGTTGAGTTACCCTGCGGATTTCCTGTGAACAATTCCAGCGCCCACAACTCCATCTCGCCATCCCATGCACTCCGTCTCCATCCACTCCTAGACTACTAGTCCGGTGTAAACAAACCTATGAGCGAAGCACAAGACAGCCAGTAGTATACCTAATCAGCAGTATCGCAGCAGTGGCTCCAACCACCAGCGCCCACAGCTCCGTCCCGTGCACTCCGCCACTCTCCGCTCCTAGACTGCTAGTCCGGTGTAAACAAACCTATGAGCGAAGCACAAGACAGCCAGCAGTATAAGCAGCAGTATCGCCGCAGTGGCTCGAACCACCAGCGTCCACAGCTCCGTCCCGTGCACTCCGCCACTCTCCACTCCTAGACTGCTAGTCCGGTGTAAACAAACCTATGAGCGAAGCACAAGACAGCCATCAGTATAAGCAGCAGTATCGCCGCAGTGGCTCCAACCACCAGCGCCCACAGCTCCGTCCCGTGTACTCCGCCACTCTCCGCTCCTAGATTGCTAGTCCTGTGTAAACAAACCTATGAGCGAAGCACAAGACAGCCAGCAGTATAAGCAGCAGTATCGCCGCAGTGGCTCCAACCACCAGCGCCCACAGCTCCGTCCCGTGCACTCCGCCACTCTCCGCTCCTAGACTGCTAGTCCTGTGTAAACAAACCTATGAGCGAAGCACAAGACAGCCAGCAGTATAAGCAGCAGTATCGCCGCAGTGGCTCCAACCACCAGCGCCCACAGCTCCGTCCCGTGCACTCCGCCACTGTCCGCTCCTAGACTGCTAGTCCTGTGTAAACAAACCTATGAGCGAAGCACAAGACAGCCAGCAGTATAAGCAGCAGTATCGCCGCAGTGGCTCCAACCACCAGCGCCCACAGCTCCGTCCCGTGCACTCCGCCACTGTCCGCTCCTAGACTGCTAGTCCTGTGTAAACAAACCTATGAGCGAAGCACAAGACAGCCAGCAGTATAAGCAGCAGTATCGCCGCAGTGGCTCCAACCACCAGCGCCCACAGCTCCGTCCCGTGCACTCCGCCACTCTCCACCTCGCCTTCCAGTCCCTCCGCGGCCTTCAGGTATGCTGCTGGGAATAACGGTATTTATATTGTTAGATTTATGTATTGGAATGGAACATTTGGAACAGGCTTTTGATTTCAGAAGGCAAAAACTAAAAGAAGAAATTTTAGAATCCATGATCGTAGATACGATCTTGGTTTCTTGACAATGTTTTGCTTTACAGTTAAGAGCACTTGTATAAAAAATTCTCAGATGAGATTCGGCCACATGAACATCCCCACCCCTTTAGCCGCTTTAAAAAGTGGACCACCACCATGGCTATTTTCTTATTCTTACGGCTCAATACTTCCATATTTTCTGAAGATAAATACGATGAGTCTTAGCCCCAAATTCTTAGCCGTTTCCAACGAGCCATGTCCCTAGTGGCTACAGCGGCTGCGGCCTGCGACTGCTCTACCGTCAACCAGAACAACGTACCACTAGACAAATACTTACATCTCTATTGTTAAAACTGAATGCCCCAATCTCCCATACTGTCTGAACTCTCAGCTACTCACGCTCAGCCTTAGTAGTGACAACAGCCCCCAACTCCTTAGCCACCTCGGCGTCCCTGACAAGTCTCATGTCTCTAGCGGCAACTGCGGCTGGGACTGCTCTACCGCCGACCAACACCACGTAGACTATCTGCACGCTTCCCGTATCTGCAGACTGAAATGAATGATGATGTACACGAAACAGATTACAACAATGGTTCGTACGAGCAAGTAGCTGGCTAACTCAGGTGACGGAGTTTTTGACCCGCTCGAAGGCACATCTAGTCGTACAATGCATGCCCACATTTTGCGCGTGCGATGTGTTTCGCAATATTATGTGTTGACCCTTAGCAAAAACAAGTAAGTAAGTAGGTAGTAACTCATTTGACTATTTGCAAATGTAGGTGAATTTTTCTCTCCATCAGCCATTTAAACGACTAATGGAAAAAGCTCTCTCGAAAAGTCACCTGCGCTAAAGCCTATAGATGTTCTTTGTAGTGTTGGCGATTCTGTGGACGGTGATGCCATATAAATGTTCCAAAAGATATGAGCAAGCAAAAACAAGCATACGACTGTATACTTATGTAAGTTCTTAAGATATTACTCATATATAGATCTGCGTAGCTAAAATGGTCGCTAATGCAGATTCACAAATGATTTGCGTCGAGATTCTCGTATTAGAAATCACAAAGTTGACAATTCCGTACCGGCAATATCATCTTATTGTTTGACAGTTTTGTGGAGAATCGTAAAATAAAATGGCCACCTATGAATTAGAATTGCACTAAGTGTCAATCAAATATTATTTATGTTTAATAATGATAATAAAACATACTAAATACTTACTTAAAAACCAAATACTTATTTACAGAGTATTAGTAGTAATAATACGATGCAATATTAAATGAAAACCAACCGGGTTATTTTTTTTCGTGTGGCAATTTAAGGCCTAGCATGTGATTCTGCTGTGAATTGAATTGCGTACAATTCAGCTAACATTTGACGGTAATTAAAGATGAAATGCTTTAGCAATATCAATACAAATCACCCGTGAATCATATTATTGTGAATCTGCATTAGCGACCATTTTAGCTCTGCTGATCAGAGGCAAGTCTGAACATAGATTTGGCACGTGCTCAAAAATTTTGATAAGTTAGAACTTTCCGTGACATGGTGCAACTGTTGCAAGCCCATCACTGTCAGAATATTTAAATGACCCTAAGCAATAATATAATTTCATGTTTTCCTTATGATAGCGTGTCTGGCACCTATTATACTGGTAGGGACATTGTTAACTTCATTAATGTCGTTTTTATTTAGTCTGTTTAACCAAATTATGATAGACAACGTTGTGATTTTTACTCGAGTTAAAAAAATATAAGTTTCTATATTTGAAAGATATTTACATGTTATATTCTATAGAATAAGGGCATTGTAATAAGTAGGTAGGTCCATTTATATTGCATGGCATGCTCCCTGGGACATCTTTGAACGATCTTTATGACTGAATGAAGGTGAGAGAAAGAAGAGAAGAGAATCTTTACCCTAAGTACCTTGGAGATACAGCGGTATCTATACTTATAATAAGAATGAAGTCTAAGCCCAAACTTATAAGTATTCAATTAAGTGAAGTCAGTTTTTGATCTATATAACCCTAGAGCCTCAAAACACTTCGTAAGCGCGATCTACAACGCAAAAAGTGCTGTAATCTGTGACTTTAGTTCTCTGTTCGCTGTTCGCGCTGATCTCAGAAATGGCTTCACCGAATTGGATGCAGTTTTCACTGATGTATTGTGGTAAGTCTGGACCTTTTATTAGTGTTAGTTTCATCAAAATCGGTTCACAAATAAAAAAGATATGTCTATTTAAAGAATGTACTGTGACTTTAGTAAAAAAATAATATAAAAAAGGATGTATCTTTTTTATTTGTGAACGGATTTTGATGAAACTAAGACTAAAAAATGACCCAGGCTTACCACAATACAACAGTGAAAACTGCATAAAAATTGGTAAAGTCATTTCTGAGATGAGTCATATATTACCCAGCATAGTTCTGTTCTGAACTAAAGTTCCACAGTTACCCAGCATATCCAAGTTACAATGAACTTTTTGCATGAGTTTCAATATTATTAAAAAACTCTTAACACAAGTAAGTAATTCAATACGACAACTTCAATCATTAAATTTAAAGTTTTTTCGAGAACAAAGGACATAGAGACATCTATTGGAGCTAGCTGAAACCAGATTGTGATATCTGGTTCCCATAGTAGCTACAAGCTTTGCTTAGTTTAGGGCTAGATGGCGCTGTGTGTCTCCAAAAAAAATATTAATAAAAAATTAAAAAACCCGGTGATCTGAAAAGTTGGAAATAATCTATACTTATCTTTATCTTTAATCTATACTAATATAATAAAGCGGAAGAGTTTGTTTGATTGTTTGATCGCGCTAATCTCTGGACGTACCAGTTGGATTTGAAAAAAATCAAAACTAGATGGCGGGACTAAAAATGACCATTTTCTGAATCGCGCTGATGAAAACACGCGGCAGTCACTTATTAGTCTACGCGTGATCTAAATTACTTTTTTTATTAAACCGACTTCAAAATAAAGGAGGTACTCGATTATTTATTACTCGAAGATGCCTGGACCGATTTGGAACATTATTTTTTTGATTGAAAGGTGGTGTCTAGGTCAGATCAGGTCAGGATCTGATAATGGAATCCTGGAGCTGTTCTACAGAACCCCTCAGTAAATAGGCCGATTGAGTTGAAACTCGGCAAACCTGTCAAGTTTCAACTACCTAGGTACAATGTAATAATATGGTGACAGTGAGCTGATCTGAGGATGGAGTCAGGAGCTGTTCAACATAACTCCTCAGTAAATATGCCGATTGATTTGAAACTCGGAACTCAGCATATCTGTCAATTTTCCAATATAATGTAATGATATGGTGACATCGAGCTGAAGGGGAAGGGGGAGAGGGGGAGGAGGAGATGGGGACGGGGACGGGGACGGGACGGGACGGGACGGGACGACGGGACGGGGATACATGACACAAACTTATTTAATTTAAAATCCAAAAAAATCTGTTTATGTACAGAATATAAAACCAAACACTTTTTTACTTCACGTCACGTGGCATTGCAACGCATGCCGGGTACAGCTAGTAATATAATAAAATCTCTACCATACCTTGGGTGGGGATACAGCTGTAATCTTCGTTCGTCGTAAACTTCAAATTTAATTTAATGGGGTATGGCTATATTATTTAGCTATATGGATGAATATATTATTCAGTAAATATTTATGTTACATACCTCAGTTATATTTTGTATATGAACTCGAACTGGTGGTTGTTGTTCTGGCTTGATTATTTCTCTCTTGAACAAAAACGTTTCATTCCCGTCCATCTCCAAAGGAATGTCTATCAAATCTTCTTTATCAGCTTCGTTTTCATCAGATATCTCTCGTTTTCTTATTGTTACAGTCGGAGTTGCCAATATCCATGACTCTACTTTTACTTTGGTAACCATATCTTTGACTGGTTCATTAAGTCTATCAACAGCGAAAAATTCGACGTCAGCTTGCGATTTATAAGCACTAAGAGAATTCGGTGGGTATTCAGTAATCATATCATTTTCTATTCTAGTTTGTACAGATGGATCTGTTATAGAGCTATCAATATCGAGGTATTTGAACGGTGTATTTGAGCTAGGATTTAGAGGAGAAAAGTCCTTGTTGACCACAAATGAGTGAACATCGTGTTTCTTCCGTACGGTAGGTGCGTCTAGTGATTTGATGATGCCAAGGTGTCTTTCTTGTTGTCTGGAAAAGAGAAGATTTATTAATTCTCTAAAAAGTTGGTCAATGTTTAAGTAACTTTTTAATAGGAAATAAAGGGTTTTAAGCGCAATTAATTTTCTTATACTTATGTATTTCTCGTTTCCCTCCAATTATCCCTTTATGTGGGGTCGGCACAACATGTTTCTTTTCTCCCTTTATCACTCAGCGTTCACTCCTTTCACACACTTATCAGCTTTTACACAGTCCATCCGTTTCTTAGGTTCCCTATTAGTGAAGTTTCTGGGTCAAATGTCACCTAAGAAAAGCCTTCTGGTATAGTCTCGCCAATCTCAACTGCAGGCTGTCTGGAGTAGATC
The DNA here is from genome assembly GCA_958496255.1 of Camptogramma bilineatum. Lineage (NCBI taxonomy): Eukaryota > Metazoa > Arthropoda > Insecta > Lepidoptera > Geometridae > Camptogramma > Camptogramma bilineatum. The sequence continues at coordinate 3,644,506 of OY292471.1, read as the reverse complement.
CCTGGATGACAGTGAGGAGCCAGTAACGACGATCTTCCGGGATCTCTGGCTCTAAGCTCCCTGGAACCACTGGCTCGCCACAGTTAAGTACGCAGTCGCCGGTCGTTCTGTCTGTCACCGCCTGTGAAGTTATTGATCAAATTTTGTATTGGACCGATGATTTAGGACGATGCCTTTGCTCATTTTGTCATCCTTGGTGACTTCACCAACAATAGGCCACAACCCGGATAGTCTAATGTTATAGCAAAGGCGTAAGCATAGGTTCAACTGGCACAGGATCCGAAAAAGAGGCATGAGAATGAGAAGGAATGCTTTACACTTCGGTATACAGGGTGTGGCAAATTCTTGGTCACTGAAGGGTAGCTACCTTTTCTCTTGTAGTCAGAAAGTTTTGTTCTTAGGAAACTTCAGTTTTATTTTGAAGAAAAAAATAATTGCATTTTTAGATTTTTGAAAAAAAGTACAGTTAGCCTAAAAAATTACATTTGTCAAAAAAAACAAGTTGGTCTTAATCGACTCTATTTCCCACCAGGAATACTTCTCCCAAAGTAACTTATCAAATCAAATCGTAAGTTTTTGCAATAATTCAAAAAACACATCCCATACATTTTCTATGAAATTAGTAGTTGTAAACATTTTAGTGCCACTTATTCGATGGTTATTAATTTAAATTCGTAACTGCTTCGGCATGCTGGGAGGCTATTGTAAAGCCTTAGGCGCCTAAGACAGAGCCGCAAGAGAGAATGGTATGCATGGATTGAATGTTTTTTTTTTTAAGCTCTTTGGAATTCTAACGGTACCAAGTTTGTATGTACAAGTACTCATAAATTTTCTTGCTAAATATTTACATGAATATGAGACACCAGAGGAGAGTACAGCAAGAGAAAATAGTAGGAAAAAAAATATTAAGAATAAAATCAATCCGACACTTAACATAATGAAGCACTGCACAAGATATCAAGCCGTAGACATTTTTAATAAACTGCCATGTGACATTAAGTTATTGATTAATCAGAGAGACGCACTAAAAAATAAATTAAAATCATTTCTTCTGGAGAAATGTCTGTACTCCATTAATGAACTTTGACATTTTTATTTTTATTTATTTCATTATTATTAATTACTTTTGACATGTATATTAGGTATGGTAGGATCAGTTGAATGTTTTGATGGAGTTTTTGGGTATGTGTTCTTGAATTATTATTATCGTTATCGTGACTAGTGGTATATTCTTTCTCTGTGTTTCTAAGAAAATAAGTTCCTGTTAATTGTGTTGTGTTGTATTTTAGTGTTTTCCGCATACAATTTTATGTTGTTTTTGGAATAAATAAATGAAATGAAAATGAAATGGAGCATACCATTAGTACATTTGCAGGGAAGCACTTTGTTCTAAATTTAAATACGGGCTTTACAATAGCCTCCCAGCTTGCCGGAGCAGTTATGATATTAAATTAAGAACGACTGAATAAGTGGCACTATAATGTTTGCAACTACTAATTTCGTAGAAAATGTATGGGATGTGTTTTTTTTAATTATTGCAAAAACTTACGATTTGATTTGATAAGTTCCTTTGGGAGAAGTGTTCCTGGTGGGAAATAGAGTCGATTAAGACCAACTTGTTTTTTTTGACAAATGTAATTTTTTAGGCTAACTGTACTTTTTTTCAAAAATCTAAAAATGCAATTATTTTTTTCTTCAAAATAAAACTGAAGTTTCCTAAGAACAAAACTTTCTAACTACAAGAGAAAAGGTAGCTACCCTTCAGTGACCAAGAATTTGCCACACCCTGTATAGGTACACATTGACATTGACTCAGCAGTGGGCGAATGTGGTCTGCTTAGAAAGAGAGATAATGTTTTGTGTGTTTGCCTGATGGTTAACGTTTAATTATGTCGTTAGCATAGGGTTGTTTCATCATCATATCTAGGTAAGTACCTGTTTTACCCAGCTGGATGTAGGCCTCCTCTCTAAGACGCCACCCCTCCTGGTCCCGTGCCAGACTCATCCATTTTCATCCAACTCACAACGTCATGTTAATCTTTTTCGTCATTTTTATTGTTCTTAGATGCATGCAGAATATTGTTTCCACCTAAGTGTTGAGTATTAGGTACAAGACAACCAATAAGCCTTAATCGATCGAGCGAGCGAAGCGAGCGAAGATCTTAGTGGTAAGTTGGGCGATTTTGCTTTGTATGTTTGTATGTTTGTATGTTTGTATGTTTGTATGTTTCACGAATTGTTGTTCGCGCATAACTGTCGAACCGTTCATCCAATCTGCATGAAACTTGGTAGGTCAATAGGTTGTGGTAAGGAAATTTACGGTGGAGCATATGAGCTTAATCGATGAAGGGGTTGTGAAGATATTGGGTTCCCAAGGGGGTAAAAAATTATGAAAGTTACACAAATATATTGAGTGGGGTGTCATACGAAAGGGCTTATTTTGTACATTCCAAAATGGTTTTTATTTTTAATCTAGGATGTATAGTTTTTGAAATACGACCAAAGACCAAAAACTACGAAACCAGAGCCGCAAGAGCTCCCGTTTCATAGAGTTTCGATGTCTTCGTAGCTCATTGACTGGTCGGTCTTAAAAAGAGAGTGGCATCGTTGCGGTTTGGTTTGCAATGATTTTAGATGCTACTTGATTTATTTTCATGATAAAAAAAATTTTGATAAAGAATGAAAATAATTGGGGTAAAAAAAGTTAAGTAAAGAAATATATTGAGTGGGCTGTCAAATGAAAGGTCTTTATTTGTACATTCCAAAATAGTTATTATTTTTATTCTAGGACGTATACTTTTAGAAATACGACGAGAATTCATAAATATGAAATACCTAAATGAAAAATTAGACACGACATTATGTACTGCATGCATGCAAGTATTTTTTACCATGAAGAGCTAGCGCAATAGGCATACTCGGCAGTATCAGTAGTAGCACTTGAAATTATAGGGGTAGTCAGAAGAAAGTCCAAATGTAAGCCATCTACGGTGCGCGAGATCTCAGTTCGGGGCGAACTACTAGTCTAGAATACTTAACATTAACCTGAGGCGGGTACGAGTCCAGGTACACAGTGGCAAGTACTGTGGTGGTTCTGATGACGGGTCTGGTTGGGGCCACGGGGATAGGCAGGGGAAAGTCCGCCGGCGGTGGAGGCCCATCTCCAGAGCCCGTCCAGAAGAAGTCTTCGAGACGAGGCGTGTGTTGATGCTGATCAGGTGACACCAGCATGTACACTGGTGAATAAATCGAATCTTTGATTGCGTTCATGTTGTAAATAAAGGTCTAAAAAGAGTGAAAAGTAAGTGCTGAAACATAGTAGATATTTAGTACCTACCTAGTAGATAGGGCGCTACAATATAAACTCAGACCTTTAAGTAGGTAAGTACAACTTTTTCAAGATGATTTATACAGTTTCAGGAGGCAATCTTTGCCTACACTTAACGGGACACTGTAGTACCTGGGACATAGGTAGGTAGGTACTTATGTTGTTGATATGGATGGATAGGCTTACCCAGCACTTAAACTTTCCTCTTAGCTAAGTCGCAAATATCCACAGAAAAGACATTGTCAATCAACTCATAGGTTCCTCACGCTTCGAACCAATGACGTTCGGATCGGTCGAGGCACTAACCCATTCAGCCAACACGGGCCACGGCCAAGGTAAATAAGCTTGATAATATCTTAGGTAGGTACCTAAAAGTTACCTTGATCGGTTGTCCTTGGATTAGAAGGTAATATTGCGAAAAATATGGCAATCAATAATGTGTCTAAAATAGAGCCAAAGAGGGTGGCTCGAACACAATTGCGTGTTCAAAGTTTTATCAAAAAAAAAAAGAATGTAAGTTAACCTACCTACCTACTATGTAAATTACCAAACAAAGACTCAAAATTATATCTAAGTAAGTATTTATAATTCGTTGCGTTGCGTTGCGTATGATGCGGGGTGTCTCAGAATTTATGCAATTAGGTAGGTAAGTACCTACTACCTACCTAAACTAAAATGGTCGCTAATCGATAACTTTGTCTAACAACTCCTAACACCGTCCTCCTCATTATTTAATTCAACTCTCTCACAACACTAGGTAGTAGATACAATTTCAAAATAAGAAAGTTAAATGTGATTGCATAACAGGCATTAAGCCCCCCTGATATCAGATGTGTTGCATACGTGGCCCTAGTTTGTTAAATGTCTCTCTGAAATTTCTGCAAATTCCAAAAATCTACATCAAATCCACAGACAAATATTTCTATCCGTAATTCCTGTCGATGACAAGTCAACAAACGGATCGGTACCATCGCGTGCTCTCCCGAATAACAGGAGTTACAGTTTATTGGCGTTCCCTGGAAACTTTCAGTTGCCTGCAGCGCGGATCTTGGCTCAAAACATAAGCTTCTCCATTTTTTTGCAATCTATTTATTCTAATACAAATTACTATAATACTATAATAACTACCTACCTATATCCGTAAGGTATATCTTTGCTATCCATAATGGTCCTAATTTTCTTTATCGTGCCTGTGATTTTTAAACCTGATCGCATTGATCCCAAAACATTTGAATCTAAGTATTCACCGTGCACTCACTGCTGTACGGAAGCATGATTTCTATCTCTCTCTATATTTCTATTCTATATTTCGATTTCTATCTCTATATTTCTAGTCACTGGGATTAAGTACCAAAAATGATAATTGGTACCTCGAGGCGCCAATGAGTCTATTTTATTGTGATTGGCGCCCAACATGGTACAGACGGAAGTACTAAATGTTTTTATTTCTATTATTTTCTGTGGTAAGAATCGACAAGATTGAGTAGACTTACTATTATAATTATGTAAAGGTACATAAACCCAGTTCGTACCTTTTGTATCGTTAGAAGAAATAATTGGATGGATCGTTAACAAGCCGCTTATAATCTATCACTTGCACCCCAAGGATGCCAACTCGTACCAGCCCCGGTACCTACGCTTTATGTTATAAAACGCATTTCCTCAAGTTTATGCCAGGAATATCTATAGATACCTGTCATACCCTTGTATACCTGTAGGTTGTAAGGTAAGGCGTTTTTTAACCGAGAATTCAAAGTAGTATTTCTAATAAAACTTGTTTGAATTAGGTACCTACTCGTACCTAATAATGATCATATTGTCATGGTCATTAAAGAGTTAACACAGATTTTTATGTATTCTACTGATCTACAGTAATGGGAAAATAAGAATAACAGCTCTGAAAACGAAGTGTTATTTATGCTGCCTGTGGCCTCTATTTTAAACAAACCTAATTTTTTTTTTTCAGACTAGGAGTTGTTGTAAAATTTGAAGGTTGATTGATACAGAAGGATGGATTGGTATGGCACCTATTGAAAGAAAATAGGTAGCTAGTGGAAAAACGTGAATTTACCGTGAAAATGGCGTGATGCACTGCGTGGTACCGACTTTATTGCGTCCGTCACGATATAAAACTATACAAATATGAAATGTCCTCTATGTATAGACGATAAGTACTTCATCATCATCATCATCATCATCTGCAGCCTGATTTCACCTACTGCTGGGTACCTATAGGCCTCCGCTTTTCTGTACCACTCCTTACGGTCCTGTCCTCTTCTAATTTTATCCCACTAAGTCGTTATGTCGCCCTAGATATTGTACTTTTTTTACACGCATTACCTACCTACTAAGGTAAGTATCTATTGTAGGTACCTAGAGAATATTTATGTAGGGAAGGCTTACTACTAGGTACCTATGGGTCGATCTCCAGAATTGGCGTATTTGGTTGATCGCTATGGTGCTTTTTGAATAGTGATATTATTACTGTTCTGTATTTTTATTTCGAAAAGGAGGTGTCTAAATAAGCTTATTTTCATATTGGCCCCTAATTTTATCAACCAGTTTTTGAAATATTTAGGTGTGAAAATTTCAAGACCAGAGCGATCAATATTGATGCTAAAACAGTATCTAGAAATAATTTTAAGGAGTATCACTAATCTCTTGATGTTCAAAAAAGGACTAATACACAATTAGACGCATATCCCTCCGATAATTTGTGTACTATCTACCCTTAAACTCGTAAATCGTAAACAACCAAATAGAAAAAAATATAAGTAGAAGAGGCACAGACATACAAATAGACAGATACTGAGACAGGTGAAAGTAAATAAAAACTGTTAAAACGCTTCCTTTTTCTCATAAAATGCAATATTTTGATCGATATGGTCTTTTTGACCATAGCGATCAATACCAAAACAATCAAAAAAAGTAACTTATTCTATGATTCTGCAGAGATGCAAAACAGTAGAAAGCTATAATTTTTACATGGTAAATACATCCCTAAAACTCTTCTAATTATTGAATTGAAACCTAAACAAAGTGAATAACAAATGAGAAAAAGGTAGCATAGCAATCAAACATTTACAAATCCAAAGACAAAGTAATCAACTGTTTATCTCTATATCTCAGCACCATGGCAATGCAGTACATGCCTGTCCCCCTCAGTAGACAGAGCATACCTGATGATAGCGTACATGGCGAAAACCGATTGGTTAAAGAGTTCAGCTAGGGATGTAGACATGGATTCATGTCGATCCACAGCGATCAACAAAAACGCGCGGACATAACTTATTTTTCTAATTAAACTGAAACTAATCATTTATTGTTAACTTTTAATTTAATTCAAGTCAAATAAACCTTTTGGTTTGTAGAATAAATAAAGAACATATCGTAATGTATGAACACAAAAAAGTTACGTACTATTCTCTGAATCAAACTGGAGTCAGGACAGCCCACAGCAATCAAGTTTTCGAGGTTTCTGATTTTTTTAAATACATTTCCAATAACGTCAGATCAATAATTCTGAGTGCCCAAGGTAGCTAACAGGCCAAACTATCTAACAAAAAAAACTCCTGTTAAAAATTTTTACTGTAAGGTAGGATTCTCCACTCGGACATCTAAAATTTTTGTTTTGGAGACTGACCCCTATACTATGTATTAGTTGTATTGTAGGCGGTAATACCTAGAAGTTCACCTATATGTTATATCTGAATTCAGATAAGGCTGTCTGGAAGAAATCGCTCTTAGCGTTAAGACCGCCCATTGTACTACACTCCTTATGTTCTGTGTGTCTGTAATTTGTTTTTTATGTAGTAATTTAATATGTTGTAGATCAACGAACTTTTAACCAACTATGTAGCTAGATATATAGAAGGATGTAGATAGGAAGGTAACCAGTAAAATAAGGTGAGCCTATCGTATTTTACTCATCATAAAATTTTAGAGCGTACATCCTGTCCAACCAGATTTCGTTCACAACAAAACTCACAAAAAGGCATGTAAATAGTGATTTTAGTCGGACATGCGTACACGTTGCTTTTGTTCAGAGCGGATGTGGGAGTACAGTGCTACCACAAGTTGATACACGCCCTATTTCCCGAGCAATAAAGTTCAATATTTCTATGTTACAAGCACGACTTGGTTGAGTAGGCCTAAATATACAAACAGAGACAAGAGCCTTATTTGGAAAGCAATAGAGCTCAAAAATGCTAGTGTGTAAATGCTGGATAATGGGTGCAAATCGGCCAAGCGCGAAGCGATGACCCCTAGCTTTGATTGATATAATAAGTAATTATAATGTCAGTGGGCAAGTGGACACTTGTATCCTCCTTGATCTAGCGATGGCCAATGTGTTATCTAAAACATCACTTTTTGTAATCGCACCTTTTTTTATTGGGAAGGGTCCTAGATTTTCAAACTTTCACGGCTGGCTACATGATAATTATGGATTTTCCTTTACCCCGCATCCACACGTTGGGGCCAACGTTGGTCCCAATGCCTCTCACCAACGTGTGGTGCTGACAAAATAGCTTGGCGCCAACGTTGGGGCCAACGTTGGGGCTTGGCCGTGCCGTGTCGGTTTTATCAAAGGAAGTTGGCGCGCCAACGTTGGGGATCCGTCCACACGTTGGCGCTATGCTCAGTCCCGTTTCGACGCGCATCGTGAGCGCACGTGTCGACTGACGAGCGAGAATGTCATCGTATTCCTTATTTATTGTGTTTGTAGAACTATCGGGCTGAAATTTTGCACACTTATAGATTCTCGGTGACAATGAAATATTATGGTATCAACAAGCTGATCTGATGATGGAGTCAAGAGCTGTTCAACAGAACTCCTCAGTAAATAGGCCGATTGAGTTGAAACTTGGCATATTTGTCAAGTTCTGACTACAATGTAATAATATGGTGACAGCGAGCTGATCTGATGATGGAGTCTACTATTTTTTTTTATGTTACTGGAACCGTGCAATTTTTTGGGATAAAAAGTAGCCTATGTCCTATTTCCGGTTATTATCTATCTATATTTTAAATATCACCCATATCGGTTAAGTGGTTGTCGTGTTAGAGAGGAACAAACATACATCCAAACATCCAAACTTTCGCTTTTATAATATAGTGTGTTTTGTGAAGTGTGATAGTGACATGATGTGATGTGATTGTGATAAAATTGGTATTCAGTAATGTAAAATCACTTAGAGAAATTTCAATTTCTGTATCGGACGCGCAGACATCGGACGTCTGCACGTTGGCTCTGACGGAACAAGACTGGTGTATCGCCAACGTGTGGATGGTTCACGAAATCTTGGCCCCAACGTTGGGACCAACGTTGGTCCCAACGTATGGAGCCGGCGTTATGTAGATGTAGGTAGGTACCAACATAATTACCTACTTAAAACATAATTAAGTATAACTTAGATAGGGTGCAGAGCTCATGGAATACCAGCCATTAAGAAAATCTAATTTTTGAGCTCTATTAAATCTATTTTTCGTTCTGATTTTGTAACAAGTGCTATTGCAAGGTTTATCAAGAGCTTTATTTAAAATGTGCGTAAACTGACTTTATGCGGGTTGTATGAACACAAGTGCAAACTTTGTGTTGACTAATAGTATTACATATTTTATTACTCTTAGTTCTACTTACATTTTTCATCATTCTCGTAGTCATCAGCAGTAGTGCAAGTAAATGAAAAGATAATTAACAAAATTTTCAATTTATTATTAAACATTCCGAATTTTATATTATTTCACTGTCTCGCTTCGTCTAATACATTATTTTGAGAATAGTACTGTTGATCAGAATTCAGTTTTTAGTGAAATTTAAATTCAAGACTGTGTATTTTTACTTCAACGTGCATTTCGTCTCTCATGGGTTAATGCCACAATCAAAATCGGGCAAATACTGCACATGCGAGCCTACTACTGTGCTTTGCTTTTGAAATTACAATTACGAGTTGCTAAGCAACAAAATTGAATAACGCGCGCTTGGCCATAGACAATTTATAGAAGTTGATGATTTGTAACAAAATACTGTGCAACAAAATATTACAAATTAGATGGGTATTTCATTGAATTTAAAAGTCATTGATTTCACCTAAATTTTTCAATTTCACAAGAACAAAATAAAAAATATCACGAACTCTGGGATTGGGAATAGATAGAGGCAATTGTCTATGATCAGTTTGAAATGCAGTGATACCAGTAAAGATAATACCTACTACTTTAGCAAGACTGCATTATCATTTAAATTAAACAATCTGATAATCTGGATAACATATTATCAAAAATAGTTAAATGGCTGCTGGACCACAATCTTCAAGTAAATTTTAAAAAAACAAAAATTTTACAGTTTAAACCTTATCAAAAACAATCTCTACAAATTGACTACTCTTTTCAAAACACAAAACTAGAATCCGTAAAACACTACTCTTTACTAGGAATAAACATAGATTGTAGTATAAACTGGAAGGAACATATAAATAAAGTTGTATCTAAACTATCTAGATTCACACATGCATTGTTTGAGTTAAAAAAGAATACCAATAAAAGAACTGCTATCTGTGCATATCACGCATATGCGCATGCTTGGTTACACTATGGAATAGTCCTTTGGGGTAACAGTACAGATCATAATAAACTATTTTTGTTGCAAAAAAGATGTATAAGAATTATTCAAAACTTGGACGTAATGGAAAGTTGTAGACCTCATTTCAAAAAAGAAAAAATTCTAACCCTTACTTGCATTTACATACTTGAAACTAGTATTTTTGTAAAAAATAATATGCACTTATTTCCACAATACTCACGACCTCCAAACCTCAGGCCACGAAACAGACTAGCGCGACCGAATTCTACCCTTCAAATTATACATTCCGGACCTTATGCAATGTGTGTAAAAATTTATAACAATCTCCCCAGTAATATTAAAGATGAAAATAGGCCTATAAAATTTAAAAATACTTTAAAAGCATATCTCATTAGACAACAGTTTTTATTCTTTGCATGAGTTTTTGGGCAATACATGGTCATGAAGACCCTAAAGTTAGTTTAAGTTTAAAGTTAAAGTTTATTGTTTAGGTCATAAAGACCCTAAAGTTAGTTTAAGTTTAAAGTTAAAGTAAGTTTAAAGTTAGTTTAAATTGCATGAACATCGTTGTTACCTACTTAGTAGGTGGGTATTTATGTAGATTTAAAATTTAAAATAGATTAAGTAGATTTCAAAAATACTTTTATATCTATCTGTAGGTATTTAGTATTAATGCGCCTCTTATGGCAAACAACATTGCGGCGCCCTTACAGGGTTTATGTTTGAAACTTTCAATGTAACATTAACACCATAATGTAAACAACATAAGTGCAATAAATAATTTGACTTTGACTTTGACTTTGACTTTAATTGCATCCATTATTATTGCATTATTGCGGGGGTGCAAAAGAAGTTCATAAAATGCATTATAGACGGGTTTGAAGAGTCACTAAAAAAACTATTGACCTTGAACCGCGAATTACTTGAACGTGGTTACTTTAATCATGGGATGAACAATAGCAATTTCAATACTGTGTATGCGTACAGTAGTGTGTAAGCATAATGGTATTTTAAGAACAAATATAACACATTTTTAAAGTCACTATAGTCGTATTGTTCATTATACGGACTAAGGGGCCTTTCACTCTTCAGCGTGTCGCCGGTCGCGTCCGCGAGTTGACCATTCACAGCACAGAGAAAATCGAAAATTCAAAATTCTCTGTGCTGTGAATGGTCAACTCGCGAACGCGACCGGCGACACGCTGAAGAGTGAAACAAGCCTTAAATTGAAGGAAAAAATGTCATTTTTCCTTCAATTTTGATTAGTTTTGATACGTTTTATGTCAAAATTGAAGGAAAAAATGTCATTTTTTCCTTCACTTTAGTCCGTATAATGAGCAATACGACTATAAGTAAATGTTATGGTAGAAATTATTGATATTTTTATGGCAACTCTGCAACTGTGACTAGCTTCAGTTTGCATGTGACAGAGTGAGAACGAAATACCTACGAGAACGAGTGCAAGTGAGAGAGAACTCGTTCCTCAACTCACACCAGTGATGCCAGATGGGGGATATTCCCTGCAAATTCGGGGGTATTTTTGGGCTCTGGGGGGACAAATCCTTTGAGGGATTTTCGCAGGAAAAAAATTAAGAATGAAGAATGAGAAATTTAGCCTAAATTATTAAACGAGCAATATTTGTTAATTTAATTGTTTGTTTTTTATTTGTGTGTTTGTACTCATGTTCTCGTAAATGGCTTTAGGGATGAAATATGCGGTACCGGGGTTTCCGTGGTCGAAGAATAAGAATAAGAATAAGAATAAGAATATATTTATTTCAATAACAAAGTACATTTTCCACAGTGCTTAAACTAGAGCTAGTAGCGGTAACGGTAGGCGTAACAAAGGCTAAGGGAAACAATCTAGATTAGCACCATGGGGCTTCGGACTTACTTCCCGTGCTAGTAAAAACTGTGTTACGGCAAAGTAGCTCTTCATTCCCCATTTAGGCCAAAACCAAGATGTTTTGTAGCAATTCCAGACGTGATTGTACCTAATTACGTAACTAAAACCAACTTATAATTAAATACTTATTACTTATAAGGAAAACTAAGTAAGATACAGCAGTATCCAAAAATAATAATAAAATATACTCAATAAACTCATACAAAATAAAAATAATAAATATATACATATATATATATCGTCTAAAGTCGATAAATAGATAAAAAAAATAAATCTGTATAAATATATATTTAATAAAGTTACTTATACAGAATAAAGATAAGTACATAATTTGAAACAGGTACTTTTATTTGGAACAGGTACTTTTAAAAAATCTAATATGTATATTAATAAAGATTACATAGGAACTTCATTTGGGTGTCTCTAAGCTTTGGGTATAAATAAGTTTAATAGGTAGAAAATGATGAAAGAACAGATTTTTTTTTTCCTTTTATTGTTACCGGTCTATTTGTCAATTGAAAATAAGTTCTCAGTTTTATCATAGTCTAGTTCGACTAAAAACTGTTCTAAGGCGATCTTACAGCGATAACGGGATTTATCTCTTAGCATTACGACTTTGCTTATTCTGTTGTATAAGAACGGACCTAGAAAGAATGTAAATCTTTGAGCAAAAGTGGTTTTACATGTAGGAACTTTATAAACTTTATGTGCCTGCCTGTCAATTGAAGCCTTATTATCTCCAGCATGGGAGTGTTGGTCTAAAATTAGGCATTTTATAAAAATCTGTCGCACGGTGAGTACTCTTGACTCTTTGTATAAATCTATAGTGGGGTATCTGAAAGGTTTAAAGTTCATTACTTTTAAAATGCAACGCTGGGTTCTCTCAAGCTTCATTAGAATGGTTTTACATGCACCTCCCCAAGCCGAAATTCCATACGTTAGAATGGATTGACAGAGAGAGAGGTATACCGTTTTACTAGTTTTATCATCTTTGAGATACCGTATTTTTTTAAAAATGTGTATTAGCTTTCTAACGCGTGATTGAAGTGACTCTATTTGCGGTTTCCAGTTAAGATATTTGTCAATTTCTATGCCAAGGTATTCTTCTAAGAATCAATCTAGATCGGTCTCATAGCTGGGAAAATTCGTTTTCTCGGCGTTCTCACGCAAAAAGATTTACCAGTGCAATGTGGTTCGTAATTTCGCTGCAATGAACGCGGCTTCAGTGGCATATTTTCTATTCTATGGCAGTGGCTAAGCGGGCTAATTATTGTCGGCCCACGCCGAAGGCTGCGAGATCATAATACCAGCCATTAACAGGATTTTTAATATTTGTTTTGTTCATTTTTCGAGTGGGTATTTTTTTTATTTTTACCGATTTTACCGACTTTTTATTTTTATTTTTAAGCAGAGATTGCTTGTGCTTGTTATTTAATTAGTGAAAGTTTATTTTTTAAGTGCGAAACACGCTTGGCCCCCCTAGACAAGCCTAGGCGAGCGCGAGCGAGAAGGCGAATCGAGGCAAAGCGAGAGCGATAGAGAGGCAATGCGAGCCTAGGTCTCGCTGGCATAGGCTCGTATCGTATTCGCCTGGTATTCGTGCCTTTATAGAAATAAACCTACGCGACTACTATGATAATTATGAAATACAAATGAAACAGGGGATTATAATTATAAAGACTGTTGACTGAAATGTTGAAATTGAAATTGAAATTGTTGCAAACAATTTAAAGATATAAAAGATGACGTATGCCAAGCGTAAGTCATCTTTTACTGTTATGTTACTTTTACGGGTTATTTTTCTGAAAAATCAATTTTTCGGGGGATTTTATACTAAGTTTGGGGGTAAATTCACTTAGCCATCTGGCAACACTGTTTCACGCGATTTCGTCGTCGTTTCCGTCCGTCCGTCAGGGACTTTGTGCGACGTAAACGGGTGTGTGCGAAAGTATGGAGTGAAATCGTATCTAAAAGTGTGTGAAATGTTTAGTGTTAGTTTTTAATGTGCTAAAAAAACAAAATGAGTGTGAACGGTTAACTGTGTTTTCTTAGATTCGGTCCACAAATACTGTATACGAGTAGTACACGTAACATTTTACTAGAACGGTTTCAAAATGGCTGTGTTTTGAAGGACCCTTTGTCCGCTTTCGTGTGCTTCTTTCAGCATGATAGTGGGATCATTCGGTCAGCAAGTTGACTTTGAAAGGTAAGGAAACTATCTAGCTATAGAATAACGCCGAAATATCTGATGGGGCGGGTGGAAAATTACCATTTCCCGCCGATGTTAGGTGTCGCTTGATTGCTTTCTACGCAAGCGGTACGAAACGAACCACCACTTCGCTACGTGTAAGTTTTTATTTTAGTTCTGAGCTGCGATAAAACTACGGCGTGCATGCGGGCTGTAAATATGTCGCATTGGTGTTAAATTTAAACCTGGTGTTGATTTTCCTGGCGTTAATATTGTGCGCCATCCAAAGGTAAACACTTGACACCGCTTATTTTTAGATTTCTATTCAGACTCTCCAATTGGAATCTTATTTTACATTATTCACGGAGTTTGTGGAAGTTTACGTTGGGATTCTCGTACTCACAAGGCTTCGTTTTATTGTTTTGGTAATGTTTGTTTTGAATTTGCCAAGCATCTTGTTTATTGACACATGATTTGTTTTCATGATATTTTCAATTCCAGAAGGTCAGTATTTATTAAAAAAATATTGTTCTGAATATATAAATTGGAAAAAAGGACCATTCTCATGTCAAAATAAAGTAGAAAATTACTTCAACTCTAAAATAAAAAAATACGATATCCCACATTTTTTTACTCTATTGCACAACTCAAAATCATCAACAATAACGAGTAGGCAGATGGTTATTTGGTTAACCTTTCTGGTTGATTGAACACTGGTTATGGTGTAGTTCTTGTGCACTCTACAATAGGCTACCATTTTGAGTACATTTGTACCTATGGGCTGATGGCAAACTCTGATGAAATATTTAAGTTCGGGCATTTGAAGGCATATATGAAACTTACTTAATTAAACCTAGTTTTTAAGCTCATTATAAGTGAACTCTGTTCTTTTATGAGTCAATAAATTTCTCTAACCATATATATCATGGTTTAATTGAAAGCCTAAATCAACAATTTATAATCCTCTGAAGAACTGAAGTGCTTTGTTATTAAAGCCGATGGGGTCAGTCACTCATCTATTTTGTGATTGTGCTGAATGATGCTTATGTACAAGCACTTGTAGTATACGCTAGTCTTTTTAGAATGAGAAAAATCTAAATATAGAATTAAGGATACTTTTGCAAATTTCTATCTGTAGGTAGGTGAGGTAAGTATATTATCATACTAGCCGCCCGCGGCTTCGCCTGCGTGGACTACTATTTTGTTTATCCCACGGGAACCATGCATTTTTTCGGAATAAAAAGTAGCTTATGTCCTATTGCCGGTCATTTTCTATCTATGTTTCAAATGTCAGCCAAATCAGTTAAGTAGTTATGGAGATACGTGGCAACAAACATTCACACACACACACACGGACTTTCGCCTTTATAATATTAGTAGGATAGGATTGTCTGCAACTTTCTAAGATAGATCTTGTTAACAGCATTGCCAACAATTTTAAGTAAGAGGAATAAATAATAGACCACAGTTTGCATTGTTCTGCTACGTACAAATGTTGTTACAATTATGAAATCAAAATCATTTAGGACTTGCTTAATATAACTTCTACTAGTGTCAAACACCTAATCACTGAGGCCTATACTAGATTGCAACAACAGATTCAATTCCTTGTTATAGGGATCATAGGTTATTTGGTTGAAGCAGTTAGTGTTTTCTCATAACTATGATAAAAAAAATCTTTTGGGTATGACTTGTTTTCAGTATGAAATGAGACGATTTGAATTCTGATGTAAAAAAATAAGACAAGAAATTCGCTCTTCTTCCAAGCCACTTAAGTTTATTTTAAGTTGCTGCCACCCGAGGTTCAATTCACTAAAATAGCCAATACTATATTCTAGTTAAATGTTGCAATAAGTTATCCAAGAAGTTTCTGTGGTCTTTACTGTAAGTATCTACATTCTAGATATTTAATTTAAAGGTACAGTGTCAGAAAAGAGCTCGTGCCTACTCTTTTTAACCGACAGTGCAACACAAAGGAAGGGTACAATGTGTTTATCAGTCTATATCACTGAAATACACCAAATGAAATCCAAATGTTTGTTAATGGCAATAATCATATTTTAGTTGAACCTAAACCAGCTTATGGACAGCTGTCTCATAAATATGATAATGCAAATAAGATCAATCATAATTCTAATGGTTTCATACTATAAGTCTTGTAAATCATTAATCATTTTATACTGAATGCAATCCTCACCCAATAAACAAATCATGTATTCTTAGCCCTACAACCCACGAAATTAACTACCTTCCTAAATGTCATTACTTTAATTTAAAGCTCTCAAACTCGCTGATGCCATTCACCAATCGTGAAATGTCGCGAACACCGTTACCTACCTACCTACCCAATAAAGATAGGTATCGCTGGCGGCAACACGAGAACCGAAACGCTTAACGGAGAAACTTTGTGCACGCATGCCCACACTAAAATAATACAATGTTCACGGCAGGTATTAAAAAAAAATATAGCACTATTTTAGTCTTTTTTAAACTTTCGCGATCACCATTTATATTGAAATTTATATGGACACGGGATTTTATCGCGTAATTTGACAGGCGCGGCTGTTGGAACATAGCCGAAACGTCGGGGTAAATATCTTCTCCCGCACGATGTTGCGCCACTTGTTCAGGCTTTCAGCACATGCACAGCTTCTGGTATGCATGCAGCGATTATACGAGGCGAATATCGCACTGACTTTTTCAGAGCCATTTCAGTGGATGGCACATGGCCTGTAGTGTAGACACGCTAAGAGTGGAAAAAGGGGGACCTTTTCCCTGCAGTGGGAAGATCATGGCTGAACAAAAACAATAATTTCAGTGTATCCATTTTCTTCGCTGCAGGGCTAAAAAGGTCGTTATTGCAGAATCATAATTTTAATTATGATTCATAGAAATCACAAAATTGTTAATTCCTATTATAATTCCTTACTTAAAGTGATTCATATCGGCATCATCTTTTTAACAGGTCAATCAACAGTACGGCCATTTTACGATTCTCCACAAAACTGCCAAAAAGTAATTATCGCATTGGGTAATCTAAAAGTGTTTTAAAAACTAGGTAGGTATTTGAGTGCGTGACACTACTGACACGGCCTATCTAAAACAAAAAAAAAAGTCTTCAGGCGAACATTTACTTGCATAATTCTTGCATAATTCGTCGCTAGTTATTTGTAGATAGTTTCGAGGTCTTTTTATGAAATAAAACGTATGGATTTTCTCATTGTTTTCTTATTGTTAAATATAGGATGTCAATGTCAATCTATGCCGTCGTTCGTGTAGTTTTGTTTAGTTTTACATTAAAAAAAACATATAAGTAATCGATATTAGACCCACCTAGGTCATAATTATCATCAGTCGAGTACACATTATCATTGTTTATATGATAAAAATTACTATTACACTAGGTAGGTAGTTTGATTATTCTAGCATTTATAATTTATCCTCTATACATTTTGATTTTATGTGTAAAAAAATGGAATGGGAATTCAGCGATTCATAAAATACACGAGTACTTTATGGTTTCCTTATTTGTACAAGACAAGACATTTTTTTCTCAAAGCATAAGAGAAATCCAAACAATTGTTCCATTCAAACTGATGATCTGTTATTATTCGTGATATCAGTCCACTTGGATCATACGACGTTGTCACGTTTTAGACATAAACAAGACGGTTTGTACGATTACTATTATATTATGGTCCAGTTAAATTTGACCGTTTAAAAAGGCATTTATGGCAAAAATAAGGCCATTTCTCTGAATGGTTAAGATCTTGTTTGGCTAACTACAATCATTGTGTACGATATCTTTGTAAATATTTTCATGAGATTGCTTTGTGATTTAGTCGATTTCCTGTAGATTTGAAATTTACAATCGAAATCCTAGTAGGAATTTACCGTTTGATGTCTTGTTCCCCCTTGCGTTTCGGAGGAAAGTTACGTGGTAAATTATATAAACCAAAATATTTTTCAAAGTCACGAATATCAAGTATTTCATACCAAAATTCATCCTGACACAAAGAAAATAAACACAAGTTCAATTAATAAAATTATCGATGGACTGACAAAGAACAACGCGAGAAAAAAAACTTATATAAACTCGAGGCCTAGTTTAAGAATTTGTTCTGTTTTCCCACCCAATTAACCACTTGTCACTGTCAGTTTAAAAGCCTGCAATTTTACAAGCGCTAAAGAACTCCTTAAAATGGAAATGTACCTGGGTGTTTCGCAGGACTCGTGTTTTTGGCATGTCCGGCCTTGCGAACCTATTAAAATGACCAGTTTCAGTATTGCTTTATTTTTATTTGGAAATAGTATACGAGTACGCTATTATGGCACTAGTAATATCCTCAATTATATACATAGGAAAGCTGTAATTAATTTCTAAAGTCGTGAAATCTAAGTTCTCTGGCGTGTCCGCGACACCCCTATCTGCATTCAATCGCTTATTACGCAATAATGAAATATAAATTGACACTTTTTATAACGTTAACGTTAACATAGATACTATTAGGTAGTGGTGAATCAAATTTCATGTTATTTTAACTCCACGTTACTGTTTTACAAAGCAAACAAATGTGTCCGCGATAAAAAACTAATTTCTCTGTCGCTAATTTCTTTGGCATTTTCCTAATTTCTCTGGCATTTTGCTAATTTCTTTGGCATTTTGCTAATTTCTTTGGCATTTTTCTAATTTCTCTGGACCAAACCTAATTTCAATGGGCACGAATATATTTAAACCACTAAAACTTCAAAACGGCTTTATCAAATTGAGGGCCGCTAACATTAAAATGCATGTCTTTGAGTGCTTAATTAGGTATGTTATTTTTTTTTTAAAAAAAACCAAAAAAAAATTGCGAAAATGGGGTACCGTTTTTCGGACCGCTTCTTGCGAATCATCCTCGGGTGTTTCGCAGGACTCGTGTTTTTGGCATGTCCGGCCTTGCGAACCTATTAAAATGACCAATTTCAGTATTGCTGTATTTTTATTTGGAAATAGTATACGAGTACGCTATTATGGCACTAGTAATATCCTCAATTATATACATAGGAAAGCTGTAATTAATTTCTAAAGTCGTGAAATCTAAGTTCTCTGGCGTGTCCGCGACACCCCTATCTGCATTCAATCGCTTATTACGCAATAATGAAATATAAATTGACACTTTTTATAACATTAACGTTAATATAGATACTATTAGGTAGTGGTGAATCAAATTTCATGTTATTTTAACTCCACGTTACTGTTTTACAAAGCAAACAAATGTGTCCGCGATAAAAAACTAATTTCTCTGTCGCTAATTTCTTTGGCATTTTCCTAATTTCTCTGGCATTTTGCTAATTTCTTTGGCATTTTGCTAATTTCTTTGGCATTTTTCTAATTTCTCTGGACCAAACCTAATTTCAATGGGCACGAATATATTTAAACCACTAAAACTTCAAAACGGCTTTATCAAATTGAGGGCCGCTAACATTAAAATGCATGTCTTTGAGTGCTTAATTAGGTATGTTATTTTTTTTTGAAAAATAACCAAAAAAAAAATTGCGAAAATGGGGTACCGTTTTTCGGACCGCTTCTTGCGAATCATCCACCTCGTCTTTCCACCCGAAGCTGTGCCCGAAGATCGTGGTTCATGGCTATAATTTTTTTTCTGTTTATTAATGATCGTTAACAAGATTGAGCACCTCTAATGGTAAAGAAAATCTTTCAAATTAGACCAGCGGCTTATCAATGCCAATACTTTGAAAAAGTTTACCCTAAGACCATTGAAATCCGTACCCATATTATAAATGTGAATGTGTGTTTATTTGTCCTGCTTTCACGTCAAAACAGAGCGACGGATTGACGTGATTTTTTGTGTTGAGATAGTTGAAGGGCTGGAGAGTAACATAGGTTACTTTTTATTCGGGTACCACGCGAGTGAAGCCGCGGGCAGCAGCTAGTAGTTTATATGCTCAGCAAGTCCAATTCTTCCCAAAATTATACCGGGTACTGCAACGTCCCGTTGAGGGTAACCATTGCCTTCAAATGTTGTATAAAAGTTACTAGGGACGAAAGGCCTCAACATCTCTTTCTTATCCCATTTTAAAGATTTTTTTCTTTCATTCCACTCTATTGGATGTTATCAGAAGCAGTACCTTTCTTGCTTCTATCTTCTTTGACACAGTAAACTAGAAGGCCTAATAGTCCAAAATGACCTAACCATTAGCATAGTCGATTGTTTGCGAGGGTATTCAAACTGGGGCGTAGGTAGACTATCGTGGATTCGGTTTAGAAAGTCGATGCAGAGATAATACTGGGTTTCGGCAAACTGTTACAACGCTACGCTACAATAGAATTATAGGATACCAGTTTCTCACCTTAACTTCAGTTTTGAGGCTATTACGCCGGTTATTTGAATCATTTTAAATCATCAGTCTCGTTTTACAACGGGTTTGTACCAACAGTTGCGTAAAGTACGCGGTTTGCCTCATAAAAACCTTTCAATTTTGTACCTAAATGTTTTTTTTTGTCTCTTGTATGCGAATGAAATGAGATGGCAACTAAATGTAACAGCTGTTGGAGATGTTGCATTACACACAGAAGTAATACTACGTTCTAGTAAATGTTAATACTGATAAGTTACCATATTTTTAAGTAGGACAAGAATGTGACGAGGACTAAACAAAGTATAAAGTAGTTTAAAAGTTGATTAATTGTATTAAAATCGCACTGAGCTCTTAGCTGACAATGTTATACAACGTCGGGAAACAAAATAAATAAAAGGTACGCGATAAAATCCCGTAATAATAATTATCATAATGTTATACAACTACCTCGGGTATTTTTCAAACTAAACTCCGATATCATTTGAACAAAAATACTAAGTTCACTCATAACTTTAATAAGTAAAAAGTCTCAAGCATTTCCTCCTTACACCCCTGCCAAACCCGACAACTACTCATCCTTGTGCTTGAACACGCCTTACCAGTTTTCATAATGTATTTAAGTATACGGCAAGTATGTAAAAAAGTGTTTCTCGGAAGATGTACATCTGGCATGTTTTCACATGTTTTGCGAATAGCCTACAAAGTCACAAGTTCACAACTGATTTTTCAAGATAAGTCATCTATAAGAGCGCTTGTGGTGGGTGGAGCTTACTTGACGTTTCTAATAGATTAGCTATTTTTTACATGTTTTCAAGCAATCACAATAAAGTATATGCTACTGGTTAGAAAATGTGCTGTCTTATTTTTGGAAGGCATTGTTCCTGACAGACTATTGTCAGTCTCAAAACCATGACGATTGTTTTGCAGACAGCCTTAAACCAAAGTTAATACCAAGTCTGCTAATCACATCAGGATTCAGGATTCGACTTACTTATCAATTCAATTCAATTCAATTCAAATATCATTTATTCAGTAGGACCGTTATGACTACTTTGAAACGTCTTAAGAGCTAGGTGATTCTACTCCTGTTCTTTCGCGACCAACACCGTGAAGAATCAGGGCAACAAACACGGTATGGGGCCTAGACCTAGGCCTATCGAAAGACGAACCACTAGTTCAACTTGACTCTACTGTGGCTATTTAAGGCCGTACCCTGAGCCAAACACTGTATTTCCCTGTCTATACCCTCGATAAATAAAGTAGGTAAGTGAAAAGTTACTGAAAAGCCAACATCTTTAACATGTTATCTTGTAATGTGCCGTTTAATATTTTTATTTAACGTCATATTTGCTTCATAATAAATCTACGAAAAACACTAAAAATAAGATAAATCTTCATATTCTTTTTTATTAGACCATTGGATAGGTCATTTAATAATTGACATAATTGCCGATTACTTTTTCCGCCTGGTTGATAAAGCGATGAGAAATCTCCAAAAAGCTGCATTTTTGTCGTGTTTCGGAGCGAGCAGCTGTCGTAAGCGCCGCGTCATTCATTCATTCATTCTTAAGAACTGCATTTACATGAGTTGGATAAGTTAAATAGGTGAACCTATAAGTTAAGTATATTTAATTTATGTACAGCAGTTGCGAGCCTTTTCATTTTAAAAATAAAGCTTAAGTTTTTCTTTCACTGAAATTAGGTTGAGGGAGTTATTGCTTCAGAGCTCGACTGGGCTCTACCAAAGGAGTAATTAGTATGGAAATTTTGACCCTTGAAAGGTTGTACTTCTAAAAGGCAAAGTTCTAGCACGACAGTTTTATCAGGGCCTATATGCCTGTGGTACACGCATAGTATCACAGTAGAGTAATCATCCTACTAACTTACCAATGAGACAGGTATTCTACTGAAACTGGTACAGTACTTGGAAGTGGTAGGAGTAGTATGCTAGTTGACTCAACCCGTGTTCATAATACTTTTATCATGCGACGCCTCTGTTCTGCCGTGGTTACCTGAATTGGCTGTAAGTCATGAAAGTATCAAATAAGTACATCATATTTTTCTCTTATCTGTAAGCCAGCAACAATGAACAATAAGGTTTTACAGCTCAAATACCTGTGGAACTCGTAGGATATTTTAATAGTAACTTTAACTTATGATATTGAAAGCTTTTATGATGTATCCCGATGTGGTAAACGAAGGCTGAAGTAAAGAAACGAAGGAAACTGGCTCAAAAATGCGCTACTTTTCTTGCGAAGATGTATTATCCTCTACTAATATTATTAAGGCGAAAGTCCGTGTGTGTGTGTGTGTGAATGTTTGTTACCACGTATCCCCATAACTAGGTACTGAACCGATTTTGATAAAGTTAAGGTTCTAGAATAACACAGGCTGCTTTTTATCCCGAAAAAATGTATGGTTTCCGTGGGATACAAAATAGTAGTCCACGCGGGCGAAGCCGCGGGCGTTCACTAGTTATTAATAAACCCATTTGCTGTGATAAAAAGTAATCAAGTAAACTTGATATTTTATTCAGGAGCCGTAGATAATCTAATTCCCCAAAAGATGTATTTTCTTCGCGACATTGTTTTAAATTTTATAGTAGGCAATTTAGGTAAGTACAAATTCTTAGCAAAACAAGCGAAATTTTCCGCTACGCTCTCCGATATCACCTATTCAGCTTCTAGTTAAATAAGTTTAAATTGGCTGTTCGATGAGTTTGCTTGTGGAAGCTAGCACCAAATTCCAACAATGTAGTTTACTAAACCATAGGTACCTATATACCTTATCCTAGATTGACTGCGTCCGTCGATTGGACGAAGTACACCAACAAAAGAAGAACTTTAGTTTCTTATTGATATGTTTTGTAAATTTTGATATGCAAATAGGTAGTAAATAGTTTGAAAAATATAAGATATTTGGTACGTTTTTGTGGTAGACAGTGGCACAGATTCCGTTGTACACAGATTAATCTATCGAGCGAAGGAAGCAAGGGAAGATCTTATAGTGGCAACTTGGGCGATTTTGCTTTGAATGTTTGTGGGTTTGTGTTCATAATTATGTAAATTAATGCCATTATTATGTTTTAAAAGTTTTATCGATTAATGTGATACATTTTACTCTTTTGAATTAGGTAACTGAAACATAGAAAAAAAAAACATACATACAGCCGAACATAGAACCTCCTCCTTTTTTGGAGTCGGTTAAAAATATTGTTTTACTCTTTTGAATTAGGTAACTGAAACATAGAAAAAAAAACATACATACAGCCGAACATAGAACCTCCTCCTTTTTTGGAGTCGGTTAAAAATATTGTTAAATAACCCTTCCTTGGCGGTCGTCTAAAAATATCTGGCCACAAATTCAAGCAATGGATAAATAAAATATCTTTATTCATTTTGCAAACTTAAACGTTACAAGGAAAGCCACTTGCGCAACTTTAAATTGTGTCGCAGAATGAAGACATACCGAAAGGTCTCGAAATAATGTAAATGCTCCAGAGTGGATGTGAAATATGCACACACAATAAAGCGTGTACGCATCCTCGTCATGGCCAATATATTTTAAAGCTACTTGATATTAGGTACTTTGCCTAAAAGCATACCTACAAAGCCTAGGCTTTGAAGTCTCGAACCCGGTTTCGGGCAGAAAATCCCAAAAATTACCATATTTTCATACTGGTATTTTAAATAACACTTATTTCTCGAAGGGGATCTGAGACCAAATACGAGTAATGTTTCCATTTGCTACGATTTCGATACCTTTCGCCTCATACACTCATTTTATTCTTCATAAAAGACAAGCTCGTGCTTAGAGTACTTTTGAACTGGCCCAAAATGTCATCAATTCGGTCTAAGTATATCCGCATAAGTCTTTCTCTTCCAGCTGTTCCATACACCGTTTTTGTGTAACTTATTTAACATCTGAATTAAATGTCGCAGTTGTCTATCAATTAAATTTCAGTAATACCCAAATATCAATGGTGTAATAGTATACCTAAGCATGATACCGAAACCCTACAAAGTTTGGACTCAGATTTTATTATAATAAGCGGATTTTACGTTCGGCTGGGGCTTGACTGTCGCTCAAGGCGCGTCGGGTTTCAATGTAAGTCTAGATTGTTTAGCTGCGCTCGTATTTCTAAGGCCTTTCCATATACGAGGGCGGAGTGATAAGTCTGGTAAAAATTAAACAAGGAGTACATTTTATTTAAAAATTACTATTTAATTTTATACGTAGTTCCCTTCTAAGACGATGCATTTAATCCAGCGTTTCTCTAGCTTTTCGATTCCTTCCATAAAATACGATTTAGGCAACTCTTCGAAATAGGCATTGGTTTCGTGCATGATCTCTTCGTTGGAGCTAAATCTTTTATTTTTGAGCTAAAGCTTGGTATCTGGTGTATGGTGGTGGATCCATGTTTCATCTACTTTTATAAAACGACGCAAAAATTCAGTTTTATCCCGGTTCAAACAATGACAAACCAGCCTTCGAAGTGGTCACTCGTATGCGTTTTTGATCAACAATCAGTAAACGCGGCAGCCATCGCGCGGAGAGCTTTTTCATATCTAAATGTTGGTGTAAAATATTGCATACACGTTCGTCTGAGATGCCTACTATCTCGACTACCTCCTTTACTTTTACTCTTCGGTCATTCAACACTATGTCATGGATTTTAGCGATCATCTCTGGAGTAGAGACCTCAACTGGGCGTCCTGGACGTTCAGCATCACTTGTGCTTGTAAGACCACACGAAAATCAGTAAACCACTTACGAATCATTTTAATGGACGGAGCAGAGTCCCCATAATATTTATCAAGTCTTTGTTTCGTTTCCGTAATAGTTTTTTTTCTCAAAAAATAATGTTTAATCAACACACGAAATTCACTTTTCTCCAGGTTTGAGAAAATGCGTTCAATTGATTTGCTTCAAGCTGTAAAAAAAAAAAACTAACCGGCAGTACTGGCTGAATATTTAAATTTAGGGCTTCAAAAGAGTCTTGGACAAGGAGGTTTCATGCAATTAGCGATACTTTTTTTCCAGAACAGATTTTTACCAGACTTATCACTCCGCCCTCGTATCAACGTTTAGACTGGCTCTGTCAACTTTGTATCATTATTTACTGTAAATAGCATAGAAAATAAGATGCTAGGTGTATATACTATTGCAATTTCATGCCATACTTTGTTATGGTAGAATCCCATCAAATTTAAAACTCATCTCCCGTATTTGATGACACATCTGGGTACGAGCAATCAATCCGCTTCGAACGTAATTCTTTTCCGATTGGATAAATAACGCTTTCCATCCAACTCGAAATGGCAATGCCAGCTCTAAACGCTATCAATTCCAGAACAAAAGACCGGATTGCACCTAAAATGAAATCTCATCCATTTCGAATTTTAATATCCAGCCGTTTACTAAACTAATTTTGCAAAAAGCGTCGTAAAAATCGAGTTTTCATTTGCTAAGAGCCATCGCCTTTCCTTCACGGTAGGCATGTCTGCGTCCACTTTCCGTGGATTCGGCGCAGAGACACGGAAACCCGTGTTGCAAATGACTAAGACAGTTCATTAGTAAAATTGGGAGTAGGCACTGGTAATTACTCTGCCTTCTTAATAATACATTTAGTTTGAGATCCACCTTGATTGCTGGTAATTTTCTTAATGTGAGAATCACTGAATTTCGCTCTAAAAACTTCACGCAAATGGAAACGTAAATACATTCATCATGGTGAATTCGTGACTAACATTTACTTAATAAAATTAAAGATTTGTTTGACTTAAAATACTGTTCATGCTAAGCCGAGCCGTGACCGAGCCGAGTCCGAAGAGCACGTTTTTCTCATTCACAGGTTTAGTTTAAAATTCCTTAAAACAAACTGCCTTGAACTCTTACAAGCCACTTCTGAGTTGACCTCTGGCTTATAATAGTCCGTTGTCCCCAGGGAATGCATGTCATGTACCCAGAGCCGTCGGCGCAATATCGCAGCAGTCAGCCCCAGAGCACACAGCCCGAGTACCAGTCGGCAGTGTCGCCGGCTCGCCAGCCAGCCAAGAAGCGCCGATTGCTGAGCCCCTCACAAACCCAGCTGGGAACGCATGCGATAGACTCCGCTTCCTGCAAGGTAAGAATAGATGTACAATTTTACACAGACTGAAACAAGCAAGGTGTCTTCTATAAGAATTATATATTAGAGATCTGAACTTGAACTAAGCATAGCTAACACCTAGAGCAGATTTCTGGGTTTTACAAATATTTCTATAAATGATTATTGTGTTACACATATTAAGTCGTACTTAGATGAGAGTCATACCCGCATAAAAGTTACTCAGAGTTCAGTACTCAATGTAATGAAGATAGTCAGATCGCACCATATTGTTTGTATTCATAACTAGCAGCGCCCTCGCGGAGTTGCCCCCGCAGTGATGGTATATGCTGATGATGATGATGAAAAGTAGCCCATAACCTTCCTCAAGCTATCAAATACGAAAAAAAAAATTAAATCCGATTTTAGTTCCTGAGATTAGCGCGTTTAATTAAACAAACTAACAAACAAACAAACTCTTCCGCTCTATATATTGGTTTATAGAAGACCAATCTAGATCATGAACCTCGATTATTCATAATGTCAGTGTTTTTCCTTGATATTATTCCAAAAATATCTTCTGCTTGATAACAGGTTTGATAATACAATATCAAGAAAACAACTGATAATTCAGATCTTTTCAATGTGATAATGTAAAAACAACAATTTTGAATTGTTAAACTCACACTGCACAAGATGATTCCAACAACATTATTTAACGGTATTTTTTTAAAAACGTTTCTCTACCAATATTGTTTTAACCTGGTTCTTTTCTGAAAGGATCCCTAAAGTACGGTAAAAGCTCAACAAAAACTGAATAAACATCGATCATTGTATGCAGCAACACTTTCAAGTATGATTCCTTTGTTTTGCGGTGAAAATCTGTGAACACATAATCGCTGACGTTCGGGAAAGCGAAGAGCACTTTCTACACTCTGTTGTTATTCCTCCGAGGAAAATTCTACTCAAAAGATACTATCTTGTTAATGTTAATTTCTGTGTGAAATGTCCAGCAATATTTATTATTTATGCAAAGGTTACTTGAACAATATTAAAAATTTAAATCCATTGGCGCGATTTCAGAAGAAATAAGACGATACAAGTTTTAAATAATTCTCTGCTCTAGCGGTAACCTTCAATATTGATAAACAACCTGTTCTATCGGCCATGTTAAATGACGAGCTCAAATGTATACAAATTAATGATTTTCTATTCAAAAGATGTTCCAAATTATACATTTTAATCACAATGATTGGAGAACTAATTTTTAAATCATTAGTGTTGTTAATTAACTTTAATGTGTCTGCTCTACTACTCTTGTAAAATTGTAAATTATTTGAAAGCACCCTAAAATACCCAGTGGAATACCTTGTGTTCTAATTCTTAGTAGACTCGTCTTATAGAATTGGTTGTCTTGGCTAAATATGGCCCACTGCGAACCACACTGTAATAAAAATAACCGTAATACTAAACGACAAGCCTTTCCGCACAGCTTAGTAGATGAAAGGTCAGAGGTGTCAGAACCATATTTCAGGATAATTCCGCCTGACGCCTAGAGCGAGCATCTAAGCCGATACCGATGAATATGTAAACACATCAGCACAGGCGAGGGTGTGGCTTGCGAGCGAAACATATTTTCATGTAAATTGCTCTTTATATTTCCACCAGATGTCGCCCGCGGCTTCGCCCGCGTGGAAACCCTTTATTGCGGAAATTTAATTTTTTTCCGGGATAAAAAGTAGCCATTTTTCATTCCCTGGGCAGGCTGGGATCTTTATCCATGCCAAATTTTATCGAAATCAGTTCAGAGGTTTAGGCGTGAAAAGGTAATATACAGACAGACAGAGTTACTTACACCTTTATTATATTAGTTTGTAAGTATGGATATGTGAGGATCAAAATGGGTTCTAAAATGTTTTTCAAGCAACGCATTCTAGAAGTGGAAATTCGATTTTCTCAAAGTCACATTGAGCGGTAATTTCCCCGGAGCCGCGTGGTTACGAATTGGCTTTTATGATATTAATGTAAGGGAATTGTTTGAAGTAGTATGTTCCTTTTGCGGGGTCTGCGGGCTTTCTTGTACTTTGTATACTAATCAATATTAAAACTTAAACTGTGTATGGGCATTTCTCGAAAAACCACCTACTGAACTGAAATACATTTTATGTAAAGACACGGTATCAGTTGATTTCATTCGAATGATGCACAAACCTTAAAAGGGAACAATTAACCAAAAATATTGCCGAATTTTCATGCACAAACCAGCCCTTCAACTTCCGTACTTGGGCGTAACCATTGCAAGCATTCGCTTCGAAACGGCTTAACGAATTCTTTATAGCTTTAAACACCCACTGTCTTGTTAAAAGCTCATGTTTCCCTTCAGTAATCGCAATCGCAGGCAATATGCAATGCAGCATCTGTCGCGAGATGTTCTTTGTACCGTTATCCAGCATCTGGGGCACTTTTGAAAGTATCGCCTGGCGGACTGAGCCCGCTTGCGGACTCGGCTCTGCCGAAATTGGATTTGTCCTTTATTGTATTTAAGTTTTTAATTTCCGGACATAGATCCGCAATTTGGCTTTAGGTTGTTTGTCAGTGGGACTTGATTTGTTGTGTTCCCACTCTTGAGAAATCAATATTGCTCTAAAGAACATTTTTTAAAAGTTTATTCGTAAACTAACTAATATTCAATTTCTGTTTCTTACTTTATTCTATTCAGTATATTTATTTAATTTTATAGACATTCTAAAAGTACTTGCATTATCAAATAAAGCAAAAAGTGTTTCTAAATTGTTTTTCAATATGTTGCAAAACTATTTAGGTCATTGGCGTCACGTTCTAGTCTTCATTTCGGATTGCATTGTTTACTGATGAATTAAAAACTTTAGTAAGTATAAGTTTTTGTAAAAATATTCATTAAATCGATTAACTAATAAATAATATGCAAAATGTTGAACTAAATTGTTTTAAAGATCCTCTAAAAAGATTCAAATTGAGTCTGAAAAAGAGTTGAATACTGAGTTTACATAACAAATTGTTTGCGCAAGCGTCTGAAACACGTGGATCTATAGCCCCGGCCTCGTGATGGCACAACGTGACCGCTCGGGACCAGGGAAACGTGCCGGACTGGATTTCGAATAAACGAAATGTCACATTGTGTTTTGCTTCTCGTGACGAACTGACGGAATATTTCAAAAAAGGAATTCAAATGTTTTTTAAAACCTGTTAGTAGTCCATGTGTTGTTTTTCACAAAAACTAGTGCCTGCCTGTTTATGTATGGGGTCAGTGATCGAGTGCCGCGGACTAAAAAAACTTGCTGTTAACTGCTCGTGAAAACGAAACAGCCTTGTTACTACCAGCACTTGATGTTTTCGCCGAAACAACGACGTAATAGTTAAATCTAGTCTCAAATATTTTTATATCAAAAGCTCGTGAATAACATTTTAATCAGCTTAATTATTCTTCGTACAGATTTCGACTTTGCACAGTTTGATTTTAGGTGTGAATTCGCTCGTATTGGCTTCTGACGCAATACTGTTTGTTTACGTGGAGCAAAGTGGGTACGTGCATTTTGCGAGCGAGCGGGCCGACCGACCGACGTTGCCAACTCATGCTTGTGCCAAATTTGGCATCACGATGATGGTTGCCGACTGCTGAGGTACCGGCCGGCCGCGTACCCTGGCTACTTTGTACTGGTAAACATAAAAATCTGTGACGCGCACTTTA
Source organism: Camptogramma bilineatum (assembly GCA_958496255.1). NCBI lineage: Eukaryota > Metazoa > Arthropoda > Insecta > Lepidoptera > Geometridae > Camptogramma > Camptogramma bilineatum. The sequence goes on along the minus strand of OY292471.1, from coordinate 3,614,323 downwards.
ATAACTGCTCTAATCTCGACTTGACGCCATTTTACCTCTATTTGATTACTACTATAGAGCGAAGAGAAACCAAGAAAACACCGACTAACGAACAAATAATTAATGAGAGCTGAGGCCAGAATATAATATTTTGCTATAGAGTCGTCAACTGTCAACGAGTAGGCGGACTTGAAGAAGTTGTGAATTTGAAGCTGAAAATTGAAGGCTGTTTTTAATACTTTGGGATTTGTTTCGTAATTACTTTGGTAATATAGGAAGCCGTAAAAATGTGGTACAATTTTACTTTGACAAATTCTTTTTCAGCTTGGCAGCTGCCAAGCTGAAATGGGATTGGGCGGGTCATGTCTGCCGTATGCACCCAGATAGGTGGGCCGGAGTGGTGACTGGTTGGATCCCGGCGGATGGCAGGCGACTCCGGGGCAGGCCTAAAAAGAGCTGGCGTGATGAACATGACGCCTTTAAAGAAAACTGGAGAGAAATCGCGGTAACGGGGGAGGCCTTTGCCCAGCTTAGGCTAGTTAAAAAAATAATCTTTTTAACTTTTGGCGCTCTAAAATAAATTACTGCGCAATAGCGCCACTCGTTCCTTTTGTCGGATAGCGCTGCTTTTTCAACTGATTGCACCAAAGAACTTGATCCGTATCGAGTGTCAATTAAAAGGAAAAAACTGCGAAGGACGGCTCCCGGATGTCGCTACAGACTGGAACAGTCTATTATTTGTTGCGTGTTTCCTGTTTGTTTTCATTTACTGGGAATTCACAGGATTTCTCAGGCGAACAAGAGAATATAGTTTTAATTTCGTCTTTGTTTTATGCCTTTGTCTCTGTAATTAACTTGTCCTGCTCGCTTTCACCAAGAAGGTGTCACAAGTATTTTATCGTTGTTATTAAAGGTCTTCTTGTCTCGTTTCACTTTGAATGTTAAATTAGCAGTAGGAAACAGTATGCCTTGACATTATTTACGTACCTTAGCGAGTGCACTAGCTAGTTTTTGCAGTGAATTTCAAAGTAGTATCGTGTTTGTGCAATGGAGATTTCGTGATGTGATGTGATGGGCGAATTGGCACCGACGGACCATACAGGTCACTCACCCGGCTCCGCTCTTCCCCCGTCCGTCAATTACGTAACCTGACGCGGTGTTGCCACACGGCAGCGACATTGCCAAAATTGATCCCTCCTTGTCGATTATGATTGCCCGGTAACTTAATCTTACACAGCTTGTTTTTCTTGAAACCAGTTTTCCACCTTAGTTGAAATTCAAATAGCGATTAAAATACTAGAATCGCTTCTGCAATTACATTTGAAAACTTTGCATTCGCTGAGCCAAAAATCCACCAAAATACTGCTCGCTTTATTTCATAGCGATTAGTCAGTGTCACAAACTTTCACCTCGGTGCACTGTAGGATATTGTATCTCCGGGTCAGAAACGTTAAACTTTCACGGTTGTTACCGATATGGCTTTTGTGCTCGTTTGTGCTGTTCCATCAAATGAGGGCCATCAATTTACTTAATGCAGTTTAAGAACACTACAATGTTACTTTATGTTCGCGTGTAAGGGCTCTTAGCCTCTTACCCAAGATAGGTGTATCACGAGCGGCCTGGCTCTGTTTCCATCGATGTCAATCGATACAACTTGCTCTAAAGTGTGCCGATTGCCCGCGAATGAGGCCTGCCTGCCTACTAACTGATAGGAGTATGTCTTACTACGTATGTTTGTTTTGTTGCTACGTGATGGACGACCGCTGTTCGTTGTATGTATGTTCGCCTGTCGCCTGTGGAGCTCGCTCATCGTGATTTGTGGCCTTGTTCGTCGCTATGTTGATTGAACTTGTAATCACAGGCAATGCATTCATTGATTCAAGTATTGATGGACTTAGCATTGGCGCATCAAGATCTTTAGTTCGCCAATATTTTATTGTGATACTTCTATTGAATTAATTGTGATAACTGTCTGACGTACGTAATTAAGCGCCAAATGTAGTTATCAAACAAATGAATGGTATTTTTGGCGCACTTTACCGATATTATTATTTTAGCGATACCTATATGAAAAACACTTGGTTGATATTGGTAGAGAACAATTCGATAAGATATTCTATCTAGTCATTGAATCGATTTATTGATGGAAACAATAAATAAGATTTAGATAATCCTGATAGCAAGGGCGCTACTAATGAAATTTTGTATCATTCCTCCTAAAATATTGAAAATTTTGATGCAACTTTGAAAACTTTGATGCAGTTAGAGTAGAAAGTATCGATTGTACAGAAAATTTTGGAAAAATTTGCTCGTTATGTTTTACGAATTGTCGTACATTAGAATACCAATGGCTAATTACTGAAATTATAATTCCTAGGTATTATTATCTCTACCTACATACATACTAGAAGTTTAGGCATGTTATATTATTCAAAGTCCAACATCCGAAGTTTACGCAATGATTCTCCATCAGATGAACAAGATTCAAACAAACTGCATGTGTTTACTGATAGTTTATACGTGGGCATGTTTTGATGCTGAGCCTCTGTTGCAAACGCGCGTGAGCATCATGTGATAACTCATAAACATCCTCATATTATCCTTGCTGTAATAGACGCGATGATGTCAACATCAAGTTGTAGTACATAAAGTTTGTAGTAAAGTCTTGAAGTTAATTGGGGAAATCTACATTTCGTTGCACAGAGTTCTCTTAAAACTTGTTCTGTATGTTTCCTTTAACGGCTGCAGCGTGGGTGAATAAGTTGTCGAAGGATTTTGTTTCGGTAGGTTGGTAGCAGTTAGAAACGTGAGCGTGAAGTCTAGTCACTGAAAACTTATAGAGAATTGATATTTTTACACTTTCATTGGCTTGTAAGTCTAGATAATTGGAACCTAAAAGTCAGTTTTGATCTTTTGTAAAACAATTTTCATTATTTTAACAATCTTGATAGGGTTTATATATTTGAACCTTTTGGGGTTGAGACCCTGGGTCGGTGGGGTACCGGAGCCCATCGCGTTTTCAAAGTTCTTTCAGGGCATCTTATCGAAGCGACGCGTGATCCCAAGTCTGGCACTTTTTTGGCTCAACATATCAGCATTGCCATCCAGCGCGGTAATGCTGCCAGTGTCTTGGGCACGCTTCCGTCTGGCAGTGGCTTGGATCAGTTGAGCTACCTATAGATCGTTTCCAACGACTCTTAGGTGGCTCAACTGGTTCTTTTTGTATTTTATACTTTTATGTAAATATGTAGTAGTTTAGTTTCTGTAAATAAATGTATTTTCATTTGAGTTGAATGTGCTCACTCTTTTTACATTAGGTTGTGTCGCCTGACTTATGGCACCATTGTCGCTGTTACTGATGTGTTCACATACACATTCAAGTATCATATTGCCGAAGTATGTCGCCCGTCTCTATAAATCCGTTTGTCGTACATTTGTATTCTGCGTGTAGACATTGGCTGTGTTATCTATTGTGTAAATGTGGACCGTAATGTCAATAACAATATGAGTATGCTGGTTTGTATACTAGCAAAGTTATAGAGAAAGCAGTTTCAATTATGATTTATAGTTTTGGGAACTCTATCATCATTTGAGCATAATTATAGATACCTAAGAGTAGTAAACTAAACACAAGACTGGTTGTTTCGTTGGTTTAGGTTAAGCCAATATATTTTTTAAAAAATTCTTGGTTTGTTGTTTTCAAACTGATTTTACTATGCTATGTTTAGTTTTTATTTAGATATTTTACGAGATATTTTAAGTAAAGTTTGAATGGTTTATTCAAATTTATTTTTGCAGTTTGAATTTTTATGAACAGTTATTATTCCTGAAACTTTCAATAGTATCGTAGTCGGTTCATTGAACTTACCTTCATTATGTTTCAACTCTTTTTCATTTCTAATTTAAACATTTTTCATATATCATTCCTTAGACATCGTCTAATTAATACACAGACATTTTTATTTTATTTCCATAATTGGTATTGATATTGAATCTCACAACAAATATATGCTTATAATTAAAATGTATAAATAATTTGATCACCAACTCCCACTCCGTTACACCCACTTTGAGAAACTTTAAATTTTATGACTTTTTAAGTTTCCATGTTTTTTAATAAACAATTAATTCTGTCGTTATTTAAATTTTATTCATGGGATTGCTTTAGCTGTGATAAGTCTCCTTTAAATGTCTAACATTTACATGTTTTACAAACCTTACGCGCTTTTTAAAGTTTTGGATGTGTGCTGTGTTGGTTAAGTGCGATAGTGGCTCGTTCTTCAGCACAAAGGTCGTGAATCCGAATTCTGGTTGTACTTTTTTGTCTCACAAAAAAACTATGCACGATCTGTGAAGAAAACAAGTATTCCAAAAGCAGGCAATGAGATTGCAACCTGTCACGTGAAATTGGGTAATCTTAGGCTCTCTCACTGCCGGCATCATCATTTACAGCTCGGATTTTACTGCTAGGTAGGCCTTTTATTTTTGGTTGCCACTTATCACTAATAATCCTTATGAATCCCTGGTCCAAGTATCTGCCATTCTCAATTTTCAGTAAAATTTTGAATTCAATCTTTTCAATCAGTTCTATATTTATTTTGCAATAGACAATAACCGGCTCTTCTTGATTTATTGCGGACTTCATAGAGACAAGGCAACTATAATCATGATTCATTATTCAGCATGACTATATCACGTCCTAGACTTTAATTCGCCGTGTTTTAAACGCATCTAACATAATCGCTATCAGTATATTACCCGCGTTAGATGACGCACGTCGAGGCCGCTGTGCCTGCATTGAACGAGTGCATTGCACCCTAGAACAAACTGCTCTCTAATCTGTGAGAGCTCGAATGTTCTCTCATTTGTACACTTCTAAGATAACAATTGTCTGGCACTTGAGTTGTTACCTCTGTTTTATTCACATTCGTTCAAAACAACGCTATTGAAATAGTTGAAGTCATGGTCTTGTCTTGATCGAAAGAAAACATTGAGTGATGTTCAGAAGGATGGGGTATTCCTTCATCCTTAGTTAATTAAGTACTTTAGATCTTAATATTTTCTCTAAAACGTGCTGTAGATATTGAAATGGAAAAACATTACTACCAAATACTCACTTGCACACTGTTCTTCCATAACTACATAATTTTATGAGTATTGTGCAGTATATACGCTTCAGCAAAATCTATAGGATTTCTTTTTATTCTTATATTTTTAAGCCTGATGATCTATGGACTCTTTCATCAGCGAAGCTGAATTCATTATTTCGATATTGATATTTTTAACCGACTTCAAAAAAAAGGAAGAGGTTCTCAACGAAACCTTTTTCTTGTTTAAAAGAGTATACTTTCTAGTTGGTGTCATAAAAGTTTAGTGAGGATCTGTCGAGAATCTTTGGAGTTATGAACAGAAATGCACCTCGAGCAAGAAAGCAGAAGATTGCTCAGCTTACATTGTTTTTTTTATTTATTTTTAATTTAGCAACTTGTTAGACTTATATATCGTAAGTCTATTCATATAATAGATGGAAATTGCAAGTTTCAAATGAGCTTTATCGGTCGAGGGAATCTCGAGGTCTTCAGTTCAAGGCGACTTACCAGTTCACAAAGAATGATAGATAGTTTAAACAACCTAGCTATCTAGTAGGCTAACTCCAAAGACCAGTCTTATTTATATATCCTTAGAAGGAAAGATAGATGTAGAGCTGTAGTAAGCTTTAAGTGCAGAACTGTCGTGACAATTTAGTTCAGTTTATTGATAAACTCTCTGAAGGAAGCCATAATCATCGAAAATTACTAGTTAATCGCTTTCAAAAGCATGCCTCCTGACTATTGATTTGGCAACACAGCTATTTGGTGGTTTACATGGCTTTTCTTTGCCTGCTGCACTTTTGTTTATTGATTCTCATCTACCACAAACATTTTGGAGATTATCAATGTTGTAATTGTAATGTATTGAGGTATTGTAATATTTTCCTATCCCACAATATCCGCTCCCATAATACAAGTCTTGCCTAGTTTGGTTTTGGTGTTAGTTGACGCTTTGTGAAATATTTAATCAATTTGTTTATCCTCTCCGTTAGTTAACTGATAAAGTTCCATATGGAAGGGAGGAATAATTTACGTCATGCGTGTAATTTCAGTACGTCTTTCCCAAACATGTTACATTTAGCATAAGTTGTTTCGATAATACTTATACAACTATCGAATGTGTCGTGCCTAAAACTATTAGTGTCTGCTTTCACCCAACTGAAGTTGCTGGCCGCTACTTCGATTTAATCATGTAGAACGTGTTTATCGATTTTCAGCGGTAAAACTGAATCTTAAACGGTTATGCGAACTTCGTGTGAATTTGCTTAATCGATTTCTTTAATTTTCTTTGGAATATGAGTTTAAAAACGGATTTGTCAAAGCTATTTTATTAACCCCCGACGAAAAAGAGGGGCTTATAAGTTTGTAGTGTGTATACGTGGCATCATAGCTCCTGAACGGATGAACCGATTTTGATGCGTTTTTTTTTTTGTTTGAAAGCTGAAGTGATCAAAATGATTCTTATGTATGATTTATGAAGATCTGTTCAGGGGTTTGAATATCACTACTGTTTACTCTAACCGGCACAAGAGTTAATGCGACCATAGTATGTCCAGTATCTAGTTCAATCTGAAACTTGTATCGTGAATTCGTGATCAATATATCCCTGCATGTCAGATCTGTTAACTAGATTACCGCGATATGTAGAGTAGATCTTGATCGGCATGGTTTCATTGTTACATCATGCTGTACAGTTATTTACTAGCTTTCTATTCAGCCATCGAAAAACTCAACTGTCACAATTGCCTGTTTCCAATCTGCGGAATTCGCAAATTCATCTTCTAAATGTCTTGCCTTTTTTTTCTATTTTGTATTAAAGATGGTGCTTAGCTATAGTTGGATCTGGGATATGATGCTGCGGCGTTAAAAAGTCCGTTAAAGCAAAATCACAATAGGAATTGAACTATATGCCGTCTCTTTTCATAGACTGAAAGTGACAAGAACGGCATATATTGCAATTCCTATTGTGATTCTGCTATAGCAGCCTTTTTAGCCCCGCTGTCGGTTGTCTAAGTCTATATTTTTAAAGTTTGCTAGCGAAGTCTATGAAAGGGCAGCAGAGCTTAAAAGGTCGTTATTCGTGAATCACAATGTTTTTCATAGTTTGAATTTTATTACAATTCAGCTAAAGCAATTCCTCTCTCAAACCAGAGTTCTTTTCTAATTGATAAAGGGCATTTATCTCTTCACCAACTAGAAAAACGCTCGGGTGTTTTTATGAAAAGTTTAATTTACTTAATTATACACCGTTTATTTTTGGTCAGTTTAAAGCCGGCGCCTACGTAATCTATATCGATAACCTTACTCAAAAATAATAATAAATATGAGATCTATTTTTTTGCAAATAATAATATCACGAAACATAGGCAGGATAAATCACGGAGATACGTGCTCTGTGCTCAGCTGTTGCTACGGCATAGAGTCTATGCTACGTCGTAGTCATACATACATACCTAGGTCATTAGGTCTGCGCGCCTACGACACCATAACAAGTGTTTTACTCACTTTTGTTAATCTTTTCAACTATTTAGTTTCGTATGAAATACTTATCAAATTCAAAAACTAAACCAACGACACGAATACGATTAAGCAATACAAGCAGTGGGTGCTGGCTTTAAACTGACCCAGAATTAACGGTGTATATATCATATATATCATATCATATCTTATTATATATATCATAGTACTTCCCTCTGATATTGCGATATCCCCGAATAGTTCTAGACTCACAAACTCTATTGGAATCGGATTACTAATGCATGGGGCGATAAACGCCTTAACCATATTTGCTCAATACGCTTCAACGGCAACCACACCTCAACAACAAAATACTCTTACCAAACCCAGCAATAACTAGCTATACGCATAACAAGTTCTTTATTTTACTAGAACTTTTGCTTTTTCCTTGGAATCAAAGACTGACTTAAATTCGTTTTTTTATTTTTGGGCCCAGTAGAAGACACTAAACTAAACGATCCAACCAATAACGAGACCCCTTACTTATGAAAGATGTTTACAGTTGAACACTGATTGAACAACGTCCTGTCTCTGTTTGTCACTATCCACAAATAAAGACAGGACGTTGTTTAACCAGGGCCTTTCTTATGAAAGATGTTTAAAGTGAAACACTGTTTAAACAACGTCCTGTCTTTATTTGTGGATAGTGACAAACAGAGACAGGACGTTGTTCAACCAGTGTTCAACTTTAAACATCTTTCATAAGTAAGGGGCCAGTGCTTCACTTTAAACATCTTTCATAAGTAAGGCCCAGATACATTAGAATTTAAATTGGCATAAGGTTAGTCTTTGTTAGATTCAAGAAAGCCGCAAGCTGAATGATGACCGGCAAATAAAAATTCTTGATCAAACCAATACTTCGAAAAAAAAAACATAACGTGAAATGAAATAGAAGCTTCATAGATTCCAGACCTTACACATAATAGCTCAATCTATCCTTAATAGGTGCATTGAACTAAAATATAAAAGTTTTACTCTTTACGATTTTCTTGCTTGATGTTGCACACTATTTAGTTTCTACGCGAAAATAGAGAAATATTACAAATGATCTTTATTTGTAATATTTCTTTATTTTCCCGAAGATAAATCTTATTCTAAGGTTCTCTGCCAAGGGACTGTCCATTGACTAACGCGGGGGTCTAAGAAAGAACATAAATAACAAGAAAGCAATATCATCGTAAAGTCACGTACGAATTCACGTCGGTGATGGCTCTATCTTCACCATTTCAGGTCATCAACCGATTCCAAGGCTCGCAAACTCACAATGTGTTACGTCAACTGAACTGTTTTGTATTCCCTCTAAAGGCAGCACTTTTAACTTAAATGATCGAATGAACGAAAAAAATACTATTTCGTTTTATTAGGGCAAAAATACATTTGCTGGCGATTATATTATTTCTATATTTGAAAATGAAAAATCTTATCAAAATTTTCAATTCCGACGGGATTAGAACCCGCAATGATACAAGCGATCCTCCTTTAGCCGGAGTGCCTTTTACCAATTCGGCCACGGAATCATTAGTCATTAGGGTTGAAAATCATGATAGGACCATGTCTATCGATTAAAGCATCGATAAGTCTGGTTTAACACTGTAAAATTAAAAAAAAAACCTATATTGTTAAAAGAAACTATTAATATGGCACATAAGAGTTGAATTATATATTTTATAGTATAGCCCAGTCAAATTAGGAATTAACCTCGGAATGAGAGATAATAAGCTGAATTTTCGTATATACCTTCATTTAGGCGCCCTAAAAGTTGTCTCAAAAGTCTCATAAAATCTCGTGTCTGCGTCTTAAGTTATTCAAGGTCAAAGGTAAAAAAAAATAGTTTTTCGCGAATATCTCGGTTGCTATTGGTCCAGTGATGTTAACATCTATTATGAAGTTGTAGAGCTTAAAATTTGCGACCAATTCATTGAAAAAAAAATTCCATGCGCTCAACCGTTTTTGCGATACAGGGCCGTGAGCGCAAAGCGTTCAGTATGTGTATTTCAAAAACTATACTTCCTAGAACAAAAATAAAAACTATTTCGGAATGTACAAATTAAGTCCTTTCATATGACACCCCACTCAATATATCTGTGTAACTTTTATCTTTTTCACCCCCTTTAGATCCCAATATCTTTACAACCCCTCCATCGATTACGCTCATATGTCATATATCAAATTTCCATAGCACAACCTAGTTATCTACCAAGTTTCATGCAGATTGAATTAACGGTTCGATAGTTATGCGATAACATAAAAATTACACATACAAACATACAAAGCAAAATCGTAAGATCTTAGCTCGCTTTGCTCGCTTGGTCGATAATTAACTGATAAATAAAACAAATTATTCAAAATTCAAGGTATTCACAGATATTCACGTTTGACTTTCCGTTACAGTACCTACGCGTATGGTTGAGCACTGCTCACTCACCCTCCTCTATCGCGAAAACGGTTGAGCGCATGAAAAAATGTTTTAAACAAAATTTGTCGCAAATTGTATGCTCTACAACTTTATAATAGATGTTAACATCATTGGACCAATAGCAACCGAGATATTCGCGAAAAACTATTTTTTTTACCTTTGACCTTGAATAACTTAAGACGCAGACACGAGATTTTATGAGACTTTTGAGACAACTTTTAGGACGCCTAAATGAAGCTACATACGAAAATTCAGCTTATTATCTGTCATTCCGAGGTTTAGACCATTTTTATGCTAAGCTGACTGGACTAAGTAGAGAATGGTCGCGCTAAAGATGTGAAATTAATGTATTAAATGTGTAGATGTAAGTGTTTATTACGGAGCAGATAGTGTTTGGTATAAATTATACTATTGTATTGATATCCTTTAGTTTTGTAGGTTATCTAAAACGTCTGCTGTGACCGGTTCGCAGTACTGCAGCTTGATAACATTTTCTATGTTTGATGAACAGAAAATAAATCTTGAACAAAGGAATGACTGTCATAAAGTTGGCATCAGTTCATCAGTTCAGCTATTTCATTTCGCTGTTCGCAAGTTGAACGTTCCTTGTCGGTGCCGAGTATTACTTGCTGGACTCTAAAGTATGTGCAGACTACACCAGGAGTTGATGAGTTTTGTTACAATGTAGTTTGTTTTTTGGAGCTAGCTAGTATTTTGTACTCTTAAAATGCAAGCTAGTAACGACAAAGTGTATCTAGCTAGAGACACGTACTATAAACAAAATTGAGATCAATATTTCATGACACAAGGGATTTTCAAGGGTGCCATCAACCTTCGATTGACCTCTCATAGAATCGAAACTATCCAATACCATTATTCGTAAATCATACTACAACGTAGGCAAGCTCCAATCAGTCAAGATAATTTTAGTTTTACTTGAAGTTCGGTTGAGCGAATCAAATTAGGGCTTTACCATAGAATAGATAATAATATGTACTACTTAGCTTTAGGTACTATAAATATGAAATTAATTGAAATTCTATAAATATGACTTTATTATGTAGTTTATTATACTTTATTTTTTCTAAGAATGTGTATTATTAAGCTAGAATCGTACTTTGTTATTGCTACTTTGTTGTCATCTTATATTGTTTACTGTACAAAGGGGGATAACCTTGTCAAGGAAAAATACCCAATACCCAACTTGACAGTATGTAAATCCTGAAATTATAGCTATAAGAATATGTATCATAAATATTGGGAGTTAATGAATTAGTTTGCCAATCATCTTTCTACTCTAAATTCAATTTGCTAGTGTTCAGTTTCAGTTTAGTTGGTGCTCGTATTATGATTAGAAAGGTTGTTTTAGCTACAATCGTCGATATGAGCTCGTGGTTTGTTCTGATGGTCGCCCCATGGATTCCGTTATGATTTAACGACTTTGCTGGCACGTTCATTTGCTAAGCAGTTAACACATGCTTTTAGTGACCACAACGAATGTCGCTTAAAATAATCTTTATTTCACTTCTTACGTTCATTGCAAGATATCAGTAGAAGAACCTTGTCGATTCAGCAACCGAAATAGCAGCAAGATGAGGGTTTAATGCCATAAAATACTCTACAGAAAAGTTGATTGCCCAGCCCTTGGGTAAGGCAAAGGACAATTTGTTCGGTCTAATAACTTCTATTACAGACTTGGTTTTAGGTCCCTTTTCCACTTGGGTGCGTTTATTCAATTGCTTTCGAACATCTAATCGAATTAGGCTTCATATTCGTTTGTATTATGGTTTATGCATCCCTAATGGACATACAACTTTAGAGGCGGATGGTGTGGGCGATGCTTTGTCTTTGTCTCTAGCTGCCTTATATGTCAAATGAATCAGTGCAACATTATATTGAGACAAAAATAAGAAAGACTCACATCCATATAAGATTCTGGTATTAGGGTGACAGACAACTGTTGGAATTTGCACATCAAAGTGCGATACAACCTTCTGTGACTTGCAATTTCTTTTTACTCATTCTATTATGTTTACAAGAACTATTAATTACTTTAATGTTGCCAGGCAATCAAACTAATACAGGTTGTTCTAAAAACAAACTCCTAAAGGTGACTCTCATTCCACTCTACTAAGCACGACCACGCAACCATCATATCTGTCCAAACCAATTTGTCTCGGTAAAATATTTGACATTTTACTAAGCCAGTGGAAACCTCGCTGTGACGAAAGATTCGTTGACCTCATACCTACGATGTAATTATCACATTACATAAATTGCTACCTTCACGCCACTCATAGATAGTAGATAAGTAATCCATTTACTAACACCTTGACCCCAAAAGGGGGCGTCACTACAAAATGACTAATACAATTAGTCCTGCTCGACTCCTAAACTAATCTCAATTTATCTTTTGTTTCAGGTAAACATGTTTAAAATAAACAAACCTTCAGGTTAGTAAACACAAATCTTAAGGAACTAATCGATCTGTTAAAATAGTGCACGAAGGCGCGAGCGATCCCCTAGTTTCAGGGCTTTCAAGTTAATTGAATTTGCGACAGGAGCTGGATATTTAATTATTTATTGTGCTAATAAAAATGGTCGAGGTTACCGCGCAGTTCCTTTTGGAAAGTTGATCGGTTTGTGAAATGTAGTCCCGGGTTGCAGGCGCAAAATATACGACCTTATTGCTGCAAGGTGCAAACCAACTTCAAGTCAGGCTGGTTTCTGTTTGGATATGCTCTGCTGTAATCAAAACTCCTGTGATATTGGGCATCATAAAACTGAAGCAAACAAAGCAATATATGTTGTCGACTAAGGCTGAATTCGACCAAACTGGATTAAGTTTAGTCTCGAGAGTAAACTACTGTTTGTTTAAATATTTTGACATTGCTGACACCTTATAAACAGGATAATTTGTATGGACATAATAATGTTCGGTTGCGCTTTCTAAACAATTGTAAGTATTTCGAATTATGTCGGCTAGCTAATAGTCTCGAGTTAAAACTTAATCCACTTTTGGTCGAATGCAGTCTAAGTCATACATTTGCAACCATTACTTTCCTCTATTCTATCTAATAGGCACTTTTACATACACTCTAAGTAAGATAATTTGCTATTGCTACTTTTATTTCTGCCCGCGGTTTCACAAAGATCTCTTTGTTAGCCGTGGGAGCGCTAGACATGTGTTTTAGTTTAGCGTTGCATATTTATTAGAAAACAGGCGAAAATACGATATAATTTATTTCGAAGCGAAAATTGGTAAGGGCTCAAATTATTGGCGTGAATTGAACACTAAAGAAGCTCAAATTGGTAGAAAATTGGCATAAGATGTACCAAAGAAAATGTGAGAGAACAATACTCAATGTGACGCGAGTATTGATAAAAGGATTTTCGGAATAACGGCTGATGAAGACGTTTCACAATAATGTAGTACATAAATATATCAGTAAATAGAATTGTTTCAATCTATTCCATATCCATATTGTTATGTTGCTTCATAGCCTCAAGTATTTCTATTTATTTATTCCATAACATTATTCCATATGTGATCATTTACATATTACACCATAAGAGCTATATGACTATAGTTTAATTATTAACCCTGATTAGAATTTATAGAAATTGTTTTCACCGATGATTTAATGAAACATTACTCACATTACGAAATATAAAAAGACAATAATTGGCATTGTGTCACGTATGACCGGAATATAATGTCACAGAATAGTAAGTTCAGAAGTACTGTTTAGCAATAGTATCAGCCGTGAATGCGGTCGACGACATTTAATCAGTGCCGTCAGACTAAATTGAATACAAAATAGATTTTCCGTCCCTTCTGTAAATAAGTTATTAAACTGTCTGCTTTGTAACACGAGAGACGTCGACATACCTTACAAGCTTGGACAAACGTCACCTACATTAAATCTAAATTAAACTCGCAAGTAACACTTTGAAAATTGTTACGATAATCTGTGAAAAATATTTAGCTTAAAATATATTAAAGTATGTAATGGTATTTCGCGACTTACAAATCTTAAAAATCCAAACCAATTTTACAGAATTTGCGCGGCAAGAAATTTTCCATCTCAATGACAATGAGCGAGATACCACCCAACAACATGTTTCGCTCTTGGTGGAAAATAGCTCCGTCTGTAACCCGAGGTGGTGTAGGACGTGGTGAGGACGAAGGGGTGAGGCGAGGCGTGACGTCAGACCCCCCCAGCACCACCCAGACCCCTAAAAATAGATGCCTCAGCCCGGGCCGCTCAATGGAGGCTGGAGGCTTCAAATCTTCATCTATGTATAAAGCACTAAACTTATTTACTGGGACAGTAATAGCGAACAGCATAATAAAGGAATTGAATCTGTTCTTATCATATTGCCTAAGTTTTTACATACGATGTAATTTAAGATACCGTACTACGCAGAATGAATTTGAGTTTTATCTTTGTTTTTGTGGCAGACGTAAATTCTTCTGCGATCTGATAGCCTTATTTATGTTAATTGTTTTATTCAAGATACCTACTAAATATTTGTTTTATTGACATTGTGACATTTTTATCTTTTTCCGGCGATGATTATTTAAGTTTGATATTAAACTTGGGATCTTTTGCATAATACCAGTTGATAACGTAATCGAAATTATATTAAACTGATACGTAATTGTCTGAGACTGATTATATAAATTACAAAACAAAGAGCCACGTGAGTCCTTTAAACTTTTAAGAGTGTTATTATCACACTGGCGGTTTACGAACGGGACGGTTTCAAAAAGGAGCGGGTGCGCAGCGAAAACAAGGCGAATGCGCAGACGTCGCCAACGCGCAACAAACTCGCTGCGGATAACGCCGTGGACGCAATTTTGTTTACTCTTCGTAAAATGCTAACCGGCCTTGCCTCTCTCGCCTCTCACCAGTTGCACACAGAATTCACAAACCAGTAACCACTATATGATAAATGTCTTGATTATCAAAAGAGGAAAAAAGTATCTCAGAAATGATAAATAAGCATCCTTACTTATTTACACAACTTTTATAACAAACAGTCGTGAGTCGTAACATTAGCATACTTCCGTAGCTCGCGGGAATCCGCAACCCCGACTTATTGCCATGCCTTTCGTGAAACAATGAAAAACGTCTGGGACTCCATAACTACCCTTAAGACTTGCTAAACCCTGAATGGTGAAATGGTAATGAAGACCTTTGTTTTGTTATGCGCGGGGGATTCTTTCGGCGACTGAATACAAAGATATCTTACGCACGAAAAGTCATAAAAACCAATGGTGATACGGACAGTCTCCAACGACCAATATTTTGCACTGCTTTAGCCAAATACCTCATCGTTGCGAACGTCGAGGAAATGAGATCGCCCAGGAGATCCCCAACTCGTTGGACGGACCAGCAGAGGCATTCTGTACTAGACTCACTTCGAATTCACTCAAGTGACCGAGCTCACTAAATACGCAAGAATGTATTGTAAGTGTTTGTAGTAAGATTCAAATTTCGAATACGAAATTTGATATCTCACAGCGGATTCAGCTCTTCGACGTTCGAAGTGAGTTTACAGAATGAGCCTACAGCTCCAGAAGAAGAAAGCCAGGTTCTACCATGTGTTCCACCTAGCCACTAATTACTCTTTAGAGGCAAGCTGTCCACACTATCGCATGCTATCCAGTGATCACGATCATCAGACATAAAGAGCCGACAACAGAGAGAGCCAAAGAGCCATAAAATGAACAATTGTACATGTACCAAAATGGACTAGCTCTTAATTAGTCTTTATGATCGACTAACAACGCCAAGGTTCCTAGATATAATTTATGTAAAAGCATTCATGAACATATCTCTGCCTATTCAAGAAATGTACCATGTTTGACATGAACCGAGAAAATACGACACAATATTGAAGATATAGAGATAGGAGGTAATAAATCATAGAATCTACTTGCATGCCTGCGATAGGTCTCTGTACACCTGTACTCATCTTTCAAACCTTCGAAACAGATATATTGCGTATACTTTTCTACCTGTCTCATAATTTTGCGTCTGTATTTGGAGGAGTAAAGTTTATGATGAAAAATATATGGAATGATGTAGGTAGATTGGATTGGCAGACGATAAAAGCCGAAAACTCTTTGATGTTTCTTTTCAAATTCTCAGAATTTGTAAGAAGATGCTAAATTTCTGTAAGAACAGCAAAGAGCCTTTGGTCAAAATGCACATCCTATGATATGAATTCATTCGAATATTACCTTCCGACCGCGGCTTCGCTGGCCTGGTAGCACCATTTTAAATAGCCTTTATTTCAGGTTCATTCAAATTGGTCCAATGAAAACACATACATATATACAAAGTTTTGTATGTGTCTCAATAACAGATCAGATGGAATTAGATGTTTTAACCAAACATTACTCGCATTATAATATTAGTAGAAGTAAGATTATTATTCAAAATTATAACCACAACTTATCGAGTCACACAGCAGTAATTTAATGCCAGAATTGAAAAATTCAATTTGGCAATATCAGAAATTGAAACTCACTCCAACTCCACACTCGATCTTGGAGGCATTGAGGTAAAGGTGAAACCAGATTGTACGGCCTCGTTTAGATATATTGGGCAATGCTTCGTGCTTCCGTTTACAATGCACGCTCACTTGGTCGCTTTGGAGGGCAGCGGTCACTTAGATAATGGAGACTTGGATACTGTCAGAACGTTTCATCAAGTTTTCCAATATACCGAGCCGAGTCGTTTCACCATCTCTGATTAAGATCCCGAGTAATCAGTATGTGAGGAATTGGGATACGACTGACATATTTCGTAAACTTGAACTGTGCTGTGTTGTTGTGTACAATGTGTACATGATTCATCCATTGGGCTGGCCACAGACGTCCGATTTGTTCTCGGTCCGACTGTCCGATCTGATTGTCTGAAGGCGTTGGTTGGTGCCATACATTTGTTTGAACATGCAGCACACGTCCGTCCGATCCGACAGTCTGAGGCAAATGTATGACAGGGACAGTCGTGTCGGACGACCCGTGGCCGGCCTTAGGAACCAATACTGTCTTTGAGTTGAAAATGTATTATAGCAGGTATATAAACACTCGTCCCAGTAATTATTCGAGTCTTATGTTCTTAACCTGTAAAGTATGATTTGTTAACTGAACTTTTTTAATAATTTCTACAAACGCAGACACATGTCTCAGATAAGATAGGATTCAATTCACGCACCATAAGTCGCAGTCAGTCAATTTTTGGACATAGGAGGATTGAATTAAAATTGCTTGTTTGTGTAGGTCTAAGAGGTTTACATCTACCATGCCTGGGGATTCAGTCGTAAGTCTGTCCTCGAATAAAACCCACAAACATTATTAAAGTTGAACTGCTGCTGGGTTGGATAGTAAAATTTGTTTGTTCTACAATGTAGGTTCTCCTAGAAAGATTCAATGATAGATATATTCGCTTAGTCTCCAATATACTGAGCCGAGCCGTTTCAAAAAAGTTGTTACGTATCCACTCAAATTACTTCATCTAATTCCGTTTGCTTCAATGTTCTTTCAGGTAAAAACAAACAGCTATATCTGCTTATCTGTAGCGATACGACTGAATAAGTAATACGCTCTCCGATAACATTATCTTACAGTGAGTGTTATGGGTTCTGCGTAAGCCGACTTTTTATGCCCTTGGAAATATGGACTAGCTTCCACCCGCGGCTTCGCTCGCGTTGTACCTACCCGGATAAAAGCCTATGTGTTATTCCAGGTCATGAACTGTCTGTTCCATCCAAGTTGCATTAAAATCCGTTCAGTAGTTTTTGTATGAAAGAGTAACAAACATACATACATCCTCACAAACTTTCGCATTTACAATATTAGTAGGATTTTTAGTTTTGTAGTGTTTTTTTTTTATTATTTTGGCAGCAGCTTGAGCTCTACATCTATACTATGTATATCTATACTAATCTATACTAATATAATAAAGCCGAAGAGTTTGTTTGTTTATTTGTTTGTTTGAACGCACTAATATCAAGAACTACCAGTCCGATTAAAAAAAAAACTTTTTGCATTTGATATCTAAACTCTTGAGGAAGGTTATAGGCTTTTCATCATCATCATCATTACCATATACCATCACTACGGGGGCAAAGCCGCGGGGGCGCTTCTACGTATGAATAACAGGATTGGAAATAACAACACTTTTAATTTGTGTAATTAATACTTCAAAGTCTAGGCTTTCTCCGGGTAATTGGAATGTTTTCTGAGATTTCCTGGAGCCCTATTAATAGGTCAGCAGCGGCACGAGGCTGTTTGTTTCTTGAATCATCATCATCATCATGGTCGCCGTGTGGTGATCCAATCTTGGATGTAGACCTCTTCCCTTCTTCCACTCTTGACGATCTTGTGCCCGACTCATCCAGTCTTGGCCTCCATGTCCATGTCCTCTCGGTTTCTTGAATAATATACACGTAATATCAACCTAGCTTGGTTTGAAGTCTACAAACAACAAGAAAAGACACGTGTAAATCCTACTAATATTATAAATGCGAAAGTTTGTGACGATGTATGTCTGAGTGTATAGATGTATGGATGTTATTCTTTCTCGCAAAAAGTTCTGAACGGTTCTTAATGAAACTTGGAATACATAGTATATGACCTGAAATAACACAGGCTATTTTTGATCCGTGTGTGAACAACGCGAGCGAAGCCGCGGTCGGAAGCTGGTATAGAATATCTTAGCTACAAGAGTACAGATGTGTGTGGTTCGGTTTAGTGTCGTTTTACAGCTAGATTAAACTGCTCAATAAATATTTTGCTTGTAACACCTCAGAATTTCGTAATAAACAATGTGTTTTTCTGAACTTAAATACAGTAGGATTCAGAGATGTTAATCGGTTCAGTTCGTTTACAATTAAAATGAACCAAAAATGAGAGTTACGTCTCAAAAATTTCTCGTGGACGTAATGAGATTTTCTCGCAATTAAACATGAAAATTAAAATGTTAATCTTCAAATCTAGTAGCTCTGTTTCTTGCCACTGATTCCATACTTATCCTAGGGATCTTCCAAATAGAGCTTCGATAAACACCTACTATAATATTTGCTGTGGCGTGAGTGTAGTGCTCATTGAGTGGCCGTGCCGTATCGACGCAGAGGGTGAGTGCGGGAGAAAGGGAGGGAGAGCGACCTTGGCCGTGACTCCCCGAGTTCACCCCGGGAACGGAGCCTGCCACCAGCTCAAATTGATTTTCGCTTCTACACCAAAAGGAATGGAAAATACGCTCGCTCCTTTCACGCCCATATTAAATCCCTCAAATAGCAAAGATTTTTTCGCCACCGCGATGTGGGAGGATCCATCAATAAAATCCGTCTCGTTTTCTTGTCACTTGAATGTTTCATTATCTACGTTATGTTCACATTCCGAGGGCATCCTAGTTCACGTTGTAACTGTAAATATAAATAGAAAAGGAGGCCGCCCGGGAGGTCTCATGAATAAGAAAACTTCAGTTCTTCCATTGTTACCTGACGGGATGAAATAACGTTCCATACAATTTATGTTTTGTGTCGTCAGTTTCAAACTTCATAAATATAACAGTCGTATATAATCATATTTTCACTACCGAGCACTACTTAATTATTTCTTTGTTTGCTCGTATCATAGTCAAGTTTATTTTGTTATTGTGTTTTTCTTGATAACACTTTGACTTGTTCCAAACTTATAAAAGGAGTACCAAGATTTTGTTAAACTTCTGCTCGATCTTCGATACACATTCAATTCAAGGTTATGCAACATGGCAACGCTTCACTTTAGAATCTAAAGTTTAGATATTCGCTGTAATTGTTCCAACATACGCATTGGTGACTGTGACTAATTTAATTTTCAATACTGCCGAGTGACTTTACTATTAATCACGTTTTAATAGTTCTCAGAACGCCCAAGATAAACATTTTGAGGAAATTAACACCTTGGTCCATATATGTAAATAAAATCTAGAGAGGATGGTTCTTTGAGAAAAAAATCCGTCTGGCCCTGAGCACAGCCTCCTGAAATATGATGGGGATGGGTTAAAGATTCTTATGTCGGATATGTTGGATCATAATAGAAAGAAAATACATTTGAATACACAACTCTTGCATAAAATATAAGTATAATATAAACATGCCCTTGTATTTACGCATACAAGGAAGAAAACCAAGAAGTAGAAGTAAACTTTGTTACTTTACTATCCGTAAATAAACCAATCAACGTACAGTCGACGTCAGCCCGTACAAGCGAGGTGTCCAAAACGAAAATAGACGAAGCCGACGCAGTGTCTTTGTTGGAGGCCGTCGAGAATAATTCTTAAACTAATAATAGTGAAATGAAACGCACATCACCACTCATACTCTTGCGTGATGTTCAGTAAAACATTGTGGTGGTCCACGTTGTGGCAAATTATTTCCCAATGGCGCTTGTTCGTCAATTGGTTTTTCACCATGTCAATGAACGTACTAAGTTACATTTTGCCTTTCCTTTTAAACTATAGGTGTCAATCGCGTAAACGTAGGTAGTCTTTGGTTTCTTCTTTTATCATTCACATAACAAGTTTTCGATTACCCAGCTCCCTAATACCCAATGATTTTCTATGAATAACGGCACAGTGCGTCCCGCCTGTAATGTGCGATAGTTCATATAAAATGTACGAAAGTGATATAGAAGGACGTTTGTTATGCGTTGCGGTGCGGTGCGGCCCGCCATAATGTGCGCGAGCCTTTATACAACACCATTGCATTATTTCTAAATTTATGTTATGTTACGTGAGCTGTTTGCGAGGGTTGTACAATTCATGGCTTCACTGAGTTTTGTTTCTACAAAGAAAACTGCTGGAGAATTGAGAAAAGCTAGATGAAAGGATTCTGTATATTTCCATGTAATCCCAACTGGGTAACATACCTCTACTCGAATTGGTTAATGGAAAATTGTTTAAGTGATACTTGTTTGTAAGTAATGGTAAACGATTGCCTTCATACATTGTATAAATCATCCAGTAAAAGATGTAAAGGCCTAAGATCAACATGATGAATGGCATGACTCGAATGCCTAGTTATCTAAATACACTACCGTAATTAGAAAACTACTGACACGAAGAAACGAAAACGATAACAGTGCATCCACGCACCATTCCATAGAATGGCAGAATGTACCCGATTCCACGAACTCATTGTGAACTGAGACAATGCTCGCCTTCTTACATCTGCTACGTGTTAGCACATCTAGCGGATCGCAGCGGATACCGCTTTCTTACAGCGGAAGTCAGCGCTGCTCACCGATACACATGGACAATGGTGAAACTGCTCTCCGCTTGGAAGAACTTGCAGGCCTGCGGTGAATCTTGATATATAAACCAGCGAAGCGTAAACCTCAAATTGATAAATTCAGCTGTGGCTCCGCTGATTTATGAGTACCATGCCAATGCATTGTATTCGAAGACAATGTATTCTGTAATTGTATTAAACGGTCAATTGATTATGATTCTTCCGCTAAGAGTGCATAGAGTATAATGATGATCATCTTTATCAACTGGAACACGTGTCTGCAATACGCCATTATCATTATCTCTCATTTTGACGTGTTCTTAATTACTCCTGTCAATCCTTCTATCTCGACTTTCCAGAACAGAATGTAGCGTAAGAACGTTAATCACGTTAGTGAAGTTCACCACATGGGCTATTATAATGTGCAGTAAAAAGTAAATTATATCAGAATTCTTAGATAACGACATTTCTAAAGATTGATAGTCACGTTTTTATTCATCTGCGTAATTATTTTATTCTTTTATGATTCCGCCATCGATCGGGTCTTCCAATATCCAAAAATGTAATTTCGTGTTCGGTACAACATTTCTAACCAGTCGAACAGTTTCTTTTGCTCTCTCTGCGGTTCAGATACGAGTATGTTATTATCACACATTTATCGCTGGCCGGGCCGGACAGACACGAAACCGGTTGATGCGAGGTTGGACAGCACCACTATACGCAGACCCGCCATACTTCATCCACTCAGGCTTATTAGTGAAATAATTGTGAAACGAAATGCAGCCTCTACAGATCAGCCTTTACTGGCGATGGTAATATCTCCACATGAAAAGTTCTCCTTGGCAACAAGCCCATGGGAGACAGCGGGAACCAACCAGACGCATCACTTTTGATGTGCCCATGTCCAACTCGTTTTAAATTGCTGCAGCTGAAATTAAAGGCTTGACTTTCCTGTTTTCGAATCGACCTACCGGTTTCCCGCAGAATTCGTATCAGGAGAAACACAAAAACATGGTCACTATCTACCGCGGACCGATTGATATGCAAACATGTATCCGATGGTGGACATACCTATATTTGACCACAGCCTATCGGCCCGTTCACATGAACTAACCGCCAATGACGCGGTGTCACCGGCACAATGCCAGGCCGATGATTGAGAATTCAATGACGAATAAACTCATTAACATTCCGTCAAACAAACTTATCGGCAGTAATTAACGTATTGCAGTCTCAGAGGCGCAATTATCAAAGGCAAAAAATAAACAGCTGGCAACGAGATACGTTTAGTAGAGAACAATGTTTTGCTGGCGGAAAAAATATTCGAAATCACACGTAGGTACTGTAATGAATATTGAATATTCTAACCATAGACCTCTTTAAATAGTAAATAGAAAACCCGCCTCTGGATATGGCGAGGGACCCCTATGGGGTCACACCCACTGTACAGAGTCCGACCAATCTTGTGTAGTCTGCAACCAATCGCTTTCAGCAACATTATTTGACTCATTTTCCATGTAGTCTTGTTTATTTTAAAACGACATCTAAATTGGTTTTTACTCAAACTCTTTCAAACTCAAATTCATTAATTCAATAAGATCACTTTGTGTATCACTTTGAAACGTCTTAAGAGCTGATTCTACTCCTGTTCCTTCGCGACCAATATGATTCGCGCAAATAACTTAGCAGGGATTTCCATATATAACAAACAAAAGAATCAACCTTTAGACATTGAACTGGACATGATACTTGAATGTCCCTTTGTCAAAACACCTAGCGTAAGCTGACATCGTCTCTCAAACCATCTCCTTAAAAAGTCCCGTTTCCATGAATTTCTCAAGTAAAGGTACTAGAATGCGGTCTTCGGAATGACAAGACAAGTGTATATCTGACTTCTGCATTCCAGTGTTCAGTTCAATGTTTTATGAGACTTCCCGGTCTATTTTAGACAGTCTCGCGCGCGTACTGAGGATGTTAGGCTCTGCCAGACAAAACGTTTTGTGTTAGACATGGCTAGAGCTAAAATTTAGCTATATTTGCGAATATTAATCATTGATGGACTCTACAAAGACTCAGTCCTTGTAGGTGCCTAAGGGGTCAGACGCACGTACATTTGACACATTCCACATTTTGCAAGTTGGATTGATTGATTTTAGTTGGTACTTGGTATTCCATTAGGCGATGGTGGACTGCAACCCGTTACGAATGGAATGCTAACTAACCAAGCACTGGGAGCAGAATAAAGTTAAATATATAGAAATGCATTGCCGAAAAGTATGTTGAAGAGAACTGATGCCTCTTGATTTTAGTTTTGAGAAATTAGAGGTAAGATATAAGTAAGAATCTAGAGCGGTATAAAATGACACGACCAGGCTGAGCTCATTGCTCACTGGACATGCGATATCGTGTGGCTGGGTCCTTGTCATGCGCTTGCGCATATGAACCGGCCGAGCAGGTACTTACCTTATGGTGAACATTGTTCCGGGTCCTCATAACTCACACTGCCATCATTATGACATCGTATTATCTTATTTTCATGATTGCAAGGTAAATAACGTATTGAAGGTCGTTGCCTTGTGTGGTAAGCAATGTGTAATTTTCGGTATCTAGAGATTTTTGCCACGAAAAATATCCAATCTATTAAGAAGAGGTTTTAAAAGCCATTGCATAATTATTTGGAAGCCATCCATCTGGACTGATGATATAGATACGATACGATGATAGATGAAACATATAAAATAATAGGTCTAACGTACCACCTACAAATTTCACGCGGAGGCGTGACGCCACTGAAATACTCGATTACAAACGATTTTGTATCATGAATCCAGCGCAGCCCAGCTCAATTCTCACTGTCAAAAACTAGAGACTGGTATGCAACAGCATGTATTGTAGGTATTGTATTGTATTTGTAACTTGAAATTAATTTGAACAGTGATAAAGCTCACTTTACATTAAAAAACCGATTTAAGACATACGGACAGGCTAGCTTATCTAATACCTTTTACATGGCACGCATACTTGCCTTCAATAATTCACACGCAGAGCCGAAAACAGTTTTAGACTTCGGTAAACAGCCGTGTTTTACTACACAATTCGATGGCTGTGTATTTGGTACTTGGTCAACAATTTGACCTTCAATAACGAATGGTACTCTACTCTGGTACCCATTCAAGTGTAGTGATATCGATTTTCACATGCATATTTCATTCTGATAATGAAAATAAAACTTTGCTTTCAGCAACTTCCTGAAATATCGATATCATTGACTGTAACGACAGGGATTAATTTCTTCAGTTTGCGTCCGCACCGGGCGTGTTTCTTTATTCTTTGATCTCTTGTACCTAATCTTTGGACTGGAAGTCGGGTGAAATCGGTTTAATGAAGTCAAAGACGAGACACTATTTCTGTCAATATAACTCCCTGCAGAGTTTAGTTCTTGGAAGTTCAATCGATCACTCACACGTCAACCCATCCCTCGTACAATTTGCAACACGTCTAGAAAGTATCTAGTGGCACCAAGGGTTTGATTTGATCGATATGAGTTCGTGGCTCGCCGGCCTTGGGGCTTCGTGTTGTACTGTACGCCTTATGATAAGGTCATGGTTCACCAGCATGACGAACTCATTTTGTGGTATTGTGGCCCCGGCCCGGAATTGACATTTACTAAGTCATGACTTAGAACCCAAATATATAGATCACATGGATGAAACTAGTTTTTTTTCTCATTTTCTCAATCATCATCACCATCATCATTTGCAGCCCAAATTGTAGCCCATTGCTGGATATAAGCCTCCTCCCTCAAACGCCACTCCAATCGACTCTGTGCCGTTCTCTCTCATCCATGCCTTTCCCTCTATGGCCTCTATATCCTCCAGCCATCTGACCTGACTGATGGTCTACCCCTTCTTCTATTACTTTCTCAGTGATAGAGAACAAATTGGATTTATTGTTTGTGCTGACTGGTTTCAAAAACAGTCCCATTTCAGACTCTGATCTTACTTCACCGCCGAGGTCGTTGCGTCTCAAATCTCAGAAGAAAATAAAATGTCTTGGACATATTTTCATCTCACACAAATGTTTTAGTTTTTTTGTAGAATTACCTTTGATGTTCACCGTTTTTAATGGTATTCGGGATCTATTAAAACTTTTCTTTTACAAGCGTGCTAATGGCACAATTACTGGTTCGTGAACAAAGGAATACATCATTAACCTCTAATTTGGTACCAGCATAGTTGAAATGAAATAATTTCCATATTTCTTCATCATGAAAGCGGGCAAGTACTCCTTTTATTTATTTATTTAATTTAATTAGAACGGCACAACCAATTATACTAAATCAGAAAAGATAAGATAAGAAATAACAAAAACTAAATTCATAATACATACGACGAATCGTCGACTTGTAGAATATCTTTTTTTAAATCTCAAATTCATTTTTTGCGTAATGAGCTTTAAGTCTGCTTGATAAGAGTTCTTTTTGAAAGTTTGTTTAAAGTCAGGTCTAGCGTAGGTTTTGTCGTTGTCGCAAAGCTTGCGTGTCGTTTTGACAGAACCCGTATTTGGCACTCCTCGCGTAGGCTTTCTGCCAGCGATATCATAAACGGAAAATGTTTTGCCTCGAATATTACTCGTCACGGAATCGGTCGTTGCCATCATGGCACGTACAACTTAATCTTTCTGTAAACCCACTCTTGAAATTGCATATAAATTGTTAAAATGTCGTAGCTGGGAGAAAAACAAGATGACGATGTGAATCCTAATGCAAAAGTATAAAAATAAGTGTGTGGATATCTTTGTTTGTATGTGGTAGAGGGAAAAGGGTGTTTAAAGAGGACGATTCCAATTGGCGAGATTGGCATTTAAAACGCGAAGACGGACAGTGGCAATTGAGGCGTCTTGATAAGACAATTGGTATGATATAACAATAAAATAACACAAAACTGATATGAACTTGAACGGATAAAAGGTTACAGATGTGAAGACAGTGAGAGTCACAAAATGTCAAACGGTTGATAACGATATAGCGAGATAGCTTAAAATTATTGTAATGTAAGTAAATAAGTTTAATAAAATAACACAATGGACGACAATGTAGTTGTGTTTTCATTGAAGAAATTATTGCATCAGTCGTTATTTATTTTTATAAACAACTTTTTAAGTCTTAGCTTAGTGCTATTATTGTTATTTAGAATAATGTGCTTGAGGTTATAGAGTCCAAAGAAAGAAATCATTATCCATATAAAAAATAAAAAAAATATTGTTGACATTTTGCTATTTGAATGTGGTTTTAGAATACGAAGCTATTATTTAAATCTCAAAATGTAAATAGTATAACATTTATAAACTAAGACAGACTACCCATTTGTTAAATTAAATCAATCTTATCAGACTGTAAACATCTATCTATTGTCTAAATATCTACACCTACCAGGTACTGTAGATTTCCTAGTGCTTCACCCAAACCCAATTCCGTAAAAGTTATTACTTAGCCATTTTAATCGAATTAGGCTAATCCAGCCCACGTAATGCAATTTGTTATGGTGGCCGGTAATACAGTTAAGTGGTCTTGTTAAGACTGACTGCGCTCTTCAATATCATAAAATGTTTAGCTATTAGCTTGATGAGAACTTATAACCCGCATACTACGTTTATTTCAATCGATTTTCTAATGAACTGGTAATGTCTATTAACTAACAGATAAATAAGATCATTGTACAGGCGTATTTGTGACGATTTAGTCTATTGTGAGTTGTGATATCGTTTATGTTCAGTAGAGTCATTCTGTAAACTCACTTCGAACGTCGAAGAATCTCACAATACATTCTTGTGTATTTAGTGAGCTAGGTCACTTGAGTGAATTCGTAGTCTCTCTTCGACACAGAATACAGGTTTGTAGTTACACTAGTATTCTCATAGATGTTCGTATTACATCTATCGATTTAGAATTTTATCGATCGAGCGAGCGAAGCGAGCGAAGATCTTAGTGGTAAGTTGGGCGATTTTGCTCTGTATGTTTATATGTTTGTATGTTTCACGAATTGTTGTTCGCGCATAACTGTCGAACGGTTCATCCAATCTGCATGAAACTTGGTAGGTCAATAGGTTGTGGTAAGGAAATTTACGGTTGAGCATATGAGCTTAATCGATGAAGGGGTTGTGATATAAAAAATTATGAAAGTTACACAAATATATTGAGTGGGGTGTCATACGAAAGGGCTTATTTTGTACATTCCAAGATGGTTTTTATTTTTAATCTAGGATGTATAGTTTTTGAAATACGACCAAAGAACAAAAACTACGAAACCAGAGCTGCAAGAGCTCCCGTTTCATAGAGTTTCGATGTCTTCGTAGCTCATTGACTGGTCGGTCTTAAAAAGAGAGTGGCATCGTTGCGGTTTGGATTGCAATGATTTTAGATGCTACTTGGTTTATTTTCATGATAAAAATTTTTTGATAAAGAATGAAAATAATTGGGGTAAAAAAAGTTAAGTAAACAAATATATTGAGTGGGGTGTCAAATGAAAGGTCTTTATTTGTACATTCCAAAATAGTTATTATTTTTATTCTAGGACGTATACTTTTAGAAATACGACGAGAATTCATAAATATGAAATAAATGAAAAATTAGACACGACATTATGTATTGCATGCATGCTAGTATTTTTTACCATGAAGAGCTAGCGCAATAGGCATACTCGGCAGTAGTAGCACTTGAAATTATAGGGGTAGTCAGAAGAAAGTCCAAATGTAAGCCATCTACGGTGCGCGAGATCTCATTTCGGGGCGAACTACTAGTTAGGTCTTGTATAAACCAGTTGCTCTAGATCTAGAGGTTTATTTGAGACTCTTGTAACAATGTTGTGGTTTCATATTATCCACCTAGGTTCATAATTTCAACAAAACAAATAAAATTTCATTCACGAATATTCCGAAGTTCGCTTCACTGAACTGTTTCCATTAAGACCATCATCACGAACAACCTTTTCAATTTCCCCGGCGATTTAATTAATTTCATCCGATGTCCAACAATTAATATCGTTTTATTTATTTCCAGGTAATGAAGAGCTCTCGCAACGGGTATTTTGAAACGAAACTGGGAATTTTATGAGAGGTAAATAAATTAAATTCAATATTAGGCAACCTCTGGCTTGTTGAATCACGTGCTAACATTTACTTATTCGCACCATTTAAATAATATTATGCAATTTGTTGCTCATTAAAAGCACTGTACATTCTCATAAGTGTCAAAATGACAGTTAATAAAATTATACTTATTAACACATATCTGTGTGAAATGTATTAAAACATTGCGCTGTGAATAGTAATTGCTGTAATGCCCAAAATAGATGTATAACAGATGCTTGTTAAAATTTGAATAGAAATATATCTTTGCAAACATCATCAAAACGTACTCAAAATGTATGAAATTTCAGGAGATCCATCATCCGACATCCATATTCATAAGCAAATAGTACCGGCCATTTCAAACATTCTGGCATAACGTTAAAATTTAAATGTTTACTGCTGCTGGTTCATTTATCGCTTGTGCCTGGTCCCAAAACTGAAATGATATGTTGGTTTTTGTGAATTACTGGTGTTTTATATTCTGCTCTTCGCAATGATCACAAACTAGACTAGTAATTATTTTTTGGTTTAAATTATAGCATATAAATAAATTAATATTTGAATGTGTAAATTTATAGATTCATGTGAATATATGAATTTTAAACTTTTATATAATTACTAGCTTCCGCCCGCGGCTTCGCTCGCGTGGGACCCGGATAAAAGTAGTCTAAAGTACCTAGCCTATGTCCTATTCACGGTCACTATCGATCTATATTTTAAATTTCAGCCAAATAGGTTCAGTGGTTGTAAGAGGAACAAACACACATCCATCCATCCAAACTTTCGCATTTATAATATTAGTGTGATATACCTACGATTTAAAAAATAAAAGACACTACCTTCATATACATCTTCACAAACTGTTAAATGTCTTAAGATCTATGAGTATGTAACGTTAGGAACGAAGTCATGAGCCTGATTAAAATTAATGAACAGGTGCTACCTCCTTGGGTGGTCCCAAAACTTGTATAACGATTATAAGATAGGAAGTTAATTTTACCTGCTTTATGGTCTTAAATTACCATTTCATCGTCTTTGCTGTATTAACTTTAAATAGGTTGTAAATCCAATCGTAAACCTGATGCGAGTTAACTATGCTAGTATGAGCTAGTGGCTAACTATGGTGCCGTAGTTTTTAGGCCCTGGAGGCTTCCGTTATGGCTTAAGGCTCAACCACACGCTGGGCCAGCCTAAGCCAGCGCGAGCGAAGGCGAGTCGACGCAAGGCGAGTGCTACCGTCCACACGTTTGGCGAGTCTGCAAACCAATGTAAGTTGACGCTCGTGTTCACTCGGCCAGCTAGGCGAGTGATGGCAAGGCGAAGCGAGTGGTGCTGCCCACACGTTGGCACTCGCGTTCACTCGGCGAGCCTGGGCCAGCGTGTGGTTGAGCCTTTATCGACTTAAAAGCCGAGACCGACAATCCGAACCACGGAGCGAGTTGACCAAGAAAATACATTGTAGGTACTATACGTGAATTTTGAAAATGGAGATCTGTGGTCTTTGCCTACCCCTATGATGGGACACAGGCGTGACTTTATGTAAGCAGTATGTATGTATACGTGAATTTAGATACCTTTTTCAATTTCTTTGTCAATCTGCATAACATCTTCAAACGCGTGAATCCCTTCGAACTTCTAATGTTGAGTCAGCCAGTCAGTTTATTGTTACTTCAATTAGAGCCTCGTTTCCTTGTTAGTCAAGAGTCATAGACTCAGGTCGTTGTGGCAGAATACCATTGTTCCTATGTGTATTGTTCGTGGTTTTAATTTGAGGATGAACAAATTAAGAGCTACCAATTGCTCTTCTAGTTTTACAAGCTCTAATTGATGTTAAAATAAGAACACAGTTTGCAAGAAGATTTGTTTTGAGTTTTTGAATTTGAAAATTATTTTCGTCAGAATTTCTTATATAAATAACGAATGTTCTAAATAAACTTATTTATGGTTTTAAAAAGAAAATTTACCACGACAAAATATCTTCAAAATTACGAATAAGATCATTTATATACCTTTTTAGAAACCATAGTTCTCCGAATCAGACCTTTTGTTCACAATGTGACCTTTCTATACAAAATTCTCCGTAAACTTCAAATAAAATTGTGTAATTATTTTCATGAGCGAATGTTTTTGTTGCTCTCAAAGCCATCCAACAGCTTTATACTTTAAACCCGTAAAAAGTAAATTACAAAGTTCTGAAACTCATTGAGTTCAAAAGTGGCCTTTCGGGTCCTTTGATATTCTCAACCAGCAGAAGGGAAGCCTTTCAATTACATTACAGTGTTGCCAGTTCGATGTACTGATTATATAAACAATATTGCAAAGAAAGTTCGTATTAAGTGGTCAATTTATGGTAGCGGAAGGTTTTAGGGCGCCTGATCGGTGTGAAACTATTTAATTAAAACTGTTGGTATAACTAAACTATTAAAATATCATTGTGACATATCGTACAGCACGCAGAGAGCGACGGGAAAATGATAAAAAAAACGAATTTTCTTCTTTACTTTGTTTTGTTCGTTTTGTCACGTCCTAAATGCATGATGTTTCTAAAAACATTTTGAAATTGTACTATCTATCATGCTCATGTGTTATTTGGTCAAATACTGCCTCGACGTCTTTGTTAACGGTTCATTATCATATTCTACATGGTATAGTTATTACTCTGGTCGTTTTGTTGTTAGGTTTCCCAATCAATAGTTACTGTTTTATTAGCCGTTGTAATAGCTTTAATTGAGATTTGTAACTTAAATGATTGTACTTCCAAGTAAACATAATTTTTCCAATGATTATTATTACCATCTGGTTTTGGTTTAACTGAATGTTTATTCATTATGCAGATGTGTTCTAATTGATCAGACGAAAGGCAATATAGCTCGAGCAAACATATTTTGATTTCTAGTAATTTGCTTCCCTAATATAGACTACCAATGGACTTTATAGATAGGACTGCCAATCACCATTACTTTGTGACGTATATTGCTACCGTCATGACAATGTAACATTGTATCCTATTCTTAATTATTAATATCCTATTCTAAATTATTATTTTCTACAATAATGACGTCCATTAATATCTGCTTTTATCATGTACCGTTATTCATTGTAACTTTCCACCGACATCGATAACGTTCATCAGCAACATGATATGCAGATACCACTTCCATACAGTAAAACTAGCTTTTGCTCCGTGCCCTCCCCGCGTGGCATATAAAACAAAGACTACGTTCATATCCATATCACGGTCTCCACTCTACTTTTGATTCAGAATGGCCGAGCCACTAGTCTTATTGAAATTGAAACAAAACACATGAACTTACTTACTTTGCGTGTTATTGCGTACTTGGAAATATTTATTATCTTCACGTAAATTATGTAATATTTGAATCTAACGTAGCATCAATAAATCATATTAAAATGAATAAAAGGCCCAGGTATTGCGTCTGTTTTTGTTTAGGGTTTCATAGTTTGAGTATAACAGACCGCATCAGTTAGTTTTATTTATGTTCGCACGACAGTTTTGTGTTATATACTTATATCAGTCAGTATTTCATCCAGGCAGGTATTTTGTTATTTATATCTAATGCTAGCGCCATAAAGAACACAATCTTCTGGCTCTGTCTTCGCTGGCGAATGTTCAAGCGAAACAATGCATTTGATAGCATTCAGGTGATCGTTATTAGTTTATTGTGCTAGATGCTAGATTGCGTGTTCTATTCGCATTCTGTTATTATACACCATTATTCGGCATAATTACAAAGCCATTTTATTCTGAAAAGATCGAGGAATTTGCAAATGGTTCGAAAATCTGACTGTTGAACACGTCATTTATTCACTGTAACCCTAAATTCTGAGGCGAAAATAACTTTCCCAACCAAAGTTTTATTTTAAAGATTGATCGATCTGTTATGTTCTTTACGAATTCCAAGCTTAACTCCTATAAAATAAAAACATTTGTCAAAGGTTTTCTACATGATTACTTTTCATGTTGGTTAGCTAGCTAGAAACAAGGTTTCGTAGGTACTTTAATTAATTAATTACTAAAGATAACCGCACAATCGCTTTCAATTCAGACAATGATTTTCAATAAGCTCCAACACTTTATAAGCGAGCTAATAAATAACCGTAAACTTCAACAAATTGATGTTGAACGTTCTAACTTATAATTACTCCATTGTATATCTCACCCGTAGAACAATCCGGAGATTTCGGCCTTGGTGCAAGATGATTGATTTATCCGTAGAAAGAAGCAATTTAACTTGTATTAGAGATGGGCTTCGTTTACCGTACTTTTAGAAGTACGACATAAATAAAGTTGTAAATGACTTTTATGGGCGTCTCTAGTTCCAGCCCTCCATCCAGTCCATTACTTTCTAAGATTTCATTTAACTGTTTCTCCACTACTGCGAGCCTTTTCTGCTAAGGGCTTCATCTATTTCTATTCAATTTCAGTGATGCTTGTGTTTTTGCACACCCTTTATTGCGTTTGGCACAAACCTTCCCTGAATTAATCCTATTTCTAACTAAAATGCCATGTCCATCAAATTGTATTCAGCAAACGAATCAACCATCAATCACTGTGGTTTAAAACTATCCAGAATTCCAATTCTGTTTTCGTACCACGCCATAATGTCAGGTTGCTCAATTCATGTACAAAATTGATGCTGGTACTTCATTAACTAAATTGAAGTTTGAACGCGCGAGATTTTCGCGTGGATGCCTGTCACAAAATTACTATGGACATCACGTATGGCAATTTCATTTTGTATTATTAAGTTGACGGTAATGAACAGTGTTTTGGAGCGCGTCCTATTAAATCCATGTATGGATAAATTAACATGAGATAATATTGTGTATTTAAAGTATCTAATTAATATATATCTCGTAGCAAATTGAGATCTACAACAGTGATAAAGAAAATCTTAATATTAAATTCTAATGTACCTACGTATGTATATGCGTGGGAGAAAATTCATTACTTGAGAGTAAATAAATTATTCTTAGGTGTTATCTTTACCAACTCCCACTTAAACTTGAAAAGGTAACATAATCAATCAACAAACTTTCAATCAAAACGCCGTTGACAACACGAGCTTGAGAAAGTTTTGACTACAAACAAGTTTAAATATTTAGAAGAAAACTTATCAGCCTTTCACTTGCTGTGACAGTAAGCGATTTGCTTTGGGTTTTATTAAAATTAAAATGACACCCATGTCGAAATATAATAAACGCTTGTAGTTTTTTTTTTTTGTTTTTTATTCTGTATTGTAATGTTGTGTGTACGCTAGTTCGATACAGCTCGCTGGTTCTTTTCTAGAAAAGTTTGCATTGTGTGTTTATGTAGATGATCTTGTCAAGAGACCAGCGACTTGTGTTTACTAGTAACTGTCAAGCGTTTCTTTTTTATGGCTGCTGTAGAATTTTTAGAGAGCCGCCATTACATGCTCATTACCTTCACAATGTTGCCGCCAGTCTTTATGTGCTGTTTCGATGCCAGCCACGTTCATGTTGCCAGATTCGTTCTTATCAGAATGTTTATATTTTTGTGTTCTCCAGTCATTGACATTAATGCTGGGCTAGGCATGTGACTCTCAAAATCCAATCCTATCTTTTAAATAATATGGTTGATATCCAATTGACCAAAGATGTAAACTCTTCTATAAAACCTCTATAAGCACCTTGAAACCCGTTATGAAATTAGACGACGACTCGACGTAGGAAGCTGTCGCTCGATGTCGCAGCTCCTTCCTGGTTTGAACACTTGCAACAAGAAGATTATGGTACCAACTAGTTTGACTTGATTTGATATGTGATATGAAGAACATTATGATTTTAAAATGTCTCCGCAACTTAATCTAAAGATCTTCGTTCTACTAGTACCAAAGAAGTTTGTGATGAACAACAAGATCAACTCAACTAACTATTAGAAGACTAATTCAAATCAGTATTTACTTTGAGAAGAAAATAACGAGAATATATTGAAAAAGCAGCAGAGTGAAAATGAACTTAATAAGTCTGTAAATGTTCAGTTACTTCTAAATGTCTACAGAGACGGGTCAGGGTTCGCTAAATCTCTCAGAAAATGGTTTTAGATGTTGTATTATTTGTTTAGTCGACGCTATTCTCTCCAAGACTATCTCGAATACTTAACTAAAGCTACCGTAGAGTCGTTTATCACAATCATGAAAAAATACAGTGACATTACGTTGCATTTAAATGTATTAAAGTACATCTAATTTTTTAACCCCTCTATCACTATTAAGGTGATTTTTTCCTACAATTTTTATCAAATCGATAAATTTGCAGCCGACTGGAAGATTCTAACACACGATCGCGACGTCTGGAAGGAATAGAAGAAGTGGCTTTGCCCAGGAGTGGGACAGCAGTAGTAAAAATAAATAAATCAAGCAATATTTTTTTATCAGACCCGTTGAGAAAATGTATTCAAGCATTTACTTTTTTCTAAACAACTAATGCAACTAATGTAATACAAATTAAAATTTTAGGTTCCCAAAATAAAAATGGAATTGTTCGTTCCTGTGCTCAGGAGTTTATCAAGGCCAGCTGCCCTTATGCTCCGACTGTACATTACAATAGATAAAACAGTTTGGAGTGCATACGGGTACATGTGGGTGGGGTAGAATGTCCCGTTTAGAGTTTCTGGGGCGTGGGTTCAATGGAGAAATATTTCACATGAATAGGAATGTAGCAGACAGTTGTTTTGTTCTGCTGACGTAATTTTACGTACGTTTTGGTTTTGCTTCAACAAATAACCGCGTTAAAGTGACGCAAGTCTACCAAAATGAAATATTGCTAGTTGTTTTACCATTTATCCGTTTCATTTATGTTATATATTTATTTAGTTGTTTTTCATGTTCGTGGCTTGAAATTGGAAATGCATAAAGCCTGCTGCGGTTTTCCCCAGTGACTACAGTATGGGGTTCTTCAAAAAGGAAATAGGAAATTTTTAAAGGGTCAGCAGCGCGAGTGTGGCTCCTCTCGTGTCGCAGGCGTCCATAGGCTACGGTGACCGCTTACCATCAGGTGGGCCGTACGTATGCTTGTTTGCTACCTTAGTAGTATTAAAAAAAAAAAAAGTTTCAATGGTAATATATACGTACAACCACCGGATTAAGCTAGTTTAACAAACATTGTTTTCCTTAAGAACTGCACCATTAAAATTTTAATTTGCAATTAAGCTACTTGAATAAATTGTACCTTCTGTTAATAAGTTCAAGATTAATGTTATTCAGCACAGCTCAATAATATTTACAAATTAAAATCTATAATGAGGTAACCGAATTAAAAAGGTTAACAAATGTCCCAAGCGAAATGCCTGTGGTGTAGCTTTAGTCGTTCGTCGATATAAAATGGATGGGACTGCTAGTGGCATAAATACCTGAGCGCAGCGCTTCTCTACTTCGGAGGGCAAGTTAAATAGTCGGTTCCGGAAAAGTTGTATGTCATGGCAAATGCCTTTCTTACAAAGTCCATCATAATGAGTGGGTCTCTACTCT
Source organism: Camptogramma bilineatum (assembly GCA_958496255.1). Taxonomy (NCBI): domain Eukaryota; kingdom Metazoa; phylum Arthropoda; class Insecta; order Lepidoptera; family Geometridae; genus Camptogramma; species Camptogramma bilineatum. Next base: position 3,578,390 of record OY292471.1, on the reverse strand, counting down.
CTACCTCATACGAATTTATTTGGTTTACAAAACTTAAACGATCTTTACAAAGAAGCAATTCTGCTTTGCGTAATAGGAATCGCGTATTGAACTGGGTTATTTTATGTATGCTTTGCTATCAATACATCTGTGTAGCAATATGTCCAGTAAAATTATCCATTTAAGCAAAATGTCCCATCACGGTCTAAATATAATTCATAGGCACAATACTGAGTCTCTTATTACTTAAAACATTGGCACGCACAATAGTCTCCTAAAGTACCGTTATCCGTTGTATAAGTTATGCAAACCAACTTTTGTTTTTCTCAAATATTGTTAAAGTTCAAATAATTAGTGCAAATTGTAACTAAATGTAATAACTACATTAAAACAACATCAATCAGCCGGGTATGAAGCATGTTAGCTCCAGTAAGCGAATGAAAGCGGCAGTAACAGAATTAGCTCGGCGTTCCATGAGGTGGTTGCATGTGTTTCAGCACAAACATCTGCCTAACATAGTGGAACTCGCTTGCCAAATAGACGAATATTCTGTAATCATCATCATTGGCCTTTGAACATCTATTGCAGATGATTTAGATGGCGTCAGTCAAGTTATAGAACAGTTTGATATAGAACATTTTCGTTCGTGGCTAAAGAGGCCTATGCGGGAGTGGCAGCCAAAACATTAGTTTTGAATTACGTGACAGTTTGATATAGTTGACGCAAAGGTATCAAAGACAGGTAAGTTACCAATGTACTTTAATATCGGGGATTCAATAAATCTTGTCAAGCAGTGGCACAGACAGCAGCTATTGGTAGCAAACATGTTTATTTGTGTCAGCCCAATGCGATCGCGTAATGAACTGTAATTATTGCACCACGGAATTGAGAACACGACTTCTCGTGTTACTTTTCGTGTTATAGGGAAACTGGAACTGGCGCCACAATAGCATGATTGGCTGAAATTGACAATTTTGTTTTTTGGTTAGTTTTCTACTCGGGGAGAATCACTTGTTTTGTAAGCCTCTATATCGCAAGATTGCTCCACTGGTCCTTCCTTAGACACCATCAAGTAATCTTATTGATTCCCACTTAAGACAAACATTTGTGTGATGAACATAGATGTTTGTTCTGTTTCTGGGTGTTATAAAGTATTCTATGCATGTATTTACAAAAGGTATATAAGTATTCTATCAGTAGGTTATCTGGTTCCCATAGTACAAGCTTTGCTTAGTTTGGGGCTAGATGGCGCTGTGTGAAATGCCCAGCAATATTTATATTTATTTATTTATCCTCACGTTTCCACAACATTAGGGTGGCATTGGCGAGTTCATTGTTAACAAGTTGAAGGAATAGATGGAGAAACGATTAACATTTATGAATAAGTAGACTTCAAAGAAGCATAAGTTCCGTGACGTGTACTCTATGCTATTCATTGAGTTGATGTTCCATAGCTAGCACCATCAATTATAGTTTATGCAGGTTATTATGATAACAGCCGTGCTCATTCCGATTCTCAGATAGCTTCATATACACTAACCCCCTTACTTATGAAAGATGTTTAAAGTTGAACACTGGTTAAATAACTGGTTTTTGAAAGTGAAATGGTTAAATAACGTCCTCCCCCTTACTTATGAAAAATGTTTAAGTTGAACACTCCTGTCTCTATTCGTCACTATCCACAAATAAAGACAGGATGTTGTTTAACCAGTGTTTAGCTTTAAACATCTTTCATAAGTAAGACCCCTAGTGTCTGTTTGTCACTATCCACAAATAAAGACAGGACGTTGTTTAACCAGTGTTCAACTTTAAACATCTTTCGTAAGTAAGACCCTGAATGTCATGTTAATACCGTTTTCTTATTGAGAATGGAGAATAAATGTGATGCATCAGAATTTTTCAAGCGTTACATGACCTACATTCTGCTCTGAAAAATATCTTAAAATAAGCGAGAAATCTTCTGCCTTAAAAAAATAATATTCAATTTGTTTGAAAGTCTGACAAAAGTCGAAAATTTTACTGCATTTCATTTTAATTGCGCATTTATCTCAATTTGACAGTTGAGGATTCAGAAAACCTGTTTTCAGTGACACGCCAAAATGAATTTGCAACATTCAATTTGATTTATTGGCAATCACGTTTCTTACTTATTTGGTTATCCAGGCCAACTAGATCGATCTGCGTGGATAAAAACAAGGTTTATGGTACATAATGTAGCACTGGAATATCAAATCAAAATAGCTAGAATGGCCATACTGTATCTAACTAATTAGTGATCCATCGCTATAAAGAAAATAATCGCTGGAGCTAAAGAATATAACCCTCGTATATTTATTATCAGTATAAAAACATTTTTCAGAACTCGCGTGCCCAAATACTAAAACGCTACTTAAATATTTGACACGCACTTATCTAATTGAGACGTTCTTTCTCTTCAGAATCGTACACAGAAATGACAGTTTAGGTCAATAATAAGCACCACTTAAACTAAGTAGCTTTTCAGTATTCGGGTATCAGACTATCAGTATGGGTAGGTATTTGAAACAATATAATATCCGTTTTTAGGTTTCTTAGTAACTCATTTAATTAATTATTTAATTTCACCCTGAAATCGAAACCATGAATAACGATTTTACGGAGCCAACGAAAACATTGTGCAAAGATAAGCAGCCAATCTGCATACAAGTTGCGGATGCAATTAATGAATGAATTTGCATGGCTACCACTTTCAAGTCTGCGTAGACTGGACACGCACATGCCCGATTATTCGACGACCAATGCGTTTCCCTTCCACGTGCAACCGCCGCAAAGCCACGAACAAACAGACAGATAATATAATTACTTTGAGAAAATATTTTTTTCAAGAGCCCCCTCCCCATATCTTATAATGTGCCGGGCGGTGGGAAAAATAAGGTTGAGACCTTCCGGGCCCAAGGCACAACTACTATGCTTAACTGATTGTGCCGTGGGTACTTTTGATTCCCTTCTACACAACTAGTTGGTCCGTTCCGGAAAAAATATGTACCTATGACCCAACTGACGAAAACTCGAATCCCTGGTTGTGCCGTGGGTTCTTTTGAGACACAACTGATTGATTCGTTGGGAAAAAATGTACCTTTGGCCCAACTGACGAAAATTAGACGCAAATATATGTCAAAATGACAGATGATGTCAAAATGACAGATGATGTCAAAATGACAGATGATGTCAAAAATGACAATTTATGTCAAAGATGAATTTTTATGTCAAAAATGACAGATCATGTCAAAAATGACACTTTATGTCAAAAATGACAGATTATGTCAAATTGACAGATTACAATAAATTGACAAATTATATTAAATTGACAGATTGGCCATTCAAAATGACATCTGTCATCTGAAATGTAGATCTTCATCATAGCTTTCATTTGAACCGAGAACGGAGATTCTAGGACGAGTAGTTTCCGAGATATGGCCGTTTGAAGTTTGACAGCTGTCACTTTAAATGTAGATCTTGGTCATAGCTTTCATTTGAACCGAGAACGGGGAGTCTAGGTCGAGTAGTTTCCGAGATATGGCCGTTTGAAGTTTGACAGCTGTCACTTTAAATGTAGATCTTAGTCATAGCTTTTATTTGAACAGAGAACGGGGAGTCTAGGTCGTGTAGTTTCCGAGATATGGCCGTTTGAAGTTTGACAGCTGTCACTTTAAATGAAGATCTATTCAATAGCTTTCACTGGAACTTAGAACGGAGAGTCTAGGATAACTGGTTTTTGAGATATGGCCAATCTGTCAATTTAATATAATCTGTCAATTTATATATCATCTGCATTTTGACATATTCTGTCATTCTTGACATAATCTGTCATTTTGACATATTCTGTCATTCTTGACATAATCTGTCATTTTTGACATTATCTGTCATTTTGACATAATCTGTCATTTTTGACATCATCTGTCATTTTGACATACCTATTCTGTTTGTCTTGGTATAATCTGGCTATAATCTATTTGCGCCCGCACGTTCAAAGCCAAAATTGGCTATATAAGTCATCTCAGAGTTCATCCTGGCATATAGGCAGAATTGTGGTCGCCGTAGCCGAAACCGGCAAGGATGACTATATATATATATATATATATATATATAATCTGGCTTGAGAGAATTGAAGTAGTTGTACTATGGGGTATCAAAGTGGTTTCAGAGTTCCCTACAACTCAACCAGGTGGGCATAGTAGTTGTGCAGAAGGTCTGGGTTGAGTCGCAGGGAACTCAGCTGTGTAGAAGGGAATCAAAAGTACCCACGGCACAATCAGTTGAGCATAGTAGTTGTGCCTTGGGCCCGGAAGGGGTTGAGAAACTATGGTGTAAACAGAACTAGCTTAGAAAATAGGCATTAGAAATGGGCATGGAGCTGCTAGCTTACTACCACTATCTTGCTATCCTGGCTTGAAAAACTAGCCTCGTGTATCCCGAGCACAGAAATGTTCTGTGATCCTGAACATTAAGAAGGGCTTTTACACAATGAAAAACAACAGTAATTTTCATTTACTGATTGCTCAACTTTTCTTCCTCTATTAAACTTCTGAAAACCTGACATCTGACATCTGCTTATCCACCTCTCCATAGCTCCATGGCAACATAACTCAATTGGCAGGCAATCTCGCGCCGGCGCCGTTCGTAATTACAGCCAGGGCTTCTGCTTGGCTGGTGCATGCTAAAACGGCCCTCCACATTGCAACGATCCAAATGACTTTTATAAACGCTGCTGCTCAACGTAAATATGGCTCGAGCTTCGCGGGTAAACGGTAGATCACTTTGCAATTGAATTGCTGCCTGCGATAATGGTACAAAAATTTCCCCTCGAAATCCACCAACTTCCCTGCTTTGTAAAATAAGGATTAAGCTATGCGTAAATGTTTTGAAGTAAATATTTAAAGGGTCTGTTTAAAATCGAGAGATTATAATTGTATTTACTTTAGTCTTAAATATAAATTAAGTTTGGGTAGAATTCTGGGACGAGATTTGAAGACCCGAAAGCATCTCTCTAGAAAACTGCTTAAGTTTTATAGTGCTTTCCTCTCACTTACGTAACATTTGGTATTTTTTTCTATGATCGCTTACGGTGAAAGTAAATTGTTTACTATAATAAAAAAAACCGGTCAAGTGCGAGTCGAACTCGTACGCCGAGGGTTCCGTACCTAGCCATGGTGCCAATTAAGCTAGTCCGCTTAATTGTATGAGCGCCCATACAACTCGGAGGACTTTTAATAGGCGTCAACTATGTATGTATGGGAACACCCTTTAATTTTCAACTTTTTTAATTTTTTGGAATTTTTCCTTTATTTGTGCTATAAGACCTTGCTTTTTGCCAAATTTCGTTATTCTAGGTCAACGGGAACTACCATTTAGGTTTTCAACCCAAAACCTCTAGGGTACTTCCGGTTGACCTAGAATTGTCAAATTTGGTTACAAGCAAGGTCTTCCAGCACAAGTAAAGGAAAAATTCCGAAAAATAAAAAAAGTTGATAATTAAGGTAAGTTTTGGTACTCACAAGTTTTCACGAAAACCTAAATTTGCCTATATCTTTTTATAGTGTTGACTCAGGACCTTGATTTTTATACTCACAATAGGGACTATAGACCTTAGTATATGGTATAAATTTCAACTTGCTAGCTCTACCCGTTCCTGAGATAATCGATGGTGACACACGGACAGACAGACAGACAGACGGACAGACGGACAGACGGACAGACGGACAGACGGACAGACGGACAAGAAAGTGATCTTATAAGGGTTCCTTTTTTTACCTTTTAAGGTACGGAACCCTAAAAACTATTAATTTCTGAATTTATTCATCCGTTACTGTGCCTATCAAATCCCATTGAATTTAATGGTTTAAGGGTTATTCAATTTGCCTTGATGCATGTACGACTTTGTAGCAAAATCATATAAATATAATGATTTATGTATTGATTTAATAATTGATTTACTAAAACTACCTTACGAAGAGTTTAATAAGGGTTAAGTATCCAGTTTTATGCATAGTCAGTTAACTCAACTGTACTTTTAGCGGATAGTTACGGGAAATCACATTTCCCTTTAACGCCACGGGTTTATGGGTTAGATAAAGTAACCCACGAGAAATATCCTGTGTTAAAACCTAAAAAATCGATAAGAAGTTATCCGTTAAATAGCTGATCAATAAAACGTTGTTAAGTTGAATTTTCAGTATTTGGAAGTATGTTCTGTAACTTTAATATCGCTTCAGTGATAGGTATATAAAGTTCCAGCCAAAAGGTTCCTACTCTAATTATGTATCTTTTATAAACTGTGGTATTGTTACTTGTGGAAGTTTAGCCCACATTTTTCTGAGCTATTGCCTTACCAGTCGAACTGAAACGCCCCGAGACTCAATCATCCCTCGAATCATTAATTTCCTAAAGGTCTGTGTGTCTGTATGCGCTATAATTTATATATTAGCCTATACCATTGCATTTTGATGTGTCTGTATCGCAACGCATTGCAGCAAGCGTGAGTCAACGTTGCGCTAGACGCGTTTCAACTTTGGGCCAGATATGTGGGCCGTTTCGAAAGTGCAGGCGCCTGCCAAACTTTGATACGCGTTGCCAACGCTACTCAGACGCACGTCGTCGTTCAGACACTTTCACAATATCTAGCCTGGCATTACTGGTATCGCTAGTACACATCGCGTATTTCAGTTTTATGATCGAAACGGGAAATTGCCTGTGATATTGGAAAAGCTAAGGGCATCGCCGTTGATCTAAACAGCTATAAAAAGTGTCATCTTGGATGATGCCACATAAATAGTGGTGCGCGTGGAGGAAAGTATTCCATTACGTTGATGACATTGAAAGATTGATTTGAGTGTAATTCTTCGTTTTGGAAAGAGTAATCATTTATCTATCACGTGATGTGGGCGAGGTAGCAGTAGCAATCGTGTTGCTATGCGCAGTATTGCACATGCACGCCAGCCTCGTAAACTGTCTCTTGGGAAGGCGAGCCGCGATATACGAATTTGGTATTTCCCGGTTTGCAGACAGTTGACCTATTCGATCGCGTTCACGCAAATTGCTCGGCTTTAACGTTCCACGGTACATAAAACATTGTAGGAAATGCTAAAAGCGCATGTCCAAGCGTCATTTCCGTGTGCGACTAAAAGCCTCCTTCGCAGTCGGCGGGCCGTCGTTCTTCATCACGTTCCATGAAGCGATGTCACGTCACGACATCGGCTCCATGGCATTCACACTTGAATGAGCTAGGTGCGACTGGATAAATAACTAACGGTACTGCCCGTCAAGGTTAAATTTGCTGCGAGATCGTGGAACATGAAATCGTGTGCTGCCATCAAAATATCTTCTTCGTGTTCTATACAATAATGTTCCACACCCAAAAACCAAAAATCATGTGTTTATCATGGTCATAAGCCAATTCTATTGGTAATCAATCGTCTTTTACCATTTTTAACATAAGAAACAGTAAGTAAACTAAACAAATCCGATAGAACTTACTTTTTGAAAATTGATTCGTCGCAATTTTTTGCGTTTGCGCGAACCCCGTTTCGCCTTGCTAGTTGAGTACTTGTGTACAATTCAAACACTAAAAGGACAAAAACACGTAAAGCTTCAATAGTCAGCCAGTGACGCACTCTGAGGAGGTAAACAAGAGGTTTTATGTTTCGACAGGGACATTCGGTACCGCGCCGGTACCCGCCTCGTTGTTTCCACCGACAAATTGTTCGTCTGGAAATATTCCGTCTGCCCTCTAATTTTAAGGACGTGATCAAAGTCAAATGCGAGTTAGAGAGTTTAATGAAGAAACAGTGTTCAAACTTTTAAGTACAGTTGCTTTTATCCAAAGCACATTCTTGAATTATTTGAGTCAACTAAAATGTAATATAAATTCGATTTGATTGCCCGCTGCAAGTTGATTTAAATGTGCCGACAAGTCCTCGTTACGATAGGTTATCTATTGTTACAACCGCAATTAACACTTCCTATTTATTCTATCAATGCATTAAAAAAGATACGCGAACAACGTTCTCTATTCATTAAACCTCCTTCCCAGAGGCATTTCAATTATAAGAAACACGGTAGGTAAGTACTTGTCAGATAAATCTCCAAGTCTAACAATAGTCTGATCTCAACCCAACCCACACGCCGAAGAATGGTGAAGCCGAGGTCGGCCAACCAGGCAACCGGCGGAAAGCGATAATGGCCGCCTTTCCCACAGATGAAAAAACTTGTTAGTACCTACTCGTGCAGCGAATCAAATGCTCCGTGAAAAACGAAGAATATGAAACCAACTACAATCTGTAAGAGTAAATTGAGGAGATTAAAACTTGTTATTAGATGACGTCACTGCTCTGTTTTGCATATACATTTAATCTACCATATTACAATTTAGAGTAGAACATGCATCATGTTTGTTTCGCAATGACGAACCAGCTGCCAATGACTAGTGGGTTAACTTCTCATTTCGCTGATGGCATAGTCCGTTTCGACTCGCCAGGAAAGGCTACTAGACCGCGAAGTTATTTCAGGACATTAAATTTCACAAAACCCATATAATATTGTTCTTGGTCTAGTTTGGTGGTATCGGTAGAATTCTAGATATTGCAAATTTCAGAAACGAAAAAAGCAACGATCACTTTTGAATTGCATGTTTATTATGACTGAAAGAGTCCCGCGAAACGATTCCCATAAGGTTAAAGTGCGTGCTTAGAACTCCGTCAGAACAGGCACTAACGTTATCAAGACTTGAACAATGCCTACAATTACAGCAGTTGTGCAAACATGCGTACGAGGCTTTTGTTCGGATTGGTCAATTCATTATGCATGGCGTGGCGAGGTGTTGCGAAAACAACATCTGAAGTGTCTGAAGCGCCGAGTCCGAACATTACCATATAGATACTGTATTTTTCTTGGTTCAAATTAATACTCACATTATCAGATATTTGTTAAACATACAAATTAAACTAGTAGTTCGCCCCGAACTGAGATCTCGCGCACCGTAGATGGCTTACATTTGGACTTTCTTCTGACTACCCCTATAATTTCAAGTTCTACTACTGATACTGCTGAGTATGCCTATTGCGCTATCTCTTCATGGTAAAAAATACTGGCATGCAATACATAATGTCGTGTCTAATTTTTCATTTATTTCATATTTATGAATTCTCGTCGTATTTCTAAAAGTATACGTCCTAGAATAAAAATAATAACTATTTTGGAATGTACAAATAAAGACCTTTCATTTGACACCCCACTCAATATATTTGTTTACTTAACTTTTTTTACCCCAATTATTTTCTTTCTTTATCAAAAATTTTTTTATCATGAAAATAAATCAAGTAGCATCTAAAATCATTGCAAACCAAACCGCAACGATGCCACTCTCTTTTTAAGACCGACCAGTCAATGAGCTACGAAGACATCGAAACTCTATGAAACGGGAGCTCTTGCAGCTCTGGTTTCGTAGTTTTTGTTCTTTGGTCGTATTTCAAAAACTATAAATTCTAGATTAAAAATAAAAACTATTTTGGAATGTACAAAATAAGCCCTTTCGTATGACACCCCACTCAATATATTTGTGTAACTTTCATAATTTTTTACCCCCTTGGGAACCCAATATCTTCACAACCCCTCCATCGATTAAGCTCATATGCTCCACCGTAAATTTCCTTACCACAACCTATTGACCTACCAAGTTTCATGCAGATTGGATGAACGGTTCGACAGTTATGCGCGAACAACAATTCGTGAAACATACATACAAACATACAAACATACAAACATACAAACATACAAAGCAAAATCGCCCAACTTACCACTAAGATCTTCGCTCGCTTCGCTCGCTCGATCGATAACTGATAGAGCACACATACCATGAATATTATTCAAAGGAATAAGGCAAATTGTGCCTAATAAGCCAAGCGCAGCATTCGCATGAAAACATCCGCTCCTAATCAATAGCTTGTTAGCAAATCCGTTCCAATTTGTTCACAAAGAGCGCACTCTCCCATACAAAGCAATCTCCGAATAAGTAATTGGTATCTGAAATGTGAATCTACTTATTTTCACATCTCCACACTCGAGACGGGTCGGCGTCGGCTCCGAGCTAACAACCAACCGGTGTTAGCACGGACGACATAGGACGATCGACAAATAAAGCAATATAGACAGCTGTATTTGGAGAGTCGAGTATCTCCCTGCGAATTATACGAGTCGTGCTACCCATAAACCGACGCCGACGGTCGTAACGAGCGACCTACACTGTCGATATGTCTTCAACTTTAGCTACCACTCTTTAAATTGAAACTTGGAGATGACATACGTTGCTGAAACTTTTTGCCGTTAACATTTCTCTCTGTTTTTCCGAGAGTAGGTAAATAACAAAGTAACCCTCCTTTCTGCGGGCAGTCGGGTTGGGTGATGATTAATCACTACTGGTAACTGTCTACTGTGACTGTTTAAAATGCCTAATGTAAATATTGGGGAATTTGGAGAGACCTTTGCCCAGCTGTGGGAAGAGGTAGGTTAAGTAAAAAAAAACGCAAATACTAACTAACCAAATTACTATAGTCAAGGCCTGTCTGGTTGAAGTACTTCCTCGATCCAATCACCGATTTCACTGGAACCGTGTCATCAGAATTATTGAGTGACTCTTTACCTGTCTTCTTTTTTTACCTTTTTGATGAAGTTGGAAAGGTTAATTAACCGGGACTATCGAAAGGCTTTGAAAATCTCATTCGGCCTGATTGCGATTCAAGTTGATTGGAATGAAAATGCGAGCCATAATCGCTTGGCGCTTCGCGATCACCAGAATGCTGAATGGATTGCAATTTAATTATGTATGCATGTGTCTGTTTCCAGCGCTTTGTCTAAAATTTGATTAGTTACGTTGATGATGAGCTGTACATGTACAATGTACATAACAAAGTCCAATCAATCCTAGACCCTATCGTATGTATTCATTGCTTAAGTTTCTGTTTTCCTGACTGCACAACATTTACCCATTATTAAATCCGATCCTTAAACTGGTTTTAGAAGTAAAATCGATTCGTTTTCTATTTATTATTCTAATGCGATTGCATCTTCTTAATATTTTTAATAACATTTCACTCTTACTGTATTTTACGAACTCAAACGAAACGTAATTTCGTATACTCGTATAATGATAAGGACCAATCTAGTTCATGTTTGTCACCACAGAAAAAAACCATAACATGGTTTTTACATTCTGACCTTGGATATTGCGCAAGAGTTGTTGACTCATTTCGCAACGTTTCGCCTTGTCTGAATTGATAATTATTAAAACAGTAATTATGTCGTATTAAACGTTTTCTTTAATAAATTATATGACGAATATTTCAGCATTGTAAGCGAGAAGTTTAGCGCACCGTCATTATAGTAAATGTAACCATTTAGTTACATAATAATTGTGACTCGTAAAAGCTCATTACAGTGTTAAAACGGTTGCTCTGAGGTGACGTCACCCGCGGGCTTTCCTCGCATGACTCAGAAGAGGCGTGAACACGAACGTTTTTCTTTTATAAATCTAACAGATTTTTTGCAAACTTTGTATTCATTAACAGTATAGATAAGTACTACAACAGAATGCATGAACGTAAAGATACTCACAAGAATAAAGTTCCCAAATTTTTCAATACAGAAATAAAAATATCTTCAAGTTAATATCGTTTCGTACATACAGGGCAGAAATATAAAAATTCTGATGCAACCAGACCTTCTGAAATTCCAATATCTGCATCCAGCTCGGAATAATAACGATGAGTCAGGGCACGCTGCTGCCCAGAGAGTACATCATTCACAAATATAAACTGGCCGACATCGACTAACCGTTTTTGGAACCGTGCCTCAAAATACCATAAGCACCTACGATGTATGTATGACTAAGACTAACGACCTGTATGTTACTGTCTAGTATAGAAATATATTTATCCATTTAGGAAGTGGTTAATACGACCGCAAGGTTTAGGAAGTTAGTTTTAAGTAATATAAAATTATAGAAAAGATTTGCGCCAAGGTAATCTCACAGGTCAAATCAAAGTTCATGGATTTTAATTCAATTTAATAATAAGCAGTGATGCAATACAACATTGACACGGTTGAGGATTGAAGCCTCTCTGTAGACTAGCGTTTAAAGCTGTTCTGGACTATTTTGACCATAAAAAGTCGTGTACGACACCTTGAATGTAAATTGTCCAAATAAAACATCATTAAAACCTATAGCAGAACATTATTAAAACAAAAAATACTTAATAAAGGTCACGACCTTATAATTCATCTTTATTATGCTGTCACAAATATGTAAAAGACACCTTATTTACCTACATAGCGCTGGCAAAGAGGGTGAACCTTTATTTATATGGATCCTATACAAATATTCTGCTCGCTCTTGAGTGTGGACTGGACAGTTCTCCATTCCCAGCTTGTAAGTTACATGTTGACAACCTGTGTTGTCACAATACTGTATTCACTTTGTTTACGCGTCATAACCAGTTAGATAGGGAAAGGGTCATGTTTAAATTACGCATACGTCACTGCAACTTGAGTTTTTACCATTGTATTTAGAAAAGGTTATAATACCGACTATCCAAGTTAAAAAAACTTTGGTGTTTCGCAATATACCTATATTGCGAGTCGCAATATATTATGATACAAAAATGTAGTCAGAGCAAAAAGCTTCCTACTCACATTTTTTTACTCATATTCTTTGAAAATGATCCGTATTCTTCATGCAATACAGCTCAAAATTCCCTACACAGCATTGTATTGTTCAAGAACCAGAGCGGGCATTACGACCAGGGTCCTTATTTCCGTCAAGCAATTTCCATTGCGAAATCTGCGTGAGCATTTGTCGTCGCCGTATTTCGCTTCGCATCCGGCCCTCGAGATGCTTCGAGCTTTCCATCTTTATAAATAAACAAATCCATTCCAATACACGGCCTCGGGTTTGCTGACAGATAAGAAGAAGGGTTTACGTGCGGAACGTGATTCATCGATACGCACTTACGCAACGGATAGTACTTTTGACATACCTTGACTTGAAGCTCGTATTTCGACGAAGGTTTTGGTATCTGCTATTATCAGTCACATTTTGAGACCACAACCTCTTTACTTCCTTTGCACGTAATAGGTTATTTTTACAAAAATATTCCTGTTTCCCACGACGATAGACCGCCCTCGTCCCAAGTGGATGGGGTCACGTAGACTCCTTTAAAGTCAAGTCTTTCTAAACACTAGTCTGTCGTAGCGAGTCGAGATCCTTGACATCGTTCCTTGCCAGGCTTTCGCGTTCTATGAATGCAGCGGAAATTTTCTCTTCTGCAGAGAATCTTAGATATGTTTTGCACACACTTTTCTCAAGACGAGCTTGATAGATTATTTTACATTTAGATTCTACGCTCTCGGAATTCTCTTAGAATATGTTTTAGCATATTTCTTTACTAGAGTTATTTTCTTCTATCTGATTGCGAAGGTTTATAGTCTAAACAGTAGAGCTATTTTAGTTCAATCGTAAACTCGGATAACTACCGACATATAATTTATTTTTACAGTGAATGCTTTGAAACGGTAGAAAAAGGTGTTAGAAATTTGTATTGTGCAAATATAAAGTAGTTCAACATAAGTAAGTACTAATAACTATAATATTCTGCGTAAAAAATCAATTTTTCGGAAATGGTCTAAGCTAACGAGTGAATTAAAATAGCTCTCAGGTAATCAAAAAACAAAATATCTTAATTGTAATCATCATCAGTCATGACGTGATCGACATCAATTAAGCAATTTAAATATCTTTTAGAGTCACTTTGGTATCTATCAGTTCATGTTGATTATTCAAGTCTGTTTTACCAATTTAATCATGTTATTCAACTTTCATGCCAGCACAACTAACTGTTCTTTGAAAGAGATGTGCAACTATCGCTGTTTTCAACGGAATTAGGTCTAGCTTGAGTGTATGCGCGCTACGCTAATAATCTTGCCTATATCCATAATCTGTGGTTCAGCAGGCGACTCACAGGATGTATCCCACGTTATGGAGTTAAGTAGTTTCATATAATCCCTATTGTCTCTGTACTTAAGGTTCATTGTTCGTTGTATTGCATCCAACATTTACAGAAGTGCTTGAACTGCATGTATCCTTGATTATGTTTTTATTTTTTATGGTTTTGTTTCTTGATTAAGCACTTAATTTTATTTAGATGTTGTAGAATTAGCTACAGTACATTTGAAGTAGAAATGTAATACATTGTAGATAATGTATGCGGTAGAGTGTATTTTAGACGCTTTGTAATGTAATAGTCTAAAGAGGCGTACCTAAGAGTTCTCTCCGGGGTATCTCAAGGTTGCCAAATTGGACATTACTTGCGTCAATACTAGCTGTCCGCGGCGTGATGCAGCTGGTCAGATTCCAAGACGCTACAGCAAAACTGAGAGTCAATGATGTGCATCAGCGATCTCGCGGTGCACTCGAGATTTTCAGGACACTGCATGCCTCATTGAAGTGAGTAGTTGTTTGCTTGCGCTTCTTGGTAGTAGAAAAGTGAAACATAGTTTGCATACACGCACGTATGAGTTCAGCAGTTTTTGTTGCATTGCATACTGTATTATTATTGCAGGCTAACGAAGTTTCTCTACTGGTCTGTGGCTCTGCCACTACTAAAACATGATCAGCTAAAAACTTTTAAAACTTGTTAGACTGTGACAGTGTTCCCACTTCAAAGTTTGTGGTTTGTCTAGTTACTTTAACCAAGTAATGGTGCTTTTAAAGAGCAAGACGACAGCTTTGTGTTATTTTCCTTACTGGATAGTTTGAAAAATTCTTAATAATTGTATCGTAAATGTCTGTAAAGAAAATATAATCCCGTGTGTACCATCATTATAGTATAAAGCGGAAGAGTTTGTTTGTTTATTTGAACGCGCTAATCTCAGGAACAACCAGTGATAGCTGCTAAACTCTTGAGGAAGGTTATAGTTATAGGCTGATGATGAAAACATCATCAATTATCCATATACCATCGCTATGGGGGCAACGCCGCGAGGGCGCTACTAGTTTTCAATATTCACGTTGAGGAATAAAGGTTGAATTGTATTATGTTTTCTGAGTGTAGACTGACAGGTGTTCCACCAACGCGCTCAGCCAATTAAGGATTCCATTATCTGTTATAATATAATCGGGTTCATTTCATATTGCGACTGTTACTGGTATAAATGTATCGCAATTTTCAACTGCATCCTTAGGTATATTCTATTGTCCGTTTACCAAAGTTTCATGCGTAATAAGGGTCCTCTTGTTGGACTAGTCTTGTTTGAGCTTGTTTGTTAATACTGGTTAAATCTACCTCATTTGGACTGGTATAAAACATTTGTGCAGCTACTACCCACTTCGTTCGAAATAAATTCGGCATGATCGAGCTTGTCATTGTGATCCCCTGCACTCTTGCATGTTTTATAAGTCGTGATGACAGGTCGCGTCCGATGTTCCGCGTTAATTCATAATGCGGCCAGATCGATTCACTTTGCCTTTGAAGATACCCTTGTCCATCGATTTTACAAGCGTCTTACGAACACTGTTCTTGGACTTGATTACTTTCCTTTATGAAATCTTATGCCACCTGGATCCATCCATCTTCATTTATCGAGTGATTTATTAATGAGGTTTCATTGTGTTGTGCTGTATATTCATCGGTAAATGAAATTGACCTTTAGAATTTTGTATTGTACAATACCTTCAATGCGTGTTTTGTTTTGATGACCTCAAAGTTTATAAGTTCAAAGGTTGTGATAGATTAAAAGACTTACATAGAGTCTTGGACAGTGGATAGCTAGGAAAGGCCTTCACCCAGCAGTGGATGAAGTAGATCTGCGGATTCTATTGATGATTATGGATTCACAAAATATTCATAGATACCTTCATGATCGCCTGTCATAATAATATCCATGCCACATGCCAGATTGCCAGCCTCTATAATGACTCTAGGTAAGAACAAACAACGGAATTCAAATATGAACAGACTCATGTTTCACACGCCTATTGTATCTATTCAGAATTGTAGAATAGGATTACTTTACGGTTTTCTAAAACAATGCTTAATCCACATAGTCTCTGCCTACACAGTGATCCTGCGCATTATAATAACCCAGTTCCCTCTGCCAAGATTATGTACTTATGTAGGATTTCTTCAAAGAGACTGGGCCGTTCTTATCAAGGGCTTATAAAACTATCCATTGAAGCGGCGACATCGGATAGACTGCCAAAAATATATCGAAAAATATCATTTTACCCATAAACAATGCCTTCATACCGGCAATATACAGGAGTATTTTGTTTCTGTATAATTTTTCAAATTGGTGCTCTAAGTGGAATACCTGTTTTATCTAGCAAGCTTCGAGTCAAAACGATAGAATATGTATTTGACAGACACAAGCTGGCGTGACAAATTGCTTCGTCTATTTTCAGCGAAACTGCTACGACTGGCTCAGTTTAGGCATCATTATCAAGCCCAAACATGTTATGAAACGTGTATGCGTATTCAAAATGTCTACTCGTTTTGTATTATCGAGGTTTCTATTGTAATTTACATTGGTCTAGTGTAGACTTCTAGACACTAATGATACTATTTATAATTATAACTTTGATTTCATCTCTTGGACGGAAGAGATTCTATAATCGTTTAAAAATTTCTAAATTCTATCTATCTGTGATTTTGGTTATTGTGTATTTGACATTACTCCTATACTCAGAGATGTCTCTAACTTACCACAGTAAACCACTGCAACGAGAAGGACAAAGCGTGTGGTGTTTTTTGTATAAAGTTTAAATGGGTGTTTCGCAGGACTCGTGTTTTTGGCATGTCCGGCCTTGCGAACCTATTAAAATGACCAGTTTCAGTATTGCTGTATTTTTATTTGGAAATAGTATACGAGTACGCTATTATGGCACTAGTAATATCCTCAATTATATACATAGGAAAGCTGTAATTAATTTCTAAAGTCGTGAAATCTAAGTTCTCTGGTGTGTCCGCGACACCCCTATCTGCATTCAATCGCTTATTACGCAATAATGAAATATAAATTGACACTTTTTATAACGTTAACGTTAATATAGATACTATTAGGTAGTGGTGAATCAAATTTCATGTTATTTTAACTCCACGTTACTGTTTTACAAAGCAAACAAATGTGTCCGCGATAAAAAACTAATTTCTTTGTCGCTAATTTCTTTGGCATTTTCCTAATTTCTTTGGCATTTTGCTAATTTCTTTAGCATTTTGCTAATTTCTTTGGCATTTTTCTAATTTCTTTGGACCAAACCTAATTTCAATGGGCACGAATATATTTAAACCACTAAAACTTCAAAACGGCTTTATCAAATTGAGGGCCGCTAACATTAAAATGCATGTCTTTGAGTGCTTAATTAGGTATGTTATTTTTTTTTTAAAAATAACCAAAAAAAAAATTGCGAAAATGGGGTACCGTTTTTCGGACCGCTTCTTGCGAATCATCCAAATACACCTTTTGTCTCATTTCGGAAAGTAATTGGTTATCCATTTATGAATGTTTTGGCAAGACTGCCAGTCTTGTGTCCCTGAAAACGTTTACTTTAGCCTCGGGTCCGGAACGGAGGACGTCCTTCGACGCGTTCTACGTCGTCGTACAATTTTATTGAAATACGCGCCGCTCGTGAACTTTTGCTCTTGCTTGCGTCAGATTTTTAGTAAATTCGACGCAAAATCACACTTTAAAATCAGACAGTTGAGATCAAACTCGCGGTATCTACCACCTTGCGCTTAAATGACATACCATGACAGCCTTCCCGTTTCATCCGCCTACAATTTGTAATGCATCCCACGGGGTACATATGAAAAGTCCGAAAACCGAAATGCCGATCCTTGAAATGCCGATGCTTGAAATAGCGAATGCTCGTAAAGTATAATGCTTAAAATGTAGAAGTTTTAAATGTAGAATGCTTAAAAGTCAGAATGCTCGAAATGCCGAAAGCCAAAATACCGTAGCTTAAAACAACGAAGCTTAAAATGCCGAAGCTCAAAATTTAGAATGCTTGAAATATAAAAGCTTGAAACCAGTAATGCTCGAAATAATTATGATGATGTAAAAATTTTTTTTTGTCTTTACTAATATTATTAAGAGGTAAAGTGTGTTTGTATGTAGGAGGTTATCCCAAAAACTACTCATCTGATTTAAAAAATTCTTTCACCTGTATTTAGAATGAACTTTCAGGTTGAACATAGCTATTATGTTATGTAGGTACCTACCTCGCGGACAACGCCGCGGGCGGAAGCTAGTTTTAAATACTAAAAAAGTCAGTACCTATGAAATAAATTTAACCTCGCACATAGATCTGTCAAAAAAGGTGTTTTCTGAAATGCTTCATAGATGTTTCATAGATACTTCATCGATGCTTCATATATGAAGCATCTATGAAGCAACGATGAAGCATTGATGAAGCATCGATGCTTCATAATATGAAGCATATATGAAGCATTTATGAAGCAGTTGATGAAAAATTAGATGTTTCATAGATGTTTCATAGATGAAGCATCTATGAAACATCTGATTTTTCATCAAAAGTGGCCACTTTAGACCTCCTGAACTTTGTATGGAAAAAAATATTTCCTGGTTTGATTCACACAAAACTTGGCATAAATAAACTTTGAAGTACTTACTTAAATAATGAAACAATATTTTATGTTACAAAACTACCCCTAGGGGGTGTGCAATAGACTCAGTGGTTCGATTCACTCACAAAATCGTAAAGTAGGTAAATAATGAACCGCAATGCTATGCTTTGCTAAGATTTGGTCTCATTTTATTCATTAATCTACCCGAGCGAAGCCGGGGCGGGCCACTTTAGTTTAGTATAATAACAATAATGTAGGTATTATACCTACCTAGTAGCTTATAAGTTATGTTAACAAATAAAGTTCTTTAATTTGATTTGATTTGAAAAACACACCTACAATTTCCTTGGCAGGCAGTTAGTAGCAGGCATGACGCTTGCTCACGTAAAGAAGTAGGCGTTTCCAAACAAAATTAAATACCTATCAACCAATTTAACACAATAATTACCTACCTACCTAAACTATAAATCGCACAATTACTAAACATTACTAATGAGATGATAGAATAGGTACGATGAAAACACTAAAAATTGCACATTTACACTGCTACCTAAGGCATAAGGGGTCCATTGAAATAGTTTTTGAGAAAATTACTAAAAAAAAAAAATTACTGAGGAGTTCTGTTGAACAGCTTCTGACTCCATCATCAGATCAGCTTAATGTTACCATCATATTGCATTGTCACTGATATCCTATCAAGTTTTTAAAAAATAAGTACCCGAATCGCGTATGCCTTTAAAATATGAAGAGTTACCTCAATTTCTCCAAGATCCCATCATCAGATCCTGACCTGATGATCAAAAGGAACATTGGAAAAGTGTACCCTTTCAAACAAAAAAAGAATCTTTGAAATCGAAAGTAACCGGCGAACATACACAAAAACACAAAGAAAAAGATTCCGACGAATTGAGAACCTCCTCCTTTTTTTTTAAAGTAAGTAAGTACTAAAAAATACAATACTTTATGTAAGTACTTATTTCGATCATTTTCGATGTTTTAGTCATTCGGCATTTGGAACTTATACTTATTGAGCATTCTGCTTTGTAAACGTTCGGCAATTCAAACTTTCGGCATTTCGAGCATTCTGACTTTTAGCTTTCGACCTTACAAACTTCTATCTTTCAAGCTTTCTACATTTCAACCGTTCTACATATCGAATTTCACTATTTTAAGCATCGGCATTTCAAGGATCGGCATTTCGGTTTTCGGACTTTTCATATGTACCCATCCCACGTTAGCTATTTGTTCTATGAGCTTACTTCGAATATTACAAATATTTACGTTCCGTTATACTTTTACGGGTTATTCATGACTTCATGACGCACAATTACATTTGCATAGGTCGGTCGTTAACTTGTTTAATAGTTTTAAATAGGTTGAGTTTCATAACAGTTTCATGAACGTTGTTAACAAATTGACTTCTGAGACGACTAAACCTGAATGCTTTATGCTAACGTGATATAACATTTAATTAATAACTACCTACAATCTATCCACTCTTATACATACATGTAAACAAACTACTAATGTAAACACAATAAACATTAAAAGAGGCGCGCTTTTCACGGATTATTGACATTTTATGTTGTTTCTATGATATGTGATAGTATTGACGTAGTCCTTCATTGATAACACTCCCTCTGATATGAAAATAGATAAGTAACTTGTGTTTCTGTTCTGTAGGACCGAGAAAGCAAACATACCTACTATTAATTTATTCTATTATTTTGATATCCCTCATGTTATTGTACTAAAATATAACTATTTCCTTTCTTAAAATTACTCAATTATCCCTAAATAAAAATATGGATCATATCAATTGTGATATGAGTAACACATCTGTTAGTAATAGACACAGCCAATCATCATGGATTGCTGACAAGACAAGTTGACAACCGGGAAAACATAGGATTCTGTGTATCCTAATTATTAAAAGTAGGTAATTTAGCTCGACGACTAGGCTATAAAATCTGGAATTCGGAACATCAAATACTTATCTTAGATCTTTATTAGAAGAAAGTTATTTGAACACAGTACATTAGCTACCTACTGATTTAGTGGTTGGTGTATTGTGTGCATATTACATTACCGCGCCGCGAATGTAATTGTATCCGCGTCTAATTTATTAAAACGTGACTGCGGTCGCGTGCGCAACTGCGCAACTACAATGTATATCAATCTATCTATTCCATCTAAAGATCTACATGGCGTTCCAGCACAATTTATAAAGAAAAACTAAGATTTTGCATGATTTATAAATCGAGCTAGCTTGTGTCGAGTTGTTAGCGGGAGTTTAAGGCCCTACCCTGAGCTAAACACTATCACCTTGACTATACTCTCGATAAATAAAGTAAGTACTTAACTAAAAAGCCAACATGTATCTTTAACATTTTATCTTCGAATTTCACGTTTAATATTTTTATTTAACGTCGTATTTGCTTGATCAACGAAAAACCACTAAAAATAAGACAAATGTTCAACTTTTTCTAAAATCGATGTTATTTATGTTTTTGGCAAACACCATTGGCTACGTTATTTAATAATTAACGATCCTTATTATTACATACTTATTCGATTGGTTGATATAGTGATGAGAAATCTCCAAAAAAATTGCATTTTTGTTTTGTTTCGGAGCGTTCAGCAGTCGTAAGTACCGCGGCCGAACGCATGTTAAATCTAGCTTTATTTTAACGAAGCTAAGACAAATAGTTGAAGATGCACTGTGTGCTAATTTTAGGTTGGGGTAGCGCCTTAAGAAAATGGAAACACAACAAAGCACAGAAAAGCACAGAAAGAGTGAATACGAGACCAAGACTCACTGCAGTATTGGAAAACTATTCCATTCTATTCTATTGGACACAGAGGGAGATCGGTAGCGGTAAGCTAGGGATATACTTCAAATTTCACGGTAATACTAAAACGCTAGTTTTTTGTGACATTACGTAAAAATAAGTCAAGCACGAATGAGTCATCTTTTCTCGATATTTTACTAGGTCAGAATGTTCCTCCATGAGTAGGCGATCTAAAAAAAAAACTCACAGTGCTAATGATGACTGACAGGCTAGGTTCGCGTAATACGAGTGTAAAACCACGCCCACGTTCTATTACCCGCCCAAAAAACGTCAACAGAACTCCGTAACCTTGGCACGTACACCGATGTTTTGTACACAGCCTTCCTGGATAATATCCTACGCAATGAGAAAGGTGCTACCGCAAAAATTTCCTTTCGTGTTACACGAAAATACGTGTTTCGAATACTGTCTTAGGGCTTCGAATTGGCACAGAGTTATTTAAAAATCAATTTGGTACACATTCCGATTTGAAATTGGTATTGGTGCCCTTGGTACCTTATTATTTTTTGTGAATAGATTGCTTTCTATTATTGTTCTGGTTAACGCACAATAATTACATAATTGAAGTTGCACTCATCTATGTGCTAATTTTGCATGGAAGCATAATGCAATCCATGCAATAATGCATGTAAAATGTGAATTGAGAACCGAAGCCAAATAAAGTGTTCACTAGTAAATGACTCACTGGGTCTTTACCGTATACGAATTACTTAAGTTGCTGTCCATTTACATTAGTATTTCTTTCCTGAACCTCATTGATTTATTGAAACAGACACTACGTCAAAGCTATAATTGTTTTCAAATTGTGCTGTTTTTAACCGACTTCAAAAAAAGGAGATTCAACTCAATTCGTCAGAATCTTTTTTTGTACTTTTTTTATGCCGGTTATTATATACCGATTACTCAAAGATGACTGGACTGATTTGGATTTTTTTTTTTTTGAAAAGGTATATTTTTCGATTGGAGCCCCAACAATTTGTTGAGGATCTGTCGAGGATCTTCGGAGATATGAACAGAAATGCACCTCGAGAGTGCAGAAAATTGCTCATCTTATAACATTAAAGTCGGTTTTTTTAGTAAATTTACCCACTTAATGTTGAGTGATTCCTGCCCTGTTTCGTTCAACGTCTTGTCTGTTGGTATTCCTGTACGGCTGTCAAACCCTTATCTTTCCACATTTTATATCGGTATTGACAACAATGTTCATGTTTCTGTATAGAAAAACAGAATTTTAGAAGAAAATATGCAAAGAAATGAATATTTATTTATGTTGGGTTGACTCCATTTTTGATTCGCGCATACAACAACCTTACCTAGTATTGACTCGGAGCATTCCAAGTGGTATCACATTATAGTGCAAATAGTTTAATCTCTGACGTCACTCATTCCACCTGGCATGCCATTGGCCAGCAAATAGTTTATCCTCGGCACTAATAGGACGATCGGACAATGATTGCCACTTCCTCTTATGCCTTCCAATTAACCACTTGCCCCTTTAACTGGTCAGCGCACGGCCTAATGGTTATTGTTTTTCTGACCATCCTTGGTGCTGGACCGTCTTTGCTGGCCTTTCGCCTTGTTCAATTCAACGCTTCCCACGCATTTAACTAAGATTAATGATTCCTTACTTAGCTTTGATGTCTTCTAAATCTTGACTCGTAAAGAAACTGGATCATGACTGTAACCCCAAGGTGCAGAAGACATTCTATCGAATGTTTACGCATATACTAGTATAAATAGCATAAATTAAACGTTTGTTTTTATAAACACCACCTTAGGCTTATAACAGCAGACTCTGAATTACTTCACAGGTTTCTCTATCTTCGTAGTTTCTGTATTCATTTTATACGCCCATACGCTTTTCCCTTTTACCATTGAGTCTCAATAATGTGATAATGCATTGCTGTTACAAATTGCTGTTATTTGCATCAACTGCTAGCGATGCTATTAAGGCTGTTGATGTTGCCGGTGCATTTCTTATGTTAATTGAACCGTAATAATGTCTAGTGCTCTTTTCAGTACATTCATGCTGTTTAATGGTGATTCAAACTGTGACTCGCGTGTTTGATTTCAATGGTATGCAAACTTGTGAATGAATACCTATTTGTATTAGTGTTTAATTCCATGCTCATACATCATATGAATGGGTATTAAACCATTTTACTGTGTATGGAGTAGCGAACTCAGTAAAAATAAAAGTATTTCAAGGAGCAACACTGGGTCCTATTTTATTTTCTGTCTACGTTCGCTTCAATGCATAGAATATCTAACACATTAACCGGTACCAATCTAGGACGCAATATGAACTAGGTGGCGTGCCTTGAACACTTATCGTCTATAATTAACCAATGAAAACAACAACACTCATTGGCTTTGTTAAATAGCATTAAATAGGGACAACTACAGTTGAGCATGATTATGTATACGGTATTTTTAGATTGCGTGTGAAGGAAAACACTTTAAACTTATGATTTTACATGCATTTCATGCTAGACCAAACAGCAAAACTTAATGTTCCCTATATTTAGATACAAATTACATACAAATGGTTATTGAACATGATAATCTTTAAATTATGCTTGTCCTCTGAAACTTGTATGATCTCTTTAAATGAAAACAAGTAAAATAAAACTCAGAGTATTTCATCCATAAATTGTTTCATTAGAAGCACTCAATGTTATAGTTTTCTAGTATAATAATAAAGCTATCTAGAATCTAACGATAAAACTGGTTTAGAACCGGATGCCATTGTGGCATGGCAAGGTTCGATAGATGTCATACATATGAAGTAGCTTCCAAGCCTGCAACATTGTCTCTTGGAGCCAGACTTGCAACATTGTATCTTGGCTGCAGAGCCAATCAATCTTGCAGAGAGCAGTCCGCTCTTTACATCTTACATTATGATCAGGTTAAAAAGGCCGGTATAGCAGAATCACAATATGAATTGAACATATCGCACCCTCGGAAAGACAAGGTCCAAACTAGCCAAATTTTCAAAAATGAGTTAAATATGCAGAAATGCTTTAAAAACTTTTGATGCTTTAAATGCTTTAAAAACTTTAAAAACTTTTAAAAACTTTTGATAAAGCACTTCTGCATATTTAACTCATTTTTGAAAATTTGGCTAGTTCGGACCTTGTCCTTCCGAGGGTGCGATATATGATACTAGCGGACGCCCGCGGCTTCGCCCGCGTGGACTACTATTTTTTATCCCACGGGAACCGTGCAATGTTTCGGGATAAAAAGTAGCCTATGTCCTATTCCCGGTTATTATCTATCTACATTCTAAATTTCATCAAAATCGGTTTAGTAGTTATGGAGATACGTGGCAACAAACATTCACACACACACACACGGACTTTCGCCTTTATAATATTAGTAGGATGCCGTCTCTTTTCATTGACTGAGAGTGACAAGAATGGCATATAATGTAATTCCTATTGTAAGTCTGCTATAATAGCCTTGGCTATATTGAAAATTTAAAAAACAGACTTCAATGTTATAAGCTGATCAATTTTCTGCACTCTCGATATGCATTTTTGTTCATAACTCCGAAGATCCTCGACAGATCCTCACCAAATTATGGCACCAACTGGAAAGTATACCCTTTCAAACAAAATAAAAATCGGGTAACATAATATTAATGAACAGAAATGCACCTCGACAACATTGCAGTCGTCTTTTTTTTAATTTTATCACTTGAGAGATGAACTTTATGGTTTGAGATCATAGAATACTCTCCAAATTAAAACTCCTCATTCTCCAATCTCGTTTGTGAAATCGATTTTGGAAAGGAAAGGTAAGGTTCTGAGAAAGGTAAAGTTAATTATTAAGTCTAGCAGTAAAAGCACTTAAATAAGAAATCAATAGATTTAGTTGCCAGTTAAAATGAGAAAGCCGTACATGTCTCATTAACATTATCTGAATACACTTTCAGTCCTCGATTTAAGATTTATAACCATGTTTATTAGAAACCAAAAACCTCGAGAGAGTTATATAAATGGTCAAGATGTAATAGATCTGCGAACTGCGACAATTGGCATTTAATTAATTAGGTTCGTACGAACCCTTATCGGAGCACATTTAAAACCTACAAATTAGGAAATACTCATGAATTCAATGAATGCGGAAAAGAGACTGGGGTACCTCATTAGTATAATTTATCCTAATTAGTTCTGATAATCAAGATACCCTTTTGGAATGAATTTCCTGTGCATAGATTGTGGGGTAATTTTTGTTATCCGTTTACCATTCCGTATTTTGTCCAAATAAAAACTCTACAAATATTCGTCAGTCTGACTGATAGGTCATACCTTTAGCTTGACGCTGTTCTGTCAGTGCCCCCGCGCATTAGCGGCCAGGTCGCGCGGCCAGGCCGCTGCGGCCAACTATTTCTTCCTGGGCCGCTGGTCGCCTAGTGTGCGCACTTGCATATGTCACAGAAGAAATAGTTATCCGCAGCGGCCTGGCCGCTAATACGCGGGGGCACTTACACACATTTTATGTTTCAGCTTTACAAACTCATGAAGTTATATGAAGCAAGTCCCTGGGCTTGTGTGTAGAGCTCCTGCAAAATATTCTTTATTGTCATCATAACAAATAAAATTAGTTGAAAGTTTTGGGGGCATCTTTCTTTTCTAGGCCAGGCTTTATCGCGTTCACAATGTAGGTGGCATAACAACCGTATCTTTTACAGTTTGCTATTTTTTTCTAACCATAA
Organism: Camptogramma bilineatum; assembly: GCA_958496255.1. Lineage (NCBI taxonomy): Eukaryota > Metazoa > Arthropoda > Insecta > Lepidoptera > Geometridae > Camptogramma > Camptogramma bilineatum. Next base: position 3,552,171 of record OY292471.1, on the reverse strand, counting down.
ATTTTTGTATTCACCTAACTATAAAAATGAATAAACAGACTCCCTAACAATATTTGTCATTAGGTTCGAATGCCACCCATGCATCAGTTTATTTTTCGGTTATAAAATTTCAATACTCCTTGACTCACTCTTCACTCTCTAAACAGTGAAGTTAAATGTCCGTCGTGAGGAAACCTTCGGCTTAGTCAAATCCACACGTATTGAACATGTCTTTCCTATGAATGAGGCCGATTAACGCGTCCAATGCCATGCCTGGGCCGCACCGGCGCCTACACAAGTGCACTTGAAGTTTTAAGGAATCGTTTGAGTGGGCAAGCCATCTCTATCTCAAAATGACCCAGGCACTAGAAAGTCCCTTTGAATCTGAGAATAGATTGCCTCTTTACGTTGTGTAAATCATATAAGCAGAAGATGAAAAGTCCGATTTTTTTTGTTGTTTCTGCCATTGTCATATCATTAACGTGGTATCGTTTGTTCCAGAACAACAAGTGCTGGTCAGGCGCCGGGCCGGGCTGCTGCGCCGAGCCCGTCGTGCCGAGTCGCGCGTGCGATGCGGAGCGGTCACCTCCCGCGCCGCCCCCCGCCCCGCCTGTGCTCTGCACCAGACCCTGCTGTCGCGACGCAACGTGAGTACTCCACATTCATGATACTAGATGTTCAATATGAAAGCAAACGTAGTGTTGGACGCCTTTAGACATGGAGCGACGAAGGCTGGTAAGAGCTGGGTGACAGAAACCGAGGATCGTGCTCAGTTACGCACAATTAGATAGACCTATGATGATGAATATGACAGCGAGCCGCTCTAGTCCCGAAAAACTGCTCATCATTGGGCTCTACTTACTTCCTTTTTAGGGGAAATGAGGTAAGGACCTCGAACCAGTTCTTTTCCGGTGTAACCTAAAAATGTGAAACAGCAGCAGTCATAGTAACCTACAGCATAAGAATTCGTATTGTCTATAGTATTTAATTTTTTTTGCCGAGCTAAGCACTGTAGGTCGATTCTAAAAAAAAACTTTTTAATCAAAGCAAAACATTAACTATTTTATTTTTGTTTCTTAATCTACTAATGATCAATGAGGTAAGGTTACTCTGTTGTGATGACGTTTTCAAACAAATTACCAATGAGGTTTCGTAAATTACTGTCATTTTCGAGAACGAAACAAAACGCAGCAGCAATTATACTACGACGGTTACATCCTCAAGATCATAATATTTTTGACCATGTAGTTTCACTTCTCAATGTACTAGGGCATCACATAATTTTAGAGTACTGTAAAATCTGTAAAATTAAAGCATTAGTAACAAAATAATGCCACTCGGATCTGGCATCCCTATATTTACCCTACCCGCTCGGCTCGCGCCAACTTCATTCGTTTCTTATGTGCGGGCATCGCAACATCGCAATAATTACGAAATTATTTTTTTCGCAAGAAAGTTATAATTAAAAGTTTATAATTGGTAAAACAACGTAAACGAAGTGGTGATTATAGAATAAGAAAGAAGATTAAACTTTTGGAAAGGAAACATCATCGTCTACGAGAGATGAAGGGAGGTAACAGTTTTTTGTTTACTCAATTTCACCCAATAATCAAAAAATATTACCTATAGATGCATACGACAAATAATACCGTAAATTATTTACGACAAATAATTTTTACATGTCGACAATTCACATTAAAAAATATGTGACTACCTTCATTTTATTTTTGTCTCGTGTTTATTGTTGTATTGTTTATCGTTGCATTGTGATATTTATCCATCATGATAAACGATTTAGATTACGTCTTAGTAATAACAATTTTGTCAAAGTGACAAAAACTGCCGGTGTTTTTTTTCTTTGCACACAGGTCACCAACGATGTTGAAATACCAACCTGCGATACATTACGCGACGAGCTCGCGTTTGATAATTATCGCTCAGTCTCGTTTCGTCACATTATGACGACCAATGACTTTAAAACAATAAAAAGGGCAGACTGCAGATTGGATGGATATGTCTACCTGCCAACACAGGTCAAGGGTGTAAAAAGCCTAGGTCCCCTGCGTTATACTGCGTGACGTGATCACGTTTGATATCGCTTAGTCCGGAATGACTTTAAAATAACAACAAACTGCAAACTGCAGATTGTAAGTATGTCTACCTGTGCATACAAGTCAAGGAGGTGGAAAACCTACCTGCGTTATACTGCGTGACGCGATCACGTTTGATATCGCCCAAATGACTTTAAAAAACAATTAAAACGGCAGACTGTGGATTGGATGTATGTATATGTTTACCTGCCCACACAGGTTAAGGGTGTAAAAAACCTAGGTCCCCTGCGTTATACTGCGTGACGCGATCACGTTTGATATCGCTTAGTCCGTAATGACTTTAAAATAACGACAACTGCAAACTACAGATTGTAAGTATGTCTACCTGTGCATACAATTCAAGAAGGTAAAAAACCTACCTGTGTGACGCGATCATGTTTGATATCGCTTAGTCCATAATGACTTTAAAATAACAACAACTGCAAACTACAGATTGTAAGTACCTGTGCATACAAGTCAAGGAGGTGGAAAATCTACCTATACTGGGTGACGCGATCACTTTCAATATCGCTCAGTCTCGTGTCGTCGTGTAATGACGACCAATGACTTTAAAACAATAAAACTGCAAACTGCAGATCGTAAGTATATGAACGTAAGTATGTATATGTCTATCTGTGCATAAAGGTCAAGGGTGATATATATCTACCCAGCGTTATAGCGCGATGCGATCACGTTTGATTTCGCTTAGTTTCGTGTCGTCACGTGATGACGACCACTGTTTTTAAAATAATAAAAACTGCAAACTGCAGATGGTAAGTATTATTATGTATACCTACCTGCCCAATACCTACCTATGTGATATTGTGTGACGCGATCACGTTTGATATCGTTCAGTCTTGTTTTATTACGTGATGACGATCAATGGTTTTAAAATAATAAAAACTGCAAACTGCAGATTGTAAGTATGTTTACCTGTAAGTATTGTGTCATACTGCGTGACGCGAACAAGTTTCTATCGCTCAGTCTCATGTCGTCACGTGACGACGACCAATGACATTAAATCCAATAACAACTACAGACTGCACATTGTACTGTACAGGTTATATTACCTGACTTTTGTAACTTTGATGAAAGCGTAGTATGTCTTCTACCACTCTCAGAGCGCGGCTATTATAATACCAGACTCCATCACCGGGAGCTCTACTTTATTTGTCATAGTCAGACCATGACAATCGGTTCATGCATTATGTCTGAATAAAGAAATATATTATTATTATAATTATTATAATTATCTATCTTTATAGGAACTCTCTAAACGTTGGGGTCGGATTCTGGTGGAAGGTGACCGAGACCAAGAAAACCAAAGAGACCTCGTAAAAAAGACTTTAATATTTAAATATTCTATAAATATAAAGGCCTTCAGATTAAAAGGTATGACCTTAGCTTACTCTCTAGATCGAAGCAGGAGCAGACAAACTGGAAGGCCATTCCAGAACTAAACCACCCAGACCATTCAGGTGGGGTGGACCGAAGAACAGATGCCAAATCTGAGGTAATCGTCTTAAGATGGGTACCCGTTCCAAGGGCGGAGACCACCACCTGCCGCGAGCTCTTCCTGCACCAAGACTGAGTTCAGGACCCGCAAAACGCATAAGAGGTAAGTAATACTACTTCAAGCTAACAATTTGCGCTATTTTATGCTAATTACTGCGCACTCTGCTGTACCCAATGATCTTCCACTATACCTTATAAACTGAGGTAGATGTGTTGTGTTGTGCCCCGCTCCGCGTGGCAAATTAACTTCGGGCTGGATAGCTTGAGTCAACTTGGTCGCTCGTCACAGGCTGTCATTTGCGACTTGCTGCTCACGTAATTGTGAAAATTATATTTATCTCGTTCTGACAACGAGGTTTTGTATTTCTCTGCTATCTTTTGGTTTCTTGAGTGATGTAATGTAAACGAAGCTGCGAATATTCTACCTACTTAGCTGTAAAATAATTTCGCCGCGTTTGAAAGCTTTTATAATGAGTTTAATTAATATAACTCTCTGTTGGAAAAATATCATTAGCTGTACCTAGCTATATGAATGGATTTAAAATCCCGTTTAATAGTAGGCCTCCTGTACAAATGTTGGAACAAGCTAACCAAATGTTTAGCAATACGGAGTTACTCGTAGAGCAGTTATGTTCAGCTACTCATAAGTTATAGTCATCAGAATCTGTGATGCTTACATAAAACATATTCCGGACCATTTTTATCTAAAACTTTTTTGACAAATTATTCGTGAAGGCACTTCTAGATTTAGTGTTAAGTCGATTTATCTTTCAGTCAATATTTTAAAATAGTAGATACTTGCACCGCTGCTAAATTACTTATTAAAGACTGCTTCATGGCTATGATAGACTTGCAAGATACATATGTTTTTTAGTACCCGGTCCATAAGGGCCTATCATTTCTTATGTATCTAAGAAATACGGACTGATTCTAGTCATTTATTAAAATGAAATTCAGTGCATAAATGATACTTATAATTGCCACGACAGAGTCAAGGAAACCTTCAAGATTGGGTTTTATTATTATTAACCATAAAAAAAGTAACCTTATCTCATTTAAAAAAATAAAAAAGAAAACAACTTTTTGAGTTCGAATTAGACTCTCGTACCTAACAGGTGCCTGAATTTGGCAGAATTTTAACACAAATAGAACACTTATCTTGTTAAAACTCGTTCACTAACCCTAAGGGATTTCACGAAATTTTTTCGTGTTACTTTGCTCAGCTTGTCCTTCAGTTGCCCGTGAACGGCTATAGGTCCGCTTCGAATCGGCTTGAAATTGAAAAATTTATATTTTCTTTGATTTAACGACTATGACTCCTACATGGTACACAACACACATATACCTACGAGTAGCTTATATCCAGATTTGTCTTTGTGGCGAAATTATATTTTAATTTCAAATAATCCTCTTTATGGTATTAGATTTTTATGAATGCGTCTTAATTTTAACGGAGAACATGTAAACGGTTTCTAGGACTGCCGAGCCAGATACACTATCAACCTTTTAGAACTTAAAGCCGCTTCTATAGAATTACAGTGTTACGCTGGCAAATCGATACAAAATAAATTTTGATCCATAACGATAAAACGAACGCGATATGTAATTATGATGAGGAGGTGTCCAGTTTAATTAAGCATTTAAACAATTTAAGTAGTAAGATCTAGTAGCGGCGTTATAGTGTAGCATCTTTGAAAAATCCAAAATCAAAAAGGAAGCTGGACCAGGGATCCAGATGTTTTTTTAATTATTATCGATACAATATGGAGTCTATCTCAAACAAGTTTGAATGATTTATGAAAATTATTTATTTGCCACTAGAATAAATATGTAAATGTCATAAGTTCGTCTCTTGAAACGAGATCCGTCCGCATTCGATATCGATGCGTTTACTCTAGACTGGAGTGTTTATTTCTTTCTACACATTCCCTCCTTTTTTCATTCATTTTAATATAATAATAATAATAATAACGTTTATTTATCTCAACGTTATTCATTTTAATATACTTAAGTAAACTAAGCAATAATCGTGCTACTAGAATTGGTCGTCCCTTATTGGCCTAGCGGCCTTGGTACCATGGTACCCATTGTTCATAAAAATATATATATTTATATCTCAAGGCAAACTAGTTTACATAATACCACATTAGGTACTCTTTTCAACTTTCAGACTCTGGCAGCGACACCCTAGTGTCATCGCTGTTATTGAGCAAGCCTACTCAAGACAAGCACTGTAAGCAAGTGCTATAAAATTGATATAATTACTTACCTATCAACTTTTTCTAAAAGTTCTTTAAAACAATAATAACTGTGATTCTACAAAATGGTGGCAATTTTTTGCACCAAACTTTAAATTGAATTTTTAGAAGTTATATTCTATTTGTAATCGATTTTCTAGTTAGCGAATATAAATCTGGGTCAAATTATTCGACTTTGAATACTTGTCATTCAGCGCTTGCTCTGATATTTCGTAAACGGATGAGTCAAGATGATAGAATAGAACTAAACTTTGTTTTTTTCCAATAATGAAAATAATCTGAAATCTGAATCTTGTAGGTGCTTGATCATCTTTCGAAATTATTTCCTAAACAGATAATTTTTTCTTACAAAACGATACATAATGCGAGTGTCTCGACAATAAGCCGATAGATAATACAGATTTTGTCAGTCAAATAGTGGCGTCTATGCGTAACGGAGTCCCACTAGATATTTTATAATGAACCGACTCGTTTGGTCAGAAGTTCTACATTTGACCCAAAATGATGAGCGTGATGTATTTGGGTTTTTTGTAAAATATTTTAAGTATTCTATCGGTTTCACCAATATTTAAATAATTGAATATTTTGAATTGAATATTTATTTATTTGCAGATTCAATTTTTTGTCAAAACATGCAATCTTAAGTTGATTGTAAGACATCATTAGGTATTAATGTACCTACCTGCTTTTGCGTTAACCGCTTATGTCGTTAAAGGTCGCTAAACATCTACATGGTCAAAAATATTATGATCTTGAGGATGTAACCGTCGTAGTATAATTGATGGTTAAACAAACTTACCAAGTGAAGTTTGGCCATAATTATACGAGACGGTTACATCCGAAGAGATCAAGAAGGTCCCACCCGAACCCATAAAGGCCCTTGCTACTTTAACGACATAAGTGTCTCTGAAGAAATGAAGTTGGCGCGAGCCGAGCGGGTAGGGTAAATATAGGGATGCCAGATCCGAGTGGCATTATTTTGTTACTAATGCTTTAATTTTACAGATTTTACAGTACTCTAAAATTATGTGATGCCCTAGTACATTGAGAAGTGAAACTACATGGTCAAAAATATTATGATCTCTTCGGATGTAACCGTCTCGTATAATTATGGCCAAACTTCACTTGGTAAGTTTGTTTAACCATCAATTATACTTGAATGGTTGACGTCGTAAAATAGAGGAATTGTAGCCCTGGTCAAGGCTTTCTTCCTAATTAGTAGTAATTATAATTATATTCATTATCATAATTAGGCATAATTCTTACCGACCATTATTGTGGGTTCTAAATTTTACGAAATTTATAACTAGATACTACATTTATTGATTTATTTACTTGCGCTTTCTCTACGTTTTTTGTACTAGTGAGATAGTTTATTTAGCATTTTAAGAATTCTCGCCATCTTTGGACCCAATGAAAATACAGTAGGTATTAAAATGCATATTTTATAGAAAATCAGCTTTTGAATTATCTCAATTGAAACTTATATGTATACCTACTTATAAATTTATAAATGGCCAGCAAATTCCTCACCAACAATAGCATCTAATTAAAAACAAACACCAATGCACGCCGAGTTCTTTCACAGTTGCAAAGCAATGTTCGCATGCGCAGGTTACTTATTATTAAATTCCGAGAAATTTGGGGTATTTGTGCGACCCTCGCTACCTGACATCCCCTTCTCACCCTCCGTAGTACGACCGCGTCATTCCACCCTTGGAAACGTACAATGCGTGAGCGCAGAGCGTCGCTTCTACTTCTAGTTTTAAATTTAGTGCTAGACGGTTTATGATATTTTTAGTGTTTTTGATGTATAGTGATAATGTGAATATGGATCTATCGATACCGAGGCTCAAGTTTGAATGTGATGATGATGATTACGCGGAGTTCGACTTGGATGGAGTGTGAGTTTCCTATTATTATTTAAATGAATAATCGATTTTCCAAACAAATCGAATTAAACACAAAAGTCTAAAAAAACTTTATTTTTTCTTTTTCTAAAAAGTTTTTGACATTTTAAAACAAAACTTCTATAAAATCCGAGTAGGTCTCTTGCTAGAAACAAAACACTTATGTGTTTCAGTTAAATTATACAATACCTACATATAAATAATAATAACGTTTATTTAAAGTTAAAGTTTCGCGAGAAATTATCTCTGTAATTATTGTTTCCATGACAAGATTCGTTTAAAACTTTGAAAGCTTTATCTTAGCGTAAATTCTCCGACGTTACAATTTTTGCCACTAACAAATTGTTGGAATGTGCAGGCAAGTGGCATTTTTGGACCGGTGCGCGGTCCCGACGGTCTTTTTGTGACGATTCTATATTTAGTTGCGATGAATTTTTATAAGAGCGGCGAGAATTCTACCTGATATACCTTTTTTATTTCGTTTCTTTTGCATTATTTATCATTTTGATCATTGAATATTGGTTTTATATTTATGTCTTATTCCAAATATTGCAAACTAACCACCTACTTGTTATGAATATGAAATGAGTGTGATACAGTTCTTATTTATGTAGGTATTTACAAAAAAAAAGAATTTTATCAAGTATCAGGGCTAAAATGGCCGCTATATTATGTCGTTCTTGTCACTCTCAAGGTGCGTCCAGATATCACGTACCCTGGGTACGCGTAGTCAGTATACGCGTGTCCAGAACGCCTAGTCCATAGCTGTGGCTACGCGTACAGTGTACGCGTAGCTACAGGTACAGACTTGGCGTTCTGGACACGCGTAACCTGACTACGCGTACCCAGGGCACGCGATATCTGGACGCAGCTTAAGGCTTGTTTCACTCTTCAGCGTGTCGCCGGTCGCGTTCGCGAGTTGACCATTCACAGCACATTTCTCTGTGCTGTGAATGGTCAAAATTAATTTCTCTGTGACTGTGAATGGTCAACTCGCGGACGCGACCGGCGACACGCTGAAGAGTGAAACAAGCCTTAGTCTATGAAAAGAGACGCCATACAGTTCAATTCCTATTGCGATTCTGCTACAACGGCCTTTTTAACCCCGCTGGTGCCTAAAACACGAGCTTCGCTTTGTTGGAGACTAGATGGCGATTTTAATTATGTATTTGTATGTATTTCCAAAAAAAGAGTAAAATCAAAAGTCAAAGTCAAATACGCACGCATTTCATTTTGATTATTCATTTAAATAACTTACGGGGCGGGGCGGGGCGCGTCTTTGTACCAAAAACACTTACTATTATTAATCTACATAATAATGTTTAAATTTATTGGTATTGAAGATACTGCTAAATCAACACAGACGATACCATACCCTGATAAGCTATACATGTTTACTTGAAAATTGGCAAACATCTGCTAAGTCTGAGCTGATAAGACTGGAAATTCAGCTGGCCATACAGTTTTATACTTCCAAGAACACTGCAATAACCTTCAAAAGTTTGTTCCTTCTTTATCTACAAGAATAAAAAACATGAGATCTGTTTAAGTCTTGTTTCATGAGATGATAAACAGAGCTTTATACTTTAGTGCGAGTGGCGTGCAAAGGTTAGAACGATGCACACAGAAAATAAGGCAGCCAAAAGAGCTTATTCTGAATGAATAGTTTTTTGAAGAATGAATTTTCTGAGAGATGACCGCAAGTGGCATTACGAGCTGAGCGCTTCCGTGCTTCGGAGGGCACGGTAAATTGTCGGTCCCGGCTTTTAAGTCGTTAAGCCATGACGGAGGTCTTCAGGCGACCTATAAACTCCGTCACCAGAGCCACTAGCTAATATGAACTTACTTTTTAACCCACTTTAAAAAAAAGGAGGTTTTCAATTCGTCGGTTTTTTTTTTGTTTTTGAAAGGTATACTTTCCGATGAGTGCCACAAAAATTTGGTGAGGATCTGTCTAGGATCTTCGGAGTTTTGAACAGAAATGCACCCCGAGAGTGCAAAAAACTGCTCAGCTTATGACATTAAAAATGGTTTTTATAAATTTTTAATTTAGCCACTTTATAACAGAGTTTTGTTTGGTTCCAGCGTCGGAGATAGCGGTGATCAGCGTCGGACGCAAGTACACAAGACGGCACCCTCGGCCGCAACGACGACGGCGCACAGCAAGCAGCTGGCGGCGGGCGGTGCGAACCACCCGCCCCAGCCGCAAGGTAACCACAAACGTAATGTCAACCAATTGTTGTTACCTCCTCAACACACAGTGCCGTAACTAGAGCGGTGCAGAGACCCCTGGAGAGACGCAGAAATGTCTAGAACAGGACCTACTTTTGTATCAGTTTACGTTGGCACTCGCACCGGTCGCAATAAAGGCTAGTTACGGCACTGGGCGCACACAGAAACAAATCATACAACACACATCCCATACATACGACTTCTTTCGGATTTCAATTTGCAATCATTATTATTTTTTTTTAGCCTGCATCATCATCCCATTGCAAGGCAAAGGCCTCCTTATCCCCACCACCTTTTCACGGTCCAGTGCAATAGGCAATATGCGTCTGATTCAAAAGCGGGTTAAACGTATTTTTTAACCGACTTCCAAAAAGGAGGAGGTTCTCAAGTCGACTGTATGTTTTTTTTTTTTTTTTTTTTTTTTTTTTTTTTTTTTTGTATGTGTGTTACGCGATTTCTCCGTCAATTGTGGACCGATTTTGAAAATTCTTTTTTTGTTACAAAGGGTATACTCCCGAGGTGGTCCCATCGTCACCAAATCAGGATCTGATGAAGGGATCCCATGGAAATCGAGGGAAACCCTCAAATTTTATGGTTTTTATTGTGTTTGTAGAACTATCGGGCTGAAATTTTGCACACTTATAGATTCTTGGTGACAATGAAATATTATGGTATCAACAAGCTGATCTGATGATGGAGTCAAGAGCTGTTCAACAGAACTCCTCAGTAAATAGGCCGATTGAGTTGAAACTCGGCATATTTTGTCAAGTTCCGACCACAATGTAATAATATGGTGACAGCGAGCTGATCTGATGATGGAGTCAAGAGCTGCTCATCAGAACTCCTCAATAAATTGGCCGATTGAGTTGAAACTCGAAACTCAGCATATCTGTGAAGTTCCGACTACAATGTAATAATATGGTAATAATATGGTCACAGCGAGCTGATCTGTCGATGGAGTCAGGACCTGTTCCATGGAACTTTTTAGTGACATGGGTATCAAATGAAAGGGCTTGATGAGCGAAACACAATAAGTAAGGTGACGTCATTCTAAATAAAAAAATTAAACACTAAAAATGGAAAAATAAAAAATTTTCAAAAAAAAATACTCAACCGACTTCAAAACATCTTGCACTGAAAAGCAAAAAATAAGAATATAAACAGATTTGTTTCATTACTAATTAAATTATTTATGTTATAATGTTGAAGTCGGTGTAAATAAAATAATGAATAAGAATATTAAATTTTATGCACACCGATTTCAACATTATAAAATAAATAATGTAATTAGTAATGAAACAAATCTGTTTATATTCTTATTTTTTGCTTTTCAGTGCAAGATGTTTTGAAGTCGGTTGAGTATTTTTTTTTGAAAATTTTTTATCTATGAACATTATGGCTTTAGAATTATGTGTGTGTAATTATTTTTTAATATTATTTCATTTTCGCTTAGAAATTAATAATTAAAAAGTGCAAAAATATAGTGGGAATTTCATAAGACTTGAAACGCAACGCTATTTGTCACGTATGCTGTGACGTCACACTCCTTCAAACTCGACAGAAAGTTTTTTTTTCTACCTACAAGCGCGTGTAATTTTGGTGACTTGTGACGTCACGTCCGTTTCAAGTGCATGAAAATGTTGGTAAATTTTAAAAATTATTTTTGTTATAAAATTTTAGTTTTTCGGCGCTGGAATTTTTGTTACGGTTATTTGACGATATAACCTATCGTTTAAAACCATAAAAAAAATTGATGCATATTGCCTATTGCAATCTTTTGTGAACAAGTCTAGTTCGACCCGCCCTCTCAGTCTGAATTGGCTATGGTCATGACAAAGAACATTTATCACTAGTAAATCAAACAAATAATCATGATCTGAAAAGGAGACGTTATTTGAGTTTTTTGAAAAGAGAGGGATCTCTCTTTTTATTGCCATGAAAGAGACAGTGATAAAAAGTTGGTAGTCTTTGCATTTTCTATCTCTTGTCTAACAGAGCAAAGGTCTCCACGATGTCTCTCAAACAATCTCTTAATTTCATTTTCCACCACTCCCTTTATTGTTCCAACTAAATGTGTTAGCGATAAAAAAAAATCTTCAATATGTAGTGAAGATACTCAAACTCATACTTTCAAACACTATACAAATACTAACTCCTAACACGAGGCTACGCACCTATTCGCTATGACAATACTTAAAACTTTATTCCTGTGATTCAACAATGACTCACTGGTTTTTGCTTGGTCTTCATCGTCTAAAAATGCGAGGCGAAGAATGTGTTTTATTATAATTAAATTAATTCAAGAAATACGTTATTTAGCTGTCATAAATAACGTTTCACGTTTGTCATAGTAATAGGTGCATGGCCCACGTTGGATTCGGAATGCTGTATAAAAATTCAACCAACCTGACAGGAGGTAACAATGCTCGGGGGCCGTGGGATCAGAACCTGTAGTTTGTTTGAACTTTCATGCACTTTCACATCCTTTTCTGATGCACTTATTAGGTGATCTTGAACCGCAGTCAAGCGTGTTTGTACACACAAGAACATTTTGAAGATTTCTAAGACCTTTCACTGTTTGTTGTGAATGGTTTTTAGAAGAAGTGTAGTTCTTGTACCACTCTGGTATACACGCGGGTCTCAGAAGAGTTTTACAATTTCTCTTTATAACTCTCAGAAATCTTTGTACGCAAATTCAAAGTAAACCGCTAATTGTAACATTGCCGACTCATACTTTCCAAATTAGTAATTAACAGTTACCTTGGAAACAGCTAACTTCTGTAACCTTACCGTCGTTATTGTTTCTTGTGTGCACAACTTTGCGATTTTGCTTTACTCCCGCAGAAACTTGAAAATTTTGACGAACAAACTTGAATCTTCAACAACTTTCCTTACTAAATTTTCTACATTCGGGTTGAAATTTGACGAAAAAGGTCCTCCATAAATTGGATTTCAGCGTATTTGGAATTTTAAAATGAAAGCATTCTATATGTAAATTACAAGGTCATGTAAAGAGTTTGCAAGGACAACCTTTCAATTTGTCGCAAAGCCTTCAGTTTTTACGCAAAAATGAGTAGGTAGCGTGTCAAGCCCATTACATTTTTAAGAGGACCAGTAGATATCTAAAACTTTTGCATAATCCATTTTAGTACACTCCCTGACATCCTCAGTAGATTCTGTGCCAACTTTTTTATATGGTTCGTAAACAAACATTATTTTCAAAGTTTTTTTCATTCTTAGGCTTATGTCATGTAGAATGCCTTGTGCTGAAGGCAAATTATCGAGAACTATTTATATGACAAGTACATCTATTACCAATAGAAACACAAATTTCGTCTTTCCGATTAGATCTGCAACAGTCCTGAAAGCAATTTGTATCTCTATCCTTTGAGTAGTTCCCTGGTATCTTTTGGTGTAATCCTGACCCTCGATTCGATTCCAATCCTTACCTTACTTTGAATTTTGCTCTATCGATCTTTGACTTCACGTATCGGTTTTTGAATCGAGTGTCGGGAGTAACCCCAGTGGGGTTAAAAATGCCGCTATAGCAAAATCACAATAGTAATTGCAATATATGCCGTTGTTGTTACTCTCAGTCTATGAAAAAGGTTGGCGTATAGTTCCATTTTCATGGCAATGATGATGGAATATCATAGGCAATAGTTCTTATCGTGATTCTGCTACAGCGGCCTTTTTAGCTCCGCTGTGCTGTATCGTCAATTGATTTCATGATGGAATTTAACTAATGTTGGCTCATCTCGTTTGTCTCCATGCCGCGACGAGCAGGCTCCGGTTGCGGCGCCGATGGCGACTACCAGCTGGTGCAGCATGAGGTGCTCTACTCCTCGTCCAATCGGTGAGTTTCCTACATTACGAAAAGCCACGCCACTTTTCCCGATCCTGAGCCAGCCAACTAAGGTTTTCTCGTTGCTTTTACAATAGCAGGTCAGACCTACACGTATTGACGATGTTTTTCTTGTTTTCGATCAAGCTTAGTGAATAATTTAGGTATTCGGCAAGGCTATTCCATCTCAACATTCTCCTAGGCACTACTAGCTACAGATGTTAGGATCTTATCTGAGCTGAACATAATATAACTTTTAACATCTTTAGTTCTTTTGACATCCCAGAATATCCGTAGATTCTAATGGAATCTACAGAGTAAACAATTCTATAAGTATAAAGTGACCTAGTCCATAATGCATTAGATTTGACGTTAGATCCTTTTGTGTATTTTCAATAGAAGTCCCGTTCGTTGGAACTGATACTTGCTGGACTGTGAAGACCTCAACAATGCCACATTATTGGATACTGATGCTAGCACAAAAGCCTGCTTTTACATTTATATTAAACAGTGCATTAGGCGCCATACGTTATGGAAGGCTATTGTGCAGACTAATGATATAGACAATACACTGAGGTCTTTAGTTATTGTTCTTTCTTGTTTGAGAATATTTAAGAATTTATAAGGTTCTGTAGTATCACGTATGGTATACCTATCATTTGCATTAGTCAAATCGTTAGTCACTCACTATGATTTACTAAGCAATAAAAACGTTAGCATATTTTGTTACGACTGCATATTCAAAGATAAATAAATATAGGTTGTAGTTTGACTACGCTAGAGGGGCGTCCTTTACTATGTAAGAGAATGGATCGTTGAAAACAAAGACCGCCCAAACGATGTTTAGTGCCATGGTTTTTCACCAGTTGAATGACCTTGCTCTAAGACAATCCTACTAATAGTATAAATGCGAAAGTTTGTGAGGATGTATGGATGTTTGTTACTCTTTCATGCAAAAACTACTAAACGGATTTTATGAATCTTGGAATATACATAGTTTATGACCTGGTATAACACATAGTTTACTTTTGATCCGGGAAAGTATCATGCGAGCGAAGCCGCGGGCGTTTAGTTCTATAATCCCAGTATTCTTATTAAATAAAAAATGAAATAATGACTTACAATTTTTTTTTCTAATGTCCAGGTACGAGGTGTTGGAGTTCCTCGGGCGAGGCACCTTCGGGCAAGTGGTCAAGTGCTGGAAGAAGGGCACCAACGAGATAGTCGCTATCAAGATCCTTAAGAACCACCCCAGCTATGCTCGCCAGGGGCAGATTGAGGTAAGATGTCTTCTACTATTGCGTATGTCAGTGTTCCGCAATCTTTTTATGCTCAATGTACATTTAGGATATCAGAAAATTTTGGAAGTAGTACACCATAAATAAAAAATTTTTATGCGAAACATGAGCTTGTTTAGTTGAGCATACGCGAAAATTTAGAGTAACTTAACTGAGATAGGTAACCTTATTTTTCCGAGGTACACCAACCAATGACCACGGTACACCAGTGTGCCATGGCATACCCTTTGCGGAACACTGGTGTATCTGCTGTAGTTGTCACAATACCTCGCTTCAGGCATGAATCAAACTTTTCGTGGTCATGTGCCCGTCAAGCACTCGCTATCGATAGTGACTCACTCTCACGCGTTTACTTACTGCAATAACTAATGGCGCATGTAAAGCGCATAGTGCAATAATTGTTCAATTTTCGTCCAGGCTTAAAATGAATGAGACATTCATAAAATTACCAAATGTTTAGAAGTTTTAATGAGAATACTTTGTTCTTTTTTGGAGTTAAATTAAAAGTAAAAAAATTTAAAAAAATATATTTTGGAAGGACTTCTGGTTTAAAACAAACTACATTGCACAACACCTTATCACATTCAACTGAATGAGAATTGTTGATATTCTGCCAAAAATACTTTTAAATCTCGTTCAGCATAACTCAGATCAAAGTTTTATGTGAGCAGACAAAAAATCGGTAAAAGTACGAAAAGTTTTTGCATAGAATAGTTTTAATCTAAAGGCGCTGTAACTTTCACTGTCTATTTATTTTTCATAGAGCGCTCTTGGCTTCCATTATGGCAAGTTTGGCTCCAGGCCAGACGCTGGTTGTTTGTGTTTACACACCGGAGTAGCTGGCAATACAATTTATATACGAAACCTCTTTGATGATCTTATAAAGTGCCCACAATTGGTGCTTATTTTTGCTCGGGCGACCTCAATTTGTCGCGGCATAGAGCTGATATAGCTAGCACAGGTATATAGGTCACTTTGCTGTTCGCTTTGCACACCTCAAAGATAGACTTCAAAATTTCCTTTGCCAGCTAAATCAAATTCACAGATTTGATTATTAGATGACTGAGTTAGTCTTAGCAATGTTTCGTCTCTTTCATTCTGTTTCAAAACTACCTTTCAATGAAAAGGACATGTTGTCTGTAATCATAAAAGTGACGATAAATTATATTACCAGTGGTTATTGCGTCGTAGATGCGCTGTTGTCGAATCATAGAACGTTCTATAGATATAACAGAGCTCGTAAGAATGCCCATTTATACTCGCTTGGCTATTATGCCTGCAGTAGGCAATCTCATGTTATATAGCGTAGGTCAGGTTTGCAATGACTCAAGGGTTATGCAACTTATTGTTGATTTATTTATATAAATCATGCTGAATCAAGGTCATGCAATACAAGACTTCTATGAAGCCTGTAAAGTGTAAACCATTCAAGTGGTTAATTAAAATGAAAAAAAAAAACCAACTTCAATGTTATAAGCTGAGCACTTTCGAGGTGCATTTCTATTCATAACTCCGAAGATCCTCGACAGATCCTCACCAAATGTTTATGGCACCAATCGGAAAGCAGGGTATACTTTTAAACAAAAAAAGAATTTTCCAAATCGGTCCAGTCGTCTTCGAGTAATCGGTGAACATACAAGAAAAACAGCACAAAAAAAAGATTCCGATGAATTGAGAACCTCCTCCTATTTTTGAAGTATGTCAAAAAGTATAATTAAAAACACTCTTACTCACCCTTACCCTGTTACTCAGTACTTACAGTAGTGTTGTTCAGTACTTTGTGAAATAAAATTAATATTTATCCAATGACAAAGTTGTCAGTCGCAAGGCTTGGTAGATAATAGAGATACTTTTGTTAGAACAATAAGTACAGTTTAATAAAAAATATATCGTAGATTTATAAATACCCCCTTCGTAGTCAGGAACCGTAGCCTTTTTTCATTGAAATCGTCGCCTTTTCTCGCTTATTTTGCCTTTACCTCCTTGTATTCTTACTCCCTTTTGTTCGTTTCCACCTCAATGAAACGCGATATTGTCGGCATTGACGAGAATAGCTCACCACCTTCTACGCTCATATGTTTGTCATTTCATAGTAACTGATATGCAGTGATGAGTTGTTTTGTCTTCTCAGAATTTCCCACTGAAGCTAAACTTTTATTTTACACAGATGTTAATCCTTGATTTTATGGCCCGTTCAAATGATCTCAGATTGATTTAACATTGACGATTAAAGAGACGTTATTGTGTTTTTGGTTTATTAGCTTCCGCTCGTGGCTTTGCTCGCGTGGTACCCCATTATAAAGCTAATGTTATTTTCAAAACCACGTACCTTCGGCTGTATTCTAAGTTTCATTAAGATCTATACAAACATCTATAATTTATAATATTGGTGTGGTTTTGTAGGATATAAAAATATCACGAAAAACATGGAAGAACATACTGATTTATTTTTAAATTAGCTCTATGGTGGGTTTAGTAGACCAAACGTTACGAAGCTAATTTTGTACGCACTATCAAGTACTCTTGTGCATTATTCATCCACTTTTATCTACTTACGTATTTCTTTGTGAAAGATTAAGAAAAACGCCGTTCTATAGATCGCGTCATGTAAAAAGAACGCTGTGTGTTTTGTCTCATGTTTGAATATGGGTTACCCATTCACAAAAATGAGACAAAACACACCCCCTCCACTTTCTTCCAGCGTTCTTTTTACATGTTTGGCCTAAACTTAGTAGCTACCGTTACAAACAACATCACCTTTTATAATAAAGATTATGTAACTTATCTAACTCTTTCTTCCAGGTGTCAATCCTCTCGCGTCTATCGCAAGAGTCAGCGGACGAGTTCAACTTCGTCCGCGCGTACGAATGCTTCCAGCATCGCTCTCACACCTGCCTCGTCTTTGAGATGCTGGAGCAGAACTTGTACGACTTCCTCAAACAGAACAAGTTCTCGCCTCTCCCTCTCAAGTATATCCGGCCGATACTGCAGCAGGTTCTCACTGCGCTGCTGAAGCTCAAAGTGAGTACTCCTTTAGGATTCTGCTCGCCTGGTACTTTAACAATAAAACGTCATCACATCAGCAGATCTACTCCCAAAACTAAAAACGATATAACGTGTCAATTTTTGTAGCTCAGCCTGGTTATTCATCAGCTTTCAGTTGGTTATTGTTCCGTTTCCACCAACATAAGATGAGCTACGATGGCACGATATATCGTTTCCGATTTTGGAATCTGTCATGTTCAAAAGATTTTTTTACCGAATCCCACCTTTGCCACGCCAAAAAGTGATCCTTTTACTTACCGAAATGAAATTATATTACACAAATAGTCAATCTACTGAAACCTACCAAGTATTTAAGATTTTGTAGATCAACCTGATCAAATACATATTTGGCACATTTTGTACATGAAATACAAGCACATTGCCGCTTAAAACTCTTAAAAGATTTACTAATGCCTGAATATTGAAACGCTACTTAAATATTTGAGACGTTATTCTGTGAATCGTATACAAAAAATGACAGTTAATGTCAATGATAAGCACCACTTAAACTAACTAGCGTTTCGGTGTTCGGGCGTAATTCTGACTACAGCATGGGGTTCTTCAAAAAGGGCGTTTTGAAATTTTTAAAGGGTCAGCAGCGCGAGCGTGACTCCTCTGGTGTCGCAGACGTCCATAGGCTACGGTAACCGCTTACCATCAGGTGGGCCGTATGCTTGTCTGCTACCTTAGAAATTTAAAAAAATCTCTAAAGATGATTTGATGACTTGTTCTGACTGATTCTTCTGTTTCCAGCAACTGGGCCTCATTCACGCAGACCTGAAGCCCGAGAACATAATGCTGGTGGAGCCGGCGCGGCAGCCCTACCGCGTCAAGGTCATCGACTTCGGAAGCGCCTCGCACGTTAGCAAGGCTGTCTGCAATACCTATCTGCAGAGTCGATACTATAGGTACTTATACTTCCGACAAAAACTTCGGCCTTTCATCTTACTAGATGATTTATACAGTTACAGTGTCAGGAGACAATCTTTGCCTACACTTAACGCGACACTGTAGTGCCTAGGACAATGTTGGGATGGAGTAGGCTTGCCCAGCACCTACACCATCCTCTCAGCTAAACCTAAGTCCTTGTCACAGTTGGTCACATTTGTGAGACCCTTCCTGCCTAGTTCGATATCACATATCTTATAATTTTAAATCTAGATTTTTTTATTTTTTTTATTTTACCTACGTCGTCCCACTGCTGGGCAAAGGTCTAGAAATTGTTAAATTAAAAAAGTTTTTCGTTAATAGTTCAAATTTGACATTTTAATACAGATGTATAAGATTTTGAAATGTGACGTCACGAAACTTAGGAACCCTCCCACCCCTTGTCACACAAACGTGCTGATGATGTGAGGTTATAATACACGACAATCAAGTTGTCCGGTGAAGTTTAGCTCTGTCTCGCTCTCTTGCCTAAGAATTGAGTATTGCGCATCCTTGTCACTTGGTTCGCTAGAGGACAACTTGTTTGTAGCTTACTATAATGACTGACGCCTATACCATATTGGGCGAGCCTAAGCCAGCGCGAGCGAAGGCGAGTGCTACCGTCCAGACGTTTGGCGAGTCTATGCAAACCAATGAAAATTGGCGCTTTTATTCACTCGGCCAGCTAGGCGAGCAAAGGCAAGGCAAGGCAAGTGGTGCTGTTCGCACGTTGGAATTGGCGTTCATTCGGCGATCCTGCGTTATCGTTTAGTAGTGGCTTAACACTATAAACATTTTTTTTTCAGAGCCCCAGAGATAATCCTCGGGCTAGCGTTCTGCGAAGCCATCGACATGTGGTCCCTGGGTTGCGTGGTGGCGGAGCTGTTCCTGGGCTGGCCGCTGTACCCTGGCTCCTCGGAGTACGACCAGATCCGGTACATCTCGCAGACCCAGGGCCTGCCGACAGAGCACATGCTGAACAGGTAACCATAGCATCTTTACTCTTTAAGAGGCCTGCGACAGGCGAATTTCCATAAAAACGTAATACCAAAATAATTTTAAGTTTGAGCATATTTTTATCACTTTTTGTTACGTAGTAGGTGCGTTCGCCGGTCCCTTAAAAAACTTTTTAATCAAAGATTTCTTTAGAATTGAAGTACTGTTTTTGTGAGAGAAAATAAATTAGACACAATTTAATGGTTGATTTATTTTAATAAATATTACATGTAAAACCATCGATAAACGTTATATACTGGAGAATTTGGAGTTCCTGTTATTTACTGAAGAAAGCCCAGGAAGAATCATAATTTCCAACAATAATGTTTATTAGAAGTTTTTTTGTGTCGGGGGTTTCTTTAAATTTTTAATTATTTAAAACTTTCTTTTGTTTCAGCGCAAGTAAAACAGCAAAGTTCTTCTACCGGGACGTGGACAGTACATACCCGTTCTGGCGGCTGAAGACTCCCGAGGAGCACGAGCTGGAGACCGGCATCAAGAGCAAGGAGGCGAGGAAGTACATCTTCAACTGTCTCGACGATATCGGACAAGTAAGTACTCTTCTTCTTCTCTCGTGTCAATGCACTCTCTTTTCAAATTTGGTTTGACCAAAAAGTAAGTACTCTGCGCGACCAACACTTGTTTTAAGGCCCTGATCGACGGGCGAGTAAAACCGCGGTCTTATGGCTCGTCGGTAAAGCTCGCCGGTGTATCATTGCAATACCGCGGTTCTGTGAGTTGGCGAGACTGGCTCGCGGCTCGTCATGTTTGCTTAATTTTTTGCTCAGCTCCATCAAATTCAAAATTAAAAACCTCAATTCGACTACGATACGACGGTTTTACTCGCTAGCCGATCAGCACCAACGAGCTGCGAGTAAAACCGACGTTCTTTAAAACCGCGGTATAGGCTCGTACGTCGATCACCCACTTTACAGTTGTCCCAATGGATCTAGGCATTCGTGAAGTTAGGCTTTTCGCTGCGCAGTACAAAATTTGCATGAAAAAGTTGCACTGCGCATCGAAACGGCTTCACGAATGCCAAGATCCGTTGGAACCAGTGAATCTTATTACGACCAGTAGGCCGATACTAAAAGACTTTTTATTATTATTATTATATCTCTATTTAGTTTAGGGCTGAGCTAGCCTTTGTACAGTTATTCCAGAAAAGTAATGCGTTTCGGAAGCCATCGGAAACAATCGTATAAAATTACAAAAACGATTGACAAAAAGTAGTTTGGTCATAAAAAACACTCACAATTTCAACTTTATCGCAAACAAATAAATATCAATGTAATTTAAAAAAAAAACAAATTAGCTGCAAGCTGTGCGAGCTGCGCAGCTAACGACGTGCACTTCCGCGCATTCTGTTACAACAGTGTTTTTCAATCTGTGGGTCGCGACCCCTAGGGGGGTCGCGAAGCCTTACTCGAGGGGTCGCCGGCTGAAAAAAAAGTCGAGGTTCTTACACAAAAGAAGGATGTGCTTGTTTATTTTTCAAAAGTTTATCAAATTGTAGTGCTAAGTATTTTTGAAACGTTAATATACAAATCATTTTCTAATTGCAGTCTATTTCTCTTATTAGTCTTAATGTCTACCATTGAAGAAAATGTCAGTTCACACAAGTACGAGTATGAAGTGGCGAATGGCCAAACGAAGTTTTGCGGGAAATGATTTTACTTTATCTTTAGCTGTTAAAATATTTTCTTCTCCTCCTTGAAGGTTCTTGTTCAAATTGCCGCAACGACAATGCGGTGTCGCAATGTCGCTGTCGCTGATGCAGTTTGGCCCGCGTAAATCCGTACCCATATTGTGAATGTGAAAGTGTGTTTATTTGTTTATTTATTTGTCCTGCTTTCACGTCAAAACAAAGCGACGGATTGTGTTGAGATAGTTGGAGTGCTGGAGAGTAACATAGGCTACTTTTTATCCGGGTACGACGCGAGCGAAGCCGCGGGCAGCAGCTAGTAATAGATAAATGTACTAAAATAGGAAAAACACATTGCCTAACTAACGTATGTAGCCTTTTAATTAAATTATTTCTTTGGCTTTCTATGACACAAGGGGGTCGCCAGAATATTTCAACCTGTAAAGGGGTCGCGAAATCAAAAAGATTGAAAAACACTGTGTTACAACATAGAATCCTACTAATATTATAAGTGAGAAAGTTTGTGAGGATGTATGGATGTTTGTTACTCTTTCACGCAAAAACTACTGAATGAATTTTAATGAAACTTGGAATACACATAGTTTATGACCTGGAATAACACACAGGCTCCTATTTATCCGGATAGGTACCACGCGAGCGATGTCTGCTGAAGCTA
The DNA here is from genome assembly GCA_958496255.1 of Camptogramma bilineatum. Lineage (NCBI taxonomy): Eukaryota > Metazoa > Arthropoda > Insecta > Lepidoptera > Geometridae > Camptogramma > Camptogramma bilineatum. The sequence goes on along the minus strand of OY292471.1, from coordinate 3,529,756 downwards.
GTCACACAATCACATCACACTAATATTATAAATGCGAATGTTTGGATGTTTAGATGTTTAAATGTTTGGATGTATGTTTGTTCCTCTATAACTCGACAACTACTGAACCGATTTGCCTGAAATTTAAACTATAGATAATACCCTGGAATAGGACGTAGGCTACTTTTTATCCCGAAAAAATGCATGGTTCCCGTGGGATAAACAAAATAGTAGTCCACGTGGGCGAAGCCGCGTGTGTTAGCTGGTAAAGAATATAATTGAGCCGTTGTTTTGATGTCTCGTATATGTTTTGCAGGTCAACGTACCAACAGATCTTGAAGGCGGCCAACTCTTGGCCGAGAAGGCGGACAGAAGAGAATTCATTGATCTACTGAAGAGAATGCTTACTATGGACCAGGTAAATCACATTCACACTTTAATTTTTGAAATGATTTGTTTTAACTATGAAAATCTAATGGCAAATTGTACGTCTGAAAAAAACAGCCATCCTAATCTAATAGAGTATAACAAATGGCACTATGAAAAACTGTACAAAAATATTGTAAGGGAAGTCACAGAACCGGTCGGAATACACGTAAAATTCTTATTTTCTAATTCTAAAGTTCAATGTCTTATAATTATAAATCATCAAAATAAAGTCAATCGAAATATCCTTTTAGAGAGTACATCCAAAACAAGAGCGTGTAATTATTGAAATAAAATATTGAAATCTTTTGGTATATTTCAGGAAAGACGAATAACGCCCGGCGAAGCTTTGAACCACGCATTCGTGACACTAGCGCACCTTGTCGACTACGCGCATTGCAACAACGTCAAGGCATCAGTACAGATGATGGAGGTATGTCATCATCCAAACAAAAACAAGCTATCATCTTCCAAACCACGAAATTTGTCCAAAATTCCTGATGTTTCATTGATTCAGAGGTAGTTTTTTTACTTACCACATTATTGAGTTCCCTAGCTAACATACTAAAGTAAGTTCATATGAGCAGGTGGCCAACCGAGGAGTGTTTTTGTCAGGGAGTTTTTAGACCGCCTGACGGCCTCCTAAGAAAGAAAAATCTCAGACTTAAAATCCTCGTGACTAAGAAAAGTACATACATACATAAAATCACGCCTGTGTTCCATCATATGGGTAGGCAGAGACCACAGATCTCCATTTGCTACGGCCCTGACACTTCTTTCGCTTCATTCACTCTCATCACATTTCTTCTTCCTTTCTTCATGCAAGCTCGTCGGTTTAAGGTACTCTTGACCTGGCCTTTTTCCAATAAGAATAGCGAAGCGAAGCGAAGCGCATGTGGTGTAGCTTGCTTAGACGTTCTTGATTGATCGTAGAGGTTAAGCAGCGTTGTGCGCGGTCACAACTTGGATGGGTGTACAAGTGGCATTACGAACTGAGCGCTTCCGTGCTTCGGAGGGCATGTTAAATTGTCGGTCCCGGCTTTTAAGTCGTTAAGCCATGACGGAGGCCTTTAGGCGGCCTAAAAACTCCGTCACCAGAGTTGGCCACTTGCTCATACGAACTAACTAACTAACTAATAAGAAAAGTAGTATGAATTAAATATGTTTTGTATTCTCTATAGGTTTGCCGGCGATCCGGCAGCGGTGTAGGCGGAGTAGCGGGCGGTGACTATGGCGTGAGTGGAGTAGTCAGCGCCGCAGCGCCGCCTGCCCATCATCTAGCCTTGTCCATCAACCAGCAAAGACTTAGGGCAGCGCCTTATGACAACCTGGTTAGTATATTTTGTCAAATTATTACTAGCAGTGCCCTCGCGTTGCTCCCATAGTGATGGTATATGGTGATGATGATGAAAAGTAGCCAATAACCTTCAAAAGTTAAGCTTTCAAATGCAGAGAGAATTTTTCAAATCCGACTGGTAGTTCCTAAGATTAGCGCGTTGAAACAAACAAACAAACAAATTCTTCCGCTTTAGGAAAGATTTATAATAGACCGGGCCGGGCCGTGCTCGGGCCGAGCCGGAGCGGAGGAAAGTTAGTAGACAGGCCCGGACGGGACACGGATCAGGCACTCTTTAATTTAAACCGCTTCATAAAAAATATATGTAACATTTCAAATCTGGGCCACGTACACGGTACGCCCTGGGCACGGCCCGGTCTAATATAAATATACTCTTATTGTATTGGTATAGATTTTAAATCATCTGTTGTTTCAGTATCAGCTGTACCAAGGCGGTCGTGTGGCCGTGGGCGGCGCGAGACAATACGCGACGCGCGCGGCAGAACCCTTCCCACATCAGTTCGTGTCTTCTATACTGTGCCAGCCGGCTTATCAGGTAAACAGCTTTTACATTATGTAAAAATTTCTCTTAAATAATGTCATCTTTTTCTGTTAGATAGAGACTATTATGCGTAGCGCGTTTTTGAGCTCTCAACTTGCCGACTGCCTTCCGTTCGCTACGCGTTTTTACCGATTTAAAAGCGCTACGAAAAACAAAGTGTGCACACTCCCTTAGGCCTACTTGCGCGAGTTAACCCGGATTAAGTAATTTAAATATTAATTCTGATTGCTCATTAAACAACTAAAAAATAGGACTCTTGCGGCATCAAGAGTTAGGCGTCAACATGGGTTAATGTTTTAAGTTTTTAACCCACCGATGTTGGAGAGTTAAATCGGCTAACCCCGGGTTAGAATGTGGAAAAATGACAAACAAGGTAGTCTATTTAAAGAGTACCGTAGTGTAAAAGAAATACATACAAGTTCATGTTTGTTCATTCGTTCATCTTTGATTGGGTATATTACATCTGTGGTAGGTGGTAACAAAAAGGTTAGTTATTTAGTTAACCCAGGAACGCGCAAGCGGGCCTTAGTTGTATAATTCTAATGTGATGATATGTTTGTAATGTAACCTACCATCCCTAGGTGCAACAGTTAGCCGCGGCCGCCGCCGCCGCCGCCGCAGCGCACCACCAGCACGGCGTGGGCGAAGTGGGCGGCGTGCCCGAGTGGCGCGCGCCGCTCATAGTGGAGCCCGCGCCGCTGCCGGAGCCCGACGTATGGGACTACCATCCGCACCATCTGCACCATCACACGCATAAGAGGTAACTACAAAAAGGAAAAAAAAAAACATGCAAAAAGTGTTGGGCGTGGGGATTCGATCCTACGGCTCCAGGTCAATGTGTAGGCTACCCTACCCGCACTATCTGCACTATCACACGCACAAGAGGTAACCACTAAAAAATCGCAAAAAGGGACAGTGAAAAAAACATGCAAAAAGTGTGTTGGGCGTGGGGATTCGATCCAGCGGCTCCAGCGGGCTGAGGTCTCAAACTGTCAAAACGATCGCGTAGGTATGTTTTGTCGCGTTTGGTCTCTTTGAGATGAAAGTGACAGACAGAGCTACTTGCGTGGTCACTAAACTTTCATATTTGAGAGTTTAAGATATTTTTTGGTCGCTTTCGCATCGCCTTCGCTCGCGCTGGCTTAGGCTGGCCCAGCGTGTGTTCGAGCCTAAAGAAAAATTAGAAACAACAGAGAAATCAAGATAACCTAAGTTTACATTAATTTCTTTAAAAAAAACACCTATATTTAAAAAGGTTCTTTCTCCACGAACCGTGGTAAGTAATCTGCGATTACATGTGAGCTTTGTCAACAGATCGACAAAGCAACAAGCGACGGCGGTGCCGCATTACCAACCGCATCACCAAACACATCAATACAGGTTATTATACTTAGATACAATAGAATTATAGAATTATCACTAAAAGTACAACATTTTATTAAATCGCCGACAGTCTTCTTTTTTCATTTTTATTTCTCTCACAAGCATATTATGCAGTAAAGTAATTAAATAGGTAAGAATAATTTATCAAAAAGTAGGGTTATAAAAACCTGTTTTGTGAGAGATTGGTGCCTGAAATAGGCTTTCAACTAAAACTAAACCTATTTTTAACCACCGACAAAAAAGAGAGGTGTTATAAGTTTGTAGTGTGTATCTGTGGCTCTGTGTGTCTGTATGTGGCATCATAGCTCTTGAATGAACTTTAACTTAAAATCAGTTCACCTTTCAAGGTGTCTTTGCTCATGTTTCATAAAAATTTGTTCAGCTGTTTGAAGATCATCAGCTTTTTTCTAGTGTAAAGGGATATGTTGGGGGTTTTTTTTACTCTTCTTCTCACTTTTCTTTATTTTACATAGCATTTATTTAAAAACTTTTTTTTTCTATTTACCTATCTTTTGTGAATCATTTTAACAATGATGGTGTTTCAGTATGGCAAGCAGTAGCGGCAAGAAAGAGCCGACGCAGCTGTCGCCGGTCAAGAAGCGAGTGAAGGAAGGGACACCACCGTCCCGCCACCGCCACCACCACGACCACACGTATGTATCTCTAATACAGTGGTTCTTAACCTTTTAGTGATGGGGGACCATTTGATAAACTTTTTTCTTGCCGCGGACCACCAACCCGTAACACGAGTTTATCTACTATTTTATAGGAGGGGGGGGGGGGGTGTATCTTTCAAGTTATGTATGTTGTATTTTGTCAGGCAAATCAGAAGGGGGTCACATGACTTTGCACTCTCGCAAAATATCTACTCATGAATATGCGAGCGAAGCGAGCCAATTTTTTTTAAGTCAAATGCAACGTAGCTCATTTTGGTCGCAAAATACTCATGAAGCTAATATGCGAGCAAAGCGAGTGAGCTTCAAACCAAGCAACAGAAGCGAGCTCCCTAATCCGCGAAGCAAAACAAATGCAACATTTACGCTTTATTTTGCAATCGGTTCTCAAAGAAAGTCAGTTTCTATTCTGCGATCAGACATAACTCAATTTGTTCGCAAAATACGCATGAAACTAAAATGCGAGCGAAGCGAGCCGAATTTTTTAAAGACAAATGCAGCATGTGACACTTCATTTTGCTTACCATGCTCAAAGAAAAAGCTGGCTGCTTGTCAGTTTCTATTCTGCGATCAGACATAACTCAGTTCATTCGCAAAATACTCATGAAGCTAAAATGCGAGCGAAGCGAGCCGAATTTTTTTAAAACAAATGCAAAGCGTGCTTCTTTATTTTGCTTATGGTGCTCAAAGAAAAGGCTGGCTGCTGGTCGATTCCTATTTTGCGGTAGCTCACTTTGCTCGCAAAATACGCATGAAGCAAAAGTGAAATAAAACACGAGCGAAGCGAGCCGATTTTTTTGAAGGCAAATGTAGCATGTGGCTTTTTATTTTGCTTACGGTGCTCAAAGAAAAGGCTGGCTGCTGCCGATTTCTAGTCTGCGGACAGGCATAGCATACTCACTTTGTTCGCAGAATACATATGAAACTAAAATGCGACCGAAGCGAGCCAATTTTTTTTAAGACAAATGACACCCATGACCCTCCCCATGGGACCGCGCCTGCTCAACACACAGTCAACCAATAATTTGATTCAAAACGTATTAAAAGCGGAAAAGTTTTATCTTTTAACTTTGATCCGTTGTCACTTGCTTAATTTTTTCGGATAGCTTCGCGGACCACTTCGGATGGCTCCAGGGACCACCAGTGGTCCGCGGACCACCGGTTAAGAACCACTGCTCTAATACATACATATATGTAGCGACATCTACCTGTCGCTAGATGAACTACAGAAACATGCTACGCACTACAGATGGCGCCACACAAAATCAACATGTCTAAAACTCGCAAGCAAAGTTTCCAACGGATTTAGACATAAGTAAGACTATCCGACAACATCTGTTGGTCGAAAGACCACGGGCAAGTGGGCCAGATGGGCCGGCCCGTTGCAGATGAACCACCTACTCTGCCTTTGGGGAACGATTCCACCGTGTTTCCCAAATATACATTTATAGCTGTTGATCCAGTATCTGTTCACATTTCGTTCATATTCATAAACTGTTACTATACGTGAAAACCTGTAATTGGCTTTCTGCTTTTAACTTAAGATCTATTCTGTTTATTAAGCTGTTGGTTTTCCAATAAATCAATAAATCTATACATAAAATCACGCCTCTTTCCCACAGGGGTAGGCAGAGACCACTCTCTCTTTTTAGAGAGATCTCTGTAATCACACTAATATTTTAAATGCGAAAGTTTGGATGGATGGATGTATTTTTGTTCCTCTATAACTCGACAACCACTGAACCAATTTGCCTGAATCAGACTATATCAATATCACAAATATTATAAATGCGAAAGCTTGGATGTTTGGATGTTATGTGAACCGATTTGCCTGAAATTTAAAATACAGATAGATAATGACCGGGAATAGGACATAGGCTTCTATCCCGAAAAAAATGAACGGTTCTTGTGGGATAAAAAAAACATGTTTTATAAATTCAATTAAAAATTCAAATAACTATTATATTATATAAAAAAAATTCATTTCATTTTGAAATCCAGGAACAGTCGAGCAACAATCGCGAACACTCAGCCTTGGGAAGGCAACACAACCACTGCCAACTGCAGCACGGCGGCGCACACCATCACCATCCGCGACACACCATCACCGGCCGTGTCCGTCATCACCATCTCAGACTCTGACTCGGACGCCGAGCAGCCGCGCCGGCCTAGGGCCCACCAGAACAACAGAGGTTTGATTATTATGAGACAAGCATGAAAGTCACTTTTAAACAAAAAAAATCCAAGATCGATAAATAGTCGAATACAGAACCTCCCCTTTTTGTAAAAAGTTATTCGTGCAGAAAGTGTTTTCCACGTTATGTTGGTGATAATTTAATTAATCAGTGTACATTGCAATCACCAGTATTATCTAAATTATAATTTGAGCTTTATTTACAAGATTCCTATGTTTAATTTTGCAGGTAGCGGCGATTGCGCGACAACGACCGCGGGACACACGACAACGGCCCACACCGCCGCCGTCATCACCCAACAACCACCACAACAGCCGACAGCACCCGCCGGGGTCATCTGCAGCGCGCGCAGCCCGAGGGACGACAAGCACGTCAAGCACGAGCCTCAGCCCTGTCATCACCATCACACGGTAAGGAATGATTTATGACTGAGGAATGACCGGGCCGTGTCCAGGCCAACCGTGGTGTGATCAGGCACTGTTTAATATAAACTGCGTCATACAAAATGTATAACGTTTCAAATCCGTGCCCCGTCCGGGCCACGTACAGGGCACGGCTCGGTCTAATATAAATCTACTCTAACTATCTGCCCCTGTTTGTCTATCTTTGAAATCGGTCTCAAACTCTCAAATATGATAGTTCAGTGATCACGCAAGTAGCTCTGTCACTCTCATCTCAACGAGATCGAACGTGACAAAAGATACCTAGCTCTGCTCAGGTGCAAATACGGAAGTTTAAATTTACCCAAAAAAAGAGCAAAAAGAAAAAACATACAGCAAAAAAAACTATCATTGGCTGAGATATCGACCACTTTGCGTTTTTGGTCTCAACAACTCGCTAAATTACGAACCACATTGCACTGGTCCACTTTTTGCTTGAAAATGCCGAGAAAACGAATTTTCCCAGACATGAGATGTAGCTAGAACGATTTTTCGCCCCAGTAAATCCCCGTACCGCAAATTTCATCGAAATCGTTAGAGCCGTTTTTGAGAACGTGAGTACAAACAAACGAACAAATATTGCTCGTTTAAGAGGATATAAGATAGGATAGGAATTGTTAATATTTCAAGTAAATACACGGTCATATACACACATATTACGGTCAGTCACAGGGACATCTTTTGAGATGTCTCTGTGACTGATGCACTGACAGACGGTCTTACGATTCCAATTGACTTCTTAATTACAATGTTAACTTGTCTTGCAGCAACAACAACAGCCGCAGCCTCAACAGCCGCCGCAGCAGCAACCGCCGCGTGCTACCGGCGCGCAAGCCACGCCGCAGTCGCAGAAGAAACGGCTGTTAGCACTCGCACAACAGGAGGCTCAGAGCAAGCGCGAGACGGAGCATTTGCACCACTACACACCGGTAACTATCTGTTGTTAGTATGTGTGGGATAACTTTGAAAGATAGAGTAATGTACGAGCACGTACACTGTCCTACTTAATTATTGTCATCTAAGCATTTTACGCCAGCAATCATTTGCAGCGAATCAGTTCGCGTTCGGTAATCGATCATACCTCGCCTCTCATTATCATTTCATCAATATCATAAGTTTTCTTACGATATATCAGTTAAAGTTTATCTCAGAGTTTTACTGATATTAGACTACTTTGAACTATCCCTTATCCAGGGTGTGCGGATCGTACATCGTTTTTTTTAAATTTTAACTGATATCTTGTAAGAAAACTGATGATATTGATTTGATGAGATTGATTATAGTGCGCCGCAAACTTTATGGCGGCTGAAGTAAAAGAAGAAGACTGCGCTGGTACAGTCAACGCAATAGATTAGAGTAAACTTTATTTATATAGCCCGCTTAGCCCCCGCCCTCCGCAATTGCGTTGACTGTACCTGCGCAAAGTCGAATCTGCCGCGCACTTTAGCCCCATAAAGTTTGCGGCGCACTCTATGTGTGGGTTAACTTTGAAAGATAGAGTAAGTTCGTATGAGCAAGTGACCAACTCTGGTGACGGAGTTATTAGGCCGCTGAAAGGCCTCAGTCATGGCTTAACGACTTAAAATCCAGGACCGACAATTTAACGTGCCCTCCGAAGCACGGAAGCGGTCAGCTCGTAATACCACTTGCGGGTACCCATCCAAATTGTGACCGCGCACAACGCTGCCTAACTTCAACGATCAATTGAGAACGTCTAAGCAAGCTATGCCACGAGCGCTTCAAACTGCATTTAAAAGATATTACAAAATAATAGTTCCACGCATAATTTTTAACATTTCACATTTTACATTTAGTAATTTCAAATAGACTTGATTGTGTTGGTCAAATCAAACAAGGAACGTAGTTTAAATATGGTTCTGTCATAGTGCTGAGTATAAACTAATGTACATTTGAATTCAACAGAGTGTATCGACCGTGCGTCAAACGAACGACTACCAATGCAACCAATACGTACCTGTCCAGCACAATAAGAGGGATAGCGTAAGTACTCGACATATATTTTAAAACGTTTTTAATCAGTCACTTTCTTGTTTGTCTGTGGAGCCGTGTCGGGCGAGGGGTATAGTGTCTCTACTTTCGATCCGAAGGTCGTGATTTCAAATCCTGGCCGTGCATCAATGGATTTTTCGTTTCGTAAAATTTATATGCGCATTAACACAAGCTCTACAGTTCTACACGGTGAAGGAAAACATCGTGAGGATACCTGCGGCTTAGTCAAAAAACTAAAAAAAAATGTGGATATGGCCGGTTAAGCTGCGAGGATGGGGTAGGTGCTTGCCAAGTCTACTCCATCTCAACATTTGTCCCAAGCACTACACTGTCCCGATAAGTGTAGGCAAAGATCCTTACACTGTATAAATCATCTAATAAAGATGTAAAGGCCTAAGTTTGTTTGTCTGTCTGTGTCGTTCCGGGTGGAATCTTGCAACTCAAATTTCGTGCACTTCCCGATTAGCTGTCCGGCTGAAACTTTGTGTGTTACAGAACGGCGGTTGCCGCGAATACCTGCCAACAAGCGTCGCGGGCGTTGCGGGCGTTGCCGGCGTCGCGGGCGTTGTAGCCGCGCCGCCTCAAGCGCACAAGCACGCCTGGCACCATCACGCACCACCGCATCCACACTACAAGTCAGTACAACAACACACCATTGGAGAAAAGACAAACAAGATGATTTATAAAAAAAAAAACAAAGTTTATAATTTGACACTCCAAACTGTTTTCAAACATATGCAACAATAGGTTATGGGCCCAGTGTACAAAAACACTGATTGTACTAATTCGTTTTACGAAGGCTAAAGTTTGGGCGCAATATAAGGATTCTGACATTGAGTAGATTGTATAATTATTTTTTAAACTCGCCTTTTAAAGCGCCTTATTTTGATACCCCACTTTGATACACTCCGCATACAAATTTTTTTTCAGTCTAATTCTGCATTCGTAAAAAAACAATTTGTAGGAAGTAATCCGAGCTAACAAGTGAATTAAAATAGCCCTGCAGATGTCCGAAATTCTCCTATATTACTAAATTATACTCCTATTTCGTTAGACGATTTTCATTCACTGTCTCTACATAATTTGTGAACGCGGTTTATTAATTTTAGGAGCAGTAGCGGCGGAGTCCTTTCTCCCGGCGGCGGCGTTTCACCGGGCAACTATCTGCCTCCGCCGCTCTATGTGCCCACCTACCATTACCATACGTAAGTACAATACAGAGTTAAATACTTTTACTTTTTAGGGTTCCGTACCTTAAAAGGTAAAATAAAACCGGTCAAGTGCGAGTCGAACTCGTACGCCGAGGGTTCCGTACCTAGCCATGGTGCCAATTAAGCTAATCCGCTTAATTGTATGAGCGCCCATACAACTCGGAGGACAATTTTAATTGGCGTCAACTATGTATGTATGGGAACACCCTTTAATTTTCAACTTTTTTAACTTTTTGGAATTTTTTCTTTATTTGTGCTATAAGACCTTGCTTTTTGCCAAATTTCGTTATTCTAGGTCAACGGGAACTACCATTTAGGTTTTCGACCCAAAACCTCTAGGGTACTTCCGGTTGACCTAGAATTGTCAATTTTGGTTACAAGCAAGGTCTTCTAGCACAAGTAAAGGAAAAATTCCGAAAAATAAAAAAAGTTGATAATTAAGGTAAGTTTTGGTACTCACAAGTTTTCACGAAAACCTAAATTTGTCTATATCTTTTTATTGTGTTGACTCAGGACCTTGGTTTTTATAGTCACAATAGGGACTATAGACCTTAGTATATGGTATAAATTTCAACTTGCTAGCTTTACCCGTTCCTGAGATAATCGATGGTGACACACGGACAGACAGACGGACAGACAGACAGACAGACAGACAGACAGACGGACAAGAAAGTGATCTTATAAGGGTTCCTTTTTTTTACCTTTTAAGGTACGGAACCCTAAAAACACTTTTTTGTTCAATGTGCTACATTACGAGTATACTAATATTTACTATGCCTGGAATACACGTGCTACTGAGATAGTACAGTCAACGCAATAGAATAGAGTAAACTTTATCTACTTAGGCCGCCTAGCCCCGCCTCTCACCGCCTTCAACTCCCCGCAATTGCATTGACTGTACTGCGCAAAGTCGAATCTGCCGCGCTTCGCCAGTGATAATCAGTGATCGGAATTAGGCGGGCTAAAATACCTACTGTTCGAAAAATAACAGACAAATGAAGACGCCTTATGACTAAATAAGTATAAGATAAAAAAACTTTTTGCAGTCGGTTAATTAGAAAAATGATTTGAATTAGTTCACAATATTATTAATTTTAAATGTACTCGTACTTACTCACTGCGAAAATCGTTCCAACTTTCGGCCCAATTGGGCCGAATAAAATTCTTGTAGTAAGGAAGTCTCCCCTTTTTTGCCTCTGTTCTTTGAACTTTAAGTATTTTAGCCCGCCTAATTCCGATAACTGGTAATTGTTGATAAGTAATTGTTGATTTGTTCCCCAGTGGCGGTGTGGGCGGTGTTGCAGCCCCGCCCCCGGCTCACCACGCGAGCGGCGCCCGACTTCCTGGCTACCTACAGCCCTACTCTCCCACCTACCTCGTGCCGCAGCATCCGCAGCAGCATCTCTGGTACACAGAGTAGACCACGCACCACTCTTGGACACTTCCACACTTGAGCATTTGGTCACTTGGACACTTGGAAAATTAGTTGGAAATTGGACACTTGACCACTTGGAAATTGGACACTTGACCACTTGGACACTTGGAAAATTGGACTCTTGACCACTTGAGCACTTGGCCACTTGGACACTTGGTCACTTGGACACTTGGGACATCAGATGAAGATGTTACCGGGATTTGGAGGATGAAAATTGGAGTTGGACTCTTGCAACTGGAGATATACTTGGACACTTCAATGCTTCAAGACTTGAGATCAAGATGTAGATGAAAATTGGAGTTGAACATTTGCAACTGATTGGAGATTTGGATCAGAATTTGGAAGAGGAATTTTAATGATGTGTACAATTGAAGATGTTTCAAGGTTATTAAACTGTTTTCTTCTAGTAAGAGGCCACCTTAATTTCCTTTTCGGTGGCATGGAGTAGGTCTTGGGTGCAGCTGGTAGATCGGAACTGAAATTTGGAAGATGGAATCTGTTACTTGATGGTTCTTTAACTTTCAATAAACTCCTATTAAATACACAGGATTTTAAAATGTAATTTGATGATTTGAATCATGAAGATCTTAGGAGATTTGGATCTGGAATTTGGAATTTTGAAACTTAGAAAGGAATGAAAGTGATTGTTGGAAAAATGTTGATAGTAGATTATTAGAAAAATTGAACTTAAACAAGTTTTAAATTGAAGTAACACAGATTAAATTCTGTCTAGATGTTACCTGGACACTTTTGATGTATGCTTCATGAAATACCGCAAATTAAACGCCGCTAAATGTCAAGTGTTTTCTGCTTGCCTTGAAGAGCTTTTTACTTTGTACTACAAAATGACTACTGAAAACAAAACAACAGATTTAGAAGTTAAAAGTTTCTATTCAGGACCATTAAGTTTATGGAAAAAAGTGTCTTTTGAGTAACTTTGCTCATATTTTTGAGGAGTATCCAAAAATCAAAAGTGAGATTGGAAGTGTCCCAGCATTTATTGGTGCGCTGAGCAACCATTGCTCAATTGACTGGGACGTTGTTTAAACATTGTCCAATATAAACGGTATTGGATAACGCACGAAGACTTCGGCGATGAAACGATGGAAGATGTTTAACTTGGAAGTGATTTGGACTTTTTAAGATTCACTGTCTATTGTATAACTTTCTGTGTTGTTTTTTCATTGTGGTATAAACTTTTTATCTTTACAATATCACTGATATGCGATAGATGACCTATCTATCTGGATTAAGTTATGTGTCATTCGTAGTCAGTTGTATGTTGTAAAAATAAAAAGTTTAATATATTCAATATAAACGTTAGATTCGGTATTTGAAAAATTCTCGGGTAATATAAATGTTTAGGCAGTTTTAATGTTACGGTAGTAAATTTATCGGTGTTTGATAGCACTTAAAATTGGATTTATATTATATTCTAATTAGCCATTAGAATATAATATCTATGTGAGTTGCACTCGATGTGTCTTATCGATAACATTTCTATATAATCGATGTTTTTCAATTTATTGGCAAGGGCGTTATGAGTGGGTAAAGGAACTGAATATTTCGACAATCACACTGCAATTTTTAATCAAAACTATGTCTAGTGTGTACCGCGCTCGTCTAAATGTTCCTTTTTCGGGTTGACATCGGCGCTCGTAACGTAGCCGTGTCGAGCTAGCGAAACGATTTCTGTACAAATTGTACTCGCACGCTGATTTCATTTTATTATGTACACGACGTACGCAAATCGCTGTTATTTACTTAATTGAATATGTGTATTCATTTTTTTTGTGTAATTTATTTAGAACAGTGCGCTCAGATGTCGCGCAAGTTACTGATTGTATGTACTAACTAGGTTAGATTCGTTTATTTCGTCTTTATAGATGCTTTAGCAGGAGACTAGTGGCGGACACTTTTATTATAATAATTGTAAATTTCGTGTTTTTGCTGCAAGAGCGGAGAGTAGGTTTGCATTTACTAATATTTTATCTTAGTAAATTAGTGTTTATACCAAATGTTTCAAAGGAATTTATTAGTAGCGGTTACTATTGAGCGAGCGCTATGTTGCAAACGTATGATATAAATATTGACATAGCGCATGTATTTGAATATGTTTTAGTTATTATGTGACGGTGATTTTGTCAATTAATGATTTGATTTTGAAGTAGAGTCTTAGGTGTAGCTGTTTGCTTTTAATTCTGAGAAGTTTGTTACGTTCCATATCATTTAGTGTAGTGAGTGAGCGCACTCGGTTTGATCATACAAACAAACAAAACATTTACGCTGTGTTTTATAACTTAAAAATAGTAATGGGAGTTTTTATTGAAAATATTTAGAATAATTACGTGTTAGGGCGCGGTGATGGTCTTACGTAGACGTAGTTTCAACTATAATTAACGAAGTAAAAATACCATTTTATAAAAACATTTTAGTACACACTAATAGCTAATTAAGAGTGTATGCATGTATATTCACGATAGATAGAACAAAAAAAAATTAAAACTAATTCTCATTAATTGAAAGCATATTAGAAATAAAAACATATTAATGCAATTATTTTATGACTGCAAATATATTTAGTTTATTGATAGGTGTTTAGTGACACGGTATATGCTAATTATAATTTGCTGACTCGTTGGGGTTTATGTTAGTTAGAACTGTCAAAAGTTGCCACCTGACAGGCCCTTACATTCTCCTTTTACTTTGGTTTCTAGCTTAGTTACTGTATAGGGTAAGTTCACACTGTCAAGATTTCTATATTATTAGAACTGCATTATACAGTTGACAGATTATCATGGTCTTTTCGCCAGTGTGACCGTACCTGACGCTAAGCCGTCTATGCCAATCTGTATATAAGTATTAATATAAGTTATATCGTACAACTTTGATAGTCAACATATTTGATTCAGTTTTGAGTTATTCAGTCAATTGTGGCGTCTTTCCCTTTTATTATTCGCTTTTTTTTTTCAATAGTATTGTAACTAGTTTAAGTGTTTAATTTATAAAATCAATTGAACGGTGTTCATTTAACGTAATATCGTACATTCTTACGGAAATTTTAATGTGAAGACTTATATTTAGTTCACAGCTGCTCGACAATAATATGGCTTTAGTTATAGTGCTTATTCACGTAGGTAAGCGCGGGCGCGGGCGCGGGTGCGGGCGCGGGAAACGTTGCGAGCTCGTGTTCACATTAACCGCCAGGCGTTCGCGCGAGAGTGTGACGTATTGTCAGAGGTCGAATTATGAACGTCGCGAGTGAAACGCGCGCGCCGCCGCTAGATTGACATGAACACACACAAACATCTTCACGCGTTGAAATTACCGCGAGCGCTCCGCGCGCGCCAGTCGCTAGCTTGCCCGCTAGTTAGACCGCACGTGCGTTTCGTACGTGAACACTTGGAATCACTACATATGTTTGATATTTCGTCACCGCGCCCGCGAGTCAACGTGGTTGAACACATAGCCTTTTTTTGTTTTAAATTTTTATTTTACAAGCATTGTATTGATTTTGCTAACATTTTCTTTAGCTTTTTTTCGAGTTACTACTTAGTGGTGTTTCGTTTTGCATACGCCTTTTGATTCGATTTTATCCATTACTGATTTTTTTTATTCTACACTCATTTATTTATTCTTTTTTCTTTTGTTACCTCCAAGATAAGTCATAGCATAGCCCTTGTATCACTCAAAAAGTCCATGTTAGAAATCTCATTAGAATGCTTGGTATGCATTGGGAATAAGGAGCAGGCCTTTGTTTGTCAAAAACAATTCATTTTCTAAAAGAATTTTTTGTTGTATAATCGAATAATTGTAGTCAATAATCAAATTAACATTTATAAATTTTGATAATCGATTCTAACGAGTTTTCAATCGATTATAAATAGAGTTGTATAAAGGCCTTCGCTTATTTTCGATGTCGATTGCTAGAAATGGTGTCACCTCAATGGAGGCTTTTAGTAAATGATCTCTGTTCGTGACGTGCACATATTATATAGCTCTTACTACGCAGCCCGTAATCCTACTATGTTTAGTGCACTTTGGTTCGGCTTCCAAGTAATGTGTAGTGATTTTATTATTTTAAGGATTTTATGGAGTTCTGGGATTTAATTGATGGAATGTTAACATTATTATCATTAATTGTTTTTTTCTCTTTCCCTAGTTTTAAATCAGCTTATAATTCATGCCTTACTGTTACGTAGTGTATATGGGGCATATAATTATTATCATTTTCGGTCGTGTTGTGTGTATAAATTATACTACATTGAAAGTCTGTCAAATCAGCGCGTTTCTGTGATTTTACTCAATTTTATTTAACTTATTTCTTTGAGAGAAAAGCATTATGTAAATTTTGGGTTGTTGCAATAAAATTTTAATTGTATAAAATTGCATTTTGCGATACATCTGAATGGAATGCCCCGTGTATGTATATTTAGCTGTTAATATTAATTTGTGTTTGGGTTTCACCGCACGCCCTTATCCTAAGCCAGAGTAGGGCTCTGTTCGGGTCTACTCTGGTAATACAATAATTTTATGTATGACCGATTGAATGTACAAATACTCTTTATGTTTACATTGAATGCTGTTCTGTATAAGTTGGTCACGACGGCGTACCACTGTGATGATATAATCTGTAGCTGTGTGTGGAACTTTAGTCTTACGTTTGTTTCAATCATTTGATTTCTATTAACGAGTACGTTCGGTGGCGATAACTTTAATTGGGTATTTTTATGTTTTAATTTAGCGTGTAGCGACTTGTGTGGAGCAAGCCGGAATTATTAACATGTTTTAAAATCGATAATGTGGGTATTCTGGGGATATGGCGTTGATGTTGCTTAAGTTTTTCTTCAATAATAATCATTAGTTTATTATTAGAGAGCAAATTGTAAATAAACATCCAAATATCCCTTTTTATTTTACTTTTATTTTAAACCTGTCCGCTCCCTTTTGTTTTTGGGCCTGTCTTGCATAGCATTTTGCCTTTGCGTAGGTAAGCTTGTTACGTATGGAAGCAATTTACGCTCGCCCAATAATGTTTTATTCCTTCTACTGTGACTACATTTATCCTATCAACTATATTATAGCTACCTAAATAAACAACTTTGTAGGCAGAATCTTTGTAAACATAATTATTGAGCAAACGTAATGGCAGTATCTCAGCGTTGCTAAGGCATAAATAATTCTATAGTCAGACCGTGGTGGTGGGTGGCCGAAGCTGCTGTCTCGACAATAACCCAGTGTCAGACAATAATTATTCTTATTATTTGCAGTAGACATTTTCTTCGCCCATTTTTAGTACTTATCAATAGTTTTATCAGTAAGTCGTAGGTAGCCAGAATACGAAGTAGAGTAATTTTAATACAGTTTTATCTAAATTCATAATTATTAATACAATAAATTGATAATCAGTACTATACACGTGTCGGGTCAAGTAGTTAGTAGGTAGGAGTTTTTATCGCGGCACATAATAAACCTCTACATTACAATTGGTATGAAAATTATAATCAGAAAAGAGTTAAGTACCTACTCTTATAAAATCATAATTTTATACTTCGTCAAAATCGAAAATAATCGCGGCGCGGCGCGAGTAATTCCAGTACAAAACATCGTTCTAATTCGCGTAGAGACCTAAAACCTATCCTAAACTAAAACAGATAAGTACTCTATCTTCGTTATTGAATTTAGTTGTTCAAAGTACAAAAGTGAGAATGGTGCAAATGTTGGGATGAGGGATGAGGATAAAAGATATGACGGACAACAAGGATGAATAAAAAATATGTCAGTCAGACGAAGCTTGAAAGTGACCTGTGTGTGACAGAAAACAATGAGATAAGCTCGGGTTTGATGAAGACGTATGAAAGAATCTAAGAATGGAATGAAGGGCCAAAAATGAATGACTGTGAGAAGGAATGCGATGGATATGAAAGGAGTGAATGCAGTGATGATTTCTGAGAATGCGAGGTAATAATTTGCTGATTCACCAAATGGGTGTCGAAAAGGCAGAATTATTAATCCAGCGCCATCTAAAAAACCCTACAGAATTTTAGAATGTTTCTTAAATCTTATTTGGTTAACCTTTGTACTAGAAAAATGAAAGAGCTGCAGCTAATTTCTTGCTACAATAAATTGCATAGATTCTCTAATCTGGGATAAATACTGACTGATAAAATGTTCGCAACTCACTCTACCTAGGTACCTGCAATGAGCTAGGGCTTAGCAGCTTTTTACAAGTTATAATCGCACTAGGTAAGTATTAGATAAATTCAATGGTACTTAATTAAAATTAAATGTTGTGCACCCGTTTTTAAATGTTATTGACAAAGTTATTTCAAATTCTTTATAAATTCGTATCGTATCGCGGATCGTAGTGAATGCGTGTTAGATGCGCCTGCACAGAACGTACAGGCAACCCTGTGGAGTGGGAACAAATGGATTTCAAAACTCTCTTTTACAAGTCTGATAATCACAATGTTTGTTAGTGTAATGTAAATGTATAACTAGCGCGCTGAATTTAGTCTTTAGCCGTAACTTTTGTAATCGACGTTCTAGATACTGTGTGATAATAACGTTAAGCTTTTCAACTAGTTGAAAATACAATTTATACTCATAGGCCAATGTTTATAAACATTATTTTTACACCGTGTACTAATACAATGTGATTTTTGTCTGTAGTCACTGTGAAGTTAATGCTCCTTTAACATGACCACCCTATTTTTGTCTAATCTTCTGTAGACAAACTAATAGTAGAGAGATCATGCAAAAGGGGTATTTCTCTATTTACCTTTTTCTATAAGTATCTACCACGTAATTCGTTTATCTATCTGTAATTAATGTTTGGTATATTAACGTTTTAGTTTAGTAGATAAAGCTTCACAGTCGTGTTTGCACCCGTTTTATCCAAGATGTTTTGCCGTCCATTTTCCGTACGGGACAGGCAGCTAGACTGTCTTTTCTTTCTAATGTACCTTTATATAGCATAACTTCGACACCAAACCGACTTACTACATTAATTAAATTATAGAGTCTAAACATATTTTATATTTATCTAGAGCTTATAGGGTGACTAGGCGTTTAGTGTAATATAAGAACTACGAAGAAGATAACTTTAATATGAAAATGAAAATTTTTCAAATTATCGGTGTCTGAATTTTACTCTCAAAGAATATCAGGGATATAAGTAAGCAGTAGCCAGTGGCTTTTTGAATTAGAAACTTTATCAAAGATTTATATACGAGCTAATATTGATGTAGAGGCGTAGTATTAGTTGAGTGTCTATTAGTTATAGTCGAGCGAGGAGGGCAGAGACAGGGGATAGAGCTATCTTCCAACAAAACTAAGCTGAGAGATGTGTAAATGCAACCTTTTCAATCATACCAAGTAACTTTCTGTCATCTACCCTCAATAAGGTTGTTTTTATACCAATACCTACATACGCCAAAAGATTAGGTACCTACCGTAGCATCCGTAGCCTATGGACGCTTGCGCCTTGCTGTCACAGCACTCTTATGTACCTACCTATACCTAAGCTTTACTCTATCTACTTACATAATTCATCTGGTTTCTTTACACACTCTGATAGTCTGCTCATCTTTGGAAGAAGATGGCCCTCATTGCTATGACGATTTAATTTTTAAGAACTATCTTATCTACTAACCTATGTGTCGTGTTTTACTAAATTAGTACCTAATAAATGTCAGTTTACAATATTCTATTAAAATACTCGTTTTGTCTCAGCAATGAGCATATACAGGAGCTTGCAGCAAGTTTTGCAATAGGCGCTATTTTAAAGAATTGTATCATGTCTGCTAAACTATTTTCTCATTTTATTTTTGCAGTCACCTTGTCGCAACTCTCAAAGCTAAAATATCTAATGTGATGAATTATGCCATTTCAATACTGCCTTGCTAAACTTAAGTAAGTATAATACCTACCTACCTAATTATAAATAAGGTAGCTTCTTAGTTCTTATACCTACCTACTTACATTAGATGATATTTTTGCTCTATATTTGCAATGACAACAAAACATAGGTACCTACTTACCTATTTAGGCTGGTTACTTGCAAACATAATTTACTATACCTACCTACTAGCTCAGTTCTAGTGAACTACTGGTAGTTAGTAAAAAGTAATTTCATTAAGAGGGCGGCGACGAACGAATTCTCCATACAAACGTACTACCGAAATCATTTAAAATTTGAGCGTATTTTCACCACTTTATGCACTTATTTAGATTAAGGAAGTATTAATCTAGGTTCCTGTTAAACTTTTGATCTAAAAAACTTACCTGAAACAAAATGTAACCAAATTGTATTTCTAACATTTTTACAGCAAAAATATCGTGTTTTCGTTGCATTTGTTCTGTATGATAAACAACAATGATTGTAATATCCTTTTAATAGGAACACAGCTTTGAGTGTCTAGTTACAGGCCATACAAAAAAAATTACGAAATCATTAACTTTTCATTCATCATTTTTGGTATTACGGAATACATCGTAAATTCTTGTAAATTCTGAACTCGAGTATTGCCGTACGCGTTGCTCGGATGTCTTCAATGTGTGTGTATAGTCCCGGAGGCGGAGTTTCGACACTCACACTAACGCAAAATTGGTTTGCAACGACCACCGCTTTTTATAATTTTTAGCATTTTTAGCTCGCTCGATGTATAGGTATGTAGGTATAGGTGTAGGTAGTATACACACTAACTAGATAGGTGTACCTAGCGTAGATTAGAATTGATTTTTACTTTGAACAATTATTTCAATTTTAAATGGTATGTAGGTAGGTAGGTTTTGTAGACCCTTTTATGAAAATTACTTTCTTTTTAACCGACTTCAAAAAAAGGAGGAGATTCTCAAGTCATAGGAATATTTTTTTATGTAGGTAGGTATGTTTCTCGAGGATCTACTTGAATAGGTGAGCCTGGACCGATTTGGAAAATTATTTTTTTGTTTGAAAGGGTACCAGGTGGAGCTATGGTCATTAGATCAGGTCAGGATCTGATAATGGAGTCAGGAACTGTTCAACAGAACTCCTCAGTAAATAGGCTGATTGAGTTTAAACTCGGCATAATGTAAGCTGTCTTGTTCCGTTTCGTTCCGACTACAATGTCATGTAATATGTAATACCTATGCGTACCTATGGTGACTGCGAGCTGACCTGATGATGGAATCAGAAGCTGTTCAAAAAATGGTGCTGGTGATGATGATGACGAGTTTCAGCTCCATCGGCCTATTTAGATTTAGGTAGGTACTGATGTGTTCTGTTGAACAGCTCCTGACGCCAACATCAGATCCTGACCTGATCTGATGACCATGGCACCACCTGGGACCCTTTCAAACAAAAAAGAATTTTCCAAATCAAAAAAATTCCAAAAACATACCTAGGTACCTACCTACATAAAAAAATATTCCTATGAATTGAGAATCTCCTCCTGTTTTTGAAGTCGGTTAAAAAGAAAGTAATTTTCATACTAAAGTTATGAAGTTGAAGTTATGAAAGAAGTTGAAGTTATGTTTTTAAACTTCAAAGTCTATAAATAGAACAGTAGTAGTTTTGTAATGACGTCACAAAATTACGGCGGGCCATTTGAATCTGCCAAGAGGGGCTTTTCCATCCTACTAATAATTTTACAGTGTGAAAGTTTGTGAGGATGTATGGATGTATAGATGTACCGCTATCTAGGGATGTTTGTATGTTTGTTACTCTTTCAAGCAAAAACTACTGATACACGCGCGGTTCGAGGGGGGGGGGTCATGGGGGTCATGACCCCCCCCCCCCCCTCAAAATCCTTGAGAAACCTGTAACATCCAGCAAAAAGAGAGGTAGGTACGCACTACCAAAACTAGTGACCCCCCCCCCAAGATCAAAGTCTGCGACCGCCAGTGCTACTGAACGGATTTTAATGAAACTTGGAATACATATAGGTAGGTACCTATACTTACCATAATTTATGATCTGGAATAAAACATAGGCTACTTTTTATCCGGGTAGGTATCATGCGAGCGAAGCCGCGGGCGGAACCTAGTATATTTTACATTTGTCTCTCTGATGTTGGCTGTTAGGTAGGTATTATGTTTTATCTCGCTTACATAGATACCTACCTACTCTACTGCCTATAACAGTGGCGGATTTCCAAATTTGCCGCCAGTAGGCTATTCAACTTTTGCCGCCCCTACACTCGATACCACATCACAATCATATTAATTACATTTTTTTTGTTAATGAAATTGTAACTTTTATGATTTGTGTAATATTATTTTTAACCGACTTCAAAAAGGAGGAGGCTCTCAAGTCGACTGTGTGTTTTTTTTTATTTTAGGTATATATTTTTTTTAGTTTTTTGTGTGTGTGTTACGCCATTTCTCCGTCAATTGTGGACCGATTTTGACAATTATTTTTTTTTTGGTTACAAAGGGTATACTCCAGAAGTGGAGGATCTGATGAGGGGATCCCATGGAAATCGAGGGGAACTCTCAAATTTTATGGTTATTTATTGTGTTTGTAGAACTATCGGGCTGAAATTTTGCACACTTATATATTCTCGGTGACAATGAAATATTATGGTATCAATCAAGCTTATCTGATGATGGAGTCAAGAGCTGTTCAACAGAACTCCTCAGTGAATAGGCCGATTGAGTCGAAACTCGGTATATCTATCAAGTTTCAATTACAATTTAATAATATGGTGACAACGAGCTGATTTGATGATGGAGTCAAGAGCTGCTCAACAGAACTCCTCAATAAATTGGCCGATTGAGTAAAAACACAGCATATCTGTGAAGTTCCGACACAATGTAATATAATAATATGGTGACAGCGATCTGATCTGATGATGGAGTCAGGACCTGTTCCATGGAACTTTTTAGTAAAATAGAAATAGAAATAAGTTTTATTTTCGCCACTACGATACATACAACACAAATCAGAAATGCTACATTACAGTGACAAGAAAATAAGGTTACCCCTCAGCATTTGCTCCAGCAGCGCCATGGCTGTTAGAGCGCTGGTTTTCAGTATCTTAGTTTTTAGTAGTATAGTAGTAGTGACATGGATATCAAATGAAAGGGCTTGATGAGCGAAACACAATAAGTAGGTAAGATGACATCATTCTTAATAAAAAATAAACACTAAAATGAAAAAATAAAAAATAAAATACTTAACCGACTTTAAAACATACTTGCACTAAAAAGCAAAACATAAGAATATAAACAGATTTATTTACCTAATTACTAATTACGCGCACTCCGCACTTTAGGTACGAAGCTACAAGTACATTGGTGGGCCCGCCCGGGCGGGCCTTGGCAGGGTTCCCACTTGCCACTCGGCTCTAATACCTATCGCGTGACAACTCGACAACCCTTCCGCGTCACTCCGCGCCAGACAGTGACAGAGTTATGCGTTAGAAAGAGAGAATTTGTGTAGGCACGTGTCAGTGCATATTGCACTAGGCAAAGAACGCTTACGCGAGCTGAATTGAACTTTGTCGCATAATTCTGTGCTACAACGTAGGTATTTTATTCAAAGTTTTCGTCAGAATCTACGACTTTTTGCCTTCTTGAGAGAATCATTTTGAGACAGAGATTCGTAGATCACACATACATTTGTCTCACAGGCAGGCAAAGGGAATTAAATTTGCAACCTTCTGTGTTTCAGGCGGGCCTTCGCCCTCAGCACCACAGAACATTGTTGTCATGATGAATAATAATGGATTCATAACATGTCGCATTGTGGCTGTTTTCGGCCTCCCGTGATCGTTTCACTAGGTTTTAACAGTTCAAAATAGATGAGATTCTTCTGATCCTACCAAATACAGGGGGTCTAAAGTGGCCACTTTTGATGAAAAATCAGATGTTTCATAGATGCTTCATCTATGAAACATCTGACTTTTCATCAAATGCTTCATAAATGCTTCATATGCTTCATCTATGAAGCATCGATGCTTCATAGATGTTTCATAGATGTTTCATAAATGCTTCATATATGAAGCATCTATGAAGCATTTCACAAAACATCTTTTTTGACAGATCTATGTGCGAGGTTAAATTTATTTTTATAAATTAAATAGGTAGGTACCTACTTAGTTTTTTTATAGAAATGATTGCACTGCGCCACCCTGATGGACATATGGAAATATTTTTGAGGCACACGAATAAATATAAAAGGTTAATTGTCGCGGGAGCGGGTCTGAGGTTTTTTTTTTCTTAAATTTGGCTTCGCATGGGTTTTGCATTCAGCCATCCGTTTTCCATTCAACCTATTTACTTTCTAAAAATAAATTTAACCTCGCACATAGATCTGTCAAAAAAGATGTTTTGTGAAATGCTTCATAGATGTTTCATAGATGCTTCATCGATGCTTCATATATGAAGCATCTATAAAGCATCGATGAAGCATTGATGAAGCATCGATGCTTCATTTAAGAAGCATATATATGAAGCATTTATGAAGCATTTGATGTTTCATCAGATGTTTCATAGATGAAGCATCTATGAAACATCTGATTTTTCATCAAAAGTGGCCACTTTAGACCCCCAGACAATTACCTCAGCACCAACAACAACAACCAGCACCAACAACAACAACCAGCACCGACAACTCGTTTGGAGTTGTTTGCACACCAGCTTAAGATGAGCCGTACATTCAACGGTTCCTGTGCATTCCGGGTGTCAAGGATTCCGGCTGTTTGTAATTTCGGAACTACAAAACCGATGACCTTGAAATTTTTACGGAACAATATATAAAGTACTTACTTTCAAACAAAGTAAAAACCGGTCAAGTGCGAGTCGAACTCGTACACCGAGGGTTCCGTACCTACCCATTATACCCATTAAGTTATTGAACAATTAGTAATTTTTTTGTACATATCCTAGTTCTGCGATAGCAGCGCCGCAAATGTTCTGCGCACACGAGCATAATATTGCAATAAATATTTTCTTTTATTTACTTTCACACAATAGCACAATTTTATTTATTTACCTTATTTGAGGATGGTGCCAATTAAGCTAGTTCGCTTAATTGTATGAGCGCTCATACAACTCAGAAGACAATCTTAATTGGCGTCAACTATGTATGTATGTATGTATGTATGGGAACACCCTTTAACTTTCAACTTTTTTAATTTTTTGGAATTTTTCCTTTATTTCTGCTATAAGGCCTTGCTTTTTGCCAAATTTCGTGATTCTAGGTCAACGGGAACTACCATTTAGGTTTTCGACCCAAAACCTCTAGGGTACTTCCGGTTGACCTAGAATTGTCAATTTTGGTTACAAGCAAGGCCTTACAGCACAAGTAAAGGAAAAATTCCGAAAAATAAAAAAAGTTGATAATTAAGGTAAGTTTTGGTACTTACAAGTTTTCACGAAAACCTAAATTTGCCTATATCTTTTTATAGTGTTGACTCAGGACCTTGATTTTTATACTCACAATAGGGACTATAGACCTCAGTATATGGTATGAATTTGCTAGCTCCACCCGTTCCTGAGATAATCGATGGTGACAGACAGACAGACAGACGGACAAGAAAGTGACCTTATAAGGGTTCCTTTTTTTACCTTTTAAGGTACGGAACCCTAAAAAGAATCAATGAAATCGGACTACACGCTCATGAATTACAACCAGATACTTATTTTGACTTTCATCCCCTCTCCCTAGGGAACCGTGCTGAATTTCAGGATTAAAAGTATTTTATATTAGACCTCGTAGTATGCACTCAAATAATACCAGGTTTCATTTAAATCCAACCAGTAGTTTCGACGTAATGCGCGGCCATGATACGGACAGACAGACATGAATGAAAAAAATTACAGTTTTGGCTTCAGTATCGACAATAGAGAGCCCTCCAAAAAAAATTTCAAAATATCTTCAATGTACAGAATTTGACCTGTTACAGTTTTATTATAAACTAGCTGCTGCCCGCGGCTTCGCTCGAGTTGTACCCGGATAAAAAGTAGCCTATGTTACTCTCCAGCCCTCCAACTATCTCCAC
Source organism: Camptogramma bilineatum (assembly GCA_958496255.1). Lineage (NCBI taxonomy): Eukaryota > Metazoa > Arthropoda > Insecta > Lepidoptera > Geometridae > Camptogramma > Camptogramma bilineatum. The sequence goes on along the minus strand of OY292471.1, from coordinate 3,504,117 downwards.
ACAAAAAATCACGTCAATCCGTCGCTCCGTTTTGACGTGATTCAACTACAAATAAACAAACAAACAAACAAACAAACACACTTTCACATTTATAATAGGGGTACGGATACCTATTGATGTTTGATTGGTTGATGATTGATTATGTGAAATTTAATGATTAATGAAAATAAAAATTCTTCGGTACACATAGGGATTTTTCGTACATGACGACCTTACACGTGCTGATTACAGCTACAGAAACCAAACATGATCAACAGGTAAACTGTTGGAAATTTTCGGGATACTACTGTAATTCGCGGGCCCATCTAAACGCACCGCCTTTATCGCTCGTTTCAAATCCAATTATGGAAAAAAGTTTTAAGCAAGAAAAGCTCTCACTCTAACAATTTTTAAAACATTACTTACATGTTGAATTGTTTGTGTGTACATAATAACATAGCATTATCAATAAATATAGGTAAATATTATTTTTCTGTAACACAAAAAAAATTGTTCCCTATTTGCCGCCCCTAAAATCTGCCGCCCTAGGCTCCAGCCTTCTCAGCCTATTGGTACCACCAATTGATTCGCCACGTCATAAGTACCTAAATATGCGTTATCCTTTGTTGCACTTATGGGGGCATTCATTAATTACGTCAGGCTTTTAGGGGACGGGAGGGGGTTGAGCCAAATCGCACCTAATCCCATGTGGGATTAAAAATGAAAGGGAGGTCTCGGCAAATCTAGGTAGGTACCTGTTTAATATTTTTTTTTTTATTCTCACGTGAGATTAGGGGGTGGGGGAGGGGATCGAGCCAAATCTCAGGACATCTCACCAAGGGGGGAGGGGGTGCGGGGGTTGAAAAATCGCAAAAATCGCCTTTAATTTTTATTCTTTAATTTTAATTAATGGACGCCCCCTAATTTCAGAGGGACAAACATCCGTTGTGACTTCAGTAGTTAGGTAGGTTAGGTAAGTACCTACTTACCTATAGACATTGGACAGAAAAAAACATAGGTACCTAAGTGCCTACTTAGGTACCTACTTCCCTTTGAAAATTTAGGTAATTGTGTACCGACTTATATAGGTAACAACCCACATATTCTGTCTAGCGTCATAATATCGATCTCATCCCTCCCTAAAAATCTTGAGAGTAAGATGGGTAGGTAATTACCTAGATATTGTAGATAAATTTCCAAAAAAAGCATTTTTACCATACATTTATCTAACGATTCCATGAAATAAAATGAACATTATTCATTAGTGACTGACAATATAACATTTTTGGCCTCTCCAAAGATGCAAAAACTCAATATCAACAGGAATCGATCTCCATTCCGAAAGTACTTACCGCGCTGCAAGCGGAGCTCACAACCGCTGAGCCAAACGTCCTGATGCATTTGTATTTGAAATTATTGAACAGTAGCTGCGCGTAATGCGTCCTGAATCGCGCTAAAAAGGGCGGGCCTCATGTCAGACTCATATCTGCCAATCACAGATTAGGTAGAGGTAATACTGCCAATCGGGGCTGTGATTGCTCATAGTAGACTGAGTAGTACACCTATATTATACTACATAGAGTTTTTTGCGTGACAAGGACGAACAATTTAGATAGATACGTTGGAAGAGAAGTTCCGAGCTCCACGTACCGCAACCTTAAGAGCCAGTATACAATTTCGCACTCGACAAAATCAGCGCTCGGAGGGACAAAAGTTGCTAAATTCTAACACCCAATGAACAGCGCTCCGTTTCTTAGACTAAACGGTTTTGGTAATTTTCATGTGATTGATTTATTTGAGATAGTAAAAATACTTTTTGGGTAGGTACTTAGGTAGGTACCTATAGGTATAACACAAAACAAAGTCGGGTTAGTTACACTTTGAATACAAATAATTACAAAAAAATAAATGTTTGTTTTTTTGTCCCATAAGAGTCCTATAGAATCAAAGGCGGTAATCTGTACTTGGGCTGAATTTTGGTAATTCAATAAAAACGTTTTACTAAGTCTGTTTTGAAATTATTTTGAAAGAAAGATTGCCGTATTTGAAACTAATGCTGATTTTTGACGTCAATTTTGAACGCTTGAATGCCACCTTTGATACAGATTGAGAAAATAATGAAACGTTATTTTAAATTCCCTAAACGGCCATACCATTATGTCATTTTTGACAAATTTGACAGATTACCGCCTTTGATTCTATAGGACTCATAAACCATATTGTGCTGATCTGATGGAGTCAGGAGCTTTTCAACAGAACTCTTCAGTAAATAGTCCGATTGAGTTGAAACTTGGATCTCAGCATGTCAGTCAAGTTCCGACTACAATGAAATAATATGGTGACAGCTAGCTCATCTGATGATGGAGTCAGGACCTGTTCCATGGAACTTTTTAATGATATGGGTATCAAATGACAGGGCTTGATGAGCGCAACACAATGCTGATCTGATGATGGAGCCAGGACCTGCTCCATCGAACTTTATAATGATATGGGTATCAAATGAAAGAGCTTGATGAGCGCAACACAATGCTGATCTGATGATGGAGTCAGGACCTGTTCCATGGAACTTTTTAATGATATGGGTATCAAATGAAAGGGTTTGATGAGCGAAACATAATTCTGATCTGATGATGGAGTCAGGACCTGCTCCATCGAACTTTATAATGATATGGGTATCAAATGAAAGAGCTTGATGAGCGAAACACAATGCTGATCTGATGATGGAGTCAGGACCTGTTCCATGGAACTTTTTAATGATATGGGTATCAAATGAAAGGGTTTGATGAGCGAAACACAATGCTGATCTGATGATGGAGTCAGGACCTACTCCATGGAACTTTTTAATAATATGGGTATCAAATGAAAGGGCTTGATGAGCGCAACACAATGCTGATCTGATGATGGAGTCAGGACCTGTTCCATGGAACTTTTTAATGATATGGGTATCAAATTAAAGGGCTTGACGAGCGCAACACAATGCTGATCTGATGATGGAGTCAGGACCTGTTCCCTGGAACTTTTTAATGATATGGGTATCAAATGAAAGGGCTTGATGACCGAAACACAATGCTGATCTGATGATGGAGTCAGGACCTGTTCCATCGAACTTTATAATGATATGGGTATCAAATGAAAGGGTTTAATGAGCAAAACACAATGCTGATCTGATGATGGAATCAGGACCTGTTCCATGGAACTTTATAATGATATGGGTATCAAATGAAAGGGTTTTATGCGCGAAACACAAAGCTGGGTTAGGATTTACTTTTGACTTCGATTTTTGATGTTTGATTTTTCATTTTTAATCTTGATTTTAATTTTAAAATCAAAATCAAGAAATAAAAATCAAAATAAAAATCCGAGATCCGAGAATCGAGAAATGAGAAACAAGAATCAAGAATCACAAATCAAAAATTAAAAAATTGAAAATCAAGAATTAAGAATCCGAGATACAAGATCCGAGAATCGATAATCGAAAATTGAAAATCAAGAATCAAAATCAAGAATCAAGAACCCGATATCCAAGATCCGATAATCAAGAATTGAGACTCGAAAATCGAAAATCAAGAATCCGAGATCCGAGAATAGAGAAACTAAAATTGAAAATCAAGAATCAAGAATCAAAGTGAAAGTCAAAATCAAGAATCAAAGTCAAAGTAAACCCCGACCCAGCTTTGTGTTTCGCTCATCAAGCCCTTTCATTTGATACCCATATCATTGTAAAGTTCCAGGGAACAGGTCCTGACTCCATCATCAGATCAGCATTGTGTTTTGTTCATCAAGCCCTTTCATTTGATGCCCATATTATCATTAAAAGTTCCATGGAACAGGTCATAACTCCATCATCAGATCAGCATTATGTTTTGCTCATCAAGCCCTTTCATTTGATACCCATATGATTAAAACGTTCCATGAACCAGGTCCTGACTCCATCATCAGATCAGCATTGTGTTTCGCTCATCAAACCCTTTCATTTAATACCCATATCATTAAAAAATTCCATGGAACAGGTCCTGACTCCATTATCAGATCAGCATTGTGTTGCGCTCATCAAGCCCTTTAATTTGATACCCATATCATTAAAGAGTTCCATGGAACAGGTCCTGACTCCATCATCAGATCAGCATTGTGTTGCGCTCATCAAACCCTTTCATTTGATACCCATATTATTAAAATGTTCCATGGAGCAGGTCCTGACTCCATCATCAGATCAGCATTGTGTTTCGCTCATCAAACCCTTTCATTTGATACCCATATCATTAAAAAGTTCCATGGAACAGGTCCTGACTCCATCATCAGATCAGCATTGTGTTGCGCTCATCAAGCTCTTTCATTTGATACCCATATCATTATAAAGTTCGATGGAACAGGTCCTGACTCCATCATCAGATCAGCATTGTGTTTCGGTCATCAAGCCCTTTCATTTGATACCCATATCATTAAAAAGTTCCAGGGAACAGGTCCTGACTCCATCATCAGATCAGCATTGTGTTGCGCTCATCAAGCCCTTTAATTTGATACCCATATCATTAAAAAGTTCCATGGAACAGGTCCTGACTCCATCATCAGATCAGCATTGTGTTGCGCTCATCAAGCCCTTTCATTTGATACCCATATTATTAAAAAGTTCCATGGAGCAGGTCCTGACTCCATCATCAGATCAGAATTGTGTTTCGCTCATCAAACCCTTTCATTTGATACCCATATCATTAAAAAGTTCCATGGAACAGGTCCTGACTCCATCATCAGATCAGCATTGTGTTGCGCTCATCAAGCCCTTTCATTTGATACCCATATTATTAAAAAGTTCCATGGAGCAGGTCCTGACTCCATCATCAGATCAGAATTGTGTTTCGCTCATCAAACCCTTTCATTTGATACCCATATCATTAAAAAGTTCCATGGAACAGGTCCTGACTCCATCATCAGATCAGCATTGTGTTGCGTTCATCAAGCTCTTTCATTTGATACCCATATCATTATAAAGTTCGATGGAACAGGTCCTGACTCCATCATCAGATCAGCATTGTGTTTCGGTCATCAAGCCCTTTCATTTGATACCCATATCATTAAAAAGTTCTAGGGAACAGGTCCTGACTCCATCATCAGATCAGCATTGTGTTGCGCTCATCAAGCCCTTTAATTTGATACCCATATCATTAAAAAGTTCCATGGAACAGGTCCTGACTCCATCATCAGATCAGCATTGTGTTGCGCTCATCAAGCCCTTTCATTTGATACCCATATTATTAAAAAGTTCCATGGAGCAGGTCCTGACTCCATCATCAGATCAGAATTGTGTTTCGCTCATCAAACCCTTTCATTTGATACCCATATCATTAAAAAGTTCCATGGAACAGGTCCTGACTCCATCATCAGATCAGCATTGTGTTGCGCTCATCAAGCCCTTTCATTTGATACCCATATTATTAAAAAGTTCCATGGAGCAGGTCCTGACTCCATCATCAGATCAGAATTGTGTTTCGCTCATCAAACCCTTTCATTTGATACCCATATCATTAAAAAGTTCCATGGAACAGGTCCTGACTCCATCATCAGATCAGCATTGTGTTGCGTTCATCAAGCTCTTTCATTTGATACCCATATCATTATAAAGTTCGATGGAACAGGTCCTGACTCCATCATCAGATCAGCATTGTGTTTCGGTCATCAAGCCCTTTCATTTGATACCCATATCATTAAAAAGTTCTAGGGAACAGGTCCTGACTCCATCATCAGATCAGCATTGTGTTGCGCTCATCAAGCCCTTTAATTTGATACCCATATCATTAAAAAGTTCCATGGAACAGGTCCTGACTCCATCATCAGATCAGCATTGTGTTGCGTTCATCAAGCCCTTTCATTTGATACCCATATTATTAAAAAGTTCCATGGAGTAGGTCCTGACTCCATCATCAGATCAGCATTGTGTTTCGCTCATCAAACCCTTTCATTTGATACCCATATCATTAAAAAGTTCCATGGAACAGGTCCTGACTCCATCATCAGATCAGCATTGTGTTGCGCTCATCAAGCTCTTTCATTTGATACCCATATCATTAAAAAGTTCCAGGGAACAGGTCCTGACTCCATCATCAGATCAGCATTGTGTTGCGCTCATCAAGCTCTGTCATTTGATACCCATATCATTAAAAAGTTCCAGGGAACAGGTCCTGACTCCATCATCAGATCAGCATTGTGTTGCGCTCATCAAGCCCTTTCATTTGATACCCATATCATCATAAAATTCCATGGAACAGGTCCTGACTCCATCATCAGATCAGCTCGCTGTCACCCTATTATTACATTATTAGTTACACAACAATTCAGATCATTATTCTGCTTTAACGTCCTTTTTAGCCCCGCAGAAAATATTTAAAAATAGGTAATTAATAACTTAGCAACCAATGTATCAAACGCTCCTATTTCGCTATATTCTTCGTAGCCGGCGACGTGCTTTGCGAGTCGACTCAGTGCGAGCTCCGGGATGCAAAGCGATACGTCCACCCCCTAGAAGCGCTCGGCGCGGTCTGCTTGCGTCGAGTAGATAGGGTAGTAGATACGACGCGTTTTAGGTTGTTTTAAAAGATTTTTCATTGCCAATTTTTTAATCTTTTTGCATTTTTTTTTTCAGAAAAGGATTGATTTTGAACTCAAGTTTATTTCTGTTTTGTTAATTTTACGAACAAGAGTTCTAAGTCAGTTCTAAGTAGCCAAAATCAAAAGCAATTCTTTGGCCGTTTTCTCGAAATTTGGACTAAGTTAAAGATTTTTTTACTCAAAAACTAAATAAAGGTAGTAAAAAGTGATCCATTTAATAGTTTGGTTGACTATCACAGCAAAACATCGTAATTTTTTTATACCATTTGGACGTCAAAATGATTCGTAAATATGGTGATTTCTAAACCTCTTACAGCAAAAATTCACAAAACAGTCGCCGGTTTGAGGTCGATTAATCAAAAAGAAATAATAAAAATACAAAAGTAGCTCATTTAATAGTACAAAATTGAAATGATATTTCATGCTGTGCCATAATTTTTTTATAAATACAGTGTTTTCATTGAAAAATCCTGCCCCAAAACATCACGTAAATCAGAAAATTTTGTCTAATGCCTCTTAATCTGAACGACTAGACAATCTACCCTACACTACATCTTTAGCTCCTAATATTGGCAATGTTAAGCTCCTGTATGATTTTCGCGTCTCTGTCCTTCTCGGTGCATTATCTGAACTTTGTCTTAGGCGCAAATTAGTAACTTACATAATATCATTTCGATGTGGTTTTCGACAAATCAATTTTAATGTTCTTATCACCAGGGGCGTATTTACCCTTAGGCCAAGAGGGCCATGGCCCGGGGCGGCAGGCTGAGAGGGGCGGCGCAAGCCGCCCCTCTCAGCCTGCCATAATTTCTTCAGGCATATACGGACAAAAAGAAAGGCCCAGGATATGAAGGTGAGAGCGAGAGGTGGCGCAAGCCGCCCCTCGTTCTCAGCTTCTTGCGCTTTTTTTTCTTTAAATGCCTAAATAAATTAAAAAAAGCCAACCTAATTAACAACTCAAACTCATTTAGTGGGTGGTGCAAGCCGCCCCTAGCTCTCAGCTTCGTACGCTTTTCTTTTGGTCCTGTGCCTGAAGAAATTAAAAAAGCATATCTAATTAACAACAACTAAAACTCATTTGGCTGAGAGCGAAAGGCGGCGCAAGCCGCCCCTCGCTTCATATTATGGTCCTATCTTTTTGTCCTTATATGCCTGAAGAAATTTAAGACAAGCCTAGGTACCTTTAACAACAACTAACATGAGTGAGGGGCGGCTCGCGCCGCCCCTCGATCTCACCTTCATGCGCTTCTCTTTTTGTCCTTAAATACCTGAAGAAATTTAAGAAAAGTCTACCTAATTAACAACAACTAAAACACATTTGGGTGAGAGCGAGGGGCGGCTAGCTTCATGCGCCTTTCTTTTTGTCCTTGTATGCCTGAAAAAAATTAAGAAAAGCCTACCTAATTAACAACAACTAAAACGAGGGGCGCAGCGGCTCGCGCCGCCCTCTCGCTCTCAGCTTCATGCGCTTCTCTTTTTGTTCTTAAATGCCTGAAGAAATTTAAGAAAAGTCTACCTAATTAACAATTAACTAAAACACATTTAGGTGAGAGCCAGGGGCGGCTAGCTTCATGCGCCTTTCTTTTTGTCCTTGAATGCCTGAAGAAATTTAAAAAAAGCTTACCTAATTAACAACAACTAAAATCACTATCGTATTACTGACCGATCATTTTCAGAGACTGACCTTGCGATTTTTAACTTGACAGGAAACTGTAGGTAGGTATTATTTTAAACTCGAAGGGATAAATCCGTTACAGTATAAATCCTCGAGGCGATTTTAGGCAAAAAAATTCTTGAGTATCACATGTTGCATTTGTTTTAAAAAAAGTCGGCTCGCTTCGCTCGCATATTATAAGCTTCATGTCATAAGTGTTTTGCAAACAAAGAGAGTTGTGGTCAGACACAACTCTCTTTGCTTGCAAAACTCTCAAAACACGCAGAATAGGAACCGACAAAAAGCCATCCTTTTCTTTGAGCGCGTTAGTAAAATCAAGTGTTGCATTTGTTTTGTTATAAAAAACTTAGGCTCGCTTCGCTCGCATATAGAATATGAACCGACATGCAGCCAGCCTTTTCTTTGATTACCATAAGAAAAAAAAGTGTCAGTTGTTGCAATTGTCTTAAAAAAATTCGGCTCGCTTCGCTCGCATATAAGCTTCATGTCATAAGTGTTTTGCAAGCAAAGTGAGTTGTGTCTGACCGCAGAATAGATACCGACAAAAAGCCATCCTTTTCTTTGAGCGCGTTAGTAAAATCAAGTGTTGCATTTGTTTTGTTATAAAAAACTTAGGCTCGCTTCGCTCGCATATAGAATTCGAACCGACTGCAGCCAGCCTTTTCTTTGATTACCATAAGAAAAAAAAGTGTCAGTTGTTGCAATTGTCTTAAAAAAATTCGGCTCGCTTCGCTCGCCTATAAGCTTCATGTCATAAGTGTTTTGCAAGCAAAGTGAGTTGTGTCTGACCGCAGAATAGGAACCGACAAAAAGCCATCCTTTTCTTTGAGCGCGTTAGTAAAAACAAGTGTTGCATTTGTTTTGTTATAAAAAAATTAGGCTCGCATCGCTCGCATATAGAATAGGAACCGACATGTAGCCAGCCTTTTCTTTGATTAAGTACCATAAGAAAAATAAAGTGTCAGTTGTTGCATTTGTCTTAAAAAAAAATCGGCTCGCTTCGCTCGCTTATAGGCTTCATGAGTATTTTGCGAGCAGAATGCAAACCAAGTTTCAAACCTGAGACAAATATTTGCAAATCATACAAACATTTGTCCCGCGACGGGAATCGAAGTCGTTAAATGCGTTGCGCGTACGGTAATCATAACGCTTACGAAGTCGCGGTCACAGCTAGTAGGTATTGAACCTAACTATTGCCTTTTTTGTTTTTTCATTCACTAGGTAGGTATCTGATTTTGCATTTTCCGCTAATTTATGGGGCGGCAAACCTTAAAGGCCCAGGGCGCCGAATTTTTAAATACGCCTCTGCTTATCACTAAATTCTGATAAAATGTTCTTAGCGTCCTCTGTGTTTGATGTTGCGCTGTAGCGCCTGTTACTACTACACCTATTTTATGCTAGTATTAGTATCTGTATTGTAGATTTATGACCAAATTAGATATACTGATATCCTACACAATGGTATAATAGGTACTTGTAATGTTAATGCTACGGATAGCAGTGACTATGGGGAATTTAAAGTACAAATTTATCAATCATCCCCAACAGTCTGATGGCTTTAAGCTCTTTCCTTATATACTTAGAATTATATAAAGTGAAAGGAGTCGCGTTAACTTTTTTAATAAAATATTTCGATGAATGTCGTAGTTTGTAAACTCTTAAAGTTATAATATTGTAATTTTGCATATTTCTTTGAATAATAATACCTACCTTTGTGTTAAATTGATAACGACCTAATCACATTTAAATTATTTATATTATAATCACTGAACTATATTCGTGGTAGGAATAGCTGTGACAGAATCACTTTTTTGACTAAAAGTAATTTTATAAAATTGATGTGCCTAAGTGTAATTCTATTGTAATTTGTATATAATAATTGAATAGAAATTGTACCTATTTATTAAATAATTATAAACGGTGGGATATCGCCGTGCTTGCTGTTTTGACGTTACTTCAATGTGTTTAGTTGTAATGCCTACCCTTATTTATGTATTTTGAGACAATAACTTATTTTGCCATTAAAATATTTAATTCTGTAATTTCTTGCAACTTGTAGCTTACACCAACTTACCTCTCGACATTTAGTTATCACAATCGATAATAGTATTGTACTGATTAGAAATTTTATATTCTAGACCTTTTGATTAGTTTTTCACAGAACGTTGCTGACACTCAGTTGAGGTCTTAGAACTTAGATAAATGTTTTATAGCACGTCTGAATTTGCATTTATTCCAGAATAGTCACTATTTTTGGTCAAAATTGTATTAGATGGACCTCCAGTCTTGTGGCTTGTTAAGGTTGCGGTACGTGGAGCTCGGAACTTCTCTTCCAACGTATCTATCTAAATTGTTCGTCCTTGTCACGCAAAAAACTCTATGTAGTATAATATAGGTGTACTACTCAGTCTACTATGAGCAATCACAGCCCCGATTGGCAGTATTACCTCTACCTAATCTGTGATTGGCAGATATGAGTCTGACATGAGGCCCGCCCTTTTTAGCGCGATTCAGGACGCATTACGCGCAGCTACTGTTCAATAATTTCAAATACAAATGCATCAGGACGTTTGGCTCAGCGGTTGTGAGCTCCGCTTGCAGCGCGGTAAGTACTTTCGGAATGGAGATCGATTCCTGTTGATATTGAGTTTTTGCATCTTTGGAGAGGCCAAAAATGTTATATTGTCAGTCACTAATGAATAATGTTCATTTTATTTCATGGAATCGTTAGATAAATGTATGGTAAAAATGCTTTTTTTGGAAATTTATCTACAATATCTAGGTAATTACCTACCCATCTTACTCTCAAGATTTTTAGGGAGGGATGAGATCGATATTATGACGCTAGACAGAATATGTGGGTTGTTACCTATATAAGTCGGTACACAATTACCTAAATTTTCAAAGGGAAGTAGGTACCTAAGTAGGCACTTAGGTACCTATGTTTTTTTCTGTCCAATGTCTATAGGTAAGTAGGTACTTACCTAACCTACCTAACTACTGAAGTCACAACGGATGTTTGTCCCTCTGAAATTAGGGGGCGTCCATTAATTAAAATTAAAGAATAAAAATTAAAGGCGATTTTTGCGATTTTTCAACCCCCGCACCCCCTCCCCCCTTGGTGAGATGTCCTGAGATTTGGCTCGATCCCCTCCCCCACCCCCTAATCTCACGTGAGAATAAAAAAAAAAATATTAAACAGGTACCTACCTAGATTTGCCGAGACCTCCCTTTCATTTTTAATCCCACATGGGATTAGGTGCGATTTGGCTCAACCCCCTCCCGTCCCCTAAAAGCCTGACGTAATTAATGAATGCCCCCATAAGTGCAACAAAGGATAACGCATATTTAGGTACTTATGACGTGGCGAATCAATTGGTGGTACCAATAGGCTGAGAAGGCTGGAGCCTAGGGCGGCAGATTTTAGGGGCGGCAAATAGGGAACAATTTTTTTTGTGTTACAGAAAAATAATATTTACCTATATTTATTGATAATGCTATGTTATTATGTACACACAAACAATTCAACATGTAAGTAATGTTTTAAAAATTGTTAGAGTGAGAGCTTTTCTTGCTTAAAACTTTTTTCCATAATTGGATTTGAAACGAGCGATAAAGGCGGTGCGTTTAGATGGGCCCGCGAATTACAGTAGTATCCCGAAAATTTCCAACAGTTTACCTGTTGATCATGTTTGGTTTCTGTAGCTGTAATCAGCACGTGTAAGGTCGTCATGTACGAAAAATCCCTATGTGTACCGAAGAATTTTTATTTTCATTAATCATTAAATTTCACATAATCAATCATCAACCAATCAAACATCAATAGGTATCCGTACCCCTATTATAAATGTGAAAGTGTGTTTGTTTGTTTGTTTGTTTGTTTATTTGTAGTTGAATCACGTCAAAACGGAGCGACGGATTGACGTGATTTTTTGTGTGGAGATAGTTGGAGGGCTGGAGAGTAACATAGGCTACTTTTTATCCGGGTACAACTCGAGCGAAGCCGCGGGCAGCAGCTAGTTTATAATAAAACTGTAACAGGTCAAATTCTGTACATTGAAGATATTTTGAAATTTTTTTTGGAGGGCTCTCTATTGTCGATACTGAAGCCAAAACTGTAATTTTTTTCATTCATGTCTGTCTGTCCGTATCATGGCCGCGCATTACGTCGAAACTACTGGTTGGATTTAAATGAAACCTGGTATTATTTGAGTGCATACTACGAGGTCTAATATAAAATACTTTTAATCCTGAAATTCAGCACGGTTCCCTAGGGAGAGGGGATGAAAGTCAAAATAAGTATCTGGTTGTAATTCATGAGCGTGTAGTCCGATTTCATTGATTCTTTTTAGGGTTCCGTACCTTAAAAGGTAAAAAAAGGAACCCTTATAAGGTCACTTTCTTGTCCGTCTGTCTGTCTGTCTGTCACCATCGATTATCTCAGGAACGGGTGGAGCTAGCAAATTCATACCATATACTGAGGTCTATAGTCCCTATTGTGAGTATAAAAATCAAGGTCCTGAGTCAACACTATAAAAAGATATAGGCAAATTTAGGTTTTCGTGAAAACTTGTAAGTACCAAAACTTACCTTAATTATCAACTTTTTTTATTTTTCGGAATTTTTCCTTTACTTGTGCTGTAAGGCCTTGCTTGTAACCAAAATTGACAATTCTAGGTCAACCGGAAGTACCCTAGAGGTTTTGGGTCGAAAACCTAAATGGTAGTTCCCGTTGACCTAGAATCACGAAATTTGGCAAAAAGCAAGGCCTTATAGCAGAAATAAAGGAAAAATTCCAAAAAATTAAAAAAGTTGAAAGTTAAAGGGTGTTCCCATACATACATACATACATACATAGTTGACGCCAATTAAGATTGTCTTCTGAGTTGTATGAGCGCTCATACAATTAAGCGAACTAGCTTAATTGGCACCATCCTCAAATAAGGTAAATAAATAAAATTGTGCTATTGTGTGAAAGTAAATAAAAGAAAATATTTATTGCAATATTATGCTCGTGTGCGCAGAACATTTGCGGCGCTGCTATCGCAGAACTAGGATATGTACAAAAAAATTACTAATTGTTCAATAACTTAATGGGTATAATGGGTAGGTACGGAACCCTCGGTGTACGAGTTCGACTCGCACTTGACCGGTTTTTACTTTGTTTGAAAGTAAGTACTTTATATATTGTTCCGTAAAAATTTCAAGGTCATCGGTTTTGTAGTTCCGAAATTACAAACAGCCGGAATCCTTGACACCCGGAATGCACAGGAACCGTTGAATGTACGGCTCATCTTAAGCTGGTGTGCAAACAACTCCAAACGAGTTGTCGGTGCTGGTTGTTGTTGTTGGTGCTGGTTGTTGTTGTTGGTGCTGAGGTAATTGTCTGGGGGTCTAAAGTGGCCACTTTTGATGAAAAATCAGATGTTTCATAGATGCTTCATCTATGAAACATCTGATGAAACATCAAATGCTTCATAAATGCTTCATATATATGCTTCTTAAATGAAGCATCGATGCTTCATCAATGCTTCATCGATGCTTTATAGATGCTTCATATATGAAGCATCGATGAAGCATCTATGAAACATCTATGAAGCATTTCACAAAACATCTTTTTTGACAGATCTATGTGCGAGGTTAAATTTATTTTTAGAAAGTAAATAGGTTGAATGGAAAACGGATGGCTGAATGCAAAACCCATGCGAAGCCAAATTTAAGAAAAAAAAAACCTCAGACCCGCTCCCGCGACAATTAACCTTTTATATTTATTCGTGTGCCTCAAAAATATTTCCATATGTCCATCAGGGTGGCGCAGTGCAATCATTTCTATAAAAAAACTAAGTAGGTACCTACCTATTTAATTTATAAAAATAAATTTAACCTCGCACATAGATCTGTCAAAAAAGATGTTTTGTGAAATGCTTCATAGATGCTTCATATATGAAGCATTTATGAAACATCTATGAAACATCTATGAAGCATCGATGCTTCATAGATGAAGCATATGAAGCATTTATGAAGCATTTGATGAAAAGTCAGATGTTTCATAGATGAAGCATCTATGAAACATCTGATTTTTCATCAAAAGTGGCCACTTTAGACCCCCTGTATTTGGTAGGATCAGAAGAATCTCATCTATTTTGAACTGTTAAAACCTAGTGAAACGATCACGGGAGGCCGAAAACAGCCACAATGCGACATGTTATGAATCCATTATTATTCATCATGACAACAATGTTCTGTGGTGCTGAGGGCGAAGGCCCGCCTGAAACACAGAAGGTTGCAAATTTAATTCCCTTTGCCTGCCTGTGAGACAAATGTATGTGTGATCTACGAATCTCTGTCTCAAAATGATTCTCTCAAGAAGGCAAAAAGTCGTAGATTCTGACGAAAACTTTGAATAAAATACCTACGTTGTAGCACAGAATTATGCGACAAAGTTCAATTCAGCTCGCGTAAGCGTTCTTTGCCTAGTGCAATATGCACTGACACGTGCCTACACAAATTCTCTCTTTCTAACGCATAACTCTGTCACTGTCTGGCGCGGAGTGACGCGGAAGGGTTGTCGAGTTGTCACGCGATAGGTATTAGAGCCGAGTGGCAAGTGGGAACCCTGCCAAGGCCCGCCCGGGCGGGCCCACCAATGTACTTGTAGCTTCGTACCTAAAGTGCGGAGTGCGCGTAATTAGTAATTAGGTAAATAAATCTGTTTATATTCTTATGTTTTGCTTTTTAGTGCAAGTATGTTTTAAAGTCGGTTAAGTATTTTATTTTTTATTTTTTCATTTTAGTGTTTATTTTTTATTAAGAATGATGTCATCTTACCTACTTATTGTGTTTCGCTCATCAAGCCCTTTCATTTGATATCCATGTCACTACTACTATACTACTAAAAACTAAGATACTGAAAACCAGCGCTCTAACAGCCATGGCGCTGCTGGAGCAAATGCTGAGGGGTAACCTTATTTTCTTGTCACTGTAATGTAGCATTTCTGATTTGTGTTGTATGTATCGTAGTGGCGAAAATAAAACTTATTTCTATTTCTATTTTACTAAAAAGTTCCATGGAACAGGTCCTGACTCCATCATCAGATCAGATCGCTGTCACCATATTATTATATTACATTGTGTCGGAACTTCACAGATATGCTGTGTTTTTACTCAATCGGCCAATTTATTGAGGAGTTCTGTTGAGCAGCTCTTGACTCCATCATCAAATCAGCTCGTTGTCACCATATTATTAAATTGTAATTGAAACTTGATAGATATACCGAGTTTCGACTCAATCGGCCTATTCACTGAGGAGTTCTGTTGAACAGCTCTTGACTCCATCATCAGATAAGCTTGATTGATACCATAATATTTCATTGTCACCGAGAATATATAAGTGTGCAAAATTTCAGCCCGATAGTTCTACAAACACAATAAATAACCATAAAATTTGAGAGTTCCCCTCGATTTCCATGGGATCCCCTCATCAGATCCTCCACTTCTGGAGTATACCCTTTGTAACCAAAAAAAAAATAATTGTCAAAATCGGTCCACAATTGACGGAGAAATGGCGTAACACACACACAAAAAACTAAAAAAAATATATACCTAAAATAAAAAAAAACACACAGTCGACTTGAGAGCCTCCTCCTTTTTGAAGTCGGTTAAAAATAATATTACACAAATCATAAAAGTTACAATTTCATTAACAAAAAAAATGTAATTAATATGATTGTGATGTGGTATCGAGTGTAGGGGCGGCAAAAGTTGAATAGCCTACTGGCGGCAAATTTGGAAATCCGCCACTGTTATAGGCAGTAGAGTAGGTAGGTATCTATGTAAGCGAGATAAAACATAATACCTACCTAACAGCCAACATCAGAGAGACAAATGTAAAATATACTAGGTTCCGCCCGCGGCTTCGCTCGCATGATACCTACCCGGATAAAAAGTAGCCTATGTTTTATTCCAGATCATAAATTATGGTAAGTATAGGTACCTACCTATATGTATTCCAAGTTTCATTAAAATCCGTTCAGTAGCACTGGCGGTCGCAGACTTTGATCTTGGGGGGGGGGTCACTAGTTTTGGTAGTGCGTACCTACCTCTCTTTTTGCTGGATGTTACAGGTTTCTCAAGGATTTTGAGGGGGGGGGGGGGGGTCATGACCCCCATGACCCCCCCCCCTCGAACCGCGCGTGTATCAGTAGTTTTTGCTTGAAAGAGTAACAAACATACAAACATCCCTAGATAGCGGTACATCTATACATCCATACATCCTCACAAACTTTCACACTGTAAAATTATTAGTAGGATGGAAAAGCCCCTCTTGGCAGATTCAAATGGCCCGCCGTAATTTTGTGACGTCATTACAAAACTACTACTGTTCTATTTATAGACTTTGAAGTTTAAAAACATAACTTCAACTTCTTTCATAACTTCAACTTCATAACTTTAGTATGAAAATTACTTTCTTTTTAACCGACTTCAAAAACAGGAGGAGATTCTCAATTCATAGGAATATTTTTTTATGTAGGTAGGTACCTAGGTATGTTTTTGGAATTTTTTTGATTTGGAAAATTCTTTTTTGTTTGAAAGGGTCCCAGGTGGTGCCATGGTCATCAGATCAGGTCAGGATCTGATGTTGGCGTCAGGAGCTGTTCAACAGAACACATCAGTACCTACCTAAATCTAAATAGGCCGATGGAGCTGAAACTCGTCATCATCATCACCAGCACCATTTTTTGAACAGCTTCTGATTCCATCATCAGGTCAGCTCGCAGTCACCATAGGTACGCATAGGTATTACATATTACATGACATTGTAGTCGGAACGAAACGGAACAAGACAGCTTACATTATGCCGAGTTTAAACTCAATCAGCCTATTTACTGAGGAGTTCTGTTGAACAGTTCCTGACTCCATTATCAGATCCTGACCTGATCTAATGACCATAGCTCCACCTGGTACCCTTTCAAACAAAAAAATAATTTTCCAAATCGGTCCAGGCTCACCTATTCAAGTAGATCCTCGAGAAACATACCTACCTACATAAAAAAATATTCCTATGACTTGAGAATCTCCTCCTTTTTTTGAAGTCGGTTAAAAAGAAAGTAATTTTCATAAAAGGGTCTACAAAACCTACCTACCTACATACCATTTAAAATTGAAATAATTGTTCAAAGTAAAAATCAATTCTAATCTACGCTAGGTACACCTATCTAGTTAGTGTGTATACTACCTACACCTATACCTACATACCTATACATCGAGCGAGCTAAAAATGCTAAAAATTATAAAAAGCGGTGGTCGTTGCAAACCAATTTTGCGTTAGTGTGAGTGTCGAAACTCCGCCTCCGGGACTATACACACACATTGAAGACATCCGAGCAACGCGTACGGCAATACTCGAGTTCAGAATTTACAAGAATTTACGATGTATTCCGTAATACCAAAAATGATGAATGAAAAGTTAATGATTTCGTAATTTTTTTTGTATGGCCTGTAACTAGACACTCAAAGCTGTGTTCCTATTAAAAGGATATTACAATCATTGTTGTTTATCATACAGAACAAATGCAACGAAAACACGATATTTTTGCTGTAAAAATGTTAGAAATACAATTTGGTTACATTTTGTTTCAGGTAAGTTTTTTAGATCAAAAGTTTAACAGGAACCTAGATTAATACTTCCTTAATCTAAATAAGTGCATAAAGTGGTGAAAATACGCTCAAATTTTAAATGATTTCGGTAGTACGTTTGTATGGAGAATTCGTTCGTCGCCGCCCTCTTAAACGGTAATCTTTGTGTATCATCTGTGTATTCTAAGGCGTGAATACGATGGGTATATGGGTAGATGTGTAGACTTGATTGTGATATCAATAAACATTTTCATACGAGCATCAAATTATCGTTTTTTTTTTTTACCTATTTTTAAAGTAGGTAGGCACAACCGAATTTTATACATTTGTGAGAAGTCCCTAGCTACCTTTAACAGCAGAAGGAAGCCGCAGTGAGCGTATTCTTGAGTTACCTAAGGCTGGTTTTAGTGTCACGCGTACCGTCGGCGCTGATAGGCGAGTGATCTTTATTACAATGAAATAAGGATACTGATTGTTTAGCAGAAATGGCTACGCTGATTGCTCTCGTCAGTGCTGAACAATCAGTATCCTTATTTCATTGTAATAAAGGTCACTCGCCTATCAGCGCCGACGGTACGCGTGACACTAAAACCAGCCTAAACTTGAGGCTTATACAAGTAGGTAGGTAACCTAGGTACTCATGAAAATTAAAAACCTGCATCACATCGTGGGTCAGTTATTACATAGGTATTGTTAAATGTACTGAGCTATGTTTTTATTAACCAGCTTAACCACGACCAATTTGTAGAGCCCTGAACTATACTTGAAGTCACGCTGTAAGGAATTATTCTTGCCTTACTACTAAATATCGCTACTGTGGATGGATCCTTACAACTTGGTGGCTTGAGTCAGACACACGAAGATCTGTTGCCTGCCCCACCTAGTATCATCTGGTTGGGTCAAAAAACAAGTTTTTAAAGCAGGAAGTAAACATCGGTACCTACTTAGTACTTAACCTATTTTATAAATTAGGTAGGTACCTAGGTACTTATAATTTTTCTGGGAATGCCTATTTTGTTTTATTATAATTAAACCAGAATGTTTCAAGTACTACCTACAAGCATGCTGGTTCTAAAATAAAACCAAATAAATGTTGATAATAGAAAAAATTACTTACCTACTAAATTTGAAATCCAGCTTATGATTAGAAAATCTTATTGAGTAATGTTTCAATTAAGAATTTACCTATCGGGGTAGGGTGACGAAGGTGTGAAAGAAACAACAAAATTCCGACTGAAATAAGCTTTTTACTTAAGTTTTATACATTATTACATAATATTTTAGATACGACATCGTACGTAGATAAATACATAATAGATGAATTAGTGAACCTAACGGTCCGTTAACTTAAAGTAGGTAAGTATTGCTTAATTGTTGAATAAAACTTCAGATTTTCGCCTCTATAGCTTAGTTGAAACCGTTTTATTCTGAGGTTGAAACCATACAATGAACTTCATGAAGATCTAGTTAAAATATCAAAAATACGTCTCATAAGTTTGCATGAAAAGTATTTTTACATACTATTAGTAAAATATTCATCTCGAGATCTAATTGAAGTTGACTGTACCTACTATATTTTTGTGTATCCCTATCAAGACTCATAAAGAAAACTTTCCATAATTTGCAAGACCCCATGCTTCATAAATACACTAAGGGTGCGGTATTTACAGTGCTCGGGGCATGTAATATGTTACATAGTTACATAAGTCTGCATGATCAGACAATTTACACCACACAGAAACATTGTATACTAAATCTAATTAACAAAATTAAATTATTCGGATGTATTAAATTATTTCTCATCTCAAATCAACACGCAAGGGATACGGGTGTTTTGCAGTTTGGGTATTATACCGGTTAAACAGCTTACGCTATTTAAACAAAAATTAAATATGATAATTGCATAAAATAATGTTCTGAGATCATATTTAATACATCACAGGTGTCTAAGAGAAGATATAAAATTAAACCAAGTGTTCATTCGAGAATTAAACCCACTTGAGCTGAAATTTTTCAGATTCCACCCAGTCATGTATTACGAGACTTTTGGCACATAACATCTGAATAACATCAAACAACAATAAATCAAACATTTAATGTTGTCTCGCAGACAAAGGAAATATACAGAACAAAAACAGATGCTCTTAAATAAATTTAAAATCTTATTTCATAATAAATTTATGGAATAAAACGTATTTTACAACGAACGCAAATAAAGCATGGTAGCATCTGTATCGTTGAAGATCTATGCAAACTAAGCCGCGGTGTACGGGGCCTATCAACTGAGCCGAGAAACCAGGAGACAAAAGTATCATTAATTTTGGAACTGCGCCGTCCTAAAATGACAAATGTAGGGAAATTAGTGGCAGAGTTCCGATAATTAAACGATTTGTACGAAAATGCGCGTTTTACCCTTGACGGAATGCCACCATGTTTTGTTAGAATTCACTGCATACATAAGATATTTTATGGGCTTCAGAGCCGTCAAAATATAATATTTGTTTTGAAGGTATGGGACTTGCAATTTGCAAAATTGCAAACACGCATGCATGCAAGTAATATATGTAGTGAAAATAAATCTACTTTTATTGCATGCATGTGTTGCCTCTGACTTGTCAATAGAAAATTCAGCATATTTAGTCCGTCTGCGAGAAAACAATACAATTCATAAAATTCAAACAAGTTATAATCAAAATCTATAAACAAGTCATATAGTACTTCTACTTTATGTAGTCAATCGTTTACAATGTCATTGTAAATAGTGTTTCATTAGTCAAGTTATGTAAAAGTTCATTTAAATTTCATTTTCATCAGAGTATCGTCGGATCCACCGATGACCTTTGGCTAGTTCAATACAACCACTGTTGTATTTACACCGTAAAAATAATCATACGAAACGTACTGGAAAATGAAGAATGATAGAATGAATGAAATAACGCTATGGTTGTCTTTTATTTGTGAAAAATCGTGACCTTTCGACCTAAAACTGATGAGAAATTTGTACTTTTCATAAAAGGTCACGATTACAAGACTGCAGGGTATCGAAACAGGCTAAAGTTTTAGAAATCCAATAAAAACAATAGTCAATAAATGATAAAGTTATATAATCCATTAAAATAAACAACAAAACAAATAAACTAGATATAAATCCAGGAGTAATATTGTTAAAAGACAAATACTCAAATATATCAACGTCAAATTAAATGTTAATTAAATGTTCATTAAATTATTTTGCAAAATCGTTATTCTTTCTGTTACTGGAGAGTAACAAAATGTGTTAAGTAATTGAGTATTTGTATTTATCTTATTCTAAACTTTGTTTACTGTTGGGTTTTAACTTTTAATTCTGTTTACATCTATCGTACCTTCCTCGCGAAAGCGTAACAAAGATACGAAAGAAAATGCTTTAGATACAGAATGAATCGAAAATATTTTGATGCAAATGTACAGAAATCATATTTCTATACAAATGCATCTGAACAGTTTCAATACATATTATTGTGACACGAGATGCAATCAAATGAGCCAAATCTTAAAGTTAACCATGATACCTTAACATTATTACACTTAATATAACTTAATTATTGAAAGAGATCATAATAAACTTATATTTAATTGTCACATTTCAATATTTGCAAGTCAATCTGTTATCAAACCAAAAAAAATGAATCAGTAAACTGTACGGTACTTGAGCATACAATGTGATGTGATGTTTCGTGTGACATTGCCTAAATTAGAATAATATATTAAATTATAAACGCTATCAATATTCTGCTAACTTTTTTACAAATTACTTAACATTATTAATTTTGTTCTTAGACAAAAAATAAATTAACACGTAAAATTTTAAAGATGTAACGGACCTCGGGTGAACGAAGCTGGGTGTAGCTGCCCATTGAGATTGGTCCTTCGCGCCTTATAGTTGAGGTTGGTCCTTCGCGCCGGATCTTAGCTTCGGGTTGGTCTAGCTAGTCCGTTTGAAGGTGGTTTGTGCGAGGCGCGCGACCTTGGGTGGGCGGATGTGGGCGCCATGCCCGCACTCGTGCTTGTGGCTGTGTCCCGGGGACTTCTTGGCGCTGTTCGATAGCCGCTTACGGGGCTTCAGGAAATCTGGAAAGAGGAAACAATAACGATTAGTACATTGTTGACTTTGGTTGCCAGGTTTAAGAAATTGATCATCAATGACCTTATTTAAGATTCTACAGATTTAATTCAGTCAGAATTATTATTGACCTATTATTAGAAACATTAAAATTTTGGGAGTTGCTTCCAAACAGCATCATAAAGACAAAGCCTGGAAATATTAATACAATCAAAATAATGGAAAGACCATCTTGTTTTGCATATTATAAAAATAATGAGTCGAGCGTGCGCTGTCGCGTTTTAAGAGTCACGAAACGAAATGTTCGTTAAGATCCCGGATGGCAGGGACCTTACGGCAGTTGACATCTTTACGACTCTATCCAGAGGAAAGGCCAGTAAAAAAGTAGTTCTAGCGATCTTAATGCACCGGAATCCTTTTTTGTAATCCCTGGGGGCGGCGACACCCTTTGTAAACGTATTTCTGAATTTCGAAATATGGCCTTAATAACTATAAAAGTTTTACGACATTTTTACTACTGTTTAATCTGTACTGTTAATGGTGTTCGGCTGTGAGTTACTGATCCTGAGACGCCGAAGGGTGCTTTCAAAGTAGTTAAAAATAATGAAATTCCCAGAACCGTAAATTAGAATATCGATCGTAAGGAATATAATCGACAATGGTAAATATAATCAATTAGATAACAAAACACGCGGGCCGCTTTAAACTTTTTCTAACGATTCAACGGAAAACAGAAGCAAACACGATTGTGCTAGTCGATGATTACCAACCGAACGAAGCTAAATAAACATCGAACAAAAAGCATGGCTTGGCAACGCGAGTAGCTCTCAAGGTTAAGATGATTTGGGTGTCAACTGATCAAGTCAAGAGTACTCATGTGTTAGTATCTATCATGGCGTCGTCGTTATGAAATTTGATACACTTTACCAAGCAAGAAACATCTATCGCTCGATCAACATTTCACACAACAAATTTTAATTACGAAAGTACAATCCATTAAAAAGATGAAAATAAATTGAAGATAAAATGTGTTCTGGTAAAAAGAAAGTTGAAGAATGAAATCATTAAGGAAAAGTAAAGAGGAAATCTAACTGCAAAGATGACAACGAAGGCGTGCTTCTTAATGCCATAATAATAATAATTGCCTGAATCACAGCAAAAAGTGGCGGTTTCTGCAGGCGGGAACTATGTCAATGACGTCACGAGAGCCAAGGTCGACCAGTTGGATTCATTTCCCGCCAAATTAGGTGTAAAAATCGAACACGTGGATAATGAAAACATAACCAATAAAAAATCAAATTTCGGAAGTAGTTTAAAAGACGTCGCTGAACTTGGGACGCTGATGAATGACCCTATCCTGCTGAATTTTCATGGGATTACGTAACTGGATGAAAACGTGGTCGATAATGAAAGAATAGACACCAACAAAGCCATCAATGATAATACAGATAAAGCATAGCGTAACAATAACAAGGCTATTAATAAAATTGATAGAACGCTATATCAGAGATGCGGTGAAAATACTTTCACAGAATTGCGTAATGAAGTTTCCCGCCAAACATTCAATGGAGCGTTTCGCGCCATTTTCTCTTTGATATAACTGGACGGATTGGCGAAGTACTTCCGCGTCACGAGCGTTGTTCGTGGGCGTAGGATCTCACACTCGGCCGTTTAATATCGAACATGCGTAAACACGATGCGGGCTTATGTACGCGTAAACAAAATGGCCTTGGAGACCGCGCGTGCGCATGGTCGTGTGGACCGCGCAAACAACACAAATACACATTATCACGGGTATTATAATCTTTTATCGTGTTTAGGCTAATGTAGTACGGGTTTGATAGTACTAAACTACGTTATGTTTGGCGTAGTAAATTTTAAATTGACAACGGGACCTTGAGTTGATAGTGCGGAAGCGATTACGTCTGTACCTTAACCGTACGCGTGAATTGTGTCGTTCATGAAACTTGTTAGATAAGGAATTTTATTTTAAAATTTTCCTTCAACGTGGTTATTATTATACTATACATCTCTAAATTGGTTATTTTGTTTAAAATTTCCATTTACTGAGGTACTTCTTTGTGAAAACCTATATTTTAATGAGACATTTTGTCTAACTATACTTTAATTATTCTCTAGTTTAAAGTGTTTGGGACACAACAACATAATGTTAGTTAAACTCGTTCTAACATAGCAGTTGTAATGTCATCCACGTAGACGCAAAGCAGTGGGAGCACGTTTATTTCTGTCGACCTAAATATCGGCGCTCGCGCAGCCTCATGTACAAGTGGAGCTATAAATTTGTTCATCGCTTTCTGAAAAAAATTCATTAAGACCAACGAAACCTGTTCGGTCAGAGTTTCGGCGCCAAACGTAATACACGTTCTTAAAGGCCGCGCTATCATATCGAAGAGTTTAAATACTTTCTCAGGTACCATCGAAAATTAACGATGCATCATAATGATAAAGCAACGAGAGATGCAGTTGCAGTTTTAGCTCCAACTGCTATTGGTGAGCAATCAAATGAAGTTATTACTAAAACATCTGAGAGTAATGATGAATTGAACGGTGTTTTTATCGAGATTGTTCCGAGCGAACGGGTAGCAACAGGCGACTGTGCAGTAAAATGCAATGCACGTGCATGCGAAGGCCGTGGCTGATGAGCACGCATCCGTCTCCGCAACACCAATGGAATCTTTATAACTTTAGATGAAAAAACTGTGGATAATGTCAGGACGAAGGATGAAATTGGAAGGATGAAAGCTAGAAAAAATACACGTCATCCTGTGAGTAAATTGCCTTTTTTTCAGTGCGCGTGTTGCTTTGACACTTTGATGGTCCCGCACTCGGAGTCACGAAAAGACTCAGCGTGAATAGATAATTTGAAGCGTGCTGGATTGGGTAACGTAAGTAAAGTACGTGACAATGTAATCCTGACAAAAAATGAGAGGGCTACAGTGTGAATAAGCTATGTGTAACAAAGTAAAGGTGGAAATTAAACCATTTTTGAAGCGATCGTGCAATTGGACGATAAAGAAACACTACGGTTTATTGTTTTGTAATGACAACGCTTTGAAAGAGAACGAAGCTTTTGGAGCACCAGATGTCATTACAATAATCTCGC
The DNA here is from genome assembly GCA_958496255.1 of Camptogramma bilineatum. NCBI lineage: Eukaryota > Metazoa > Arthropoda > Insecta > Lepidoptera > Geometridae > Camptogramma > Camptogramma bilineatum. The sequence goes on along the minus strand of OY292471.1, from coordinate 3,479,001 downwards.
CAAATTACTGCGGTGAAATGAAAATTGCAAACTTTTAAACTGTTTATGAACAAGAGATCCTTGCGGCTGCACACAAATGTCGGTACTACTGCCGCGTGGGAATGAGTCAGGGGCCTCGGGTCACGATCCGGGATCCAGAAACGTGGCACTCATTATAGTGAATGCCCAAAACTCAAAATGGAGTCCTTCCATTGTTCCTGGTAATTACAGGGACACGATTTTCAACTGTTATTCTTATATTATGAAATGGTGGCCTTTTCAAGATTTTGGTTTGGGAGCAGTCAACGTATCACAATGCAGAACTGTGCCTTATTCTATGCTACACTACATTCGGTTATCTCCTTTTTTTTCAAGTTTTCTGGTTTCGAGAGCGCGTACCGACGCCTGTGACGTTTCCTCAGAATGAAACAAGTCCCAACTTGAACGGGCGCGTCGATTGGCGTGCTCCACGTAGATGGTACATACCTATTATACCACGTTGTATAGTAACAAACGCAGATTTGTCAGGCGTAGGCGTCGGAACCACGTCTCTCGAAACAGGTTGCCCCGCCTGCCCTAGCACAACCTTTTTATTTTATTAATTTACACCAGGGCTGCCTCTTACGGATCGTAAATGAGTTCGGACTTATGAGATTTGTAGCATAACGAGCTGACTATAGGGGTGTGTCGTGTCATCTAATACACGAAACGGGTTGAACAAATGTATTGGTCAAAAAGGCTATAATAACAGACGAATGTATTAGTTTTTCACAGCTGCATCACAGGAAACACATTGTTAGTCGAAACGCGAATGGCTCGCATTGTTGATTACAACCAGTTCCCAAATATCTAGGCCAAGTGAAAGGCGAGACGATGTCAAAACTCGTTGGTAATGGCGGATACGCGTTAATGCTACTGCTGAATGTTGATATCTTAGCGATCTCAATTCTAAGGGTAACAAGGTGCTTTGAAACTAAATCTGAACCTTCCAATACGCTTTTCGATATGGCAGTAATGAATGTAGCGATAGGTTTACGCTCTGCAGCCCTAGAAAAGGAGTTCTAGTGCAACTGGTGACTGGACGGTAAAAAAGCAACAAAAACGAAACCCGTGCGCCACTCACATGTATTTATATGTATATCCCGGCTACTGGTTTTGAGACGTGCCAGCCTAAACAAATAAGCGACCAGGTAGTATTGAGAAAAGTATTTATCTGATACATTTTATTGGGTGCTCTCTATTTTATGTAACTAGCTCTTAACTAGGGCATGCAAACCGGTTACCCGGATAACCGAAAAAACCGGGTAACCGCCTGATTTGAAGATCGGTTTTTTCATGGTGTAAAACCCGGTTTTTTCGATTTTTTCGGTTTTTTTTTATCGATAAAAAATACTCATAAACTACCGTTTCCCTTCCTAAATTAATGAATTATTATAATGGCCAGGCTCAGTCGAGCCAAGCTGGCAGGCAAGACTGCTAGCGTGATTTTAGTTCCTACTATAAGTACCTAACCTACTTGAAAATTTTTTAATTTGCTTATTTGTTTGATAGTCTAACTTGATTGTTAAAGTAACTAGTGGCTCTGTGAACTGTAGACTTCGCGAGTCTGTCTTCCGAACCGAATAAATGCTCACAATTCTCTGATTGACAGAGCGAGCGAAGCGTCTATGCTTCAGCTTGGAATCTCTTCTTAAATGTCCTGTTACAGCACGCACAGAACAATTGCCCAAGAGTGGTGTATGTGTAGACGGTTTTGGGTTTTGCTTTTTGCAGCTGGAGCTTGGCGTCAAGATGTTCAAGACACGTTTCTTTAAAGTGTACGCAGGCCTTATGCAATGTACTGCACCAGTCAGAGCGGCGATGCGCAAGCTCCCCCCAACTGTCACATGGTGTTATGTGGCGTTTCAAAACGTCTCTGTAGAGAGAAAATTGCCCACCGGACTTGCGTTTTCCCTGAGCGAGCTCTGAGAAAAAAAAAACATTTTAGGAAGTCTGGTGTTTTCTATACGGACATCACCGCACCCTTTATAAGTGATAAGTGTTTCGTGTTCTCTGTGTACTGTGTGTCAAATAAACGATTTCTTTCTTTATTTATGACATTGCCTCTATGCCACTCAGCTGTGTACGTTGAAGAATCTCAGAGTTGGGCACACGATCTTGCCACTTTATTCGGAGAATAGACTCCAAGGCACTTCATGTGTAATATGTCAAGTCACCGTATATTGCCCTTGTAAAGGCACGGTCTCCGTGGCATAAAGCAAAATGGGTAGTATAATTGCTTTATTCACAGCTATCTTGGTGTGAAGTTGTAGATCGTGGGAGTTCCAGACTCTTTTGCTAAGTTTTCCAAACGATGCAGCTGCCCTTGCTATACGTGAAGAGATTTCTGTCACACGTCGGTTGTCATTGCGAACAGTCGATCCCAGATAGCGGAAAGATGAGACTTCTTCGAGAGGTTTCCCGCTAAGAGTGACTGCTGTGGGGTCTGCTGTTTCGCCCCTTGACGGTTGTTTCAACATCTGGGTTTTGGAAACACTGATGACTAGGCCAAACTTACGGCATGATTCTTCAAGGCTAAGCAGCCATAAACATGTATAGTTGGAGGTTATAAATGCTGTCAGCCATGAGGCAAACGTCGTCAGCGTATAGGATGTCCATGACGGAATGCTTTTGTATCTTATCCTTTGCCCTAAAGGGAGAGGTATCAAAGACGCTTTTGTCATATTATTATCTTACGTTGAGAACGATCTGATTTATGCAGGTTCTGTAGGACTCGGCCCTATAACTGCTAGGTGATTGATGAAGCACCTGGGACCACCTTCTTATCACAAAACTAGAAAATTGTGAATATTTTTTCTGTTTTAAGCTATGCAAAGGTACTCGAAAACGAAAGAGACTCGCGAGGTCTACCTACAGCTCACAGAGCCACTAGTTTTATATTGAGAAGATGGTCCCAGGTGCCCCATCAATCCCTACCTAGTAGTTAAACGGCCAATTTCACTAGTAGAAATCTAAAAGTAAGCAATTTACTGCATTTTGAGGAGCTTTTCTGCTCATTACGCTGAAGATCCTCATCAGATCTTTATTATTTTTTTATGAGACCAACAACAACCTTTAAGTAAACAAAGAACCATCGAAATCGGATGTCTTAAGGCGGAGTTATCCAGTAGTCCCCTTTTTAGAGGAAGTACCCTCCAATCAAAAATCCCCGACGACAAAAAAATTCCTTAAAATTATCGAACCTGCTCACAAAATTTCACGAGAATTCGTTGAGAAATGTGACCTGTAGAGGAGAACAGACAGACAGACATCCGGCGGAGAAACGAAAGTATTTTTGTCCAAGCTGAAGCAGAGACGCTTCGCTCGCTCAGTCAATGATAGGTCAAAAACAAAGATTGTGTCTTTGTGTTTTGCGGCATAATCATACAACTTCTAATCTACTAAGGTGTAGAATAAAAAGTTAGTTATATTTTGCAAGTTTTTCATTTGATTGAGACAAATATAAAAAAAAAAACCGAAAAAACCGAAAAACCCGGTTATCCGGTTTTTTTAAATCGGAAATCCGAAAAAACCGGGTTTTCAAAACTACCCGGTTTTTGCAAGCCCTACTCTTAACCCTTTTTATGGAGTAAAATTAAATGTTGCTCTTTGGTTAACAATGCTATCCCAACAGGAAATGACTCAATTTCGCGATGCTGACTCATGATCGTTCTGTTTAAATTGATTTACCTATTTCACTTCACTTCTTGTAGTGTAGGTATTCGTAATGTAATTTTATTGATGCATCATTTGCGTTTCGACGGTCGTCCGCTTCAAAACAGGGTCCAAATTATAGGTTTCAAGTGAGTCTAGACTTGAATCCAATAGCTGTTATTAACTAGAATCGCTCAAACAGGATGTCGTCATTAAGAGTTTGGCTATCGAATTAGGGTCTACTTTTTGCTGCATTTTTTATTTAAGTTGTTTTGGATTCAGCATTTGCTCGTCTTGTTAGTTTGTGGACGAAAACTGTTTGGTTCACCGTCAAATATTTGACTACAAGGTTCTCTAGAGTTGGCAAGGCCTCATGGTTACTATCACAAAACTACACACCAAGGTTGCGCCACCACAAACCAAATGTACGAAAAGGTGTCCCGCTTGGTTGCGCAACCAAGCGGATAGTCATTTACGTACATTTTGCTGGTGGCGCAACCATGGTGGTGTTCTAGTTAATTGTTTTTTTCCTCTGACAAAGAAAATAAAAATCAATACTCAGGATTTGATTAAAACTCCAATCTGCCATTTGCAAAATTTGAGTAAAATAAATACAAATCCATAATCAACACTCATTGAATCCTCAAATGCCAAAGATTTTCACAAGCGATAGCCTCAACCTAATTACTAGTTGTCATAGAACAGTTACGAAGTTACAAGTACGAGTTAAATAGCGAATAGAACAAGCCAGCAAAGCATTAGAAACCGTGGGCGAGGAGGCGGTTGTGAAAGTAAGCGAAATGGAAGTTGTTGCGTGTGCGTAGTCGTACAAGAGAAGTAATCTAAGAACTTCTAAGATACACTTATAAGATATACTTTTCTATTCTCTAGTATAAAGAAAATCTAATTCTATCATTTACTAGCGAACGCCCGAGGGTTTGCCAGCGTGGACTACTAGTTTTAATCCCACGGAAACTGTACATTTTTCCGGGATAAAAAGTAGCCTATATGCTTTTCTAGACTATAATCTATCTCTGTTTCATTCATATCATATAAGATTGAGTAACAATGATCCATCCAAACATCAAAACTTTCACATTTATAATATTAATAAGACAAGATAAGATTAGCTCGACTTTCACCGTTGCAAATGCTTGCATAAGTGCAGTACCATGTTTACAAGGCAATAATTTCACACATGTGGTTGAGATTCTGGAGAATCTGATATACAGTTCAATGATCGACGATTCTTGTATTTGTAAAATGAACTCGCTCACTTACATTGAAGATAACTAAACCTGAATTAAGGTTATTGTTGTTTCAATGAATACTAACTTTCTAATTGAAACAGTAATAAATGTCGCCACAAGGTGCAATTACGTGAAGAACTTTGTTCATATTGACGATCAACTCTTTATGACAAATATGAACTCTTGGAACTTGAAAGCCAAGCTACACGGGAGCGTTGACTCTAGTGATAGAAACAGGTGTACTTAGGTAACATCTAGACATGGAGTGAAGAGTAAATTGCCAGTTGTTCCCGTAAGTCGACGGGGTGATTATATAAATGGCGTGTGTACACTGCAGCCTCTATTTCTTTTAAACAGTTTATGTATATGTTGATCTATTATTATGGGGTATTATCTGCATTTATTCTCGGTTGCGTGATGCTTAGAAACGTTCAGGGATAGGAGAAAATAGTAAGTTAAGCTGTTGATTGCTCATTCGTGCAGATAAACTATTGCAGAATAGTTTGTTTCTGCAATTTTATGGAAAGGAGAAATATAATAGTTACAGATTTTCTTAAACACATCTCTCTTTTTATTGTAAGTATTGTAAAAAATTAAAAAGTCCTTTATTTACACACAAGCTCAACATCAAGATCTCAATTTTTTCAATGTGTATCAAATATAAATTGATCAAATACGTTAATAACGATTTTGCCATCCATGTAGCTCATTTGATGATTTTCTTTGATAATAATAGAGTTGTAATTCATTGCTGCCTGCAAGACAGCACCCGTCGGCGATTTCAAAGGGCGCGGGGTCCCACAGACGATCAAAGCGCCGACGCATCTCGATAGGCATTTAGGGAGTTCCAATAGGTACTGGAATACGCTGCGTAAGCGTACACGGGACGTGCGACCCCAGGGCGTCGATTCTGGTACCGAACTTTTTATCAACCTCAACCAAAACCTCAACTAAAGCGACTGTTTCCATGACTACTAATAACAAACGACTCAGTTGTGGTGTGGTTTTGAACTTCGGCAGAACAAATTTTTGAAAAGCTATTCTACTATTTCACCAAATGGCTGACATTTAAGAGATCGAACCAAAACCAAAGCGGTTGTCATCTAGTAGAATTCAGGCCCAGAACTTGCATGTAGCACTCTTGTGTTATGGCCAACAAAAAGATAAAACTCCATTATGTGACCTCATTATTTTCTTAGCTCTACGCTATGGCTCTACCAACATATTCATTGATAAACGATTTGATGCACAAATTGTATACAATACATGCTACTAATTCTGTCTTTCGCAAGAACGCAGTTATAATTGCAAAACCACACCTTAAACTTATTATCATCGTAAAATGGTTCTCACTGTCGGTCGGTTTGAAAGATTTGGAAGCAGCTACCGATCTTTCGCAAGAACAGACTAAAATAAACCCGTCGAACGGTTAGGAGACAAAACAAACACAAGTTCCCATAGCTATTCAAAACTGGAAACGTTGTAAATTGGACAATGAGATCGATAATACCCGCAATAAAGGCCTAACGGCCGGAACGGTAGCTAAATATCATAAAGAACAAAAAGAAAAAAACCATTGTCCAAGATATCCGAGCATTGTTCTGGGATGTCTTCAATGGACCACTTCTGAGAAGAATCGGTTAAACATCGGTTTTACAATAGTAAACAAGGATAAGTTTATTGTTGAATGACCTAAGGTCACTCTAAGAAGTCTGACCTCTGAAACTCCTGTAGATTCATCTCACACAGGAGACAATGACACTGACCTCTGCACCGATTTCAGAGATGAGAGAAACTACGACAATGGAATGAAAGGATGGTATTACCGCGAGGGGTGATGCTGCTAAGTATTACCCCAACAATAGACACAAAGGATGGTGTGTGTTTACCCATGAATATATGGAATAATAACACAATAGCTGATGCTAATATCCAAGCACAACAGGTTAACAGAACTTTTTCTCAAGATAATCTTACATGTTTAACGAATTCGCGTTTGGTGTTAAATCGAGCGTGTTTGGGGAACCGGTGTAATCTCTATTTAGATGTTCTGCTAACTGTTATAGTGCTCTATTGTTAGTTAAATTAATGAGAATTAACATACGGCCAGCTCAAATTCGGACGTTGAATTTGGACACGGTTTGACTATTGAGGTCGGATGATGTACTAAAACCGAACAATAGGCAGTAATGCTCGTTTGCTAAAATTTACAACACTTATTTCCTCAATTTTAGTACAACAGTCAGTTGATGTGAATTTTTTTGTTTTCGCAAATAATGAAAAAACTTATGAAATCAATGAAAATTGAAAACATGAAATAGTCTGAAAATTTCATGCACTGCACTAAGCACCGCCCCAATGCACAAAGCACCGCTACATTTTGAGCGTTCGGTAAATACCGCTCTATTTTCACAAGTAACGGTAGTGTGGAAACTGCACCATTTGGCAGATGCACCGAATTGGGCAACTATAATCGGTGTAGTGGCTTAGAATGCCGCTCACGCCACATGCCCTGGCTGCTGTGGCCCATCTGGCTAACTCTCTCTCGACCTATTGGGTTCCATTCTCGCGTTACCCACTCGGGTTACTAGTTTCGTAAAGTACTAGAGTTTCTATTCTAAAACCGTCTCGGGTGGGGTATTTTAATTAAGTTCTGTTTTAGTGTTTTAATTAACCGTTTGAAACTAAAATACTTTTTATGTTAACAGAGCAAATTGTTATTAGTTTTTTTTTAATTTTTTTCTCTACACAAGCTCCACACCTACAAGGGGTCTCTTAAGCTTTTAAAATAAATGTTGTATAAGTGTGACATTAGTGTTATCTTTTCAAGTGTAAGCGGTAACCTTTGGCATAGGACAGACAGGAGTAGGGTATTCTTCAAAGCATCGATTCTGACTTATAAGTATCCGTTTTATGTTTCTATTAGGCTTTTTGGTCACGAGACTCCCGACGACCACAAAAAACTAATGCGCGTTGATATAATCAAGGTACGTGGCTCGAAGGACCACCCAGGGAACGGAATCTATTCCTTACGCTACGAAAAAAGTATTAATCTAATCAAATACAAATTTTTGAGCATCACGATGTTCTAATTAGAATACAGATACAGCGATTTGAATGCGCTTGATATTGAGGGGATGGTCGACGATTCATAAATACTGTCATAACCGTTTTGATTGAACAGGAGTTTCAGAATTATGATTTTTACGACAATATTATTCAGAATTTCTTTAATATTTTACTAACGAGGTTTTACGAGCTGACCGGTCATTTGACGGACAAATCCTATATTTTAAAACGTGTGAAAGTCCAACAAGGGGTTGCGAGGTGGTGCAATTAAACAGTGCGACTGCCCGGGTCACATCATAAAGGCGATTGGTCAAGCATTGACGGATTTAAGCAACTTATAATTATTTTGGATGTATATGGGTCAACGCGGTCTTGGGAAAGGAAATACGTTCGCTGAATTAACGATGTATTTTTACGACAATTTGAGTAGTAAAATTAATTGTACCTTTTGTATGCGCAAGGCGTTTTGGGGAGCCGTTATTGAGTCGATCGTAAAAGTCTAAATTACTTTCGGTACCACGAATGTCTTCAATTTTTTTCAATGCAACGATGTCAACGTTAGTGACCTCTGAAAAACCTGAATTCGACAAAAACTCGAACAGGATTCTCACATCCTGCTTTTTAGTAAACGCATCACATTCTTAGATTTATTTACTACTAGCTGCTGCCCGCGGCTTCGCTCGCGTGGTACCCGGATAAAAAGTAGCCTATGTTAGGCTCCGGCCCTCCACCTATCTCCACACAAAAAATCACGTCAATCCGTCGCTCCGTTTTGACGTGATTCCACGACAAATAAACAAACAAACAAACAAACACACTTTCACATTTATAATAGGGGTACGGATTTTTAGATGTTATGACGTTAATCGCCGAAAATACGACCAGTCCTTTCAGATAGTAAATTTTAGGAATGTTGTTTGGAAATAGTACAATGTACCTACTTGGAACGTGCAAAATATTGTAAATTTATGCAGATCGCTACGTGAACCGAGCAGGCGTGTCTAACGGATATGTGACACACAAAACGCAATGAATTGCAATGAGTGTTTACAAAATATGCTAATTAGTAGATAAATAGTAAGACCGAGACTCGAGGCAGAACAAAAATTTAAAAATAGTAAGAAATATCTACAGCCGAATACCTTATGTTAAGAAGAACAATTCAAAGTACATCATACACTAGCTTATAGATTTTATGAAGATCATAACAGAACGTAAGAGCACAGAATACTAGTAAAAGTGCCTATAAAAAGATAGAGAGCAATTCAGAATATCAAAACACAACTACAATGTTACAATAGTCACAACGGAACTTTGTCTTTGAAGTTGGCTATTCCAACGGATCTCGGCATTCGTGAAGTTAGCCGTTTCGATGCGCAGTGCAACTTTTTCATACCAAATTTTCTTTTGCGCAGCGAAAAGCCTAACTTCACGAAGCCTAGATCCATTGTGACAACTGTAATGCGCTATCCTTTGTTGCACCTAACTTTAGAGACAAAGATCCGCTGTGTGACTACTGTAAATTGTTGAAAAATCACTTGTTACTCAATAATATATAATGCATGTAAATCAGGGCATGACGTAAAAACTCTACAGCGAATTGTGAGAAAGTTGCAAGTAAAACCAGTTGCAATGCAAATGTACCGAAACTGGATTGGATTAATACATTTGGAATCGAATGAATTTTGGTATCTTATGGGAATTTTATTGTTATCGTTTGTTTGATATTTGATGCTTAGTCTTCAACGGCATTTGATAATGCAGATTTAATTTAACATGCAGTTCAAACATCTTCTTTATTTTTAAAATACAGATATCAATTTCCTTATTTATATTTTCTTATCCTTCGCAGCTCAAAATATGAATCTGATACATTTTTTAAAAATTTTTTTTAATAGGGAGTCAATAATTCTTAATTCTGATTCATTGTTTTTATTGACTGGAGACTAGAAGAATGTGAATTTCACCAGTAACAATTGCAGAATACAAATAGTAAGTAGTAGTAATTAATTCACACCAAAATGCTTTACAATAAAAACAAAAGGGTTCCCACGGTTTTGTCACGCAGATTTCACAACAGCAACCTATTTTAGCATATAGAGGGCAAGCACTTGCAAGTCTCGTAACGATCAAAACATTGTTGTACCAGCATATTTTATTACGCGCCGATGTACAGGTAGGTATAATTAAGGGATTTCGTATTTAATTGTTTTGTTTCATTTGCATAAGACCAGTACAATTTAAGTCCCTTTGTTTAGGGAACAATAGGAAACGACTTGTAAGAATCGTTAGTTATTGTGTCACACTGAGAAAAATAATAGATATTTGTTTCTAAAGTTGAATTGAAATAGTTAAACAAAATCACAATTTCAGCAAATTAATAAACACAACGAAAAAGGATCATAGAGCCCCAAGATATTCTCTCAGATTACGGTAGACTTCTCTCAGACCTAAAGTAAGAAAGAAAATGAATAGGTAGTAACAACATCCCTAACGATTTAAACAAAACAGAAAACAAAGACTGTTTGCTGAAAGTAACGTTCAAATTCAAAGTATTGGTTACTTGGATTGGAACCATAGCTGTAATATACTCCAACAGTTACAAGTATGCCATGGTTTATGGCTTGCTTCCAAGGTTACCAGTTATCGGAAACGATAGTTACGGTATCGGCAGAATGCATTAATCATGTTTTGTTGCAGTTGCTATGTTGACACTTATGTAGAGTTCAACATTTTTAAAGAAAACGAACCGAGTTACAGAACTGAGATAAGATGATAAGAAAACGAATAGATTACATTTAAATACAACATAAATAAAGATTGAGACGTTAATATTCCAGTTAATTACGATAGCAATTTGTATGATCAAACGTTAGAAACGTAAAATAAACAAGTCAAATCAGAAGTTAACGTAGCGTATCAACTTTAGTGGTTCACACAAATTAAATCTCCAAAAATCCTTTTGGAAACGAGCCCTTCAGGGGAGGGTGAAATAATTAGAATAAGCAAAATAATGAACACAAATTACATGTGGGAACTGATTTAACACTTGTGATAACGAATGTTAATTCAATTGGGGCAGTGGGCCGTGACTCTATAGAAAGTGAAAAAGTTTGTGATTGTGATTATATTGAAAGTAATTTTGGCATCACTCGTGCTAATGTTGGTAGTAAAGATGTAGTAGTCATTATACCCGAGAGTATTAGAATCGTGTCAGTTGTAGACCTTGTACGCTAAGATGACATCAAAGAAAGTAGGCTAAACATTCTTACGCGTGAGTATACTTATTGAAAAGCGAGAATTGAAACCGATACATTTTCTCTTAGAACAAAGGTAAACAATATTAGCATCAGTTCGCATGGTAAGGTTCTAGTGGAACATTAAAACATCAACATAAATGCGCGTGGTATTCATATATTGTCGACGATGCAGTTAGTTTAGAGTCAGACTGCATGGCAGCGCAAAACAATGTAATTATTGTCCACAAATGTGTACCGTTGACAACTGAAACTGATAAGCGCGTAGTATTTTTGCCAGAGATATTGCTGTCATCGATTAGCTCCAACGTGGTTGGACATAGAGTCGACATTCGTCAGGAATATAAAGATTTACGTACACATCTGTGTCAATACGTTCGCTAGATAAATGATGTTTGTAGATGTACCTAATAGCTATTGGGTGTGTTTGTGTAATCATCGTTTAACACGGTAAACTCTTGCGCAGTTTGTGGCGGGATTGAACACAATTGATGGAATTGAAACGATAATGCCTGTTCATTGCAACACCATGAGACGGGAGCTATTGAAATGCTCTCTATTGTTATGACAAAAGACTGGTCTTTGACCCTTTGGCCCAATTACATGCAGCAAAGAAACCGCGCAACATCTTGCGTAACTCTTTTTATCAACATGATAATTTTCTTGCAAATAACAACTGGCTTCGCAGTTCGCAGACAGCTTGTCTATTCCAATACCTACCGCTATTAATACTTTGCAGCATTACTTTATCATTGGCCTTAATTTTTCAGCGCCACATTAAACTGATCTAGCTGATACTTTGAAATATTTTGTCTTGTCAAGAAAACCGTTAGGAGTTTGATTTCTTTCTTCCCATAAGACAGTGTATCTTTGTCGGCGATACGTTAAATAGAGAAGCACGTGCGTAATGTTTACCGAGTTCCTGTATTTACGTTTCAGACCTACCGCACGACGCCACACTTTGAGAAGACCGCTCAGATAGTTGTTTTGTAAAATGTTCAAAGCTTTTTGTGTTAATTTGCTTTGTGATAATGTGAGACAATGTTCATTGTTGCGTGTTTGGAGAATCATTTAGATTGTTGCCTTCTAATGGCGATTCCATCACCTAGGGAAGGTATTGTGCCTTTCTTTATGTTACTGATGCTGAGTCATGGTAATTTTCGCGCTCCAGTGACACCGCGGCCCTAACGTGCATCCATCATCCTGACCATTATAAACTCAATTAAATCTCATTAGCATAACCTCTCGGACTAGAGCGCCCTATTCTTTCTTAGAGATGTCACCACCTTTGTCCCTTCGTAACCTATTCCCATTGAAAGCGACAACTTAGGCAACAATGGCAACAGTTTGACCCTCAATGACGATGAGACCGGCATTATTTGTGTATTTTGAGCAATAAACAGTGCATTTTATGCGATTGTGAGCTGCTTTTTTGTGAATTTAAATTTGAATAGCTGAATGCACATTGTCCGTTGCGTGAGCTCGTGGATGCAGAGTCTGTGTGCAGGTTCCGTTGCTGATGCATAGTCATTAGAATTTATCGAAGCGAGAGTAACTCGTCTTCTCCATCTATTGCATGGGAATCAAACTTGCGGATCGTGTTTGGCAGGGACGTTTGACAGGTGACGGATAGGTGTTTTTTTAATAAAAAATGTGTTATTAGTTTTCTATTCAAGCCAGAATAAGAGCAGAGACGTGCGTGACACGACGATGTGAACTCGAATAAGCGAAGTTTAGCCTTAGACTTCGTCTAATCCTTTTTGGGAGGATTTGAGAGTGCATTGTGCGTTTGAAAGGACTCGACGCGACGCGACGGCGACATAAAATCAGAGCTCCTTTGTCATGGAATTCCTTTTGATATTAACGTCTATACATCGTAGCCTGTAGACATAAAATTTCTTTTGATGTTTTCAAATGCATGTACCGACTGCTAAACAATAACAAACGCATCGGAACTCAATATTAGACGCACACACGCATCCAAACACTCATACAGTAAGGAATACTAAATATGACCACAAGCAGAAAAAAGGATAACAAACAATCATTTCCATTCCTTTTCTGTGCGTACGCGCATGTCGTCCGTCATGCTCGCACACGAGTTGCTGTCTCGCTCGCTCGGTCATTGACCTTGCATCTCTGACGAGATTGCATCTAGTGGCCATGCAGCCTCCCCTAGATGGACCCAACACAATATCTGACCAATTAAAAGATCACTTCTCAGCCTCCGAGCAAGCGGCTGATAACAGGCCAGCGGGAAGCCGGTTTGCGAAACACATTAGATTATAGGTTTGACCTACTTGCAGCAGATAAGAAAAATAAAACGCAATAAAACGCGTGTGGCAACGCGCGGCTTCACCCGACGCGCTTGCTGTTGACCGTTGGATGGCATCACCGAAATTCAAATTTCACTCCAACAAAAAAACTACTATGTAGTAGTTTATTTATGACGTCGCACGCTATCCAAAAAGACGATTACAAAGGTTTTTATACACGCCTCGTTCCCGTCTTGAAAAAACCTAAACAATTTTTTGTGCGTTCCAAAAATCGTTTTACGATCGCTCTCGAATAGTAAACGAGGGAGAGAGATAATGTTGCATCCCTTTTCGTTTCTGGAGTGGTAGAAGAACTTGACACTGACGCTAGTATATTTTTTAAGGCTTCTAGGAACACGATGCGTTAGCGTGATCATGGGTCTAATAAGACACCTCGATAAGGCGAGCGTAATTGCAATTCTCGGAATGAAGACAAAGTTGAAAGGAGGACCTACCATCAATTACTGTAAGAGACAACTGTTGGGCAATTATTTTGATTGCACGAACGTGTTCTGGCATCTGAGGAGGCAGATAACTTAAAGGACCTAATGACTTCCCCTGAGGCATCTAAGAAAAAAGTATGTTGAGCAAGGTCCAGGACACCAATGGGATTTATGGCGTAACGAAACGCGTTTATAATGTTTTGAAATTTTGAAGCTTGAATTCTACAACTCAACTAACCCAAGGCTATTTTGTGGGATCAACAATTTTCGTTCGAAACGCTTAAATACTCATAAAGACAAAACATTCTTATCTCCGTCCATTTGTTCCAGAATGCGGTTAGTGGGGCAAAAAAACAATTGTGAAGGCCCTTCATAGTAATAGTAACCCACTTGCCTGAGAATTCGATACCCCTTGAACTACTTATCTCAGCCAGAACGAAAATAAACCACTCCAATGATAAGTAATCCTTAATAGACTCGTAATCTCAATGCTTTTATGAACTTGTGCCTGAAAAAAGCTGTTCAACTCGGAACGGCTCCGATAAAGCCGGGGAATGAAGAACTTGACCGATTTTTTGTAAAACTTCCTCACGAATTTGCTTTCACACACTCCCGTATTTGTACAGCCGAGGAAACAAAAACTCACTAAACACTCCCGAAGAAAAAGGTGGGAACCATAATATGGACATTAAACATGTTACACATTGAATTGGTTGTGCAAACTGAGAGGTGCTTAGTAGCTATTCAGAAGAAGAAATACGTTGATGAGTAAATAACAAAGGTCTCACTGAATGCTCCATTTGGAATCTGTAAAGTACCGGAGCTAAAGGGACAGACGCGCTCCAACAAAACACGATTTGGGTTCATACAATAATGATGATGATAATGTAGGCAGCACCTAAATTTTAACTTTTTTACGACCAAATATATTATCCAGATTATATAACCAGAGAAATGTAAGGGACAGCATAAATTATGATGATAGCCATGCTTATTGTTTTATTGTTGAACATTTATTTAAATTTGATCAAATTACTGCTTGGGTTTTACGATTACGAGAGAATGTGGTCAGAGATTTGGACCTCAGTAAAATTATAACCATAAAAAGGGACTATGGATATGATGTTATTGAATTGATTTACTTCGAACATAAAATTGTATAATTTGATTCACAAAAACACCCATTAGACTAATAGAATACGCCTTGTTCGAGGAGCCATCTATAGTCTGCATTCCTGCGTTGAATTGTTCAAGAAATTCTGGAAGACCGTCTACTTATTCGCCATCAATCAGCCTATTAACATTGCCAGTTGCCACTGTTGGGACTTAATGTTTTAATAAAATTTGATTGCATCAATTGACTTTAGTTTTTAATGCTGAATATGCAGAAATGGTCCTTGGCGTGAAAATAAAGATCAATAAAGCTAGTATACAGACTTACGTGTTACCATGTCGAAGCGATAACAGCAACATAAAAAGGAATTTACCTGAAAAAGAGAAGAGTATTATAAATATTGAGACTACGAGCATTGGACATTACAAGATTTACAAGGTATGTATATCAAAGAAATGAGAGAATATAGGCGCATAGCTAAGCCACCATTACTTTTTTCTTGTGTTGTGGCTTTAGAAGGAGCATCGGGGAAAATTCCCAACAATTACCCAGCTAGGACAAAATGACCACTTATTAAAATAATAGCTGCGGTGAGTGGTTGGACGCAATCAAGCCTACATAGATTTCTAATTCTTAACTGGTCTGCGTAGGTTGTTTACAACATGCCGGTTTACTTTTGTAGGCCGCGGTGACACGAGATGGAGGCTTACAAAATTCATGTGTCAATGGCTTGAAAATATTGATCTCAGAGATTTATATGTTGCTAAGTTACTACATTACTAATTGTGGCAATGTGCGTGACGGACTCAATATACAAGTAACCAGTGTAGAACATAACAAGCTATGGTTACCGCACAAATTATTAGATAATAATGATGAAACTTCGCCTATATGTGCAGCGATGGTGAAGTAAAAAGCCTAGAGGTTGTTTGATTGACGTTTGCTAATTCCCATGGGAATAGATCCGAAGATTGCATTGACAAAACAAAGAGTGCCTATAATGACACAAGACGGAGCAGAAGGACGAGATTACGTCTGATGATGACATCTTTACAGTTGCGCACGAGTTGTTTATGACGACAAAACTAAGTTCACGAGGACGACGATAAAATATAGATTAAGTATAATCCATATCGCTGTAAGTTTTCTGGCTTAGTACTCATCCATCATAGTGAAATACATAAATTATAGCCCTTGTAATGATGTTTTTCTCACCTAACATTTATTTTCACGATAAATTCTACATAAATCACGTCCCTTCCTCTAATGTCCATCATACTATGCAGTAATGGTTATGGCGATGGTCACAAATGAGGTCCTGTGGAATTCTATTTTTTGTGATGCAATGCAAGGTAGATGATAGGTAATCTATTCTGGAATTGTCTTATTTCCATTCTGTTTTCAATTTAAAAACGATTGAAGGTAATATGGGGAACGAAGTGGCCTATTTTCTTGCATTCAAGACTATTACTGCTCATCTTTCCTATGTGATTGTCATACAATTGTCTTAGAAAATTGCACCGTCGCAATTTTCTGTTTTATAAAAATAGTCTAAGGTAGACGACCTTAATCGAGTTTTGACATGCGCTTACGTCGATTACTTCAGTGTCTCTTTTATTCGTCGCGAGTTCGTCGCACTCTTTGCTTGTAAAATTGGCCTATTGTTTCGTATTTAGCTTTTTGCAATGTTTTGACGTCAGTTTACGATTGACTTCCTTTCATTTGCGAAAGTCTTCAATCACAATAAAATTGAGCACTCACATCGAATGTTTTATTTCATTAAATGTTTATTGTTTTGATTACTACGTCTTGATTATTGTTTGATTACTTTGAAAATAAATAGTTTCCTTGTTGGACAACTAAATGTTAATACCACGTGATAATGTTTACGTAGGTGTGTCTGCCGAATCGCTCGTGGTCGGTGTGACATCGATAATCGTCATTCTGTCATCAATCATTTACCCGGCACGTGGGGAATTTATAATGTAAAATTATCCCAACCAAATTCTACTCCAATATAGTTCAGCCGCTATTTTATCTTTATAATCATGCGAAGTGATCGTTCTCTAATGGATTTTTTTTTTTATGACTCAATTGTTTTTGTTTGTTTTCAATTGGTATCATCATCATTGTTTGGAATCAGGCAGTTTCAATACTCATTACCGGACTTTTGTTACTTAAAATTCTAAATAGAACCACTTTCTCGTTGCTTAGAAAGACAAAAGGTAGTATAAAAGTGTATTAAGTGTTGCAAATGTATTCTGCAAATTCTGCAATGTTCAAAATAGTTGATACTAAGTTCAAGCACCTCTCGCCTACGTTTTGAGGGTACCTACTCTGGTACAACTATCTAAATTGCTGTTTTGGCAAAGTTTCCGGTCTTGAGGTGCGCGCACGCATTTTGCTAACGGGGCTTTGAAACAAATTAGTACATCTTTTTAAAGGTATTTTTATAAATCCTAAAATTAGTTAGTTGCAAGTATTTTGTAACTACGAGTATGTCTTGTTCAGTCGTTTAGATTTGAGTTATATTAAAAAACCGTAATGATATTTTTAGGTAGCACTTTGAAAATAAACACAGGAATGAGGCAATGATTGTACAAACCAAGCGAAATTTGGAGCTGTTAATTCGATAACAAACGTTCCCATAGCAGGAATTTGGTTACGAAAACTCTCATGCACATTCTAAAGAGCTGTTCAAACTAGTTTCTTAGTATAAACATGCTTTATTTGTTGACATAGTGCGTACGCGAAGCAATATTTGAATTTGGAATGAGGCTTCGCGAGCGCGAGTACCGTTAATTTGCTGCGTCGACCGCTCTTTGGCTAACAATTCCTTTTTCAAACTAAGCGGTATCTAAGACACTGGCTTGTCAAAAACGACAGTTCAAAAAGGTTTTACTCTTAGATTTTTTTTAATTCTTGTGTGAATATCGAAGTAATTTGATGAGAGATAAAATGTTATCCTTTGCGTAAGGCCGGTAGGACACGTCACAAGTGTGTTTGTGTGCGTGTTGTTATGGTGCGATCAATAACACAGCGGCAGGTCGCTGACCCTGCGCAGGCGCTTGCATATCGAGGGATGCGGAAAATGGCCGAAGTTTTTAATATTAATTATTGAATTGAGTTAGGTTATGTTTGTGATAGTAGGAATTTTTGACTGACTGGCAAGTCGGTCAGGTTATGTTTTTTGTGTCTTGTCATTTCTTTGTGTCTATTACGAGGCCCAGCATATACCTATGTATAGGAAAGGTACACAACAATATCAGATCCAATCCAATAAGCCGGTCCAAGTTGATGTTTGACTGGTTATTGCACACACACACAGTTTAATGACTCAGTCAGAGCTCTGTCATAGCTTCCTCGGCTAACGCACAATGACGATTCAAAGCAAGTCATCAAAAACAAATTATCTATCATAGTACTCGTCGTTTAATTAAAACATTGCACAATATTCGCAAAACATGCCAATTGGAATCTTCAATACCGTCTGATGAGATATGGGTATTGTGTGAATGTTTTGTTTTAAGTACCTATCTTTTTCTTTTATTCGTAATCGTCAGGATAAGGTTTGTACGAAAGCAAGTATTCGGAAATTTGAGAAAATTTACGTTTTTTTTAACCGGGCGATGTTGGGCATGAACATTGAACATCTTAGTTGTAAAAATAAATTCACAAAATGTTCTAAAAGAGGGAATTGACTTTGTGAAGAACAATTTGGTTATTTAGGAAAACTTATACCTACCCACAAGATCTAAAACAACTTTTTACGCTGATGATGCATCTCCCAAGCCAAAGTTGTTCCAAGGTTTACTGGTGGGTTAGGCTTAGGAACTAATTCAAGGTTCAAGTAATGAGTCAGGCAGTACTGCACTACCGTTAAGTTAAGGTCAACCCTTCGTGGCCCCATGAGCACAGTTACTTCGGACTATCGTGAATTCGTGATACTGTGGCCAAAGCTGTGGTTTAATTCTAGTACTGTTAATAGTAATAAAAACCATGAGCTAAGCCATCTTTGGTATTTTATGTCGACTGAAATGTCAACAGTGAAAATGATAGTTTTTGGGTTGCCTGTGGTCTACTTATACATTTTTTATTGAATAGTTTTATTGAAAAACAATTCGCGAACAAATTAATCAGATTTTATCGATGATTTTGTTTACAGGCTGAGTTTTCAGACTCTTCATAAGTGGCCCTGAAAAAAACTCAGACTGTATATTCATTGATGAAATCTGATTCTTTTGTTCGCGAATTTGTTTTTTCAATAAAGTATTCAATAAAAAATTTATACCAAATTTTACATAGGTAGATGGTTTCATTATAAAACCTGAGTCACACCTAAGAATCTATATGTAGATAGTCAAAATTGATCCAGGAGCCATACCATGAACTCTTAGAGAAATGTTAAAACAAGCTTAAAACAGTCCTACTGCTTTAGAAATGACATTCGCTGTCATGTTTCAAGCTTGTTATAACATTGCTCTAAGAGTTCATGGTACGGCTACAGATCGGCGGACCTAAAAAGGTCGCTAAAGCTGAATCGCAATATGAAATGTACTATAATGCCGTCTCTTTTCACTCTCAGTCAATGAAAAGAGATGGCGATAGTTCAATTCCTTTAGTGTGATTCTGCAATAGCGACCTTTTTAAGCCCGCTGTGTTCAAAATAAGTTAAGATTGTTATGAGTACCTATTTCGTAATTAAAAAACATTCACAAAAAGTTTTAGACTTTTTGTCACCGACCGAAACGCTTTGTTGTTCTGTTGGCTTGATATTGAGTGAATGGGCGGTACTTGCCTTGGATTGCTACACCTGTGTGACGAAATTTACTTTTTAACGGCAACGAATCGTTCAAGCAATTTTAGAACAGTTATTTAATTACAAGCCCTATTATTTTATAAGTAGATCTCGAAGTGTCGTAACCCTGATGGAGTTATTTATTTTTGACTTGATAACGCCCGCGGCTTCGTCCGCGTGGACAACTATTTTTTTTCCCACGGGAACCATGCTTTTTTTTCGGGATAAAAAAGTAGCCTGTGTTTTTCCAGAACCTAAACTATCTACATTCCAAATTTCATCAAAATCGGTTTAGTAGTATAGGGATACGTGGTAACAAACATTCACACACACACACACAAGGACTTTCGCCTTTATAATAATTATGGTGTAGAACAAGGTAAAACTTACGACTCAACGGTCAAGATACCGTCAATCATACTCTGACCCACGATCTAATTTATAACCTAATCAACATAAATATTCATATTACTCGTTCACACACAATTAGTTCCATTCATGTTCTTTCATACAATTCTATTCACATCAAAATACAAACAAATCTGAATTTCAAATGGTAACACTATATTACTAATCTTATCGGAAGAATAGTTCGAAATATGAATTTTTTATCTTGACAATACGATATTTTTATTGTAGTGGCTTCTTTACAATTTGTGAAAAGGGCGTATGTGTGATCCGTGACAAAAGGACCTATCTTCAATCTTGAGAATTGTCATGCATGAGAGTTTCAATAGAGTAGTGCCACAAGATTTATGAAACGAAAAAAAATAAGTAAAGCGGTCAATTTCCAATCATCTATCATTAAACTAAATATTAGTTTAAAAACAAACAAAAAAACACGCTCTTTTAGCCGATCGAGCAAAAAGAAAAAAGTTTTTTTTTTTTTAATTTTTGACATTTTTTTAAATTAAATTTTGTATTGTCATCGGTCCTTGATAAGTGTGCAAAGTTTCAATTTAATCCGACATTTTAAAGTGAGTCTAAATCACGTTCAAAGATTCCGTTCCATAGATAGATAGATACAGGTGAAGCTTATAAAATCGTAATATAGATTAGTTGCATTTTACTAACTGAACTAGAGAATTACGGAAATTAATGATCCATTTGCGGTATTCAGCCGATTTCAGGCCCCTGATTGTCTTTCCTTGATAGCGACCAAAATCGGTCTCAAACTGTCAGATATGGCAGTTTTTGACAGTTTGAGACCAATTTGAGGTTTGAGACAAGTTAGAATCTAACTCTAACAGCCCGCAGACAATCAGCCCGCAGATATCTAATGGCCCTAGCTAAGTAGCTACGTAGCATTTGAGTTTGAAACGTGCCAATTTTCGCGAGTCAAGAAAATTTTCTAACCATAGTTCGCGTCACGTAAAAAGAACGCTGGCAGAAAGTGGAGGGGGTGTGTTTTCTCTTGTTTGCGCATGGGTTATCTATTAGCAAACATGAGACAAATCACACTCCTCCACTGTCTTCCAGCGTTCTTTTTACATGACGCGATATATGTAAGTATGGGTGGACCCTATCGAGAACTCGTTTCTCGACTCGAGAATATGGTCACGTTGCGTATGCAAGGCCCAAAGGTGACACCATAACATGGTCCTTGGCACGAAGAACAGAGTCATCAATCAAAGTGGACATGAATAGACAGATGGACAGGTTAAAAGCTCAAAGGTTTGTTGGTTCTTGTGGGCGTGAGGTTCTTTACACAATGTATTAACGCTGGGTCGTGTCATGAATGTTTTATTAACGAGAATGCGTGTGATTAACTTGTGTGGGAAGTATTATTACAACAAACAAACGCGTAGTCTATGGAAATAGGAAAAGCATTCAATATGGAAATATGGTAGCCTTCAATAAACGCCGCGAGGGCGCAGCTAGTCTCAGGAATAATCTTCAAAAAAGTTTTTAAAGTGCTGTGGTTTTTTGTGATTTTCAGATAAATTAATTAATACACAACAACTCACAAAATAACCACTCTCTTTTTAATTTTACCAAGTGTAGTAGTATAAATTATAGCTTTATATATTTAATTTCAAGTACTTTAGTTCATTAGTTTTGATAGCAGTGGGAAAGAACGATAAATTACTATTCAAGTTTCGAGTGCAATAGTAAAGAGGTGTGAAACTTGAAATGGACAACGACTCAGATTAAAATATCAATCAGAATTATCATAAATTCTCATTCATCATAGCTATCCATCAACTCATCTGATGGATTCCACATTTGTGACAGTTGAATTGACGAGAAAGGACCTTACAATCATTGAAACGGAGTTAAAGTTCACACGTGTGGCCGTTGGTGTCAACAAAGGGGGTCAAATGACCCTAATGCTATTGTCGCCTGAAATTGTAACATCTTTGTTGCTAGAAATAACACTAGGATCGATTTTTTGCAGCTGATCACATTTTTTAATTCCTAATTTTCCGTATTTTTAAATTTTGAACTTATTATTTTTTTTTTAATTTAGAAATTTTAGAATATCGAATTAGACTGAATAATTTTTAAAAATTTTAAATTTAGAATATTAACTACGGCCGGCTAGTTCCAATATTATATCTGTGGTTTTGCACAGTATAAGATATTTGTAATTTTTAGCATTTAGAAATATCAAATATACCACAGGGAGCGAAACCAAAGATATAAAATATGAAACTGGTCGTAAGTCGTAGTCGGAAGATCGTTGGATAGATTAAAAATAAGCTTTAAAACTCCTAGTTTACTCTTACAAGCATTGAAAATGCATAAGTGATTTCAAGAATTCTAAGCATATAAACCTTACTCCCACTGCTATTGCATAGTCATGAGTACTGGACTCTCCAGCAAATAGTCGTGGACAAATATTATGAAAGCCAAGAGCTTGCTGAAGACTTGTCCGTTGTATTTGTTCATTAGTTTTACTACTCGACGACCTGTCAGTTGAGTGTTTGGTGAGCCAACAGTGAGAACATGCTCAGATTTCTCCATTAGTCGAAAGCTGGAAGACCACATAATTTCATCCATGAGATCTTTTAGAAAAACATTTCAAAACGTGACATATTATAATTTTAAATTAATTTAATTTTATATTTTTTTTTAAATTAAACTGCATTTAAAAGTGAAAATCACAAAAACTTGAGATAGATAGTATTGATGCTCAACCGTCGATAATGTCGAAAAGATTTATTCCGTTACAATTGTATTTTTAAGTGCTGTTTGGTCGAGCCCCAAAGAATATTGATTTAAAATAACAATACGAAATACATTAAAAAGTAAGACGAATGACACGTCTAATCTGACCACGCTCAAGAGTTCCTTTATTTCTCTCCTAAATAAAAGATTGAGGAATAACTAATGTGTTTATTTGGTTTGATTTATTCTCCGTACCCTCGGTGTTTTGTCCTCAAGATTAATGTAATACATCACGCCTCCAGACCTATGGTGTTATTTACATAATTACGTTCAGATGAATTCCAGATGGAATACAGAATAATGGCGTGTACGGCCAGTCTAGTTTAGCGTTCCCACGTAATGAATGAGGTCAATCGGTAGCTTTATCGCAATCCAAGGTTGCCTTATCAAGCTTATACGTTATATTACACCATTCATCCATTTTTACGTTCACAGATGCGATCGAATAGTTGTGATATTTTTGATCGTTTCATTAGTAACATAGTCAAACGGATTAGCACGTTGAAGTGGCAATGGGCAGGCCATATAGCACGCAGAACAGATGGCCGATGGGGCCGAAAAGTTTCCGAGTGGAGGCCACGGACCGGCAAGCGCAGTGTTGGATATCCACCGACAAGATGGACAGACGACTTTGTAAAAACTGCAGGTCGGCGGTGGATACAGGCCGCTTCCAACCGCAACACATGGAAATTTTTGAGGGAGGCCTATGTCCAACAGTGGACGTCCAACGGCTGAGATGATGATGATGAAGTCATTAGTGATAGTGATTGTTCGTGGGAAGGACTCCAGGATGCGGTCATGGAATTGTAATTATCATCAGGCACCCGAAATGGGACTTTCACGCCTTCTAAGCAGGTCCTTGCGACTTGCCACTTACGTTCCCACGACAACACATTACATGCGACTTCCGTGTCGACAAGTGTCCTCAACCCTGGCCATTTGTGTACATACCTAAGTGGGTACACTAATAATAGTACTTGTGGCCGTTACTTTACTTTTTAAGTTACATGGTAACCCTACAGCTGTTCGCACCCACTGTCCGGAACATTACGGTTTTTATTCAAATTTCGAATGAAACAACGACCTTTCTAATCACATTCTCCTTTTTTAAATGGCGATTCTTTTTATAAATGAGGTTTTATATATTGCATTACTCTCTTTGGACAGCTGTCAGACGTTAAAAATCGTACAACAAATCCGACACGTTCCAAATTAGAATTGACGCGTTCCATTTAAAACAATAATGTGCGCGATTCCGAATTGAAAATAATGAAATTCGATTGTTTGATTTGTTGTGAAGTGCAGTCACACTATATAAGGGGAGTCTAGGAAAAAAAAGTTTTCTACTAATGATGTCACCCACCTCACCTGCATGGTTCTTAGCTATAGTTAGACACGGTAGGCGCTGTTGTCAAGATCTCGTTTTTATTTTTTCATTTTTGTCTGCAAGTTCTGTGGCAAGATTTCTGTTTTTCGGGTCTTATGGTATAGTTCGAATCACGTAAAAAGAACGCTGGCAGAAAGTCGAGGGGATGTGTTTTGTCTCTTGTTTGCGCATGGGTTACGTATTCACCCCTCCACCTTCTTCCAGCATTCTTTTTACAACTTTACTTACCTACTCAATATCTTTACATTTACAACAAGGTATTGCAAGTAACTTTATTTGTCGAGTCTAGGTGTCAGTTATGGTAGCTGACCACAAGTCATGTATTCAGTCATGCTGCAAAAAACCAGTACGTACCTACACGCTAAGGTCATATTCACACGAGGTTACAAGCTCATAATTATTTATTGATCCGGTGCGAAATGGGAAAAAGCTCCCCTTTCAACGGCCGTAGGTCGGGGGAGTTATATTGATCGGGTGAACTATCAATTAATAATTTTAACCGAGACCGTTGCATCTGGAGCTTGTTTCATAAATTAAATATCTAAATGATAGAGTACTAAACAGGATCACGAATCCTGTATCGAAGGCACGGTAGACAAGGCTGTGTCCCCAGTAGGCAAACTGTGAGCGGCCGACTGAGTTTGCGGCGTATCGGTTTAGTACGCTCTTCCATTATATTTGAAATGTAGTGTCTACAGTTTGCTAGTTTTGCGCGTAACGCTGCAAACTGCGTACAGTGAGCGCCTTAGCCTAAAGCTCCAAAATAAATATTTGTAATAAGTATAGAATACGAAAATGTATATTTATTCAACTTAGTTTTAAATAGGTATAAGAGTTTGTAAGGATCCAGATGTTAATTGTTTTATCATGCCACAGAATAGATTTATGAAACATAGAAATAAACACATGATATGAGGCGAGATAATCCGTGGGTGTACGATGGTATAGAATATTACATATTTGTTAACATGTCAACCATTTTACTATCTTTGTGAAATCAAATTTTAGAACACTTAGAACACGTTCAATATTATTGATCAACTGAGGTAGCCGCATCAATCGCAAATGTTTGTTTACAAACGGGAATTCGCACGTTTCAATTCGGCTGTTGTGAGGCGTGACGGGTATCAATTTCCCATACACGTGTCTCATTGGCTATGGGAACCGTTTAGGGTGATATACTGTCGATAACAATACAGTAAGTACTGATAGTACCAAATTATCTACCCCATACCAATTGATCGGAACTCTCTATAATTAGTGGCGGAGATAACTAGAGAATGATGGGAAATGTCTGTTTAGTTTAACGTCTGCTAAGTTTAGAAGCACTTATGAACAAGGCAGTGTTTGATAAGTTCTGAAGCTGCGTCGTAAAATATGTGCTTAAATCATAAAAATAACGATAAAATAAGTCTTCTCAAAATATTGTAAGTGTAAAAATACCCTAAAACTTTACGACTTTTTAAAGAAACAATTCTTATTCAATTCTTATTCTTATTGTAAAGAAAACTTTAGTGGTAAAAAAAACTATTAATTATTAATATAGATTTTTAAGTAAGTACTGCAAAATAGAACTTTAATTCGATTGGCATAGCACACTACATTATTTAGGAAAAAGAATCGATTTAAAAAAAAAAATCGTCTGTTTTCTGAACTTAACTTACCGTTTCGTGGCCCTTTTGATAAACTACCTAGTACTTTTATAGCCACAAGCTATAAAACAAAGTAATAACCCGAATTA
Organism: Camptogramma bilineatum; assembly: GCA_958496255.1. Classification (NCBI taxonomy): domain Eukaryota; kingdom Metazoa; phylum Arthropoda; class Insecta; order Lepidoptera; family Geometridae; genus Camptogramma; species Camptogramma bilineatum. The sequence continues at coordinate 3,452,784 of OY292471.1, read as the reverse complement.
CATAGATAACGAGCGAAAGCAAAAGTCGAATTCCACTTTCCCTCAAGGAAAGGTTCCCATAGAAAAACCCCATGAGCCCCTAGCGGAACAGAGATTTATCAGTCGTTTTTGTAAGACCTTCGTGTAATTGCTTACCACTGGGGGAGCAGGTGGGAACACGGTCAATGGGCTTGATTTTTAGCAAAAACACCTTATTTACCTTACAATGAAGCGCTCGTTGCGTTTGCTTAGGCTGAGCGCACATCTATCCGTGCCGAATTCTCTAAGTACTGCCAGATTCGGTCGAATCGCACGACTCAACCAGGCAGGTGTGATTAACCCTTGAGGAAGTAAGTTTGCTACCTTTTCATCATCATCATTATCATAATACCATTACGAAGCAGATAACACAGCGAGGGCGCAGCTAGCAATAGACTATGGTCATTCAGAAAATCTGTAAAATTTTCTACCAGTGAAAAAAATTTTAGAATCAGTTTATGGAATTTTCTTAGCTTAAGTTATTCTACCACACCTCTAAAATATAGTACGTATAGAAGTCTGTTGTAAAAAGTAATGAAAGAAGGCACGTTACGAAATGTCTAACTAGTTTGAGGAAAACTGTTACAACGTTCCTGTTTCCTATTTTGTAGGTCTTTCCAGCGGACAATGACTTGACAGTGAAGGCTAAATAATAATGATATAGTTAACCGAGGTTTATGTAAATAATAAATGAGTAAGGATGATTGCGGAAGGCAATTTATTGCATTTGATTTGTCATGTTTGCTCCGGTTATAAATAACTATAACAAGGTAAACAGTTTAGTAACAAATTGCTCATGTGTCATGTTGTGATGACATTATTTTCATGTATTTAAATTAATCTATATCTAGCTTTCCGATTAGTCTCAAAGTGACTTTAAAAACGCCCAATTTTAGTCTTTTGTTTGCCTAATACTTAATCAATAACAAATTGAATAAAGTTTTCTCAAGTTTAAATAACGTAAGAAACGGTGATTAAACGGTTTTTTCTATATTTACAGTGTAAAACGCATAAACTATGAAAAGACGTTTAGTCGTAGGTACGTTATGAGCACTGAACCATAATCTTACTCGTTCGTCGTTTCCTTAGGGTCACCACACGTAAGCTTTGACGTGAGAATTCTAACTTCCTCCCCCGCTTAGGGTTGTCAAAAATGACCAAAAATATTTCAAATTTATTATCAGAACAAACTAGTTTTTCGTTTAAAAATTAACAATCATAAAAACAATAAAAAGATCTATAAGAGCATTTTGAATGCTTGTCAAGTTTGACATAAAGTGACAACCCTATAAGTGGACATTAGTGCTGAGTCGTTGAATAAGCCAATTACATTTCTGCACTAACAAGTGCAAGAAAGGCGGGCGTTGCTTTGTTCGAGTGTACTAACCTTTTTATTTAATTATAGACGGTTAAAGGTCAATTTCTTGCTCAACAGTACTGCACTATGCTACTGACTGTAGTGAAACTGTCTGATTTGATATTGACCATGGAGTTTCCATACTGAACTGTCAAATATAATACCTGTTAATAGCTGTTTCTGCTACTGTATTTAACTCGTATAATTGTCATAATAGGCAGTTTATTTTACCATCGCGTGACTGTAAAACAAAGCGTCGACGATGCGTACAACAAAAATAAATTAGAACTTAAACAATGCTACTCAATTTACAAGCCAATTGCACTATTTGCATCCACAAGCGATCTGTTAGGACAGATGATATCATCCCCTAGTTATTCGATGCGGAATGTACCAAGTGGGGTAGTATTGCACCGCACCCTCTGGAACTTTATGCTATGCACGATCGCGGGGGTAGCAGATGTTATCGGCACGACCGTTACAATCCCCTATCTGTTCCAATTTTCAAATATCGAACACGTGTGTTGACAACTTTTTATGACGCCCGCATGATTCAAACTTTCAAATCGCGAATGTGATTCGTTAGGTTGTGAATGAGGAATAATCTTTTTTTTACTTTCGTTACGCACCTTGTCAAACAATGTTATCTGTGTTTCGTACATGTTAAATTCCTAATAATCTTTAAAGTGGATGAATCAAACAAGGTGAATGTAGATAAACACACTTTAACAAGATCTACTGTCTCTGAAACTTTTAACGTTTTTTGAGTATGAGTATAAGGTTGTTTCAAATTTTTGTTGGGCGAAAGGTTAGGGGAAAGTGACAGTTAAAAAATCAATACCAACCGTTACGAAGTCAGTGTCCGTGAGGGTGCTGCACTGCACAAAGGGCGCTTGTTGCGCACGCGCCAAGCGCGCTTCGCCATTATGACAATCACTGCACAATGCACTGTTCTGTGCCATTTACAGGGGCGACAGTTCTGATTTATTGTTTTGTACGAGCTTACCAGGAACTTGGCCTTAGCGCAGCTATGTTTTATATAACATTTATTACAGCCTGTTACAGTCAAGGCATTGTAAACTGTAATAAGCTTCATGGTTGATTGGCCCATGATCAAGCAAGGTTCATTGTTGCCCTTGTTTTATCTTATTTGTAACGGAAATTTTGACCGTGCAACTGCAACCGCCCCAATTGCAACTATTTCTAATGACGTGCAATTATGCATTAGAAACCCCGTGGCTGGTCCAAACTTTCCCATATTCGGAAACATTGAAGGTTCAACGACACTAAAGGTGTAATTACGAATAGTAATAGAATCTGAAGGGAAGTAAGAAATTGGGTGACCGGGTTCTTGGCCCCCTACAAAGTCAGCACGGTTGGTCAGTTTCAGACAATACAAATGAGACCCTTGAAAGTTTAAGTGCTCATAGAAAACGTTTAGATTACACATCTGCTGAAAGGTGATTGCGCTCTCCTTGCTATGAATTAGAAGGGTTTTTAACCTCAGAATGATTTTAGAAGAGTTTTTTAACGTGTATTTGGTAAATAGTAGTAGGGAGCCAATTTTAAATCAACTTAAGCGGAAGAGATGCTTGATAATACAGGTAAATACTGAATTATTTAACGGTTTACTATTTTGAAAACAGGTAGACTCTATCAATCAGGTCATCAGGTGTATGAAATTATCTTTATTATGAGAACGTCAAAGAAAAAATCAAGAAAAGAATTGCAGCAAATGTAAGCAACAATAATAAAAACTTAACAATGAAGTTCTGGCGTTATAGAAACTACACCTGACAATACTACATTATTAGGGATTTTTTTGACTCTGTAATAGTCTATAACTGCAAGGAAATAAGTAATTTGGAGAAATTGAAGCGTAAATTAAAGTAATGGATATAATAATTGACCTAATTCCTTTTTGTTATAACAATAATATACGTAAAATTGGAAATTGATCTTTAAATTTTATGCAATAGTTAAAAGCAAAGGTATTATAATGTGATGATAAAAATATTTTATTTTACTAGATATTTATATTTTTAATTTCGTGTAATAATTAACAGCAGGATTCGGCAGTATAATGTGTAAAATAATAAAAAAAATTCAAAAAAAAAATATAACCGACTTCATAAAATACTTTCACTAAAAGTCGAAAAATAAGACTACAAACAGATCTTTTTAATTTGTTATTGTATATTTGTTATAATGTTGAAATCGGTGTGCATAAAATATAGTCATTGTTTTACTTAACACCGACTTCAACGTTAAAACAAATATAAAATAACAAATTAAATAGATCTGTTTGTAGTCTTATTTTTCGACTTTTAGTGAAAGTATTTTATGAAGTCGGTTATATTTTTTTTTTGAAAATTTTTTATTTTTCCATTTTTAGTCTTGTTTTTTTAAGTACCTACTTACTTGTTTCTGTTTTTTTTTTTTTTTAGAAAGACGACACTTTACTCATTGTGTTTCGCTCATCAAGCCTTTTCATTTGATACCCATATCACTAAAAAATTCCATGGAACAGGTCCTGACTCCATCATCAGATCAGCTCGCTGTTACCATATTATTACATTGTAGTTGACACTTCACAGATATGCTGAGTTCCGAGTTTCAACTCAATCAGACTATTTATTGAGGAGTTCTGTTGAGCAGCTCTTGATTCCATCATCAGATCAGCTCGCTGACACCATATTATTACATTGTTATCGGAACTTGACAAGTATGCCGAGTTTCAACTCAATCGGCCTATTTACTGAGGAGTTCTGTTGAACAGCTCTTGACTCCATCATCAGATCAGCTTGATGATACCATAATATTTAATTGTCACCGAGACTCTATAAGTGCACAAAATTTTATCCCGATAGTTCCACAAACGCACATAAAATTTGAGGGTTTCCCTCGATTTCCATGGGATCCCCTCATCAGATCCTGATTTGGTGAAGATGGGACCACCTTGGAAGTATACCCTTTGTAACAAAAAAAGAATTTTCAAAATCGGTCCACAATTGACGGAGAAATAGATGAACATACATAAAAAAAAATAAAAAAAAACATACATACAGCCGAACATAGAACCTCCTCCTTTTTGGAAGTCGGTTAAAAATAAATAGGTTTTATTAAATTAATGATAACAGTATTTAAAAAAAAAATCCATTACGACAGAACATAAAGCGGCCATTTTGCAATGTGCGCTCACTTAGGTGAAGATGCGCGTGCGTCGCCGTCGGTCACGTCGTCGTCGTCAGCGCCTACTTGTGGGTGCGACAGGGACGTAGCACTTTATCTGTTTAATTCGTGTCAATAGAAAGTACTCATAGACACAGATTGCCCTTTACGACATCCTTCTTTGTACAAACTTTTTAGAATACGGTACATCATCGCGTCGCGTTGTTTACGTTTGGGCAGATACGGGTGTTTCGCAGGACTCGTGTTTTTGGCATGTCCGGCCTTGCGAACCTATTAAAATGACCAGTTTCAGTATTGCTGTATTTTTATTTGGAAATAGTATACGAGTACGCTATTATGGCACTAGTAATATCCTCAATTATATACATAGGAAAGCTGTAATTAATTTCTAAAGTCGTGAAATCTAAGTTCTCTGGCGTGTCCGCGACACCCCTATCTGCATTCAATCGCTTATTACGCAATAATGAAATATAAATTGACACTTTTTATAACGTTAACGTTAATATAGATACTATTAGGTAGTGGTGAATCAAATTTCATGTTATTTTAACTCCACGTTACTGTTTTACAAAGCAAACAAATGTGTCCGCGATAAAAAACTAATTTCTCTGTCGCTAATTTCTGTGGCATTTTCCTAATTTCTCTGGCATTTTGCTAATTTCTTTGGCATTTTGCTAATTTCTCTGGCATTTTTCTAATTTCTCTGGACCAAACCTAATTTCAATGGGCACGAATATATTTAAACCACTAAAACTTCAAAACGGCTTTATCAAATTGAGGGCCGCTAACATTAAAATGCATGTCTTTGAGTGCTTAATTAGGTATGTTATTTTTTTTTTTTAAATAACCAAAAAAAAAATTGCGAAAATGGGGTACCGTTTTTCGGACCGCTTCTTGCGAATCATCCATATAGATACTATTAGGTAGTGGTGAATCAAATTTCATGTTATTTTAACTCCACGTTACTGTTTTACAAAGCAAACAAATGTGTCCGCGATAAAAAACTAATTTCTCTGTCGCTAATTTCTGTGGCATTTTCCTAATTTCTCTGGCATTTTGCTAATTTCTTTGGCATTTTGCTAATTTCTCTGGCATTTTTCTAATTTCTCTGGACCAAACCTAATTTCAATGGGCACGAATATATTTAAACCACTAAAACTTCAAAACGGCTTTATCAAATTGAGGGCCGCTAACATTAAAATGCATGTCTTTGAGTGCTTAATTAGGTATGTTATTTTTTTTTTTAAAATAACCAAAAAAAAAATTGCGAAAATGGGGTACCGTTTTTCGGACCGCTTCTTGCGAATCATCCATACCTACTTACCTACGTAATTTCTCATTCTTTTTGACTGCAACATGTACAGTATGCACAATGGATTTAGGCATTTGTGAATTTAGCCATTTCGATGCGCAGTGTAGCTTTTTCATACTTAATTTTCTACTGCGCAGCGAAACGGCTAACTTCACGAATGCCTAGATCCATTGTGCGTACTGTAAGTTTTTCTTTCTAAAATCAATTTGACATCTAATTATGACATGCTTTGACATTATTGTAAATCTAGATATTCTTTTATTGTTAGACGTAATCATAACATAATTCAGAAATTAATTAATTTCTATGTTTGGATGCTGAGAAGCAGATCAAAGTTGTACATAATTTTCTTTACCTGTCATCTGTTATTTAACCCTTATTTAGCAAAATAAATTATTTGACTAATTTCTTTTTGACTGCAACAGTTGCAAATACATTCGTAGTAAATAAATGCCATTGAGACGTACGCACGCTCGTATACCAACTTAATGTTAGCCAGTTTTGCCACACATGTGAATTCTAAAATAGGACAAGTGTGGGAGGCTCGTCGTGGTACTCCGCAGGCCGATGTATCAAAACAAACGAAACTAGGTCACGCTATTTATTCTACGAGCATTAATAATAATGGTCGATTTATAACCGCTTAGTAAAACACGTTACAGTTTTTTTATCTGAAATCTGAGTCAAGGGCCGTGCAAGCAACCGCACCGAGTGCCTATAATAGCGTCAAGAAATGTTTCTAATGATAGAAAAACAATTTAATAAGCAGCTAAATATTGTTCGCCTTAAAAAGTCCCCTTTAATTAATAAAAAAGTCCATTAGTGACCAAAAACGACCTTTTCAAACCATAATTTTTAATTACCACGCACCTAACAACGTAATGAACGACTTGATACGACCCTTTATGAAGTTTTTGACACCATTTAACAGCAAAAAATATTCGCAATAAAGACGTAGGAAGTCACAATCTTTTGTGGTTGAACAAGGGTGACAAGCGGGACAGATTTATAGGGAGCCAAGAGTCAGATTACGTAATAAAAACAACATCTGATTGTTTGTGCTGCGTTGAGCAAGATCACCGATAAAACTATGAAGGTTAAGTGATAAGAGTGTTTTTACAACCTACGCTCACGGTTAATTGTAGTGTTTTATAAGACATAAAGTGAACTTATTATGAGCATTATGGGCCAGGTGGCACCATTATGGCCAGCATCATATTGCGAATATGATATGCGTATTGGGTTACATTTAATATGATATCTTATAGCTGGGTTTTATTATTATGCGTTCAGGGCACGCGTATCCGACGCAATCTAATTTATCATAATTAGAATAACTTAATTAATACAGACCTCATAATTAGAATTCAGTAAAATGTATTATGTCCGACGAATATGGATTCCGTGGCCGAGTTGGTAAAGGCACTTCGGCTTAAGGAGGATCGCTTGTATCAGTGCGGGTTCGAATCCCATCAGAATCTCAAATTTTGATAAGAGTTTCTTTTCAATATTTTGTTAAATTTTATAATCACTTAAGGAAGGTGTCTCATCAAAATTTACCTAATCTCATCCTTCCACGACCTAGGTAAATACTTCTCCCACTGATGAGATAGAGTACTTGTTTACCTATTTTCAAAACAATATATTTTTTGGGTTAAACGTGACATGTAGGTATAGGTACGTGCGTAACCTCGGTGTAGCTCAACTAATTTGATTACAAAAGACGTCCTTCAACAAGAACTAATAAACACGTACGATGAATAAGTTAAATATTTGCGTTCGTTGATTGAGTGACGCATTCTCTTACAGCTTCTGCACATTGGGTTAGGGCACTTTGAGAGTGCATCGTACCAAAATAGAGGTGTCTGATCAAAGTGACCTCGCTTCTTTGTTATTGCTCGCGTGTTAACACTTTTTATGCTGCCAAATATTTCACATGTTGCAAGCGGCGCTGGCGATTGGCTTGCAATCTGTCAGGTAATGTTTATTTTAATGAGAGCATGTGCGCAATGTTGTTTAAACATGCTCCTGAATAAATCAATTAATCTCCTGAATAAAGATCAAAGGATGTTAGTGCATGAGATTTCAGAGAACGTGGTTAACAAGTAACAAAATAAAAAAATAAAAACCGAATTCAATGTTGTATGCTGATCAATTTGCTGCTATCCTTTCAAATAATCATCCAAATCGGTCTACAATTGACAGATATTTCGGAGAACATCATTAAAAAAACTTACCATAGGTACAGTCGAACATAGAACCTCCTCCTTTTTTGAAGTCGGTTAAAAATATCAAGATACCTACCTAGGTACAATTTTGATAAATGCATTTCGCTACACTTGTACCCATGTTTTGTGCAGTGTGCACTGATTAATGCACGATAATAATGTGTAATTAGCTCGCTGTTGACTTGTTACGATTAATTACCTTCGAGTTCAATCGAGTTTACATTTACAACGCTCGCAATATCGGCTTTTTACTCTCTTTAGTCACATCACAAGTGTTTACTTAATAGCAACATACCTACCTATTTTTATACTATATAAATGTTTGTAAACGAAAAACATAAAATCACGATTAAAGTGGCACAATCATTTCGACGCGTAACCGGCAGCGTTTTTTCGCGTCCCGGGTATTTTGAAGAAGGACTGAATATGCAATACTGACTGCAACATAATTGTCAGAACTGATGTGTTGTTGACAGGTAAAGTATTTTATTTTTTCTAGCTTTTTAGACATTCACATAAACAAATAGGTACAAACATGCAATGCAACATAGTTAAAATTAAGTAAGTACCTACCTAATTGAATTAGTTGAGATGTAGGTATTTTTTCATTCGTGTCTTTGCTGCACCAAGTTGTTTTCCTTTGTGCCTAGTTAGGTCAGAATTACAAGTCTAATAAGACTCGATTAGGTACCTACCTAAGCGTTCTGCAGGCACAATAGGATACAAAATGTGGCTCTGTTCAAAGTGAAATAGATTAGCACATACCTGTTATTCTCTTCTGCGTTTTACTGTTCTCTGGACTCGAAACTCTGGCCTCTTGCGAGCTGACGGACTTGACGGTCGGACTCGGACTCGAAGTTATCGTGATGGGAGACCTCCTCAGCGCAGCAGGGACAGCCGACGCCGGCACCAGCTGCCACGCAAACCGCTGAGCGCCAGGCAGAGGCTTCTCATTCGCGAAATCAAAGCCCCATCTCTGACTATCCAACTCCAACTGCCTCGTCAATTCTCGCTCCACAAATCGTCTGTTCTCTTCTCTATCTGTGCAACCGAAGAGATTTCTCCTGACCCCATCCAGAGCGGTCACTCCTCGCACTCGCAACGACCTGGTGTCGAGCACTGTGGCCTGTATCGGCGCCCTCACACTCAACGTAGACATCTCGAAAGTCCGGATTTCACACACTCCCACTAGCATCCGCGGGCGGTGGCCACCTAGCGAACAAGTTCAAGCTGTTATTGCACAGAATGTAAGTGGAAACAATTTGTTGAACATAGTATTCGTGGAGAACGCGAAAGTTAGTTTTGTGAGTAAACAAAGTCGTAGTGACGCGTGTACGCGATGACGACGCGTGACGTCCGCACAAGCGAGGTTCGGACGGCGACTGCGCGTCGGTCGGATAGAATCGGAGGAATTCGGAAAGTCGCGACGCGGCGCGGGCGACTTGGACAACAGAGAACGCGGCGCAAGCGGCTTACGTTCCGCCAATCGCCACTGGGCGGCGCTAGTTGTATGCACAGTTTGCTAGTGAGGCTAGCGTCATTGTTATCGCTCCCCATTATTTTACAAAGGTTGGTATTTTGTTCGAATAGTAGCCAGCGCCATCTTTTAATTTCCTATACGACGATTGTTTGAATTGAAATTGTCAAATTGGAAAATGACGAAAGATTACCCAGTAGATAAGTAGGTTTCTTTTCTATGATTTCGTATAGGATTATTATATAGAATAGGTCCTTATCTACGTAATAAAATAACAAAATCTTACTTAATAGATAGGTACCTACATAAGTATAATTTCTTAGGGCGCATTCATCTGTCATGCATAAAGGTAAAGTGCCTAAAACTAGTAGGTAGGTAGGTACCTACTTACCTAAGTTAGTAAAACAGTTAATAACTTCAAACTTTCTTATACAATTACAACTACTTAGGTAGGTAAATTTTTACAAACTCGCAACTTAAATACCTACATCTACTAGGTTCATTAATAGGTATTAAATTCACCCAGAAAGTAGGTAGTTTTGGGGCATAAATAAATACCTAAGGTAGGTAATAGCTAGTATTCTGTGGTAATAGTTAGGCACAATTAAGTACCTAAATAATAAACCGCAACACATGGAAATTTTTGAGGGAGTCCTATGTCCAACAGTGGACGACGAAGTAAATAATAATAATAACGCATTAAACTTCCGTGTCAATATATTTTTTAGAAAAATTAGTAGGTACCTACTGCTTAAGTAGGTACTTAGTTTCTAGCTAAGGTTTATATTATAACCTACATAGTTTTATAAAAATACTTACGTGCAGCTTCTTATGTTACCTTCAACAATTACTAATTTTACTAGTAAATTAGGTACGTTAGGTATTATGTATCTATTGTACCTGCATACATAAGTGGGTATTTATTTTTCTTAATACTACTTAATAATATTACTTATGCTAGTTCATTATCAAAATTTTAAAAAATTGGTACTTATGAATAATTATTATTCACTGCTGCTTAGGTTTTGTCAATCTGTTACCTACTTCAATAAATTATTCTATTTTTTTATTACTCTAAAAAATGTAAGTATCAAAGAAGTTTTATAGGCTAACTCACCTTTGTTTAAAAAATCAATTATTGTATACCATTTATTTGATTTAAAAAACTCCCTAATAGTCGGAAGTCAACAGAAATACAGGGTGGCAACACTATCCTCAACTTGTTTACAAGGCCCGAAGACGTGTCTGGATTACGTGTTCAGCCCACTCGAACTCGTGATTGAATAAGGCTATCTCTCTCTCCCCTTAGAGGATTCTCTTCAACGAGACAGAGATAGGGAATGTATAAATAACTCGAAGCGTCGCGCCGCCATTTTGCCTATGCGCAATCGAATAGAATTTGTAAATTGTTGGTAGAATTTAGTCGCGTATTTTTTAACGAATAAATCTTCTTTTTGGTTAGATAACTTACGTAAAATAATTTAATTAATACATAACAAAATTTAAACGTCTGACAAAATTTTTCGAAGAATGCTTTGAGCCCGAGATAAAGGAAAAATAATTGTGAAATATCGGTAAAACAGAGTTAGATTTAGCGTCATGGCGTGTTAGTTTGATGGCAATAGGGTTACAAGTTTAGGAAATTGTTAAAAACTTACCACCGTGTTTGTTTTTAATTATCCCGTGGAAAATTCAAAGGGTTTGCGGGCGGTATTCATTCACTTCACTGGTTGCCGTACTAAATTCCAAGATATGACAACGATGCCATGGCGAGAGCGCGGGCTCGGCGCTCATTGGTGGAAATTGGCGGCTAGTTGATTCATTGGTCGATCGGACTTTTAGGCGCCAATTTTCGGTTGGTTGAGACGCCGGATGGCGGGAAACAAACAAGGCACTTTCCGGTGTGCGTGAGTTTTTGTTACGGAAAATTCGTGTTTGCCGCGGTATGCTTATTTTTATTGACGCAAGAAGAAAATAATAAACTTCGTGCGGGTTTTCACCGTGCGCTTCTGTTTGCTGTCGACTTTTATTTCATATTTTGATTTAAAAATAAGTACCTATTTATATTTTTGCACTTATATACATTTTAGGGTTTATTTGAGTAAGTACCTACGTAAATGAAAGCGCATGTAGGTAGGTACCTATTTATACTGCTGGTAGGTACATTATTTATTGAGGTACCTAGTACCTAATTACCTACGTACCTAATAGGTACCTAGCTAATATTATTATCTATTCTATGCTAACAGGTAGGTACGAACTTTTTGTTACATACCTATGTACCTATAACTACCTACCTATTTACATGTAGGATTTCTGGCATTCAAGGCTGTTCTAAATCATAGGATAGGTATTCTCTATAATTAGCAGGGTTCGAAAAAATCCGATTTTTATAATAAATATCAAAAATCCGATTGTTTGATATATATCCAGGCTAAGAAAAAGAAGCAAATTTCATTCTGTAAGGGGATTAAAATGTGAAAGTAATTTGTAAAATATGATAAGTGTCATATTACCACATTTTTTATTTACAAAACTTAATAAAGGTATCAAAAGAATTACTTAGTGTTAATTTGAGAAATAATTTTTTATATTTTTTTATTTGTTATAGTGTTACACCACACTTAGGTATTTACATTTATGTATCATTGCGGGTTCGAATCCCGTCGGAATTGAAAATTTTGATAAGATTTTTAATTTTCAAAATATTTTTTTAATTAACACTTAAAAAAAACAATCTAAATTATTCCAAATTGTAGTTTTTCGCTACGTGTTGCCAGGGTTAACATTAATCTCCAAAATTTTTAGTTCAGAAGACAGGAAAAAATCCATTGATATAAGGTGCAGCGGGGCAATTCTGGCCGAAAAATTTTAGTCAAAATTTAAAACTTCAATGCTCTCGTTCCTTGTTGAGTTACGCTAATTCTGACAAATTGGTGTTATGTAACCTTTATCTGCCTTTTTCTTTATTGTATTTTTGTTAAAGAAAAAGCATATGTAAATGGTGAAATAACACAATTTTAACTAAAAACTGGAAAATGCCAGAATAGCCCCTCAGCGGGGTAATTCCGTCAGGTGGTGATATTATTCGAACCAATGATGCTATGATACTAAATCCAGAAGCTTTACAAACTAGACTACACAATACACGCGAATTTTAACATTCTAATCTCCTACGATGGTCCTGGGCCTGTATTCTATTAAATGACAACCGCTTTGGTTTTGGTTCGAACTCTTAAATGTCAGCCATTTGGTGAAATAGTAGAATAGCTTTTCAAAAATTTGTACTGCCAAAGTTCAAAACCTCACCACAACTGAGTCGTTTGTTATTAGTAGTCATGGAAACAGTCGCTTTAGTTGAGGTTTTGGTTGAGGTTGATAAAAAGTTCGGTACCGGAATCGAGCCCCAGTTTCCATAAAAAACCTGTTAAAATTTTTGTGGGGTAATTCTGGCATCACTCTTTAGTCGCCCATACATGCTAGTGTTGGGACGCTGACTATCGATAAACGGAGTAAGTATACGCAAAAATTTCGCGCAAAAATCTCGCGCAAAAATGATGTTGTATGAGAAGTTTTTCACCCCGAACTGAGATCTCGCGAACCGTATATGGCTTACATTTGGACTTTCTTCTGACTACCCATATACTTTCAAGTGCTACCACTGCCAAGTAGGTATGTCTATTGCGATAGGTCGTCATGGTAAATAATACTGGCATGCATGCAATACATAACGTTGTGTCTAATTTTTCATGCATTCTCGTCGTATTTTAAAAAGTAAGCATCCTAGAATAAAAATAATAACTATTTTGGAATGTACAAATAAAGACTTTTCATAAATGATACCCCACTCAATAAATTTGTTAGTTTTTTTACCCCCTTGGGAACCCAATATTTTGACAACCCCTTTATCGATTAAGCTCATATGCTCCACCATACATTTCCATAGCACAACCTATTAACTTACCAAGTTTCATGCAGATTGGATGAACGGTTCGACAATTATGCGAGAACAAGAATTCGTGAAACATAAAAACATACAAAACAAAATCGCCATACTTGCCACTAAGATCTTAGTTCGCTTCGCTCGCTCGATCGAAAATTTAATGCGTGTTGACTATGGTTTAATTAAGCTCAAACAAGGCCACAAACAAATACTTATACAAAGCAAAATCGCATTAGTGAACCCTGAGATTTTCACTCGCTCGATTAGTTAAGTATTATTTTTATCGACGTTTACTTCAATGCTGTGGACATCACTGGTTTTTGGCAACTTCATACAAAATCGGTGGGGCAATTATGGCAACCGATTTCGATAAAATTACATAAAATCAACACTTTGTGGGGTAATTATAGCGGATGAATTAACACAGAAGAAACAATGAGTAGAAACGAACTAGTACGATTAAAATAATCTCCAGTCCAAAATACACCTCCTTAGCTTGTTCAATTTTCAATTAAACCGCGAAAACCACTTAATTATTACAAAAACTCGAGGAGCTAATATTTTTACACCCTCCGAAAAATAGGTAACTGTCAAAATGATGTTGTTAATCAGTCAGTTTTTGCGCTAGGAATGCCACCTATCGTTTATGAATGAACAAAACATTTCTCTACACGTACATAGATGTCTCTTCGAGGTATAAGTCATAGAACGAGAGATATAACTATGTTCCATAATTACCCCGCTGCCAGAATTGCCCCGCTGCACCTTATATCAAGATAAAAATCAATTGATATATATCGTGATATATATCATGATATATATCCGTTGATATATATCGGCGAACCCTGATAATTAGATAAGTACTTACCTAGGTATGTTGTGCTATGTGGTGCATTTTATTGTTATTTTATTTATTATTTATTTACAGCTTCCGGGATTATAATCTCTGTTGTGTGTTAAGTTCTGTTGTTTTTTTTTTCAATGCAATGGTATTTATTTATTTAAATTTACCGTTGCGACTCTATGACCTATTTCAAACGGAAATCCGTGGTATTGGTTTGCGGTAGTTATGACAAAAAGTGCATCCGTTGGGAACAGATGCTGTTAGAAAGCTGTCAATGTTTTTCTAATTATCTTCTAATGGATTTTACATTTTGTTGAAGACCGTGGTGTAGGTAAACCATTACTTATAGGTACCTAGGTACTAAGTACTTAGGTACTATTTAAGTACAAAAAGTATGTAGCCTAAGCTTTTGAATCAGGATAGTTTGCAAATAAAAAAGTTTACATTTGCATAGAAAAATATTATAACTAAGTAGGTAAAGTAGTACCAAAGGTAGGTAAGTATAGATTTATTTTTATTGTCAGGATCCTACCTAACTCCACACCCGTCATTTATTCAAAAGAAGAATTCCTTCTACTAACTTACCTTTTTACTTATACATATTGTCTATACTTCGATACTTAATTTATTTAGGTATTTTAGTACCTACTTACCTTTTGTTTATTACTAGCTGACGCCCGCGGCTTCGCCCGCGTGGACTACTATTTTGTTTATCCCACGGGAACCATGCATTTTTTCAGGATAAAAATGTCCTATTCCCGGTCATTATCTATCTAGGTTTCAAATTTCAGCCAGATCGGTTCAGTAGTTATGGAGATACGTGGTAACAAACATTCACACACACACACACACACACGGACTTTCGCCTTTATAATATTAGTAAAATTAGTAAAATTAAATTTAGGTAAGTACCTACTGCGTGTACTACCTACTTAACATAATTTAATCTGAAGCGTAATATCTTATGAAAGAAAATAAAAAATAATCTACCAACATCCTATAGAGATTAAGATTCCATGAAATAGGTACCTACCTACCTACCTAGAAGTATGTTCTAATTTCAAAAATTATTAGATCCTGTCTAGGGATACCAGAGTTGTATTACGGCTTCCAAAATATTTGGGAAATTTACCCGAATTTTCTTTTATTTATTTGTGTCGAAATTAGTTTTAAGGCTCGTGGTCATCGAGAGAGAAAGACTAACTTTATTTTAGGCTACATTAAGTAGGTAGGTACCTACTTAGTTTTTCTTTCTTTATTAATCTCAGTTTCTGTAAAGTTGGTGAGCGATGGTCAAAACAAAACTATCTGGTTTCCTCACGATGTTCTTGATGAACTTCACCGTTTACCTACCTACACATTTTTCTAGGTTTGCCTAAGGGCAACCAATAACTAATTCTAATCGTTTACTTATCAAAATAATTGCCAAGCTGCAATAAATGTTATTTTATTAAAATAATAGGCCTCTGCCCTTTATCAAACATAATGTTATTGAACTCCTAGCTGACCCAATTAACACGGAAGCATTTTTATTTAAATTTAATAAAATACTTATATCTATTGTTCGGCCATTACATTAGCCATGATAAGATAGTACCTACCTACTACAAAATATTTAACAAACAAATATATCCTAAAAACTGAAATGTGGAGGTTTGTGAGGATGTTTGGAAGTTTCAAAAACAAGGCTAGCATAATTATTATCATCATGATAAGCGCTCGAGGCATAGCTTGTTTAGACGTTTTTCGCAAGTGGCAGCTTTCGTGTTTCAAAGTTGTGGTCCCGACTTTTAAGCAGTTAAGCCATAATGGCGGCCTTTAGGCGGTCTAAAAACTCCGTCACCAGAGTAAGCCACTAGCTTATCTATTATTTGTATACCTACATCTGAAACCAGCCTTCACCCACTAAGCTTCTCTTCGTGCCAGTTGTGTTTTAGTTAGATGACTGTTCAAGCGAGTGAAGCGAGCTTACATCTCAACTTGGGCGATTTCGCTTATATTTTGTTCGAGCATAGTGAGCAAGCGTTGATTCTGCATTTAATTTGTTTTTTTTTTATTTGTTAGTTTGTTTGGTCGATAGATTATATTATAAAGCATTTAAACAGTAATTTGTCAACCTAAAGTTTTATTAACATCATCAACAGCTTTTTGATAGAAGTAAGTAACTATGTAGGTACCTACGTACCTAATTTTGAGCTAAATGGACCTAATCCAAAAAAGATGTGGTTAATTCGCATGAAGCGATGGTTCTGTAATTCTATAATTCTTTATTGTACACATGAGAACATTTACAAATAAGACATTAAAAAGTACATGTAGGTACAAAGGCGAGCCTAACCCTAAAAGAGTTTTCTACCAGCAAACAAATGGTTCAAATAATCTTAGGCTATAAAAAATTATGCATATAGTCCACTTAATAACAACAGTTGAGATCGGCGATGTCACAGGCATGAGCTACTATTATAATAAAGTACAATTTGTTACACAACAAACCAAATTATTTTTTATTGAATGTGTTTCCATTTTTATCAAATTTTAATGGATGTAAAATTAGTTTGTATTGTTCTGATTAAAATAAACATGACAACGGGTGTTTAGGTATTTTTAAACGATAAACTAATTGTATTTAAGCTAGCCTAAACGCAATTTTTGACCAACATAAAGCTGAACTACTTATTTATTTATTTAACTAGTACGAACATGAAACTAGGTTCGAAAATTGGCACGATAAATTGGATTTAGTTTTAAGAGTAGGGGCCTTACGACTCCTGTTAGGTAGATACAGTAGATTTTAGCTTTTACAGTACAATTGTATTATTCTTGACGAATGTTTTACTCTAAATTGAACCGCAATTCTCAAAGACTTGATTCCGATGCGCTGAATCGATTTGACCGGAAAGGGTTGATCGATGAAAAAGTCGATTTACCCTAATTTAGGGTATTCGTCCTGCTCAGGTGTGGTGTCGGTGGAGCGTGTAGGAACAGGATTGTTCTCGTTTACAATTGCCTTTACTAAGGTTAGATAGTTATGTAATAAAAACCCTGACTAATCTGTGAGGGTGTTAGTATGTAGGTATTATGTTCGATTTTTGTCTTAGTTTTCAGAAAATAAGAAAAAATACTTAGGTAAGTACCTACTACTTAAAAAAGTAGGTGGAATTAAAAAAAAACACCCTTGGCCAGTCTTGAACCGTCTAATTTATGAGAGCCCTCGCGGCGTTGCCCCCGTAGTGATGGTATATGATGATGATGATGAAAAGTAGCCTAAAATCTTTCTCAGAGGTTTAACTATCAAATGCAGAAAGAATTTTTCAAATCGGACTGGTATTTCCTGAGATTAGTGCGTTCAAACAAATAAACTCTTCCGCTTTATTAAATTAGTAAGTACCTACATATAGAAGTATAGATTGAGTTATTTATTTAAAAAAGTGAACAATTGCATTACGTTTAAAGTTTTATTTACCTGAAACAATCATTTCGTCATTTTCTAAATTCCAAAAGTTCCTTTGCTTACTTGGACGAGCCTTGCTTTGATTGGCTTTTTAAGACTATTCTATGTGATCTCAGCATTCCTACTGAATAAATGCTCATTGACTTTTTTTCCTATTTTTTTTTTAATTTAAAAAAAAAAAAAACTTCTACTTTGACTTATGAGGTGTAAGATTTCGGAACCCATGCATAGTGCGACCCGACACGGCTTGGCCGTAAATTTTTTGTAGACGTAGGGTCATCGGGATTGTAGACACACAGTCTAGCGGAACAGACAAAAATAAGCGATTTTAAATGTAATGTAGAGGTTTTAATAGGAAATTTGGTCATTACTAGAAATACGAGACATATTCTGCTGCAGTATAGGGACCTACAGTAAGCATAATGGATCTAGGCATTCGTGAAGTTAGCCGTTGCGCTGCGCAGTAGAAAGTTTTGTATGAAAAAATTACACTGCGAATCGAAACGGCTAACTTCACGAATGCCTAGATCCATTGTGTGTACTGTACTTGTGGTTTGTGGATTATCACTCGGGAATTACTCACATAAAATGTTTTACACTATGTTGGAGATCTGTGGTCTCTGCCTACCCCTATGATGGGAAACAGGCGTGAGTTTATGGATATAGTATGTATAGTTAGACGCGATGGCGAAAAGTAATCGTATCGTACCACGTGTCCCTGTCTGTTAACCTGTTATCTTATGGATTATTCTGATAAATCGAAACAATGTCGGTATTTAAATCAACGATATTTTTACCCATGTTAATAATAATGTCTGGTAAAAATTACGGAAGTAGGTATTGAAGTTAAAAAAAAAAAAAATTAACAGCTCTGAATAAAATGTGGCCGCAACTCCTTTATACTCGTATTTCTATTTCTCGTAAAGAACCAGCAAAATCTACAGAGATGTAATTTCATTCTTGTTACATTTTGTTATATTCGCGTAATTTCGTATCGTTGCAATTCGCGATGCAACGAGGCAATCGTGGTCACCCGCCGTGTCGCAGGTTGACAGGTGCCAATCTTCTACGTGCGCCTGCGCACGCATCGTGCTAACACACTACATGATTTTAAATTTTATACAAATTAAATTCGATGTTGTCATTTCAAATTGATCAATGGTTTTTTTTTGTTGAAAGACTCTTAGTGACGGAAGTTTAATCAGAAATAGAATATTTTATTAATAATCTCTAAAAAAAAAAAAACATTTTATTAGGTTAACTAAGTATTACTAAATTACAATATTTTAATATTATATATCTGTGCGTTTGATTATAAAAGTCAACAAGCAAAGTTTTATAAAATTACGCAAAATGACGATACGGTATCAATTAGATTGTACGTAGACCGTTCTACGGCGTAGCACGTAGATCGTAGAAAGTAAACGTAGGAAACTTACTACTAGTTTTAAAATGTCTAGCTAGATAATTCTGCCAGCATCTTGGACTAGCTTCTTATAATTCACCAATTTCATCACAATTTTATATCACCACAGAGGTCGTTAAAAAAAAAAAATGTATATAAGTAGTATATCAGTCATGTGGTTGCCATAACACAAGTTCTACTTAGCTTGGGACTACATGATGCTGTGTGAAATGTCCAGCAATATTTATTAATATTATTATTTATAATTAAGCTCTGCACGAGCAATTAAGATTTTAGAAGATGTCAGAGGTATCATCACACTATCACACTAATATTATAAATGCGAAAGTTTGGATGTTTAGATGTTTGGATGGATGTATGTTTGTTCCTCTATAACTCAACAACCACTGAACCGATTTGCCTGAAATTTGAAATAGTATAGATAGATGACCGGGAATAGAACTTAGGCTACTTTTCATCCGGGTTCCACACGAGCGAAGCCGCGGGCGGAAGTGTAAACATAATTTAGAGCACGCCCACATTTTGAAGTAAGCATTCCATACTCGACATTCGCCGCTAGATTTATTATTATTAATATTATAGTTATCCCCCGTGTACCCCGATCCTGGATCAGTTCTCGCGTCACAGCCCTCGGCGTGATTGCGGGATGCAGGTCATTAGGACTACCACATGTCTGGTCTTGTTCCATTGCGTACAAGGACTCCAGTCTTATTTAGCAATGGAAAAATGAAAGACATAATGAGTCTTTCAGTTTTGCTAGGGAACGGAAGTAAGTGAAAAGGAAGAAAAAATGGTTGTCTGTGAAGACGGTTTACGGACGATAATTTTACGAGATAACGAAACGAACGCTTAGGCCGATCGTGCCTCTCTATCGCTTGCACGCTCGGCTCAGGCGGAACGTGACATTTTTTCGTGCGTGCAGCCGGCGTTCATCGATTTATAAGACGTTAACACGTCAAAAACACGAAACAAGATTGTGACTGTATGAAATGAACGCGACGCGACCTTTTCTTTGATCTTAGTTAGAACATTTTAATTTAAAATTTATTAAGTGGATATTCAGAGGCACGTCCATATTTCACAATGAATATAAAGACCTTATTCGAAACTTGACCAATATTTTTATTGTTATTGCATGTTTTAAAATCGATAAGTGACACATTTCGAATACATCTAATTAATTTTAAACTTGTGGATACATCCTAGGAAACGGTAGGTAACCTAAGAAAAGGTATTTGTTATAATTAACCTTACTTCACCGTCGTAGAGTTGAAAATAGCACCAGTATCGTCACCACAAATCAGTTGCATATTATTTTTTCAAGCGGAAAGAAAATACAAAACAATGGACAATTATTTCGCTGCACAATCCTGATTTAACGTGGACGTCATCAGATGACAGTTGCTTTGATGACAGCTGTCAAATTATAAAAATTAAATTAATCGTAGTATAGTTAGCGGTTGGAACACTATTGTTATGAAATGAATAATAATTTTGAACCACCTAGTTTTGTGTTTTTCATTGCGTGTTTTCTGCGAGAACTCGCGTTTGTCTTTTGAAAACCAGCGATGGTTGAGAAATTGCTAAAGTGTAATTAGATAAGCCGTGTTAGTTTTCTTCGAGTTTTCATTGTTAGGTGGGTTTTGAATATCAATTGATCTAATAATATTTCTGAAACTATAAAAGTGCTAGTGGGCCTTAGCTAGGTAGACTTGTCCTTTTACAGAAAAAAGTAAATAAAAAAAACTATTTTTAGAGCCTCCGAGTGCAACTATTAGGTACCTAAAAATCATGCAAGTGACTACTTAACACGTTCGTTGCATTACGAGATCTATCAGATCTCTTGCAGGACTTTTGTATTGTGCGTTGACTATAATCGTGTTGTTTCATTCCTTGCGGGGGGCTCTAACATGGAAAGTTCTTTATGTATGAGTAAGACAAATATACATTTTTGCTTCCTACTTAAAGGTGAATTCAAGGACATAAAAAAAATAATTAGAGATGGATTAGGTCCCTAACGCACAGTAGTATAATTATTTTCATTCCTTGCGTTAGGAGACATGTCGATACTCGTGGAATCGTACGCCTCGTAGACGCAAGAGAGGGAGGGTAGGCGGCGCGGGCGCTGCGTGACTCGATTTAGTGTTGTCCTAGCATCGACGTGGGAGGTCGTCATTTTAAATGTGAGTTAAAATGAGTCATTTAAAAAGGAAAAAGTGCAAAAATGTTTATTTATTTTGGTTAGATTTCTAAGAACGAAAAATCAGCGCCGGATTATACTGCTGCAACGTCCAGTAAAATAACAATTTTGGAAAATTTTCAAATTTGCCCCCCAGTGACAGTGATTACCATGCTTTAATGAAAAACACTTTGCATGGTTTCTAAATAAACTTCTCTATTAAAACTTTTTCAATCGACAACTGTGATATTATTTTATTCCCATCACTACTTACTACACATATTGAACTATCTTCGGTTGCGGTACGAGATACAATCGATACCTAATTTTTTTTTGGTATTTGTAGTTTATTCTAATGTCATAACTGCGTGCGAACCTAGCAAAATGTAGAGCAATAGGCTCTCTTGACCCACAAAAACTTCAAAATATTATGTCATTGGTTTTTTGGAAGATATAAATTATTTTCAAAACTGTATTTTTAGGAGACTGATTAGGTCTCAAACGCACCAACGGGTAGGTTAGTTTGGAGATCTTTTAGGTCTCCAAAGCACCAGCTGAAAGTTCTTTGAAAATGATGGCGCAGTGAACGTGTTAAAAGTAATTTATTTTATCGAAATCGGTTAGACCGAGCATATAAATTACAAAACGATTTTGTTTTTAAAGTTTGTTCATTGCTTAATGCAATATAAAGGAAAACTAGGACAAAACACATCGCTTAGTTTCTCTCGTAAATGCCAATATTCGTATTCGTATGAGCTAGTGGTGATGGAGTTTTTTTTAAGCCGCCTGAAGGCCTCCGTCATGGCTTAACTACTTAAAAGCCAGGACCGACAATTTAACGTGCCCTCTGAAGCTCGGAACTGCTCAGCTGTTAGGTATGCCACTTACGGTCACCCATTCAAATAGTGACCGTCACTTCTACGATCTATCAAGAACGTCTAATCAAGCTACGCCACGAGCGCTTCAAAATGCCAATAACGCGATACATTCATAATACAAAATGAACTCATAGGGAGTTGACATCATTTAGTAAATTGCATTGGAAAAGTCATGTAAGTAGATATCTGTAGATATGAATGCAGTAACAGGTACAAAACAACTGATAAGTATTATCTTATCGTTATCACTTCGACCTTCCATGACCTACACTACAACTGCATTATTGCAATTTGATATTCGGCACATTTTGGTATTATGTCCAATTCTGCTAACGCAGATTTCTCAGGCAGGCAAGTAGTTATAGACTTTTTATGTCAAGTATGGAATATTATCTTCTGAATTGTAAAATGTAGGCATGTTCCAAATATTGTGTATGGATGTGTCGCCCTTAGACATCTTTACGGGATCTTTAATGTCTCAGAAAATGTCAACTCCCTCATGAGCGGGTCATCTAATCAACAAAACGTCAAAGTAGCATAAAAAATATTATTATGATTGAATCACTCTATGATTAAATAGAAAATCAATTATCATATTTGAGACACTCGGCCTCGATAAAGTGTTTAAAAAATCTCTGATTTCTTTGACCTCTGACTTGCAGTTTCTATTTCAGATACTTAAGTAACGGGAACTTATTTTTTTGACGAGTGTCAATAAAGTACTCCCCTATTGCCCTGATTTGTGAAATGCAGAGATTCTAATTGAGTGGTTAGAATCTTTGCATTTCACATCTATCAGCAGGGCTATTTTGATTCACACGTAAAGTCATAAACTCTTATTAGGTACTTCCTACAAATTGATTTTTACGAACAATATTAAAGTTAAAGAATGCAGAATTACTTTACATATTTTACACAATAAAAATGTATAGGTATCTACTTATCACTTTTTTCAACCATTTTCTACCATTTAAAAGTATGCATCGATTAAAATCAATTTTTGTAGGAAGTATTCCGAGTTCACGACTTTACGTGTGAATCAAAATAGCCCTACAGGGCATTACCCCTTACAAATTCAGGTGTTTCATTGCCTACAATCCAAGATACCCCTGACAAATTCAGTTGTTCATTGCGTTCAATCCAAGATATTTCAATCTTGGATTGATCAATGAACACCTGAATTTGTCAGGGGTAACGCCCTACAGGGCAATACAAACCCTTCTTTAAAGTGTCGGTCCATTACGTATATTCAAGGGTAAAAAACATCGATGTCACACTCCGAAGGGCATTGTGGAATACAAGTGTAGGGGGCTATAACTTGAATCGGCGCAGGAGTTCTGTAGAGACGCATTTGTGATTAAAAATTAAACTTACTAATAAGTTTGTACTAATAAGAAAGTTTAATTTTTAATGTCAGGGACTAAGTAAAGTATGAAGTAGTAAATAAGATCAAGATCTTATTTACTAGTTAGTTTGACACTCATGTTTCCAGATGTCTTTTTACAAAGATGATGATGTTTTATACCGTTTGTTGAGAGACAGATAGATAGAGAGATTAGACTTGCGATGCTCTAATTGATTGCATTCTTCACACAAATTTAATTACCCCCTGACATTAAAAATTAAACCCCGTTATTAAAAATTTAACTGTCAAATTAGCACGGTCCTAGAAAACGTTTTTTCTTGTGTCTCGTATAGGTCGATCAAAAGAGCTTTAAGCTCTAATAGGTGCGTGCTGAATCTTTTGAAACTTCGTAGAGGATGTTTTTAAGTTCTCATGAATACCAGGGTAAATCTTTACTTTTGACAATCATGTGGCGGGGGTTGGATATAATAAATTAAACGAATTCAAGTCAAAATGGAAACAGATCAAATATAATGTTTTTCTATAAATCTTTTAGACAAAACAACTCCATGCCTTCATTTATTCTTCTAAATATTCTGTTTCATTCACAAGTATCCCTCCTCAAAAAATTCGGGGTTAGATTCTTAAGAAAACACTCGGACAATGATTCAACAAAGACTTCCACACGTGGTGTCCACACGTGGGCTGGGGTCAACAACCCCACAATTTGGCCTCATTACCGTACCTCATTAGTGAATAGGGGTGATTAGGGTACTTTGATTTGAAATCCAGAATACGGTATTGTTTTGAAAAGTGTCTTCCAAGCAATTGGTTTCCACCATGGGAAGCAGAAAGTCGACATTCTCTTAATAATTGAAAGGCTCGTGGCGTAGCTTGCTTAGACGTTCCTAATTGATCGTTGTAGTTAAGCAACGCGCGCGGTCACAATTTGGATGGGTGACCGCAAGTGGTATGAATGAGCTGAGCGCTTCCGTGCTTCGGAGGGCGCGTTAAATTGTCGGTCCCGGCTTTTAAGTCGTTAAGCCACTATGGAGGCCTTCAAGCGGCCTAAAAACTCCGTCACCAGAGTTGGCCACTTGCTCATACGAATTTACTTACTAACTTTATAATTCACGACCTCAGTTTTGAACAGGTTTGTATTGTATCCATAACGGGACAAATAAGAACTGTGACGTAAAAATATCAGACTACTGAAAAAAAAAAGATTGGCCCATGTTTTCAGTGGCGCATGCCCACATTTTGGAAGTATTTCAGGTATTTTAAGTATTTTAAGGTTGCAAGCTCATAGCTTATTAAGCCTGGGATACACATGCTAATAAAAATAGATACCTAAGTAGATAGATAGATATTTTATTGACATAGGAATTTAACAGACATTATTATTAGTGTTTTAAGCCTGTATTAGGTTTGTATAAACACTATGGTTCTCGTTAACAAAATGAGTATTAATGAGTGAAAAGCATGCTTGTTTGCTATTACGTAGCGTGCTTACATTTTAAGCATACTCTTTTCGTATAAGTAGGTATACACGTGCTGATAGTTTGCCTATGTTACATACTTGCTTTTGTCACTAAAATTGTGTGCATAATGTGCCTACGGTAGCACAGTGTATTTCAGGCATTAGGTTAATCATCATCATCATTATCATCACCTCAGCCGATGGACGTCCACTGTTGGACATAGGCCTCCCTCAAAAATGTCCATGTGTTGCGGTTGGAAGCGGCCTGCATCCACCACTAACAATATTAGGTTAATATAATTTCGTAAATAATTTGAATGCATTCTTGCATTAGATTCAATAGATGCTTTGTTTTGCAGCTGCTTCGCCGGAAATTGGTCAATGGTTTGGACCACTTCCGAAATTATTGAAATTGGATAAGCATGGCACGGCGTGAAATTGATTTCGGTATGTTAGACCCCGTTAAACACGAAATCAGTACGGTAAAGAGAGAATTCTAAATAGATTCGGGTAAAATTAATTAGGTAGATGAAAGGGTATTAAGATTTATTAGCCCGACGAAAAAGTGTAGGTTTGCAGTGTGTGTCTTTGTGTCTGTCTGTGGCATCACCGATTTTGATGCGGTTTTTTTTGTCTAAAACTGACGTAATCGAGATAGTTCTTAGCTATGATTTATGAAGATCTGTTCAGGCATTTGAGATCTGTAAGTTTAGTTAATGAAGGGATTATGTTGGGGGTTTTTCATTATTTCTGTAATTTAATTGCTTATGTCCCTAGCTTTTAATTAGTTAGTCTGGAAAATGTAAATCCAGCTCGTCCCATTATCTTATTGTCATCATTATCTTATCTTATCTTATACTTACATCCCATATTCTTAGTAAGTAAGTACTTTAGTAAGTTCGTATGAGCAAGTGGCCAGAGTTGGCTATGTGCTGACAGAGTTTTTATGGCGCCTAAACACGACTTAAAGGCCGAGACTGACAATTTAACGAGCCCTCCGAATCACGAAAGACTATTCTTAGTGGTATGCCGCGTGGACGGCCTTGACCCTCTCCCATAAACATCAAGCAGTACATCCCATCAATCCTATGGAATACTCTTGCTCATCCCACGATACTCTCACGAATAAATTCGAAACACGTTTGTCTAATGTTTTGGTTGATTATAACAGTGGACGTTATGTGACGGACGTAAATGAAGGTAAGCAAAGGGCTCTAGCAGATATGCTACTTTTAGCATCGGCGATCGGCGATTAGTCGCTTTTCCGAAGCTAAATGCAGCGACCAACATTACACACACTTCGAAACGCGATCGGCGATCGCAGCAGTTGCTAAAACGCGCGATTCCGATACCGCGTCCAAACGCAGGAAGTCGATGCAACATCGAAAACGCGCGATTTTGATACTGCAATCGGACGCAAATGCAGTCGCGGAATCGCCGATCGCCCCTATACTAAAAGCAGCATGTCTGCATAGCCCATAGTAACGTAAGATTATGTTATGACATCACGAGCAGTCCGTCTCAGCCCACTGCTGGGCATAGGTCTCACTTCGCGTATTTCAACCTTCCCTATCCTGCGCCAATCTGACTCATGTATGACCTACAGTCACTGTCAGGACCTTTACGGCCAGTAAATTACAGTGCCAGTTTTAGAGACAGTGCAATGCTGAGATTCCCGAATAAAGGGTCCTGCAGGGCGATGACTCCTATTATCCCGGAGGAGCGTGACGTGAGCCCTTCCTTGATGGATGGAAGGTTAGTGCGTGTAATGGAACGTTAAGTTGATGGAAGCGGTTTGTTACTAACAAAATACTTTGTGACTAGAACAGACTCATGTTTTTATTGTATTGATAGATTTGTTTGTTGAAAAGTTTTCAATTAAGTTTTCATTAATTTGACCAGGTTTAGGAAGTATTGGTAGAGCCAGGAAGGATGAGATAGTGCACTGGATTTCAGTTCAAGGTTGAATGTTCGAAGTTCGAACCCTGGAAGTGCATCAATGGAATTTCGCGTCTCGTTTTATTCATTCTAATTGTTGAAAGAAAACATTGTATTGACAACAGAATTAGGAACATTTATGTTCACTTGATGGCGAGATAAACTCGATCAATTCCTGCCCGAACGGACTACTACAACTCAGGAACGTGATGTGTGGAGGGAATGGGGAGAGGTCTATGCCCAGCAGTGGTACACGATAGACTTGTAATAATAAATTAATGTACACTTGCATATATTTCTGGGTGATAATCAACACAAGGTGATCTGAAAGCTTGCTTAGTATCTTGGATCTCGCTTTTCAGAATTGTATAGCTCTAAAAAAGGGGCTTAAAGATCCTTCTTCCATGGCAAACGGAAGCTATAGGTTTTCCCAGCAATGCGGGCACTTCAGTGACTCAACGATTGTAAAGCGTCGCTTGCGTGGGGTCGGAAGGGGCCATCACAACACCAGGATACTCGTAATAGTTTATGATCCTGACACCAGTGAACTTTCTACTTTGAAGAGGGGTTCAAAATGAGTGTCTATCCTACTTCCCTAATATCCTAACTATCTATATCAACACAAGCATTGCCAAACATTGTCCTGTCATTTTATATTGAAAAAAAAAAAAAAGAAATTCAATTGAACTTTTTTCGAACAGAGTTGGATTTCGGTACGATTCGCAAGGCGAAGAAACTCACACAGTTCTGTCACCGATTGGCCAAAATTTATGTCACACTAGTATCCGGCCGCAGCTTTACTCGCGTGGTACTTACCAGGATAAAAAGTCCATGTGTTATTTCATGTTATAAACAATGTAAATTCCAAGTGCCAAATCGTGAAGGAGTAACAAGCATTCATCCAATCTTTCGCATTAATGTAATATAACTGACAGTCTTTCTAAAGTCCTATTGCCTGGGATTCCTGGGAATCCTATTACTATTATGGGAGTTTGGGTTCCTCGTGGCTCAGTTTGTAAGTCCAGCTTTTCGCAGTTACGTTTTCATTTGGTATTTTTCTTCACGAGATTTTCGTTCACTGATAGTAAGTAGAAAAATCTAGGAATCCCATAAACATCGACCATGAAATGCCCTACAACAGTTGAACAGCTGGGCAATTCTACTAGATGACAACCGCTGCGTTTTGGTTCGATCTCTTAAATGTCAGCCATTTGGTGAAATAGTAGAATAGCTTTTCAAAAATTTGTTCTGCCAAAGTTCAAACCTTAGCTAAAACCCACTGACCTGTATCTATACAAGTACGCTGGACCTCTGACAAGCCGGGCCATAGTGAGGCGATTTGATTTTCGCCATTTTGGCGCTGATCGCAGAAGTGGGTGGGAAAGGAACTAATAATAGAGATGGGACAATGAGATAAAATACATCGATAAAAGACATTTCCGACGAGTTGTCTAATTAATTATACTAGGTAATATTATAAAGTGACTAGTTTGTTTGTTAGGTTGAACGCGCAAATCTCAGAAACTGCTAGTCTTAGGATATGCCGAAGCCGGACTAACGGGTACTTAGTATGTGGCTAGCTAGATCCAAAAATAAATAGGGAACGTTTTTAAATAGAAATGTGGTTTTTTCAGGATGGAGTGGAATAGGTAAGGTATTTATAGAAAATAAAAATATATGTACAATCCTTTAACATTTTTTATTAGTTTCCGTCATCATTTTCATAGTTACTTATGTAACATCAAAAAATTTTTTAAAAGACTTTTACACGAGCTCTTGATTTTATCAAATAATTTTTAACTCTCTGCAATGTTTTTTTGGATGACTTAGGAGAGTTTTCATAACGATGATCATGCTTGATACTATAGCAGATTTCGGAGAGAGACCTAAAGGAGACCTGAAGGAGTACTCTGTTGTGGGTCACAGCTTGTACTTCAACGCCTTCGACCTGAAAACAAAATTTCTGTTAATCAACAATTAAACTACAAATCATAAGTACATAATCGACCCGATATCGGTACTGAATTTTAAATTTTTTCGTAATCTTAACCAATCAGAAGGAAGAAAAAAAAACAATATTCATTATTAATATACTATTTTAACACATGGTGGAAGGACAGCTTCCCAAATAACTGGAAGGGAGTATAGCCCATCATTCAAAATCAATATCTACGGAATTTTCATCAGAATAAAAATTTTATGTATGACCTATCTATCTATACATTTTAGAAATGATACTATATTTTTATACTAACCGGCACTGCTGCAGAAAATTGTTGGAGTACTGCACTTTTTCAAAGTAGTGCATGAGTTATGTTTAATAAAACAGTCATCAGAGAAGTGCTTTGAACATATGTAATCATATTTTTTCGGACGCCAACTAGGTTTTTCAATGTTGTTCAGCCATAATTCCAGTCTTATGTCTGTCGGAAACCTGTGAATTATTTAAAAATTATATGTATTTGATAATAAAAATCGGTCATCGGCGATTTCCGTTCTTGAAAGTAAATAAATATCTATAGGAAAAATATCGATAAGTTTTATCGACAGGTAACTTGGACAGCACTATTAAATTTTATTGTTTATAAAAAACCGGTAATATGAAGATAAATATGTTGTTATTACGTATAATAATTAAGATAAGTTTAATTTGATGAATATTAGCCGAAGATTAGCCGTAAATTCACTTACTTGTGGAATGTAACCCCACTTCCCTTCTGGTAACGAGTTTTGCTTAGCACACACTCTTTCATAGTTTACTTATGAATGCCCACCACTTATTTATGTATCAACTAAATAAATAAGACACAACAAACAAGCTTAATCGCGTTAAACCTCCAAAAACACTTTAAAAACACGGGGACAATACAAACGAGACAACGGCCATTTGTCAGTTACGTCAGATTTAGTTCTCTTCCCCCGCATTGGGGGCGCTTCAAATCGGCACATTCAAGAGCTGTCATTTCAAAGGGTATCAGAGGTCCAGCGTACTTGTATAGATACAGGTCAGTGCTAAAACCTCACCACAACTGAGTCGTTTGTTATTAGTAGTCATGGAAACAGTCGGTTTAGTTGAGGTTTTGCTTGAGGTTGATAAAAAGTTCGGTACCAGAATTGACGCCCTGGTTAGCAGAAACCAATCCCATAAACATCGACCTTGAAATGCCCTACAATAGGACAGTATCAGGATCATGTAAGTGAAAACTGATGAGTATCACTGTGCTGGAGACAGCATTGTTGTCGCTCGCCATCCGTGACGGGGGAACTGGAGCACCGACAATGTGGTGGAATGATAAGAATCCTTGACTTTTTTTGTCTTTTCAGTCTCGTAAATTCTTTTGTAATAAGTACCTACAAATTTTTTGTTTGTTTGTTTGAGCTAGTGGCCCGCCAGGCACGACTGTCAAACAGATCTGTCGGATAAATCCGGGCGAGTATGGCTAGCTAGCCATTATATCTCTCTGACAGTCAATCTTGGCGGGTAAAACTACTAAAGTGTCTAGAACAGGCACATAATATGCCTGCCTGCGGGTAAGCCCGTACATGTATGTTAGCAGTTTTTCCCGCCAGGCACAACTGTCAGACAGATTTGTCAGATAAATCTGGGCGTGTATGGCTAGCTAAAGTAAATAAGTTCGTATGAGCAAGTGGCCAACTCTGGCAATCTCTCACATCTTTAGGGAATTTAAAATCTGAAATATGTGGGTAATCACTAATCAGAGATACGTCAAAAGACATATTTGGCACATGTTCATTAAAGGGCAATATACGAGTAGCTCCTAGAGTCATCGAACCCCACAAAGCCCTATTCATCGTTGTGGGCACTGACATGCGATACCTAGGCTAGTATTATATGGTCGGTGCCTAGGCCCTGACCACATGTAAGCTAATCCATCGCGAACGGGTAGCCTAGGCTAAAATGTATCATGTTTGTAATAGCCGTTGAGTAAAATACTTTTCACAAAAAAGTGAATTCAAGTTGCCTAGAAGGAAAACATCGTGAGGAAACCAGTTAGCTTTCTAATAACGTCGATGGGCTTGCAACCTGTCACGTAGGTATGGAATGTTGCCTAGAAGTTGCCTCTGGCATTTTATTTTCAGATTGTTTTCAGACTAGCAACGCCCTCGCGACGTGGCCCCCGTAGTGATGGTGTATGGAAATTAATATGATGATGAAAAGTAGCCTTATAACCTTCTTCAAACGTATAACTTTCAAATGCAGAAGTAATTTTTCAAATCTGACTGGTAGTTTCTGAGA
The DNA here is from genome assembly GCA_958496255.1 of Camptogramma bilineatum. NCBI lineage: Eukaryota > Metazoa > Arthropoda > Insecta > Lepidoptera > Geometridae > Camptogramma > Camptogramma bilineatum. The sequence continues at coordinate 3,421,458 of OY292471.1, read as the reverse complement.
TTAGCGTGCTCAAACAAATACAAATACAAATATTTTATTTCTGTAACTTAAATTAAAATACATTTCATGGGTTAGGGATCCTCTTTTAAGTATGAAAATACCTGTATTAGAGGATCCCGCTCTTCCGTTATTTGTTACAGTTGTTTTACAGACACGATATTATTTATAGGAAAAAAAAAACATATACTTACTTAGTAAAAATCGTTACAAAACAAACAAACCCTTCCGCTTTCTATATTAGCATAGATTCTGACTTAGTGACAGTATCCTCCTAGATAGAGGTACCCTTTCAACCAAGAATATTCGAAATTGGTCTACGAAGATATCGAAAGAGTTCGGTGAGCATAACACTAGAATTTCTCTCCTCGTTTTTTGCAGTTGGTCAAACATGAAAACGTGGAGTCGTTTTCATAAAAAAAATTCTTGTAAAATTACAGGACATAAAAAATATACTTAGATCAAAAACGAAGTGACGAACATTGAAGATTTTAGATTACTACGATTAAACCGAATTACCAATTTTACAACTAGGTACTAGTGTGATGAGAGTAGGTACATGAGGCGAAAGAGGTGTCAGAATCAGAATCAAAAGAAAAAAAGAATCAAAAAAAAAAAAAAATCAAAAAAAAAAGAATCAAAATCAGAATCAAAGAGCAAGTGGAAGGAAATCCGTGGTCTCTGCCTACTTCTGTGGGAAAGAGGCGTGATTTTATGTATGTATGTACCAGGTACTGGTAGTTTCACTGTTTTACTCCTGAAAAGCTTCACTGTTATCTATTAATGGACTAATGAAGTAAAAAGGCTTCATACTCATAGCCACTGATGGAAGAATTTTACATCTATGGTCATAGCTAAATCACTGTCACATTTTTACTTTCACATTAGAAAGAAAGTAAAAAGAAAAAAAAACTAGGTAATATAAATATTGAATTAATTTAGTCTAATATCTGTGCCCTGTGGTAAGAAGCCTCAGTTTTATTACGTCCTTGAAAATTTTAAATGTGTTTGCAATCGATTAAAGAATCATGAAAATACATTCACAAAGATACCTACAACAATATTAACGAAGTATTGTTTCGGATTCATTGCATACCAAAGCAAGTAAGGTCGAAAATGCTTTGCCTGATTACTTGACCGCAAGCCAAAGGGAATTGGGCAGTAGTAGAAAAACATAAGGTTTAAAATGAATTGTTTTTGCCTTAGTAGCTGATCAGCTGGCAACTCGCGCGCATCTGTCAGTGTTGGCGGGAACGCAGCTAGAGTGCACGGACGCACTGATTGGCTGTTTACGCATTCGGAATTCGAAATTTAATATTTGGATCAGCTTATTTAGAAGGTAAGTGAATTTATACAAACATTGATTATTATAATTAACAAATCGTTAAGATGTAAGTACCTAAATTAAAACAATTATTTCCAACAATAAATAAACCGAATCATTATTGATTTAATTCACAAATTCGGAATCCGAAATGTAAAAATCAGATTAGTTGGTCACAGGGTAAGTGAATTTATTTATACTTTCAGACCATTATTGGTTTGATTTAGGTACCTATGTAATGTACTCGTGTTGTTTAAAAAAGTGTTTACAGATTCTACTTAAATACTATGAGATTAAGTTTCGTTTCGATTAAGTTGTGGAAGCAAAAGCCTATAGTAATAGATAGGAAGGGTACAGACATAAATAAGTTAGGTACATTATTAGTCATAATATATCACGTAGCTGACGTAGCACCTGAATGGTAAAGCCTTCGTGGACATAGGTAGAAGGATAAACCAGTTGGTGGAGATTGCCATGACTTAGCTAGGAGAGAAGACGGTAAAAGGACAAAGGCAGTGACCAAGTGACGCGAATGTCACAGAACAACAGTAGGCCTTGCATGCGCAACGTGACTAACGAGACAAGAACGAGAAAACTCAATTTTGCGCGAGAAAATGTTGTCACGATACGCATGTTAAGCTCGTGAAGGCAGACCACGAGGTCTGATGATGTGGTGGCGGCGATAGAGAAGCATGACCATGGGCGTAGCTATAGCTTTGTTCTGGGGGGGGGGGGGGGTCCAAGGGATCCAAAATACAAAGATTGACTAGGTTTCCTCCGAACTTAATGGGCTAAGGGGGGGGGTCCGGACCCCCTAAACCCCCCCCTTTATATACGCCCGTGAGCATGGCCCAGCGTTTTTACAGGATTGATAGATAGATAGATAGATAGAAAAGTTGTGAGGAAATAAGGAGACCTACTCAGTAATGGGTGAATGTGGGCTGATTAGATAGTTGGATGTCGTGAAATGTTACGATAAAGTGAAAAGTGAAATTATATTACAGAGCTCGTGAAAATATAGTATTCTGTGTAGGTACTTAGTCGTTTTGGGAATTTGAAGCGCACCACACACAACAGATAAAATATCTTATAAAATATCTTCAGCTTCAGATTTTTTTATTATAAGCAGTTAAATTGTTTTACGGAAAATAAAATACTTACTACATATTTGAATAACTTTACGAAATACAATTAGAACCGGTTGCGCCAGCTAAGGATCGTTGTAAACGATCTATAGGTAACTCTACTGATCCAAGCTACTGCCAGTCGGAAGCGTGCCCAAGACATCTGGCAACACACCGCGCTGAATGGCAAAATTTTTATGATTTTATTTTTAGTTTGAGATTTATTACAAAACTTATTGCATTTATGTATGAGTTTTACATGCAATTTCCAAGATAACGTTATCTTTTGTTTTATCTTATCTTCGAATTGCATTTAGGTACCAACCTAAACAGCTCGTGACCACAATACCTTTTAATTTGGAATATTTACGTGCTAAATAGATAAGGACATTATTACTTTCATTTTATTAGATATTACATTACTAATTATAATAAATGCAACTCCGAAGGTGAAGAGTTCCTATCCCATTTTAGTTTTCGAAAAGAAAAAAATATTCACAATAACATGAACTTGAACAATGCGGCGGGCTGTGGAGATTGGCACACGCAAAGGGTAGGTATACTTACTATAATAGTGAAGGAAAACATCGTGGAGTATGTTTTCTTTCACTGTTTATCATCATCATCATCATCATCCTCATCATCATCATCATCTGCATGCTGTACTGTAGGTACGTAGTACGTACGCCTTAAATGGATGGATCACCGAAAACAAAGCGGCCCCAAACCGTGTTTGCTGCCCTGTTTCTTTACGGCATTGGTCGCGAAGAAACTTAAGTAGAGTCACCTACGTCTAGTTTTTTCTATGATTCCAGCGGTCCTACTAAATGAATCCTTTTTGACTTTGAGGAAACAAGCCCTATGTCTAAACGCCCGATTAAACTAGGACACCATGGTTGCGCCACCACAGTCGCGACACCAACAAAATGTAGGTATACTGCTGTTTGGAGGGTATCTCACCTGCCCCCTGATTGTCTATCTTTGATAGCGATCAAAATCAGTCTCAGACTGTCAAATATGACAGTTCAGTGACCACGCAAGCAGCTCTGTTACTCTTATCTCAACGAGACCGAACGCGAAAAAATATGCATTCGTGATCGTTTTTACAGTTTGAGACCAATTTGAGGTTTGAGACAAGTCTGCCTGCAGGCTGGTTGTCTTACTTGTCTCAAATCTCAAATTGGTCTCAAACTGTCAAAACGATCGCGTAGGTATCTTTTGTCGCGTTCGATCTCGTTGAGATGAGAGCGACAAAGCTACTTGCGTGGTCACTGAACTGTCATATTTGAGAGTTGGAGACCGATTTTGGTCGCTATCAAAGATAGAAAATCAAGGGGTTGGTGTCCGCTTAGTTGCGCAACAAACACCAGGTATATTTTGTTTGTGGTGCAACCAGTGTCCTAGTGAGCTAGGGCCCTAACGTGCTTAGACGTGGACTTGTTTACCGGTGCTGTTGTTGAAATGTGTTTGCAGCGAACAGCTAATTCTTGTTAACGTCTTCATAACTTCCGCGAATACTGTTCTTGAGAAACGGCAGCCATAAGATACTGTTGATGATCTCGGTCAGAACAGATAATAATACTACGCATAGAATGGACACTGTGAGTTTGAGCTGGCGAGGAGCTGACTTTGAGCACGGAACGCGCCACACGCGCAGAGACGCATAGACGAGACCGAGACCACAGTGTTAATTATTCATACGGTGACAACCTTACTGTGTAAAAAACTGACATTGTGTGGTGTAAATACGCTTATTCCAATCTAGACGCCGCTTTTGCATAGATATTTCGTGTCCGGGATGTGTCGGTAGCTTAGTGGGTGAGAGTCCAGCTGAGACTCGAAAGTGGGTTCGATTCTTACGTCGGTACAAATGTTGTATGATCTCGTGGCGTAGCTTGCTTAGACGCTCTTGATTGATCGTTGAAGTTAAGCAACTTTGTGCGCGGTCACAATTTGGATGGGTGATCGTAAGTGGCATTACGAACTGAGCGCTTCCGTGCTTCGGAGGGCACGTTAAGTTGTCGGTCCGGCTTTTAAGTCGTTAAGCCATGACGGAGGCTTTTAGGAAGCCCGAAAACTCCGTCAGCAGGGTTGGCCACTTACTCTTACGAACTTACTTACTTGTGTTTAGTATGATATAGATTTCTTTTTCTGGAGTTATGGTATCATAGGTCATCTCGACCTCTTGTGTTATTTTTGATTTTAACGTCGTTAAAACGACGGTGTCTTGTAACTAGGAAATCAGTGTAACTGTTACACAACAGATAAGATACAGTTGCATCCGGTTTCCCGACGGTGTTTGTCCTCACTGAAGGAATTAATGGCTGAACAGATTTTAATGAAATACTCTATTTTAGAGGCGATAAAGTACCTTTATCTTTGTAAAACGTAAGCATTTGCCAAAGTTAGAAGTCAATAATGCTTTTCGATGTTCAGTTCTTTCGGAAGTTTGGAAAGCATTTTTTCAGGCCCCAATTCATATAACAAACTTTTTACCAACCAAACCAAAACGTCAACAATAACATTAGATTTTGTTTTGTTTCGTAAATCTAATAATGACCGAATTAGTCCCTCTGTTGTGGTGACGTTTTCAAACAAATTACTATCATTTTGGAGAACGAAACAAAGCGCAACATAAATGTTATAGAAATGGTTGACGTTGTGAATTGGGGCCCAGTTACAAAAGCGCTTTTAGAGCTTTCGTTTATCAGAAAGCATGTTTAAATGTCGGTCCCTGTAAAATCGCCAAGCACAGAATTCATCTTGCCTATAGTCCTTCTTAAAAGATAGCATAAACAAAATGCATGGGTTACTTTACTCTCAGACAAGATGAATCATGATATGAGTGCTTCTGGGATTTTGAGAGAAACAATGATAAAACAGCAGAAGCCAATCCCACTTACCAGCTGAGTTAGCCAAGGTCGCTTAGGCCGCAGGGCAAGAAACTCATAACCTCTCTATTCGGAACTGGTTAAAAAGAATGCACTCCCGGAAACTAAGACATATGCTAGGATAGTTCAACAACCTTAATCCCGTGCAAGATGCGCCAGCGCCGATGCAGGGTGCAATTACAGAGAAAACAGGTCTGATGTCTTGATAAGGGCCTCAATAAACAATAAAAGCCCGAATACGTCGAATTCATCGTAAATAAACTCAACATTAGTAGCACATTATTAGGGGGGGATTAAATACCTACACGTCATTTTTTGTAGGTAAAGCGTACTTTGGTTAAAATTTCATAGCACAAGTCCCACTCACAATCGAGACGAATCTTACGACAACACCTCGATATAAAGTTAAAATAACTTAATTCAGAATCCTTTCGGCAAATAGTACCTACCACTCTGACAATTAAAAACTCTCCAATTTGCCTGATAATTCTGATAATAAGAGAAAGTTTAAAAAGAAAAACAGTGAAAGTGAAATAAACTTATCAAAAAGTGCAACGAAACGGAACTAAGCATCGTAAATTCTAAACTTTATTTGTAGGTAAAGGATAGTATAAGTAATTTAATGGTCTGATCAGATTTTTCAATTTCCTCACGTTTTGATCCTATGACCCTGGTATTTCCTCTGGCTATGACCAATCAAGTTTACAGGTGGTTTAGGTGCTGGGCAAGCCTACTCTATCTCAGCAATGTCCCAGGCAGGAATGGTTAGCTTCTGACGATAAATCATCCAGTAAAGTTTTATATACTTATACGATAAATATTTTTTTCTAACTTTTCTATGCCTACGAAAGTTGTAATAGTATTGATTTTAAATTCTGTTCCGACTTCTTCTTTTCCTCGTATCGAAAACTCAACTTTATAAGTACCTACTCTATTGCACCAGTAATTTGTGATTTCCGTTCTCTTGCATTATTTAAGTACTTACCTACTATGCTTTATAACTCTTTGTTTAATTAATCCTGTTTTCGCAGTGAATGCGCTCAAAAACTTGGAACGGGTTTTCTCCAAAATCCAGATGGATCGCATCAAGCCACGCTACAGTTGGGTTCAATGGAACCAAATGGCTTGTTTTCTATCTTATTTGTTCACAGGGTTTCTATAAAGTTGTGACCAGTATTATTACCTATTTAATTATAATAATGCTTCAAGCCTGTCCCTTAGATTGCAACTTGCAAAGTGTGAGTACGTGCTTAGCACTTGGATCTGTTCATTAATTAAATTGGTACCATATTTGGATGTTCATAAGAGGGTCTCTTACGTTATTGTGACGGCGAGGTAGCATTGGATTCGACTGGCACAGAATCTGAAAAATGGCGTAAAAATAAAGAGGCCTACTAAGCAGTGAGTGAGTGACTACCGTCCGAAAAATCTTCAAAGAATCTTGACGCCTAAAGTGGAATCTGAATGGATGGACGCTTTGGAAAGTCGATGATATAGGTCTGTTAAGTTTTATGTCAAAATTTTATTAAATGTACAATACTGACTAGAGCCCTAAGAGAGAGGAGGGCGCGGAAGACCACGCAAGGGATGGCGCGACGAGCTAGTCTCCTTTAGCGACTATAGAATAAAAAAGAAAAAAGTTTTATTTTCGCTTCCACGATACATACAAAACACAAATCAGAAATGCTACAAATAGTCAAGAAAATAAGGCTACCCCTCAGCATTTGCTCCAGGAGCATCTTGGCTGTTAGAGCGCTGGTTTTCAGTTTCAGGCAATGGATTGGACCGAAAAGACTGGAAAATTCGAGGGTAGGCCTTTGCTCAGTCAAACCAGACAATTCGGGCTAATAAAGAACAACAACATACTCATGACTGGATACCAAACCAGTAACTGAATTCTTCAGACATTCAGGATTGAACATGTTCTTTCAAGATTGTATCAGGGGCTTCACTTGGGTGTTCGTAAAATCGACAGTCACTGACACCTCAAGGTTATTTAAGTAGATTATTGAAACAATTCCTGATAATGTGAAAGCAGGTAAGTAGGTATCGAAGGATACTTTCGACGTTATCAGTAGTGTTGAGTATGACGTGACTGACGCGGCTCTTTTGTCTCATACAAAATTCGACTTTGTGTGATCGGCTCAACTTCTAAAAATGTCATGCTTCAATTCAAATGTCATGTGCCCGTACACAATATGACAAAATCAGAAATTGACGTTACTCTTTCCTCAAGGTTCATTCAATCTTCAATCACCCCTTTGCTTGACAATGAAAAGAAATAATTTAGAACTGTCTGGACAGATTGTCATATGAGAATGGTGAGTAGTCCGCCAAAATATGAACAGTCAATTGAAAATGATCGGCTCAAACGAACCGGCTCACGGTACCGGCTCAAAATGAAAATGAACTTACAAAAGTCAATCTAAAATCATGTCATACCCAACATTAGTTATCAGAGTAATTTCCCTTATCTTATCGATGCGCTATTGTGCGCTGCATTTTGTTGTTTTGAAGTGAAAATATTGTGGCTGAAATGTCTTTTTTCTTTCATATATTTTTTAATGCTGGGCAATAGTAGATTGTTACACAAGGGCACAGAATGACAAGGGTTGAAAGGAACCTATTTAGGCACGAGATGGTTTGATGGTGCCAATAGTTTGAGTGCCTAAATAGATCTTTTATTTTTTACTGCTGGGCAATAGTAGATAGGTACACCTATTGAACCTATTTAGGCACGAAATGGTTTGATGGTGCCTTTAGTTTGAGTGCCTAAATAGATCTTTCTCCCGAGGCATTTGCTTTTTAGAATGCAAACTATATTCTTTCACCAATAATGTTATGTTTCGAAAATAAAGATTCATTGATACACTACCGGGTTTCAAAATCACGATCATCATTTAAAAAGTCATATTACTTACATTTAATTAATTAGATTAGACCAACACGGCTCTACCTTACTCCCAAAATCATATTTGTAACCTATTTTTATATGTAATCGAAGTTTTCCCTTTTTCAACCGTTTCGTAAAGCATTGAAAGTGAAAGGTACTTCAGGAATGTCATGGTTTTAAGTAGTAAAGTCACTTCGGAGTTTCGTGGACACTTTTCTTTTCGTTTTTGACAAAAAATAAATTTATATTTTATATAAAAACTGTTCGTTATAGTTTTTGTCCGAGAAATCGAAAGTAATGATGTTCACCAATACTTTAACCGGGTATTAACGAATATCGGTTAAGATGATAGCATTGCTGTAACCACTACCATGAATACTGTATGAAAACGTGCAGAAGTCACTTAATCCCTTATTAAAGTCAATGATAGGTAAGTGTCTGCTGTAGTGAAATTATAACTAAAGATTTTGAAAGCATTGATAAGAGAATAGGATTTAGATTATTGTTTTATTATTATCTACTATCAGCTTGAGCTGTCTCACTGCTGGACAATGGCCCTCTTTTCCCTTCCTCTAATCTGTTAGATCTTGAGCAAATATTTGCAAATTCTTCAAATGAGAGTCCAGCTTGTCGCGCTACCTTCGTCTCCTTATTAGCTAGGTACAATTTTTTTATTAACCAAGAATTTAGAATGCCTTAGTATGATTTTACTTAAAATTATCTTATGCAAATTTTACACATTTTTTACATGTGATTTTTTTTGTTTAGACTAGTTAGATAATCCTTCAGATATACCTACCACTAAGACATCACGCCCCTATCACAGAACATATAATAATAATACTACGTAAGTATACCTAACCTATGCAGGATAGATGAGACTTGGGGCAGTCCTAGCCTTATCGTAAAGTTGAGTTGGTGCACATTGGCACATTGGTAGATACGATTACTCAAGAATTTAGGGTTCCACTTAAAAACTACTTATTTTCATATGAGACCCTTGAACAGATTATACTTATCTGGTGATATTTTCTGGCTATTATAGAAACAAAGTTTCATTTTTCATTGTGAAAGTTGACATGAGTGAGAAAGGGGTGAATGCTGAGATGACGACTGATAGAGGGAAACAGAAGAAGAATACATCGCACCTTCGGCAGGACAAGGTCGTAACTGTCCAAAATTCCAAAAATGGGTTGAGTATGCCCAAGGGCCTAAAAAACGGCCTTTTATCTGAAACGACAGAGATTCTTTCTTAGTTTGGCTTTATTTCGCTATAGGGCAACAGTGTCTTTGTCAGATTATTGCGATTTTTAGGGTTCCGTACCTTAAAAGGTAAAAAAAGGAACCCTTATAAGATCACTTTCTTGTCCGTCTGTCTGTCTGTCTGTCTGTCTGTCTGTCTGTCTGTCTGTCTGTCTGTCTGTCTGTCTGTCTGTCCGTCTGTCCGTGTGTCACCATCGATTATCTCAGGAACGGGTAGAGCTAGCAAGTTGAAATTTATACCATATACTAAGGTCTATAGTCCCTATTGTGAGTATAAAAATCAAGGTCCTGAGTCAACACTATTAAAAGATATAGACAAATTTAGGTTTTCGTGAAAACTTGTGAGTACCAAAACTTACCTTAATTATCAACTTTTTTTATTTTTCGGAATTTTTCCTTTACTTGTGCTGTAAGACCTTGCTTGTAACCAAAATTGACAATTCTAGGTCAACCGGAAGTACCCTAGAGGTTTTGGGTCGAAAACCTAAATGGTAGTTCCCGTTAACCTAGAATCACGAAATTTGGCAAAAAGCAAGGTCTTATAGCACAAATAAAGGAAAAATTCCAAAAAGTTAAAAAAGTTGAAAATTAAAGGGTGTTCTCATACATACATAGTTGACGCCAATTAAAATTTTCCTCCGAGTTGTATGGGCGCTCATACAATTAAGCGGACTAGCTTAATTGGCACCATGGCTAGGTACGGAACCCTCGGCGTACGAGTTCGACTCGCACTTGACCGGTTTTATTCGTAATTCTGGCGCGACAACGCCGTAAAGGTTAATATAGGGCATATTCAAAGACCACATATTTTTGTTTTTTGTTTAGGTTTGTGGAGGAACAAAGTCATATTTAGTACTTATTTTATGTTGTATATGCAACCCTAATTACAAAGTTATTTAACTTTTGGAGGACAAGGGCATAAATGTGACCCCTTTTTTAAAAAAACCTTCTATAAAACAAATAAAAAATATTTCACTCATTTATGAAACATGCACCGATTCATAAAAGTTTAAAGTATATTTTGTGCAAAGAACAATCTCTTCAGAGCAGTTTATACAGAATGATACGACGTTGATTGAATAAAAATATTTAAAATGGCTGTCCTGTAAAATCACAAAATGTGCAGTTGAGACCTTGTCCTGTTGAAGGTGCGACATGTTGTGCCGAGCCCACGTAAGTGGGATAAGGGCAGGAAGAAGTAAATTTTAAAAACCAAGTAAGTTTGAAGAGCTGTGGCTAAGAAGAAGTTTTAAGGCCGCTTAAGACCTCCGTCACAGCTCAATGACTTTAAAGCCGGTACAGACATGCCCTCCGAAGCACAGAAGCTTTTATATAGTCAACAATAAAAAAGCAGTAGGTATATTTGGAGTCAACTATGCGAGGGGCAAATGAAATTGCATATCGACCATCATATTATCGAAAAAGCCCTCAAGATTCTTTGATTCAAATCGATGACGTCACCTAATAACTGAGCGTCGGAAACATTACTTACAACAATGGGTAAGGCCGTTTATAAACAGATTATTAAGGCGCGCTCATATTGTCACCATTCCATTAGTAAGCGAAACTGTTGGATCAACTGTTTCATTATCATATCATATCGTTAGCATTTATTTACTGTTTAATGAACGAACTCTATTCGGGGTGGTTTTAAAATACGTATAAGCTATTAAGTAATAGAATGATATGCGCATTAAACTCGTAGTCGTTCTAAAAGACTAGCCTATTAGCTCAGTTGGTAGTAGCTCTGCCTTCTGCGCTGTAGGTCGTGGGTTCGATTCTCACTCAGGACAAACATTTGTGTGATGATGATGAACATAGATGTTTGTTCTGTGTCTGGTTGTTATAAAGTATTATAAGTATATATTTACAAATAAGTAGGTATATAAGTATTCTATCAGTTATCTGGTTCCCATAGTACAAGCTTTGCATAGTTTGGGGCTAGATGACGTTGTGTGAAATGTCCAAAAAAAAAGCTTGGGTTGCAAGTCCATCGCCACTATGATAGAATAGGTAGGTACTAACTTCTGTAATTATTTCGTGTCACTGCAATCTTTAGCGCCACTTGACCAGTAAAGGTGGCAATAAACAAGTGTATGAGGCGAGTTTTAATGGAACAGCTGAAAGGGGAAGACCACGGCGAAAATACCTGGATCAAATTGGTGATATTTTGGAGAAAGGCCAGATCAAAATGACCCTAAACCGGCGAGCTTGTATGAAAAATGTGATGGGAGTGAATGAGGCGAAAGAGGTGTGTCAGGATCGTAGCAAGTGGAAATATTGATCTCTGCTTACCCCTGTAAGAAAGAGACGTGATTTTATGTATGTATGTAAATAAGCTGGACAAGTACTAACTGGTTTCCTCACGATGTTTATCTTCACCGTTCAGTACTAGAGTATTTTCGGTGTTTTGTAAACCATTAGGCCATTATACACAGGGTTTTACACACGTGGTGCATGGCCGTGCACTTGCAGCGACCTTCAGCGCGCGATAAGGCACGTTTCAATTACGTAAACACTGAAATATCTTCGTAAACATCATTTTGAAACTATTTAATTAACAAATCTAGTCTTTCTTGAACTTTCGCCATGCAGTGAGATTCAGACTTCCGAAAATGCATCCGATTCGATGGTTTTCTTCGGAAAGTTAACGTTTTTTCAGCGAAGAAACGTCGGTTTCTGAATTTGAAAGTGCTTATGGTGAACACATACTTAGCCGCACCGCAGTCCCCGCAGTCTCCGCAGTCATCGCTTTGCTTCAGCAGGGACTGCGGCGACTGCGGCGCAGCTAGGATGCGCGAGGTTGCATAGAACTTCATATAAAAAAATCGAATGCGGGGACTGCGGACACTGCGGTGCGGCCCGTTCACCCTTAGTGTATGAAAAAGGCATAGCCTAAATTAAACGATTTTGTTGCAATGGACCATTAGTTTTGATGGAATAAGATTATAACACCTATCATCATCTCAATAGCCGGCCTGTTACCTACTAGCTTCCACACGCGGCTTCTCACGTGTGTTACCAAAATACTGTTTCTATTATTTGATACATATGCTTAGTTTACATTTCATATAATTATGACAGATTCCAAGCTTCATCATCTTTCATCACCTAGCTGGTACTAACGGATTTTTTACAGTTTCTTAACCGTATCAAAACATGAAATGCATTTCTCTGTTTGGATAGTTCCAAATTACCCTGGTTGACCTTGAGAGAACCTTTGCACGCGCATGCGCTAAACTACCCTCCCTTCTACATCCATTGAGATGAAATAACCCTTATCATAAGGGTGGTACGGTACCTTTTAGCATATAATTGTTTTCACCTTTCCTCCATAATTTATCGATTGCATTCAGTCGCGTTTTATCACCGGCGAACCATTTCTGATGCAGAAAATCGCAAAGGCTTTGTAAATTCAGTGGTTTTCAAGTGAATTTGTTGAAAATGGCCGCAGCAGGTCCTAGTGTAAGTACATAATATATCTAATCTAGACGTTAAGACCTGGGGCTTAGCTTTTACTTCTGTGTAGCACCAGAATTGTACATTTCCTGTATCCGCCATGTTTCTATTAGATTTTTCTGACTCTGGTTTTTGAATGACTTCCAAAAAGATAAATATTCAGATATAAAAGGAACTTTTAACCGTTTAGATATAAGGTTTTTAATCCCTTGTACTTCCGGAGTAAACATTCCTAAGATATCATGATGACGTGACACCGTGACACCGTGACACCTTTGTTCATGTTTGTAAATCAGGGAGACTGAATTGTAAACTTCCTTGATATGTATAGGAATTAATAATTATAATTGATAAATTAATGTAGGTACAGGATAATTTGTTATAATTATTATGTACTTTAAATCTTTAGTTCTAGGTATTTTCTTGCTTTGATTTTTAACCATCATCATCATTTCTCTGCCCTTTTGTAGGTTCGGCGCAACATGTCTCTTTTTGTGTGACTTCAAATAATTTTAGCTAATTAGCTTATTCCTAAACCTAGGTAGCTCTTTTCTTTTGGCAATTATTGCTAACTACTATTAATATACAATCTTAAACGCGTGTCATAGTAGTCGATGCGCTACTCATTTCGGTGCCACTGAAAAACAGCGCTTTAAATATCTGGGCGACCGAGCTCTGCTCGGGTTAAAATAGAGAAACTGAATTTTCCCAGATATGAAACCTACCTAGATCGATTTTTCGCCTCCGTAAACCCACTTATTGCAAATTTCATCGAAATCGTTAGAGCCGTTTTCGAAAGCGTGAATACAAATGGACAAACAAATAAATTTACAAATATTGCTCGTTTAATAGTATTGGATAGGATATCTAACATTCTTCTAGTTACATTGTTGAGATGGAGTAGGCTTGCCCAGCACCTAAATCATCTTCTGCTTTGAAGGAGATGGTAACAGAACCTGCTTTCGTCACGACCACTGGTTGTGCTAGTGTATAACACATTTACTAATTTCAAATATAAATACTTATGCTGGATGACACGAGCGTAGCCGGCCACTGAATGTTTAGTTTTCACATTCCCTGCTCCACCTATTCAAGTGGTTTCTAACAAAAATTAATTTTTTGTTGTAAAGACTCTAATCTTCAGTTTTTTCCCTGAGACATAGGCGATAGAATGAGAGCTCTTCTCTCTCTCTCAGTAGCATAAAAGCTCTAGTTTATAACACGTTCCCTGCTCCACCTCTGCAGGGGGTTTCTAATGGAGCAAAAATAGATTCATTGTTGTAAAGACTAAGTCTTCAGTTTTGTTCCTGAGATAGTGCGATAGAACGAGAGCTCTTCTTCCTCTCTCATGAGCAAAATAGTGATGCACCATGGACCATGTTGCTTGGATTTTAGGCGCTTGGTGCCCTCTTAATCATAATCATCAGTATCCCCAAACATTTACCAAGCAACACTTAATATAAACCTGAACTTCACAGGATGAGAGCTTTCTATGTTTGTACATTGCATGTGCTTTATCGCCTATCGGTCATTGACCCCGCTGATAACGCTATCTGATAAGCGAGCACGTGTGTTTGAACGAGGCCCTTGAGATTCTTTTGTCTAACATACCTATGATAATAGTTTGGAGGTATAAACGTTTTAAAAATATCTGCTCGAGATTGTATAATCTACTCAGTTCATTCTGTTTAACATGGGTATAAAATATATTATCATACATAATATTTATTTTATTCTCTCCTGTTTTTTGTAGGTAAGTTATACGCACATAAAATCACGCTTTTTACCCATGGGGATAGAACTTTACGTGTAGAGATCACCATCCTACCCAAAATATTATCATAATATATTTATTCCCTCCTGATTAGTCTTTGTACGTAGTTTAATTATATTATAATAACACATAACAAGCACTTAAAATCACGCTTCTTTCTCATGGGGATAGGTAGAGATCAGCATCTTACCCATAAACACTCAAATTATAACAAAATAAGTAATTTGGAAGATTCCAACTTAATTATTATTTGTTTTAAATTTTGAAAGAAATATTTTGTGTTACTACTCAGTAAACTGCAAAAATGACTATTAATAATAATTCTAGAATTTTGGTAGACTTTCTAAAGTTATTTCTATAGTTATAAGTGTGGTTATAAGTTAGATGGTTACTGGTTAGGTGTTATTATCTGATTCGTTGATATACCAAAGTGTTGATGTTTTAAACCGTTTGTATTTTTACTCCATTGATATTTTGTTTCTTTGACAAAGAAAACTATTGAATAAAAATATGGTAACATTTTCAATTTTGATATTTTGCTTTTTACTACGTTTACGTTTACCTAGGGAAACGTAATGTATTTTGAAATAGAACCTTTTTTTAGTCAGTTTTTTTATGTTAAGTACCTACTTACTGGTTTATTTCAAAGTATTATTTGAATGCATAGTAGGATAGGAATAATTTGGGGTAAAATTCGGTACGAATGATTTTGAGGATTCTGGCAAATGTTTAATACCTTTATCTAAATAAATACAATATGGGTACATTGTTGATAAAAGTGTTTTTGTTGATAAACTTTTACAGCCTCATAATATGAAAAATGGTAAGTAGGTACCTAAATAACTAGAGAAGACTTGTCGTGACTTGTATAGTCTTATCATTGAGGTGAAGCCACAAAGTCTAACCGCTAAATATTATTTTATGTAGGTACCTACCTACCTACTTATACTAGTAGTTCGCCCCGAACTGAGATCTCGCGCCCGTTGCGTTGATAGCCTAGATTTGCACAAAAACCAAACCAACAATAATAAAAATAAATAGATTTAGACTTATACCAATTTCAGTTTTGAGAAAGACATTTAGCGAGAGATGAGTACCAACTTTTTTAGTCTAAAGTTTAATAATAATTTATTTTTAAATGTATAATTTGAAGTCAAAGTTGGTACCCACCCATAAAGGGCCTTACTTATGAAAGATGTTTAAAGTGAAACACTGGTTAAACAACGTCCTGTCTTTATTTGTGGATAGTGACAAACAGAGACAGGACGTTGTTCAACCAGTGTTCAACTTTAAACATCTTTCATAAGTAAGGGGTTAAAGTTTTAAATTTGAAGTAAATAAATAATATAAAGTTGATGAAAACTTTAAGTATTTTGCACCTAGCGTTAGTTAGTTTGTAAAAACTGCCATAATATAGTTACTTACTAAGAAGGTATGTACCTAAATGTAATACCTACCTTAAAATACATTGTACGCCCAAAATGGGTAGACTGTTGAAACGATAAATTACTGCACATTTCTAAACACAGTTTTACAATAAATGATTCTTATTCTTATTCTTAAAGCCGATGACCGAGTAATTTCTATTGGCAATCCTTTGGCAGAAATACTGTTTCACATTCAGTAACATAAAGCATTCAGTATTTACTGCAGAGTAATTAGCATAGACCTAGTCTACCTTACAATGCCTACGCATATTAACACTAGCTTTCGCCCATGGCTTTTTTCACGTAACACCAACAAAGGCAGAATAACAGGCAGTGACCTGGATTAGTTTGCATATATCGTTTGTTGCTATCTTTATCACGAGTCATCTGGGTCTTTCGTATTTTGCAAGTTTATGTGAATAGATTTTGTATAAGAAAAGAGGTAGTTTTTGTAACAAAATGTATCAGCGTAGTCTTTGTTCAAAGCTAAGTCATTTAAATCATGTGTCAGTAGTAGTACAAGTTTTTTTATACTTACTCGTACAATTCATAAAATGGTTGTAATAGGACATGCCGCTCTCGAAGTTCTTTTTATAAGTCTAGGTAGTAAAAATAGCCGTGGTCTTTACAATTTCTCAGCTTATTATAGTGCCGTTTTTTGGTCGATAACTGTGGTGAATACATGTGAGAAGGCCGACCTAGTTAGGTCATATTTCACGCCTGAGTTATGGAGCAACATTGTTGGCTATATTGTAATTATATGTAGTTGCTCAATTGACTTAGTTTCTGTTTGTATAGTAATTAACACAGTCAGCTGAGGTAAGAGAAACGGGTTCGATCCAGCAAGGTTGCAAGTTTCCAAAAGTCCTTTCTTTGCGGATCCGTGAAGTTAGCTGTTCGATGCGCAGTGTAGCTTTTTCGTACTAAATTTTCCGGATTTTTTCGGATTTTTTCGGATCATACTACGGTACGGAGATCATTCTATTCGGAGATATCGGTTAACATACTAAAAAAACTCCTTGTAAAAGTCGAAGATAGAACCAACCTCCTCCTTTCTTGAACCTCAGCTCTAGATCTCTAGTTTGATCTGGAAATTATTTGTCTCGGGTATGTAAGTATTAGAAAAATAATTGTAAAAGAAGTAAATCAGTCGTGTTTCCCATAACACAAGTTCTGCTAAGTACCTTGGGGCTGGATTGAGAGAGACTGTTTGAAATGTCCGTCCAGCATTACTTATTTTTATTTATTTAAATGCCCTAACATCTTAGAGAATGTCTACCGTGCCCTGGGATACACTCGTGATCCTTTTTCGTTGTAATCGTCAGAAAAGATAAGCCTATTTCATGAGATATCTAGAGCGTAACCATGATGCGAGATTTTAACCACATCACGTTTACTTTCGTTCACTTTACGTAGAAGATTCACGATTATCTAGAGGTCGAATTATTAAATGCTGAAAGCTGCAGTAAAAGTTCTAGTAAGAAAATCTTCCAATTTTGCACCAATTTGACTGCACTAAATGAAACAACCTTAAGTTTTCATCACGAACTAGCTGTTCGTGGCCGGGTGGAGAAAAATCCGGTGGATTTTCTAACCTTTTTGGAAGAATCGGGTTTGCTTTAGAATAACGGTCGAATCACGAATGTAGTAAACTGCAGTTCTATAGAACCCATTTTGTGTAGAAAAACGATTAGAAAGAATCGCGTTTGCGTTAAAATAACGACTGTGTCGAATCACGAATGTAGTAACCTGCAGTTGTGTAGAACCCATTTTGTGTAGAAAAACGATTAGGAAGAATCGCGTTTGCGTTTAAATAACAACTGTGTTGAATCACGAATGTAGTAACCTGCAGTTGTGTTGAACCCATTTTGTGTAGAAACACTAGGAAGAATCGTGTTTGTGTAATCGATAGGACAAACCCCTTGTCCTGACAATTACGAACAGAAAAAATCTGTCGATGATCTCAAGCGATGATCTTTCATACATTCGTGTGTCCCATATTCGATCTGCTGCCCTGTTGTAAAATTAATTAGTACGGTGTAAGTAAAATAAGTGCAATCTCTGTTTTCTATCTACAGGCATAAGCGTGGGCTTCTCGTAAACTGCGTAGGTTGTTGAAACCGATATCTAAAACAATCCTAAACCTGCTTAATATTTTTCACACAGCCCGTTGAAATTCTATCGCCAATGTGAATCAATTTGTTACTAGCTTTCGTCCGTGGTTTTACCCGATGATTCCTATCATTTTACGATATAAAACCGCTATGATATTTAGGAATAGTGTAGGCTTATCAATTAAAGTTTTTTTTAGTAAAGAATCAATGGTTCCAGACCTCTTACAAACAATCCTTACAAGAACTCCTTTAAGACTAAAGTAGGTATCTTCTTTGTATAATTTTTGTATTGTCGAATTTCTAAAACCAAACTACCTGCCTACATCGTTTTTCAGTCTCAAATTATAAGATTCAAGAGAGCTTTAAGATTCTAAAAGATTCAAGTAACATTTTCGTTTTTCATTTTCAACATTTCGAGTTTTGGGACAAGTAAAATTTTAAATGTTTTCGATGGTTGTTGTTGTTGGGTTCACGAGCATAAGGAACGCAGTCAGTCAGTAACATAAGGATTTTATATAGATGAACAGACCCCTCGTTCAATAACCCCTCAACATACTAAAATCAATAGAACGCACGCGCAGCTTTTGAAACTCACAGATCGATATTGTCTTTACTTCACCCCTCGATATACCATCTGTTCTATTGTAATATTCACGTCCATTGCTTGTTTACAATTGACACGTAAAATCGGCACCTAAACACACCAGCAATGTACACAATATTTTAGGGGAAGCGGCCCCTTCTTTTGAAGGGATAGATTTTGATGATTTTAAAATGAATCCTGGTTTCCGATGTTTTTTGTAGAAGTTACGTGTTTCGTGTTAAGTTAATGTGTTTATGTAAATCTTTTTTATTTAGTGTCGGTATTTTGAAAGTTCCTGCTACAATATTCATAAGGTCTTTGTAGTTTTTTGATTGTGTCTTTGTTGTATTTTTTTGATCAATTATTGTTGAGCAGTAAGTGAACATAAGTATTGTAAATACGAGATAATACCTAGCCAACTCTTGTGACAGAGTTTTTAGGCCGCGTAAAGGCCTCTGCCATGACTTTAAAGGTCATAGCTGTTTAAACCAAGTCGGAACCAGACCCGCATCGCCTTGTGCTGTTAGATACTCTTTGTATGGAATTTTATGAACCAACGCTCACTACATCAACTTCATAACATCACCGGATCGCCGCGTCGGCGTCGCAAGCTGTCAAGGAGTTGATGTAGTGAGCGTCGCTTAACTTCAACGATCTACTCGTATCAAGAAAGCAACGGTACGAGCGATTCGTTAACAGAATAAAATTAAAATTCACGACATAAGTAACCTAATACCAATAATCTTCTGTATCAAAATATCTAATTACTGAAAGCTACTCATCCATTTGTTATCGGTCTGTCTTGACAGTATGTAAACATTGTGAAACTGAGTGCTGATGACACTTCCTGTGAACAATCGAATGGCACTCGTGGTGTCGATTGATTTGGTTTCAGTTTGATACTTGACATTCTTGAGACTACAAAGTTGTCGCTTGCAACCATTCGGATATTAAAGTTTACAAATGGTAGCAAATAAATATCTCTTTTATTATTTCAATTCGGTTACGTTGCATTGTAGTCTTATAAATGGTTTTTCCAACCTTTCCGATCTCTTGCGGCTTCTATGGCATCTGGATGTATAGAGACTTCCAAACCTGGAGTGCATTTCAGATCTGCTCGATGGGAATTCCGTCAAATTTCCGAAGAAAATCATCGAATCGGATGCATTTTTGAAAGTCTGAATCCCATTGCTGGTCGGAACACCGCAAAGGGGCAGTTTCTTACCCTCATTCCTCCCAGAGCGCCAGTGACTAAGTTTCTCTAGGTAGGATTAGGATCATTTTATTATACCTACTACTAAGGTAGCAGGCAAGCATACGGTAAGCGGTTACAGTAGCCTATCGATGCCTGTGACACCAAAGGAGTCACACTCGCACTGCTGACCCTTTAAAAGAGCAATCACTGGGCCGACAACACAATGGACAAGTCCACCAGTTGTCACCGCAGCGCTTCCTCACAGAGCTCTCAATCTTCACCGCAGGAACACAACACCATTCGAGAAGAGTGATGTTATTTGGCAGCAATATTTTGCAAGGCGGAGGTACTTTCCTCAGTCGGGCAGAATATAGAGTGAGAAAAATCCACTATGCCCTTCCTCTTAGGTCTCCAGTCTTTATGGCAATGTGTTCAAAAAGTTCTAAAACTCTCCGGAGGCACATGGTTGAGAGCCTGGTGGTTACTCCGATCTCTTTATGTTGTTATAGACCCGTATGCAGTCGCAAATTGTAAGAAATTAATATACTCCTATAATAAATTTACTCCTCACAAACTAGTGTAGCCACGACAGTAATAAGCAGTGTAGGTACGAGTATAGTAGCTTTGTCATAGCAACAAAGCATTTGCATGCCACCATTGAAATGGCAACAGAGGTCTATGGCCAGATATCACTGTCATTAGCTGCGCTTGCGCATGCACTGTGACGGTGCGTGAAGGTACTGATGTAGATAGTGTGATGTCAACCAAGTTCAAGGTTTAAATGAGCATTAGGGTATTTAACTGATTGACACATACAGAAGATATGGCAACACGGACAAAACCCAGTTTAGTATTGATCTTACTCTGTAATTGAGCTGTGTTGGCGGAGTGTGATTGTACCTTGACTTTTGTTCTGTTCGAATCCTGGCCGTGTAGGTGTCTATGAATATTTTTAGAAAAATTCATGTACTTAGGTAAATTGACCATATCTTTCCTGCGGATAAAGATTTAGAGAGGATGGTTTAGCCATCTATCCAAAAAACATTTCCCAAAAATGTCCCAGGTACTACAGTGTAGGCATAATTTGCTTCCTAATGTTCTATAAATGTTTTTTATTTATAAAAAAAACATAATGAACTTAGGTATAGGTTTTCTATAGCTCAGACAGCTGCTGTGTTTCTATCGCATTTCATTGACATAAGAATGAAAAGAAAAAAATATTTTGGACAGTCTTACCAAATATAACTACAAAAGTACAAACTGATATATTACAAACAAAATCGGCATGAACAGAGGAACAGAGGTGTAGGAAGCAGGATATATGCAGTATCCGATCACCCGTGACATCCCACGACACGCCCCAATGATGATGGGAGCGAGCGGCGACTGTATCTCAAATACATTTCAATACCTACCTACTATTTTGACAAAACATGCTTTTCATATAGAAACTATGTCTTCGAAGAGAATAAAACGAATCAGGGTAGGTACTCTTGAAACTAACAAGTGGCTAAATTACAAATAAAAAACTGACTTCAATGTGCTGAACAATTTTTTGTACTCTCGAGGTGCATTTCTGTTCATGACCCCGAAGATCCTCGACAGAATCTCACCAAATTTTTATGGCACCAATCGAAAAGTATACCCTTTCAAACAAAAAAAGATTTTTTTAAATCGATCCAGGCGTCTTCGAGCACCTAATCGGTGAACATACATAAAAAGAGCACAAAAAAGTCGAAACGATATACCTATCGATTGTCGATTTGTAGAGGAAATGCCCTGGATCACGAGTGTATCCTCAACGAAGAAGAATCAAAAAAATATAAAAAGAAGTCCAAAGAGGTAGCCAGAGGCTCCTCCAATTGAAACTAATTCTTCACACGCTTTTTAAAATATTGATTAAAAATGTTTTCTTTTACCACAATATTTTTATTTGATACTCTGCTTTGATCTGTTTAGAGAAACTCGATATTGCTTTAAAAATAGTCTGACAAAAACATTGTAATTAATCTGACTACAATACACCGGTATTGTCCTCACATCCTGCGTTTTGTTTTACGCAAGTGAGCGAAGTTCCCCTCTCTTTATTGAGGGAATAACAAGCTTATTCCAACGAATTAAGTGTCATAATTTAATGAGTTTTTATTAATGTGGAGATAAAAATAAAGGACAAATGTGAAATCATTGACTGTGAACTAAACGCACACAATTGAATAGAATCATCTAATTCGACTTAACTCAAACAATCACGTTGGTCTCTACTTTTAGGCTTTTTTCCATTTATTTAGACAAAATTCAAAATTCAAATATCATTTATTCAGTAGGACCGTTATGACCACTTTGAATCGTCTTAAGAGCTAGGTGATTCTACTCCTGTTCTTTCGCGACCAACACCGTGAAGAATCAGGGCAACAAACACGGTATGGGGCCTAGCTTTCTTTTCGGTGATCCAACATTAAAATCTAAATAGTCAAGCTCCAGTGTCATACAATGCACAATGTCAGGAAATCTAGCCCAAAACGTGAACTCATCACCCTCACGGTTCGGTTCACCACACATTGTGAATGACACTGATTGGCTTCAGCTACGCATGACCAGCGCCGAACAATCGGCAGGATGCTCTTCAAGACAATAGGCCTGGTCATACAGATAAACATTGCAAGCATGTCATTGTCTCCAAGACTAAAGAACGACCGACGGACCGTTGCATAAAGATGGGTAAATGTAGTCGAAGTGGATGTAGGTTATGAGAAATAACAGCCTTAGGACTCCTGTAGATGAAGTTGGAATAAGGTTTATTAAGATGATAAATTCTACTTTTCACTATCATCATAATTTCAGCTTTTCCTTGGGCCTTGCTTTCGCCAAATTCATCAGTTGAACTGAATAAAAGTTTAGAACATAAAAAGTTAATGGTCTGAAAAAGCTCGTATATTACTTTTTTTAATATCACACGACCGAAGCCAAAGCCAAAAGCAAGTATAACTAAGGTAAAATTCTGTTCAAATACAACAAAATGAAGAGCACTCTAAAACTTTTTTCTTTTTTATAACTACTCAATCAACCATGTTTTTGAACCAATCCAATAAAAGTGAAAATCACTGATCCGTGACTCAAATCAGGATCAAATCGATCAGTGAAAGGATGAAGGATACTAGGGGTCTTTATGGGGTTGACCACAATATCCGTTCCGTTTCGACTGCGACCACAACCGGTACAATCGACCAGAAAATTCTATTCAGTCATCCAAGGCAAAAGGACCCATGATTGGAAAAAATACTACCCGAAAACTTTACGTTCTATTTAGACATAGACATAGACATAGACATAGACAGACGTTATTCACCACTTGGCACACAATAAAAATCTCAAAAAATGTAATACAAAGAAAAAACAGAAGCAAATGAGAGAGAGAAAGAGTGTTATTTACATTTTAGAACGAATGTTATGTGGCCAAGCTTTTAACGAATTGATAAAAAAACGTAACAAACTCGCATTACCAGGTTTACCCCCTACGCAGATACGTAGATGTACCTACACAATTCTGTGATGTACACCGTAAAATTGTACTTACCTAGCATGCATGGGAGTATATAAGGGGAGGGTTTAGGGGCTCCTGACCTCCCCTTAGCCCATTAATTTCGGGGGAAACCTAGTCAATCTTTGTATTTTGGAACCCTTGGACCCCCCCCGCCCCCCATAACAAAGCTATAGCTACGCCCATGCTACCTAGCGAGAGTCTTTCAGCGAGTGTTCTAGCTACAGATTTATATTTTGTGGCTACTTTGTAGCTGATAAGAGCTAGCTAGCTGATGAGAGCAGCGGCAAACTCTGTTCAGCACCAGCCAGCAGTAAATAGTTAGCGATCGAGTATTGTTTCGTAAGCGGGCAGGTGTGCGAGGTTTCATACGATTTTATCTAAATAATTTTAAAATTCGATTCATGAAATTCGAGCGTTCGGCGCGAATAGGTGTGCGGCCACCTTTAGAAATAAATAATCTATTATTACAGTGTCATTCTATCCTTGATTATAAGGAACAGGCAATTTAGTGACAAGAACGAAGAAATCTAAAGGAATCCTCGCAAATGTTATTTTCAAGCATTTTCTTGCTCTTATTCATGAACAGAAAATTACCATGAGCGAGATCCTGTGCAAAATAGACCTTAAAATCTCTAGCATAAGAATATCTATAACGTTCTTGAAATATGCTCTATATAAGAGGAGCACGTGCTCAATTGCAAGTAGCAAATTACTGGACGTCCTTTGTGATATTCTGTGTACAAATCGAAGCTAAGGCTCGCAGGAAATTGCATCCATCTCCTAGAAGTTAATGGATCGGACATGCATTCCTATTGCGTCCTATAATGTCCAGGGTTGGAGGAAGGATAGAAAGGGGGTGTTATGGTAGCTTAAACTTAGGCCTTACACTGTATAAATCATCTAGTAAAGATGTAAAATCTTTACTAGATGATTTATACAGTGTCAGGAGGCAATCTTTGTCACTTATCGGGACACTGTAGTGCCTGGGACATTATTGAATGGTAGCTTAGGTAGGGGGTAGGGGTGCTTAGGTTTGAGGGGCATGGTTTTTGTTCATCTGTTGCATACATAGGCCTGGCCTCAAAAGATTTGCTGTGTTATCGGTATACGAGTACCATGGTACCACAAAACCCCGACCCAAAGGACTTGTGCCCATCCTGAAAAGCTTGAAACCTGAAGATTCTTCCTTAAAACTTTATTAATAAGAGCCAAACCAGTCCATCCTTGATCAAAACATGCGCTTACGAACGAATATCATTTCAGATCATCATATCGAATTTGCCCCACTATCTTCATCTCTGATTACATCTTTGACTACCAAAGGCATCGACAAAGAACCTCTCAGCGCTAGTAATGAGAGCAGCGCGTGCGCACGCTGTAACACGGCACGGCACGCAATTTGAGGTGACGATCATACCTTCCGATTCGTATTAGCGATGGAAATTTAAATTGAAATCTCGACGATATAGATGCTCGACTGCTCGTATCATGGAATGTCGGAGCTGGAATTTGACACTTATTACTTCGCTGTAGAAATATTTAGTGTTATAGCTTTGGTTTATGATCTTGTCTTTGCTTACGGCACGTGCCAAGTACCCTATAACATGATTTTACTGTCTGAATATAACGTTTCGCGCCCAAGACCGAGACAGGAGACCGAGATCAGAGACAGGCTTCGTAGGGCGCGGGACATACAGAAAAGACGTAAGACGAGGACGCGCCGCAGACATTGTCTCTTCCGCGTTCCTTTCATAGAAAATGTATAGAAGCGTCGCGCCGCAAAACATACAGAAGAGACGGGGCGCCATCACATTTTGTATGAAAGGGACGCGGAAGAGACAAATGTCTGCGCCCCGTCTCTTCTATCTGGCCTGCGCCTTAGGGCGCGCGAAAGTGACACGAGACAGAGAACCATCAGTTTTATGACAACGTTCTGTCTCGGTCTCTGGTCTCGTTTTTAACCTGAACTTAAAATCTGCTGACTATCGTAAGAAAGCTCTTCTAAATTAACAGATAACGTATCACAATCTTTCAAACAGACTGCACACATTATTTTACAACTTTTACAAAATAAAAAAAAATGAAATTGGATTCCAGTATTTTCCGTCGAGGCCATCAAGGTTTTAATTTGATTGAAAGATACATAGTTTTTTTTTATCAGTGTTTATTAGTTTGTGTAAGTTGTTTTTTCATGTGACGTTGCAAACAGTAAATAATTTATTTCTCAATAACAATATAAATATTGTTATTGAGAAATAAATGATTAATTAATAATTATTAATTATTATTTATTAATTATTAATTTTCTTTATTAAACCATTTTTCTTTACTATTTTCTTTAAACCTAAGGCAGGTCATAAAAATGCTAGAATTGAACTCATCTCCCCAACTGTTCACACGAAGGTCATCACTTGATCGATGTGTGTAGCTTCCTCATTTCTTTGATGGCATGTGACGTTGCGCAGGAGTTTTATCAATAGTCCCACGCTGGGGCCTATCGCTCATTGTGGTATAAGGTACTGCTTCTTAAATTACGACCGCTACTTTTTTTAATTATCAATATGACAACTCCTTAAAAATCCTTTTATCGTAAACTGAAAATAATAGAGATTTGCCAAATGACTTTTTTCTAAATATCTTAGGTAGGTTACTCTCACTACCCTCCTAACTAAATGTGTTCAAAGGATTTTAAATGTCTGATGATCTGAGATGAATTTGATACGTCTGTAATTTTTTATTTCATAAAGTGTTAAACCACACTTAGGTATTTACATTTGAAAATGAAAAATCTAAGTACTTAATCAAAATTTTCAATTCCGACGGGATTCGAACCCGCAATAATACAAGCGATCCTCCTTTAGCCGGAGTGCCTTTACCAATTCGGCCACGGAACCTTTAGTCGCCAGAGTTCTGCATTTTAGTCTTCTCTACAAATAAATGAATGTATGATAGGATAGAGCGGAATAGAGGAAAAAAGTCTGTTGTGCCAAGTGCCAACCCCCCATTAAAGTGGAATAAGGGCAGATAAATCTCCGCATTTCGTGGCTAAAACGGTCGTGATATAACAACAACCGTTTTTTATAAATAGGTTATAAGCACACACGCGTACCTAGGTATGCGTAGGGCTACCGCACACCACCCATCTTCCGCGCTTCCACCAGGTCAAAGATATGAGCTTAAGCGGGATTGTGTAATTAAAAAGCTGTTCTTTTATTTATTAAATTGTTGATTTTAAGAGCTTAAATTAACTTAATAGATGGCTGCGGTGTTCTATTCACGTCACAAATACGCAGATCTATACAAAACGAACGAACTAAAGCACGCACAGCTTGCTTAGCTCGCATTGTGGTACCTATATGCCTATGTGATGGCGGGATGAGCTTGACTCCTATTGGACGGGCTCCAGCAGGCGCAGGATAGGGATCAGTGGAGGGAGGGAAGGAAGGCCTTTTCCCTACAGCGGGAAACGTCAGGTTTATAAATATGTAAATAAATAAAATATTGCATATTGCAAATAAAAGTTTTATTGAAAAGTATTTTTTAACTTGCGCCACCCCTAATAAATCAGTGACAATAACAAGCAATTTATTCAAAAATAAAAAAACCCGGCTGAACTGAAAAGTTGGAAACAGCATTATCTTATCAATCACAAAATTAAATTACAATTTTATTAATAGGTATCTAGGTATCTAGGGTTCGATGCCGTGCGCATTTTCCTAAACGTTGTTGTGACAGTTGACACACAGATTGCTCTGTGTGTAAAATTAAAAGCGTGTAAGATATTTCTTAAATATGAGATATCTCCTAAATGGCTGAACCAATTTCGTTGCAGTTTGTTCTAAACGTTGCCTGTGACTAAATATAAAGTTTTAGGATGCATTTTGTTTAGCAATTCTGTTTAGGGCGAATAATAGATTTTCAAAATTTTTGAGACTCGATTTAGTCTTCGAAGACGTCATGTTAGATTTTTTTTAAAAATATATTTGATATCAGTCCACCAACTTCTTGATTTTGACATGGATTTTGATATGATGGCGTGATTTTCATTTTGAAAATTCACACATTGTTGCATTTTCTAGCCGCACTATTTGATTTATCGAAATAAAAAGTATCCTAGAGCACAATCGAGATAGAGACGATTCTAACGATACCTCATTCATCAAAATCCATCCAGCCGTTTAGGAGTAACGTGGTAATAAAGAATATTACTTACATACCCACGAACATACATAGAAACGCGCGATCTACATAACCCTGTCTGACTTGACAGTCAGCCGGGTAAAAACAAAGAAACAAGCTTCATGATTGCTACTCACTAACAACCATAATATAAATGTATAACTAGTTGGCCGAAGGTATCATAGGAACTTCCATGAGAAAACTAGGTTTTTGCAATCAAATGCTTGCTTCGGAGAACTGTTTTTTGTGATTTAGAACATATTTCTGTCATGGTTTCTGATTTCAATTGAGCGGCCTTTACTTCGTATAATGTGCAGGTAATTAATACTTTACATTGGTTAATTAAATATTAATTTAATGAAAAAATGAGTAACCTTGGTGTAGTTAAAGACAAAAAAATATAAAAAGTTTTGTGTCTCTAAAAAGCGTTGAATTTAAATTTAAATACTTATTAATAAGCTTTCTAGAAATTATTACTATCCTATGATTTTGATATAATGTATTGACATTATGTATGGGCACGACGAATGAATGAAAATGATTAAGATCATAATTTTAGCCAAAATTTTAATTCTCATTGACTAGTTGTCATGTCTGTATATTTAAATGTGTAAAATCAAAATTATTATTTTCATAACGAAAAACTACTTAATTAGGTGATCTTCTTTTGTACTGTATCTACTCGTGTCACGCGGCTAAGTCTGGATTCGACCAAACTGGATTAAGTTTTTACTCGAGAGTAAACTACTGTTTGTTTGAATATTTTGACATTGTAAAGTTGACACCTTATAACCAGGATAATTTCTATGCACATAATAATGTTCGGTTGCGCTTTCTAAACAATTTTATTTAGAATTAAGTCGGCTAGTTACTCTGGAGTAAAATAATTTTTGGTCGAATCCAGCCTAAGTCACTGTCTGCAGCCAGTAATTCTTCTTTAGATTGCCTTTAGACAATATAATTTCTTTCCTCAATATTTTGGGTTATCGTAAGTTCTTCTATCATATTTCATTGCTCTGTGGTTTCTCACAAAGATGCTCCGGCGCATATTGTTTCACCCACAACATCCTCTATTATCTAACTAAAGAACCAAAAAAAAGGGTTTATTATTAGACTAAAGGGGGATGACTTTATTTATGAGAATATGAAGTTACTTAAGTAATTATTATTTTTTTGTCTAAAGGAAGTTCTTACAGTGTCGTAGGAAATAAAAACGAAGTTTTTGACGTATTTAATAGATGATTTACATTTAGACTTACTACATAAAGAAAAGTGTTCACTGGCAATAAACCTTGCACAAGTTGAATGGCGCAAGCGACTTCCAACGTGTAAACGCTACAGATTACAGATTGCTTAAAAAAACAATTTGTTCACATTTCGTTTAGGTAGGTCCCTATGTTTTATGGCTTTAATAAAGGTACCGCAAGAAACCGGTACAGTTTTTGTTGGTTTGCTAGGCCTACGGAGTAACGGCACATCAAAAGTATTCATAAGATATGACGACGACATTGTAAAATCTTGTTTAATACTGATAACACGCCGCCAAAGTTCTCCAAACATTTCCCAAGATCTGAGATTGCTTGCGTAGTGTACACAGATCTTCTTGATTTGTAAGAGTTTGTTTTAACATTTCGTTACAATTGTACAGTTCGGCCGACGGATCTAGGCGTTCGTGAAGTCAGGCTTTTCGCTGCGCAGTAGAAAATTTTGTATGAAAAAGTTGCACTGCGCATCGAAACGGCTAACTTCACGCACGCCGAGATCCGTTGGCCCTACTGTAAGAAGGGATGATATAAACAGTGTCAAAAGGCATTCTATGCCTACACTAATAGGACATTGTTGATTTGAGAGTGGTCTTCCCCAGCACCTTAACCTGTAAAAAATATAGGTAGTAATTAAATTAACAATTACATTTCTTTGTTTCAAGTTAATTCTATTTCATGAAGGTGGCTTGAGAGGCCTGAGACAGGTGGTTTATGAGATTTTTAAAATGTTTCCTATAAACTGCATACGTGGCCGCTATAAACCGAGCTCTGGGTGCGATTTTTGGGATGCAGTTTTAAATTAGAGAGATCTCATTAGGTGTGAGGTTAAAAATAAAAGTTCACACTAAGTACTTTAGCATTAGGTAATATCTGTTACTTCAATTTAATTTTTAAGTGGCGATGCTCGTTTTAGCAGTTATTGGGTCTTATCGAAAAACTCATGACAGTCCAAAGATTTTTAAACTAGTAAGAATACCACACAGACTAACAGCCCCTACCATTTATGTAAATTAACAACATTGCCGACAATTCGTTCGAGAGGGATGCCAGGACAGACAGACAGACATGCGGGCCGCACTTCTTCGATATATAGATTAAGTAATGGCTCCAAATTGCCCATCAATTTATTTGTTCTCAATTTATCCGTTTTGTTGTGTTTTTATGTTATTTTAAGAATTGCATTGTGTCGCCCGCAGGGTGAGGTTAGGGTTAAATTAATCAATCTTAAAAGGATTATTTATTATCATCGTTTAATTCCGGGCTTATTGTGGACAATGTGTTTAAATCTGGCATATAAACCGTTGCAAATTACAGTAAAACCGAAACGCATTTTCGGAAAACATCGGAAGCAATTGCATAAAATTACAAAAACGATTGATGAAAAGTCATTTGGAAAGGAAAATTACTCAAAATTTCAACTTTATCGCAAACAAATGATATCAATGTCATTTTTAAGAAAAGCAAATTAGTTGTAAGCCGTGCGAGCTGCGCTGCTAACGACGTGCACTTCTGTCGCATTCTGTTTTGTGGAATCATACACTGCTGTCGGCCATATTCGCAAAAAACGAAAATAACCGAGGTCCATTCTAAAGCTTGAATTACTGTAGCCGTACCATAACTCCTAGAGCAATGTTAAATAAAACAAGCTTAAAACAGGCAGCAACTGCTTTAGGAATGACATTTGTTGTCATGTTTCAAGCTTGTTTTAACATTGCTCAGAGTTCATGGTACGGCTACTGTACACAAATCATGGTAGTGACTCAACGGAATGAAAGTAAAATCCATAAGCACATGCAACCACGGGGTATAGAAGAGAAAAGGAGATATCTTTGTTCAGTTGGAACGGGTGGAGATATCACCACGTTCTCCACCCATTCTTAAGAGATTAGGTCTTGAGAGACAGATAGACAGACTATATCAACTAATGAAGGGTTCAGGAGTTCCATTCTTTTATATTTTTAAGTAGGTTTGCGGTACCTTAAAGAAGTCGAAGTCAGAGAAAAAAAGGCATTTCGATAAGTGGGAGTCGGGAGTGTATGAGACTCACAAGGGATTTTAAAGAATGGCCTAATAAAGAGGAGACATAGGCCTATGGGTCTAACCAACAGTGGGTGGAAATGAACTGAGATGATGAAAATGATCATTATGAAACATCTGAAGAACTAAAATTCTTTCTCCACCAATACCGTAAAGAATCAGGTAACACCACTGCTGTAATCCTTTTCATCTTTAGCTCTTATAAACTTACCTATTTATTTAGGCGTTCACACAGCTACGGTTAAGCTGAGATTGCGGGTTCGAATCATATAAGGTCTTATTTTTGGGATTCAATTTTATCATGTCTTATTCCATCTTATCGTGTTTAAAGCGTTCACCACTGGAAGCACTAATACCGATACCGTAAAGAATCAGGCATTTTAGGTATATTTTCTCATTCTATCTTTGCTTGTTTAAAAGCATCCACCCCGGGGTGTGCCGGATAAATCCGTAAATGCACTTTTACGATGCACCCGGCGCGTGCGCATCTCCCGCGTATGCTAAAACGCTATTTACGCGTTCCCCCGCTGCGCTGTCGGATTTAAATTGAAATATTTTAAAACATACAAAGCGTGAGGATCTTTTGAAAATATCTTAGGGGTAGTCTGAAGCACGTCCAAATACTTGACTGGGCTTATGCCTCATGATAGCTAGATTTTTTTTTATTAATTAGTTCGTGGGGAGTTCTGGAGAGGTAAAAAACTTAATTATCTCCCAATACTTAGGTAATAATAAAAGTTTTTCGTTTATTTGATTAGTGCAGTTTGTACTAATCAAATAAAGCATTGTCTAAAAAGCCACAAAATCTACCATCGGAAAAATGACCAAATTGTTCCGATCAATCACATCAAAAACCAAAACGAAGTGCTCACTCGAATCATATTTGACCGAAATAATCCATTATGTACCGTTACTGAACCATCTGCTTGATTATTATGTTAGATGCAGTAGTTTGGGCTCTTAGACGAGCGATTTAAATTTCCCAACTCATAGCAACACTTTACGACTTTATATTTTTACTGCGGGGCTAAAATGGCATAGCATGTGGATATAGCAGAATCGTAATTATGATTCGTATTATGTTTTTGTTCTTGTCACTCTCATTTCTGCTTTAACGACCTTCTTAGCCCCGCTCACTGGAGTGAAGTGACCCAACCAAGAAATTGTTGAACGAAAAAAATAGCAAATAAATGAATTTGCTGTGTTAGGATTGGGATATTTGGAGATTCATTAACAAATGATTTTATTTTGCAAATAGGTTTTTAAAATCTAATGATGCAGTTTCACTTTTTATCAAAATATCTTTAAATATACGAGTAATTATACTGTTCTTATAAATAGGTATTGTTTGTTATAACACCTACTCCTAAGTGTGAAATTACAGTGGCAGCGGGCGGGGCGGATGAGCGGGGACGCGTCGAGCGGAAAACGCTCATTTCAATAGATGAATACAGTTTCACCCGCCCCGCCCGCACTTGGTGCACCTTGGTACACAAATATGTGCTTGTCTTACACGCCAGCGGATTCCGCTACCCGCGCCGCTCCCACTGTAATTTCACACTAAGAGTTTATATTTTAATGTTTGGTTGATGGCCGCGCGAAACAAAAAGGCACCACTTTACGGCATAGGTTTCCACTACTCTCAATAGTTGCTTCAAACTTGCCCGTCTAACCAATACGCTACTCCGATGATTGAGCTGACTGCGGTGGTCAACTATAAAAGTTTACGAGCTCGCCCTTGGGTTGATTGGACAACCCAAGTTCAAGTTCATTGCCACGGACGGTGGTCCAAAAATACTTCCCTGGTGTCTTCAAGGTCGTCTTCACTGAGGGGGAATAAAATAGACTAATGTATGTGATTCCTAAATAGAATGCGTAGGTACGTGCGATCAACTCATAATACAACCCAATAACTCAGTCAATTTCTAGTTCTTCGATCCTAAAAGTTGACTCTCGTCTCGACTCTGGCTAAATTAAAATTTCGTTCATAACTCCGAAGATCCTCGACAGATCCTCACCAAATTTTTGTGGCACTAATCGGAAAGTACTTATACCCTTTTAAACAAAAAAAAAAAATTTCTAAATCGGTCCAGGCGTCTTCTGACGAATTGAGAACCTTCTCCTTCTTTTGAAGCCAGTTAAAAAGTGATTGTGACTAAAACAATAATCCTCGCAGGTTCTTATTTAATGAAATTCAAATGCTAATAATATAACGAAAACGGTAGGTAAGTAAGTATTAGGTATTTCAAATTAGAGAAATATTGTCTCGTGTCCGTATTTAAAAACCTTGCTCAAGATTCAATCCAATAACAATTCAAATTTGAATTCAATCGGTAAGAAAATACAATCACATTATTTCCCATATCAATTTCAAGTTCCACAATTTTCAAAATAAAACTTTTCACTTCTTGGTATTTCTAGTTCATTTCCATTGAACAATTGTACAAATCCGGATTCAAAACCCATTTCCGTAAACGGGACGGGATAGTTTACAAGCTGTCACCGGTGTGAGAGGATGCATCTATATTTAGTAGACATAGGGTGCGCAGTGCACGATTTACGAGGGTGCCCAGAAATAGAGGATTTCAAGAAACAGACAGAATATATTGGTAGTCTTTGCTAGGGGAAAATATAGTAGGCAGTTTTAAACCAAGGTCAAAGTCAAAAAACAATCATTCAGTAGGAGCTCTAGGATCACATAGTCAAAGTGAAAAAATAATCATTCAGTAGGAGCTCTATAGGATCACATAACTAGGTGCATTCATAAAATCATGTCTCTTTTCTGTTGGGTAGGCAGAGGTGATTCACAGATTTCTACTTGCTATATTCTTGACACACATCTTTCGCCTCAGCACTCTCATCACATTCTTTATACTTGCTTGTTGGTTAAGGGTATTCTGATCATCCAAGGTATTTTTATACCTTGAAAACTTAACAGGACACAAACAAGGGTACCACAATATCCAAATAAAAACAGATCATCTAACTTTGCTCTGCAGGGATCAAGTTGCTCTTGTCTTCTCATCCGAATTTGCTATTTGGTGGTTACATTGTATGTTGATGATGCAAAACCCGTGGTAAATCAACCAGTGTGGTGACACGAGCAATAACCGCGCACGCGCCACTTCAACGGATGCAAAATGGCGTTTTAACGAACCGCTTCCGTCCTCAACACCGTACAAGTGCATGAAATCGACACTCTGCAGCTGGGCTGTCAAGCTTAAGGCTCGATTTAACCATAAGCTGAGGAGCAGGTCCTAAGAGATCTACAAGGAAGTTGTGTGACAGCAGAGAAGGCAGCGATATCCACTTGCATGCCATCATACTTACGTAAACGAACACTTTACCTACCCAAGAATGGATTGGTGTCAATTGTAGTACCGAACTTTTTATCAACCTCAAGTAAAATCTCAACTAAACTTTAGATTTTCGACTGTTTCCTATTCTACTAATACCAAACGACTCAATTGTGGTGAGGTTTTAGAAGGTTTGGACTTTGGCAGAACAAACTTTTGAAAAGCTATTCTACTATTCACCAAATGGCTGACATTTATGAGATCGAACCAAAACGCAGCGGAATGATTGACGTTGTCATCTAGAAGAATTGGGGGGCTGAACATTGTGCGTTACCGGACCCAGACAGAGGCAGACAGAGCATGCATTGATGCATTGATGCATGCTCTGTCCACTTCCTGGTCCCAAGAGTAAGAGTGCGGATGTATGTCTGTGGTCGAGGGATCCACACGAGCACGGACTGTGACCAACGACTTTTGGAAATATTATTATCAAATCTGTGATTATACTTTAGATGACTTACAGTTCTATTTGATACGGTTTCTTTGTCTACGTTTATTGATAGATGCGTCGCTTGTATCATTTGTACTACCAGTTAAACTACTCAGTAGTACTGATACAGCCATGTGACTTGGCATATTAAAAGGTATTATGGTATCGCTTTCAAAAGCTTCGTCTTCAAGCTTTGCTCCACCATTATTTTTTAGTTTTTTAGTACTTGCCTATACTTTAGAATTCTCTTTTATTTATAACCTAAACCTTTCCCCTCGTCTTTCTGTGCGTAAAGATCGAGAGATAGTCGACCCTTTGCCCTTATCGATCGAGCGAGCGAAGCGAGCGAAGATCTTAGTGGCAAGTTAGGCGATTTTGCTTTGTATGTTTGTATGTTTGTATGTTTCATTTTTATGTTCTCGCATAACTATCGAACCGCTTATCCAATCTGTATGAAACTTGATAGGTCAATAGGTTGTGCTATGGAAATTTGCTGTGGAGCGTATGAGCGTAATCGATGAAGGGGTTGTAAAGATATGGGGTTCCCAAGGGGGTAAATTTTTTTCAAAGTTACCCAAATATATTGAGTGGGGTGTCATATGAAAGTACTCAACTTATACATTCCAAAATGGTTTTTAGTTTTCTTCTAGGTTCTATAGTTTTTGAAATACAGTCAAAAAGAAAAATTATGCAAACCAATTAACGGAAGTATGGAGAGAGCTCCCGTTTCATAGAGTTTCGATGTATTCGTAGGTCTGGTTAACGGACAAGGAGTGTGGCATCGTTGTGGTTTGGTTTGCAATGATTTTAGTTGCTAAGTACTTGATATTTTTTCTTGAGATTGAAAATAAAAGCCGTGTTGGCCGATTGGAAGAGTGCTCGACTTTAGATTCATAGGTCGTAAGTTCGAACCCTGGCCGTGCTCATCAATGGATTTTTCGATTAGAAAAATTTAAATGCGCATTAACACGAGCTCTAAACGGTGAAAGAAAACATCGTGAGGAAACCAGTTAACGTTCTAATAGCGGCGAAGCGGCGATGGGCTTGCAACCTGTCACGTATGCAAATGCTAACTCCTGCAAATAGTGGGCTGGGCATGTACCAAAATTATAGAGGGACGGGGAGGGTAGGGGGAGGGGGAGGGGAGGGGAGGGGAGGGGAAGGGGAGGGGAGGGGGAGGGGAGGGGAGGGGGAGGGGGAGGGGAGGGGAGGGGGAGGGGAAGGGAGGGGAGGGGGAGGGGAAGGGAGGAGAGGGGGAGGGGAATTGAGGGGAGGGGGAGGGGAAGGGAGGGGAAGGGAAGGGAGGGAGGGGGAGGGGATGGGAGGGGATGGGAGGGGAGGGGGGAGGGAGGGGAGGGGGGGGAGGGAGGGGAGGGGGAGGGAATTGATTTTCTCATACATTTCGTATTGAACTGCTATTTTAATAATTTCTCGAACTAAGAGGCCTTCCCTGAGGCGCGGTACGAAGTTCGCGGGGTCAACTATTGAATATAAACACGACACGACTTAATGTATTGCATGCATGCCTATAATCTTTACTATACTGAGGTAGCGCATTAGATGTCATTCTGTGGTAAACACTAGAAGGAGCACTTAACATAGGTATAGGGGTAGTCAGAAACAAGTCCAAATCTAGGCTACCAATACAACGGTGCGCGAGATCTCAGTTCGGGGCGAACTACTAGTTAAATCTGTTCTGAGTTTTTCATTGACCAAAATCTTATTTTGTTTAAAAAAAAATCGCACGCAATGTAATTAAGTAAACCTTTCTACCTTCATTGTGTTAAGTTTGTCTGTGCGTAAAGATTCACACTTGGATAACGACCCTTTAAAGTTTAAGGGTTTTAAGGAGCAGTTGTTGTATGAGATAATACACCTACACTATAGACGATATAAGGACTGTTTATTTCTATAGACATTGAGCGTAGACACGTAGCGTGCTGAACAAACGAGACATCATTCTAAAGAGAGCTTGCCCAGTACCTAAACCATCCTCTTAGATTAAGCGGCCTTATCCACAGAAAATACTTCGTCAATGCGTAAAGAGCTGACAAAGGATACAGGCTTTTTTCAGCGTATGCAAATTTTCTGAAAACCAAAGTCTATTGATGCACGATCGAAATTCGAAACCATGGTCATTAGATTGGAAATCGAAGTACATTCCACTAGAATAACATGACATGTATAAAATAATCAGAATAGGTTCATGAAGCAACCCAACCCGACCAAACTTACAGACTAGCTACCATTGGTTCCGAACCTGGGGGTAATTACCCCTCCGGGGGTAAAACAGCTTTTTTTGGGGGGTAATAGAACGAAATGAAATCTTTAGTAACCTAACAAATAAACACTCGAAAACATTGTGCTGTCACTGAAATACCTACTCGTAATCAAAAGGAGATAATTTTAAGATGATACATAATATTTTAAAGGACAGGGGTACTGGAGGGGGGTTTGAAAGTGAATCAGGGGTAAATCTGTTTTTTGACATGTCATAGGGGTAACAAGGTTGAAAAGGTTAGGAACCACTGAGCTAGACGATAGAAAAGTTTGTAGTAGGTATTTGTGGGGTCTAACACAAGCTTACTTTGGGGCTAACCATCAGTTGATGCTGTGTGAAGTGACGACCAGCAATACGAGTATTTATTTTAATTTTATTTACTGGCTTTGCAATTATTATTGTCTGTAACGCTTTTACTGAAGAAAGCATGGATAAACTATATTCTTTCTTTCTTTCTATGAACACTTGACCTTCCCAAGCTTAAAAAGGTAAACTCAACGCAACATAAAATCGTTTTGTTCTAACATGTTAGTTAACGATATTATAATATACCCGTTATCTAATTTCTGAGACTATAATTAATGAACGTACGGTTCAGTTAAGTTAGAATGTAATAAAAGATTAAAATATAAGGTTTTTGGATTTTTCGGTCAAAATAATCCTTTCAAAGGTACAGTTTGAATAATTTGTAACAATTATGCTGCCCTAATTTATACAGATAGAGTTATTAGAATTCCTTTTATTTACATAAAAAGTGTATTTATTGTCGGGAAAGAAATTGAGCAATTATATGATGTGGTGATAAAGGGTCAGTATTTTACCTGATTTATACATTTTTAAGGAATATATTTTAGCACTTTATGCATTGGTTGGTTTCTTTAGGAATTTATTATTCCTACATTTGAATGGAAATTATTTCTGAGGTACTTATTAAAAACAAAAGGGATGGCAACAAATTTAGGAGCTATCTGGGCCTTTAGCCAAATGGCATCAATCTTTTTAATTCTACAATTCGCTTCGCTATCGCCGATGTTTCATTGGTGGAAGACCACGTGACCTTACGTTCGACCTTGGTTCGACCAATGAAAACCTCACGTTCGAGTGTTAGCGAAGTTAGAAATCGAATCGCTTCATAGCGAAGGCCGGTTGGCTAGGCCCTCTGAGCTCTGGGAAGCCTCTAAGTCCATTATGAATAGAAGGGTAGGTAATAACTTTAACAAACTAGATACTAGATTGGCACATATTTGGCTCAACGGATCAGTATTGCCATTTAGCGTGGTAATGCTGCCAGTGTCAGGCACACTTCCGACTGGCGGTGGCTTGGATCAGTTGATCTACCCATAATCATTTACAACTATCCGTAGATTATGATGATGGTCAACTGGTTCTAATTGTATTTTGTAAAGTTA
Organism: Camptogramma bilineatum; assembly: GCA_958496255.1. Taxonomy (NCBI): domain Eukaryota; kingdom Metazoa; phylum Arthropoda; class Insecta; order Lepidoptera; family Geometridae; genus Camptogramma; species Camptogramma bilineatum. The sequence goes on along the minus strand of OY292471.1, from coordinate 3,382,916 downwards.
TGTTAATATAGTAGTTTAGTTTCTGTTAGTCAAAAGTCAAAAGTCAAATTCATTTATTCAATAAGATCACAAGTGTACCACTTTGAAACGAAGAGCTAGGTGATTCTACTCCTGTTCCTTCGCGACCAAGACCGTGAAGAACCAGGGCAACAAACACGGTTTGGGGCCTAACACTCTTTTCGGTGACACACTTTTTGTACTTATGTAATTCTTTTTTTATATATTTTTTTATGTAAGCAATTATTACAAATGTTATCTAATTTTTACAAGTATTCTTAAATGTACAAACTAGTTTTGTACACTATGATGGGAAACAGGCGTGATTTTATGTATGTATGTAGTTTGTACACTCCCTCTAGAAGTCTAGAACATAATATTTACATCATTGGACGCTTTAATTTCAATTTAAAGACATCTAGGTCGTTGCTATTAGTACAGACCAAAATAAAGTTAGGTCACCATTCAATTTACCCAAGTTATTTTTAGCCAGATATTTCTAGAAATATTCTCTAGGTCTAGATGTCTGTCGCTACCAATTACTATTGAATTAGTGTCCTTTAACCCGCGGCTTAGTCAGCCCCACACGTATTGACTATGTCTTTCCTGTGGATATGGCTGGTTAAGCGGAGATGTTTAGGTGCTGGGCAAGCCTCATGCGATTTCACACAGCATCAATGTCGCCCAAAGTAAGCAAAGCTTGTACTGTGGGAATTGGGAACCACATGATGTTATACTACTTAAATACTTTTCTTTTACATTCACATTATACATAGAAAACACCCAGACCTGAGACTAATATTTGCAGATCATACAAACATTTGTCGAACCCGCAACCTCCTGCGTCACAGGCGGGCCTATATGATAAATTACAGATATTTTGCTAAAACAAGTAACCAATAGGAAATTCACGAATCTATATCCATGGTCTTACGGCAACACCTATCGGATGTTTTGTTTACTAATCCACGCCTCTTGGAGGCAGTTTACAAAACCATTCTCAGGTATAATGACCGGTGTTGATGATTGACGATACCAGAATGTAAACTCAGTACAGTGGAGATGAGTGAGTTGGCGTTGGCGAATAGGATCGGAGGGGTTATATGTACAAAATGAAAAGAGGAACCTATTTGAAATTATAAAAATTAAGTCTAGGTAGATCATCTAGCTACTAGACCTAGAGGCAATGCGTACTTAACTGAACGTTCCGCTGTAAAGGACAATTTTTTTTACATTTGTACACCATTTTTCAGAACTTAACAGTCAAATCCAATATTAACCCTTTGATGAACCTTATCTGGTTACTTCTTAGACACTAACCTAGGTTTAGATAGATAGATAGATAGATTGCTTAGAAAAACAGAAATACATTAATTTCCTTTTAGATTTGAATACCCCAATATTTGTGATCATCATAATAAGCACATATTTTCTTCCACAGACTGCAGAACACGCCGAGATGACTAGAGGACGGGAGCTGCCCCTCAACTCCAAGGTTAGAAGGCGGCTGTTCCAAGACGATCCACCAGAACCGTACCCTGAATGGGACAGCCATGATCACCTTAGCAAAGTCATCAAGACGGAGTACATCGCTCGGACGCTGAACAACCAGCTTATCCTCAAGGGAATGAAGTGGAACTTTGACTTCCAAGCCGAGAGGTCTCTACGTGGAAACTTGAAATGGTACAGAAAAGGAAACTCAAACGAGTGGGTGATGATGGAGCCCACTGGAAGGAGCATCTTTATGCGTAAAAGATCAAGAGAGCCTTTAAGTGGTTTAAAGGTAAGTCTATCAAGTCTGCTGCATTACTAAACTAGACTAAGATTAAGGAGCTGTTAGGAAAATTTAGATAAAAAAAAGTTTACTGTTAAATATCATATTTTACACCACAAACATCTAATCATGCCTATTTACAGTACCTACGGGTAGGCAGAGAACGCAGAAAAAAGTAATACGGCATTAATTGCTGAAAATTTAAGATGCCATAGACTCAAACTAAAGTCAAAGCAAGCATTTATTCAGTTTACTGCGATCACTTACTTCGTTGTTACTTCGTTTTGTCATTGTTGTTTCTTGCTTATTCTAAGGTGTGCAATAAAGAATTTTCATTCATTCATTAATTCATTCACTTCTTATGAGTTAAGCGATTCTAATGCTCTTTCACTACCTACCAGTACCGATATCGTGAAGAATCACCTGATTTAATTCACATTCACAGAAGTCCACATTAATTTATCTCTTCCGCAGTTCACCTATGAAGAAGAGAGACGGCCTGGTGCCAAGAAGCGAAGACTGTCTCCGCACACAGTGGCGTTGAGGCGAGGGTTCTTCACTGATGGCAGAGTTTTAAACATGGCCTTGTCCCAGGCAGAGGATGAAAACTTCACCAATGAATTTAATGACGATCCTCCACCTGAGTACAGCACCCTGCGTGGGTACGACAGACCTCCATGGTATACTGAGGTTTGTCTTATTATCATCATAATTTAAGCCCTTTTGAATCCACTTTTGGGTATGCCTTAGGACTCCTCATTTTCACGCAATTCTTTTCGGTCACCGTCTCATCAAATTTGTAAAAAGTTGAATGTAATTATGAATGAAGGACTAAGCTTTATAATCATTTACAGGATGAATCAGAAGAGGAGAGATCTAATGAAGACCATGGAAATGAGAATAAAGATGAACCAAAACATAACGAGGAACAACAGGAGGTTCAACAAAATACTTCAAACAACAATGAAAATAAAGATGGAGTTGAAACTGATGAAGAAAATCTGCCAGATACAAATTACCCGCTTGAAATTCTTCAAATAATTGATATGGGAAAAGATGCAAACGATAACCAAGAGCCTTCGATTTCAGAGGATAACTTCGAGAAATTGCATATAGACGATAATGATACAGATATAAAGGAACAAAACGAAGAGGAGCAAAATGACTTTAAAAATAAGAATGAGGCTACACCCAAGAATGAGAAAAACAAGGCCATAGCTAAACAAAAGAAGGGAAAAGCCAAGTCACGGGCTCGGAATGGCAAAGCCAGGAAGAAACTTCATAATTCTCGCTATTAAAGAACTTTGCGTACAACAACCACTGTAAAACATGACCGCGAAAGTTGTAAAGTGTTACCACAAAATTTTAACTATGTCGGTTACTCGGTAGCTCAATTGGTCAGAGCGAGGTTACAGAGAGAACTAGAGCGGGCTTATACCTTGCCGTTTTGAGATATAAGGTAGGTGTGAAGTAAATACCAATAGTATAAAAATCTTTAGGTACATGTATTTTCTTTGATTCGTGACAAAGAAATAAGTTGGAGTAAAAAGTATTTCCTTTGATTACTCAAAAACAGTGGTTGTTGTGTTGACCTTTTCTGTGAGATTGAAACAAGCTGGGAACAAATTTATCGGACGCGGCTGACGGACGCGGCTGACAGCCGCGACTGAATAGGTATCTGGATAAAGAACGAACATAGAACTGTACACTTTATCTGACGAAAGTCGCGGACGCGTCCTTGGACCTTCAGACGTCCGAAGGCAATCTGGCCCGCTGGGTGTTCGGACGGTGTGCACACTTATCAGTCGCGGCTAACAGCCGCGACTTATGGATGCGTCCCATAGTTTGTTTCCAGCTTTATTTATTTATTTATATTAAGTTCTTTTAAATGTAAACATATTTTTGTCCCTTTTCTTTAGTTCTATTTATTTTTAATTGTCTTTCTCTGAACCAATTCTACAGATAAATGGTTAAAAAATTCTACTAAATCTATTTTGACTTGGTATTTACGTTTCTGTGTGACTAATATCTCAAAATAATAAAATCATAAACTTTTTTGCAATATCTAGTCTTAGTCTTTATTTATAGTGAATTTGCTACAAATTAAAATGTATTTATGTTTTGACACATTTTTGTAGGTTTTTTTATGACGCTTTACATGTGCCACTATAGATTACGAAATAATATCATTAGTATTCGATGTTTATATTATAACTGATGTAATTCATAGTCGTAATCCTAAGAGTCATCGCAGACTGCAGATTTTATATCGGCCGATAATTGGTCGGCCTGGGCTGCTTTTATACTAGTAGCCGATACTGAAACATTCTAGCGTACGGACTTACACACTTCTTCATACTAATTAAGAACCAGCGGGGCTAGAATGGCCCCGCTAGCAGAATTACAAAAGGAATTGCAATATGCCGTTCTTGTCCCAGTCTATGAAAAGAAACGGCATATATTTCAATTCCTATAACGGCCTTTTTAAGCTCGCAAATCAAACTATCGGGCGATAGAATGTTTGCAGTCTGTGAGGGCTCTCATAGTATTGTTAGTTTACGATGTTATTTTAAGGCTAATTCTAACTTTCCACTCGTACATCACATTATAAATAATCAGATTCGTCTTCAAATTAGATATATACGTAAACACAATGTGCCAAAGTTTCGGAGTTCATTGTTCTACATTTTTTAATGATACCAATAAAAGGATTAATAATGCCCCAAAAATCGTCCAGTAAAACTCCGCGATCGGACCACGGGCAATAAACGGAGATAAAACAATGATAATACATCCAAAACCACAGCCAATAATAACACCTTAGAAACTTTTCTATCAGAAAACGATATACAAAAAATTGTTTCTTTCCTCTTGACCCTAGTTTAGTGTTTCAAAAGGACGAATGCGAGCACCGATTTTAGATAAAAAATTAATCCCTTAGGATTTAGTTTTATACGGTTTAGTTTCTAATTATTTTGCTTCTGATCAAACGAAAATCAAGGTAAGATGGCGGTAGATGACGTCATAAAACCCATCAGTCTTACACTGATTGAGTTTAATGGCGAAGGGAAGATACAGGTGACCATAGGTGACCTTGAGTTTTATGGATGAAGGATAAAGTTAAGGATGAAAGAAGTTTGAGGCTGAAGATAGAAGGATGAAGTGAGGATGGAAGAATGAGGTTGGTTATGGAAGGTACAGTTTCTAGGGAACTCCTATAGAAGTGTTCCAAGCACGATAAGAATTGACTGAACGAATCACCTAGAATAGGCCCGAGAGCTTGCGCTATTATCGAAAATGTATGGTCTAAAGTGCTTTGTAAACATCTAACTGAACATTCAATAATATATAATGTAAAAGTTAACAATTTTTGCTAATAGATATTGCACCGCCAAAAACAATTCTGATAGAGATTGTAGAATATCTTGCTGTTGGTAAGCACACTATAAAAAAATCCTCTAGAAGGGGTAAAGATCTAAAAAACTTAAGTGTTGCCATAATTATAGTTTTACCAAAACAAACGTCCGATCCATGTTACTAAACTACCCCTTAAAAAGGGTACAACGGGGTAAAATTTCAGTTATAAATAGTTTGAATACCCCTAAAATAAAATTATATTTAAGTAAAATTATCAAAGACAGGCATTCTTCTAGTATTTCATAAATGTGCAATAAAATAATGCTTTTAACAATTTAATATAAAAATACACAAACAGCTAAATCCCAAAGTCATGTTGAAATCCGTAAAGTTGTCCAGCAAAGATGAGCGAAGTGAGGATTTGTAAAATCTTAAGCCGGGGTACCACGGCCTGTAAAATAACAGGCCAGATCGCGCCAGGCCAAACCGACAGGCCATGGGAACCGTCGCACCCGATGATGCCTGTCGTCGATCAGCAGTCGAATCAGCCGCACAGGCATCCACAGGCGTGGCGCGATCCGGCCTGGCCTGTGATAATACGGGCCGTGGGACCCCGGCTTTACACTAATGGATAAATTTTTCGACACAATTTCAAGTGAATAATACATACTAAATACCTACTTACATAAATAATACTGTGCACAAAAATAAGATTAATCTTCGCGCATCTTTCCAAGGCTAATTTAATTAATTAATGTAGTGATAAATGTTGTACTTATCTTATTGTATCATATATTTTAAGTTAATTATGTAATTAAAGAATGTAACTATTTATTATGGATATTAAAATTGTAAAACTTAAATCTTTGTTTTATTTATTACGAGTATACCTATAAATCCTGATTCTGATAATAAAAAATTCTAAAAAGTAATTTTACCAAGGGAAAAACCATTTTATCATTGGTTTTTTTTTTTTTTAATTAGGTACCTACTCATTAAAAATGTATTGTTAGGTAACCGATTTTTATAATTATAATATACCTAAGCTAGCTAAGTTTCGTCACAATCTGATCAATGGTTTAGGAACGAGTTTAGAAGAAACATTCATTTTTTTATATCTATAGATAAAAGTATAATATAAATATTGTAGAAGTTAATGCTCAGATACAAGTACCAATAAGAACTACTATAAAATCATTAAGTGAACAAGAAGCAGCGCGCTGCATCTTAAATTATTATTATACGTTTATTACTTAGGTATTTCCATAAAAATTTTATAACTGTTCGTTACAGTAATAAAACAATTAAATCAGAGTAATCCACACCCTTGACACAGAATAAAGAGCTACTCAATTATAATTACTACTCAAGAGGTGTAAAAAGCTTTAGATAAATTATTTTTTATGTTTGGTACCGTTGTGTTGATAGGCACTGCATAATTTAATATTTAAATTGGTTTAATGCTGAGTACCGAATTGATGGGCTCATTTTGTGATATTAAATTGCTTGTCTGACACTCAACCAGTGAATAAAACACCTGCTAATAGGAATTAAATACTTAAGTAAGGTCAATGCGGGGAAGACCGGCATACTTTTTTCAAAGTTCGGTTTGATTAATCATATCTCAGTCACTATACATTTTTCTGTAAAGTTAAAGATATTCATCATTAGCGAATTTATCCAAGAATCAGAAAAAGCTATTAAACCTTTAAAACTATATAAAATTAACAATAAAATCGGAGGTTTTTTAAAACTCGGGCAGTAGACGGTCTTCCCCGGCTAAATGAGGGAAGTCCGTATAGGAGTTATTGTAGGCGACAGGAGATGTTTAGAAGAGTCTAAAGTAACTCACAGCATGTATTACATCTTAACAATGAATTTTATGTCTTCAATGATTCGAAATAAGGTCCCAATTCAAAGATATTGTCAAAAATGTGTAAAACGGGGTAAGTCCGTCACATTTTAGGATTCAGGGGTGGTGAACATTTTTGCAACATTTTCTTGAAAGTAAGAACCATTATGTTTCTTATTAAACGTTCTAAAGAAACATTATTTCTATAAAAATAATGTTATTATTGTAAGAAAAATGCACGGTTCCCGTGGGATATGAATACTTGTGATTTTTTGGGTTAATCACTTTATTCTTATTTCAACTTATTAAAATTATTAAAGTAGATAGGTAGAGTAGGTACCCGAGTAAATTAAAAAAAAAATATTTAGTAAATTTAAAAATCTAAGTAGCACAATAACAATCTACTAGAGCAAGCAATCGCCAATTTAAAAGTATTTTACTAGGTTTGTGATTTTTATGTGTATACCTATCTAATAGTAGGGACTAGGTACTTATCTAAAAACAGAAAAAAAAACTATAAGTAAGTAAAGACTTTCTGGTTATGTAGTTTAACACCTATTATGATAGTCAACCCTCTACTCTACTATGTCATAATTTATTGCAGGGCCAAACCATACAAGATAATAGAAAGAAAATAAGGAACAGTTATTACTAATTTTAAAGAAATAAAAGACACGATCAAGGGGTCATGACAGGTCAAGGGGTCATGTGAGGTCAAAAGGTCATCAAGAGGTCATATCCAATATATTTGGAATAAAAAGGTTTACGATTTCTGATTTGAGGCAAGCCCGGCATATGCCGGTCTTGCCCCGCGTAAAGTAGACGGACTTCCCAACTTAAACTTTTGGAAGGTAGATATTTTTGGATGCGATTATCTCAGAAGATATGGCGTTCTTTTGAAATTCGATAAGAGAAATAAGAGGGGGCAATATTATTAAAAAACTCTTATCATAATTAAATCCGACAACTTCACTCTTTATATTTAAAATATTCGTTTTTGTCACCACGTGTCTATCTCGATATTCGAGTTAAAATTACACGAAAAGTTTGTGATCGTTTTTTCGCGAACTGTTGCGACATAGAAACATCTATTAGAGCTAGCTGAAACCAGATGGATATGATTGATTTGCCAATATAGGTAAAACATGCGTAGGGTGCATAGTTTCGTCAAAAAGCTTAGTGTACGGTCTTGCCCCGCAGACGGACTTCCCCGCATTGACCTTAATCAATAATGCACACAGCATAATCTAGCCAAAAAGTAAGCAGAGCTGTAATATAAAAACTACGAGTAGGTACATGACTGTTATTTTTTTTTGTAAATGCATTTTTATACATAGAAAAGCACCCAGATCCGAGACAAACATTTGCAGATCATACCAAACATTTGGCTGTCGCTTCTTGTATTCTGAGCCCTCGTGACGGGAATCGAACCCGCAACCTTCTGTTTTTTAAGGCGGGCCCTTCGCCCACTGCGCCACAGAGGTCGTCTAATAGACATTTAATACTAAAAATCAAACAAATTCTTAAATCAAAACTACTTACGGTTAAAAAATCAAAATAACTTTTGGGAGCTTAAATTCCTCGCTCTTAGCTTAGTTGGAAAGCCCAGTCCAATGCGGCTCTTTTCATAGGATACATACATACATACATTACGACCATCCGACTATTTGACTGGCTCATCAGCTCAGTTGGTGGTAGATCTGCTTTCTGCGCTGTAGTAGCACAGAATACTAGTACTACCTGTAGGTCGTGGGTTCGATTCACCCAGGACTAAAACATTTGAGAGATGAACGTAGATGTTTGTTTTGTGTCTGGTTGGTATTACGTAGGTAGGTATGTATTTACAAAATAATAGGTATTTGATTCCCATGCATAAACTTTGCTTGGAGCTAGATGGAGCTGTGTGAAATATCCAGCAATATTTTATTTATTTATTTTTACATCGGCCGCAAGGAGCAAAACCGCATGCATTTGTTGATAAAGTAGGTAATCTAATCTAATTCCTGGTGTTTGATACTCTTGCCCTCGGTTCCACTGACTGCCTCTAACCGTCTCCTGAGCACGAGTGCATTTGGACTTCATTTATATACTCTTTTGGGCATTGTAACGATTTTTATATCACCACAACTTCCGTGGTTCAGCTTATGTTGTAAACAGTTCTTTTTACAACACAACTTTTTTACTAATGTGAAGTTAATTGAACATTAATTTCAAGTAACTTTAGAAAAAAATTATCAGTAGGTCTCGGCTTTTAAGCCGCTAAGCCATGAGGCCTTTAGGCGGTCTAAAAACTCTGTCACCAGAGTAGGCCACTTTCTTATACGAACTTACTTTACTTTAGTAGGTACCTACTTCTGATTTATTAAACATTAATTTAAAAAAGTAGGTAGGTAGGACCTACCACGTGAACCGTGACGTCATCATCCTGGTTAGTCCATAAAACATGCACCCTCCCATCCGTTCACGGAAGTGTCATCATCAAAATTCATACATTTTTGTGCATCTCTTTGGTTGAGTAAAAATGTGCATAATTTTATCATTGTATTACTTTTTACAATTACAATGATAAAATTATGCACATTTTTACTTTTTTTAATTAGGAAAATCATTACCTATGCCTGACTTTTGACAGGCATAATTTATTTTTCTGATTTTAATTTAAAAGTTTTTTGACCGTGTTTGATTTATTTATTTTTATTTATTTCTTAAACAAAATCCACAGCTCTTAGAAAATGAGTGCACAAAAACTTAAATATATTACTGACAGCCATTAACGGATTTACATTATATTAACAGGTAAACCGACATTATTTAGGAATTCTTCTTTACTTTATTAAAATTCAAAGTATTTTCGAATCCAACCGTACAATAGATTTAGTTTTGCATGATTTTTTTATGTATTTGGACGTGCTCTGATTACCCCCTTTGACATCTTCAAGGGTAAATATGCAACTTTAGAATGTAATTTACTTTGAGCATTGGGAAGTTAGATATATCTTGATTCTTTGATCCAGTTCGTTCTAATGGTTTTTTAATTACAACTGTGCAGATAACAGAGTTTCTAATGTGCCTTCATCGTTTAGCGCAGCGCTTATGTTATTGCGGCCTACTACAAGTACAGTGCTTCCAGCTATATAATGGACATCGGCTAATTTCGTGTTTTCTGAATATGTCCGACAGCAGTGTACGATTCCACAAAACAGAATGCGACAGAAGTGCACGTCGTTAGCAGCGCAGCTCGCACGGCTTGCAACTAAGTAATTTGCTTTTCTTAAAAATGACATTGATATTTATTTGTTTGCGATAAAGTTGAAATTATGATTTATTTTCATTTACAAATGACTTTTCGTCAATCGTTTTTGTACTTTTATGCGATTGTTTCCGATGTTTTCCAAAACGCAATATTTTTCTCGTTTACTGTACAAACTTTTAAATACCTAAATAAAGATTGGATAAATTGTGTGAAGGAAAACATTCATTAAATACCTGTACCACAAAATACCTCCAAGGATACAAAAAAAGGACCTTCCCGTGAGAGCTGCGCAGGCGCATCCCTCACGCGATGAACGTCACGCTCCACGCATCGTCCAGAACTCATTCGTCATGTCACTGGGCTATTCTTGGTGACTGAGTAGATATTTCTTACTAGCTGCGACCCCTGCATAGAGATTGAATTTCCATTAGAACAACTAATATAATTAAAGAATATTTTAGAGAGCCGTGTTGGCTGATTGGTGTAGTACCTCGACTTTCGATCCGAAGGTCGTGGATTGGTATCCTGGCCATGCATCAATGGATTTTAGGAATGTAAGGTGCTGGGCAAGCCTACTCCACCTCAACATTGTCCCAGGAACTACAGTGTCCCGTTAAGTGTAGGCAAAGATTTCTTCCTGACACTATAAATCATCTAGAGAAAAGAATAAAAGTATCGTTTCGTGCTGACGTTTTGGTTTGATTGAGAAAAAATTTGATGTTTTTTATAGTAGAATCAAAGGAGAGAATTTCTTAAGTTTTCTACAAAGATTGCCTCCCCCCAGGAGGCAGAGTGGTCATGGTCGTCATATCGGGGTTGTGGCGACATTGACGATCCTACGCCATTCATCGCGTAGGTATCACAGCCCTTTTGGTGCATTCATGTAGTGGACCGTCCAATGCAGTCTTGATTTGGTCAACAAAATGACATAACAATACAGTAGTAGGTAAGTAGGTACTCCTGTTGGAGGTTATAATCCTTTCTCGCAGTGCATCCCGTTTTTGTAAACAGGTCACACACACAATTGGAGCACGCTGATGGTCCGGTGTCGGCCAGTGGGGCGCGGCGCAGGATTTCCTCCCTATTAGGCAAAGAACTACGCACGTAGCCCATATACATTAGCAGGCACAGTGTATTATGTGTATGATTTGAGAGTCGTGTTAGCCAAGTGGGTTAAGATAAGGTAAGATAAGATAAATGTTTATTTAACACACAGATGATACAGAACAGTAAAAGTTACACGGAGAAAGTTATAAACATACGAACAGACAATACGAAGATTCACATAACAGTGGTGCCAAAAAGGCCCAGTCTCAGCTTATGATGTCTCCCATAAGGTCTCATGGGAGATAGCGCTTAACCATGGGACATGGGACTGAAGATGGTAAGTAAAGTTAGCCATTGATGGTGGATTCCAATAATCTGAAATGGAAAAAGACCTACCGATTTCTTCCTGCACTAACTCAACCTTTCCTGTCGAAATATCTTGGACTTGCTGACTTTCTGACTGTTTTAAAGAAATACAATTAAGTACAAATACAAAGCCATGACGGAGGCCTTTAGGCAGCCTGAAAGCTGCGCCATCATTGTTGGCCGCCTATTCAAGCATTCCACAAGATTCTCCCCTCTACCTATAAAATTCTGTTAAAAATTGAGACGTCGTTTAAACAATTGCTATCCTTTTTTGTAAGATAGTGGATAGTGACAGGGCGAGTCTTGAGCATTATCTAACCAGTGTTCAAGTTTATAAGTAAAGCCTTCTATGTGTATTCTATAGTATATCTAAAGGTTGTCTGGAAGAGATCGCTTCTAAGCGATAAGACCGCCCATTGTACAATTACTCTTAAGGTCATTCCTGTTAAATGTTATTTTTTTAAGTTGTGTACAATAAAGAGTTTTCAATCAATCAATCAATCTATTATTCTGTCCATATGATCTAAGATACACACAGAAACAAAGGTAGTAGATTTCCACATTGCATAGTTTATGACGGTGCCTGTTTATTTACCAGCTATCCTGACTCAGCTATGCTATTACTATGCATAAGATTTCGATTCAGTTGTTCTCACTTTCTCCACAGTCGGGTAAAGGAAATGAGTATGTTATTTACGCTACGCCTGTTACGAGGGTGTCAGATTTGAATAAATATGCAAGTTGGTGAAAATTAGACGAAATAGTTTAAATTGGGTCTTCCTGTTATTGTTTTTGATTTATGATTGTTTTGGTTTATAGTTCCCATGTCAAAAAATATTTTAAGTAGGTACATAAAAGTGTTATAAATTCCCGATTACGTATACTTCTCACAATGGATCTAGGCATTCGTGAAGTTAGTCGTTTCGATGCGCAATGCAGCTTTTTCGTACAAAATTTTCTACTGCGCAGCAAAACGGCTAACTTCACGAATGCCTAGATACATTATGAGAAGTGCACCTATGTCAGTTTCTGTAAAATTTAAGGCGCAACTTTTTATTTCTTTGATAAAAAAAAACACGTTTGTTAAAAATATGCCTTTTTTTTTAGATAAGTACTTACCAGTAGGTATAATTTCATTTCTTCGTTTTGAACGTTTACTAACATTTTATCAACGATGTTTTTCTTCACCATGTTAGCTTAGTTTAATAGTATTTCCTCATGAACCCTATAGGTAAGGAAAACAGCTGTCAGGAATCCTTATAAGTCACTCTATCCACTTCCGAAGATCAGGTTCGATTCCTGGATAGGACATTTGATACTCAACGGATATAGTTGAAGCTTGATGTGCAACTTATTAATAAACCATACTTCCTCTCATCACACTAGTTTTATCATCAACCACAAAAAGAAACCACTTGGGTCAAAGATGGAATCATCATCTGGCCTCATCAAACATTTGCGCTGATACCCTGATTCTTCATGGCGTAAATAAATTCAAAGCTTTGTAAAGCTGGATTGACACAATCCAAGTCAACTTGGACCAAGTGCAACTTGGATGACTCTGATTGGACGCCGTCATCCGAGTGAGTCACGTGAGTCCGACGGCGTTCAATCAGAGTCATCCAAGTTGGACTTGGTCCAAGTTGACTTGGATCGTGTTGGCGTGGCTCCAATTGCCCTTGATATTTGGATGGATCAAGATGTCACGAGGCAAGGTCTTTGCCCAGCAGTGGGAAAAATAACTAATTATAATAAAAAAATCTACGACGATGCGACGACTGTGAGCTCTGGAATGGGCAAACCTTATTACCAGGTATAAACTTTAGTTAAAAAAAATTGCCAACCACGTGCTTATAAACATTAGGAATTATAGCTGTGCATGTATAATGTTCTAAAAAACATTAACTAACGAGGCAAACCAAATCTGCCCCTGATTATCTATCTTTGATAGCGACCAAAATCGGTCTCAAACTCTCAAATACGACAGTTCAGTGACCACGCAAGCAGCTCTGTCACTCTCATCTCAACGAGACCGAACGCGACCAAAGATACCTACGCGATCGTTTTGACAGTTTGAGACCAATTTGAGGTTTGAGACAAGTTAGACAATCAGCTTGCTGGTCATCGTGCTTCTTGCCATCTCGCAAGCACTTCCTCCACTCAACAGCTCATGACCTCTTAGTAAAAAACTCAGTTTAGGAGCTATTCGTACCATGACCTGTTTTAAAAGTGACAGTTTTGACACAAAAGTGAACCAACTCAACGCGTATTAAACCGTCATGGTACGAATTGAGTGAAAGAAACTTTATCTAACAATTCAGTTTAGGTCATGTTTAGGTTCTGACATTTCGTCAGCGTCATAGCATATCTACGTCAAGCGAAGCAGTTCAGTTTAGGACCTAAACTGGATCGCATATAAAGCGCAGAGAGCTCTTCCCAACCTCGTTTAGTTAATGATCTGTAAGTATTTACCGCATAATCAATCGATCTCCATCAAGATCCCAATCTATCGGCCTGATCCACCCCAAAATTATGTTTATAATCCATCAACAGAGCCACAAATTGACAGATGTGGTGAGTGGTGAGGTGACCGTATATAATAGGGAACCCGCATTATTTTTAGTTTTGCTTTCATTTGAATGAATTTTATGTAGAATAGACCACGAGTTTAAAAAAAAATTAAAATACTTCAATTTAATGTAAAAAATTGCGGTTTCAAACTGACCGTTTAAATTTTCGCGCGCAAACGGATGTACAGTTACGATGACGTCACTCGTGTCGAGGAGAACGTTAAAAAGGACCTAAAACTATAAAACTAATTTTATTGATAATAAACCCTATAGCCATCGGAACATGGTTCTAAACTTAATAAAATAATAATAAATTAAAATGAAAGTCTACCTGTCAAGAGATGGCGTTTTGCGAAATATTTTTATTCAGCTACTTGTCGCGAGATGGCGTTATCTACCGTCAATTCTGTTAGTCTTTATCTACAAGACATAAGATTGATAATACAATGGCTATTATTCATGGTCCACTAAACACAGCTATTCCCTTAGGGATGTGCCACAAGACGAATGTATCGAAATCTACTATTACCTACTAATTGATGTGTAACGATCGGTAGCACGTCAGGTTATATTTGTGGTGGTCGAAATAAAAAGCTTTTCTTATCTTTCTTTCCTTATTTACACAATCAAAGTTCACAATCAAAGTAAATTATTTACACAAACAAATAAAATAAAAAAAAATCGTAAATTGTATCACTGTTTAAAATAATGGTTCTTTTTCTTATTGTGTTTTCTTTTTATGGTGTAGGTAAGTACAATAAAGTTATATTATATTCTAAATATTTGAAAAATATTAGAGCGAGTGAGCGAGCGAAGCGAGCAAAGATCTTAGTGGTTAGTTAGGCGATTTTGTTCATTAATTTATTGATTATCATCACACTAATATAAAATGCAAAAGTTTGGATGGATGGATGTTTGGATGTATTTTTTTTCCACTTGACAACCCCTGAACCGATTTGGCTGAAATTTAAAATATAGAATAGATAAAGACCGGGAAAAATGACAAATTATATAAAAAATGACAGATCATGTCAAAAATGACACTAGATGTTATTACTTATGAGAAAAGATGTCAAAAATGACAGATTAAATAAAAAATGACACTAATTGTCAAAATTGACAGATTAAAAACAACAGATGTTTTTTTGCCATTTTTGACATAATCTGTCATATTTTACATCTAGTGTCATTTTCTACATATTTTTTTAGTGTGTGTTCAAAAGGCCTTATCTCGGAAACTCCCGTTCTTAGTTCAAATGAAAGCTATTGAAGAGATCTTCATTTAAAGTGACAGCTGTCAAACTTCAAACGGCCATATCTCGGTAACTACTCGTCCTAGACTTCCCTTTCTTAGTTCAAATGAAAGCTATGACCAAGATCTACATTTTAGATGATAGATGTCATTTTGACAGCTGTCATTGAAAATGTAGATCTAGGTCATAGCTTTCATTTGAGCTTAGAAAGAAGAATCGAGGATGAGTAGTTTTCGAGATATGGCCGTTTGAAGTTTGACAGCTGTCACTTTAAATGAAGATCTCTTCAATAGCTTTCACTTGAACTGATTATGATGAAAAATCTTAGGCATTATATGAAATTAATGCATTTATATCAGGCATATTAATTTTTACCCGGCTGACTGTCAAGTCACCCGGGTTATGTAGATCGCGCGTTTCTATGTATGTGGGTTCGTTCGTTCGTATGTAAGTAATATTCTTTATTACCACGTTTCTCCTAAACGGCTGGATGGATTTTGATGAATGAGGTAGGTATCGTTAGAATTGTCTCCATCTCGATTGTGCTCTAGGATACTTTTTATTTCGATAAATCAAATAGTGCGGCTAAAAAATGCAACAATGTGTGAATTTTCAAAATGAAAATCACGCTATCATATCAAAATCCATGTCAAAATCAAGAGGTTGGTGGACTGATATCAAATATATTTTTTTTTAAATCTAACATGACATCTTCGAAGACTAAATCGAGTCTCAAAATTTTTGAAAATCTATTTTTCGCCCTAAACAGAATTGCTAACCAAAACGCATACTAAAACTTTCTATTTAGTCACACGCAACGTTTAGAACAAACTGCATCGAAATAGGTTCAGCCATTTAGGAGATATCTCATATTTAAGAAATAACTTACGCATTTAATTTCAAACTCACAGAGCCATCTGTGTGTCAACTGTGACAACAATGTTTAGGAAAATGCGCACGGCATCGAACCCTAGATACCTACATAATAATAAAATTGTAATTTAATTTTGTTTTGTGATTGATAAGATAATGCTGTTTCCAACTTTTCAGTTCAGCCGGGTTTTTTTATTTTTGAATAAATTGCTTGTTAGACATTCATGTTAGGCACTTTGCTACAAAGGCAAATTGCGTTTTAGACACTGTACTGTACAACTCGGGTAAACTGAGTTTAAAATAAATTGCCATTCAGGCATATTGCGTCTTATGTGTTTCAAATCTTAGGCGAAAAATTATGAGAATAATGCATTTAACTTATCATCAGTCATATTACTTTTTAGATATTCATGTCAGGCATATTGCTACAAAGGCAAATTGCATTTTAGATGAATCGCGAACGACCCTTGTTTCTGACTAAATATATATGTTTCAGGCTTTTTGTGTTGCTTATGTTTATGATTAGTAATCATAACCATTAAAGTTATCGATAGCACATTCATCAGTATAAAGGGTCACATCCCTAATTGAGAAGATTTTTACGTCACTCATGTTACTCGACGCTGATTGGTGTATTGAAATACGTTCCGTTTCACGTACTTATAATTCGTAATAATTGTTAAAAATCAATACTAACTAAAATAAAAACGTTGCACTGGGTCTTCTTTTATGTTTTTTTTGCATTTAAGACTCAAAATATTGAAAAATATTACGATTGCATGTTCCCTATTGTACTCTGTAATTTATTAGGACTAAGATACTACGTATTACGCTGCGCGCTGTAATGTCTGTGTGGTCTGTGTTTCGTAGTGTTGCAAATGGATTCTGTCCCTGCCTACCCCTGCGGGATGTCCTTTGAATTATCTGAAGGAACTTTTTAGATATAGATTGGCGGAGCAGTAGGTACTTACTTGATATTTCAAATTCTACTAAATAATTTTCAAAAGTACCTATGCCAAATTTGGACGTGCCCCTGACAACACTTAAAACCATCACCTAAAGATCAGAGTGCATGTCTACATTGTCTACCGTCCCTAAAGACACAATCGTGAGCCTGTTTACGACATAGAAACAGGCGAAGTTACCGATGGATAGTTGATTCAATCTCCCCATCATGTTGAAGTTATCTATGGTCCAATTGATCCGACACGGTTCAAGGGAATTGTGGTATCGTGATGAATTAGGATGCTGGGGGGATGTTGATTGAACATTCGGGATCACTATATTTATACCACTAACGCTATCATCATCATCATCATCATCGCGGCCGTTGGACGTCCACTGTTGGACATAGGCCTCCCTCAAAAATTTCCATTTGTTGTGGTTGGAAGCGGCCTGCATCTACCGTCGACCTGCAGTTTTTACAAGGTCGTCTGTCCATCTTGTCGGTGGACGTCCAACACTGCGCTTGCCAGTCCGTGGCCTCCACTCGAGAACTTTTCGGCCCCATCGGCCATCTGTTCTGCGTGCTATATGGCCTGCCCATTGCCACTTTTGCTAATCCGTTTGACTATGTCGGTGACCCGAGTTCTTCTACGTATCTCCTCATTTCTGATTCGATCCCGTAGAAAAACCCTGAGCATACCCCTCTGCATAGCTCGTTGAGCGACCCTGAGATTACGCATGAGGCCAATAGTGAATTAACGCTATACCTACTCGATATATATTATACATACGGTATGTAATAAAAACCCAATTCGACCCGAAAGGGTCATGTAGGCATCCTAATAACATTTCCCAAAAAATAAGAAAATTATTATCGTGACATATTGACATTGTTGCTCAAACTAGTAGCTTAATTAATTTTTTTTTGAAAACCGACTACAATGATAATGCTGGGCAATTTTCAGCACTCTCGAGATCATTTTCGTTCATAACCTCAAATATCCTCAACAGATCCTCACCAAATGTTTATGGCACCAAACGGAAAATATACTTACCCTTTCAAACAAAAAAATAATTTTCCAAATCGGTCAAGGCGGACCAGGCGTCTAATAAAAAAGCACAAAAAAAAAGATTCCGATGAATTGAGAACCTCCTCCTTTTTTTGAAGTCGATTAAAAAGTTGTAAAGTTACTTCCGTTTCATTTTCAAATAGGTATTAAGTCGTTGAAATAAAGTCAGGTTCACACGAAACGACGTTTTTAATTAGATAATCGCCCAATAAATATCCGAACGATCCCAAAAACAATTCCGATACAATAATTGTAACAGCTTTTTAATCGGGTACAGTCGTAAACGAAAGTGAAATGTGCAATAAAAATAAAAGTTTATGTGAACTTCATTGGCCACAAGTATCTTATCCCAACGACAAAAGTATATTGAATTAGTTTTTGTGGTCTTAGGGGATGTATTAGTAAGTGAATGGGCAAATACGGGCATTTCATTCAAAAACAGGACTAGAAGATAGTAGAAATAGCAGCGTCAAAACACTTTAATTTATTTAAAATGTAAGTGTCCTATTTTGTTTTATAACGTAAGGTTAAAAAAATATTGAAAACAAAATTTTCGGAATAAAATACCTACCATACTTAATTCAAATAAAAAGATTTAATTTGAATTTTGTATACCTACTTAATTGGCCTCGTAAGTCGTATAGTACAGACTCAGTCGAATAGTATAGTACAGATATTTTTAAAATATCTAAATTAGTAAAATATGCAAAAAAGATTATAAGGTTATTATTAATTAAAAACTCATTTAATAATAATTAGGTACCTACAATGTGAAAGAATCGAAGAAGGGGCTTTGAGCCGACTCTAATTAGGTGGTAGAGGAACAGACAAGCACTACCTTCCCAGACCCTTTGTTTTCAGAAAATATACATTGGTATTTGGTACATTTTTTCGATCTTTCTATAACGTCTAGACTACTGTAGCCGATATTGCAATGGCTACCTGCGAAGACCAACAGTATTTTTTCCAAAAACATGACAGTGACATGATGAGTGAAGAAGTCAAACCGGCCTCATTATCAACAAGAGGTTTCTAACATGCCCCAGATGGCCGAAACCTGACACGCAGGCATCAGGCGAACTTTTTTTTTAAGTTTTTGCCCTATTTTTTGCTAAGATAAGCAAACATGTTGGTTTTGCATTGATTTATGGCGACGAGTAATATGGTTTTTGTGCTCGGTTGTACAAAACCGTTCTAAAAAAAAACAGTTCCATTTCCAAATTTCAAATAGAAAAAAAAATTGGTTGAAGTTTAGATGTAACGTACGCCATCTATCGATAAGTAGCCAAGTTATAAAATAAAACTGGGGAAGTCTTTTTACTTATTATTACTCGATTATTCTCGATGATTTTTATGACCATACAAGTTATCATTACTTTACCATTTACCTAAGTACATTTACCTACAGTTTTCGAGTATTTTATGGACGTAAATTCAACGAAATATCGTCCAATCGTTGCAACATCGTCTTCAAGGCGACAATCACATAATAAAAATAAATCTACTTTGAAACCGCCTCTTTTAATCGTAAAAAAACAATTATTTATGTATTATAACTTTTATCTCCCCAGTGTCCTATCTCCCTAAGATTAATTCAACTAACAATCTATTTAATCGGTTTTTTACAAGCCCTCATGTCATAGAATTAACAATAGTTACACCCGCCTTTTTATAATTAATAAAATCTCTGTTGCACACTAGCGCCCTCTAGGCGTCAACTATAGGGGTATATTCATTGAAGTGGTAAGTACCAATGGGGGTACTTGTTGATACAAAAATTAGAAAACAGTTAAGAACAATAATGCACTTTTACCTTGATAAAAATGGTAGACGGAGTAGGGCAGTCAAGTGGCAAGTCCAAATAAGCTGCAAAATGTGTGCATGTGCAATTGGCGTTTGACTAAAAGAGTTGCACACGAAAGTACTAGGCCTATTGTTTTTTTATCGTTTGTTTTTTCTATGGAAAACCATTTCGTAATTAAAAACTTTTGTGCGCGATGGTATCAATTTGCCTACTTTTTATAAATTGCTTACTGCGCAGCTTGACAACCAGTGTTCTTTTTACATAACGCGAACTATATACTTGCTATGTGATTTCACGCCATTTTCTTTACCTTTTAGAGCTCACATCAATGCACAGATAAATCTGTTTTAAAAAATAATCATGGCTGGAGTCCAAGACCACGAATAGTGTCAAAACCAGCCTTTTTAGCACTCACTGGTCTGATTCTGTTTGATTAGGTAAATTAACATCTGATTCTTATAATTTATTAGCAGCGCCATCGCGGCGTTACCCGTGTTGTGATGGTATATAATGATGATGATGAATAGTCTGTAAACTTCATCAAGAATTAAACTATCAAATACATAAAGAGTTTTTCAAATCTGACTGGTAGTTCTAGAAATTGGCGCGTTTAAACAAACAAACTCTTCCGCTTTATTATATTGGTAGGAATAGACTAATAAAATAAAGAGAAAGAGCTTGTAGTACTATAGATAGAGCCGTTGTGGAATAAATAATAACTTTGTTTCAGGCAATATTAGAATCTAGAACATCTGCTGTAGCCATATAGTATAGAATCTATTATCTGTACTGTAGTAGATGGTATAAGTAGATTCTAATATTGACTGAAACAAAGTCGCCGTCCCCGGAGAACAAAATGATAACTACAAAAACGTAACTTTTCAGGAGGAGCAAAAAACATGTTTTCGTTAATAACTTCACAAATACTGGACGTAGACAGATGATTGTTAGCTTTAAGCAATGCTGATTTTTTACGCATTCGGAATGTTTTAATGACACACGCGTAAGAAATGCCAAAATAGAGATATTTAAAAAATAAGAAGTTAGTCAAAATCAATCACCGTCTAAGTTCTATAATGTCGATTATCATTTTATTCCTCGTATTTTCTAGGCAAGACCTAATATTGTACCACTATTCTATCATGTTATTCGACGCTTTACCAGGGTGGAAGCGATTATGATAATAGTGTATTATACGAAATGCAAGGACGAGTTTTGACCAGAATAAAATGATAACAGGCGGTTATCATTATCTAGACGAATATTTTTCACGAGAACATAATGATAATGATTGTTTGTCATATTAACAGGTGTAAATACAATTTGATAAGATTATAGTACAACTTTATTCTTGTAACTTCAGGCATGGGTCGAATCGTGGAATAGTATTGTAATATTTTGTAACTTCGCGAATAACTGTATGAAAGTTACGAAAAAAATTGAGCAGATGTATTAGCACCCAAAGATTACAAATATGGCATAACACTAAAACTAAGATAATGGCAGTTATCATTTTGTTCCCCGGGGACGGCGAAGTTATTGTTTACTCCATCACGGCTCTACCTGCCATCATCACATCACACCTTAGTATCTACAATTTCCTCACGTCATCATAAACCTATTACTCCAGTGCATCGAATCAGATAATCTGAAACACAATGTTTTAATCACCGAGCCCTTCGGCCATGTGCTTTCAATTGTTTCAAAACCCCGTGACTAATGGGATTTGAAGCACGGCGGCTATGCATTCTCGGGTTATGTACTACGGATGAAAATACTAAAGAACTTTAAATCTTTTATACTTACCTAATGTGATTGATACAGTATCAAGCAAGAGGCAGAGGTGTGGCTTTATGTGTGTTTTGTAGAAAATAGTAATATAGATTTCTTTTAATCTGAAATGAATACTTAATAATTTATACAAATATCACACGGCTACTTGTAAGATTAGTTATACAGGAGGAAACCTGAAACTTTTCATTTGATTTTAACTATATTTCAAGGTTTGCTCAATAGTGTACACTGAAACGTAACGCGGTATCTACAACACAAGTCTTGAACTTAGTGTAGATGCCACAAATACAACGTTCGACCACAAGCCATACGCATGATGCATGTTATACTAGTTGTTATGTATTTAATATACTTGTATTTTGGAATAAATAAATTGAATTAAACTGAGGTTAGAAAGCTACAGTATCCGTAGGTTAAGGTATACGGTTTTTACGGATAGGAAACTCAGAAAATTAAGCAAAAAATGTTTAGGTAAGGACAATGTCTGTCGGGGCAGCTAGTTTTTAGTAAATGTACATTCAATCCAGCAAACAAAAGACCGAGCGAGAGTGTATTGCCTGCATGCTGCATCATTTATAACAATCGACAGATGTGTGCAACTTTACATCGTTAAAAAAATTTAATGGATTCGATAATGGGGTTAAAATTGTTATAAATCGGATTTTTATTAGAGTTCGTTTTTTTTTAGCTTCAAAACATTTTAAAAAGCATGCCCAATTACAAAAGTGTAATGTTTGATAAATTAAAAAGAATTAAATGTGAAAAGAAATGAAAAAAAATAGGCCAGTTTCACACAATAATATCCATTCGGAAAATATTGCGCTGACATTACTTATTTCAGAAAATTTTAATGTTCTATTATCTAGAACATCATACTTTCTAGTTTGTAGGCATGATTGCTTGCGAGGCTATGCAAAGGCTAAGCTTGCAAAGGCTAAGCTGAACTAATTTTGATCAAACTTAAAACAGAATTAGACCGGGAGTAACATAGGCTACTTTTTTTTTTTTATTACAATCGACTGGTGGTTCTTGTGAACTTTATACAGTCATTGACACCACAACACTTTAGAAACGAGAAGTAGGTACAGTTGACGACGGAACATAATAAACACTTAATCACCACTTTAGTTAAAAATAAAAACATTTTAAATCAATTGACTGTATGAGACATTTTAAATTGATTTTAAAAGAGATGCAATTTTACAGTTAACAAAACCATTTACTTATGAAATAAAATTGATTTTTAGTTAATGAGGTTATCTAATTAATATCATGAATTACGATTAGGAAATCACGTACCTACAAAATTGATGAATACTATCCGAATTCAAAATAATGAGAGAAAAACTGGAAAAAAACTTGTCTAAAAATACTTATATTTTAACTAGAGAGGTAATTTGGTAAAAAAATGCCTTGTTCAGTTCATGGTATTCGTAACTTCCGATTCCCTGTGTAAAACTTGCAATAGTTTCAAAATTTTCAATATTATTTAACTTTTGGCTCTGACTGTACATGTTAAGGTATTTATGCCCCATCAAGACATATTTCTGTGTACGTGTCGAAATGTAATGTTTAGTAGCGTTACTCGCTACACCGTTGTACTCAAGCAGCGGAAAATATACATCTCATAGTGTGGAATAATGAGTAGAGAATTTAAAAAGTAATCTTCATGGGTGTACCGTTGGCACAGATGTTGGTCTAGGTTAAAAAGGGTCGGAAAACTTTTTAGCAAAAAAAACTTAGCCCTTTACATCTTTTACTAGATGATTAATACAGTGTCAGAAGGCAATCTTTGCCTACACTAAATGGGACATTGTAGTGCCTGGGACAATGTTTAGATGGAGTAGGCTTGCCCAGCACCTGCACCATCCTCTCAGCTCAGTTTAACCATATCCACAGGAAAGACATGGTCAATACTTGGGCTGATTAAGCCGCGGGTTTCCTCACGATGTTTTCCTTCACCGTTTATAGCTCGTGTTAATGCGCATATAATTTTTTCGAAACGAAAAATCCATTGATGCACGGCCAGGATTCGAACCCACGACCTTCGGATCGAAAGTCGGTAGGTACTATTCCACTCGACCAACACGGCTTTCTTTTAGCAAACCTACAACAAAAAAAGACAATAATTGTAGAAGTGCCAAAACTTTCCATCACGTTTGTTCTTTTTAACCGACTTCGAAAAAAGGAGGTTCTCAGTTCGTCGGAATCTTTTTTTTTTTTTTTGTGCTTTTTTTTATGTATGTTCACCGATTACTCGAAGACGCCTCGACCGATTTCAAAAATTATTTTTTTGTTTGAAAGGGTACACTTTCCAATTGGTCCTTTTGGTCATCAAGTCAGGATCTGATGATGGGATCTTGGAGAAATCGAGGTAACTCTTCAAATTTTATAGGCACACTTGAAGCGATTAGGGTATTTTCTGAAAGCTTTATAGGTTATCGGTGATAATGCAATAGTATGGTAACATTGAGCTGATCTGATGATGGAGTCAGGAGCTGTTCAACTGAACTCCTCAGTAAATAGGCCGATCGAGTTGAAACTCGGCACGTCTGTCAAGTTACAACTACAATGTAATAATATGGTCACAACGAGCTGATCTGAGGATGGAGTCAGGAGCTGTTCAACAGAACTCCTCAGCAAATAGTCTGATTGAGTTGAAACTTGGAACTCAGCATGTCGGTCAAGTTCCGACTGCAATGTAATAATATGGTGACAGCTAGCTGATCTGAGAATGGAGTCAGGACCTGTTTAATGGAACTTCTCAGTGAATAACAGTGGAACATCCATGTTTGTGCTCATTTTATTCATCTCACCCTTAGCCTTACCCAGAAACAGTTTGTATTGAAGTCGGTTTTTTTTTAATTTTAAATTTAGCCACTTGTTACTTTATTCAAAAACTGTTTTTAAAATATAGACTTTAGTAAGACTTCGTCTAAGTGTTTAGACATTAGCCTATTTCAAGTACTTACATAGGTATCTAGGAAAAAGTCCCGTTTGTACCACCGCATTTTCAACAAAAATACGATAAAATGATAAAATGAGGTAATTATCAGTAATTTCCTTATCTGGTAATTTGAATAGACAATGGGGGTGGCAGATGTTCCCTTATGTCACCGGGGCGCGGGCGATATGATCTGCGCACGCGCACTCGTTTACTGATTAAGGGCAAGGAATTCACAAAATTATTTGGTAGGTGTTACCATAGCTTTATAGATCATTTTGTTAGGTTGACACCAGACTGAACCATGGTTATAACCCGATATCCATCGGAAATCGTCTGAAAGAGACCCAAAAGCTTATAATGATGATGATTATGATGAACCATAGATAATAAGGTTAGCTAATACCCAAAAGATGTTTGTTGTTCTGCCTTTTCATCGAATTGTTAGCGAAAAAACATTTTTCAAACTCTACCGATTAACTGCTTACTGAAAATTCTTCTACATTACATACCTCTTAGTAAAAAATAATGCCGTTAACGGTAACAGATAATTTAAATAATAATTAACAATAATTTTTCCAATTCGTCATCATAAACAGAAACGTATAATATAAGTTATATATAACACATTATTATATCCCGATGTCCCACTGTGTGTCCCGAATGTGCAACATTGTAAATGTTCGGGACAAGGTGATGATGATGATAAGCCACGTATGGTGACAATGTCACCACTATCTGAACATATCTGACAGTGACATCAACATCAACATTTCACTGGACTAAGGGCCAGTGGTTTTGCACATTTATGGCCTTTATATTCTTGAACACTGGTTAAATAATGCTCAAGATTCGCCCTGTCTCTATTTGACACTATCTAACAAAAAAGGATGGCAATTGTTTTGCACGGTTTTTCAATTTAACCAGAATTTTACTTGTAGAGCGGTTATTGTGGTGCAAATAAACGTCTTCCAACGCCTGAAACTTCATAAAATAACAAAGAACCATCTCAATCACGTCAGTTTTCAAACAAACACAAAAACTGCATCAAAATCTAAGAGCTATTCGGCAGCCACAGACACTTAGATCCTTACAAAGTGCCTTACACACAAAAAATTTTACCCCTATTTTTCTTCGGGGGTTAAAAATTTGTAATGGTGTTCATCATCATCATCAGCTTTTAGTGACCCACTGCTGGCCATAAGCTTCCTTCCCTACCCGCTAAAACTTGTATTCTGAGCCTTTTGCATCCAGGTCTTACCCTGTACGGCAACCATGTTGCCTTCCTTTCAACCGTCAAGGATCTTCCAACTTCTAACCTCTGCGAAGCCCGTCGTACGCTTTGGCTTGAAAGAAGCCCCCCTCCAGCTAATTATATACAGCCCGCCGAAGAGCTTCCTCCAGGGGATGAACTACCGTGGTTCACTTGGAAGTCGCTCAACCGTCTCCGCACACAAGTGGGCCGCTGCAAGCTCAATTTGAGCAAGTGAGGGTTTAGCAAGGAGTCAACGACGCGCTGTGAATGTGGCATTGATCCCCAGTCCATGCCACATTTGCTGGCCTGCCCATTGTGCCCTAACACCTGCACTACGAGGGATCTCTGTACGGCCACTGAAAACGCAATAGCTGTGGCAAAGTATTGGGAGCGTAAGCTCTAGGGATATTTGTATCTTCGACACGACGAAGAAGATCTGGCAGGTGGTCTGCCAAGAGGTCTAGTATATTTCCGGGGGCCACCATTCAGTCAAGGCCTTACTTAATGCGTAATGGGGTTAGTCTGAACAAAGTTGCTAATAGTGATAGAGTACACAGTCATTAGTTAGTCGAATATTACAGGATATAACTGACTTTTCTACACCGGAAGACAGAACGAAGATAGCTATGTAAATGTACACGTAAACCATGAAATTCCACAAAACAAAAAGCGTTAACAAAACGCCTGTTTGCGCCTACAAATCTAAGCCGAAGTGTTATCGAAACAATCAACGTAGAACCAAGTTACGTAATGCAGTTACGTTCACCGTAGTTTTATAAAACATTTTTATTTATTTTCATAAATTTATACTTATATGTTGTATTGTATTGTATTTAACCTATACTGTCCCACTGCTGGGCAAAGGTCTCCCCTCGAGGTTTCCACTCTTTTCGATCCAAAGCCAATTCCCTCCACTGGTCACTGAAGTTGTCCAGCTCGTCTCGCCATCGCTTGCGTTGTCTGCCACCACTACATGACAGCCTGAAAAATAGAGATGACAACTTTTGAACAAACGTTTGTAGAAAATTTCCTGAAAGAAATAGACCTACTGGCTTACTAGTCCGCCTTGTCATCCAGATATATTGTTGCTACGTATTTCAACTGCAACAATAACTTGGCAGCCTGTTACGTGTGGTTACCGACATAGTGACTGCGTTTCCTAATAAACACTGCATTGTATGTAGATTCAGTAATTCTGGTTTACTTGCATAGATGGTAATTCACGATGAAGTTTATTTGGAACTGTTTGTATAAATTAGATGCTATTTGCTGAATTATGGCTTTGTGGAGAGATAAATGAAATAAGGAACTTACAACTTGATTCCCAAGGCCTGATACACTTCAGGTCGGGGGTAGAAAGAGGTAGATACGTCGAAAACCTAGGTACGTACTGTCGGTAGTCTACTGTCTACTGACAGAGTTTTTTGACTCGAATGTTTTCAACATGGCTTAAAAGTTTTCAAGCAACGATCAACAATTTAGTGGATAAAATATGTTACTCATTCATACCAGTAATCCCATTTAGACTCATTCTAATAAGTTTTACTTTTTGATTTGATTACTTTATGATTCTGTGATTCATCATCATTTCCTTGCCTTTTTCCTACTAGGT
This sequence comes from Camptogramma bilineatum, assembly GCA_958496255.1. Taxonomy (NCBI): domain Eukaryota; kingdom Metazoa; phylum Arthropoda; class Insecta; order Lepidoptera; family Geometridae; genus Camptogramma; species Camptogramma bilineatum. The sequence continues at coordinate 3,355,150 of OY292471.1, read as the reverse complement.
GGGGTCGGCACAACATGTTCTCCTCTTCCATTCCCTCCTATCACTCGTCATCTCAGTAGTCACTCCTTTCACACGCATGTCTTCTCTCTCACAATCCATCCACCTTTTCTTTGGCTGTCCTCTACCTATGTATCCTTCCACATTCTTATCCAACACTTTCCTTGTAATATGACTTTCTTCCCTCCGCATAACATACCTATTAAGTACCACATAAGATTCTGTGATTATAAATAGTATAAAGTTGCTTATAAGTTAAATAATATTTTTTTACTGTAACACACAGCCTTATATTAAATTCTTAATAAATAATTACATAACTGCAAACGAAAGGGAGTTTCTACAAATAAGCATGAAACGATATCGTCGACCATGATGCCCTGTCATGCTAATTAAAAGGTATTGTCCCACTCTTGACCAGGTGAAGAACTCTAAGTAAAGGGTCGAATTTGAACTGACAGATGGTCAAAAGGATGAACCAAATAGGTAGGTACCTACCTAACATATACACCACTCAACTTGAACACTGGTTAAACTGAAAACTGGTTGGAGCATTGGCTCAAGATTCGCCCTGTCTCTATTTGTCACTATCTAACAAAAAAGGATGGTAATAGTTTGAACGGTATTTCAATTTTGACAGAAGTTGTGAGGAGAGGTAGAGTGGTAAGAATCAAATTATTTTTGCTGAAACGGGTGCATCAATTGTTTTGATCATTATGATCATTGGTCAAGCGTATAATTCGTCATCACGAGTCATCACAATGTCCCATGATGGGACAAATATGAGTGGACGCGTGCGCTTGTAATTAATTCAAATGTACCCGCCAGGTGGCGTGGCAGATGGGTTGATTTACATCTGATACACCACCGCACACTCCACCTAAAATGGTAATTTATATTACTTTAGGGTTTATAACAACATTTTTGGTTGTTTTTTTATACTGTCCTAAACATCACGGTTTCTCTCAATATCCTTTACGTACCCTAAACAACTTTGTAAAACGTCACGACACGACTATAGGTTCCTTTATGGGTCTCAAATCTTCAGATAATGAGGTGGACGCCTTTCTGTGACAATGTAGATGTGTGGATGGACAATGCCGGGACAAGCACATTTCGGAAAACGACGGATGTCGTGTGTATTTTGCATGTCTGCATACCTTTTTTATGTTGTTTTTTTAGTTAGGTACCTCCGTAAGTCTCTACCTATAAGTATACTCTACCCATTATATTATTATTAGGTTGGTTGGTACCTACGTTATCTCATCTATGATATTTATATTATTGTTTTTTGTGTCCTCTGCATTTGCCTTTGTTTCAAGTTAATCTGTAAACATCTACACTTTGCATTGTGACAAATAAATATGTATTTTCTTTCTTTCTTTAAAATTCAAGATCTTTTGAAGCATCACAGCTCATCATCATCATCCACCACCTGACTTCACAGTTACCTGAGGCGCGATTCAGACCTCGGCTAGCATTCCGAATTCCGAAAGTGGCGATTCATCGCTGAAAATACGTCAAATTTCCGAAGAAAATCATCGAATCGGATGCATTTTCATAGCCCCTCCAGACTCTCGAGAGAAGGCTCGGCGAGAAGTCTCGCCGAGACTTCTCGAAGAACAAACAAACTATCCACACTCTCAATTTTTCTCAGTCGTGATGTTTGAAATCCTTTGTCTCGGCCAAAAATACCGACACCGATCGGAGAACAGGCGAGCCCGAGAACGAGAAGGCGAGAAGCTCCTCACACTCACGCTTCTCGGGTGTTCTCGGGGGTTCTCGCCGAGAGTCTGGAGGCCCTATCAGAAGTCTGAATCGCACTGCTGGTATATTACAAGCTTGTTTAGTTTGAGTTTCAATTTCGCATGTAAAAGTTCAACCAGCAATAGATTGGTAGTCTCATTGCGTAAGAAGAATGTGTTTCCTCCAGTCGAATTCCACGCTATATTTTATGATTTCTTCACGTACAGTTACATATTGACCACATGATTTTATTACCGGTCCAAATCTAAGTTTACGACCATGTTCATTAAACATGACAGTCATTGTACGTTTGGACCACAGAAGTGGTTTGGACATGCAAGCCCTTAAAACTATATACGCCACAAGTTGTTTTTCGTCACCATTTAGTAAGGCGATGATCTGTAAAAATGGATTGGTGACCAATACTGGCATTTTAACTGAGCGCTTTCGTGCTACGAAACAAAGAGGTTTTTCGGTCCTGGCTATAAAGTTACGCCATGACGAAGGTTTTTAGGCGGCTTAAAAACTATGCCATCATTATTGGCTTGTATTAGTTTTTACATAAGCTTATAAGTACATAAATTATGATTAATGAGTTAACATCGATAAATTACACTTTAAAACGGAATGTAACATATTTCATTGATCTGATTGGGCTATTTATTAACACTTTGATTTATTAAGTTTTTTAAGCATACAAGTAATTATAGGCTATGCTAAACACCTTGAGGGTAAGTATACCACAGACCAGGTGCTCACTTAATTGGAAAAAAGCCAATTTAAGGGTCAGCCCTTCGAACGGTGTCTTTTACCGTAATGAAGACGCAGCTTTATATAGAGCTATAAACCTATTTGAGAGGGGAGAGTGTATTTTTTTTTAATAAAATAGGCTAGAACATAAAGAAGCTAGAACATAAAGAAGCTAGAAATAAATATAAAATTACTTATTTTTACTATAAAGGAAACTCAAATGTGAAAAGACACATTATTTCATACTTGTGTTACAAGGGCGAGTGTATTGTATGTATTACCTCTAAAGGACAAGACAAAGATTACAAAATGAAAGTACTTACTTACTTAATTTTCTTTTTTGAAAAATAAAAATAAAACAGAATATACCCGGGTACGATAAACATCTAGGTACTTTTTTTTAAATCGTAAACTTTGTGTCCGGCGCGTTGATGTCTTTTGTATAGAAAAACAGTAAAAGAAATATTATGCTTTTCTGATAGGCTAGTCATTCAATACATCTACCGGTAATTAAATTATCTGTATATTCTTATTTTAAGTCTTTCAGAGTCTTTTGAATCTGTTGATTCGATTAAAATAAACATTTTACTAATTTTAACTATTTTTAAATTGACCTTTGGTTGGCCACAATCTCGCCTGATGGTACCTAAGCGATGATGTGGCCAACGATATTATTTCTAGATTTCGTAATTGCCTGGAACCGTTTTTACTTGCCAATTCTACAACTTTCATAGGTTCTTAAACCCTAAACAGATGTCCAAGAAACAGTAAGGATTCCACCTGGTGGTGCTACCCTTTGTCTTAGATTAGGCCCGATAGGCCCAATTATAGGCCCAATTATAGGCCTCCAACGATACCGTGAAAATTATCATTAGACTTTTGTGGCTTTAATTTTTGATGTCCGTGAAATAAGGACAATGCTTGGGGTGACTTATTTTGTTATTTGCATTTAAATGAGTCGAGTTTGTTCTGTTATTTTTAGTGCATCTGTTATACTTACTAATTATAAATAATTTACTATTTCAAAATTTCTTCACTTTTGGCTCGCGATGCGGCAATCCGGTGATGCTACGGAGTTGATCTAATGAGTGTTGGTCCTTAGTTCCATACAAAGAATACCTAACCGCACAAGGAGATGCGGTGAGTTGCGGGTGCGGATTGACGTAATCGGCTATTACCTTTTCTCTCCGTCTTACCCTAATGAAGATTCTCAAGATAATTTCCATATTTTTTACCTATATTTAAACGGAATAATTTATACATTATTCCTCTATTTTATTTATACAAATAGAGGAATTAGGGGTCAACCAATGTGTCATACTGTCAAACCGCATTGACAGACCGCTGCGCCTGCGCATCCCTCGCGGACGATGCGTTAAATTTATACAACAGTTGCAAATTAGGCTTGTGGCCGTGTGTTTGTTCGTGGTAATTCCGGTGGCTTACCTTTATACAGCCTTTAGTAGGTACAATTAATAGGTAAAATACATACCTTTAGTATAATATACTTTTAAAGATTGGTCTTGAGGTTCATGTCCATAAAAGATTTAGAAACACGAGCGTTTTTGGTCAAAGTGGTGCAGAAAAACATCGATACAACAGTCGCAAACCAGGGTGGTGGCCTGGAGCGTCTTTGGCTAAAACAACAAAAAAAAAACAACAAAAAAACAACAACAACAAAAAAAAAAGAAGAAAAACAACGCATGGAAACTTGCAGCTAGATTAGCTATATTTACAAGTTCACAGAGACTCAGCTGCTCACATAACATCCACTCAAATCCTCAAGTATCGAAGATTAGTTTGAGTTTATCTAGAGCAGTGGCTCCTAACCTTTTTAACCTTGTTACCCCTATGACATGTCAATGAAACAGATTTTACCCCCGGTTAACTTTCAGCGACCGCACAATGTTTTCGCTGTATTTTGTGAAAAAGATCTCGTTTTTTTCTATTAGTCCTGTAAAAAAGCTATTTTACCCCCGGAGGGGTAATTACCCCCAGGTTCGGAACCACTGATCTAGAGGGTTTAGACAGGGGCTTATGTTTGGCATAATTATGCTGGCATATCAAGTGCATGCTTTCTAAGTGCTGTAGTGAAATTACTTCCAATTGGATAACTAGTGCCCCCTAGCGGCCACCCACTGTGTTGAAACTAATACTGAGTGGCGCCATCTGTTCGTCTCCCAAGTCATTGCGTACTTAAGAACCTTTGGGACTTAAGACGGGACCTTTCTTGATGGGAACGACTTGTGTCTGTAGTTTCTCCTTTCTACGGTAGGGGGAGAATAAAAGCCATAACAAAACATGATTAAGGCTCTATCTTTAAGGCACGGTAGACTTTCTCTATATAGGCATTTAAGATCCTTTGAAGATGTCTAAGGGGTAGTCAGAGGCACTTCCAAATAAGTACATATTGTGTACCTACATGCCCACATTTTGCAGAAGTTAGCATTTCATCGGTCATATCACACCTCGCCTTGTAAAAGATTATAAACATTGTAATAAGTAAGGATAAAAGATTGTGCAAATATAGAAAAAAATACCTTATAATATTTGACCATGTTGCCCTAGTAGCTAGGGTACCTATTGCGGAAATAAATCACTTTTTAATTTTTTATAGACGCGACGACACGAACAGCTTTCTACCGCAGATACCTTTCTTTTTGCATAATTAAGATCAGATGAAATCAAATAAGCTATTTTTTTAAATTCGAGATGCTAGCTAATTATTTTTTCAACATTTAAACATGACAGATTATTAGCTCATAACTCTTTCGTACCTGGAGTCAGGGACCTCTAAAGATGCTCTCGATAAAGAATAAAAGGAACAATTTTCCATTATGTTAACCCTAGATCCAAAATATGCCAGATGCATTCAAAGTGAATCAACAATAGCCAATCAGAGCCCACTCATCACTCATCCACGCATTCTACATTCAAAAATACTGCATTCAAAATTTCAAACCCCTATTCGAAATTCAAAATGCAATTACAGTATTGTTGTTGACTTCACAAAATGGGGGTCATTTGACTTTTACTACGCGTATGTAAATATTTACAAAAAGGTGTAATTTGACAATGGTTCTTAATTTTGTAAAATAAAAGATAAAATCTTGTTTGAACTGATAAACGTGGCACGCGTAAGATGATAAGGGACATAATTATGCAGCCCGTAATCTAAAACAAACTATCCATTAGAAACAAAAAAGCTCTCAAGGTAGCTTTTCAGTGCCTTACATTTTTAAATAGCAAGTAAATTGTAAGCATATTGTTAACTTCATACAGGCTAAAAGAATAATAAGGTAGACAGAATTCAAATAATCCTATAGTACCTAGATGCATAGTTCTGTGTTATTTACTTATTAGGAAAATTAAGCTTGAAAGCTCATTGTTTTCTGTGACTGACTGTACTACTGTTTATGCATTGTTTTTTATATTCATGTGAACAATTAATTTAAAAACTAGCATCTGGCATAAGTATATAAGTAGGTAAGTACCTACCTTTTCGGGCTAATAACTAGGTTTACTTTTTGAATTTTTAGCTTGTTCGATTCCCGTGTGAGGTAAGCGAATTTTAGAAAATCTTTGAATGCGGTTTTGTTTCTTCTTAAAATTAAAGGAATGCTTCCTTTAAGTAAAATTAATAATCTATCTTCAGGATTTATAAAGGTTTCCCTACAGTGCCGGGTGCCCATTGAAAAAAAAAAAAAAACCACTTTCGTAACTGGTTATGAAAAGTTACGAAAATGAACCAAAGGGATTTTTTCCACCCTGTATACCTACTTACCTACCAACTTATACTTTATTACCTAAACATAATCTGCATGTAGTAAGGTTTGTTACCCTGTCGTGCTGAGAGCATCCATGATGGCATTCCGATGATGAGTGGGATACCAGAGGTGACTCATCATGGGAGATGCGATGATTCCCTGTGACTCAACCCTTCCGGTTTAGGGTTCCACACAGTGATATTAAAACGTAGGTATATGCAGAGATTCTCTAAATCCATAATAAAACAAGAGTTAATAATTTAAATCTTAGACCACAATGAAGTTTCAAGCGAATTTATTTATTTTTCGAACATTGTTACTTATAGTAGATAGGTAGGTAGGGGAACCTGTTGAACCTCGGCCACACGATCTTATTTAATTTTTTTTGTCTATAAAGATTGGAATTAGGTTTACCAAATATGGACACATGTAAAGATACACTATTTGACTACATATTTATGAAATAAATTTTGTATTTTTAATGATACTTTAGAAGATAAAGAGATTTGAACAAAAAATGGGAAATTGTCGAAGGTACAACACACCAGATATACCTTGGTCACTGCAAGATGTACCTTGACCTTACCAGTCTTTTTTCATGAAAATATCATGTTATCGAATCAATTATCACTTTATTTTTAAATTAATGGAAAGAACATTTATAAGGTATATACTTTAGATAAAAAATAATAATAATTTACATTTTTATCTTAAGTTATGCTAAAATAATCAAAATAACAATAAGTCCTAAAAAATTCTGTGATCTTAAGATCATTATCGCGTCCTATTATAATAATTTATCAACAAAAATCCAAATACTTAACAGCTTTTAGGACAAGATAGACTTCTCTCTTTGTATGAACCTTCTTCGGTGTTTTTTTTTTTCTGTTTGATATCTTGATACAAATTTGTACGTGAGCCCCTGTCCAAAGTACAGAGCAAATATGGTGGCAAAGGTACAACATTGCCTCATTTTAAATTAACGAATTTTTAAAATGCACTTTGAGTTCGATTTGGGTCGATATTTCTATGCCTATCTAAAGTCCATTTCACCTATATTTGATTGCACGAAATGGTTATCTTGTAAGTATGTACTGTTATATATAAATTAACTTAAAGTGAAGTTAAAAATACCCTCTTTTTGAGCACTTTTTTATATTTTTAATTTGCACGCCTCACTCACTCCACGCTGGTTTTTCGATTCTAGCTTCATGTTGGTGTTGACCAATGACGATTATAATGCCACAGACAAAAACAAAAAAACTCGCACAGATTACGAGATAAGCCTTGGTGGCCGAGGGATATCAATGGACGAGGTTCAACAGGTTCCCCTACTTACTTTTTTACTTATTTATAAGTAACCTCATGCTTCTAGCAAATAAATCAATTCATTTCATTTAAAAAAAACGATATAAGTAGGTACCTAAGTAATCATATTGCCTAGTTTACCCACCTCTTTAAAAACCTGCAATAAAGTAGACGAATTTCAGAATAAGTAAAACAGTTTTGTCTTTATTAAAGTGATTTTTAAATAGGTACCTACTTAATGTCTCTGAAATGGGTGGAGGCCTTTGCCCAGCAGTGGGATATAGATGGCTCATAATAATAATAATAATAAGTTGTAGTTTTTCAAATCTGTAATACTTAGTCCTGCACAGACCGGGGTCTGCCAAGCATTTTTTTAATTTTATACAGGGTAGTCGCCGGGATGTGTGTCCATCACAAAAGATCAAAGTTGTCAAAAGGGCCTCTGTGTGTTGGCTTCGGCTCCATGCATGCCTGTCAAAGATCCGGGACTTCATAGTCCCAAGATGTTCAAATTGTCATACAAAATAATAGGTAAGTAATAATAATGTCTCTATTTCGGTAACAGAACCCTAAAAGTAAGCTTGAGTGGTCCCGATAATTTTTCAAAAGCGTGCACCACGCAACCGAGTGGTAGATGCTCCTAAATTCAAGTCTCGAGGCTTCAGGAAGTCATTTATTTGGGCCCGTGGATTCCACGACATGTCAGGACATGCTGAGGCTGATTCGTTTATTTGGGACCCTAAATTGGGCTTGGACGAGACAAATTCGCATTTTTATGGGACTTGCTGTTCTTAATTTAAGGTTTGGAGTTTTTACGAAGAGATTTAGGTACTGAACCTAATTTTTTTTGTTTTAGGATGCATTAATTGTTCTCTTGAAAGCTATAAGTATTTAATTACAGTAATTTACGTTGATTTTAATGATGATTATGGGAGAGGAGCTTACAATTTTTTAAGCTTTATTTTATTCATTTTTAAAAAAGTTTATCTACGTGGTAAGTACTTACTTAGTATAGATTGATTCCTAATTGATATGGGGGCAAAATAATATTTTGACGGCGAGGGCGCTTTTTTGAATCCAGAGCGAAGTGAAGGATTCTAGAGTAGAATCCCGAGCGTCAGTCTTGTGGTTCCCATAGCACAAGTTCTGCCTAGCTTGGGGCTACATGATGCTGTGTGAAATGTCCAGCATTATTTAATTATTTATTTTTATCAACAGCTTAATCGTGACTACCGCTTAAAAAACATGAAATTGCTTTTTGTATCAAAATGTGGCATTTGCTGACATGAAAGCAGTCTTTCCCTAATGAAACTATACTTATTTATAAATTCATAAATTTAAAACAAAAAAATAATTTAAATTTTTGACCAATTTTCACGAATTTCTCAAATATTAATGAGGTCGGGGGCCGGGGGCACCTCTAAATATATTAAGTGTCAAATAAAATTTTGTGTGTAAGTACATTTGTGAGTTAGAAGAGCAACTTTTTACAGGTAAGTACCTACCTATTCCAAAATGATTACGAGATAAATAAAAATTCGCTCCACCCATACGCATACAGGGTGGAAAAATGAATGGGCCCTGGAGGGAAACTATTTAAATCCTTAAAATACAGTATTTTACTTAGAGGAAATATTCCTTTATTTTTAAAAAGAAACATAACTGAAATAAAATATAGGTAAGTAAGTATTCAGTTTCTTGATAGATTCTGCAGGGTATCACACTAATATCATAAATGCGAAAGTTTGGATGACTGGATTATGTTTGTTCCTCTATAACTCGACAACCACTGAACCGATTTGGCTGTTTAAAACATAGATAGATAATGACCGGGAATAGGACATGGGCTACTTTTTATCCGGGTACCACGCGAGCGAAGCCGCGGGCGGAAGCTAGTATGCAAATAAAAACATCATTGGTTCTTACGAAATAAATTATATTTCTATAAAATATTTTACAAAGCGTATTCAACATTGGTTAGGTCCTTTCAATTGGCGTGAGATCTCATTTACCCGACTGTGGCATAGCCAAAGGAGGGTTACAATGTCACTTATACTACGCACTACAGCGTTCAGTTAATCTTAGGTTGCCTTCGGACGAGGAATATAATATTTTTTTAATCTAAGACCACATTTTCTGCGAAAAAAAAACGTCGTGGCAACCTCTTGAAACTTTTAACTAAGTAAATTTATTTATTAAAAAATAAAACCATACCAACCCATATCTTCTTTGAAGATATCAATAATAAAATCAGCTCGTATGAGGCCTTTAGATTAACACTCTAGCTTTTCACATGCACACGGTCTAAACGGCACCAATCTGTTTGATCTACGTTCAAACTTAGCAGTATTATTGATTCTGATCAATCGTTGAAGTTAAGCAACTTTGTGCTGGGCACTTACGTGCTTCGGAGGGCACGTTAAATTGTCGATCCCGGCTTTTTAGTCGTTAAGCCATGACGGAAGCCTAAAACTCAGTCACCAGAGTTGGCCATCATTGCTCATACGAACTTAGTTACTTTTTATTCTAATCAATTTTTTTTTTAATAAAATTGACAGGCTAATGTCCTGAACCGATTGAGCAGGGAACACAATATAGATTCTTGGTGACAATGATCATCATCCCCTCGATTCTACTAAAACACTTTTTATCAACCCAAGCAAAACGTCTACTGTTCCGTTTTGTTTCATAATCTACTAATGACAAATGAGGTTAGGTTTACTTTGTTGTGATGACGATTTCAAACAAAATTACCAATAAAGTTTAGCAAATTACTGTCATTTTGGAGAACGAAACAAAACGTAACGGCAATGATACTTGAATTGTTGTAAAATAGAGGAATTGAGGCCCTGATAATGGAGCCAGGAGCCTGTCAACGGATATCCTCAGTGAATAACAGTAAAGTTTGATTCACGTTACACCGGGCCGGGCCCCGGCTGGGGCCTAATGTGTGGTGTAACGTGAATCAACCCTAAAACACCCATGTTTAGATAGATACATTTGAATCAGCTTGCGATTAGGTATATATATGAAATTAATATACTTAATTATTATTAATAGCTTGTTGTCTTGAACATTTTTCAACTGCAAAAGTTACGAATCAAATGTACATTCTTAATTTACAATAATACTATAACTAACAATTTATAATATAGATCAGACAAGGAATTACTTAACGACCTTTTGAGTCTTTACGTGTGCATGAGAAAAGGTATTTTGACTTATTAAGACTTAAATTCTAACTAACAATAATTACTAAGCCTACGGACAGATTATTAGGAAGCTGGCGTTATAATTTAGGAGACTTTTGATTATCTTTAAGCATTTTGCAATTTTCTTTAATATTAAGTATTAAATAACAACACAACAATATTATTTCCATATTAATGGAAAATAAGTGCTTAGATTACAATCATCAGTGATGAACTGATGACTCATCACAAAAAAATTAGTGATTAGGTATTAAAAACTTTTTTAATTTTTTTTCTAATAAGTAGGTAGGGTCAGGGAGGGTACGGTGACTCAGGAGACAACAGTGGCTCACACGTGTTTTGACTAAAACGGCGTGCTTTACATGGCTATCTCTGTCACACAATTGAAGCGTGTGTACCCCAAATGTGTTCAAACCAATCAGACGGCGGATCGAGCACAGTACCGAGGTGTCACCGCATTTCTTAGTTTTCGCGCCTACAAAATTACTTTTAAGGTAAGTTTCTTTTGTTTGTCAAACCTTAGTTTATCGTAATTTGTGGTGACCATTATGTTTGCCGTATAGTAGATATTGTAGAAGTCTTATTTGTGTAGTTCTTTGATGTGTTTGTTAGCTGATTTGATTGTCGTCATTGAATATTTTCAAAACGGCGTAGTTGCGAACAGTGACTCAATTTTAAAAAGTACACAGTGACTCATGAGTCTCTGTGTATTGGTGCAGCGTAAAGACCTAAAATAAATTACTTTAGCACTCTTTATTTCTATTTTTATTTTTTCATCAATAGAATGCCACGGCCACTGACTACCACGACGAGAAAAATAGGAAATACTCCTGCTGAAAGAATAAAAGACGGGATAAGGTTGATCTCAGTAATAATGATTTTAGGTTGAAATGAACAATATCTTGAGACTAGAATAATTCTTCTTTATTTCTAATAAAAAATGAATGATAAATAATTAACGTTTTTTTCATTTATTAATACTAATTACCACTACTGAATCACTGAGCCACTCTGTACACCTGGTGGTACACAGTTGCTCAATTCTCACTTTTTGATTTTTGGTTTGTAATTTTGTTTTAGCAGAATTTAATGAAAATATAATGATGCCATATTAAACTAGGATAGTTTAGCAACAGTATGTGCAAATTTCAGGATAATCCTTTGAGTTCTTCTACATTTTAGAGCCCTCTGAAAAAATCCGAGCCAACCTAGCCTCCCTGACCCTACCTACTTTGTGTATTTTTGTAGGTACCTTATTTAGTAGGTACTTACAAATTTTGCGTTACAAAAATCATAATTAGGTATGAGTTATAAAGACTTGTTACAAAAATTAAACAAATAAGTATTTCAGAATAACTAAAAATGTTTAAGAAATTTTTTATAATTAATTGATTAAGAAAAATGAAAAAGGAGTTCTTTGGAACTCTTAATGTTAATGATTAATATAGCCTCAAATACATAAATCAAACCAAAATTTAAGAAAGTTTAAATACATAAACACAGGAACACGAGGCGTAGAATATAATGTTAAATAATATTTTTAATAATTTACAAAACATTTTCTATACAATAAAACTACAAGCTCTAAAGGCTACTTTACACATGAATAACATCGCAAGAGTGACGTTGCAACGCAACGACATAACGACGTTTATTCACAATAGCTTTTTTTTAATTTTCTTTGTCACTCGATGCCGAATCCGCATGCTTTCTAAGCGTCCAATAATCTGTAAAAAAAGAAAAAAAAACGTTATTATTTTGCAACGAACATTTTAAAAACTAAAACGTATTAAAATTTACTAAATAAAACGTGTATATTCAAAAGAATATTGCGCTTTCTAGACCTCCACAGATAAAAATCAAATAAAGATTAAAACCGGATGAGGTAAACCATAAAATGTATTGGTACAATGGAATCAAATTACTATAAAATGTTTTATATTTCAGTCTCGTATGTTATGATAAAGTGTTATTTTACTTCATTTACTATAAAATTAATTATAATTCTCAAGAAATCCATTATATTTTATAGTAAAACAGCTTATAATGTTCAAGTGTAATGTTGGTTTCTTTCAACAATTTATTTTTTAATTGGATAGATAGTGTTGAAGATATAATATCTTACAAACGTAAAACTACAATACCTCCTTCAGAGGATTGTAAAAAATTAAATAGGTACCATTGTCCGTCGGAATCAGGAATCTTTTAAATCATTGAGACAAGAGGCAATAAATTGTACAAGTCCATTAAGCTTTACTACATCGGATGGAACCCTGCACAATGCTGATGATTGAAAGCACTGACTAAATATCGCTAAATCCAATACCTTTTATTTTATCCACGCTAAAGACCAAAACCGCATAAAATTGAAAATGACATTTTATTATTTTTATCTTGCTTTTTGCTTTTCTTTTCCAGGTTTTTTTTAGCTAGAAAACTAGAAAGTCACAATCAAAATGTATCTTAACTAATTCTAACACCGCAACTACAAACATTCCAATATTACTAAACAATTTTAATTTTATAAAATATAAATGTCACTCAGGCTGTTTGGTTTTTCATGTGAACGAAATAAAAGCTATCTGATTTGGTAAACGTACTTCCTTCAGTGACAATGCAATATTATGGTAACAGCGAGCTGATCCGATGATGAAGTCAGGCTGGTGCTCTACAGCTCCACTAGGAGTTCTATTGTACCTACGTAAAACAGAACTCCTCAGTGAATAGGATGAAAATACCCGTGTTTAGACTCCTTTGGATCAGCTCGGGGTTACCTACTAAAAGCTTGCGAGTTGAAAATATTTTTTTAACATAAAAACTTATTTTGACCTTTTTTTTTAATTAAACAAGCGGAGTCAAGAGCCAACTATAGTCTCCAATATCTCCGACCGCTAATTAAAAGTGTAAAAACAGCAAGAGATCTAACTCGATTCAGGACCGGTTCGGCTGTGTGCCTGACACGGGGGAAAAAATAAAAAAAAACATTACGGACGTATTTATTGAGCTGGGCTTGCTACCTGAGTTACGCGGGCCGACATTGTAAAACTTGTAGGGTTTTGTGCATACGCACTTGACTATAAAAATAAAAAATATCTTGATGGAACGAATTTAACCAATTTAAAACTAGAATAAAAGTCCGCCAGTTGAGTTGTCTCAAGCATTGATTTTTTGACAGTTCTTGATGATTAATCTATTAAGACATGATTAGAAGATATAAAAAATGAAAAAAATATACTTAATAATCAAATCAAATAATATAATAATGTAAGGAGTTTTAATAATTTAAACGTTTAATTAGACTTGTGTTTACATTTAGCAGTTGACGTTGTAGACATTATCCCGGCTAAATTAATTTTGTATACAAAGTGACTTGTTTTTGTAAGTGTAACTTGGGTGTAACGTGGTAAGAGATTTCTTGTAGAGCTCAATTTTGTAGTTTTTTAACAAATAAAGTTATCTATTCTTCTTTAAAAATAATGTATAATATAATATTTTGACGAATTAGTTTTCAGATTAAATTAAGACACCTTTCTTCATTATTGTTATACTATTTTCATTGCAGATCAAAAATAGAAAAAAAAATCACAAAAACTAAGCAGGTAAAATTATTTGTAATGGCTAAAACAATTGTGTAGTTTATGTTTGCTACTGTGCAATTTGCATTATCAGTGTAAATAGGCCTTTATTTTTTGGTTCACGGTTTTCGTTTTAACAATGGTCCCATGTGGCTTACCTCTGTTTTCGTTTATGGACTTTATTTTACATAAAATAAATGATTTAAATACGACAGTAAGTTGGACTCCAAAAAACGCCGTAAAATTGTCTTTAGTTCTGAGAAAAATTCGTTATTTGCAAGTGGTCAACTTTGACTGACATTATCGTCAGATTGAAATGGATTTTTTATAAGAAATATACAGGGTGGAAAAAATGAATGGGCCCTCCTGGAGGGAAACTACTTTAAATCCTTAAGATACAGTATTTCACTAAAAGGAAACATTCCTTTATTATTAAAAAGAAACATAATTATCTGCATTCAAAGATTTTCTAAAATTCGCTTGCTTCACCCAGGAATTGAACCAGCTAAAAATTCAAATTCAGATTAGAAATAGAAAAATATTTATTTTCGTCCATTTTTCCCAACGAGTCACACTTGTGTAACAGTGTTACTCGTTGGAAAAAAAAATCTCAACGAGTCACATTGTGACAGGATCTGGCGTGACTCGGGAACCCACCTCACATTCAAGTAGGTACCTAAGTACATAGAATTTTATAAATTAGATACACACGTGACAGAAAAAAAGGTAGCCCCTCAGCATTTATGCTTCAGCTATAGCAGTACAAAAAATGCTGAAGCGCTGGTTTTCAGTGGCGCCATAAGATATTAAATAAGTAGGCATTAGTATACACCGTTAATTCTGGGTCAGTTTAAAGCCAGCACCCACTGCTTGTATTGCTTAATCGTATTCGTGTCGTTGGTTTAGTTTTTGAATTTGATAAGTATTTCATACGAAACTAAATAGTTGAAAAGATTAACAAAAGTGAGTAAAACACTTGTTATGGTGTCGTAGGCGCGCAGAGCTAATGACCTAGGTATGTATGTATGACTACGACGTAGCATAGACTCTATGCCGTAGCAACAGCTGAGCACAGAGCACGTATCTCCGTGATTTATCCTGCCTATGTTTCGTGATATTATTATTTGCAAAAAAATAGATCTCATATTTATTATTATTTTTGAGTAAGGTTATCGATATAGATTACGTAGGCGCCGGCTTTAAACTGACCAAAAATAAACGGTGTATAAGGGATATGTGAAAAACATAATATGGTGTCATGCCAGACCTTCCTTAAATCAAGTACCTACCTACATTGCACAATATTATACTTTGAAGTCTGCATTCGTATTCTAAGAATAAAGCTACAACCAAACTGAAGCGCGTACGCGTCTAAAGTATGAATGAATGAAAATGCTTTATTGCACACCTTAAAACTACAAAATACAACCAATAATAAAACTAGGAAACAATATACAATGGGCAGCCTTTTCGCTAAGAAGCTATCTCCTCCAGGCAACCTTTGGATGGAGAGGAATCTTCAATAATGAAGATTGGTCGGCAAAAAAAAGTGTAGGTACTTATAATAAGCATAATTATGTCATGCTTAGGTTATTTGCACAGTGTCCTGTTAAGTGTACGCAAAGATTGCCTTCTGACAATATATAAACCATCTCGAATTGGTCGTACCAGCTACCTAGTCATATCAAACGAAAAACTAGTAAAGATGTAAAAGCCTATGTTTTGTTTTAGTATGCTTAGGTAATATCACAAAAACTGAATGTGAAAACTTTGACGTTGTGACTTTCAAGATCCTTTGAATATGTTGAAAGCGGAAGCGATGGACATTCTCAAATACATTGGAACATTCCCATGTACATTAAAATGACGCGTCAGGTGAAGTTTTTCAGTCAGACTATATTGATTGTAGTGCCTTCACATTAACAATGTTTTATAGTAGCGTCCTTAAAATATGAAGTAAATAATTATATAAGGATGGACAAGCATCAACACAATCTCGATGAAACTTGGTAATCGCGTTATCATGTCGATATCGTCACCACAAGTGCATAGGGTCGCAACCTTGCAGCGATGGCGCACGGCGCCGGCGTCTCGTCGCGTCAGTTTACAGATAGCTTTATGCAGAATGCAAGATTCTTGTTTTTGGTTCCGGAGATTTATAATGAGGATTATAATGAATTCGAATTTAGGGTGTCGGGTTTATCTCGACATGGCGTTTTTTAAGATTACCTTTATTTTGTTCATGTTTAATACCAGAACTAAGTTAATCAAAGACAATCATTTAGATACCTTAGTATTGTTTTACTCGTACATAATTTTATTTCACTAGGTACTTTTAAAATAATTTAAATAAATAATAATTGTGAAGAAGTTTTATTTTATCTAAATGCTATTTATAATGGTTGCTCATTATTTTTTCTAAATCTCATTATTAACATTAGTGTAATTTTTATTTTTGGATTTAAAATCTTAATAGAACATGTTTATTTAGCTTAAAATTTAAGTCTGTTTTGTAAGAACAACTAAATGTTTTTAATAAAGGACATGGCCGATTCCTAGAACAATTTTGCCCCACAGATGCCCACAGGAAAGAATGCTTGCGTCATGATCAAATTGGGATTTTTGGGTTTGTTTTTTTATTTTATAGTGAGACTCCATTCATCTTCTTCCTTTTTAAAGTGGGATTTAAAAGATAATCTAATTTAAAGCAGCAGGCTGTGACGCCCAGCATGAACGGATGAACCTAGGAAACTATATTTTTTAGGTTCGTATAGTAAAAGCTTTGCTTACTTTGGGGATAGATGGCGCTGTGGTATTATTATGGACTGGCAGAATTTTAAGTGAACTAGGGTATGGAAAATAAATAAAATAATAAATTAAAATAAAAATTCTTTATTTCAGACTTTCATCCATATATTATTTAACACACGGGAATTTTCACGTGAAAATATTATCATTCATTTATATTATGTTAGTATTAGTAGATAGGCAAAAATCGGTGGCACATTTGAGTGGTAAGTAGGTACAACCGGACAGTCAATGGCAAGTATAGGTTGCCAAGATGGCATGCCTTGACTCCCAAGACTGAATAAGATGAAAGTCAGGCCTGTCGGCTATCGCCTGAAGGAGGCTGTTGCAGCTTGACGCACACAGCTGCTCCCAGTACCTACAATTTAAAGTAAAAAAGAAAAGTACTTAGGAAAAATTAGGAATTTCATCAATAAAATTATCTACACTCATGTGCAGTGATTCTGTACTTACCACCTAAAATAAAATATGATATAAATAAATAAAATAAAAAGCCTTTTATTTCTCTATAATTAACATTTTTTTCTTATCACTAATGCTTATAATCTAAGTAGGTACTAGAGAACCCCTAAGGTGAAGGCCTCCTCCAAAGCCAGCCATCTGTCCCTGTCTTGTGCTGCTCGGAGCCAGTTTGGTCCAGCAGTTTTCTTGATGTCGTCGTCCCAGCGAGCGTATGGTCTTCCTATGCAGCGTCGACCTCTTGGACCCTCCCAATTCGTAACTCTCCTAGTCCATCTTCCATCGTGTAGACGGGCTACATGTCCAGCCCATTTCCATTTTAGTCAGAATGCATATCCCAAGGCGTCAGTACTTTTTGTAATTTTAAATAAAATGTGATAAATCCTCATAAATCACATCACAACACAATCACACAACTGAAACTCAACGAAATTCCTTTTACATCTGTCAAATTCTTGTCCGTCTGTTTTGTTTACTATTTGAGTGTCATGTCAACCGCGAAAAAGAAGGTAGGTCTATCTGATAAAAATATTCTCTGTGATACCTAATAGCCCCTCCAGACTCTCGGCAAGAAACCCCGACAACACCCGAGAAGCGTGAATGTGAGGAGTTTCTCGCCTTCTTGTTCTCGCGCTTCGGTGTCGGTACCTATTTTTGGCCGAGACAAAGGATTTCAAACAGATCACGAGTGAGAAAATTGAGAGTGTGGATAATTTGTTTGTTCTTCGAGAAGTCTCGGTGAAACTTCTCGCCGTGAGTCTGGAGAGGCATTACGGACTGTAGTACCGGAAGTGACTAAAGTTACTAATAAAATAACATAATTATATTCCCACATGGCACGAGATATCTAAGTATTCTGTATGTACCAGTTAATTTTGTGATATTTTATTTAAATAATATTGTTCAGACGCATAGTCTAATTCGATATTCGGCTCTCTGGGGCAGTATTCGGCCAAATCCTTTTTTTATAAGAAATGAAATGTTTTATTGATGATGACTTTTTATTTCACTCTTTTAATAAAATGGTAAAATGAGTTCTCAAGTTTGAAATCCAAGATATCGCATCAGCGGTTTGTTTGTAATCAGAGTTAAAAAAAACTTGAGCGATCGGATTCTATTGTCGGTAAACTTGAGTAACGTTGCTACCGTGAGAAAGCATTTCTTTATTTATTTTAATCAAACTTAGTAAACTCAAGTACCTACTTAAGTATATAAGTGCTAGACAATTTTTATAATTATAGATTTTGTACTTGTTCACGGCACTAATACTTTTTGTTTTTCCATTTGTTCACGAGGAATTTCTGCACCTTATGCAAACCATATTTTTCTAGGAAAATATTTTTCAGAGTTAGTATAAGTAGTTTTTTTAATTTTTTAGGAGTTTTGCCAAGTTACTTGCGGTTTTTTGTTTATAATTAAGTTTGTAAATTTCCTAAAAATATGAGTAAAAAAGCGAAAAATTAAAAGTATCATAATTGAAGGTAAGGTATTGAGATTTTTTCAATTCTTATGAAACTTTCTTAATAAATATAGGTACCAAGTATTTCATAGAAATGTAAATAAAAATGCGAAAACAAGTTTAAGTACTACCTAAAATACTAAGGTGTTTTCGAAAAAAAAATTGTTTACCAACCCATTCAAAATTTTGTTTAGGGACAAACATAGGACTAGATTTAGGTCATCGAACCCGACTAAAACGACGACTTAATCGAAAGATAAAAATCTTACTACACGTACATTTCGCTACGGCCGAGGTTGCTAACCCGTTTGAATAACGGGAACACACATACAAACATACATACACACAGACACAGTAGTGTTGGTAAACAAAGTCGAAATGTTAATTTTAAAACAATTTTGCGTGAATGTCCCACAGATTATACAACAGTTGGTATTGGTCAACTTTCTTTTGGTAGGTATTGAGGTTACAACTTTTTACATAAACTTGTTCTGTGAAACTTTTGAGGACAGTAAATTACTTATACTTACCTTTATAGAGTTTTGGATTACTTATTTATCAGATAGTAATTTAGTAGGTATGTAAGTATAATCTTTAAATATAATAAATAGGCTATAAAAAAACCCTAATAGGTTTTTTAACCAACAAATACCTTACTTTCTATTGCGCTACGTGTCTCAAAAAAATAATAATTAAATAATTTATTTTTTAATTTTTTCAAAGTCCTATTTTATGTATGTAGACATTCCAAATTACTATTTTACATCAAAAACTATTTTACCTTATAATTTAAAAAATATTTTTAGAACATCGCTTGAATTATCCTCTGTATCGATGGCTCTGATCATAGATACAGTTTATTTCTGTTCTCACCGCGGGCAGGCCCGTTTGGTTCCGCATAATAAAATTAACTCCAGTCATTATACATTCTGATTATCTGATAATGTACTTTTTACTAGGATCCCTGCAGCTTCGTTCGGTAGTTGCGATATTCTAAAGAACGAAGACGCAAAATGTTACATAATTACGGCAAAGGCTTTTGTTTTATGACAAATGATTATTTTTAAACTGAAATATTTATAATAGCTGCCTTCTTGTTAATATGGTGTTTAATTTTATTGATCACTAAAAAAAACATCTTGGGTGTAAGACAAGCTTTTTTTAAAAGATAATTGCTAGTAGCTAGAAAAAAATAAAAAATGATCTATCTTCGATTCGAAGGAAAATCACACCAACGGAACCTATAGTGAAACAAGTAATCTTGCAAAGTCGATCTGTTCAAAATTACCTTTTTTTTTTTTTTTTTATGTAGATAGACCTTTGTTTAGCCACAATCTCACCTGATGGTAAGTGACGATGTGGCTGACATCAGCCACTCCAGATTTATCAGCGACTCCAGTATTTATGTAGGTAACAAAAAGTAGCAAATATTTTTTTCGCTTTTTTCTCGTTTAACTTAGAATGACCCGTCTATTACCTAGTAAAAATGTTAAGTACTACAATCCTAATTATTTTTGTTCTATATGTAAGTCAACCTGCATTAAACATGGCTTGGCTGCAATGGCCAAAGCGTTACATCGACCTGAGGTGCATAGTGGAAGGTTCAACGACCGCCAATGCCCTGATACCGCTTATCGATTGGCACACGCCAAACACCCTGTACGTTTATACAGGTGCTCGCTTTGCTATACCATGCCGTAGTGACTTTACTGGGTTGCGTCTCGAGTTCAGAACCAGTGAACGTGGATTGGAATCTCATGAAGGGATTTGAAATAGACCTTAATAAGATACTAGCAGCGCCCTCGCGGCGTTACTCCCGTAGTGATGGTGTAATGGTAATGATGATGATGAAAAGTAGCCTAATGAAGGTTTCATTAAGAATTTAGCTATAAATTACAGAAATAATTTTTCAAATCGGACTGGTAGTTCCTGAGATTAGCGCGTTCTAATAAACAAACAAACTCTTCCGCTTTATTATGCAGTAGCTTAGTTTCTACGTAAGTAAGATTTTTAATTTCAGAAAATTGAAATATTCATAAACAGCTTTAAATGATGAAAGATACCATAAATTCGCGTTTTAGCTTAACAAAATTCAAGTCTTAATCCCTTTAAATATTGTACTTGATAAAATAAGTTAACTAAGTATAATAAAGGTCAAAAATATGATAACAAAAATTAAAAGCTTAGATAAACCAGTGCGGTAACAGGACTCTCCGAGAAGTTTGATTCAATAGTGAGAACCACGTTGAATCCAATAAAACAGTGAGCTCCAGTCGGTAAGGTCAATGGCAATAGCTTCAATCTGGGTGACACGTAAATGCATTTACTGTACTTGAATAACAATGCTCTCTGAACGATATACTTATATCGTGGCTCAGATGAAATAAAATTGTAAGCAGTACATCTACTAGACAAGCTTGCTCTATTTTAACAGTGCTCTAGGTTAGTATACTTCAACTTTAGATGCAAAGGTCGTGGGTTCGAATCCATGCTTTGTATCAATGGATTTTACGGTCCAAAACAATTATATGCGCATTAACACGAGCTATGATGAAGGAAAGCATCGTGTGGAAACCCGCGGCTTAGTCAGCCCCACACGTATTGACCATGTCTTTCTTGTGGATACGGCCGGTTAAGCTGAGAGGATGGTTTAGGTGCTGGGCAAGCCTACTCCATCTCATGCAAGATGATTTATACAGTGTCAGGAGGCAATCTTTGCCTACACTTAACGTGACACTGTAGTGCTTGGGACAATGCTGAGATCTGACAGTTAGCTTATTTGAGATCTTAAACAGGTGTGGCAAAATAACCGCAAAGACTACCTAATAGAGAAAATATAAAAAAGAAGATACATTTTGATTTATGTTAAGTGTTAGTGTGGGAGGGACGCAAGTACCTACCTAGAGGTTAATGACTTTAAAATGGTACCTACCGATGATGATGTAATGATTTAGGGCGTGACTAAACTAAACTTAGTAAAAAATATAAAGTAGGTTTGAAAGATAACATACAAACACGTGATTTTCATGATGACACATGCTTGAATACTATAGTCCAATAAAGGAAAGCTAGCTTAGGTAAAGCTAGAGTGTGTTTACCAAATGAAAATAAGTGGAAGGACTTTTTTATAATCCCACAAAAATCAGAGGCAAAATCAAAACAAGATCAACCCAAAACTGTTGTCTTGAAGATGTTGAGAGAGTGCGAGCTTAATTACCAAAATGTCGAGGACACATCAAAGTTAAGAAGTAAAAGCACGAAGGCTGACCCAAACATGTGGGATACATTATGAGAAAGAGAGAGAGAGAGAGAGAGAGAGAGAAAGTAATAAAGAGAGAAAGAGGGAGAGATACTAAATTTATTCATAATGCATTCATGAACTACAATTTAAATGTTATAAGTTTGTCAAGCATTGCCCTTTTATTATATGTAAGTACGTTGATAAATATATGTTTTACATTTACAGTACACAAATTGCGCCTAAGGTCAATATAATAAAAGTTGATTTTGATTTTATCACCGCAGCTCTTCCAGACAAAGTGGCTGACAAATCAATCACTACACTTTGATGATTATGATGACGATAGAACAGTCTAGTTGAAGAATTTGAATCTATGAAATAATTTGACTGAAAAGGAACAAACTAAACATCTGTAGGTACTAGATGATTTATACCAAGCTAATCTCCTCTAATATAGAAACTAAGTACTAGTTTACCAAAAAATCAAAACGAAGGAAAGTAAAAATAATCTCAGCATTCTTTACCCGTCATAATTATCTGATGGTAAAAGATCTCACGGGGAGGACACGGTGGGTGAGCCCAAGGGCTGTCACGGTGGCTGCCTGTTCTGCATCAGAGCACACCGTGGAAGTGCAGTACTGTTGCTAGGAGTTTGAATTTTAACGGACTTTTTCAAAGACAATATAGAACGTTGTACAAACTTTTTGGAAGAAGTGAGGTTGGGAAGTTAATACTCAAAGGCTTCTCGTCTCTTCTCGGAAGCTTCTCATTCTCCTCATTCTTTTGAATATAGAATGAATTATGGATGAAAGCATAAATCTTTATTACAATTATAGAAATGTTTGTTAGGTAACCTGAAATTTGTACGTTCACAAATTGTTTTGCTGTTTTATACACATTAACAAGTTTCATTAAAGCCATCTAATTCAAAAGCCTTTTCTTTTCTCACGGGAACAAATATTTTTTTTCGGAGAAGTAGCCTGTGTTAAAGTATTAGCTACTTCCATTTCAAATACCATTCAAACTCGTTCAGCCGTTTCAGTGTCAAGAAGAACCATAGTCACTTTCCTAGTTATATTATATTGAGTGTGATAAATTCATATTTGTCTTAAAGTCGCAGTAGAAAAGACTGATCAAAATTATTTTTTGTGCATCAAACGAGTACCTAGCCTAACAAAGCTTAATGATAATGGTAAACATAAATCCGTATATAAAGATGAGCTAATGTCTCAAAAGTTTGAGTTTGCATGAGTCAGTCCCGAAACAGGTGTATGTTGAGTAATTGGCCCTTACTTCGCCTGAGGTAGGATATTTGTCATTGGATGCTACCACATTGCCAGTTTCATTTTAAGTGATCATTACCTCAAAATTATCATGTTTCAAATGTATTTGGAATGTATTATGGAAGTCTTTTCAGTCAGAGTGGGAAGAGGTAGTCTAATATTATGACCATATCGGATTTTTTTTTAATGGTAAGTAACTTTATTGTTATTAATATTTCGTTTTATCACGTTTTGGAAATTTTATATTTTCCTCGGAAAGAAACTTTTTCTTATTTAATCCTTTGAAAAAATACATATCGCACCTCCTCTGAAAAACTGTCGTAACATTAAAAATGTGACATTGGAGTACTCGTATCTTATGTATGTAGGTAATTTTAAAATGCGTTTTTCCAAATCTGCTTTTTCTATGTTGCGTCAGTTCTTTAATGTTCTTGGTTGAGAACTTCTATAGCTGTTTTATGAACAAGTTTATTTGTTTTACAATCAAAAGATAGATTTTCGAAATATTTTATTGAAGAATTATTTTTCTGCGTACAATTTTTATTATTTATATGCCTTGACGACAAACCTGGTTGGGCTTGTTCAGCAATTTAGGTCGAATGACACTCCCTTCAGGCAAATACTTATGTTTATTTACAAGTAATTTTATCTAAGCAAATATTAGTATTGAATCGGGATTTCATGTTTTCAATCTTTTCTTATCGAGGACGTTTTTGGGTCACCTTGTCAGACTTGCAGGAGCCTTTTAGTGAGTGATTTATCTATTGCACTATTTTGATGTTTACTTGTAAATTTTTAGTTGTAAAAGGGTGTGGTTCTTTACCAACGAGTCACAGCTTAGTTGGGCTGAGTTTTTCAGAAAAATGTAAACGTATGGGCATTTTGTAATTTCTGTAGTGGATTATACGAATGTTGTTCTACGTAAAGGTACGTAAAGGTCAGACCTTCTCGGAATGTATTCTGAATTTTGAAAGTACCTAACGTTTCTTCGTTGAAAAAACATAAATTTTCCGAAAAAAATCATCGAATCGGATGCATTTTCGGAAGTCTGAATCGCACTGCTGCTGGTTGAAATAAAAATCATCCAAAGACACCGTAGTACAAACAAATCAGAATAGGTGTCTGACCGGAGAGGGAGACACATTGAAAACTGGATTTTAAATTATTTTTTCATCTAAAACTATCAAAAAGCATTTTTTATCGTCACTATGCTCTCCTTGTCTATCATGAAGTCCCAGGGGTCAATGCAGAGGCGTATTTTAAGATTCAGCGCCCTAGGCCAGTAAGGTTTGCCGCCCCCTGCAAATATTTGTCTCGGGCTTGAAACTTGGTTTGCACTCTGCTCGCAAAATAGTCATGAAGCTTAATAAGCGAGCGAAGCGAGCCGATTTTTTCTACGACAACAACAGACACTTGTTTTGCTTACGGTTCTCAAAGAAAAGGTTGACCGGTTGTCGGTCCCTATTCTATATGCGAGCGAAGCGAGCCGAATTTTTTTATGACAAATGCAATATGTGACACTTGATTTTGCTTCCGGTTCTCAAAGAAAAGGTTGGCTGCTGGTCGGTCCCTATTCTATATGCGAGCGAAGCGAGCCGAATTTTTTTATGACAAATGTAAGTGACACTTGATTTTGCTTACGGTTCTCAAAGAAAAGGTTGGCTGCTTGTCGGTTCCTATTCTATATGCGAGCGAAGCGAGCCGGATTTTTTTTTATGATAAATGCAACATGTGACACTTGATTTTGCTTACGGTTCTCAAAGAAAAGGTTGGCTGCTTGTCGGTTCCTATTCTATATGCGAGCGAAGCGAGCCGAATTTTTTTTTATGACAAATTCAATATTTGACACTTGATTTTGCTTACGGTTCTCAAAGAAAAGGTTGGCTGCTCGTCGGTTCCTATTCTATATGCGAGCGAAGCGAGCCGGATTTTTTTATGACAAATTCAATATTTGACACTTGATTTTGCTTACGGTTCTCAAAGAAAAGGTTGGCTGCTTGTCAGTTCCTACTCTATATCCGAGCGAAGCGAGCCGGATTTTTTTTATGACAAATGCAACATGTGACACTTGATTTTGCTTACGGTACTCAAGGAAAAGGTTGGCTGCTTGTCGGTCCCTATTCTATATGCGAGCGAAGCGAGCCGAATTTTTTTATGACAAATGTAAGTGACACTTGATTTTGCTTACGGTTCTCAAAGAAAAGGTTGGCTGCTTGTCGGTTCCTATTCTATAGGTATGCGAGCGAAGCGAGCCGGACTTTTTTTATGATAAATGCAACATGTGACACTTGATTTTGCTTACGGTTCTCAAAGAAAAGGTTGGCTGCTTGTCGGTTCCTATTCTATATGCGAGCGAAGCGAGCCGATTTTTTTTTATGAAAATTCAATATTTGACATTTGATTTTGCTTACGGTTCTCAAAGAAAAGGTTGGCTGCTTGTCGGTCCCTATTCTATATGCGAGCGAAGCGAGCCGGATTTTTTTATGACAAATTCAATATTTGACACTTGATTTTGCTTACGGTTCTCAAAGAAAAAGTTGGCTGCTTGTCAGTTCCTATTCTATATGCGAGCGTAGCGAGCCGGATTTTTTTTATGACAAATGCAACATGTGACACTTGATTTTGCTTACGGTACTCAAAGAAAAGGTTGGCTGCTTGTCGGTTCCTATTCTATATGCGAGCGAAGCGAGCCGAATTTTTTTATGACAAATTCAATATTTGACACTTGATTTTGCTTACGGTTCTCAAAGAAAAGGTTGGCTGCTTGTCGGTTCCTATTCTATATGCGAGCGAAGCGAGCCGGATTTTTGTATGACAAATGTGACACTTGATTTTGCTTACGGTTCTCAAAGAAAAGGTTGGCTGCTTGTCGGTTCCTATTCTATACGCGAGCGAAGCGAGCCGAATTTTTTAATGACAAATGTAACATGTGACACTTAATTTTGCTTACGGTTCTCAAAGAAAAGGTTGGCTGCTTGTCGGTTCCTCGGTTCCTATTCTATATGCGAGCGAAGCGAGCCGAATTTTTATGACAAATGCAACTTGTGACACAAGAAATGTTTTGCTAAAATCGTCTCGAGGATTTATTCCCAGAATACCAATTTATTGTAACGAATTATCCCTTCGAGCTTAAAAGAAATCCTACGTTTCCTGTCAAATGAAAATCTCTGAAAATGGCCAGTCAGTGAAACGATAGTCTTGATGTCTAAAACTTTACAACTAAATAAATTTTAGTTTTTGTTCCTCGCTCTTAACCAAATAAGTTTTAGCTTTTGTTAATTAGGTACCTAGGCTTTTTTTTAATTTCTTCGGGCATATAAGGATAAAAAGAAAGGCGCATGAAACTGAAAGCGCGGGGCGGCGCAAGCCGCCCCTCGCTCCGAGTCAAATAAGTTTTAGCTTTTGTTAGTTAGGTAGACTTTTTTACTTTCTTCAGGCATATAAGGACAAAAAGAAAGGCGCATGAAACTGAAAGCACGGGGCGGCGCAAGCCCCCCTGTCTCTCAACCAAATAAGTTTTACCTTTTATTTAGTTCGGTAGGCTTTTTTTTAAATTTTCTGGCATGTAAGGACAAAAAGAAAGGCAAAGAAAAAAAGGAAGCTGAGAGCGAGAGCCGGCGCAAGCCGCCCCTCGCTAACCAAATTTTAGTTTTTGTTAATCAGGTAAGCTTTTTTAAAATTTCTTTTGGCATTATAAGGCCAAAAAGAAAGGCGCAAGCTGAGAGGCTGAGGGGCGGCTAGCGCCGCCCCTCGTAGCCTGCCGCCCCGGGCCATGGCCCTCTTGGCCTAAGGGTAAATACGCCCCTGGATTTATCTATT
The DNA here is from genome assembly GCA_958496255.1 of Camptogramma bilineatum. Lineage (NCBI taxonomy): Eukaryota > Metazoa > Arthropoda > Insecta > Lepidoptera > Geometridae > Camptogramma > Camptogramma bilineatum. Next base: position 3,327,726 of record OY292471.1, on the reverse strand, counting down.
GCACTATTTTGATGTTTACTTGTAAATTTTTAGTTGTAAAAGGGTGTGGTTCTTTACCAACGAGTCACAGCTTAGTTGGGCTGAGTTTTTCAGAAAAATGTAAACGTATGGGCATTTTGTAATTTCTGTAGTGGATTATACGAATGTTGTTCTACGTAAAGGTACGTAAAGGTCAGACCTTCTCGGAATGTATTCTGAATTTTGAAAGTACCTAACGTTTCTTCGTTGAAAAAACATAAATTTTCCGAAAAAAATCATCGAATCGGATGCATTTTCGGAAGTCTGAATCGCACTGCTGCTGGTTGAAATAAAAATCATCCAAAGACACCGTAGTACAAACAAATCAGAATAGGTGTCTGACCGGAGAGGGAGACACATTGAAAACTGGATTTTAAATTATTTTTTCATCTAAAACTATCAAAAAGCATTTTTTATCGTCACTATGCTCTCCTTGTCTATCATGAAGTCCCAGGGGTCAATGACTTAGTGCATCTAATTATAAAATTTGTATCGTAATCAGGTCCAGCTCATCAAATACAGTAATTACATTCGGCCGGGGTCGATAACTCCACGATCGTTTAAATAGATCGCTGCGCTACCAACTTGGATGGAACTCTGTTGTCCTGGTTATCTAAGGAACGGTCACCGTCATAATGTTTTTATTTTATCTTAACAAACTGTTTTGGGTACCTTTACCTATTTAGTTTTTATTTTTAAGAAACAAACGGTTTTAAAGCCTACCTACTTAAACAATTACAATAAGGTTTCTTTGAAAATAATTTAAAGAGACTTTACATTTTTAATGAAATATGAAATAATGTGGATTAATACTACAAATTAAAAAAATTACAATAATAAATTACAATTGATAGTACTGATCAATTTTTAAGCTTACGCCATTCATTTCATAGGGCTTTTAAAGCAAGCAATAATTGCGAAAACATTATTGTAGTTTTTTTAATTTTTTTTATCATTCACTTTCACAGTCATCCCATCGGATCCAAAGACCTAAATTCGATAGATTGATTGTGATTGATTTTTTTCACGATATTCTTTTTCTTGTTCTGTTTTCCGATTACTATGGACCATAGATTAGGTACTTATTTCATGATGATCGGTTTCATAGATTTTTGAAAATAGGACTCTCAAAGATTACAACTTTTTCCCTATTGTTACTTTTAACTGTCTTTTTCCTGAATTCATTGTACCGACAGTTACTATAGTAGTCGTTTTTTTTTACAGGAGTTAGAACAGTCTGGTTTGTATGGCCGTCAAATAACGTTGGCAAGATTAAAGAAACCTAAACTAAGCAAAACAAGGAACGCAAATAAAGCTATAATTTGCCCGATCGAATCTTCAGCAATTTATGACGACCATGGATTAAATTCAAACTTCACCTAAGTTTTTCTCACTTTTATAAGTGTCTGCCTGAAAATCCAACTGTACCCTAATAATAAGATGATAAAGTTTATATTACAACAACCGTATATGGATAAGTTGGTTGTAGAATGGTAAAGTGAAACAAAAAATGTAATGGTGGACCATAGATGACGTAAGAGAGCGATGACCCTAATAGGATAGAAACACCATTGATCGATCATAAGACTTTTTTGAGAGAAAGGGTCATAGAACTTTCGGAAGACTTAGTTTATTTTTAACTGTGATGTAACAGATACTTGAGCTAGGAGCTTTTAGAAGGGGCACCAGGTCAGACAACCTTCTCGTGAGCCCAAAGCTGCTTGTCCCTTTTGAATCTCTCCCTCCCCATTGAGCTGCCTACTCTGTGGGGGATTCGGGGGGAACGGCAGCTGAGGGACGGTGTGCCCTGTTAAGTCCGACAATAACTTCTCTCGTCCCGGGATCTTATTGTCGGATAACCAATGGTCTGACAGGGGGGGTAGCTTCTCCGCGCGTCCCTCTGAATAGCAGAGGGCGCAGTGGATGAAGCTGGGACGTGCTTGGCGTGCTTCCTCACGGCCGCCGAGTAGGCATCGGGAGTGGGTTCTTCCGTGCCAGCGTCCCGAGCTCGGAACTCCGAAGGGTCCCTAGGGCCTTGAGGAACTGAGGGCTAGGCTGGCCTTATGGCCACCCGGGCTGCGAGGAAGACAACCTCTCTAAAAAATTACCCTGGCGGACGTCCTCCGATGGTTTTGGGATGTGGGTGGCTTGGTGACTCGGTCGTGGTGGACCTCAGGGCTAGGTCAAGGTCGACTGACTTGCCTTGCCACCAGTCTCTTAACTGTCTGGGGGAAGAAGCTGCTGAGGGGGAACGGAGCGAGGCCGATCCCCTTCTAGCGGCCCAATGAAAGGCGAGTCGTGCGGCGCACCCGCAAGGGTTGTGCTGCTAGAACGAGCCTGTGGGCTGCATGAGGAAGAAAACCTCTTTAAAAAATTACTTCTGGTGGCGGAAACCTCCGACGTTGGGACTGGGTATCTTGGTGGCGGTCGGTTGGTGGTCGGTCATGCCCATCGGCAGGCCGGCCAAGCCTTGTGCCCGTCCCGTTTGTCTGGAGGAAGAAGCTGCTGAGTGGGGTCGGTGCGAACCGGTCCCGCTCAACGCAGCCGAGTGGAAGGGCAAGTTGCAGAGCACACCTGTGTGATGCGACGAGCCCTTAGCTGGGTTGTAGGGGGTAGTTCCCATCTGATCATATGATCCGATTGGGGTTGCATCTGATTACACAAGACGATGCTATCTGATCATTGATCTGTTGCAACTGCTTTTTTGAAATAAATTTTGTGCCAACGGATCACAATTTATATTTTGGCGTATACATTTTAGCGTCTAATATTACTAAGCAATAACAACCGTTTCTATACGACTTCTTTGTACCTTCGCAGTAAGAACTATCTAAACAAAATCAACCTGGGTTGGAAAACAAAACATAAAAAATTATGTCTGCTTATTTATTAAGTTGTTACCTGACAATTATTGCCGACATAGACAATCCCACCCCCTTTCACCTCCACTACTTTGTTTTTTTTTCCCTGGACCGGTCTCATTATCTCTGCAACTGGTGTTGATGACGTCATACCGGTGTCTTGGTTGCCAAATATTTCTGTCCTTATCTATTCTATTATTTGCAGCGCAACGGACACTTCTTTTGTCTAAAATTCCTGTTTATGATACTTTGTTTGACAGTTAAGCTCAAGTCACGCAAATTAGGTCATCAGTGCATTTTTAAGTTTCTAGACTATGGTCGTGAAATTAAAGGGTTAATATTTACGTGCTTTGTGTTGTGTATGTACGAGTGTGTTCCTGGAAAACGTAAGTACTACTATAGACTAGCGATGGGTACACTAAAAAAATATTTAATAGGTACCTATTTTCAATTACTGTGATTTAAAAATGTTATATTTTCGTTATGTATGTATGTATGTTATGTTATATGTATGTATGTTAAATTATATTAATTTAATGTGACAAAATACTAGCTAACATTTAAGTAGCAAGTCACAGTAATTAATGTATACTAATTTTATCACACGGCTCTAACAACACTTCGAATGCTATAATTGAAAACATAAACTTGTTTATCCGTTTTTAAATTTAATTTTCTAAATGTGTATTAAACCCTATCTAATACCAGGCAATCTACATTATTTTGTTACGAAATATCATCAACTTCTAAATAAGTAATGGTTAAATTTGTACTTTCAGATGTCCGTAACTTTTTTCCAATCCAGGTTGAGTTTGTTTAGATAGTTCTTACTGCGAAGGTACAAAGAAGTCGTATAGAAACGGTTGTTATTGCTTATTAATATTAGACGCTAAAATGATTACGCCAAAATATAAATTGTGATCCGTTGGCACAAAATTTATTTCAAAAAAGCAGTTGCAACAGATCAATGATCAGATAGCATCGTCTTGTGTGATCAGATGCAACCCCAATCGGATCATATGATCAGATGGGAACTACCCGTTGTAGGAGGAAGAAAACCTCTTTAAAAAATTACACCAGGCGGCAGGACACCGGCCGCTGAGTGGGTTTGGAGCGAGGCCAAACCCGCTCGGGATGGGGGCGGCAACGGGTTGGTGGCAACATCAGCCCTATCCGCCTGCCCCGTGAGGGGGCGAGTGGTACCCCCTGCCATACAGGGGGCTTTTCGGGTCTGCGGGTGGTCGGGGCGAGGGCTCCGGCTGCTCATTATGCAGATCCCGGGAGGGCGGCGACACCGGGTTGGCCAGTGTCGTCGTGAGCTCCGCGCATGTGGTGTCACAGCCATGTGCGCGGGTGCCGGGCGTGGCTGTGGGTGCCATTACCGGGACTGTGCTCGAGGCAAGCTGCAGGAGGGTCACCGGTGCGTTCCGTATGGAGATCCCGGAGTCCCTCATCTTGCAGAGAGGCCGGCCACCAGCTTAGTTTTTAGTGAGTCGGCCAGTGTTGGTCAACCTCACACACCCCAATTGCGTCCCTCGGCGTAGTTGGAAGTCTGGTTGCAGATTTTCTAAGCTGTTAATAAAAAAAAAAAAAAAAAGGAGCTTTTAGAAAAGCTTCTAATAGATTTTTTGTAAACGATATCGTGTCAGCCATAGTTTTTATTTATTTACCTAAGTATTTATTTATTAAGGTACAATAAAAAAAGAAGGTAACGAGTTTACGGGTCAACACGGGTATGTTTTACAATAAATGAGTCAGCGTTGCGCGATGACGTCATAAAGGAACTTTATACTTTTTTATGTAATTACCTACTCGTGAAAATTACTTAAAAAACAATAACCAAATCCGTACCCATATTATAAATGTGAAATTGTGTTTATTTGTTTGTTTATTTGTCGTGGAAACACGTCCAAACGGAGCGACCGATTGACGCGATTTTTTGTGTGGAGATAGGTAGCTGGAGGGCTGGAGCCTAACATAGGCTACTTTTTATCCAGGTACCACGCGAGCGAAGCCGCGGGCAGCAGCTAGTAGTAAATAAAAATCTTACTTATCAAATAAACAATCGAAGTTAAGTTATGAACGCTTTAAGATTAATTGGAAGATTCACAGCTCGTTGAGAACTGGGTATGATTTTTACAATGCGAAAATAAATGAAAACTACTTTAAAATTTATCTCACAGGCGTATAACGTATTAAATACAGATAAAAAATATATCTAAAAGAATTTATTGTGCCAATATATTAAAAACTGCTATTAAGAACCGTAATCAATTTATTATATTTGTTCCCAACAGTTTATTATAAAGACTTTTAAGTAACAAAAAAAAAAATACTTTTTAAATTCTATCTGTTGGCTTATCATAGGAAATAAGTAAGTTTTGAAAACCTTGAATGATTCCGGTGTTCGATACGTTTTAGTAAATCTGTATGAATCACACACGGGATGATGAATCACACTCGACATTTAGTGGCGTGTTTTAACAATCAAAAAGCACATAGTAACTCGGAGCATATCTGTGGTAATCAAACAAGACAATGATAAGAACCTACAAACCAACAAACAAAACAAACACAGAACAAAAAAGATTCATACACTGTTTGCACAGTTTATATTGTTTCATCTAAATTAAATTTGAAATTAAACGTAAAATCCTCGACATATCCCTTCATAAACTAGAGAAGAGCTGATGATCTTTAAACGGCTGAACAGATTTTCATGAAACATAGTTAAGAACACTCTCGACAAAGGCACCTTTCAAACCAAAAATAAATAAAATCGGTTTATCCGTTCAGGAGCTATGATGCCACAGACAGACACACAGATACACACCTACACAGATTCACAGACACACTACAAACTTATAGCACCCCTCTATTTCATTGGGGGTTAAAAATAAAATGTAAAAACAATCTTGCGTATTCTTCAAGTATTTTTATGAAGAGAATTGTGTGCCAAAAATAAAATTCCACAATAGAGTTTAAAATTTAAATGTACGTAAATTATACAGTGTCTGGATCAATACAACACGCTTGAGGCATTATGCAGACAACTAAGGAATACCAACGAATAGGCAACCGTGAGGCCAGGTAAAATGATTATTATAATTTCTGTCTGGTAGCTAAAGGATTCCAAAATTGCACAGGTGAATTTGACTAACCTGTCATTTGCAGCTGTCTTCTAGAGGCGGGGGTGCGCGGGGTGCGGGGGGTTCGCGCGCCCCGCGGGGTCCTGGGGGTGCGCGGGGTGCGGGGGGAACTACTGGTGCTTCTTCTTGAAGGAGATCCCAGCACCCTCAGGTCGGTGTTCACGACACAAGCGAGCGCCTCCGTCGCGGACCTCACTGGACTTTCAGAGTTCTCCTTATCCTCTTCACAGAACTTCACAGGCGAGTCCAATTTGGCAGCTTTGTACGCACACTCGCTTTCCACATCGAAGTTGAACCGTCTGATGAAGCGTTTTCGCTCCCGCGCATATTGCTCCGTCATCAACCTCCTCGTCTCCTCTCTGTCTGGTGCACCGAACAGGCACTTGCAGCTTCCTCTCCTTCTCCTAGGGCTGTTGACTGCGTTCCTCACTGCCATACCCGCTGCGATGTCGAACCTCCTCTGTTTCGGCGTACGTCCTCCGGCGGCCATGTCCGAGCGTCAGGTGAGCGTCGACTGGTTCGCGAGAAACATCTGACTAATCTCCTGAGAGAAAACAGCTGTTGTTCAGGTAACGAGCGAGAGGGAGGATGGATAGGGAACGGGTGCGGGTTAGAGCGGGGGCGGCAATGGCACCTGGCGGGTCTGCCGCGCCAATTCTAACCTAAAAGTTGGTTGCGTGCGCGCGCGCGCTCCGTCTGTATAAGACTGACGCTCTCCGTTTTCCCGCGTTCGGGCCTCGTGCGCGATTTGATAGACACTTGGCGCGCAAACTTCTCAACAATGAAATAATGGAACCAAGGACGCTTTTTGTGCAGGGATACAGGTGTCTCCTAAGAAAGGGGAGGCTCATGTTCTATTAAAATAAACTGCTCGCGTTAGTTTGTTTCAATGATAGGTATTTAATTCACCGGCTGATTGTGAATTGGCGCGGAAATTATTTTTAGATATGATGTCGTTATTTAGGTGATATGTGATATGAGATGGTCATGGTCATTGGGTAAATTAGCGTACCGATATTTCAATGTCAATCCTTGTACCACAAAGCACATTATTTTTACCTTGTTGAGTAATGTTAATTTATGGCATATGAAAACGGCTGCATTTGTTGTTTAAAAACTACTTTTGAAAAAACTTTCAATGCGCAATAAATAAAATACTCGACATAAACCTTACTTCCTAAGAGGCTGACGATCGTGGTTCTGAAAGAATCGCAATTTTGTACCTTATTACAAGGGAATAAGGATCCAGCCGCTAGATGACGGCGACTGTAAAGGGTAACTTGCGACAAGTCTAACCACCACCTGTGTTACTCACGGCCTGTGATTGAGGAGATTTGTGGCTTTTACAACATTTTGTCAGGAACAAAGGGTGCTAAATGAAACATTTATGGGAATGGACTTAACTTTGTTGCTCGGAAGCTGAAGCTTAACGCGTCAGTGCCCATGACGCAAGTGTTCCTACAGCAGGCTGGGCCACGGCCTTCTTCAGAGAACACCGCGGGGTGGGGTAGGGAATGGATTAAGGCTGCAAAGATTTTTCCTGCTTTTACAGGGTATAAGAAAACTACCTTTTCCTTAAAACTGTAAGCAGGAACTTTATTCATAACTAGCAGCGCCCTCGCGGCGTTGCCCCCGTAGTGATGGTTTATGATGATGATGATGATGATGAAAAGTAGCCTATAACCTTCCTCAAGAGTTTAGCTATCAAATGCAAAAATAATTTTTCAAATCCGACTGGTAGTTCCTGAGATTAGCGCGTTCAAACAAAAAAACTCTTCCGCTTTATATAATTAAGTATAGATAGAAACTAAAACTTTTTTAGCTTTGGCTACCGGCAACAAAATCGCGATTTCTTCAGAATCACGATCGTCAGCCTCTCAGGAAATAAGGTTTATGTTGAGTATTTTATTTATTGTGCATTGAAAGTTTTTCCAAAAGCAGTTTTTTAAATAACAAAAGCAGCCAGAAACCAGTGGTATGTGCTGGAAATTTGCAACCAATGCGTCAAACGTCAGTGGTATATGATCACATCAATCGGTTGGACTTGGTTTTTGAATTGCTCGTGACTTTGTTTAAGCTATGACGTAAGCAATCGAACACTACAGAATTCAAATTCAAATTCAAAGGGAGGCCAAGTTAACTTTGAATTAGACCATATGGATTTGCCCGGATGAAAATAGGGCTGGTCGAAAATAATGGGCTATAAAAACATAAACGGATATACATAAGTAAGTACATAATAATTATAAAACTAAGACGCCAGGTTTAAAACTAGAGGTTCAATCAAAATGAGAAAACAAAAACAAGTTTAACACTAAACTATGAATCAGGATGATCCATGTTTTAAACTTATATAAGTAACTACTAACATTTTTAGTAATCTCTAATTTTAAACTGACTTAGACCAGCGGGCTTAAAAAGGACGTTATAGCAGAATCACAAAAGGAATTGAAATATATGCCGTCTCTTTTCACTCTCAGTCAATGAAAAGCTTTTTAAGCCCGCTGTATGGCTACTAATTTATTGTCTTTTTTAAACTTTCGCGATCAGAACATATTACAAATACCTACTTATGTAGGTATCCGGGTATTTATCATTATATAAATACCCGCCGGATACATAGGTATGTACCTATTTATAATACTAATTTATTTTCAAAACAATGTCATTACGCATAAGTAGGTACCTACCTACTCGCACTTATATCATTTTCGAAATTCGGCTTTTTGTAAAAAAAACTAAATAATCATATTTTGAACAAAATAAAACTAAGATTGATAGATCCTGGTGGCGCTATACAATTACAAAATACCTAATTTCAAGACAAAAAAAATAACAACGCAATGTCAATCTAAGGACATCTGTATCAATCACTAGCTGCATCGTGCGGTGTTGCTCGTGATTTAATGGTTATTTTAAATAGTTTAGTTAGATGGTTTTTAGTGTCTTTCAAAACAAAATCATTGTTAATCCAGATTCCAAAATATAAATCCATTTCACATCCTTTAGCTTAGGTAGACATCTTTTAGTAGTAAAAAAAAGTAAGTTCGTATGAGCAAGTGGCCAACTTTGGTGACGGAGTTTTAGGCCGCCTAAAGGCCTCTGTCTTGATTTAACGGCTTAAAAGCCGGGACTGACAATTTAACGTGCCCTCCGAAGCACGGAGGCGCTAAGTTCGTAATGCCACTTGCGATGTTGCGGTCACCCATCCAAATTGTGACCGCTCACAACGTTGCTTAACTTCAACGATCAATCAAGAACGTCTAAGCAAATTATGTACCTAGTGATACGCGCCATGAAGACAAATCTAATGACATATCATTTATCAAAATCGGTTGAGCCGTTGAGTAGGAACGTACATAGGAACAAAGATACATACATACGGGTCAAACATATAACCCTACTTTTGGGCTTTGCCGCAGTCGGGTAAAAAAGTATGTTCCTATAGGTAAAAGTAAGTCCGCTGTTTATGAAGAAGTAACAAACAGACAAAAACCTTCACATTAATATTAATGTGATTAATTTGATGATCAGGATGGCCTTCGGTTTCGTTGATTAGAAATGACTAGATTAATATTCAATCTACTTTTAGACCAGACAGCTCGCAGACTGACTGCATTTGACCGAAGATGTAAGGAAGTGCGCACACTACAACGATTCACTATCGGCTATGTAATAAAAAGTGTACTTATTTATTATCATTACTTACTAGGTACAGTCAGCGTCATCAATCGGTATCCCCCTATTGATTTTAACAAGGACCCTTTTCATTTCAACTTTGGATTTCAGTCGGATTTGCTAGTATACTTATGGATATCTTATTTCGCTCGAGTTCCTATACTAGCAAATCCGACTGAAATCCAAAGTTGAAATGAAAAGGGTCCTTGTTAAAATCAATAGGGGGATACCGATTGATGACGCTGACTGTACATTGTATTTATTTTTGATTTTATTTAAGTAGTTATTTTTATTTATCTTCTTTACTGTTTATTATTATTTTAACTTTATTAGTAGTATGAAGGTACCTACTTAATTGCCACACCTTCTCGCCTTCTATTATCTGTTCTGTGCAATCCATCCTAGGTTGCCTGGAAGAGATCGCTTTAAGCGATAAGGCCGCCAATTGTTTTTACCTATATTTAGATACTAATTTATAGGTACTTAAGGTTTCTTTGTGGTAAACAATAATGTGTTATCTATCTATCTATGTTTGCACTAGCAGGGGGCTTAAAAAGGTCGCTGTAGCAGAATCACATCAGGATTTTTTTATTGGAGCTACCTCCAGAATCTCCCTCCCGAGGCAGTGAACTGAATATTGACTTATGACTGTTTATTTTGGATGTTAATGTAATTTTGTTTCTTTTTTAGTTTTATATAATTTTATTTACTTAACTCAAAACTAAGGTCTTCAACCAATGTGTCCTTCCAGCAATGACTTATGGTTGCGAAACGTGGTCGTTAACGGTGAAAATGGTCCATAGGCTGAAAGTAACTCAGAGAGCCATGGAACGGAATATCCTCGGAATATCTCTACGAGACAAAGTACGCAACACCGCCATCCGAGAGCGCACCAAAGTGGTAGACGTCGGATACCGCTTTGCAAAACTTAAGTGGGCTTGGGCCGGACATGTGTGCAGACGTGGAGATGGCCGGTGGACCAAAAGCATCATGGAGTGGAGACCACGGCTCGGGAAGAGGAGCGCTGGCAGACCATCCGCCCGATGGTCCGACGACATTAAGGCATATACCGGGACAGACTGGGCCAGGAAGACCAGCGACAGAGCAGTGTGGAGGAACATTGGAGAGGCATATGCCCTGCAGTGGGCAAATATATGCTGAGGAAGAAGAAGAAGAATTTTATTTAGCCTAAGAGTATTTTATAAGTAACCTGTACAAACGATTAAATAAATAAATAAATAGGAATTCAAGTATATGTCGTCTCTTTTCTTTGACTGAGAGTGAAAAGAGACGGCATATAGTTCAATTCCTATTGTGATTCTGCTATAACGGTCTTTTTAAGCCCGTAGATCAACTTCGGCCGATAAAAAAATAATTAAAATAAATATTAATAGAGATTGCTGAAGTTAAAGTAAAGTTTTCAGTCTGCGAAGGCTTAGCGGGGCTTAAAAGGCCGTTTAAGCAGAATCACATAATCTGAATATCTGCTCTGGCGTCTCTTTTCATAGACAAGAGAGTGACTAGAACGTGACAAGAACAAAACATAAAACGAATCATATTATGATTCTGCTGTAACGACCTTTTTAGCCCCACAGGTATTTTATGATTTTAGTGACCCGCCTAATCTTGTTTACCTAAAAACACTCGTGTCTTTAGAGGCGCTTTAGAGCTAGTTTTTAAGCTATCCAGCCACGCATACATTGTAAAATTGTAAAAAGATTAAAGTAGGTAAGTATAAGTATTTATTTAATTTCCACTTGTATGTAATTGGATATAAAAATCTAATAAGCAATATAGATCTTCAATTGTATTCTATTTTCATAATCTAAAATAAATTGTGCGCGTTGATGTCTTTTGTATAGAATTTTTCTTTACATTAGTTGAAAAATTATGTTCTTTCATACATTCTAACTACAAATATAAGTTTTTAATCACAGACAGATTGACAACAAAGTGATTCTTTATGGGTTCTGTTTTTTAAACGACTTCAAAAAAAGGAGGAGATTCTTAAATCGTCGGAATCTTTTTTTTGTGCTTTTTAGGAGTATGTTCACCGATTACTGAAAGACGCCTGGACCGATTTGAATTTTTTATTTGTTTGAAAAGATATATCTACCTACTTAGGTACTTTCGAATTAGTGCCACGAAAATTTGGTGAGGATCTGTCAAGGATCTTCGGAGTTATGAACAGAAATGCACCTCGAGAGTGCAGAAAATTTGCTCAATGCTGAGCTTCTAAAATTGAAGTAGATTTTTTTTTAATATTTTTATTTTGCCAATTGTTCTTTTAGAATATCTACCTACTGGACCCTGAAACACTTTAATTTAAACGTGCCAGTTTTCGCGGTTTATCTTATATTGGTGTTTTTGAGCCTATTATCACCAATTTAAGCTGAGCCACACTTACAAACTTCGCTGCCTGCGGTTTACAGAGAATACCACCATAAGGCGTGCCATCTGCTTTTCGCCACTCCCAATTTCTTTTGATTTTTGAATTTAAACAAACTTAAATCTTATGAACTTACTCTCAAATCTATAAACGATAAGTACCCATATATAATAAAATCGATATAATGCTGGAAATTTCACACAGCATCATGTAGCGCCAAAAGTAAGCAGAGCTTGCGTTATGGGAACTACCTACATGACTCATTTATATATATACTCATTAAGTAATACTACTTAACTATTACTTATACACTTTTTTTTGTAAATACATAAGTACCTACATATTATTATCATAGCTACATGAAAAAAACACCCTGACCCGAGAGAAATATTTGCAGATCATAGCTTTATATTGAATTTCGGTTATTTTCGTGTTTTCCGAATTATGTCCGACAGCAGTGTATGATTCCACAAAACAGAATGCATTATCAGTGCAGCTCGCTCGGCTTGCAACTACATAATTTGATTTTTATTTGTTTGAATGACATTGATATTTATTTGTTTGCGATATAGTTGATATTATGAGTAATTTTCATTTCCAAATGACTTTTCGTCAATTTTTTTTGTAATTTTATGCGTTTCGGTAAACATCGGAAACAATCGTTTCCGATATTTTCCGAAACGCATTCTTTTTCTGGTTTTACTGTACAAACATTAGCCTCGTCCTGGCATTTTCGGAAGTCTGAATCGCGCTGCTGAAAATGACCATACGGTATAAACTTTACCATCGCGTGCAACCCGACTGCAATAGGCGGGTTATGCACTATCATTAATAAAAAATAATTTATCAACAATCACTTATTTTACCAATTTCATGGCAATTTTGACGCACGTTTCAAATTAATTTCTGTTATGATTTCCGATATCTATTAGCTATATTGTCATATGCACGTGTTTTATTAATAAAGGGTGGACACGTGCTGATGGCGTATGTTTTTGGGTCATTTTCTTTATAACTGTTATTATTTTGATTGGGTGCAACTGTCGCGCAAAAATAAGGGTCGTAATTATTTATTCGGCCACACGGACTGACACTATATGTTCTTGCTATATCTACATAATATACTTAATGTATTTATGTAGATTTATGAAGAAAAGTAGATAAAATACACTGAAATAAAATATTATAAGCTTTTATTAGGTGCCTAACAATTTTTAGAATGTTTTGTGTGTGTTTGTATTACTTGAGAACGGCTGGACCGATTTGGCTAATTCTTTTATTTTATTCTTTTATCACTTTGTACCTTATCTAGTGGAAATCGAGATGAATTTCCTTTGGAGTTTAAAAATATGACGCGTCGCTTCTCTTCGATTCTGCGTCAGTGTGAGTTGAGCCTATGTATGTAATTATCTACAATAGAAACGATAACGATAGAAATAGAAACTATAGAAAATACAATAGAAATTCAAATTCAAAAGAGTTCAGTATGATATTAAAGTTGTGTAATTAATAAAACCATAATTATTAAAGCTTTGGTAGTTTTTATTCTAAAATATATAATTTACCATTTCTTTAAGATTTTTCAAGATTCTGAGGTATGATTAGAAACACTTTTAAACAGGTTTCTTAATGTAATTCCCATTTAAGGCTTTCGCTTTTGATAAATGTCATCTTTTAAACTCTGTCCCAGTATTAAATCAAGTTGGCATGATTGAAAATGCCAGCGAGAAAACCTTTGCTTTTAAAATATAATAAAATACTTCTATTGAACAAACATCTACTGCCTATTTAAAGGAGACTGTTTTTAAGTGGTCTATGAACCAATAGCCATACTGCTATGGTATTTCTGTGGGGATACCTCAACTACATCCTTGTGCAAGGGGGCATCAAAATCCAACCCGGCAGTTTTGAGAAAAATAATACTTTAGAATTCACATTTCTTGCAAAAATGTTTTTATTTTAGAAACGTTTTGAACGGTTATTGTGGTTAGTGTCTGTAAAGTTCGAACTACAATGTAATAATATGGTGACAGCGACCTGATCTGATGATGGAGTCAGGAGCTGTTCAACAGAACTCCTCAATAAATAAGCCGATTGAGTTGAAACTCAGCTTGCCTGTTAAGTTTCAACTACAATGTAATAATATGGTGACAACGAGCTGATCTGATCATGGAGTCAGGAGCTGTTCAACAGAACTCCTCAATAAATAAGCCGATTGAGTTTAAACTCGGCATGCCTGTCAAGTTTCAACTACAATGTAATAATATGGTGACAACGAACTGATCTGATGATGGAGTCAAGAGCTGTTCAACAGAACTCCTCAATAAATAAGCCGATTGAGTTGAAACTCGGCATGCCTGTCAAGTTTCAACTACAATGTAATAATATGGTAACAACGAGCTGATCTGATGATGGAGTCAGGAGCTGTTCAACAGAACTCCTCAATAAATAAGCCGATTGAGTTGAAACTCGGCAAGCCTGTCAAGTTTCAACTACAATGTAATAATATGGTGACAACGCGAAACTGCAACTAATAGGGACTGAAAACTATAAAAATAATAATGCTAGTGTACTTAAATGAGTAGACAACTACAGAGAAACAGTCGTCTAACATAGACTTTTATAATAGCCTAACTTTTATGATGATCAGAAAACGAGAGCAAAATTGATAATGACAATTGATAGTGATCAGTCATTGTACATGCATGTAAAAAATGTAACAACTGCGAAAGAATTGTGGAAAAAACTACAGCAATTATTTGATGACAACGGCTTTTCGAGAATAATAAGTCTGCTATGGAATTTAACAAATTAATATTTTTATTATTATTTATTTAATTTAATTTAACTATTGTGTAGAATTATTGTATTGCATAAATGGATGTTTGTGATTATTTGAAATATTGGGGGTGCTGAATTATATCTTTATAATAATCCTTATTTTACTAGTAAGCTAGTAACCTCATTTATTGGCATGATTTTGTTTATCAGTGTTTGTAACTAGAATGTTGCGTTTTCTAAGACAATGTCAATAAATTATAAATTCACTTGTTCTTATGTACATGTCGCAGGCAATTGGTTGAATTAGCCATTCAATTAAATGCCTAGCCATTTCATTGAGCGCCGCCATTCAATTAAATGGCTGACCTTCGTTTAGCCGTAGTGTGGGACGTAGTGTTCAACGCCTAGCCATTTCATTGAGCGCCGCCATTCAATTAAATGGCTGACCTTCATTTAGCCGTAGTGTGGAATGTAGTGTTCAACACTACGGCTAAACGAAGGTCAGTCATTTAATTGAATGGCGGCGCTCAATGAAATGGCTAGGCATTTAATTGAATGGCTAATTCAACCAGTTGCTTGCGACATGTACATAAGAACAAGTGAATTTATAATTTATTGACATTGTCTTAGAAAACGCAACATTCTAGTTACAAACACTGATAAACAAAATCATGCCATTATTGGCATTTATATGATATATTTATATCATTTATATGAGGTTACTAGCTTATTAGTAAAATAAGGATTATTATAAAGATATAATTCAGCACCCCCAATATTTCAAATAATCACAAACATCCATTTATGCAATACAATAATTCTACACAATAGTTAAATTAAATTAAATAAATAATAATAACAATATTAATTTGTTAAATTCCATAGCTGACTTATTCTTCTCGAAAAGCCGTTGTCATCAAATAATTGCTGTAGTTTTTTCCACAATTCTTTCGCAGTTGTTACATTTTTTACATGCATGTACAATGACTGATCACTATCAATTGTCATTATCAATTTTGCTCTCGTTTTCTGATCATCATAAAAGTTAGGCTATTATAAAAGTCTATGTTAGACGACTGTTTCTCTGTAGTTGTCTACTCATTTAAGTACACTAGCATTATTATTTTTATAGTTTTCAGTCCCTATTAGTTGCAGTTTCGCGTTGTCACCATATTATTACATTGTAGTTGAAACTTGACAGGCTTGCCGAGTTTCAACTCAATCGGCTTATTTATTGAGGAGTTCTGTTGAACAGCTCCTGACTCCATCATCAGATCAGCTCGTTGTTACCATATTATTACATTGTAGTTGAAACTTGACAGGCATGCCGAGTTTCAACTCAATCGGCTTATTTATTGAGGAGTTCTGTTGAACAGCTCTTGACTCCATCATCAGATCAGCTCGTTGTCACCATATTATTACATTGTAGTTGAAACTTGACAGGCATGCCGAGTTTAAACTCAATCGGCTTATTTATTGAGGAGTTCTGTTGAACAGCTCCTGACTTCATGATCAGATCAGCTCGTTGTCACCATATTATTACATTGTAGTTGAAACTTAACAGGCAAGCCGAGTTTCAACTCAATCGGCTTATTTATTGAGGAGTTCTGTTGAACAGCTCCTGACTCCATCATCAGATCAGGTCGCTGTCACCATATTATTACATTGTAGTCCGAACTTTACAGACACTAACCACAATAACCGTTCAAAACGTTTCTAAAATAAAAACATTTTTGCAAGAAATGTGAATTCTAAAGTATTATTTTTCTCAAAACTGCCGGGTTGGATTTTGATGCCCTCTTGCACAAGGATGTAGTTGAGGTATCCCCACAGAAATACCATAGCAGTATGGCTATTGGTTCATAGACCACTCCCCATATAAAAAAAAACAGTCTCCTTTCAATTTAAAAGTTAGATTAGTACTATTTAAAAGTGATATATTCGAGACTATTAAAATGAAGAATTTCAATCTTTTTAAATTGAATTAAGTAATTAAGTGAAATGTATGAAGTGGTATCATATGAGTATTAGTAGATATCTACCTTTCTGTTTAAAACTCCGAAGATCCTTGACGAATCCTCAGCTTTTATGGCACCAATGGGAAAGTATACTTACCTACCCTTTCAAACCAAAAAAGATTTTTCTAAAACGGTTTAGGCGTAAGTATACGAGTAATCGAGTAACATACCTTCACATAAAAGAAAGGGTCAGACGAATTGAAAACCTCCTTTTTTAAAGTCGGTTAAAAAACGACCAACATTGACTACCTAAGTATCCCAATTGTTTCGGGCAAAACTGTAAAAACATTGTAATTAAATAAGAACTGATTACCAATACTACACGACCTTATTTACCTAATGGGGATCAATCACTAAACGAAATATTGGGTTTCTAAGTATGAGGGCGTATACTCTTTAGCATTCTGAGCATTCTGTTTTTTAAATAATTAAAATCCATCAATAAATGACGAAGTTATTCAAGTTTTCTTTTCGGCCATTTCAAAACGCGCGCTCGGAGCTTCGCGCTGCGTCTGACGTCACCAGGCGCCCGCGGCTCGGTCTACTAGTACAAAATCGCTAGTTAATTTCAAACTAGCTTCCACCCGCGGCTTCGCTCGCGCGGCACCTGGATAAAAAGTAGCCTATGTCCTATTTCAGGTCAAGAACTATCTATGTTTTAAATTTCAGCCAAATCAGTTCAGTGGTTGTCGAATTATAGAGGAACAAACATAAGTCCAAATATCCAAACTTTTGCATTTTTAATATTAACTAGCTTCCGCCCGCGGCTTTATTCGCGTAGTACCCAGATAAAAAGTAGCCTATGTCCTATTCCTGGTCATTATCTATCTATATTTAAAATTTCAACCAAATTGATTTAGTGGTTGTTGAGTTATAGAGGAACAAACATCATCCATCCAAACATCCAAACTTTCGCATTTATAATATTAGTGTGATTAGTGTGATAGTATGATTAGTGTGATGAGAAAGTGTGATAGTGTGATTTGAAAACCAAGTTTAGGTAGGTAGGTAATGTATGTGATTATTTTGACTCGAACATACAAATTATTAATTAGGTATTACGATTAAAAGTATGTATAAAAAAATACCTATTCACTAAAAAGTTTAAAGGCGAAAATTATTTTTAAGTAGGTACCTACCTAGGTAAGTAGTAAGTAGGTAGGTACCTACTTAAAAATAATTTATGTAGGTAATAATTTAAGTAGGTAGGTAAAAATTTAGGTAGGTAAAGTTAATATTAGTGTGATTCGACTCCTGATTGTTAGTTTTGTTTGTTATTGTTTTCGGTAAGTACCGGTACTTACCTAAAATACCTATTCAGTAAAAAGTTTAAAGTCGAAAATTATTTTTAAGTAGGTACCTAACTACCTACTTACTACTTACCTAGGTAGGTACCTACTTAAAAATAATTATCGCCTTTAAACTTTTTACTGAATAGGTACTGAATAGGTAGGAAAATTATTTTTAAGTAGGTACCTACCTACCTACTTACTACTTAGGTACTACCTACTTAAAAATAGTACCTACTGAAAATAATTTTTGAGTAGGTACCTAAGTAGTAAGTAGGTAGGTAGGTACCTACTTAAAAATAATTTTCCTACCTATTCAGTACCTATTCAGTAAAAAGTTTAAAGGCGAAAATTATTTTTAAGTAGGTACCTACCTAGGTAAGTAGTAAGTAGGTAGTTAGGTACCTACTTAAAAATAATTTTCGCCTTTAAACTTTTTACTGAATAGGTATTTTAGGTATGTACCGGTACTTACCGAAAACAATAACAAACAAAACTAACAATCAGGAGTCGAATCACACTAATATTAACTTTACCTACCTAAATTATTTACCTACCTACTTAAATTATTACCTACATAAATTATTTTTAAGTAGGTACCTACCTACTTACTACTTACCTAGGTAGGTACCTACTTAAAAATAATTTTCGCCTTTAAACTTTTTAGTGAATAGGTATTTTTTATACATACCTACTTTTAATCGTAATACCTAAAATTAATAATTTGTATGTACGAGTCAAAATAATCACATACCTACCTACCTAAACTTGGTTTTCAAATCACACTATCACACTTTCACAATATTTTCCTTCACCGTTTAGAGCTCGCGCATACCTACTTAGGTACCTACTTATACATTTTTCGAAACGAAAAATCCATTGATGCACGGCTGGGTTTCAACCCACAACCTTCGGATTGAAAGTCGAGGCACTAGCGCACTCGGCCAACACTGCTTCTCTACCTCTGACTACCCGCTTAGACTTTTTCAACGGATCTAAAAATTCCTAAAAGATCTGATAGAATATGTCTACTGTGCCTTGGGAATACAGTCATAATCATATTTAAAAATAAAAATGAAATCATTTATAACTTTTTTAAATCTACAAATCTGCATAAGTACTTACTTAACAAAAAACGTGAATGACCTCGAAAGTTTGGATGTTTGGATGTATGTTTGTTCCTCTATAACTCGACAACTACTGAACCGATTTGGCTGAAATTTAAAATATAGTTAGGTAATGAGCGGGAATAGGACATAGGCTACTTTTTATCCAGGTGCCACGCGAGCGATGCCGCGGTCGGAAATTAGTTTGAAAATAACTAGGGATTTTGTACTAGTGGAGCGAGCCGCGGGCGCCTGGTGACGTCACAGCCAGTCGCGGCCTTCTCGCGAGCGTTTTTTAGATTGGTGCACTAAAATCTCTGTAACTCGGTCATTTTTGATCCGATTAAAAAACCAAAAACACAGTATTTTTTGTTTTTTTTGTATCTACAAATCTGCATACTCAACTAAAATCGTGAGTCTTCCTCATTGCATTTTTCATGCTCAAATGACCTGATTTTTTTTTTTCAAAAATAATACATAAGTAATTACCTACTTACTTAGTTGATGCTTAAAATTGCATGAAAAAACATCGGACATCTATTCTCAATTCTAGTTCAGTGAACTCCGACCATAAATTACAATAAAAGCTATTTATTTCGCAACACTCAGAGATTTTCGAGTGCAAAATTGAATTGAATTCTTCTCAGAGGGTGATGGCGGAAACGGATACAAGGCACTTGCACTGTGCCGACTTCCGGTACAGCCGTGTGGTAAACTCAAAAGTTGGAATAAAAATAAATTAATTGGTATGGTTTACGTCCATTTTTAGATAACGTTCAAATAACAGAAGTGTAGCATTGGTCTTGGAAAATCCTATCCTATCCTACTAATATTATGCGAAAGTCCGTGTGTGTGTGAATGTTTGTTACCACGTGTCCCCATAACTACAAACCGATTTTGATGAAATTTGGAATGTAGATAGTTTGGGGTCTGGAATAACACCTAGGCAAATTTTTATCCCGGAAAAGTATACGGTGGAAAAGTATATTATAATAGTAGTCCACGCGGGTGAAGCCGCGGGCATTTACTATTTATAAATAAATGAAACTTAGATATATATAATATCTTTAGTTAGAGTATCAACTGCCCTAGCCAAATTACAAGCGCTTCGTATCGAAGCTTTTTTTATAATCGTTTATACTTTTTTCTGACACTCCATGAATATCATTCCCACGTTCACCAATTAAGTAAGTAGGTACCTACTTATAAAAGCAAGTGGCCAACTCTGGTGACGGAGTTTTTAGGCCACCTAAAGGCCTCCATCATGGCTTAACGACTTAAAAGCCGGAACCGACGATTTAACGTGCCCTCCGAAGCACGGAAGCGCTCAGCTCAAAATGTCACTTGCCGGTCACCCATCTAAATTGTGACCGCGCACAACGTTGCTTAACTTCAACGACCAATCAAGAACGTCTAAGCAAGCTACGCCACGAGCGCTTCACGCGCGCTCATGGGAGTAGGTACCCAGCATTAGCTAAGGCTGGGTGGGAGTCCCCATAAGGTCTAACCTTTATAAGTACATACTTTATTGGTAAACACTTTTCCACTTGACGATCCGCGTCTACCTGTGAGCTTGCTCGGAAGTGTATTGTCTCACGCCCGCCCCCCCCTGTCCTATGTCCGACTTTTTTCCCGTGAGTGTATCGACGGACCATCTGTCACCAGCTTTGAAGATTCTGATTTACTTATCTATGAAAACCTGAATTTTAACGGTTTAATTGAGTCCTATAGAATCAAAGGCGGTAATCTGTCAAATTTGTCAAAAATGACATAATGGTATGGCCGTTTAGGGAATTTAAAATAACGTTTCATTATTTTCTCAATCTGTATCAAAGGTGGCATTCAAGCGTTCAAAATTGACGTCAAAAATCAGCATTAGTTTCAAATACGGCAATCTTTCTTTCAAAATAATTTCAAAACAGACTTAGTAAAACGTTTTTATTGAATTACCAAAATTCAGCCCAAGTACAGATTACCGCCTTTGATTCTATAGGACTCAATTGTGATATTTTGGAGAAAAGTCAGGTCAAAAGTATTCTATGCCGGCGAGATTGTATGAGAAATGTGATGAAAGTGAATGAGGCGAAAGAGGTGTGTCAGGATCGTAGCAAGTGGGAATCCGTGGTCTCTGCCTACCCCTGCGGGAAGGAGACGTGATTTTTATATAAGTATGATTGTATGTAAGTTTTAACTAAGTATTTATGAAAAGGTAAGGGTAGGTAACCCTATGGCCTCTATTAATAAACTCCGCTCAACTTGTGTCTACGTTGCACCACGGATTTGACTATTGCCATCCTTATTCACTGTCTAACAAAACAGGATGGCAATAGTTAAATCCGTAGTGCAACTTTGACAGAAGTTGAGCGGAGTTTATTAGAGGCCTTAAAGTTTTGATGATCTTCGAAAATTAGTCATTGGGGCCCAGAATTCCCAAATATCCTGTCCTTATCGGACAGGGAAATGACAATGCAGGATGAAATATAAACCAGATATTTTTTATTGCAAATATATTGAGTTCATTAGACCTATTAAAGTAACCTTTTTTATTGCATATAGCATGCGCCAGGATGTGTTTCCTCTGCAACAGGTTTGATCGCTATTGAGAGGATAATAAAATCAAATTGTAGCTAGTCTCATTTTCAACCGACTTCCAAAAAAGAGGAGGTTCTATGTCTGGCTGTATGTAGTAGGTAGGTACCTACCTACTACATACAGCCAGACATAGAGCCTCATGTTTTTTTTTTCGATTTTATTTTGTTTCTTGAAAATACACTACTAGTGTTACAAGGCTAAATCAAAAAAAATAAAAAACTGACTTCTATGTTATAAGCCGGGCAATTTTCGGCACTTTCGAGGTGCATTTCTGTTCATAACTCCGAAGATCCTTGACAGATCCTCACCAAATTTTTGTGGCACCAATCGGAAAGTATATCCTTTCAAACAAAAAAAGAATTTTCAAATCGGTTCAGGCGTCTTTGAGTACTCGGAGAACATACATTAAAAAAAAAGCACAAAAATTCCGATGAATTGAGAACCTCCTCCTTTTTTTGAATTCGGTTAAAAAGGATCTACGGACAGCAGACTTGAAAATATTTAATTTATCGATATAAGTATTTGTTTCAACAAAATAATTTTTTTTTTGGCAGTTTTTAGGAAAACTAAAAAAAGACTTAGAAGACTTGTCCGCCTATATTGTGGAACTGTGTTAACTATTATTTTTTCACTATATTGATAACCAGGCTGTTCTAAATCTAATAATTTCATTAAAAATAAAAAAAACCATCAAAATTTGCGATTCCGACGAGATTTGAACCCGCACTGATACAAGCGATTTTAATAATGTTGCAATTATATTAGCTAATACAAATAGCTTTGGAATGCACCATCTGGCCACTTTCTTCTTTCATCTTAAAATAACCGAATTTCAAAAACGTTTTATGAGCTATCGACAGACATGCGGGCCCTTGAGACTTGAGGATTATTCGCAGATGTGTAACACACCTTTAGACAAGGTGTTTCTAATAGCCGTTGGGTATATCACCACAAATGATCAAAGGGAAAAATTAGAAAAATATATAATTCCTACCATAAAAATGTGCTAGACATAAGAGAAGGGTGAAACAAACTAAACCAAAGATGGGCTTCAGTACCTAAGTAGGTACCTACCTAAAGTAAGTTCGTATTATAAGCAAGTGACCAACACTTCGGACGGAGTTTTTAGGCCGCCTAAAGATGGGCATTGCAAGGCAAGGATACATTAACAACGTATTAAATGGAAAAGTCATAAGTTGTTGATGAGTTGGCCAAAGGTTAAATACCTAACTATGTATTTGGGTCAGCGGATGCTGAGAGAGCATTTCGAATTAAGTAGGTACCTAGGTAAGATTTTTCATTTTATCATTCTAAGATTAAAATCTGAATCAGAGAATTCAGAGATCGCACAAGATACGAAATAATGATAAACTGAAGCTAGCTTTCAAATTATATCTATTAAAGTTTATTCTAAGCCGCTAAAAAGCAATCGTTTTTGTATGTAATAAAAAAATATTTTAAAAAAACAAAAACCCGACTGCGTCAAAACTAAAAAGAAAAAAACAAGCCTGCAAAGAATTACTCACAGTCGGTACCCATTCATTTTATTACCAATCAAATCTTCCCAATGTTATGGGTCCCGACTGTGAGTAATTCTTTGCAGGCTTGTTTTTTTCTTTTTAGTTTTGACGCAGTCGGGTTTTTGTTTTTTTAAAATATTTTTTTATTTAACACTTTTTAGTTATGATAAAGTTGATTTTAAAATACCTTGATTAACTATTACCTACCCAACAAGAAATTAATAAACCAACTAAACTAAGTAACTTCGTATCGCCCTAATTATTTATTCAATTTTATTCTTCAAATCCATCCAATCCAATTCCCCATCAGCCAATAATTCAATCCAATCCAATAATATCAAAAACTTTCGATAATGGCCTTCAAAAATTGATAGAATAGGTAAACTTTTCAAAACGCAACGATAGCGCGATCTAGGATTGGTTCAGATTTAGCAGCGACATCTAGTTGTGTTTTTGGTAATTAATGTAAATAAAAAATAATACTGAGGGTTGCGATGTTTGTAACTTCTGAACTACAAAACCGATGACCTTGAAATTTTTACAGAACATTTTAAAGTAGGTACATACCTACTTTCTAACAAAATTACCCTTCCTTTGCGTTGCGCAGTCGGGTAAAAAGAATCAATAAAATCGTAGGTACTATGTGTTAATGAATTACAACCAGATACCTACCTACTCATTTTGATTTTCATTTCCTCTCCCAAGGGAACCGTCTTGAATTTCAGTAAGTAAGTAGGTATAGTAATCAAAAGTATCCTATTTATACCTCGTAGTAGTATAGTATGTATGCACTCAAATAATACCAAGTTTCATTTAAATCCGTCCAGTAGTTTCGTTCGACCGAGACGTGATGCGCGGCCAAGATACACACAAACAGAATTTTAAACCGTTATATTTCCTAAGCTATTATTTAAAATGAAAAATAGTAAAAGAAACCTAACATTGATTTTTAAATACCTATTCAACGATACCCCACTTGACATAGTTCGTCAATTTTGAGTTTTTCAATTTTGACAATATGGCGTCTGGTTGTAACACTGGTTAATTTTGATTACTTTCATGTCTTTAGTGACACTCGCAAGGTTGAGACAAATCGATTGACGTTAGAATCATCAAAATCGGTCCACGCGTTTGGCCTCTAGAGTGCCACATAGAAACATCCATAGCGAGAATAATTATTAATCAACTTTAAACCGTTATTTTTCCTAAACTATTACTTAAAATGAAAAATGGTAAAAGAAACATAAAGTTGATTTTAAAATACCTATTCAACGATACCCCACTTGACATGGTGTGACGATTTTGATTTTTTTAATTTTGACATTAAGGCGTCTGGTGGTGGCACTGGTGAATTTTGATTACTGTCATGCCTGTAACAACACTCCCAAGGTTCAGACGAATCGATTGACGTAAGAATCATCAAAATCGGTCCACGCGTTTGGCCTCTAGAATGCCACATAGAAACATCCAAACATACATACTTACATACATAGACTGATAAACACATTACCCTTCCTTTGCTTTGCGCAGTCGGGTAAAAACAGGATTAAAAGATTTAATCTGACACCTTGAAATAAAACTTACGATGATAAAACTTTTTAATCCATAAACAAAGAAAGGACCAGCATTGTATTAAAGTTTGAAAACAAACAAACAATAGACAACGTAATTACAAACCGATAAACGTAATACAGCAGGTAGGACAATATGATACAATGGACAGCTGAATTGAAAGAGCTAGATCATTACACTTTTGGAATGCGCAGTCCCAACTGACATTTGCCTATACATTTGCGGTAGGTCAAATCTGTTGAAATCTTTTCAGGTGAGAGAATGGACGTCATCTTCAAACTATGGTGGTACTTTGATTGCGGGGCCCAATCAAAAATCACCGACGACAAAAAAACCTACTTATAAAATTAATGAATCGAGATCACAGATCGACAGACATCCTAAGGACAAACGAAAGCATTTTTGTCGAAGCTGAAGCAGACGCTTCGCTCGCTCAGTCAATTAACACTTTACTTCAAGCCCTAGTAGGTATATTCTATACCTACCCAAAAGTGAGATTGAGGCATGTTGAAAATCAGCTGTCCTAGTACACAGTATTTTTAGATACTTTCATCAGGACAAACCTGCTTGTTATTCCGGTGTATGTATCCTGTGCCAAATATGGGACAGTGTTCTTTCGTAAGGTGTAGGTACACCGGTAGTGGTCGTGGTGAATTATAATGGACTTTATGCGGTTTGTTGGCCTGGGAACGGATATTCTAGTAACAATACTTATGTAAATTGATACTGATAAGACAGGTCATTGTGTATGTAATAGATAAGCAATATTATATAGTTACAGTACTTGATTCTATGAGCTGTGATGGTGTAATTGAATACCTTGACTTCGTTTGGAAAAAAATTAAAGCAAAATAGTAAGTGGTCACCTCAGCCTAACCCCATAATCTATTGATCATGTCATGAAGAAATAAATTATGATAGGCAGGTATTTCACATCAGCCATCTATTTTTTTTATAGACCCAACTTATTTATTCGCCCCTTATCCCTATTCTCAAACTAAACAGAGCTTTTGCTATGGGACCAAATAACTGATAGAATACTTAAAAACGTATTTATACCTATAAGACTTTCTAACAACCAGATTCAAAACAGACATCTACAAAATGTTTCTCACCACACAAAATGTTTGTACTAGGTGAGAATCGAACCCACGACCTATATGGCGCAGAAGGCAGATACCAACTGTGAGAGGCCTGTCAAAAAATTATAAACCATTATTGCTAAATTTATGGATTTAACGTCAACATAATATTATTCAGACAAAACAGAACAGCAAGATGTTAGCAAACAATTAACCCTATCGAGCAGATGTGGAGTTTGAATGTAGATCGGTCGGTCATTGTGGCAAGGTTAAATGATCGCATAAGGATATCATAGAGTGGATATTATCTGGGAATAAAGTAAGACAGGTATAGTCCGCGTTCGATGAGAATGGGATGGAACCTTGTCAAAGTAAATCGAAATTGACCAATCTCAAGTAGCGTTTGCAAACAAGCAATTTATTCAAAAATAAAAAAACCCGGCTGAACTGAAAAGTTGGAAACAGCATTATCTTATCAATCACAAAACAAAATTAGATTACAATTTTATTATTATGTAGGTATCTAGGGTTCGATGCCGTGCGCATTTTCCTAAACGTTGTTGTCACAGTTGACACACAGATGGCTCTGTGAGTACCTAAATTAAATGCGTAAGTTATTTCTTAAATATGAGATATCTCCTAAATGGCTGAACCAATTTCGATGCAGTTTGTTCTAAACGTTGCGTGTGACTAAATAGAAAGTTTTAGTATGCATTTTGGTTAGCAATTCTGTTTAGGGCGAAAAATAGATTTTCAAAAATTTTGAGACTCGATTTAGTCTTCGAAGATGTCATGTTAGATTTAAAAAAAAAATATATTTGATATCAGTCCACCAACCTCTTGATTTTGACATGGATTTTGATATGATAGCGTGATTTTCATTTTGAAAATTCACACATTGTTGCATTTTTTAGCCGCACTATTTGATTTATCGAAATAAAAAGTATCCTAGAGCACAATCGAGATGGAGACGATTCTAACGATACCTCATTCATCAAAATCCATCCAGCCGTTTAGGAGAAACGTGGTAATAAAGAATATTACTTACATACGAACGAACGAACCCACCCACATACATAGAAACGCGCGATCTACATAACCCGGGTGACTTGACAGTCAGCCGGGTAAAAAGTTATTTTACGAACAACTTGCGGTCACCCATTAAAATTGTGACCACGCACAACGCTGCTTAACTTCAGCAATCAATCAAGAATGTCTAAGCAAGCCGCGAGCGCTTCAAAGTGTGATAGGGTATAAACCACAGAATATTAGTAGTATAACTTCAGGCATTTCCACAATATCCTTTCGTATTAGACGGACAACAGGTGGTCACACAATGGTTCGAATTCGCTGATGTCATTATATTGTATCCCGTAGAATAAATAACACTTTCTGAAACCTTCGTCGCGTCGAGGTAAATCCCTAGGTATAGTTCGCGTCATGTAAAAAAAAACATAGTCGACTTGAGAACCTCCTCCTTTTTGGAAGTCGGTTAAAAAGAACACTGGCTGTCAAGGTGCGCAGTAAGCAATAAATAAAAATTACGCAAATTAATACCATCGCGCACAAGTTTTTAATTATGAAATGGTTTTCCATAAAAAAACAAACAATAAAAAAAACAATAGGCCTAGTACTTTCGTGTGCAAGTGTAACCATGCGTAAATACCCCCTCTACTGTCTTCCAGCGTTCTATAAACGTGACGCGACTTATACTGGTAAGGACAATTAGAAAAAAAATCCCAACTATCCCTACCAGTAGGGTTAGCTCAGTAGGGAAACTTGGAACAGGTCAATAAAATGATTTCAATGTCCCGATAATATTTTTAAAAAGGTTAGGGCTAATAGAAATGCTTATTTACAAACGAACTATTTATTGTCCAAAAAGAATTTACAATAAATATGTTACAAAAACGATGAGTGAGATTATATAAGTATATTATACAGGGTGGAAAAAATGAATGGGCCCTGGAGGGAAACTACTTTAAATCCTTAAGATACAGTATTTTACTTAAAGGAAACATTCCTTTATTTTTAAAAAGAAACATAACTGCATTCAAAGATTTTCTAAAATTCGCTTGCTTCACCCAGGAATCGAATAATCTAAAAATTCAAATAGTAAACACTCCCTATTTTATTCCACTAGTCAATACATTCAATACTAAAGATAAAACTTCTCAAAGAAACATGAGGTCTTACACTCGTCTGTCGTACAAGAAATCCATGAAATCTAATATTTAGTACATAAGGGCTTTAATTGCAATTTAACTCTACAGGAGAATGGTGAGAGGTATCCAGTAGTGTGATTCAGACCTTCTCGGAATGTATTCCGAATTCAAAAAATAACGTTTCTTCCTGAAAAACCGTCAACTTTTCAAAGAAAATCATCGAATCGGATGTATTTTCGGAAGTCTGAATCTCACCTCAGATGGACAAATACCGTCTAGAAAAGTTTTGTCGCGAATGGTGAAATAAGTAAGTAATAAAAATTAATGAAAAAATTTGTGAAAATTAATGTTAGAATCATGATCTTTTTTATTTCTAAAACCAAATGTGTGTTATACAGATTTTATCCTGACATTAATCCTATCGATTAGTGGTGTTAAATAGAGAGAGGTTTGTTTTTTAATTTTTAGCTGGTTCGATTCCGGGTGAGGCAAGCGAATTTTAGAAAATCTATGAATGCAGTTTTGTTTCTTTTTAAAAATAAAGGAATGTTTCCTTTAAGTAAAATACTGTGTCTTAAGGATTTAAAGTAGTTTCCCTCCAGGGCCCATTCATTTTTTCCACCCTGTATAATAGTACTTATATTATATGTGTTTATAATCAAATATTTATTTAGGCCAATTAGAACAAGATAAAAATATTAAGTAGTTTTTTTTAAATAAGTATGGCAAATATATATTTAACAAATAAGCAGTAGGTTTTCGAAATTTACCTAATGAAAATAAAAAAAACTATTTTGTATTCTTATATCAGCTACCACATACTTTAAACAATAAATAAAGATATAAACATTTATAACAAAACAGTGATTTTAGTTATTTTTGATTGGAGTTCAAAGAATGCTGCATTACTTTACATTAACTTTTCAACGGTAAGCTATTATGTTTTTACATTACAAACGTATTTCTAGAATTATACAATTAATAACATTGATAAAGTGGATTTACTACATTATATTGAAAGTAGACGGACACGGGATTTTATCGCGTAATTTACATACTATATATTTACATATTTATAGTAACATAGCCGAAACGTCGGAATAAATAAGATAAATTACGCGATAAAATCCCGTGTCCATCTAATTTCAATATGAATAGTGATCGCGAAAGTTTAAAAAAGATTACTACTTATAATGTTATTTACCTAATTTTCACACAGCCCCAATTTGTAGGATAGGCAATGCCAATAGGAATGCGTTTTGTACGTAACTCGAACTGTTGCCCGCCTGAAATAATAAAAAAAAACATTCAAGAATGCACCAGGCGACGAAAATCTGAATAGGATTTTTCTCATGAGAAAAAGGGACAGCACGATAGATACTCGATATCTTTGCAACAGATTCTATCCTTCTAGTGAACGCCCGCGGCTTCGCCCGCGTGGACTGCTATTTTTTTATCCCACGACGGGAACCATACATTTTTCCGGGATAATAAGCTGTGTTATTCCAGAACCTAAACTATCTAAATTCCAAATTTCATCAAAATCGGTTGGCAAGATTCTACCTAGAACGACAGTGAATCTTGCAACTCGAAATTCGAGCATTTCCAGATTAGCTATCCGGCTGAAATTTTCAGGGTAGTTAACTCGAAATAAATTCAGTGGGGTCGATGGGAAAAAAAATACCACCGACCCACTGACCCACCCCACCAGTGGGGTCGTTGGGATTTTTTTTCTTACCACCCCACTGAATTTAGTGGTGAGTGATAAGACTTTAAACTGACTTAAAAAACCTGGTTAATTTGGTTGTTTACAAATTCCTTGAATAATTATATTTGGATTGGTGACTATTAAGAATGTTTTCATTACGTCATTCTTAATCTCGTTGCTAGACATCACATATTTCTGGGTTCCTAAAAAGAGGCGCTTACCTCTAAAAATATATTAGTGATGTAGTTATTGGTCTGTTCTTTGTCTTCGCTCGGCAGTGAGTTTAACTTCTCCGTGAAGAGTGTTGCAAGCTCGCTGATATGTTTCGTTAGCACCACTGTCATTCTGAAACAAGAATATAGTGATAAATAAATATTGCTGGACATTTCACACAGCGCCATCTAGCCCCAAACTAAGCAAAGCTGGTACTATGGGAACCAGATAACTGATAGAATACTTATATATTTGTAAATACATACTTATAATACTTTATAACACCCAGACAGAACAAACATCCATGTTCATCACACAAATGTTTGTCCTGGATGGGAATCGAACCCACGACCTATTAGAAGGCAGTGCTACTACCAACTGAGCTAAGAGGCCAGTCAAAATAAAACAAAGGATATGTTAATTAAATTGAAATAGTAGAATACAAGCAGAGAAGTTTGAAATTTTATGTTCTCTTTATAATAAGTATGGAGATGCGGATATTTGATACAGAAAAAGATTCCTGTTTGATTATGAGAAATTCTTAATTTTGTAATCGAGAATTTCTAAGTCAAATTGCCCAATTTTTCATGAGTTAGTATTCCATACATAGTTCTCTTACGCTTTGTAAACACTATAAACGGGATATTTACCATGATTTTTGGATTTTTGAGTTTCCCGATATTTCGGCACAGTTGCATGCGCCCCATGATCACGGTAAATATCCCGTTTATAGTGTTTACAATGTTAACAACCATGATAGTTTCAAAAGTTTCTCTTACGCTGTTTTCTTTCACCGTTTAGAGCTCGATATATTTTTATCTCGACGATATTTTTACGCTAATACCGTTATAATAATGTAAATAATTACTGTGTTAGTGCATCGGCTTCGTCCGCTGTGGATCTTCGTTGCTTGGTCAGCAATAGCTCCGCAGTCTTGTGGTAAGTCAGCACAGATAATGCCGTGGTCTGAGCGAGCGCGCTCACGCATCGTTTGTATACGGACTTGTCTGTAGCGTCGGGCTTGTCCAGCCATTCCAGGATCTCTGTGTATTGTCTGCAATATCAATTAGGTATTAGGTTTTATTGGTTATTTAGATTTTATTGACTATTTTAAGAGGTGTGTCAGGATCGTAGCAAGTGGAAATCCGTGGTCTCTGCCTACCCCTGTGGGAAAGAGGCGTGATTTTATGTATGTACGCATGTATTGACTATTTAGTTAGATTATGGATCACCGAAAAGAAAGCTAGGCCCCATACCGTGTTTGTTGCCCTGATTCTTCACGGTGTTGGTCGCGAAAGAACAGGAGTAGAATCACCTAGCTCTTAAGAAGTTTCAAAGTGGTTATAGCGGTCCTACTGAATAAATTATATTTAAATTTTGAATTTTTTGATTCGAACATAAATAAATATTGGGGGACATTTTCACACAGCGCCATCTAGCCAGGGGCGGTCGCAGACTTTGATTTCGGGGTCACGTTATTTGCTAGTACGTACCTACCTATTTTTTGCAAGAGTCCTGGGTGGGAATCGAACCACGACCTACAGCGTAGAAGGCCAGTCATGGTCCTAAAAAACTTGGGCTGTTTTATCCGGCCATTACTGCCATATTGGGAGTTTTTTCCCAACGACCCCACTGACTTGAGCGGTGGGGTCGTTGGGAACAAAATTCCCAACAACACTACTGATTTTTTAATTTTCAAGATGGGGTGGAAATAATAATAGGGGCATTCCAGCGAAAACGACACCTCAGGTTGAAAAACTAAATTGCATAATATGTACTTGAATCTGTGACTACAGTAAAGCCAATAAGTTAATTCAACAGGAATCAACCATTTTTTAAAATATTTTTACGATTTTCATTATTTATATTGCTTGTGAATGCAGCCGTGCTGCGATCGTCAATGGTACAGTATTTTTTCTTTAAGTTGGATTTTTTTTTCTCCGTCGTCTATTGAGTTACTGTGAAAAGTAATAATACAAAAAGAACAAACAATTCAAGAAGTTTAAAACAGTGTTAAGTTATTGCATGTGATTATTTTTGGTAAAAAGTTGTAACAGTTCAACGACATGCTTACCTCGTGTCCCACCCGTCACTGCAAAACATATATTTTTTT
Organism: Camptogramma bilineatum; assembly: GCA_958496255.1. Taxonomy (NCBI): domain Eukaryota; kingdom Metazoa; phylum Arthropoda; class Insecta; order Lepidoptera; family Geometridae; genus Camptogramma; species Camptogramma bilineatum. The sequence goes on along the minus strand of OY292471.1, from coordinate 3,295,472 downwards.
ATCCTCACGTAAAACTATCTATCCTATTGCTTTTCGGCTTTCCAAAAGTAACAATCATGCTATGGGTAACGGTTTTGGCTTAATATGTCATTGAGCTAGAGAACATTTTTATGGAGATATTTAGATTTAAAAGGGTGTCCGACCCGTCACAGCGGCGGGTAGGGCAAACTAAATCTGGATGAATTCGTGTTTTAAACTGTGTTTTATCCTTTTATTTATTGATTAATTACATTTGGAAGTAGTTATTTTCTATATTATTGTGTTTTATTTCAAAACTGTACTGCTATTTCAAAAAGACAATCTGAGTTATTTTGATGCTTACAGTAAAAGCGAAAAAGATGTGTTTTACACTAAAAAAAACTAATTTAAACATCCTTTCGGAACAAACTATTAAAACAATAAAGGATAAACCATATTTTTTATTTCAAAATTCCATTTAAATTTTTGAAAAATAAAAGGTTAATTTCGTCCACCTGCATAGTTTTTTTCGTTTCTATTTGTTTAATTAAAGTAATTTCATCATTAATTTAATAAATATACAAGTCTAAACATTTGTGGGCGTTTTATTAACGAACTATATTGTTGTCATTAGTCACTTGTCCCACCCGTCACAAACTACTCCTTGATTATTTAGAAAATTTGCTAGTATTATAATGTTATTTACATATAAAATGGGACCTTAACATTCTAGTAACAATATACGAGAAAACTGTTTAACAAAATATTTACGGTTTGTCTTGATTTTGAAAGCGAAGCCATCTACTCAGCTAGGTGAGTGCCAAGCGCGTCCGACCCGTCACACTTAGATTAAGTCCATTTTCTCGGTTAATTACGTAGTTTAGGATTTTATTTTGATGGTTTTATTTCAAACAAATATCTGGCTTCCAAATGTTATTATTTTAGAACGAACTGCGTTGCTATTTTAGGAGAAAATAAATAAAGTTTGAGCAAAACGGGGTGAAAATGTCCCACCCGTCACAATGGAATGCCCCAATAGTAATAATTGCTGGACGTTTCACACAGCGCCATCTAGCCCCAAACTAAGCAAAGCTTGTACTATGGTAACCAGATAACTGGTAGAATACTTACTTAAATACTTTTTGTGAATACATACATAAATGTTCAATTGCTTACTTTATCAAGGGTTGGAACTGCAGCTTAAGTCCTAGGTCCTGCGTTGCAGTTTGCAGTTTCTCATGGAACGCCTCCACTTTCTCACCCTCTGAGCTATCTTCATCATCATCATCGTCCTCCGGCATTTCACATAGCTCTGTAATAGATAAGTTCGTATGAGCTAGTGAAGCGCTCGTGGCGTAGCTTGCTTAGACGTTCTTGATTGATCGTCGAAGTTAAGCAGCGTAGTGCGCGGTCACAACTTTAACTTAAGCGGCATTACAAACGCTTCAGAGCTTCGGAGGGCACGTTAAATTGTCGGTCCCGGCTTTAAAGTCGTTAAGCCTAAAAATTTCGTAGGTACTTTGACGAAGGCAGTAGACAGTTCGGATTGCTTATTTTTACATTGCTAGTTTTCAATGCTCGCCAAGTCTGGCGCGTCAAATTAAAGCCGCAATGAATTCGGAATGAACTTCGCGGCGAGCAAAGAAGTCCTCAGCCCTTCTTTTCGGCACGCGAGGTATTTGCATAGGTATTTGCATACCACACAACATAAAAATATAAATAAGTAGGTAGGTACAAAAAAGGGTAAGGTAGCAAAATGGACCTAGCTCAGCATATTGTGGTTAATTTTTAAGGGCAACAAACCACGCTGGTCTTCCGATAATTTTCAATTTTGCGGACATGAAATACTCATTAATATGAAATAAACCAAAAACCATCAAAAACAAGCAAATTCACAATTAATTAGGTACAAAAGTAAAAAAAAAAGTTTGCAAACAATATAGCAAGAAACAATCTTCTATCTCGATATAGTTCTGTGGGCAACCCCTTAAATCAGCGGTCGGCAACACGCGGCCCGCGGACGCCTTACTTGCGGCCCGTGTATGTTTTGTAAAAAAGTATAGTGGTTATTTTTCTAGATATAAAGCCCAAACGTATAAACATAATGTAATGCCCGGGTTACACGAGGCTAGTTTTTCAAGCTAGGATAGCAAGCTAGTGTTAGTAAGCTAGCAAGCTAGTACTTCTAGCTTCGTGTAGACAAAACTAGCTTCATTTCTAAGCTAGTAAGCTAGTTTACAAGCCAGGATAGTTTTTAATAGGATGGAGTTCTATTTTTCAGGCTAGTAGTGATTTTACTATCCTGGCTTGTGTACTAGCTTCATGTGGCCGGCGAAGCTAGTTTTGGGTTGGCTAGTAAGCAGTAACCACGCATTTTGTCATTCGCAAAATACTCTGATATTCGCCTAATTCTTCATTGCGAAATTCTTCCAAAGCAGTATGAATAAAATAAAGTAGAGCAGTGATCTACGTTCATCTCTTCTTAAAATTCACGGTCTTGTCCACACCCGGTTTTGTAATTCATCTGCTAGTTTCTAGTGGAAATTGGCACAGTGTTCAAAGTAACTTTTTCAATAGAAGTGTTTTTTTTTTTCGCATGCAGATCATTTTGGACGTGTGGTCACTTCAGTCACTGCAATAATACTAGCTTAAAATAAACTAGCCTCATGTAAACAGAACTAGCATGTTCCAAGCCAGGTTAGCAAGCCAGGATAGTTGAGTAGAAAACTAGCTTGCTATCCTAGCTTGAAAAACTAGCCTCGTGTATCCCGGGCATAAGTACTTAGGTATTACGTGTAGTTTTAACAATTTTCAATAGCATTTTTATTTTTTCTGTGGGATGTGACCAATTATACATAGCACAGTGTATCAAAAGCCCATATTTTTTAGATAAATTCCCAGAGTGACTTTTTTGGAATGTTATTATTATAAAATAATAACAAAAATAATCGAGAACACGTTATTTATTTAACACTACCCCCCCCCCCTTTGAAGATGGAGTCCCCCAGCAAAGGCAAAACCCTCTAGGATGGGTTCGATTTTAGGGTTTTTTTTGAAAATTTTGAAAATAACGTGTTCCCGAAGCTATTTGATTATTTTTGTCATATGTATTTTGATACACTGTGCATAGGTACGATGGGGCTTCTGGGGTGAATATCACAAGTGCGGCCCGCCTTTAGTTTATTTTGCCAACTTGTGGCCCTTGCCTGCCAAAAGGTTGCCGATCGCTGCCTTAAATGAAGAATAAGTTTTACCTGCAACCTGTTGAAGGGTTTCCTTCATGTCCTGCCGCTTATCAGGGTCTGCAGCTCGGATCTTTTCCTCTATCCTCATGCTGGTCTGTTTTGAGAGCATCTCCAAAGCTTCTAGGTGAACTAACCCTGAAATTACAGTAGGAGCATTTAAATACTGTGTCGTGGCGTAGAATTCAAACTATACTTAGAGATAAGGATTTTGTGAATGTGTGTATGTGTATTCGGAACTGCCACGCTGCATCTGTACCCATATTATAAATGTGAAAGTGTGTTTATTTGTTTGTTTATTTGTCCTACTTTCACGCCAAAACAGCGACGGATTGACGTGATTTTTTGTGTAGAGATAGTTGGAGGGCTGGAGAGTAACCCCGCATCCACACGTTGGGGCCAACGTTGGTCCCAATGCCTCTCACCAACGTGTGGTGCTGACAAAATAGCTTGGCGCCAACGTTGGGGCCAACGTTGGGGCTTGGCCGTGCCGTGTCGGTTTTATCAAAGGAAGTTGGCGCGCCAACGTTGGGGATCCGTCCACACGTTGGCGCTATGCTCACTGCTCAGTCCCGTTTCGACGCGCATCGTGAGCGCACGTGTCGACTGACGAGCGAGAATGTCATCGTATTCCTTATTTATTGTGTTTGTAGGACTATCGGGCTGAAATTTTGCACACTTATAGATTCTCGGTGACAATGAAATATTATGGTATCAACAAGCTGATCTGATGATGGAGTCAAGAGCTGTTCAACAGAACTCCTCAGTAAATAAGCCGATTGAGTTGAAACTCGGCATATTTGTCAAGTTCTGACTACAATGTAATAATATGGTGACAGCGAGCTGATCTGATGATGGAGTCTACTATTTTTTTTTTATGTTACGGGAACCGTGCAATTTTTTGGGATAAAAAGTAGCCTATGTCCTATTTCCGGTTATTATCTATCTATATTTTAAATATCACCCATATCGGTTAAGTGGTTGTCGTGTTAGAGAGGAACAAACATACATCCAAACATCCAAACTTTCGCTTTTATAATATAGTGTGTTGTGTGAAGTGTGATAGTGACATGATGTGATGTGATTGTGATAAAATTGGTATTCAGTAATGTAAAATCACTTAGAGAAATTTCAATTTCTGTATCGGACGCGCAGACATCGGACGTCTGCACGTTGGCTCTGACGGAACAAGACTGGTGTATCGCCAACGTGTGGATGGTTCACGAAATCTTAGCGCCAACGTTGGGACCAACGTATGGAGCCGGCGTAACATAGGCTACTTTTTATCCGGGTACCACGCGAGCAAAGTCGCGGGCAGCAGCTAGTTTTTTTATAAATCCTTTCCTTGAATGGGCCACTGGTATTTAAACAAATCCTACTATTTATTTATTTCTGTTCTTAAACCTATTTTGGTACAGGGTCATTAAACTTGCTTATGGTATAAGTATTATGCATACAGCGTGTATCACGGACACATGTAAGACGTAAGTATAATATGTAGCTAGGCTAGCCATTATTTTTATTTTTTTGTTCTTTTTTGACCCGAGTACCTAAGGTACTAATGAATGCGAAAGTCTGTGAGGATTTATGGATGTCCAGATATAGATTTATGGATGTTTGTTACTCTTTCACGCAAAAACTACTAAACGGATTTTAGTGAAACTTGGAATATACATGGTTTATGACCTGGAATAACACTTACAATAACACAATATGCTATTATATATTTTTAGGTACCTATATTTATTTATATTATAAAGTTCTGCATTCAGTACCTTCAAAATCATCAAACAGCGTTTCATAATGCACCTCCTTCGCTTCCCTCTTCACCTCCCTTATTTGATCCTCTTCATCAGCTTTGGCCTTTGCTTCTCTCAGGACCTGTGCAGTAAATTACCAACAGTCATACATAGTCTTTCCTGCTACCGTATTCCCATGTATATAAGGGGGGGTTTAGGGGGTCCGGACCCCCCCCGCCCCCCCCCCCCCCCCCTTAGCCCATTAAGTTCGGAGGAAACCTAGTCAATTTTTGTATTTGGAACCTTTGGACCCTTAACAAAGCTATAGCTACGCCCATTTACCTAACACATTTGACATCAATTTGGCACTATTTAGGCACTATGCAGTACATTGTCTGCTTTGACATATTAGCGGCCTTTACAGGGTAGAGTTTTTACCACGGATCTGGACTGTACAGATATCTGTACAGATATCCGTACAGATATCTTTACAAATAACCGCGGATAAAACTGTCAAAGGTTGGAATGGCGCGTGCTATTTCCCGCGGCATCTGGACTGTACAGATATCTCTGCGTGTAAATGCTCTGGCATCTGGACTGTACAGATATCTCTTCGTGTAAATGCTGCTATTGTTGTAATCAGCCGCATTTCTAAAATATAGTGATTCCTGATTCCATTTACTTGTATTATGTGTTTACTGTTTACCACAACCAACATCACCTATGTGGGCTGTGCCAAGAATGAAATGGCATTTTTTTTCTTTTTTTTTCAATCAAATGCGCTATTAGATGTTTATAACCGATGATTTGAATGAAGACGAATGTGAGTACCTAGACAAACCTATTAAGGTTTCAAGGTACAATACAAATTAAAGCCCTGTACTTTCTATGTAAAACAAATAAATAAATAAAAAAGTTTAATAAGTGGTTATGCGCCCAGTTTATGTATATATATATGTATGCGAACGTATATTTCGCTGCATTTTTTCAAAATTTTACGTAAAAGAAACAATCTTCCAACGGCACCATCACCATGGCAACGTCCACGGGTTCTTCGGGTTCTCTGGCCATTGAAAAACTAAAAGGCATCGAGAACTACAGTTCTTGGAAGTTCATGATGAAAATGGCATTAATTCATGATGAACTGTGGGAGTGCGTCGAACATGGTGAGTCCAAGGATATCAGTGAGGCAAAGAAGCAAAAAGCTCTTGCTAAGATCGCATTGGCGGTGATGCCGACTGCGATACCTCACATTAGGAACGCCACGACGGCAAAACAAGCCTGGTGCAACTTAGAAAAAGCGTATGAAGACAGAGGACTATGTCGTCGACTTGGGTTACTCAGAACTTTGTTTGGCACAAAGTTGAGTGAGAACCAGAATATGGAAACTTACGTCAACAAAATCATGGAAGTCTCACAGCAGCTAAGTGAGATAGGTGCAGCACTAGATGATGATTTCATAGCTGTTATCATGCTGAGTGGATTAACAGCAGATTATGATCCGTTGATCATGGCCATGGAGAACTCCAACATCAAGCTTTCCAGCGAGTTGGTTAAAGGGAAGTTGTTGCAGGAGAACCTTCGCAGAGATGAAAAGTCTGAGGATGCCTCGGCTTTGGTTGCGCGCAAGCAGCCCCGATGTTTTAAGTGCAAGAAGGTGGGACACATTTTTAAGGATTGCCCTAAGCCTGGGAAGAAGAATTCTAGTGCTAATACGGACACATCCAAGGTTCTACTAACTGCGCTATCGGCGAACATCAAGAAGGACTTATGGTACATTGATAGTGGTGCAACGGCTCATATGTGTGGTAACATTAGTGCGATGAGTGATTTTGTGAGTGGTAGAGCATTAGATGTGAATTTAGCGGACGGTAATAAGTTGTATACGGCCGGAAAAGGCACAGTAAAAGTGCAAATGATGAACAATGAGGTAAAGACAATAAGCAATGTGTATTATGTACCCAATTTAACGGCTAACTTATTATCTGTAAGCGCTATGGTTCAAAAAGGTTTCAATGTGGTGTTTAGCTCTAGCGGTTGTCAAATAACTGATAATGGAGTAGTAGTGGCTACTGGCACGCTACATGATGGAGTCTATGAGCTAGATATTGCCAAATTCACGCCTATTCAATGCAAGTTTGTAGATAAAGTAGATCTCTCTAGATTTACAGGTTCTGAGTGTGGACAATCAACCTCCACAATGAATGAGTCAAGTGTCAGTCACGATGTCGGTGAGACAGTGACTGTGATGGCTGCTGCTGCTGCGAAGGAAGCTACTGCTGCCACAGCTTGCTCACAAGAGGTTTGGCATCGTCGTTTAGCACATCTCAATCTACGAAGCATGAACTTGTTAAAAAAGGGTATGGTCAAAGGAATTTCATATGCGAATACTGATTTTGTACCATGTATTGCTTGTATCGAGGGAAAGCAAACTCGAACATCTTTTCCAAAAGAATCATTCAATAGAGCTGCAGATGTTTTAGAGTTGGTCCATACAGACTTATGTGGACCTATGCCCTGTACATCATTAGGCGGTTGTAGGTATTTTTTGACCTTGATTGATGATTTTTCAAGAAAGACATTTGTATACTTTCTTAGGCGAAAAGATGAAGTATTTGAGAAATTTAAAATCTGGAAGGCCCTGGTAGAAAACCAAACAAATAAAAAGGTTAAAGCGATTCGAAGTGACAACGGTGGTGAATACTTGTCTTCTAAGTTTCAGAGCTTCTTGCGGGACAATGGCATCCAACACCAGACTACAGTGCCATACTCACCCCAACAAAATGGAGTTGCGGAACTAGCGAATAGAAGCATTATGGAGAAAACACGCTGTATGCTTCAAGAAGCCGGCCTAGGTCAAGAGTATTGGGCAGAAGCTGCAAATACAGCTATGTACCTTAAGAACAGGTCACCGACCACTGCAGTCAGAGGGTATACTCCAGAGGAAAGATGGAACAAGAAGAAGGTATCTGTTTCACATTTACGTATATTTGGCTGTGTTGCCTATGTCCATAATCAAAAGAGGACTAAGCTAGAACCAAAGGCGAAGCTACATATATTTGTAGGATATTGTGAAAATTCCAAAGGGTATAGGTTGATAGACCCTGAAAATGCGACAGTATGCATAAAGGCTCGAGATGTGACATTTTTAGAAGATAAATATTTTAAGAAAAATATTGTGTCACATGATGATATTCAAAATGTTATATTCACACCCTCTGTAAGTGATAATATTACTCAACCTCCTGCAGAATCATCGACTGAAGAAATTTTCGTAGAGGAAAATTCTGATGGCACAATAAATGCGCGTAGACAGTCAGTCTTCAGTCTCAATGAAACGGAGGAATTTGTTACTTCGGATGATTCGGCCGATCTTACTTACGTTCCAGGTAGATCAAGCATTGACTCAATGGACTCATGTCAGTCACTTGAAGATGCTCAATCAGAGTTCGCTGGAGTAGCAGAAATTGGTGAAAAAGACCTGCCTAGAACAGTGGAGGAGGCACTGAGTTGTAGTGAATCAGAAAAATGGAAAGAAGCTATACAAGATGAGTATAATTCCTTTATAACCAACAAATGTTGGACGCTGGTAGATTTACCTGCAGGACATAAGCCAGTTAAATGCAAATGGGTTTTTACCATAAAGAGAGGCCTAGATGGTGAAATATTAAAATACAAGGCTCGCTTAGTGGCTAAAGGATTTACCCAAAGATATGGTATCGATTATCATGAAACATTTTCACCAGTTGTTCGATACTCAACTTTAAGGATTTTATTAGCTCTAGCAGCTCAGAGTGACATGATAGTTGAGCATCTTGATGTGAAGACAGCATTTTTGAACGGCAATTTGTCAGAAAATGTTTACATGGATCAACCAGACGGTTTTATTATAGAAAATAATAAACAGAAAGTATATAAGCTTAATAAAGCTATTTATGGATTAAAACAATCCGCCAAAGCATGGTATGAGAGAATAAATGATGTATTAACGAACAAATTAAGCTTTAAGAGGCTCTCTTCTGAACCATGCGTATATATTTACAACAATGATGGTGAGACTATTATCATTGCGCTGTATGTTGATGATATAATGTTATTTTCCTCTAGAACTTCACAGAAAAGGAAACTAATTAAAGAGAAATTGATGAATCAATTTGAAATGAAAGAGTTAGGACCAGCTCATCAAGTCCTAGGTATGGAAGTTAATAGATTACGTGATGGAAGTTATACTTTGAACCAATCTGCCTATATAAGAAAAGTATTAGAAAAATTCAAGATGGCAGATTGCAAACCAGCAAGAACACCTATGGAAGTTGCATTAAAGTTACAAAGGGAAGAGATTGTGAATGATTGTAACTTTGATTTCCGGAGTCTCATAGGATGCTTGATGTATTTAGCAGTATGTTCGAGACCTGATATTGCTCACAGCGTAAGCTATCTTAGTCAGTTTAATAACTGTTATGGTGAAAGCCATTGGAAAGCAGCAAAAAGAGTATTGAGGTATTTAAAAGGCACTTTAGATTATTTTCTACTGTATCAAAAAGGTGATTTTTCTCAAATCACAGGTTATACTGATGCTGACTGGGGAGGAGATCAGATAGATCGCAGGTCATACACAGGGTATGTATTTTGCCTTGGCAAATCAGTAGTGTCATGGGAAAGTCGAAAACAGCGCACTGTTGCGCTCTCCAGTACTGAGGCAGAGTATATGGCGATCTCAGACTCATGTAAAGAAGCTATGTTTCTACGCACATTTGTGAAAGAATGTAATGGTAGTGAATGTAAAATTAACTTGTTGAATGACAATCAGTCTGCTCAAAAGTTGTGTTCAAATATTATATCACATTTACGAACAAAGCATATTGATATCAGACACCACTACATTAGAGAATTAGTAAATAAGAAATTAGTCAATTTAAGCTATCTTTCTACTGAGGAGATGTTGGCTGATGTATTTACAAAGTCTTTGTCATGTGAAAAACATAGTAAATTTGTATCAAGGTTGTTAAAAACATAAGTCTTTATGTTAGTAAGTTTTTGATCTAAGCAATTGTTATAATAGTATGCTTGCTTAGATAACTAGCATAATTTGAGGCCTAGGAATAGTCATGTAAATTATAATTGCTATAGGAAGTACCTATTATTATAGTATAGTTTAAGGCCTAGTGTTAGAGAGTGTAAACTCCATAGAATAAATAGGTACCAACCTACTTTATTAGTATTTAAAATATTTAAAAGTGTGTCAATTCCTGAAAGCTACTTCTGACTGTTTTTTGCATATTCGATTTTATCCCAAGTAAATCTGTTTTCATCTTTGAAGATTATTTCTTTTATACTCCTGCTTCATCAGTTTAACCTTACCTGAGAGAGGATGGGTTTGTCTCCGGAGTCCAAGCCGAGCATGGCTCGTTTCTTGGCCAGCCCAGGGTCCCCGTCTTGAAGCACCTCCATGGTCTTCTTGCCAATCGTTTCCAGGGTATCCAGACCGCCCGCTAGTACTTTATTACCTGAAATCATAAAGTAAGATTAGATCTTAAAGCAATAATTTTTCTAAAAAAAAAATTGATTGGTCAATGTTAAAAATTAAAAAAAAAACAATTTTTTTATTTTTAATACGAGAATCTCGCTATAAATCATGTTATAATATGATTCTGCTATAACGACCTTTTAAGCCCCTCTCGTCAGCTAGAACAAAAATAAAAATACCTGACTGCATAGTATTTTCTTTCTTCCTCTCAACTTGGAACACTTGTCAAAAAACTCCTGTCTCTATTTGTTACATAGAGACAAATAGAGACAGGACATTGTTTAACCATTGTTCAAAGTTGAAAGGCTTTTGTAAGTAAGGCCTTAAGATGTAATTATCCACATACTACCTACTAATTTTTTTTTACTTTAAAAGAAATCTGTATCTTACCAGTACTTTCAACAAACTTCGTAACACCCGACAGTAGACTTCCAAGCTGGAATGCGTCCCCCCCACTACCACTTGCTTCTTCCACCCCTTCAGTCTCAACTTCTTCAGGGGTTCGTGGCTTAGCTTGGTTCTCCTTCGCAGCTTTAGCTTGGTTCTCCTTAGCTTCTTTCGATGCTTTCGCTAGTTCTACTGGGTCTGGTGCACCGATACCCGTTTCTAGGACCGTTGAGATTCCCTGTAACAATTTCATTGGGCTCACATTAAAGAAAGTTGTTGTTAGTCAACTCTGCTGACTGAGTTTTTAGACTGCCCTGAGCGTTTCGGTGCTTCGTAGGGCACGATTAATTGTCGGTAGCGGCTTTTAAGTCGTTAAGCCGTAACGGAGGCCTTCAGGCGGTCTAAAAACTCCGTTACTAGAATTAGCAACTAGCTCATACGAACATACAATGTTTTTTCAAAATCGGTTTAGCCGTTTCAAGATCATCAGCTGTTTTCTAGTTTATGAAGGGAAATGTCGTGGGTTTTTAAACATGTGTAAGTAATTTCACTTTCAAAACTTTCGTGAGTTGTACTAGGTATTAGTGTGAGACGCGACCGCGAGGAGTAACCTTGCCGCAACTCCCTCCTTACCCAGATGAAGATTCTCCGGATGAATCGAAACATTGTCGGTATCTAAATCGACGATAATTTAACGTGAGTAATTCCCGTGTGTTAAATAATGTGTAAGTAATGTTTTCACGTTAAGCTGAATTTTGGGCTTTTGAAGTGTTCTTTACCTGTGACACCTGAGTGGTGATGTTGGAGATTCCAGCGCTGGCAGAACTGAGAAGAGAGTCCACACTCCAACCCCAGCCCCAACCACCCGGTGCTGGATCCTGTTTTGGCTGAGGAGTTACTGTTGATGTTTTTGCCTGTTGTATTAGAGGCTGTTCCTGTAAAACAGAAGATATTGTTCTACACATTCAGGGCCTCACTTACAAAAGCCTCTCAACTTTAAACACGTGGTTTAATAACGTCCTGTCTCTATTTGTCACTATGTAACAAATAAAGGCAGGACAATGTTTAACATTGTTTAACTCTCAGCTTTAAACACTGGTTAAACAACATCCTGTCTATTTGTTAGATAGTTACAAATAGAGACAGGAGGTTGTTGTACCAGTGTACAAAATTGAAAGTCTTTTGTAAGTAAGGCCCTATATTATGTTATGTCTTTGCACTTCAGATTAGTTTCAGAGATTCCAAAACATTGCACTCAGAACTGTCTCAAGTGCACTGGTTTGTGAGAAACTTGGAAGTTCATGAATACCTTGAAATGCCAAACGTTAAAGAGGAAATCTCTAGAAATACTTCGAAATACAAAGAAAGACTAAAAGAGGTCACTAATATTGACCAAGAATCTCCTGAGTGAAAGAAATACCACCAAACTCTTAAAAATAAAACATATACTAGAGCTTAAAGAGTGAACAAAAAACTGAAACACGTGATGGAGTTTTTAGGCCACCTAAAGGCCGTGTGCTTCGAAGCTCGGAAGCGCTCAGCCTGTAACACCTCTTCCGAACACCACTTCTGAATTGTGACTGCGGCCGTCTGCTTCGAAGCACGTAAGCGCTCAGCTCGTAATGCCGCTTGCGGTCACCCATCCAAATTGTGACTGCACACAACTCTGCTTGACTTCAACGATCAATCGAGAACATCTAAGCAAGCTACGCCAGGAGCGCTTCATACCTTCTGAATATTACTGAGTCCATCATCCTGCCCCCAATCTCCAAAGTCATCCCAACCGGTATCATCAGACGTTTTGTTCTCAGTTTTACAGCTAGGTTTGGGTTCCTTCTCTTGTGCAGTTAATGAAGGTTTTTGTACATCTACAGGTTCACTTTCCTCTATGTCGAAGTCATCCCAGCCATCAGTTTCTTTCTGGAATGGATTATGAAACTCCAATTATTTTCAACTTAAACTAAAATGTTGTAAGTGCCTAATTTAAATAATTCTCTAATACTATATTTTTATTGTTTCTGGTCTTTGTTTTTTTTTTTTGGGAAAATGGCCGCAAAGGTCCATAAATTATAAGAACAGGGTTCACAAAAAAACACCAGTCATAATTACCAGAAATTATTTTATGAAACAGCTGTTACTTTTATCCTACCTATAGGTAATAGCGTCGATGGGCTTGCAACCTGTCATGGAAAGCTAACTTCTGCAAAATGTGGGCATGTATGTATGTATGTATGGGGGACTCCCTTTTCCGCAATTGGACTCAGAGGTGGTCCTTTTTGCGTGGGGATGACCTGGCTCACTAGATATGGAGCCAGCCTAGCTCCTCCCAGAAGCGCAGAAGATTCCTGGGGTCCTCACAGGCCTCGAGGAGCGACCTCGGATTGCCGAGGATTTGCTGCCGTTGTGCTGCTACGCCCACGCATTCCAGGACTACGTGGGCTGCTGATTCTTCTTCGATTAGACATCCTCTGCAGAGTGGGCTGTCCGTGATACCGATGTTGTACAGGTGTTTATTGAGGGGGCAGTGTCCCGTCAGGGTCCCTGTTCTGTACTTACTTGGTTATTCAAGACAGCTTTTTCAGGTAGTTGTGAAACTACTCGCAAACATTCCATGCAGGTACCCACAAAGTATGTTTATTTCTAACCGTCAATGTCAGTGTCACTTTTGCACAATAATGCAATACACCACATACCTTCCCCCATAGTCTCTTTGATACATGGTTTTAATTATTTAAAGTTTATTGTTTATTTGATCACTAACCTAACTAACTATTATACTTTTATATCAATTTATTTAATTATTTTGCAACCTATCTCCTTCATAAGTTACTACTGCATGACTTGGTATGCCTAGCAGATCTCTCGTTGCTACACTAGGTCCTGCAGCATCAACTGTGGCTTCAGAATCCCGTCTCCGTAACTGGTTGACGTGTCTGGTAACTAATGGCCCATTCTCCATCTTTACTAAGAATCGGACCGGTCCTTTAATTTTGAATATTTCTCCTTTAATCCACTTTTCACCTCGTGAAATCGAATGTCAGCCATTGTATCACACACTAAATAACACAATTTCACTGGTTTTTTAACAATATTTCGCGATTTTATTCTCGTCACCACTGTTCTGTACTTACTTGGTTATTCAAGACAGCTTTTTCAGGTAGTTGTGAAACTACTCGCAAACATTCCATGCAGGTACCCACAAAGTATGTTTATTTCTAACCGTCAATGTCAGTGTCACTTTTGCACAATAATGCAATACACCACAGTCCCTGTGATTGTCTTGAGGTCTTTCCTTTGTAGGTTCATCAGGCGACGTGTCAGTCGTGGTGAGGCCGCTGGTACCGCTGCTCTGGACTGTCTGCAGTCCGTCGCCCGTGTCCATCGATCGTTGTGAAGGTTTTGGGTGTGTTGTCGTATCCAGGTGCGCAGCTGGGAGAACGGCAGAGGAAGAAGTGGGTCTGGGCCCTCCACTTGTGTTTCCGAGCCCCTCCTGGCTAGTTCATCTGCGGCATCGTTTCCTAGTGATCCACTGTGTCCCTTGATCCATTGTAGAGTTACCCTGTTCTTTGCGGCGATACTCTCAAGGGCAAGGTGACATTCGTATATGAGCTTGGAGTTGCACTTATGGCTCTCCAGTGCTCTGAGAGTTGCTGTGCTGTCGGAGAGTATCCGTATACCGTAGTCTTCTATCCCTCTCCGTTGGACAGCAGTGGCAGCTGCGGTTATGGCCACACACTCACATTGGAAAATGGAGCTGTGTGAGCCTAGTGTCATAGATATGTTGATGTTGAGATCCAGTGAGTGTACTCCGGCGCCTGTTCCTTGCTTGGTCTTTGATCCGTCAGTGTAGATGCGGACTTCGCTATTTCCTGACTGGTCTCTTTGGGGCAAACGTGGGCATGTACCAAATATGTATTTGGACATACCTCTGACTATCCCCTTAGACTGGAAGGATCTAAAAAGGTCTGAGAGAATATCTACCGCACCTTGGGGATACAGTCATGATCATATTTCATTTATTTTACCTATAGGTAGCTACTAGACATATTGTTATGTTTATTAGAATAATACAGAATACGATTGTCATCATCATCATCATCATTATTCAATTTTGACCTTACCCTTGACTCACCCACTTGGTTTAATTACATAGTTCAAAAATTAAATATACTTTATACCTTAGCTACTGGCATGGCTTTGGTTTGTAATGGTTTATTATTAGTTTTGATCGGAGTCTTGAACTCCTGATCGGACTCCAAGTTATCGCTATAGTTTGAAGACGAGAGACGTTTTTTCCTTTCCTTTCTGTCCACGTTACTGTGGCCTTCGTCTGCGCTCTCAAAGTCTTCGTCACTTGACGGCATTGTCGAGGAAAATTATTTATCACTGGAATTCTCGAAGATCACTGTTGGGGTGTGAAATGAAATTATGAAAAACGTAGTAAAATTTTGGACTACGTGTTGACAAAATTGAGACTCAGTGCTGCCAGATGGATAAGTGAATTTACCACTAAACTTAATGAAAATTCACCCAAAAAACAGGTCTTTCGGAAAAAAAACCCCAACCAAGGCTAGGTCATCTTAATTTTATTTCCATCAATAAAATTCAACAAAAAAAACTTTCTAAAATAAACTCATTTCCAATTCCCTGGCAAAATACCTTCACAGGATTTGTCTCCCCTTTCCCCGGGGAGCTTAGAAATACCCCCGAATTTGCTGAGAATCCCCCCATTTGGCAACACTAATCATGAGGACTGACAGCAGTTCAATGTGTCAATGTCAAAAATGACATTGTTCTATCAATGTCAAAAACATGATGAAAAAAAAACCGGGCCTGGTAAGAAACGTTTCGTTTTTTATTCCAGCTGACAAATTAAAAATAAATAAATTCCCAAAAAAATAACCAGGAACACGATTTGGCCGATTTGCACTGAAAAAAAGTAGTATCAGAACTATTTGAACAGAAAATTATAAAGAATTTATTGTGCACTCTAAAATAACATCTGCCCGTCATTTTTGTTTGTTACAGTTTGTGAGAAAACGTTTCGTTTTCAAAAACTCAAAATCACAGCTGTGTGTGGTATTGAAGCGAAGTGAAGTTTTGTTTGTTTGTTTTCATTTTCAGTTTTGCCGCGAAGCTTATTTTTCTTTCTACTCTACTCTGCTGTGCTGTTGACTTCTCTTCTTGGACTGGATAGATTGAACAACTAAACTGCATGTAATGTAAGTACGCTTTCATTCTTAATTTCTTAGCAATTTCAGAGAGTTGGTATTCAACCATCCAATCCAGATCCAACCAAACCAGCTATGTAAACCGGTGCCGGTGTTCTACTCGCTTGTACGTACCTATACCTTTTACCTTAGCAGTTACAGCAAGCCATCATAGATTCCCCGAACAATTCACCGCACATAAAAGCTAAAATTGTCACTGCGCCTGATTTTATCAGCGGAGCAAATCAGATGATCCTTGCTACGAAAAATCTTCATAAGTATAGGTAGGCTGAACCTATCTCTACATTATAGTCGATAGGTAGGTAGGTACCTATGTTATGGTAAATGTTTTATTTAGTTAGCGAGAGGCAATAGAAAGGCAGGTACTTTAAGTTAACTCTTTGTAGGTAGGTAGGTAGTCATGCATTCCTGATTTTTGTTTGTGATCATGGAAATCTATTTACTTTAGTACCTACCTATTTCTAGACATGCTGAGTGAAATGGTTATGCGAGAAGGCAAAAGTACAGAGAGCGTAGAAAAACATAATCAAGGTGGACGGTCAGCGTTGGTCAGTTTGACCAAGCCACAGATTCCCTTAGGTAAGTACCTACTACCTATATTAAAGTAACCTATTGAATTCAGCT
This sequence comes from Camptogramma bilineatum, assembly GCA_958496255.1. Lineage (NCBI taxonomy): Eukaryota > Metazoa > Arthropoda > Insecta > Lepidoptera > Geometridae > Camptogramma > Camptogramma bilineatum. Next base: position 3,278,764 of record OY292471.1, on the reverse strand, counting down.
TTGCAATTATTTTAAAAGTACTTATTTCTATTATGGCTTTTGACCTTCTCATATTTGATAGTGGTAGGCCAATGAAAAAATGGAGAGATTGTGTGAATTGTTAGACAAAAAGAAGTGAGTGGTGCATTATAGTTGAAAGGAAATTAAATTATTAATACCTCTTTAATATACCTTCCTCCAAAAAAACAAGTAAAATAAAATACTGCTTTAGTCTAGAAGTGTGTTTTCCATCCATCCTGCTTGTAATGTAGGTGGATAAGCAATAGGTAGGTAGGTACCTTAAATGATTATTATTGTATTATTTTATATAAAGGTACTATTTTTTTATGTAAGGGTTTATAATTTCAATAATTTGTATGTATTTTAAAAAAGTATAGGTCTCTTACTTTGGGGCTATGTGATGCTGTGTGAAATGTTAAGCATTATTTATTTATTTGTTGTATATTAAAGTGCATGTCTAGAAACCAATATCTTTCATTGTACCCAATCACAGACAATAAAAAGGATTTCACTGGCAATAGTAAATAAATAATAACAAATAAAAAAAACATTACCTAACATTCAGAAGCAAAATACTGGTAGGTAGTAGTTTGGTTGTCTGTTACCTAGTTTTGTAAAAATAATCATCATTGCAGTAGGTACCTACTTACCTAGGTATTTATTATACTCTTATTTACCTACTACATACATGGAATTGTTCTAATCCTTCATTCGGTTCAATTCAATGTGCCTTCCACCTTGGCAACAGTCCACTGTCTTGGCGCCAGCAGATGCTTCCGATTCCAAAGTAGTACCTACCTACCTAGGCATGCCATCTACACCAGGCATACCTACACACATTCCAATTTACTTAAGTACCTAGGTAGTTATGTACCTAATGTATTCATGTTGACACTTATTACAATACACAAATACATCTACCGTCTTACCATTTCTGTACCTACTAGGTACCTACCTCTTTCACTTTGCTTCAGTAACTTAGGTACCTACCATTTTCGATAGGTACTTTGAAACACATTACACTACACGCTGTTACCTACTAACCACCGTCAAAATGTTTGTATTGCATAGCACGTAAAGGTAGCCGCACACCTATCCGAGCATGGGTGTCCGCCCATAGGTAGGAAGTACCCACACTCACAGCCTACCTTTGTAAACGCATAGTCTGGTCCTGCGCTGTGCCAAGCCAGGAATCGCAAATGTCTAGCGTCGCTTCTGATTACCCTATCTGTCTATCTAATCAGCCCACATCCACACACTGCTAATATATAGACCTCCTCATTTTCACCCCACTTCTCTCGATTCTGCGCCAGTCTAATCCATGCTTCCCCGCTACCTTAACTTAACAGTCCATCTGGCTGGTGGTCTGCCTGGTTTTCTGGTTCCCTCGTGCGGCCACCACTCGGTCATTGCCTTCGTCCATCTACCGTCTTCCTAATTACCCTACCCCTTAAAAATTACAGAAGACATTTCAGATTTTCATCTGTCCTAGGTGCATAACTTAGGGAAAGGTAGCAGTGGGCTACGATTATATCCTAATACTTCTGACAATGGATGAGCTCGTGTAGGTGTTGAACCTATTCAAAAGAAATTGAAAATTGGCTTTCACCTCAGTAAACCGTATTTCGGGCTCATTCATCATTCCTTGCCACTCGCCATGCCATTCCTATACAAAACCACTTCTCTGCCCAGCCCCCACGGTGCTCGAAGCGCCCCGTAGCCAACAATTTGAATTTGTATGTGCGTCAACACTTAACGCCGTTTTATTTACCTTTTTAGGCTAGAGGCAGCAATGGACAGAAGGAAGTGGCGAATTCTCATTTCGGAGGCCAAGACTCAATTTGGGTCCCTGAGCCAATGGAGTAAGTAAGTTTTATTTACGATTTTGTTGTAGGTACTTACATAATTACGTTTTTTTGGTATTTTTTTCTTTTATTACTTATTTCTTCCGAAACAAACTTCCAAGTAACAGTGACCCATTCCATCACAACCCAGAATTACTTTGGAATAAGTAATAATTTGCTTAATAATTTGTACTGAGATTATAATATATTGTTGCTTCTCTCGTCTGAAGACTTTTAATTTAAGTTCAAAGTCCAATTAGATTTTGTGTATAAGTTTATAAACTATACTTCGAAATGAATAAGAAGTCGAATCTTATCTATACTTCTATACTAATATTATAAAGAGGAAAGATTTGATTGTTTGTTTGCATTGAATAGGCTCCGAAACTACTGAACCGATTTGAAAAATTCTTTCACTATTAGAATCCTACATTATCCCTGATGAACATAGGGTATAGTTTGCGCCCCGACTTCGCACGGGTAATTTATAAATAAAACCAAGCGAAGCTGGCGCGAACCGCTAGCGCTAGTTCAATAATAAAAACAATGTAAGTGTCCATCAAGGTTGCAGAGATATTGAATAGTTACAATGTCTGTACCACCACTGAATATAAAGAACTGATATCGTTTGGGTCGTGGCGTGGCCGAAGGTCAGGTCACATGATTCGAAAATTATTACAGATAAATTTCTTAGTCTGGCGTTCTGAATATTAAATCAGATAAGTCTTCATGGAATGATTCCTATCTTGTGAGCTGCGTTGGTCGAGTGGGGTAATAGTACATTCATTCTAGATTTCAATGTATGGAAAATTTGGCAAATTTAATAATTAAGTTTTGATGCTGGTGTGTTATACCTATAGGTGAGTACATTAAAAAAAACAACTCTCCCCCCCTCTCAACCTTCGGCGTCACCCCTCCCCCCCTTGAAAAGTGTCCCGTTTTACAGATTTTCTCAATTTTCAAGAAAACTATACAAGCTAGGACAAAATGATCAAAGACAAAATTAGTTCTTAATAAATTGCCTACAAATAAATACTAACATTTATTTTGATACGAGTTATAGTTTCCAAGCTATATAGCGTCAAAGTTTACCAAAAATCTGCGCCTAGCAAAAATGAACAATATACACAGGAAACGGTAATATTTGTTATTTCTTACAATTAATGCGCTTATACATTGCCACAATAAGTGGTTGCGATACTGCATCAGCATTCTACAGCAAAAGAAAGGTTCAGTCTGTTCTTCTTAGTAAAAAAATCGACTTGCAAGGTACAATAAACGTTTTCAATAACCCGGATGCCGCATACGAACAAGTAGAAGAAGCTCCGAAGATCCTCAACAAATCCTTTCCAAATTTTTAGGACACTAATCGGAAAGTATACCCTTTCAAATAAAAAAATATTTTTTCAAATCGGTCCAAACGTCTTCGAGTAATCGCTGAACATTCACAAAAAAAAGCACAAAAAAAATAAATTAATTAATGATTTCGATGAATTTTGAGAACCTCCTCCTTTTTTGAAGTCGGTTAAAAACTTTAAAAGATAAGCATGACGATACTGATTTATTTTAAAAAATAATTACAATATATAAACGCATTAATTGTAAGAAATAACAAATATTGCTGTTTCCTGTGTATTTGCTAAGCGCAGATTTTTAATAAACTTTGACGCTCTATAGCTTGAAAACTATAACTCGTATCAAAATAAATGTTGGTATTTATTTGTAGGTAATTTATTAATAACTAATTTTGTCTTTGACCATTTTGTCATAGCTTGTATAGTTTTCCTGAAAATTGAGATAATCCGTAAAACGGGACACTTTTCCAGGGGGGGAGGGGTGACGCTGAAGGTGGAGGGGGAGGGAGAGTTGTTTTTTTTAATGTACTCACCTATAGGTATAACACACCAGCATCAAAACTTAATTATTAATTTTGCCGCTAAAAAATCTAGAATGAATGTACTATAATGTCTCGACTTTCTATCTGAAGGTCGTGGGTTTAATCCCCACCGTTCTATGGACTTTTCGACTCACGAGCTTTAAACGATGAAGAAAGATCGTGAAAAAACCAGTGAGTGAGTATTCTAATAGGCGGAGATGATGGGCTTGCAACCTGCCACAAGCCTACGCGTTCCCCTTTCGACATCTTCAACGAATTCTAAATGCCCAAAGATTTGAGAGAATCTCTACCATGCCTTGGGGATACAGTTGCCCTCTTTTCAGTTCTTTTCATAATTATCTTGTGCTATTTTACCATTTTACTAACCAATTCATATCCTATAATTTAAAAAACCGACTTCAATGTTAGAAGCTGAGCAATTTTCTGCACTCTCGAGGTGCATTTTTGTTCATAACTCTGAAGATCCTTGACAGATCCTCACCAAATTTTTGTGGCACCAATCAGAAAGTATACCCTTTCAAACAAAAATATTTTTTCAAGTCAGTCGAGGGGTCTTCGAGTAATCAGGTAACATAAGTAGGTACATAAGTTCCGACGAATTGAGAACCTCCTTATTTTTAAGTCGGTTAAAAAAAAGAAGTGAACACTGTGATGATAACCTTTGCACGACTAATGTTCAAAAATCAAAATATAAAATGTCCAACTTAGAATGGATGAAGAGGACCAGCGGGCTTAAAAAGGTCGCTATAGCACTCTCAGTCAATGAAAAGAGATGGCATATAGTTCAATTCCTATTGTGATTTTGCTATAGCGACCTTTTTAAGCCCGCAGTAGAGCTAACATCACAAGTGGGAACGAGCAAGAAAAATGATGAGCCAACTTCAACATCAACTAAACTCATTTGAAATTCTGAACTCTTCAATTTTGCGTGAAACATCGTGCATTAACAAATATTACTCGGCTAGTTTTTTTTTAACCTACAATTAGGTTGACTGGTATGTTAAAATCACAAACATAACTAGGTACAGGCACTTAGTAGAAGAGCACCGAGGCGGTGTCCCACATAACATCATCTCATTGTGTGTTTTAGTGGGCCATAAAGATCTACAATGTCATCATAACACTCATTGAAAATGTGTGGATTAACACTAAAAATAAAAAAATAAAAATCTCAACACAGCTCTGAAACAGCAAATTTATAATAACAGATAACAGAGCCTTATTTAAACTATGTACCTATGTAGGCACCCATTTGAGTGTGTAATTTGTATATACGCTTTTAGGTAAGTGTAGTACCATGCATACGCTGAGGAATGCGCTGTATACGTATATAGTCGGCCGTCCATACGTATTTATACAGCGGAATCGTAAATAGATTGAATGGGTATGTTCGTACGTACATTTTGCTTACATTGCCAGTTCGTTTCGCAGTGACCGAACCGTACATAGCATCAGTCACTAGTAGACCATGTAATGTAAACATTAGGTAGTCGAGGAATGCATTTAGTTAGACAGTAGGTGCTGGTTGTGAATATTATCATGAGCGGTGATAACGTGGCGGCGACTCGGTGCGGCTCAGTCAGCGACGCGAAGTCGCGTGGTGCGGTCGCGTATATCGTTGCTATCGCCCGAGTGACGTACGGAACTGCTCCGAGTGTTCGCGCTCGCGTACGCGCCGCATTCCACCGTGGGGGCCCTTCGCCGCCATTGGCCGATCCCGCGTGACGTCACACCTCGTAATGAGGTATTCAACATGGCCGTGTAGCTAGTTCGCGAGTGTGCTTCGTTATTCGTTTGAATGGATTTAATCAGTGAAATATGCCAAGGAGACGAAACGGTGAGATACCCTTGCCCGACGGATGGGATTACGCGAGGGACTTTGACGGAAAATTGTATTTCATCGACCACAACACTAGGAAAACGACGTGGATCGACCCGCGAGACAGGTAAGTTTTCCAAAGAGAAGTGTTAACCCCTAAGAGCCCCATGTCAAAACTTTACATTCCAATGCAATTTCTGACGTGTTCTCATTAACTTTGAGTGCAGCGGACGGTCGTATCGAAAGTGAACGTACTGTTCTTTCCAACAAGGCAGATAAAAGTGTTATACGTCATTTTAAAATAGAATAAATCGTGAAAAACAAACTGTTCGCTCGCTGCGATACTGCTGCACTCTAGCGGAAAGAATGTCCGACAACCTCGATTTCACACGACATTCCACAATTTAGTGACAACAAATGAGCTAAACAAAAATTATTATGGTTATCATTTGTTTATCCATTGGAATGCGCATTGTGGTCTCGTTTCCGAGCGGTATCTGCGTATTCGGTGAACGGTGGAGTCGAAACGCGACTAATGAGGCCATGGAACTGGTTCACTGTAATGTTAGTTACTGAACTGGCGTAGAAATAATTCGATGGAGCGTTTATGTGCTATGTATGAATGTGGCATGTAGTCTGGATGGCGGCGGAGTCGGCATCGGCAGTTTCGTAAGGTGCGCTCTGCGTACTGTACGTGTATGTATGGGATGTCGATGCGTGGAGAACGCGACGGGGAGATGGAATGCAATGCATAGGCAAGTTGCGCGGTGTGAATGACAGGCCGTAGAATGCGGCCCAGGCCTGCGGCGATGGTCGCGCCTTTCTAAAGCGGCGTACCTCCCCTCCCGCCGCCGCAACGCCGCTCCCCACATCCCCCTTACTGATCTGCAGGTGCTGAACAACACATCCCTATTAAATACCGATCATGCCTCTAGCAGTATTCTATTTACCATAGTTGAAACGGCACCTGCATTGTCTTAAAAACTTGACCTTAAAAGTTTAACACCTGCAGTTACAGTTAAAATGGTCAATTATCACCTTGGTGATGCTAAAGAGCGTAACAATTAGCATTGAGACCTCCTGGTACACGATTTATAACTATAAGAAGACACTTGGTTCATGCAATACATACCTAATATTCAACTGAATATGGTAAAGACATTTGAAATGTTTGCAATCTGTATCGGTAATAATATGTTCGTATCTTGGTGTGCAATGCACTATTCATTCGAGTTGGCAGCTTGCTATCGAATGTTTTGTCGATAATGTTAAAAGGAACCACCCTTATAAGGTTATTATTATTGATAAAGCCTTTTAAGAGAATGGGATCCTCATCAGATAAATAACAAGAAACAGAATGCAAATAAACCAGTAGTGTAAATGGACAAGCTATGTAAAACCATCAGTTTAATGAAAGACATGAGTAAGTATAGGTATATTGCAAGTTGGAGAGGAATTCTTCCAAAGCCATTTTCGTATTTCAATGTCGAACACGAAACTGTGGACAGGACATGTACATGAAAGGAATAAGTACAACATTTTTTTCTTTTATTGTAGAACAAGCAAAAACTTCTTTTTCTTCTGAAAAACCAACGTGGATTAAATTGGTTCAAGTTAAGACTGCATGAGAATCTGGCGCTGGTACATTCACACCACAATAAAATTCGCCGCTGACACAGGGAAACATAAAGTGGTATTTTTATTGAACCTTTTGGCAAACTGCATTCCGTACGGTCAACATTACATGATATTTGAGAGTTGCCACAAGTTTGCCAGAGACAACGTTTTATAGCATTTATGCAAGAGTAGTGCTATCAAAACTGGACAAACTGAAGGCACACGCAAGAGTTGCCACAAGATTAGACAGGTAGGTATTTCGTATTTAACACAAAATACAATGTACGAGTAGAATACCAAAAAGTAAAATAAACACATTTTTCACTCTAGCTCAAAAAGTTCGTCATTGTAGCGTACCAGAGCTGGTATAAAATAGCATGTTTGCCTCTAGGGGAATGAGTTTTTTTAAATTTTTTTCGGTTACCGACGAGCCTATTAGCTTATTAGCCTGTTACCGTAACTTCAAATTAACCTGTATCTTCCACGTTTACTCCACAGACAACTCAACATTCATCTTCACAGGGGATTGAAATTAAGTTGCCGGTAAAAACATTTTGTTTAATATCCAGAATTGTACAAATTGTACATTAAATTTATACTAAAATAAACTATTTAATATTGTATAGGATTATTTTACTTTATCGCAATCGTAGTGAAAAGTAGAGTAACACACGGCGCTACATTATAACTCGGTTTCTATTTACTCTACCTCGCTGAAGCTCGGGAGTAAATCTGCCTCGTATTATAATGGGTAATTTTAGCCCCTTGTAGATATAACAATCTACTATTGTATTGTTTGAAATGGACGGACAACTTATCACTCTCGTGGACAATGTGGACATCCACTTGTGCGAAACGCTCACACAATAAACCGAGCCACTAAGCCAATTTATTAGTGCTAAAAATAACCCGGACACGTCTCGGGCGCATACGGCGCTATTAACCTTATATACGTGGAACCTAAACATTCTGCCATGAAAAATGTGCCCTCATGTCATTTAACTCGGCATGCCACCAGAATGCAATTATTTCATACCCCAAGAATGTTGTCACTTTAGCAGACCTGCTTTTATAAGCAGCCATAATTGCCAATTTAGGTCCAAGATGTGACCCTTAATAACAGAATTCACCCTTGAGCCAATGATCGCTTTGCAGTAAATGCTTTAATTGATCGCTTGATCGCAAATAAGTATAATATAAAGTGGTTTCTAAACTAAGTTTGAAACGAGAAGTCGTTCCGTGTGAATGGGCGTTTTGCGGTTTTCGCAGATTCACAAGAAAAATGCGATGCGTAACTAGACGACAGCGAATAAAAAGACAAAATGAAACGCCATGCCTTCATAGAAGAAACAGTCGACAGCTACGCATTGTAGGTAAATGGAGGAAAAACTCTTCATTGTGTTGTCAACTAGAAGGAAGCTCCGAAGACAATGATAGCCGATGTCGATTAACAAGCGAATGAGAACCTATACCTTGACGGTGTTTATTAACTTTAATTGTATCGGTTGAATGCAGTTTCACTGCGATGCCGGTACATTGTTCTGACACACCAGAGTATTGCGTTCCGCTGGTTGTTAATGCATAATTCTATGTTGCGAGTGAAACCTACGTCAAGTGCCTTTAGATAATGCGCTTAAGTGTGTTGGCAAATTAGATGTGAGGGAACGCTTGGTAGGCGTATAGCCGAGGAATTTCCATATGCGATAACTCTGTCTGCGGTTTGCAAATTAATGTCGTTTTTAACTCATATTAAATTATCATAAACGAGACCAAAAGCACAATGCCCTAAGAAAAATTAGCGCTGCCTTTGGATGTACGTACTTTTGTAAGCTTAACTCTGAGTTTCTGCTTTGCATATTATCACTATTCATTTTCTCTGTTCTTAAGTTCTCGCATATTTCCCTAGCAATATAGTTGTCTATAACGAAGCTATCTTCACAAGATTGTGTAACCCAAGTATGTGCTTCCCACGCACAACACAAGTCCGTGCTCCTTCAAGCGTAACGTTAAAGGGGCTGGGCATTTTACTGCGTTTCTTGACTCTAATCGAGTGGGTGCTAAATAACTTTGTGATTTTATTCCCTTGTCTGTTCAATCGATATCTACAAAATAATGTAGTCGTTGTAGAAACAGTGACATGCAAAGGGAATATAATGTGCTTAGCGAGCAGCGGAAAATAATTTCGAAGACGTTTTGTTGAAATGTGTTCTGTGGTGGGTGCGGCGTGGTTGCAAACGGACGCGAAATAGCGTACAACAATGTTTATTTTACGCATTCCTCTCAGTTGAATATGTCCTTGGTTATTTTATACGCCCAGACCAGCCGCATGACGGCGCGGTCGGCAGTCCCGCGGACCAACACACCGGTCTACAGATTTATTTTGATTCTACTATTAAGATTGGCGGCCATTAAAAATTATACAAGACGTAATGACCATTAGAAATCGGTCTTGATATCGAAATGTTGCGCAATTTACGGTCATTGCTAAAATTCAATGAAATAATATCGATTACCTCTTGTTGTCATAGATAAATTACTGTAATAGGCTTACCTATTACTTGCAAAGATCGCAACAAATTTGATGCGGTTTCGAAGTAATTAAATTATCATTATTGTAATGAAAAATGTATAGAATCACGCATTTAGAACTTATCTATGTAAGTATGTGCTATGTGCGATAAAGCAGTACTGTTCTCGTTTCTAATCAAAATTGGCATTCCTCTCTTATCTCTGTGCTGCGCTGCCGCCACAAAGCCTGTTTGTCAACCAACTGTGACGATTTTTTCATTGTTATGATCGTCTTTTTTAGATTTATCGACTTGTATGCTCTATTAAGCATCATTTTGATCTATAAATGGAAATCGTCACTTCAAGCCACACCATAACATGTTAATTTCGCTTAGATAATGAGAATCTTTCAAAACACATCATGTCGACACAGCATGATGCTTTGATGGAAAATTTGAGCGTTAGGCCGTCCTTTTAGGGAGTGTTGATGGACTGTCACCGGTTATTAGATTGTATAACCATTGATTTGCATAAGACATGTTTGATTAGCCATCAGTGGACGCCTAGTCACCGGTCGCGGAATGTTGTCTGCTTTATGTTTCCTCCATAAACGTTTGCGACGATTTTATGTCCCCGACAAAACGTGCGATTCCAATCTGCCCAGTGATGGAACGCTACGAAGCCGATGCTTTTACCGTTATCTGACTCAAAAACGTCTAATAAAAATTAATATCGTTATTTACTGGCATATTCGTTAAAGAAAGTAATTTTTGATTGGAATGTAATTAACGAGGCGAACATCACATATACCTGTAGGTCATGTGTTTTATTGGTTTATTTTGATACTTTATTTTTCATGGTTAGGTTAGGTACTACAGAATTGAAAAAGTAAACAAGATTTCCAGAAATACAATGTTAGGGTAAACAATACTTTCGTTCGTCAACTTTCAATGATTTTCCCAACTACTTTGCTGATGTTTCTAATTCTGATCTTCGCATCAAAAAAATATAAAATTTAATCGGCAAAGTAATTGTCCATTCGATAGAATTTTATACCAATATAGTTTCCATTAATGTCGATAAAATCTCTGCCAAGGAATTCGCTGGCGGAGATACAAAAATCCTTGATTTAGACCACATTGTTGAGGACCTGTTTGGAACGTGGGCGAAAATGTGCCAACACGATTGCGATAAATAGATTCTCTATTGAATGGGTTAAAACAACGTACTTTACCTTGATCCAGTGTTATTCTATTTCAATTTTTCTGTTTTAAAGTATCCAAATGTAAAATAGACAATGGAAGGCTTTAATAGGTTCTACTTCTAATTAATTTCGATGGAGTGTTAATATCTGAACTCCTAGTTGTTGCAGGGCAAAGGTCCCAGCGAGAGACCGCTTCAGTTCTATAAATTCGCTATTTGAAAACTATTCAGATCATTTGTGCTTTTCTTATTACTTTTAAAATTCACTTTAAACAACGTAGGTAAGTAGACGATGCATTTTCCGGTCCCACACTACCTCCAGTGGTTGGAATATGAAACAATGGGCCGAGGAATTCTGTTCCTGAACAAACATTCACAGAAGCTGGCGCCTCCCATTCATTCGCGATGCATTCCGTCGCTGATACCCACTTGTTTGGTCAATGTTTAACCTTCCTTTCCGGTCCACACATCGCTCTAATAACAACGCCATGTGTATGGAACCGCATTGGTGCCTTTCTGCCTCCTAATGTTTGACTTTCTACGTGAAAGTATCATTTGTGCAGTCGTGAAGTTGCGGGCAAGCATCGTTACAAACCATTAGCAACATTTCTGCCATGCTCAGAGGGCAGTATTCCAAGTTACGACTAGTAACCACGCAGGATTGCCTTTCCACATTCTCCTATGTAGGTACATTTGCATAATGAGAGGCTTCGACGCTAGATACCTACTGCTTGTTTTTTACAACAAAAGTGTCCAAAGCAAGCATTTACGTATCAGCAAATATCCAAACCGGTTGCTCGTATCGATGAATGGTCAAATTTTATTGCTTTGCTCAAATTCCAAATTAATTAAATGCATCATTAGAAACAAAACAAATACTTACAGCTATGTATTTACGAGGATAATAAAGTTTAGTTTGTTGCGCATTAGAGAACGCCCTGCACGGATTTACAATGACAACTAGTCTGAACAGATTTATGAGCTTTAATCTCCTTCGTCGGTCGGCTTGTAAGCACTTATTACTCGAACAAGTTACACAGAATGGGAGTGACTACAATGCGATATCAATTAGAAATTCCTGCGCGATAATACAGTGGCTGGCATGGCTGACAATTCGTCATTCTGTATAGACATTATTTAGACTAGGTATCGTTTATCGAATGTTTGAGCTGAGTCGTGATACTCATGATATTGTGTCGCACGCGCCGGCAGCGGGCGCAGGCGTGACGAAGGGGCCTGGTATGCGACGTGATTCAAACGGAAACCCTATATATTCAGTGTTTATGCAACCCGCTGTCCGTCCGTCCGTCACTTCTACAGACAACATTCAATTGTACGAGCCGATTCGATCGCTTTGAAAGTTGCCTGATCATTCCATCGACATGGCTTTGCAGATAGGATATCCAAGCTCTTTTACTTTCGTCTCTTAACTGGACACGTTAAGTATGAGTCTTGTCATTTTCGAGCTCATTTTATTTCATAAGACGAGGAATTTTAAATTTTACAATGGTGTTTATCGTTGAGGAGCATAAATATTCAGCTTTGAGCACTTACGAGTGTGTTTAATATAATTCTCGAGTCCAAGACGAGCTAAAGACCTTGGTGGAGTGACGTGACAAGCGTCTCAACAACACGGTTCACACTTGGCGCTGGAATGTCGTTTGTCAATGATCGAATAACGTGACGTCATAGCGACACATTAGTCTCTACATTTACCATCGCATAATTACCACTTTCGACTGATTGCCGCAGTTTGGGGATAAATACGTTGATCGAGTATGACGCAAGCTGCTAAAAATGTTAATATTAAGTGGTTACTTTATGCTCGAATCGGTTCAGATTCAGATTTTTTATATTCATGTATTGGCTCACTCGCTCGACATGATTCGCCGAACCCATTGCATGTTGTGTTTAATTTGATTATAACTGCGCAAAACAAGATGGATCGACAAGATGTGTGTCAGCGAATTAGAATGCGAGATGAAATACTCGATGACCCCTAACACCACACCTTTTTTGGGCGACAGATAGTATCTTTCTATCCAACAAAAAGACTGGGCATATTCAAATAAACATTACTAAGACCGAGAATGACATCATAACTTTGGAATCTACCTATAACATTGTAAGAAAAGATACAGGTTGTTCACCTAACATTATTATCCTTAACCGTGTCTACTGACACAGTTTTGAATGACGGATTATCTTACGTTGGAAAATCTAAGTAGGGCAGTGGCCTCACTTTTAAAGGAGTAAAAAAATTGAGGTTGTTCCGAAGCCCATGGAATGTGTATTAAACGGGCCATCCGGATTAAAATATTTCCCTGGTGGTATTTATAGAGCATTAGTAGGTGTGCGTGTCCGTCTGTCGGTCGGTCGATATGTGTGAGACAGCGTGGCACCGCCTCCGACCAGACGTGCTCCAAGTTTGTCGTAATCCAGGATTTGGTCGGTGGACTTTGAATTCCCGAGAAATTTGGCAGCCGTCTCGATTTAGCCTGCTGGCGGGCGGTGTGGCTTGAAGCTAAAATGTGCGCTTGACTCTCTGTTTAATTCTCCTTTGAATATGTAAGCAGTGAAGCGCAGTGAATGGCTGCTATAGCAAAGTGGAACTTGTTCAAGGTTACTAGGAGATACTATTAAGAGACCACGACTTGCAAACTCGCGAAGGGGCGTGAAATTTGCAGGAGCATGTAACTAAATAGTCCAAAGCGGGCAGCAACCTTCGCATTTCTATTTGCGGATGGCAACTGACGGTACATTGGCCTTCTGCCGTGCTATTTTCCAATGAGACCGAGATGCACTGGCATATCGCACGACAAACCGTTTGAGGATGTATTCAATTCAATCCCAATCTCCTGGAGGTGTACTTCTGCATCCAACTGGTCATGTGTCTTTTCTCTTCATAGTAGGAATGGTTGAGTTTGAAATTGATTACTTAAACGATTATTGCTTTAACCATTATGAGTAATTTTATAGGTATTTCTTGTATGATTTGCCTTATGTAACGTAATTCATCTAGGTACCTACACAATACGAATACCCAATTTATCTCGGTATTGTTGTTATTTTGAAGGTTTTGCAAAATATAGTGTCCCAGATGCCGTTTAAGCTGTAGCAATACTCAATTGACCAATGTTTTATGAGTTAGGTCTGCCTGGTAATTTTTTATTTTAATACCTCTGCCTGCAGGCATGTCAAGTGGCAGCTTCTGATTCACGCAACCAATCTCTAATTTAACCAAGATTACGATTTGAGTTAACGAATTTACGATCGAAGTTCGTGAACTGCTTCTTAAACAATTTCCTGACGAAGTCGATAGATGGCGCTTACTAACAATTTAAGAAACACTACTACTATGGGTACTATCAATTAAGGTTCTGGTTACATTATTGTAGACAAATTCGGTTTGATCATAAAATGATGTGTTACCATACCAGTTATATTATTTTAAATCTCCTGTGAATAGTATGGGTATTGCTACTAATATCAGCTATTATCAGTGATATGTTTTTATCTCTGGAATGCGACCTTTCAATGCCGCCTTACTATTTGAAAATCTATCAGACAAATTACGAGGATTACTTAAATTCGGTATATAAAGTTTATAAAACCCATCAGATATTTCATAATTCCGTGTTCCACTTTTTGTCGTATTCAATTTGTTGCGTGATAGATGATGAGAAACGACGGATACAAATTAAGGTTTAGTAAGTATTTGCTTTTAATTATGACACTAATAAAAGTCTGTCAAAACCTAGTCATAATCTTTGATATGTTACGGCTTCACGTGGGTGTGTGTGAGAGGCTGTGTGTGCCGTGTGTGCGACCAGGGATTCCGTGACATGGGTCACCGTTTCCAAGAACTCGACTCGTCTTGACGTCCCGGTGACAGGACTGGTTTCTGCCGTTGAGCAGCAAGTTTGTATCTATGTCTGTCTCTCTTTCTCGCGCTTTGGTGGAATCTGTCTTGCTCTAGCGGCGATGCATTGGATGCGCACACGCACGCGCCCTCTATCCCCTCACCTCGATAAGAGTGATCGTGTTTTTGAAATGGACGCCCGCATTCGGTAGCTGTGCGGAAGGAGTACAATTTCATTGAAGGTTTTAAATCTGTGACAGGAAAAATCTAATGGGAATTTTGGTAAAGATTAATTTCTAAATCCTTGATGCTTGAGAAACTCATCATTTTATAACAGAATGCTGACGAGAAAGTTTGTATTGCATTGACGTCTGTCAAGATGGAAAGTTTCCAACAGTTAAGGAATTTGGACAACCGCATCATTAAATTGACATCACCTCATTGCTTGCTGTAAAACAGCAAACGGTAAACGAGACACGCAAATATCGAAAACGTTCAAAGTTGCACGTAGGTACTGTCATTTGCAGAAGTGTTATCGCGGTACTTGAGCTTGTGACTTGTATTCAGGAAATTGCTTTCTGCACCAATAATATGCAAGCTGACGGATGAATACGGGGTCCTCTGCAAACTAAAACCAGGATAAAAGATATTGCCTTTCAACTCATCCAAATTGATGGCTCAAAGTATAATATTATGATGTGCACTTCAAGTACCTAGCATGAGGGTGAGAGTAGGGCATCGAGAACCGGGCATTATTTAAGAACCGGTTTTTTCGGTTCCAGTTTCAACTCAGAACCGGGTACCCGGTTCTTTCGGTTCTTTCGGTTCTTGTGATAATTTTTATTCGAATCGAATCGATGTTTGTCCTTTTGCACAAAAAAGGCAAAGAATGTAGAAATTACCGGACCATCGCTTTAATAATGCACGCAAGTAAGATCCTCCTACCCTACATTGCGTTAAAAAGACGTCTTAGTTACTTTTTAGCCCGACAAATACCTAAAGAACAGGCAGGTTTGTTAAACGCAAGGATACGCGGGAATCAGAATTAACATTTGCCAAATAATAGAGAAGAGTAGAGAATTCAACAGCCTAGTAATCCTGTGCTTTATTGATTATACCAAAGCTTTGACTGGATGCAATTGGAGAAATTGTGGAATATACTACTGGAGATGGGAGCTCCTGAACACCTCATCAGTTTACATACAGAAAACCGTTCTTACATCAGGTTGGGCACCGAATGCTCTAGTATGTTCCAAACCAAGAAGGGAGTGAGACACCGTTGCATCCTATCCCCTGCTGTTTAACATTATATGAAGAGTACATATTTCGTAGGACCCTTGAAAACTGAGGGAAAGGTTTCCCGACAGGCGGAAGGAGGATATCAAAATTAAAAAATCATTTATTTAGTAAGACCGCTATGACCACTTTGAAACGTTTTAAGAGCTAGGTGATTCTACTCCCGTAGAAACCTTCGGTACGCCGACGATACCGTTCTCCTAGCAACATTCGTGGAAGATATGGAAGAATTCTTCCAAAATCTAGAACTTGTCTAGTCCGAGTCAACAGGGCGAAAACCAAAAAAATTGGTAGTGGATCGTGCGAGGAAACTAATAGATGCCACCTGCAACATCTCAAGCATCAACACCATAGACCAATATATATCTACCTAGCTAGGGCCACAAATACTGTAAGGATGGCAGCTGTGTCCCGGAGATAAAGAGGTGTATTGGAATGGCAAAAGATACAAAGACCCCGCCTAAATAACATCTGGAAGAACAGAGAAATAGATATCAAAACTAAGATCAGACTGTTACGGGCATTGGTATAAGTATTTAGTATTCCCTGTATTTATGTATGGAGTGGAAACGTGGACAATTCTGGCCAGAGAAAGACAAACGATCGATGCATTCGAGATGTGGTGTTGGAGGTGACTGCTAAGAATACCCTGGACCGATAAACGCACCAATGTGGCGATCCTATCCCAGCTCCAAATTAAAACCCGATTGGCTACTTTGAGCCACCAACGCACTCATTAATACTTCGGCCACGTGGTGCGCAGAGGCGATGAAAGTCTAGTAAAACACAAAGTCTAGTAGTACACGGTTGTAAGGGACGCACTAGATAGAAACGGGTGGAGGTTGATCATCCGTTCCGAAGACAAACCCGAAGCTGACCACGATCCTCAGATATGAGGGAACGACGAGAGAGAGAGAGTTAGTTTATTAGAATTTTGTAAGTAAAATCTTACAAAATTCTACAATGGGATCAAAAATCAAACAGAGAATTTATAATAACAGCTATAATTTAAATATTTTAAACAATCACTAATAACAAATAAGGTACACTATGCTGCCTGTACACACCTAAGAACTATGCACGCTTTCGAAGAGAACTTTTTAAAAGAACCGAAAGAACCGAAAACCCGGTTCTTCATATTTTGAGAACCGGTTCTTGTTGCAGCCCCAAGAACCGGGTAATCCCGGTTCTTTCGGTTCCGGGTAAACCCGGTTCCTATGCCCTAGGTGAGAGGTAAGCTCAGGTATGCAGTTCGTCAGAAAATAAAGAGTTCAGAATCTACCTAATTCAGATAAACATTTTGAGAAGCTTACGCGCTGTGTTGTGTTCACGGCCTTAACTGACTTTCGGAATTGATATTTATCGGTATTGATATTTTTGTAAACCATCTGCCAGCGACTGTATCGTTGAACATAAACGTGGCCAATTAACCGAAGAATCTTATTTAATAACCGACTACCGTATAAACACCGTATTAAAAGTCACGAAAACCGTTAAGTGGGAGGGATGTGTAAGACGGTGCGGTTTCGTCACTATCGGAAATGCGTTGGTCCGTTTCTTGTGACCGGTGCTCCGGTGCTGAGACAATCGTGGTACAGGAGCCAATCATCAGTTTCCTACATAGTAAGAGTCAGCGTAAGATGCACAAAATATGAAAGTACCTAAGTCTACTTGCAGCGCCAGGGTATTGTTGCAGTCAGTAAGAATATTAGTCATAGAGCTGACATTGCTCTGCCTGTGCATGGAAGATTATCTGAATTTGAAAGTAAATCCATACTTTTTGAGTGAAATTTTGCAATAACATTCCGAAAGAAGTGTTCTCTTCATGACTTTTGGTACTACTTAAACCAAATATCCCAGAAGATAGGCGTGTGTGCGTAAGCAGATGACTTGCGTTGAGGCAGCAAATGACGTAGGAATGTCATCTCCAGCTTCCGTGCTACGTAGACGTGAATCATGGCTGGAACTCGTATTGATTGGGAGCAGGTCGACTGGCGCCAGCGCACCACGCCTTTAGCAACTAGCGTTTATTCTGCATTTCATACACAGAATAAATAATACTTATTAATAATTTGTAGAAATCTCACTCCGATTATTCTGAATATTCTGGCAATATTGGCCATCCGGAAGATTCTTAATTCAGCTTTCGTTGATAACCAGCCCCCTTAGCCAAATTACAAGCGCTTCGTATCGAGTCTCTTTCTAGTATTTGTTCCGACACTTCTAATTGGAAAGAAATTAGAACTTATCCGGACTTAACAGCAAAAGGTACCTAGCTTACCTCGGACATGTAGGTACTGGACATGACCGGTACCATCTCTTGCAGACCATCATGATGTGCAAAATACCAGGGAAGCGTAAGGTTGGAAGACGTAAGATGGGCTCTGTAACATCAGGGAGTGGACAGGGATAAAGACGGTGGAACAACTGTTCATACTTGCACTGGACAAGGAAATTTTAAGAAGCTGACTGCCGACCTTCATTAATGGAGAGGCACTGAGAGAAGAAGAAGACACTTCTAACCCTCGTCATTGAAGTACAATTCCCATACATTTTCTCTGCTATCGCGTTGGCGATTGTAGTAGATACCTATAAGTAACTTAGCTAGGGTAAATGGTTAGCAGATGCAAAGGGTTCTGGAGATCAGACCTGAACGAGAGTCTTTAAAATTTCTTGGTATCAAGTCATTATCGGCGTTTTACCAATTTACACTGTCCTAAAAATTATATTTAGAAAAACGGAGTGCAGTCAATATGCTTACAAGAAGTCTTCCTTCATGATATTTATGCAGCATCTTTTAATAGCCATATTGAAACTTTAAACTAAAGAATAAAGCTCGTTTTCCAGTAAATACGATAATAAGTAACACAAGTCAGCTACAGCTCCCGGCTACCATCTCCCATCATTAATTATTCTTATGCCACAACAATGTAATCTGCCTGGTGGAAATTGCACCTGCTTTTTCTCGAAGGTACAATCGATTTATGATTGTGAATCGGTTTTGCGTCCTGTGGTGCTGTTGTTTAAGTTTATTAGTTTCCTGTTAAGTGTATGTAGTCTCTTCAATTCTGCAGTTACCTAATAATGTAAATATTATTTTAATGATTTATTGTAAAGATTTATCATAAAAAGTCAAGCCATATTATTATGAAAGTTTGTAGGTAAGCTGTATAAAAAGCTCTTAAAAAATTTGAAAAGTAACCCAGTTGGAATAGTGTGTAGGGTATATTTTCCAAGTACATAGGTACTTAAATTTTAACAAAAATTAAATAAACCTACCTTATTCGGTACTTAATATATTTTTGAAAAAAAATAGTTTGGCGACAGAAAAAAGTCAGCTGCAAAGAACTACATATAAATTGAAATGCCGAAAAGAAAACAACATTGTTATTATGAAAAACGAGGGAACCGTAAGAGCAGAGAAAAAAACTTGCTTCTATAATCACTACGTTTCTCTTAAACATCACTTTAGGTACTAGTAGTCCACAAAGACAGTAATCAACTCAATCGCGATATGAATACGATATAAAAATGCAACAATGTTTCGCCTTAGAGCCCATTATCATACAACAGGTGTTTGAAAGAACCAGTTTCTGGCATTGCGATTGGAATTCACAAGGAGCTAACTTCAACTTAACCCAGAATTACTTTTTTGTTTTTTAGTTTCGGATATTAATTTTACGATGGAAGGGTGTTCCTTTGCAATATTCCTATGTATAATTATAGTACAGACGTATATGGAAACTGCATCGTGTTTCTGCTACATTTTATTAATCTTTACAAACATAAGTTATTGGACTTGAAAGAGTACTAGACGTGCATCTGAAAATAGATTTTAAATTATGATGACTGTTTTAAAATTATTTAAAGTATAGACGACGGTTACACGGAATATCGATGAACATTTTAGACCAAAAGAGTTTAGACTTTCTCGTCACATTCAGGAGTAGAGACGGGTTATTAGAAAAATACTCATTAACTTGCCTTAGGGCAGAGCAATAAGACCTTGGTACTACAGATATTGGTAACTTAAGTAAGATTAGATTATAGTAGTGTTCCGCAGAGGGTGCGCCGCGGCACACTGTCGTACCGTGGTCATTGGTTGGTGTGCCTCGGAAAACTAAGGTTACCTATCTCAGTTAAGTTTCTCCAAATTTGGACCACATATGCTCAAGTAAACAAGCTCATGTTTCGCATTAAAAATGCTTTTTAATTTATGGTATAGGTACGAGGGCTGTATGATAAGTACTTGGCCTAAGTTAGATATAACACTGCTAATATTAAAAATGTGTTATTTTTCGCTAACTTATCTTTTTTTAATAATCCTGTCAAATTCTGAACTTTCTAGATGGTTTAGTTTTTAAATGACAGCCATTTAAACAAACCAACTTTTGTGATTTTCCAACAATGGTAAAAATCGAACACCGATTGGTGATAAACTACTTGTTTTTGAAATAGAAAAAGAGTGATAAGAATAAAATTTAGTTTTCCACAATATACTTAGGACTCTGTTCCATCGTTAAAAACCATAAAATATTGGACAGCTGAATAAAAATGTGACCTTACAAGCATTATTGATGAGGACCGTCCTGTTCGTTCAAATGATGCCCCAATTCAGAAATTAATTAAAAAATCTATGATTTTAGTAATAACCGACCGGAGAGTAAAAGTACGTTAGATTACTGAGTCTATGGACATCTTAATTAAATGGAGTTAAATATTTTAACAACCCATTTAGACATTAAAATGCTTTCCGAAATATGGCTGCCGCATTTGCTCACAATTGACAAGAAACACAAATACGCACTTGCGTACCCGCCATAGCAAAATTTCATAAATTAAGGTACGAATTGCCTCTCTCTCTATTTTATTCGTATGATTTAGTATCAAGCAACGATTTACTGTAAACAAACATCAAAAATTTACTCAGATTTTAATAAAATTGCTCTCACGATGAGTTTACTGCTGAAAATAAGGCTCATTTTTAAGGGTTGGAGCAACCGAATTTTTAGAAAGGTTTTAAAAGGTAGAAAACAGTGGGGCTTGGTATGTAGCCCTGAAAAATGATTATGTTGAAATATAAAATAATTCATAGATTAAAAAACCATTTTTTCTTGTCAAGGCCAAGAACTTATCAAACGACCCTCGTACCTCAAACTTTTTCTGTTTTCTTAGATGTACCTACCTTGCACACAAAAAGTTTGCGGAATAGTGGATTATAGAACAAAATAATTATAAAGATATTATCTAGTCCTGTCTCTTTTTGGATAGCATGTCCGTTAATTGCCACTTTCGAAATTGAAGGATGAATCCTTAATGTGTTGCCCAGCCTGCATTCATGTTAATGTTTACATACAAGATACAACATAAACTAGTAAAATTATCAGACCGAAAACTTGAAAATAATAAGCGGTTACTTTTTTTTTTGCTTTAATGACGGTTATAGGAGTTAATAGGCCTCCCTGTGCTTTCGTGGGAAGATGTTCGTGTTATAGGGATCTTATTTTCCATTGGGATATTTTAAGATTCTAAAATATATCTGTTAAATTCAAAGCTTTCTGTGGTTCAAGAAATGTTAGAAATATTCAGTCCTAATTTATCAGCAACGTTTTGTAATTTACGTGCTTATTTTCAATCTAATCGAAAACCAACCCGTTATGAACTTAGCTTTTTGGATGATGAGACCCTTTTAAGGCAATGTTCCGCAAACTTTTTGTGTTTAAGGTACATCTAAGAAATCGGAAAAACTTCGAGTTAGGTACACCATAAATGAAAAACCATTTTTTTAATGCGAATCATGAGCTTGTTTAGTTGAGCATATGCGTCCAAATTTGGAGTAACTTAACTGAGATAGGTAACCTTATTTTTACGAGGCACACCAACCAATGACCACGGTACACCGGTGTGCCGCGGCACACCCTTTGCGGAACACTGTTTTAAGATAACATTTTAAAACCCTGGTAGAAGAAACATTCAAATTAAATATGATCGCGCTTAGAATTTGCTATCCGTCCTTCAAATCTTGTCATTAGAAGTTTACAACTCTTTATTAATATAAGAATTTATTTCGTTCCAGATACACAAAACCGCAGACTTTCGCGGACTGCATCGGCAATGAGTTGCCTGTCGGCTGGGAGGAAGCCTACGATCCACAGATCGGAAGATACTACATCAACCATGTCAATCGTAAGTTCTTTATCTGATATATCTGAAGAAACTGATCCTTTTTAACCATGTTCTCCTAGTACTAGCAGTTTAAAGGAGGAAAAGCATAGTGGTTTTTTCTCACTCTATATTCGAGCAGCCCGTTTGGGGAAGTACCTCCGCCTTACAGAAAATATCGCAGCCAAATAATGTCATTCTTCGAGGAAACGAAGATCTTCAGCGTGATGAGCAGAAAATGTAGTAAATTGCTCACTTTTAGATTTCTACAAGCTATGCAAACATAGACTCGCGAGGTCTACAGCTCACAGAGCCACTAGTATTATAATTCTGCTAAAACGACCTTAATATCTCCATCGGAGAGGGCCAATTTCTACATGTTACAATGTGTGTATCTTGCTTAGGACCAGTAGCTAATAACCTTATTGATGTCAATCGCAATCGCAACCAAGTCAATCGTTTATTTATTCAACGGGATACCATTATTTTAAACAGATTCTTTACAATGTAAGCGATGAAGATGTTGAGATGAATGGTATTCCTTTAACTGGTGATATGTCTGAGACATACATCAGCTCTATATTTCTTTCATTATCATAACATACCAAGTTTGAACCAAGTTTAGACGCAGTAACCTGTGGAACTACCAGTCGGATATGAAAAAATCTGCAGCGAAATTACTAACCACTTATTGCGTGAAAATGCCAAGATTTTCGCAGATATGAGACCTAGCTAGATCGATAATTCTTCGCCCCCGTAAACCCCCGTACCGCAAATTTCATCGAAATCGTTAGAACCGTTTTCAAGAACGTGAGTACAAACAAATAAATAAACAAATATTGCTCGTTTAATAGTATTGGATGAGATAGTTTACCTGCATTGTCTCTGCATAGAATATACATTAGTAAGAAAGGTGTTAGATATTTTAGTTTTGGGAAGGGTCTATCTATTGAAACATTATAAATCTAAAAGTTTGTATGTTCAATCAAATGTTATCGAGTGATCATCTTGGTAAATCTAGATCTATATATTGCATTCTGGAGTAGCAGGAAAGTAGATTACGCCGCAAACTTAATGGCGGCTGAAGTGCGCGACACATTCGACTTTGCGCAGGTCTATTCAACGCAATAGAATAGAGTAAACTTTGTCTACATTCACCTCGACTGTACCTGCAAAGTCGAATCTGCCGCGCACTTCAGCCGCCATAAAGTTTGCGGCGCACTATACCACGAGAAATCTCGGGTTGAAACAGTTGGCATATTATAATCTTCATCACCATTAGCGACTACAGAGCTATAACTTGTCTGTATAGTATAGCCTTCTGCGCCCTTGAAGAATGCTCAAATTTTACCCAACTCTGACATTAAATAGAATAATTTGATTCTAGCCTAGTTCTGTGCATCTCACTGGCCTCCACCATGTGCCTAGGCGACTAGGTCGCCTAGCACTAGGGACTAGATCTTTGCTTGTTTTAGAAGAGTAGATTAACTTCATGGCATCCATACATTTCAGCATGAGCTTTCACACAAAGCGATATATCACTCCGAATGACACGTTATTAATATAGAAGATTTGCTGGATTTATCACGCAATTACAACGACATACAATGACCTACGCTTATGACCAATAGCTTCACCTTTCCATAGATCACGGCTGTCACATAATTTGCAATGGTTGCAGCACGCATCCCATACAGTTTACACATTTTGTACACCTGTAATTTCCTTAGGATAAGAAATCATACCTATATCTGTAATGTAATTTTTGCTTATCTAAGGTGCTCAATAAACAATCCTATGCCTACTAACTATTAAACGAGCAATATTTGTATATTTATTTGTTTGTTTGTAATTCACGTTCTCGAGAAGGGCTCTAACGATTTCGATGACATTTGCGGTACATGGGGTAAGGAATCGATCTAGCTAGGTCTCATATCTGAAAAAAATCGTTTTCTCGGCATTTTTACAGAAAGACTTACCAGTGTAAAGTGTTTCATAGTTTTGGGGGAAGTGGTTTACGGGGACGAAAAATCATCTAGTGATTCGTATCGAATATTTTTAATAGTTTTGTGAAGAATCGTAAAATGGCCACAATAATGGAATTGCTGAAGTGTTTCAGCTATCAATTTACGAAAATAAAGAAGAATTACTAAGGACACTTTAGCTGAATCGTAATACGGATCATATTATGATTCTGCTAGAACGGCCTTTTTAACCTCTCCGAACTAAGTAACAAATTGGCAATTTAACATGCAATATTTCACATCACAAAGAATTGTTTGCGTTCCAAGACTAACTCTTACTTATGTAGTGCTGGTTGTTATTCACCATGGTGGGTGAAAAATACTCGACGCGGGGGGCTTACCAACTATGCTTTAGTTATTCTACATGAATTATGGATCAGTTTGATTCACGTCTAGCCTGTGGAAGAGAACGCCATTTTGGATTTCATATTTTTCAATCTGGAATTTTATGAATAGCGCAGGGTTGTCTAGAAGGTACTTACTCGATTTTTTCGCGTCCTCTCTTATGTGCCATTGAAGATTTCTATAAAATTGCATTCAAACAACATAATCGTAAATCGTAGATCAATCAAACACTGCATCTGCAATGTATTAAATGAATAATTCTCATGAGAACCTCGACACATAATGCTGGATCCTACAACACAAAATGAACCATGTAATGAAATGTATACGTATGGTTTATTTAAGCAAATGTATCTTCGTGCTATGGAGAAAATTGATTAGTCGATGCATAGATATGACTTCGTTGCTACCGTGTATAGTAATAAATAGAAGATAGACATGTTACTTTGCATACATATTGTTTTTAGATTAGTTATTTTAGAATTTGATAGGATTGCGCGTCGATGGAAAAACAATTTTCTGGTAACAATATTTTAAACTTACATTTAAATGCAAATAGCAAAAACCTTTTGAATTATCCAATTAAACTGTTAAGTAGGAATAAATACTGTTATATTGTTAAGAGACTGTCTGCAATGTGAGTAAAAAGATTATTGGCTCCTATAGTAGAAGACGAAACGGTAATGGGTTTAAGTAACTATCGACCCGAGTACGGTAGCCACCGTTCTAACATACAATTTGCGATTACCAAGCAATCATTGGGATGCTATTCAGTAGGAAGGTTTTAATTTAATGTTTATCGGACGCCAGGCTGTCCGTATGTCTGTAAACTTAACACCTGTATGTTTTGCGTGAGCTTGTATGAGAAATGACATGAGAGTGGATGAGGCGAAAGAGGTGTGTCAGGATCGTAGCAAGAAAGTATCCCTGTGGGCAAGAGGAGTGATTTTATGTATGGATGTATGTATGTTTGTTCGTTTGAGCTAGTGGCTAACTCTGGTGATATGATTTTAACTACTTCAAAGTCTGTTCATAATCATTTAATCACTGGGAGCACTGAGAATAGCTTTAAAAGCCCTAGCTCTTAGAAGGAATAGTAGAATCACCTATGTTTCTACTCATTTTTCTTCACACCGTGAAAAACCAGAGGGCAAAAACATAGTTTAGGGCTTAGCTAGCTTTAAGCACTTAAACTTGTTTGTGTCTTGTAAAGAAGGATTTTGTTGGCTTTGATTGTAAAAATTGGATGCAAAGCATTGCGGAATTCGCTATCGTTCTCACACTTATAAAATTGTCACTATCGTAACAACGAAAGTCAGATGTAATAGTTTTAATATTTATACTGCAGTGCAAGTGCAATTAACATTGCAATTAGCCAACACGCGAACAGTAGCTGGTCGTTTAAAGTGCTCGATGCGAGATCCGCTAACGGTGTCTCGACGCACGGGCGTTCGTTTTCGCACGACACGACACGCACAAGAATTCCACTGCATTATTTATAAGGCACCTAGTGCTTTCCGCCATATTCCTTCTTTTTACGAATTAAATGTGGGACCACCCATGGTATCTGTAGGAGATAATCGACCAGTCTTGATTCGCGGCGGCTTGTTACCGTCTATGTTTTTTCGGTGTAAATTCTCAACGATTTGCGCTCACAACTTTGTCTTCTGACCTAAACGTGCTGTTTTATACTTTAGAGCAGAACTCCTCCAATCCAACGCCATTCGATTCGTAGTTATGCATGAAATAATAATTATTATGAAGGCTTTAAGTTTTAGTAAGTAATGATAATGTTATCCTTACAGAAGCTATCGCGTCATCTACACGCGTAAAACAGTATGGGCCAAACCATAAATGTGCACTTGTGCATTTGCATATTATGCTAGCGAATAAGCTCGCTACGTTGTAGCCATCTACTAGTAATTTACGAGAATGACTTGTTTTGAGTTCTTTAGGTTGTAGTTTTCAATTTCCTTTCGGCTTAATGACGTGAAATAAAAACTTGCAAACTGGTTCTGCGTTGCCAAGTTGCCACTATTAAAAACCGCATTCCCTCGCTTTATATTCACAGATGCTTTTGATACGTTCGCGACGGATTTATAAAGGGTTTCTGTAATAAAACTTTTACCGTAAAAGGATTAGAAGCTTGCGCATCCGTGATGTGGCTTTTGTCGGGTATCTGAAATGTAAATTCGAGCCATAATTTTGCGGGAACATAAACTTGCTGCCTTATACGAAGGCAATAGCAACTCTACTGTAGTGGGGCGAATAGCAAATGTGACGTGGGCCTGCAAACTCATGTTAGGCCCCAAGTTATGGGGATACCACTCGACGACGCGACAACAGGCGTAAATAAAGCCTTCATTTACCACAACTTGTTGCATTTAAATTAATACCTTAACTTCCCGTACATGGTTTGTTTAGGAATAGTTTAGTGCTCGGTAATTTCAGATATGTCTGCTGATTTTAACTTTGTGAGTATTTATTGAAGTAAACTCTAACTGCTCTAAACTTACGCCGACGCCTTTTTCTGTAGAAATCATGATTATCATTACTATCTATAATATCAAAGTACTATCTGTGTTTTTTATTTATTTAAATAGGGTCTAGAAAATATTTATTCTCGTAATTTTAGTAATGACTCCCATCTAGCATTGCAGACCGTCACTAATTGCTCCCTCCCGGGAATCTAATAGACTGTCTGCGGATAACGTACCTCCACATGGATTAATGACCAACACTATTGTGTAAATTACACAGCGAATATCGTAAAAATCTAATTAGCAGATAGAGAGAGAGAATAAATAATTTAAATAGGTTCAATTTAAAATCTTGGCGAATGTATTTATCAGGCTAGATAGCATCTTAGATGCTGGTCTATAGCCACAGAATAATAATTGCCAGTACCGTAATTTACTGTATGGTGAATCTTAATGATACCTATTAACATCCTGGGAGTAATTTGCAGGACTTAATTCTACACTAGAATAAACATTTACACTGTGGAATCTCAAAGATACCGACTCAGAGATTTTATCATGGATTAACACAAGTCAGAAGGTTGGGTTAGAATTCCGGCTATGCGGTGGATTTTTCATTTTGGAAAGTTACAATTTGAACGGTGATAGAAAACATCGTGAAGATATCAGTTATTATCCTCATTGGCGGTATGGTTGCGAACTACTAACTTCCGTCCACTGTTTCACATGTCTTTTAATATCATGTAGCTAGAATATTAATTAGGCTCGGTATAATGTTAGCCCACGATCCGTAAGCATTTTAAATTTGAATTAAATCCATCTACTAGCTAAGTTTGGCCACTCCTACATGCTATACTTTTTACCACTACTTTTTGTGCTCTGTGGAAGTACTAATATTTTAATCTGTACAAGACTCTACATTAAGTGTCTAAACACACTGGCTGGATTTTACCAAACTGGAGTAGGTTTTATCTGGAGATTAAACCACAGATTAAACTGCTGTTTGTTTGAATATTTTGACATTATAAAGAGGATAATTTGAATGCACCTAATAATGTTCGGTTGCGCTTTCTAAACAATTGTATTTTGAATTCTGTTGGCTAACGGAATAACTACTCTGGGAGTAACATGACAGTTTGGTCGAATCCAGCCTAAGCTGAAGTTACGCGACCGAAATTCCACGGCTGTTTTTACGTTCCGACGTATTCGGCTAATATGACACACCAAGCGCGGAAATTACGCGACAGAAATTCGGTTGCTTTTGTTCCGCGGAAGTTCCGTCGCCTATAAAGTGTTGCTATATGGAAGTTCGGCCGCGAATTTTCGCATAAAAAGTAGTATGAGCTCTGTTGATAATTCTAACACTATCTCAATTTTACCCGCCTGACTGTCGTCACAGAGTTATTTCATCGTGACATTATGTGACAATCATCGAATTTAAATCAGTACCTAGTGTCATGCGTGTGGTACCGCCAAAGAATCACGCCCGCCCATACTTTTATGTTGGTCACAGAGTTATACACCGCGGTCAAGATTGAACTTCAATATTGTTTATTAGTTTTTCTACTGGCTATGAGTACTTAGATTGTACGTGACTGTTTTGTGAGCATGGCTATGGGGTTTTTAATGTATTGCGACTGACTTCCCTCGATTTTGTTGGACGAGTGAGCCGTGTAACTTAACTTTTCATATGAAGAGTCTCAATTCAGATTGCACAATGTATAGTAAAACCAGAAAAGGTTTGCAAAAAATCAATCAACAAAATTCATTCATTCAACAAAAACCATTGACGAAAAATCATTTGGAATGACATTGCGACAGCAGTGTATGATTCCACAAAACAAAATACGACAACAGCTGTAATTTGCTTTTCTTAAGAATGACATTGGTCTGTTTGTGATAAAGTTGAAATTGTGAGTAATTTTCATTTCCAAATTACTTTTCGTCAATGGTTTTTCTAAACGCAAACCTTTTCTGGTTTTACTGTATGTTCGTGTCAGACATTATAGAGTCCGATACGAATTCTTATTGTATTTATGATTTAACGGACCTAGTTCAGACCTCAGCCGTTGTTTACAGAGTTTTAGTACGTATTGGAATATATACTATAACTTCATGCAAATGGTCATCAGACTCACAACTCATGCGTCTCAGGCAAGCACTCGCTGTCGTCGCCACCGAGATCAAAACAGCTGAAATAGTCAAAAAATATGTAATTATCTTCAACTTCTCGTCTACAGTCAAATCTACTATGGAGATTTGTTTAGTCCATGATTTCTTTCATACATTTATCTCAATTCAGTAAGTACTGAGTCTATGATCACAAAATGTGTCATTTGTTTCTCTACTTGTGGCAATCTTACGACTTACTGGTTTTAGCAATGTCATCGACCCTCTTGAAGTATTTAAACCCTTTTGAACTCCTCTCAAACTACCCGGAAATGATCAAGCAAGTCTTTTGTAGAATCTAATGAAGCATCCGCTCAAAACGACTGTTTTTAAACGACTGCGGTAACTGCTTTTCTGTGTTTCAAAGGTTCCTTTAGAAAGGTTAGACAGCCTTTTAACTATTAAGCTTCTCTTAAATGCTGTGAAAATTACCGCTGAAGAAATTAATGTTCCATTCTTGTCTTTAATGTCCCGGAATTGTCCGAGCGCGAGGTTGGCTATTACTTTTCTATTATATTCTGTAAAACCTCGACCTCAGGAGTTAGATGCACCATCAGATGTCACTCTCCTAGCGCGTGACAGTCAATTATGGAGCTCAATTCAGGAGACAAGGCTATGCTCTGCGCTGATTGGTGCTCGTGACAGATTAGATGAATTGATATTTGCGTTATACAGTTGTTCTATTTTATAATGTTTGTAAATCGAACCGGATCACGACTCCCCTCCATGGCTCGGTAGGCATTTTTCTCAGATCTTTGGAAATGTATAAGAGAAGCCTAAGACCCGAAGAAAGATTTATAAGGGAGTAGTCAGATGAATAACGTCTTTTATTTTTGGTGCAAGCGTACATTTAAAAGCAAAAGCTAGCATTCCATACGTGACACGTTGGCAAACCCATCGTCGTCTTTTTTAGAATACTAGCAGTGGCGTTGCCCCCGTAGAGACAGTATAATGGTAATGATAATGATACTGAAAAGAGCCTACTTATAACTTTCCTTAAGAGTTTAGATATCAAATGCAGAAATAATTTTTCAAATCGAACTAGTAGTTCCTGAGATTAACGCGTTCAAACAAACAAACAAACATACTCTTCCGCTTTATTATATTAGATTAGACTCTAAGAATAGATTAGTACTAGCAGCGTCCTCGCGACGTTACCCCAGTAGTGATAGTATTGGTGATGATGATGAAAAGTAGCCTATAGCCTTCCTCAAGAGTTTAGCTATCAATTGCAGAAGGATTTTTTCAAATCCGACTGGTAGTTCCTGAGATTAGCTTAGGATGTAGTCAGTGGCACGCTCGATTGCTGCAATAAAATCGTAATTCAAATTACGCATTATTAATATTCACGAATCACGTTAAGCATTTGTAAGAAACACGTGAATGATAAATATTAGTGTAGTTTATCGCATTCCATGTATATCGATGACGAGTCGATCGCTCGTCACTATCTACGGATAGATAATAATATTTGGGAGCAACTTGGGTGTGTATTGTTACTAAAATGTTTTTTCCTCTGAAACATCATTGTAAACCGCCGAGCTTTCATGAAGAATGTGATGAGAGTGAATGAAGCGAAAGAAGTGTGTCAGAATCGTAGCAAGTGGAGATCTGTGGTCTCTGCCTACCCCTATGATGGGAAACAGGCGTGATTTTATGTATGTATGTACATCATTGTTTAAGTTATATCAACTTCTAATATTGCAATGTCCTATGATCATGGTGTCTTTATTGCAGGTAGGTATTCATACTTACTTCAATTCGTCTTTTGTAATTTGTTAGAGAAAACAGCTCCTACACTTCTACATAAACGATTTGAGTCCACCGCCATTCTGATAATTTTTGTCTTCTTTAGACAAGATCTATGAATCATGCAAAGTCAAGCTTGACGTAAAAAACAAACGAAAATATGCAACTGGTTACGGAAATTAGTTGCGGAAACGTCCGGAACGGAAAAAGTGGTGCTAAGAGTCACGCCTGCAAACCAAAACCCAGCCTGATCGTTCAGTTACCTACACCAATTGTGGGCGTGTGGCTCCTTTTATTTAGAGACTAAATAAAAAAAAATTCTTAAATACTACACAAAGGGCTGATTTTTCAATACCTAGATAACTTTTATCTGAGGAAATAAATATGCGATTTGACAGATATTGTATTGAACATAATGTCATAACGCCATATTTATTCCTCAGATAAAAGTTATTTATCGATTGAAAAATCAGCCCTTAATCTAGTTCACAGGGAAAAGGGGGGATAAATCAGCAAAATTGCTGCATATAGGTACAGCGAGTTTCAATTTACCCCCCTCGGATAGTTTTTCACCGAGCGGTTAAGAGGAGCTGGTTACAATTAATTGAGATACACCTACATAATATAAAGTTCTAAAGATACAATGCCTATGACTTAAATATTGACTAAAAAAATATCTCAAAAACACACTGCTTAAACCGTCTGAAATATTATCATGCTCGTATGAATTAGTGCCTTACTCCGGCAATGGAGCTTTTAGCCACTTGAAGGCCTCCTGGCTGAACAATTTAACGTGCCCTCCAAAGTACAAGCGCTCAACGGTTTATGCCACAAGCAGTCACCCAAATTGTGACCGCTCGTTGGCTTAACTTTAACAATCCATCAAAAACGTAAGCAAGCTATGCAACGGGCTCTACTAATAGCTTCCTGATCAGAAAGTCTAATTTACAAAATGCCTAGGAAGTAAAATGTCTAAAATATAAAACGACTATTTTGGACCTAAACAGAAGAATGACTTAAGTCCCACTGTGCCTAAAATATTAAAGGTCTAACATGTTTGATGCCTCTAACGGTGAAAGATCTGACTGAATTCGACCGAACTGGATTAATTTCTATTGACATAATAATGTTTGTTTGCGCTTTTTGTACAATTGTATTTCGAATTATGTCGGCTAGCTATTAGTCTCGAGTAAAAACTTAATCCACTTTTGGTCGAATCCAGCCTAAGAAGTACTTAGACGTAAAATTGCATTATGATGAACATAGTACTAAAGTACCTATGTTTTTCCTTACAGAGGTGACGCAGCTGGAAGACCCTCGGCTAGAATGGCTGAGCATTCAGGAGGCGATGCTGAGGGAGTACCTCAGCACCGCTCAGGAGGCTCTGGAGGTGAGTTTTTCAAGCTATGTCTGCATAACTTTAAAATTAATATTTGGAAATGAATAAGAATATGGATAGATTAGTTTGCTTAAAATATGTTTTTTTTTTTACTCCATTATTATTGTACAGTGCGCCCAATGGATCTAGGCATTCGTGAAGTTAGCCATTTCGATGCGCAGTGCAGCTTTTTAGACAAAAATTTCTTCTGACAGTACCTCCAAAGTCCATATCACTAAACCGTGAACGATGGAAGGGTGATAGGGATTTGCCCTGAAGTTTGATGATATAGGTAATACATACTAGTAAGTACCTATTAAGCATTCTAAACGTTTTTTTTTTATTTGGAACAGATATAAGTGTTACAATCATTAATAATATAATTAATACTATAGATAGACTACATACATTTTTTATATTTTTCACATTATTCTGATTATTCATCACGAAAAAAATTTGTGCTTGAAGTGTGTACTTTCGTTTTTATCTTGTGTATATTAATAATGATAACATTACACACGGTATGCGCGGGATGTGCCTTTCTATCCGTAAAATGGAACGGCGCCGGACATCCGATTTTTACCCGACTGCGCAAAGCAAAGGAAGGGTAATGTGTTTATTTGTAGACATTTCCCATCACTCCGGTTCGGCCCTAGCTAGAATCGAAAGTTGTTTATAATGGTCTAGCTATTATGTGATGTTATTTTCACCTTAAATTCCAGTTTTTTTGAATAAATTAAACCCGAAGGGTCTATGTTCTTTACATTTCGGTTTTTTACATCTCGATCTGGTATAAAATGCAAACAACGCTTTGATCAGTGACTAGCATTAGAATTTAGAGTGGTATACATTGTTGTTTCAATTGCATTTACCGAATAAAAGATAACGGTACTCAAAACTTTATCTACCAATCTAGACAGCAGTTGCATAGCAATATCTAAGCTATAATACCCACAATTTCAATGAACTGAATCGATAACTGAAGTGGTCCTGATACCATCATCGCTACCGACCGACACCGTCTATTTTTAACGCCACATTGTTTAGATAACAATACCGCGGTGTTCTTGTTATTTCGGGTTACAAAATCGTGGTTTTTTAAGCTTTGCGGACACTTGTGTATGGTGTTCTATCTATCGAGTCCATTGTCTTCGATGCGTCCGTACATTTTTACCGATTTATCACGGGTTTAGTTACGGGTTCTTTTATTCACTGCTGACCCAATTTAGGTCAAATCGAAATAACAACTTTTCCGAGAATAATGATAAAAGTTTCATCGGTGCTAGTGATGCAAAAATTACACAGAATTTCGCTGCTAATAAATCATCTCTCAAAATAATTTTACCGTGTTCACAGAACAGTCTACTAAATCATAAAACATTTCTATCCAAAACGCCCAAGCAATTAAAATGTGATAAAAATAAAATGAGCAGACCGCGTTATCTGTAAATTAATGTAGTAAAAATACCATTATGTGCTTGTTCAAAGAACTGCTTCGCAATCTACGACTTTATACTAACTTTAATGTGTTCTGTGTATGTCTATACAAACTGTGATGTATTCTGCATGATACTGCTGGAATGCGATGCCCTGATAGTGGAGATAAGAGATAAATGTATTGTTTTGAATTGAGCACACAAGTTTGAACAATAAGACGGTTTGTAGAACAAAGTTCGTTAGACGGATGGTATGCCGAGCCGTTTTTGAGGACTTTAAGAGGGCAGGGTATTTAAAACAATAGTAAGATAAATGTATATCAACTACTTAACAGAAAACAGTCGTCATACCGAAATCGGCTGGAATAAAGAGACTAATAAACCACATTTGTGACTAAACTAAGTTATTTACGAATAAAACAGGACACACCGAACGAACAACTGCTAGACACCTTACAAGATTTAAAAGGATCAATCGCCTTAACCTTACAAAGGAATTTTAAAACGGAAACTCCTGTAGTACCTTGGTTACGTTATTCAGGTCAGTGTGTCCAAGACCTTTTCACAAGGCGATAAATTTGACAACAGGGTAAAAGTTCAAGCTACTATCTGATTGGTTGGTGGCGTGTGCGCATTTAATTTGGTTGAGAAACTAAAGGTTGCACAGAAATTTCTAAAACCCGCTGTGGAGTACAATTTAAAAGTAAATGTAGTGGAAGTAAGGATCATGGGGCCTGTTAATAAATAATACAAATAAACTATTTATTCACTAACGTAAGCTTTAGAGATGAAGTTTATTTCTTGATAAGTAAATATAAAAAATATATAATAATTATCAAAAAATAACTCATGAATGTAATGCAAGAGTTATACGAGTATAATGGAGAACCTAAAACCATCAAAGAGGAAAAAAAATGTGTAAATGAAAGCAAATAATATTATACTTCGCATCCAATATATCATGATGATTGACGTTAGGAATGTAACTCTACTTACTTATACATAAAGATCTTGACCTAGAAGACGATTCAAGATAACCTGCACACCAATTGACGTCAATTGATTGATAACCCAGATGTAAACAAAATACTCTTATAGATTGATCGCTATTGACCTAAGGCCTTCGTTGACGCTTGCTAATGCGATGATGATCTTAGATCTCATTTAAATTCCTATTGGCTGATAACCTTGGAGATACCTTCATGATAATCTGATTTGACGTCAAAGAAATTTCCTATCTACGTCAATTTTCCCTCACTAAGGTCAGCAGAGAAATATGTAGGTTATCGTAATCCGTTGTCTATTTAAGTTTACTTATCTTATTTCACTTTTCTGTATCAGTTCATCCGAGTATTTTATCGCTTTGTTACACAATCTTTACTGCTGAAATAAACTCCATTGTATTGAAAAAACTCTTCGTTTTACTAAACATTTTGCTCTTGCTCATTAAATCTAGTATTGGGCCAAGTTCGTCCTAGTTAAATCTAAATTGTTTTAACAAAGACATTGAACCACCATCATTTAAACCTTCGCATAATTAATATTAGTCTTGTGTACAGAATCTGTCACGGCCTGGTAGTCTTCCAACTCGTATGCAGATAAGCTGTTAATCCACAGGTTACTGAATTAAGTGGAGACACCTGGCGAGTCCTGGCACATTACCGCCACTTTGAAAGCTTAGCAGAATAATTAGCAGACTTCCTTATCAATACGCCAACATTCTAGCTTGACTTTCCATTCGTTTTCTTTAACATCTATATCATCCTAGTCGCTCATATGTAGGTATTGCGAAAATGTAAAATGTAAATATGTATGCGAGGATCATTAATTAACAATCAATTTATTCAAAAATAAAAAACCCGGCTGAACTGAAAAGTTGGAAACAGCATTATCTTATCAATCACAAAACAAAATTAAATTACAATTTTATTATATCTAGGTTTCGATGCCGTGCGCATTTTCCTAAACGTTGTTGTCACAGTTGACACACAGATGGCTCTGTGAGTACCTAAATTAAATGAGTAAGTTATTTCTTAAATATGAGATATCTCCTAAATGGCTGAACCAATTTCAATGCAGTTTGTTCTAAACGTTGCGTGTGACTAAATAGAAAGTTTTAGTATGCGTTTTGGTTAGCAATTCTATTTAGGGCGAAAAATAGATTTTCAAAAATTTTGAGACTCGATTTAGTCTTCGAAGATGTCATGTTAGATTTAAAAAAAAATATATTTGTTATCAGTCCACCAACCTCTTGATTTTGACATGGATTTTGATATGATAGCGTGATTTTCATTTTGAAAATTCACACATTGTTGCATTTTTTAGCCGCACTATTTGATTTATCGAAATAAAAAGTATCCTAGAGCACAATCGAAATGGAGACGATTCTAACGATACCTCATTCATCAAAATCCATCCAGCCGTTTAGGAGCAACGTGGTAATAAAGAATATTACTTACATACACACATACATAGAAACGCGCGATCTACATAACCCGGGTGACTTGACAGTCAGCCGGGTAAAAACGAAGTTTGGTAAAAAATCGCAACGTTTTCCTTAATGTTATCAGATGATGATAAAAAAATATGACAATGTAGCAGTGGCCGCAAATTTTCCGTTAACAAAATTTTATCTGATAGTATTTAACTTATTTTCATTAAACAAATCGCACAAAATGTCGGATCTAATTAGTAATAATATAACATTATTAAGAATGTTATATTATTACTACACTTTCTAAACTTTCTTGAGTTTACTAGACAAAACGATAACTCATCGATTAAATTACCGACAGTGTTTCGATTTATCCGTAAAATCTTAATCGGGATCAGAAGATATAATATAAACTCGTGGGCTCTTCTCACACCATTTTCGATCGGTACAACTAAAAAAAAATATTTACTGAACACTGCGGGCCGTAGGAAAGCGTTGTTGCGAAATTAATCCGAAGAGTTCCAAAACAGACTGTATTTTGCACCTACAGTAGGGCCAACGGATCTCGGCGTACGTGAAGTTGGCCGTTTCGATGCGCAGTGCAACTTTTTCATACAAAATTTTCTACTGCGCAGCGAAGAGCCTGACTTCACGTACGCCTAGATCCATCGGCCGAACTGTACCTACCATAAGTAGGAAACTAACAACTCGCTATACACTTTCCATTAGTACCTAATCCATGACAAGACCCTAAATACACTAGCCGCGCTGGCAACACTATCCTAACACGAATTCAAAATAGCAGCTTCAGAATCCAGACTTCTATTCGAGGAGTTACCGAGAATCGGAACGGGCATCGATTGACTCACGCATCGGAACGCGATATACACTACGCAATAATAAACTTACGTATATTGGAACGCACGAAAGCGTTGGCAAAACAGTTAATTTTGTTTACGCAAACTATGATCCGCTTGAAAGAATGGAAATTCTAGGTTTCTATGTACTACGAACAAGAATTTGTTATTTTGTAACTTTGATGACTCACACCTCCTGTGATTTTATTAATTTGCCGTAGTTTTTTAGGACCTCAAACGTTTCACTCATGTTATGTTACCAGTTATATTTTGTTATAGCTTAACATTATTCATCTCCGTGTTCTTTTCTCACAATATGTGGGGCATGTTTTCCTCTTCATCTCAGTAGTATCACTCGTCATCTTAGTACTCACTGTATCTTTTACCATGTCATTTATAAGTACAAATTTCACCATATCAGCTGTTT
The DNA here is from genome assembly GCA_958496255.1 of Camptogramma bilineatum. Lineage (NCBI taxonomy): Eukaryota > Metazoa > Arthropoda > Insecta > Lepidoptera > Geometridae > Camptogramma > Camptogramma bilineatum. Next base: position 3,241,257 of record OY292471.1, on the reverse strand, counting down.
ACGTGATATTTCCACGCTTACTTTGTATGACGCATATTCTGTTGACTCTACCTCGGTTCGGCTCCATATTAGCACATTTTGTGCAGGCATTTGACAAGTAAATATTTGTTTTTGTCGGAATACTTGAAATACTTTGGACGACATTGTTGTCGCTGCGCAGGTGTTAAACGTTGAAATATTTGTGATAGTGTGCTAATTTATTTATACATCTTTTAATTTTGTGAAGACAGCACAGTTTATAGTTACAGAAGCCAATAACCATAATTTTGTTCTTTACTAATCCAAAGTTAATACAATCACGAACTTGTAAAACCTTGTAATTTTCCAATTTGTTATTTGGCTTGTACCAGAGAATGTTCGAAGTTTCCTTGAATAGTTTCCCTACTAATTTTGTTTTTTTTTAATTGTTCCTTAATATTTTTCCTTCAACCTTTTAGAGATCAACCAAAACATTTTTAATTGAAACTGATTCAATACATTCAATGTAGGTACCTACTAATACTAATATATCTCAAGATTCTGAAAACCAAGTGGAAGCTATAGATAACCTAGCAGTTACTATGCCGTAGATTATCAGAAGTTCGCGTTCATAAATTACTCAAATAACGTCGAGTGTGTGTCACATCGTAAATCCTTGGTCAGACCCAGTGTTCTCGAACGAAAATGAGTGAAATCGGTAGAGTTGCCCGCAAAAATCGGTATATTTGGATGATTTGGATCCAAAATCGGTAGTAGAAAAAAAAATGTGTATTTTCATCGATAAAACAGATTGTGCTTGTGAAAAATTACGTTTCTAAAGCGTCTTTCCCTGATCTAATGTTAGTATCCTTAGTACAACTCTTACAATAGGCATAATTAGTACCAAGTACCTACTTTACCTAAGGCTTGCAATGAAAATTTATTGCAGCCAGCTTGAATTTTTTTACCTAATCTTTTCTCAATTTTTACTCGGAGAAACTTTTTATTCGAAGTTATTAAAATCAATGAAAAAATTGAAACTTGTTTTTTATAGACATTGTTCAGAAATCCTATAAAACATCGAGTTGTACAGGTACTTACCCTTTTGTCTTATAATTCGATGTTTTGATGATGTCTACATCCGAAATATATCGATAAACATAATAATGAATGACTTTTGAGGGTTTCCCCGAGGGTTGCTAACTTAAAACTATACAAAAATCTGTAAATTCTGTAAAAAATAGGATACTTTTCAAGTATTCCTGGAAATCATGAGAAAATCATCACGTTTCGGTATTTCGGTAGAACGGACCCAATATCGGTAGAAATACCGAAAAATCGGTAGGTTCGAGACCACTGGTCAGACCAATTTCCTGATGTCGCTTGGTTAATCTGTGTGTACTGGAATGATTCACCGTTTGTTCAGCATTTACTGTACTAAATGTTATAATAGTGTCGGCATGCGTTACTTTCCGGTGTCACTTCATTTCGAAAACATATCATCCAAGTGATACCACAAGGTTTTTACAACAAGATCCTTACAAAATACTTCCTTTGACATGTTGCAGCTAATTTAAACTTAAGAACGTGTAATTTTTAGATTTGAAGGTTTCGGATAGAGAATTATAGTTGTAGATATAACAAACACTATAGAACATTATAGCAATGGCATAGAAGCCCCTCGACACTACGACTACCGACGTGCAAGTATGCACTGACAATTCACAAGTCCTCTACTAGGGAGCTTTGTCATAATAGTCTTTATTACTCAACCACTAAGGATATATCACTGTCTTCCAACTGAATGATGTAGACCAGACATTGTACGCATACTTGGTTTGTGGAGCGTTCTCATGTAAACGTGTTCCGACAGTTTGTGCAATAATCATGTCTAGATATTTGAACCTAGTTGTAAATTTAAAACTCTAATCCGCTAGTTTAGGTTTCTATTTCAAGTGACTACGGTTGTCGCTTGATCGCATGTAGAGCTAAAGATAGAGTTAAGAATAATCGTTGGTTAAAAAGTGTAAGAATGAATAAACAATTAGTAAAAGCACTCCTCATTGTATTTAAGTGTTATCTTTCACTCGTTGCTGTGCTCACAATCAAACATTGTCAGTTATCTCATCCAGACTGCCTACCATGAGCTTTATATGTTCTCCAGTTTAGATCCTAAACTGAACTGCTTCGCTTGACGTATGCTATAACGCTAACAAAATATCAGAACCTAAACATGACCTAAACTGAATTGTTAGATAAAGTTTCGTTCATTCAATTCGTACCATGACCGTACTAAAACGCTTTGGATCACTTTTGTGTCAAAACTGTCACTTTTAAAACAGGTCATGGTACGAATAGTTTCCGATCCAGATTAGGAACCTAAACTGGATAGTTCCTAAACTAAATTGTTTACTAAGAGGTCATGGTGCAGCTGCAGAACCCGAAGTAAGTGTTCTTAAAACAATTTACAGATCTTGCTTTTTCAAACAATCTACTCAATCTGTTTTTCGAATCTTCCTGCTATTTCCGCTCAATTAAAGCACTATAAAGCTGGTTCATCCTTCGCAGAACTCTGAACCACCGAATTTCTGTTCTCGGAAACCAATCACGCACATCACAGAATGCGGTTGCAAAAAATGGACCAAAAATGTAGGCTAATAATATGTTCTAGGATATGTTATTTCGGAAACAAATCACGTCATCTACACGCTTGAACTGGAAACCGGTAGATAAGCATCAGACATGACTGAGTTCGGACTTGAATTTAGTTTTGTAGTTATTATGCGCATGCACATAGTTTCTGGGAACACATCTATTACTAAAAGAACAAAGTGAAAGAGAATAACGTCGCGTCTCCTTTATTGACTGTTGAGATTCAGTTAAATACTCTCAAAATAACTTACCATTAAAAAGAAAGGCATAACAAATTATGAAAGCGACAATCTTTATGACACTTTTAAAAAGCTTCTTAACTTCCCAAAAGGTGCCACAGTGTGAATCATTGCATTCCCTAAGTTATGTAACTCGTGAAGTATTTCCAGCAGCTTGGAATCTTTCCCATAAAGTAGCTGCACTGTCAGCTTATACGCATTCTTCGATCCACGAGGCCACGACCTCAAGCATCTCGTAGGTAGTGCTTAGATTTGAAGGCATGTCACATTACTCTGCTAAGCACAAAATTATCGTGGGATAGTGAACAACTTATGGTCAATGGTCATTGGCATATGCGTACGGTAGTCCCACCCAGGTAATTTGACTATTGCGTCAAAATCACCTTGATTTTTATGTGACTTTCTAACACTGTTTTAGAACTTACAAGAAACTGTGCACATTATACGGTCCTTAAGCTTCTTGCGGTGTCAAAAATACCAAGTTTAAATTATTAAATACATTAGATTACATCTAAATAGCACAGAGTGAAGTAGAAATAGGAAGAGCTCCTAATAAACTACCATCATTTGCTCAGTGTAGTTCTAAAATCAGTTGCAGACTCCTTAGTTTTCTTTTATCCGACATCATGGAACCTGGCTACCTAATAGGTAGTAGGGTTAAAAACGATTCGTGGAAGAGCCCGCGGGTGAATCCGATGGGTTCCGCGAAGCGAGTACGTAGAGTTGAGGATTAAATTACCACTGCGAGTGGTATTCATCAAAAATGAAGAAAACGCATTGACATGGAATTGAAATAGTGGGTAACATTTCTCCTCTTGAAAAGAACGAAGCAATTGCATTTATTTTGTAATTCTAACTGAAAACTTCACAAATTCACTGGTCAAGCTATATTCTTGAGCTAGGTAACTATCATCCTGTCCACTCCTTATCTTTATCTCATTTCTAAGATTGGTAGACCACATTTTTCAACTTTTTAGTCTTTACGTCATTTCATTTTCCCTTACTCATGTCATCTTTTACACAACCCATATCAAGACTAACTCGATAATCATTAAAAATTCAGAATTTCTCGAATCTTTGCATTCATATATGCACTAAGTACCTGGTATTCGGGGATATAAATGCTCGTGAGGGATAAGATTTGCATTGCATGAAACGGAATTCTGGAGATTGTTCTGGGAATAACACTTAAAACGCACGCAGTCATTACGATATTCTGTAATGAATGGTGGTTTGCTTGTGATTTCTCGCGAAATTATATTTTCAACAAAAGTTACTTTGAAATTTTCTAAAAAGATTTTTTATTTGATATTTTCTTTAAATACAGTACCTACCTATATGGCTCATAGAAATAACTTTGTAATTTTGATAATTTAATTGCCAAAAAACCATCTCACCATGTTCAAGTGATTGGTTTATTCTTTGTTCAGTTGTAACTATAATATCAGTAAAATGATTATGTTGACTTTTGGCCTTATAACACTGTCACCTTTGTGTGCAAATGAGTACGTTTATTTTGTCATCATGTATTTTCGACCGCCAATCATCATTACCTACATTACTGCAATTACTGTCCCCTTGTAAGGTCAGCTTTCTTTGATCTTCTTCATTGTGTTTCTGGTATTTTTATTATTTATCCAACAAAAACATTCAAATTACACAACACTTTAAATTCAAATAATATTACATGAATGATGCACAAAACATGTATTCGCCGCTCATACGCCATAAAACATATAATGTTATATACGAGCTAAACAGTGTCTCCTGTCTGTCCCCTTGGGTTCGCATTGTGAACTAAGTGTAAATTAGGTTTAGCATTGCATTTATTCAAATGATGGCTTGTAACCACACTAATACATATTTAATTGCGCACACCCCGCACACTTTATATGCGAAACTGCTCGACGGTGTGCAATTTTAAGTCCAAATGATTTGGTATGGCGGGTCTTGTATCTTGGATATGGAAAATACTGGATTGTTGTCATGAAATCATAATCAAATTAAAAAATCAAATCATAATTTTTACTCCTAGACTTATACATTTTGCGTGCGCTAGAAACATATCTATTATTGTTAAATATTATTGTTTGTACCTGTTTACTATTACTTAAGCTTGTCTTGTGGTACCTAATAAATTATTCTTATTCTTATATACAGCGACAGAGGTCAAGTTAGTTAGTAAATAGTTTTTTCCTTATTATAATAAGTACATAACTTTCTTGAATGTACCTATACGAACTAAAAGTTTTTGTATAGAAAGAAAAAAATCTAAAAAAGTTCATATTGCATAATTTCAACATTTGATTCCAGCATCATCACAATTACAAATCCTTTGTTTTCAAACCCACAATATTATCCCGAAAGGGATAATAATCTGTTATTTTATTGTGATGTTCGGTAATTGGTGGTTACCGAGTAGCTATTACGGCTGACCCGGTTCCTGGAAGCAAGGTCGACCTGATGCTGCCCCGGGCGGGTACAGATGAAGGGGAGTGGCCACGGCTTCCAAATTTAATTTTTTGTTGGAGAATAGATGAGGTAAATGGATGAGTTACGTGATTTTGTTTTGGGCGTTTTGGAAGCTGTCCCGGTAGGTTCGTGGTTCGCAGTTGAAATTAGTTTAGTTATACAAAATCATATTTAAGAGTGTTGTGGTATCGTGAATGGTGATATTTTGTTTCTGATCACTATTCAATGAGACAAGAGAGTCCTAGTCATATATGAGGACTAGGAATGTAACATTGCATTACAATTTAGTTTTACTCAAAATTATGTTGTGAGTTGTTGTGGTACATGGTACATGAGACACTTCTGTATCTGAAATCTACCAGAGTGAATATTGGTGTGGGATCAGGATTCAGGACTAAAATTATAGATGGGCTGTTGAAAAAATGAGTTGGGCTATACTTTATTACTGCACCAACAAATGTTATAAGTAGTTTTACTTGAACCTTAGCAAGTTTCAGTGCCGGCAATTGTTCTAATATTTACCTTATGTTTATATTTGCTATCAACTCCATTTTGATTTTTACTGCGTCTATACAGAAGATAATTTTATGAAAATACTAATGCGACATTGAAAACGATCTGTTGTGTTTCATTGTTTCTATTATTTCATCCTTTGGTATTAACACGAAGAAAGATCGTCAACAAAGCTATAAAAATATAATAACTGAGTAATGACTTCACATGCAATGTTATATTACGATGTTATTGTCTCACTGACGGACGGTATAAACAGGACTGCAATAAGAAGATGCTCACTAAGCTTGCTTCCATAGACTACACCTAATTTACTCACATAACGCGTTTAGTTTTCATAACTTATTGACAGTCTTATCGGCATTTTTAATTCTTTTTTACCTAAATATAAATAAACAAATCTCTGTCCTATCATTTGGTGTAAGTGTAAATTAACATTTAATTATTTCTTTATTGGTCAAGTAACAGTCAAGTAATCAAAAATCTAATCTACTACAACATAAAACTTATGTGCAACTCACTTACCTATTTCGTTGCCATATAACGGTTTAGAGACTAGAAATTAAACTTTGATATTTGACCCAACTGCAACAGATGAAGACTCATTGTTTACATTATTGTTAATAAAATGTAGTCTTGTTATTTCCTTTCTGACATTGTTGATGCCAAGTTCATGTATCATTATTTTGTTTAGCATCACAACATCGCTACTGTTGGTAATTGCTTATTACATCCATATTATTTCAAAAGATATATAGAACCAGTTTCTGAAATGATCTGGTAAAAAATTAAGTTTTCCAAAATATAAATTCAATCTAAACTCTAATTAAAGACCCCATCATCAATACATCAAAAAGAAACCAAGTAGAATGCGGTCCTGTGGCAAACTCATCATTACAATTTTAAAACGAAACAAACCGATCGTAAATAATAGTTACGATCCTGCTACCAAGTTACGCTGAGCAAAAACAGCTCGGCAAAAAGTTGCAAGTTGCCCACAAGTTCATGTGTGCCGCTTGTATGTGTGAGACATGTTTGTGGGATAAGGATTTTATGTTGCGGAATGCTGCCGGTCAGAATACAACTGGAATTCATGGTTTGATTGATATTGCTCGCCTAAAAAGTGTTCTATGTTTTAAGTAAGAACCTACTTAGGTAATAAATAAATGTGATGTTGAGACTAAATCCGGGACTAATGACACAGACTGATTACAATGATGAATAAGCTCATAATGATGACAGTACTTTATCCATTCATCATCAAGATACTTAATGTCAATGACGAGCTACGTAAACTCTTGATTGTTATCATCACGTATAATCGATAAGATTCTGTAGGCATTGCAGTTTTAAATGTGCATTTACATGCATATTGTATACATATATCAGTTCATGTATGTCTTATATGAACTTATGACTCACTATAGGAATTTTATAATCTCAAGTCATTTTCGAAATCATTTCTCCGTAAAGTGCTTCGTCTCTGTAGGTTTCTTTAAACCCAGATTTAATCACTTATCTTTTACTTTTGATGTACTTACTGATGATTTTTTTAATCATTACATTTGTTATAAACGCTATCTTGTCTTGAATCTATCTACCTATATATTATACAATAAACAACATTTGTGGCACTGTTTAGCACAAAGTTGACAACAAATTAATGTGAGTGAAATTAATCTTTACGATTTCCGTCAAATCGTAAAGATGATCATCTCATTGATTACTGGCATTAAGACAGAAAAGTCAAAAGTTTTGAGTGAAAATTCTGTTAAATTATGTCGCAAGTGCATGAGATGTCTGTCGCATGAGCTGTCTCATAGTTGTGTCAGTTAAATATATTCAGATAATTATACGAAGAAAATAATAAGTTGACATGTAAAATAAAAATATATAGCACATTTAAAGTACCCACTCTTGGTAGCAAAGTGGAAGGCCCAGGTCCATTATTATCACTAACATCTCAGATGCTCACACAAGCGTATAATTAGTGCTACAATTTCGTCCACATCGCGCCCTACAATTAGTCACAAGTCACAGCAGTGCAGAACCTGTAATAAATACAGTAGCCTCCTTCGGCTCTCTGTACGTAATAATTATTTAAAAGCGTTTTAACTCAACATGTACAAGACCATTTGAATTATTTCTGCTACTGCATTTTTTATGCTTTCGAATCGATGGTTTATTCTCCTGTTGGTTTTATGAATATGAATCTTACATTTAAAATCTGGCAGAACAATATATTACGTGCCCGAGAACAAGACCTGGAATGTTTAAGCAATATAAAGTTAAGAACTTTGAAAAGACAAAGACATGCACAGATTGACTTGCAAATCGACATCGTGACAATGTCAGTAAATTTAGACGATAAATCATCGTGGTAGATAACTTAGGAAGCTATAAGCAACATTTCAATACATATCATAATAGATGGGCTTCCAACTCCTGGTCGGGAGCGATACATCTAGATAATATGCAAAGCGATTCCACCATTTTTCATCTCGGATACAGTGCACTAGTGAAATTGATTAAATCCATTAACATACCACGCAGATATAAATCGTCTGCCTCTACACATTTGTCATAAGACGATCCAAAGGCATGAACATATTTTATTCTCAAACCGAGTATAATTTCTTTTCGATCTGAGCGAAATTTAAATATTTGATTATAATCTATGCCTCTCAGTAGTCCGGAGTAAGCATTATTTTTGATTATCTCTATCTTTATTTCGTTGGGAATATTTAATTAAATTGTTAATAAATTGTATGTCTGCTGCAAATGCTGCGATGTACAGAACGTCAACGTCTCAAGCATCTGCTTTCATATTTAAATTCCATTTGAATCCTTTTGACGTGGCCATTAAAACACGTGCATCCACACTCATACATTTGGAATGCGTAGAATGGGGATCACTGCGCACAAAGAAATAAAAAGCTTCATGTAAACCGTACCAACGATGACAGCAAAAGACCAGAGAACTCATAATATCTCTCTTATTTTATTTCTGTATTTATTTAAATAGGGTGCAAGAAGTTTGTAAAATACAAGAAATTGTTTTCATATTCAAAAATTCTATTGACGTATTTGAACTCGAACTACCTATATTGCTAGATCAGAATATAATACAACCTAACAAAGGTATTTTTATAGCTTCATCAAATTTTTAAAAGCGTCATGTTAATCTTAAAAATTTATCGTTAAAACGAAGTAACGGTCATAACATAACATTAACGGACAAATATAATATCTTTATCGTATGCCTGCTGGTATTTTAAAAGTACCACTCGGGTCTGTCACAAAATGTTTTTAATCCGGTAGTATTCAATTCAGTGCACAAGAATTTGTATATTGAGAAATTATAAAGCTTTTCTATGATCTGAATCCGAATAGCAAATGCTATAGTTTTTTACAACTGCAAAAATGTATTTTTAGTTCTTCTACCCAAACAAAAACCTATAAATTTCAAAACAAGTAAAACAAAATAAAAGCTACGTACAATCGATCATCTAGACAACAACAAAATACCATAGATAATGCGTCACTTTAAACTATAAAACGGATTGTGTAAATCTATAAAAATGTGAACAGAGAGACAAGGGTCAGTGAGGTCACGCCGCTTATAGCACAGAATAATAACAGTTTCACATTCCAGAAATGCCTTCATAACAATACAATTATCTGTGGAATTATCATTAGACGAGGAAAATTCCCAAGTTGAAATACGGGCATTACTCATAACGTTAGAGACTGCAGATGTAGAATCAATATTAATGCGTGTCCATAGTAACATAATGGAAAATCAATTTAACAGGAGCAGAAATTAGGTATTACTGCTATTATTGTTATTTTAGTACGGTACGGTAGTACGGTATCGGTAAAGGTTATTGACAATTTATCTAAAAGTTGAAACCTAGCGTTAAAACATGATGTAATAATAGCATACGCAGCACCATCGATTTGTAATTCTAGGCAGTCAGCGAGACTTAGATATATCATAAATCATAATCCAGTCGGAATCTAGACTCAATATATTATCTGTGCCTCGCCCATCGCACGGTAGCTGCAAGCAAATGTTGCGTTATATATTACAAGTGAGAAGGCTTCACTGTTTTAGAATTAAGCAAGGAAGGAAAATATCGCTTAAAAAATGTTCTAGTCTTAAATTTTTATTAATATCTGGCGAACGAATATGGTTAGGCAAACATAAATAAAATGTCTACAAAATAAAAAACCATACACAACCCAACTTCAATTTTACGCCGAAGGCATTAAATTTCCCCCACCCTGGTCGTTAAACGTGGAATTCGTATGATAAACATTCCACGTGTTATTTTAAACCTTTGACATTACCACACTCTTGACCTGATGTGTTCACGGTCCATTATAATTACGGAGAAAGAACGCGTTCAAACTTTTTTAAATTTATTTTTTACGGAGCGCACCAGTCTGCCGCGCAGGTAATGACACCATCTGTCAAACTCAAACGTGTGCGTCTGCGCCGTTAAAGGTCACGCTGGCATATTATACGATAAAAATGTTTTTTTTTTTGAATGCGTACGTTTTTATTCGAAAATCGATTTATGATATTACTAGCATTAGTTGTCATAGCTATCGGGATGTAAACAGAGTTTAAAATACTAACCAAACAGTAGAGTTTTATACAATGTAAGAACAACAAAGGGCTTAGAGTTTCTAATGGAGATAATGACTTTAAACCTCTAAAATACAGTCCCCATAACTCAGAGTAAATAGATCTATGTGGTCATACAAAGGACCATTTACCACTATCTAATCTCGGCGTAACTCGGTAGCCGTCCTATATTGTCCTCTTAAATCTTCTCGTAAAAATAAAACGAGTTTTGTATTCGGAGATTCTCCACTTCATTAAATATGTTCGTTGGGTTTAGGGTTGCCAGATAAAATCAGTAAAATAATGAAGGAATTCGAATTTACTAAAAGAAACAGGGTAATGTAATGACAAACTGTAGAACTGGCTACTGATTTTTAATGGAATCAAAATTAAAAAAAGGCACAATTGTAATTTCAAGGGTACCTGGCTCATACAAAAACTTACCTAGCTTAAATTGTAAGGAAACTTGAAAGAAAAATTTAAAATAATGTTCCCATTGTAAGATAAAGTACCTACCCAAGTTTTTTTTAATCTGACGGTGCTGTAAAGGAATAGGAACTGGTGGCAGCCCTATCCGTGTTATATTGAGGAATGGAATGCAACTTTCCTTGCTTCAATCATAAGCGGATGACAGCCCAGAGAGGGGCATTGTCACATTTTTATCCGAACCGCATTTTTTGTGGACGCCTCGAAAAGGCTCGGGTTACAGACACGTTTAAATGCATCATGCGATACTGCATTGAATGTTACTTTGTTAATGTCAGCTCTGAGGAATGCTTTCACAGAAAGAGACACAAGATCTTCCATAAGTCATCCTGCTTCAAAGACTGCTACTTCATCTTTACATAAATTGTGGAGCTTTTGACAGTTAGGTGTTGGTTGTCTGTTGGTTTTAAAATTTGCAAGATGCAGAAGTTGAAAACAAAAAATATGTAATTGTTTTTTGCTACAATAAAGGACGAAAGATGCGTGTTGCGTGTCGAAATTCATTTGAAAACCATTCTGGAGATTTAAAACAAGTTTCAAAACATTTAACATAGCAACCAAAGCGAAGGACGTAAAAGGCCGTCCCGGCCATCGAAACTCCAGCGTTCTCTGCGCATAAAAGGTTTAAAACATTACTTTCCAGACGTGCTTTAAATCTCATTTCGTTCGACTCTTTAAAACTGCCCAGCAACTGCCATGAAGGACGTGGAAGGCTGTGGCCTCGACCCTCGGACGACCTCCGCGCGTGCCCTATTGTTCCCCGTACCCTGTCGTAAACCACGTCTGGACTTGTCACCACGCCTTTGGCACTTCGAGGAAATTCTGGATTCGGGAGGGTCCTACAAGCTTCTCGAAAAGCTTTGAGGAAGATTGAATTAAAATTGTAGATTGTCGAATCTCTGCAGAAACATTGTGGTAATCCAAAATTTGTGGTTTTGGTTGCTCTGGAATAATTCTTGGAAAGAGTTTAGGAAAGATCAGTAAAATCGATTAGGGAAATATTCCTGTTCCTAATATATTTTCGAGTAAGAGGATGAGTTTTTTTATTTCGAAACAAGATGCATGTGAGCTGTTGTTCGCTATGTATTTGATGCAGAAAGTTTGAATCACATTCAATATTATTGCAAAAGATTCGATCGAGTCCCGCAAAGTCCTACGTTATGTACACACGAGCCGAGCCTCCGATCCCTTTGGAGCTTGCATGTGTGTGTGCATCGGATGTTGTGCGTTTACGCAGGATTGCTCTGCAAATTTTTGTATGTGTGCGTTGTTTTGGACTTGAGTCGCTAAGCACGTTCGTGTGTGCAGTTTTGAGTGCTGTATTGCGAGTTAGTGTGTGTTTTAAAGATTCCTCAGCCTTTGCCGTACGTAAGTAACCTGAGATTGTTTAACGAAGAGTCGCGTGCGCGTTTCATACGACCTCCACCATAGACCTTGCCAGGCTGCGATGCAATTATATATGCTTACACTGCTGGCTATATAGGTGCATGCTTTTGCATTAGTGCATGGGCACAAGGGGCAAAAGTTTTACTTTTGCATTGGATTTCTGATGTTTTTTTGTTGTTAACTCAAACGCTATGGCTTGAAAATGTTGTGTCCACTGTCCATTAAACTCACACAGAATTATGATGGTAAATCGGAAAAATGGTGGTCTCCGTCGAACATTAAATTTCAAGAAATGATCAGAAAATATCGTCCATCGATGCTGTCTCAATAATGATGTTGAAATTATCAGCTCACAAACCTAGTAAAATACGCTTCAGAATTTGCATTTACTCAATCGCTAGACTAAATCGTTAGCTACGATTGTTCTGACCATAGATGGTGAGAAATATCAGAAACGTTTAAACCATTTGGTGCAGAACAGGTGCAATATTAAGTACTTTAACCCCTTTTGGTAATGAATGGGAGTGGGCGCGACATTCCTTAGATATTTTAGTTGGTATTCAAGAGAACGGAGGCAAAATTAGTATCTGTTACGGGGATTGAAAGTGTGGCTTGGTTCTCGAAGTTTATTAAAATTCAATCTCTTATTTATTACCAAGGGCACAGAGTTAAGCAGATAAATTCCCTTATAACTTCCAAAATAAATTCATGATAAGAAGATATTAAGTACCTACATAATTAGGTACTTATAGTCGTATTGCTCATTATACGGACTAAAATTGAAGGAAAAAATGTCATTTTTCCTTCAATTTTGATTAGTTTTGATGCGTTTTATGTCAAAATTGAAGGAAAAATGACATTTTTTCCTTCACTTTAATCCGTATAATGAGCAATACGACTATAGATATATGACACCGCTTGATCCAAGATCTGGCACATATTTGGCTCAACAGATCAGCATTGCCATGATCATAGTATCTTGGACATGCTTCCGACTGGCTGTGAGATCGTTTACAACAATCCTTAGATGGTTCAACTGGTTCTAATGTATTTTGTAAATATGTAAGTAGTACTTTCGTTCATGTAAATAATAAATTACAGCTAGATGGCTGAAAGTAGCAACATTGTAGTATCCAATACATTTTCGTATATCATAACAATTTCAACGGCTTAAAATTACTGCTAGTCTAAATTTACGATCTTCTGTCTTGTTTAACGAAAATGTATGTGAAATAGATTTTGCTATAGCAACATTGTAGCCGGCTATCAGTGCATCAGCAATTTCAACAAAAAGGCATAGAGCCCAACAGAATATTAATAAGAAATTCAAAAGGCATTTACCCAGATCCCAGAATGATAGATAACAGCCCTCGAGGTGAGCTGTAAATCATGCTAAGACTACACGCTAGGAATGAAGACAGTGTAATGTACCGCCTCAGGCAAAGCATTAAGCAACCCTAAGTAGACGAGTGCCTACGTGATTTTATGAGGAATAGATACCCTATCGAGATAGACCAGCAAGACATGGCCCACCAGAATATTGCACATATTTTAATAAATAATTTAATGAAATAAACAGTGACGATGAAGCTTTAGTTATTATTATTATTTTAGTATTATTCAGATCAAATCAAAACTGCCTTTATTTGCCAAATTCAATTTGAAAACGTTATAAATAAAGTTTAGCTTCAAATTGTATAGGTACCTAATTCGTTCAAAATAAAGCACGATATTGTGTAAAAAATAAATTATATTGCAATACTTATTAAGTATATAGTTTTTTCAGCCCTTACAAATAACTTCATGCAACAACAGACGGTCTATTCCATGAAACTCGAGCGTAGTTTGTACGTTGTAGGTATGTATGGCACGCGAATTCTAAGAACCCACTATTCCCATCCACGACAAAGGATCCCTTTCTGTTTTTACCACCATTTCTCACGAGGGTGTTTGTTCGGTTTTTTTCCTCACATTCCAAAGCTTTGAAGGCCGTTTTGATTGTTGTCTATTCTACTGTGATCACGATCAGTGATCATTTTTCGTTGGTCTCAACTGCTTGCATGCGAGTTTAATTGATTCCCATAATGGTAAGCGTCCACATGTCGGTATCGTACGCATCGGACGCATCGCACGCAACGGATCGTAGTATTATTTGTATAGAAACTCATATAAGTGCGTCCACATGTCCGCATCGTACGCATCGCATTTCACAGATAATCCGTTTGATGCGATCCGTCCGCTGCGTGCGATGCGGGCCTGTGGACGCTTACCATAAAGGAACACGCATTCGATGCGAATGTCAATTTATGTATCCTGAGCAAATTGCTTTTTAACTTTTTATCATACATAGTTGTCGATATTAATTGGATTTTTACGTAGTACTGTGCAATAACTGCGCTATATTTTACTAAAGGCAGTTCATTTTTTTTCTGTAGAAATTAAAATATCGTGGGATAGCTATTCTCAGATCGAATCGATTTTGTCGGCATTGAAATATTGCCTGCACTTAAGTTTTTTGAATACCTCTCATTGCAATGGGCAATGATGGATGTCATTTCTGAAAGTTTAGAATACTTATCTATAGAACCACTTGCAGTGTGATTAGCGTTCCGAGTTGATAGGTTGATTGCTATAAAAATATTTATGGAATTGATATAATAGGTACGCACGCGGTAAGGAATGAGTTTTGTAATAGAGTATAAAATTAACGACTATCACATTATCGTCTACACGTATCTGTGGAGTCTGTAGACCAGAGCAAGTTTTATGATTTGAATTCATTGTAAATGCTTTACATTCGTTCTTGGAAATCTGAAGGTTTGCATGACAAACATCACCGTAGCTAATTATAATCACAACAAGTTGCTTTCGAAATTCTTTAAAATAATATAGCAAAATAACTTTAAGTAAACTTAAAAAAAATACAGTTTTAGTAAAAATACTTTTACTAACTTTTTAAATTCAAACTTTACTAAAACAATGTAATAAAAAAATAATGTGCCATGCCGTGTCTGAGCGCGTTTAAGATCTACAGCGCATTCCTCGCTCGTAACACCGGGAGCGGTTTGGTCGGGCCCAATAATAAGAATATGAGCGTTAAAAAAAAGAAAACATCAAAAATGCGAGTTTCGTGCGCCCTCTCGGGCCGTCTCTGTCATATTCTCTTTTTTACAACTTTTTTCTTTTCTCCCGAAGGATAATCGCTTGTAGGTTGTAACGCTAGAATGCATCCGAGTTTATTATTGTAAATCTACCACATGTTTTGACTATTGATGTTCACTATCATGGTGCTTATGCTTGACAGATATTTTGTATGGTCACATTTTAAGCGCTACAGGCACAGATTATTTAGTTGCTTTATTAGAAGTTTTTGTTGATATTTCTGCTTTTGTTAATAATGTTTTCTAAACGTTTAGGTTACAGTATTTAGTGCCTAGATTTTATTATTCTGCATGGCAAAGTATTAAATCATCATTTCCTTGCCCTTTTCCCACTAGATGAACAACATGTTTTCCTCTTCAATTTCCTCCTATCACTAGTCATCTCAGTAGTCACTCCTTTCACACACATGTCCTTTCTCATACAATCCATCAATCTTTTCTTCGGCCATCTTTTCTTTAGCAAACCATTCTTATTTTAGACGAGTAATGATAACGCCAGATGGCGCGTCCCGTGAAGCCTCGACTGCCAATCGTGAGGTCGCAGGTTCAAACCCCACCGCATGGTTCCACAGACTGTGTGCTATTATAGTCACCGCCTTCTAAGAACATGCTATAGAGATATTCATGTTCCAACTGCTGACTGTTCCTTCCATAGGAATGTTCATAGCGGGAATTGGATTACATTTGTTCAACTTTTTGCACTCACAAAATTAATGAGAATTTCTATAACTTTACCAGAGTTGGTATTCAATTCAATTTTTTGTTTGTTTTATTGGATTCTAATTATAATTACTTATTCTTTATTTTCTCACACTGGAAACGTGGCATTCAAGGTTAAAAATGGGGTAGAAAATGCTGACAGTAACGAAATATAACATCGTAAATTTTCAATTGATTTTACTTTTAACACTACGGACATTGTGGTGATGGTTTTGCACTTATTTTCCTAATATTTTCTAATAAACTTCGCATTTTCTTATCGACAGTCGTTTACCACAAGTTTCTATCCGTCGTATTATGTTGTAATGGTAATAATTTCTGTTGGTAATATGGTAATGTGTTGTGGGCCCGGCTCGAGGGATCGCTCTCAGGCGCGACACGCCTTGCAGCGAGACTTGATTATTTTCTATTTCACTAGTTACCAGTTTTGTAATTTCGAGCATTCTGTAAAACTTTTTGTATAAATCAAAAGAACCCGATTTTATTATGATTTTTTGAGACATACATACCTTCATTGTCTAAAGTTTGTACGTACATTTATAAAAAAAATAAACTTAGCTCTCTTCTAATTTTATGTATTACTTATCAAGGTTTTGTAAAAAAAAATGAATGTGAAAGGTCTGTAAAATCTGTATTGTCCGCTCTATGGTCATCTGAGCGCTGCACCAGTAACTGTTAGCCCATCTATGCCCCAGGGAAGGCAGGCGTGAGGCATCTCAGGAATTTTAATCGCATCCAAGCCCCCGGCCTCCGACCGTCCGAAAGCAATAAAAAAACAAAATATCCAAGCCGGGCAGGTTGAATTTCGGTTACGGCCAGGCATTATCTAGCACGACCTTCGGGCCTTTGTTTTAAATCTACTCTATGATTGGATATGGTTGCGTGCTGGCAGCAAAGAAAAAAAAATCAAATTCGGAATTCTCGGCCGCGTAGAAAGAACTTTTTTGAAATTGGAATAGACGCTGGCTTTGTTTGTGAAATGATTTTCAAAGATAGAAAAATAATCGACTCTGATTGGATGTAGTCCAAAATGGATTGGATGTGACAAATTCGACTATATTTTTTAAAATTCCGTGTTACACTGATATTACGAGGCTATAAACGTTACACTAGTCTTACGTTATTTATTAGGACATAAATTTAAGTAAAAATAGGTACTTCTGCTTTTTAGAGAGAGAACTCGAATGCGTCGGTCGTTTACAGATAGGCAATGGGAAGAAAAAGACGTAAAATTAGTTCCGTAGCTTCAAGTGGAAGGGAGATGGAGGTACAGAGACTAGTGGAGTGAGAAAGAAAGAGGGATAGCAGAGTGAGTCGGGAGCAACCGGTCTGGGGGAGACAGATGCTCATAAGAAACCCCCACGGCAAACGAAACTGTATGAAAATAATTACTGAACATTTTAACGATATTTCTAAAACAATATGAATTTCCTAAATTTTCTGTGCGCTTGTAATTTAAAAGATAACCGTTGCATTAAAAATTACTAGGACAATCTGGTGTAGGGTATCACTTTGAATATGACTAAGTAGATGATTCAAATACTTTGACAATCAACTTATTCTACATAAACGTAGGATAGAATTTAAATTTAATACAAACAATTCTCCGGTAATGTTTACTGAGGAATGTAGGAACGCGTAATTTCACAACAATTTCTCCGAAACGGGGCCAGAATAGTTTTAAATCAAAATTACATCTCCATGCGAGCGCCACAGCTTGGTCGGCAGTTAGAATAGTAGTTTTTGCTAAAAATCACAGCTTAGACTAATAGTTTGTATCGCGTTTTTTACAATTACCAGCTAAGGGTGTGTCGGGCACGCAAGATTATTTAAGAGATTATTTAAATAAAAAAAATTAGGTACAAAAAGTAAGATTTGTTTGTGAAACAGTATTAATTCTCTATTTTCGTGTTCAATAAAACGCGGTAAAGGAAAATTGCACTTTCTGTGTCAAAGATGGACCATACCATGTCTGGCATGGCACTCCACGTTATTTTGCCACATTTAAATTTAGAAATGGCATGCAAAAGCGTGGGTTTTCCTTCCCAGTTGGCTGCGTAACCCTAAAAGCACATGGTGCTATTAGCCACATATACCACGGGAGGAATGTAGGCAATGTGCCAAATTACCTGTCTGTAGGCCATCAACTCTTTGACGTTGAGTTTTATGAATTAAATTGGCCCATTTCGTACGTTTTAATTGTACACTTACATACCTTCGTTAATTGACCGAGCGAGCGAAGCGAGCAGCGTCTCTGCTTCAGCTTGGACCAAAATGCTTTCGTTTGTCCGCCGGATGTCTGTCTGTCTGTTTGTTCTCCTCTGGTCCCATTTCTCAACCAATTCTCGTGAAATTTTGTGAGCAGGTTCGATAATTTCAGATTTTTTTGTCATCAGGGGATTTTTGATTAGAGGAGTACCTACTTCCTTCAAAAAGGGGCAAAAACGGGGCTACTAGATATCTCCGCCTTATGGCATCCGATTTCGATGGTTCTTTGTTTGTTTGTAAGGTTGTAACTTTAAATTGGTCTCATAAAAATTTGGTGAAGATCTGACGTGGATCTTCAGCGTGATGAGCAGAAAAGCTTGGCTAAAGTTTATTTTTAGGGTTAAGCTCGCCTTTGTACATTTCCTTTCATTGTGTAAGCTTATTGTTTTGTGTTTCTTTTGTGTACAATAAAGAATAAAGAATAAAATGCAGTAAATTGCTCACTTTTATATTTCTTCAAGTGGAATAGGCCCTTTTAACTACTAGGTAGGTATTGATGGAGCACCTGGGACAGCCTCATCACAAAACTAGAGAATTGTGAACATTTTTAAGGTTCCGTACCTTAAAAGGTAAAAAAAGGAACCCTTATAAGATCACTTTCTTGTCCGTCTATCCGTCTGTCTGTCTGTCCGTCTGTCCGTCTGTCCGTGTATCACCATCGATTATCTCAGGAACGGGTAGAGCTAGCAAGTTGAAATTTATACCATATACTAAGGTCTATAGTCCCTATTGTGAGTATAAAAATCAAGGTCCTGAGTCAACACTATATAAAGATATAGGCAAATTTAGGTTTTCGTGAAAACTTGTGAGTACCGAAACTTACCTTAATTATCAACTTTTTTTATTTTTCGGAATTTTTCCTTTACTTGTGCTGTAAGACCTTGCTTGTAACCAAAATTGATAATTCTAGGGCAACCGGAAGTACCCTAGAGGTTTTGGGTCGAAAACCTAAATGGTAGTTCCCGTTGACCTAGAATAACGAAATTTGGCAAAAAGCAAGGTCTTATAGCACAAATAAAGGAAAAATTCCAAAAAGTTAAAAAAGTTGAAAATTAAAGGGTGTTCCCATACATACATAGTTGACGCCAGTTAAAATTGTCCTCCGAGTTGTATGGGCGCTCATACAATTAAGGCTTAATGGTGCCAATTAAGCTAGTCTGCTTAATTATTAAGCAGACTAGCTTAATTGGCACCATGGCTAGGTACGGAACCCTCGGCGTACGAGTTCGACTCGCACTTGACCGGTTTTTTTATTTCTGTTTAAAGCTATGCAAAGATAGACTCGCGAGGGCTGCAGCTCACAGCGCCACTAGTTATCGGGTTTTGAAAATATTTTAAGTGTTAAATCGCTTTAAACATTTATTTCTACAATTTTAAATTTTTAGAAACAACTTTTATCACATTTCTCATAAGAGTAAAGTAATTGCTAAGATATACAGACTCGATGAACAGATATTTAGCTTCTCTAAAGCAAGGCTTGCGAAAGGTCGGCTGGAGCAGGATTGCAAATGCGTGTAATGGAATTCCGGAACAAAAATGTGCGTCTACCTGCGCCGCATTTATCCTCCCCTCGGCGCATTCTTCGCTCGACTACGTAAATTGATTACGTGGAAAATCTGAGAAAATCGCGCGCTAACTACCCGAGGCGCGTGACCGCGTGGACGCCGCCACATGTGAAATTGCCAGCTTTTTGCATTCCCCGACGCAGCCGCCAGCCGGCTTCTCGTCACCAGATTACAGTGATTATGATTACCTACGACAATCGTTTGCTGTCGCCTCGCTAACGAGACGAACAACAATAGATTCATTGTTGCATTGTTATCAATCACAACACCCGGATATTGGACGAAGATTTCATAATAAATGAATGATTTCGCGTGCAGAGGACGAGGATGAGGTCGCAGTCACAGGGGCCGTTAGCGTCCGCCGGTCGGCGGCGACACCTCGGCGGGCCGCGCCGCGTTTCGATTCGACGAACTTATTACGACAGATGGCCGGAGCCCGGGAGGCGGGAGCGCCCGGACCCGGCGCGGCCTACGGAGAGATCGACCTCCGAAATGCGCCCGAGATTGCATTCTTTCGGCGGCGCGGGCGCATTCCGCCGCGCGCCATCCGAGCACCGCGCGGTCGCGTCAGTCGACGCGCGCCCTTTTGGGGGTTAAGATGTGTCCGTTGCGGCGGTCGCTCACGATGTGGTCCCAACCGCCTCCTCCTGAGCCCGAGATTCAGAAACCGTTCCGCGCGCGGGCCGTCTCTGCCGGCGCTCGCTCGCTCTGCCGCGGCTGCGTACCTGCGGGCCAGCTCGCGAGGATGGTCCGCGAGCCGGAGTACGGGGTCCGCGTCGACCCCTCGACCGCGCTCCCCTCCGGCCTGCGCGTGCGTGACGAGCCCCAGTACCAAAATCTGGATGAGCTCCGCAAGCGGCCCGAGTACGCCAACCTCGTCGAGATCAGTCGCGAGTTTGGTTACCGCCTGTGCCCCGAAGGTCAAAACCTGGAGGATGAGGCGATCTATGAAAACATTCTATCGGTGCGCGAGATTCGTTCCGCGGAAGTGCGCTTAGTGCCGGTGTCTGAAGTGGCGTACTATGAAGGCCAAGGTTATGTGGCCACGCAGGTGTTGAGTAGGAACGGGACGTTTCCGCAGTGTCCTCCTCAAACATGGAGCCGTCTGCAGCAAGCTTACAGACACACCGGATCCTTGAGGCTTTTTTCTGTAATTTCTTTAGAATAATCTTCAAGCTATACAATAACACCAATTATGTAAACAATGCAATATTAAAATTATAGTTTCTGACAGAGCAGGATGCGATGATCGCTCTGATCTATGTAGGTAGGTAGTCGCTTTTTATTCGAATTCCGAAGCAAAAAGTCATTGCCCAACATAATACTGTATTTTAATGGTCATGGCAAAAAATATGCTGTGGAATTTTGCTCTAATGACTCGTTAATTCTGTTTTGAGACTTGATGAATTTCGTAGTGGCATGTGAAAAACGGTGACCTGCCTGATTGATTGTTATGGCCATTGATTTTGATCAAACCTGAATTTTTTAGCCATCCGTAAATGTTATTGAAGACGGAGAAGAAATCGAGCTTTTGCTGTAAAAATGTTCATGAAAACACTTCGTTAAATTCTTTTTTATAATTTGGGTGCTCGAAAATGGAACTATTATAATTACTTATATGCTTTTATAAACAGTTGGGTATCTTGTAGGTAAGAAGTTGATATTTTTACGATGACATAAATATTAGTTGAGCGTTGGAATTATTGTTTGATATAGCACCAACTTTTTATGTGCTTTTTACTACTAATAATGCTTGCTGTAAAATAAGAGGCGCCTACATTCTTTGAACAAGTGCCAGCGATTATAATTTAAAATTACCTACTTACTTTATACCCACCATTCGTTATTACACACTTTAATAGCCGCATTCCATGGTTCAAGACGACTACGGGGATTTCGATACAAGATAATACTTTTACCTAATTTATGTTCAATTATTTGCAGTCGGCCCCAGTCAGGGTCACATTTGGCCATTGTCCTTTATACAAGACCTCATGCTCATCAATCGATACTATCTTTTATTTATTGCCAGCGAATAAAAACTGCAGATTTTATCAACTTAGGCGGGCTTCTTGATTAATACTTTAATTATATTGATGAAACTATGTTAAAGCTCTTTGGTTTTGTTTATTTTAATGTTTTAACTGTGGTTCCAGTTAAAATTCTCAGTTTTATATAAAGATAGGTTTTCAAATTTAGCCGTTTACTGCAAAGTATAAGTTTGAGTGACTCTACATTTTTCTTGTTTTAAGGTCTGTCTTGATAAATATTATTAAATATTTACAATAATTTAAAAATGTACATATCATTATGTTTTACTAGCTTCTGGGTCGCTTTAGTCAGAGAAAACGGCAATTTTTATTGAAGATTGAAATCTAATGTTTATTTTCTGTTTGTCCCCAGGCCAAGAAGGAGATGTACGATGTGAAGAAACAGCGGTATTGCTTAGCTCAAGATGAATACAAGCATTTGAATAATGCGCTGTCAACGCTCGCTGCCTCCAGGACTAGTCGTGAGTATATTTTTATCAATACAAATACATTTCAGTTATTTGATATATTTATACTAGATGGAAAACGGACTGAGGGATAGTAATTTTTGCTCTACATTTTACTGTTAATACCTTACATCAATAATCCAAAACATAAGTATAGAGTTTTAGAACGCCAATGGTGACATAATCAAACAGCCCAAATTCTGACTAACTTTAGCCATTTCCCTTTACAAAAATTTAAACATACTTCAAACCAATAAAAAACATAAACCGTATTTAAACTATTTTAATTTAAACACTTAATAATAAATAATGCATAGTTAATACACTTTAAAATTGTGGAAATAACTCTGAAAACAAATTTTCCGTTTAGAAGCATGGCATACATTCTACTCAATACCACAGAATAGGTACAGAAGGCGCACTCCGCACTTTAGGTGCAAAGCTAGAAGTACATTGGCGGGCCCGCCCGGCCCGGCCTTGGCAGTTAGGGCTCACACTTGCCGCTCGGCTCGTACGCTAGCTGCGTCACGCGTTATACCTATCACGCGAAAACTCGACAACCCTTTCGCGTCACTCCGCGCTAGACAGTGACAGAGTTATGCGTTAGAAAGAGATGATTTGTGCAGGTGAACATTGTACTAGGTAATGAGCGCTTGCGCGAGCTGAATGGCACTTTGTTGCATCGCAGCAAGAGTCGCTATTTAAATGGTAAACGTTTTCGCGAAGACAGGCTTCTGTACCTATTTATTCTGTGTCTCTGCATTAATACTAAGCTTATAGATCCGCCTGCCAGGTGGAGTGACGATCTGCGAAAGGCTGCCGGCACAAGTTGGATGCGTCAAGCTGAAGACAGGGCGCGACGGCGCTCATTAGGGGAGGCCTATGTCCAGCAGTGGACTGCTATAGGCTGATGATGATGATGATGATTATAGATCACAGTGTTAATATTATTACAACCTTTTTTTAACGCCTTATATTGGGTTCGAATCCCAGGCGTGCATCAATGGAGTTTTCGTTTTGAAAATTTTAATGCTCGTTGACACGAGCTTTTTAAGTACCTAACATTAGAAAACTAAAGTTTGCAAAGGGCATGAACCAAATTGTACTTAGACATACCTCTGACTACCCCCTTAGACATCTTCAATGGAGCTTAAATCTAAAAGATGAGAGAAAATGTCTACTACACCTTGTAGATACAGTCATGGTCATATTTAATATTTTTTTTGCACTTGTTCTAGTTTAAGGACCGGTCCCTATTTGAATAAATATAATTTTCATCGAAAATTTGCATTTTAAAACAGTTTTGTTTTCGTTTTACCCCGCTTATTAATAGGCTTGCTTTAAATTATACTAGACCTTGTAGAAATAAGGGGTTAATACACACTGCTTATAAATGTCTAGCAGGATTAACATTTAAGTTGACAGCGCAATAAATAAAAACATATTGGACTTTAATCCCTGTACCATGAGATTTAATCTGCATTGAACGAAGTGAAGTCAAATAATTGACAACAACAATCGAAGCAAAGTCATTCGTATTTTCGCGGGAAGTTTTGTGGTCAGGGCGTCGATTCTCGTACCGAACTTTTTATCAACCTCAACCAAAACCTCAACTAAAGCGACTGTTTCCATGACTACTAATAACAAACGACTCAGTTGTGGTGAGGTTTTGAACTTTGGCAGAACAAATTTTTGTAAAGCTATTCTACTATTTCACCAAATGGCTGACATTTAAGAGATCGAACCAAACCAAAGCGGTTGTCATCTAGTAGAATACAGGCCCAGAGCAGCTAAGTGGTTAGGGTATCCGCCTACGCCGAAGGCTGCGAGTTCGAATCTCAGCCATTGATAGTTTTTTTTAAGTTTTTTTAATGTTTTCTTTGGGGTTTAATTTTTCTCTATTTGCACGCGAGCAAAGCTCGGTCGCCGGTATTCACTTCCAATAAGAATTACTTATCCTTTTCAACCAGGAAAGAACAAAGTTGGTATGGGATGGGAAGGCTTTAGGATAGGAGGTTGTTTGTTTGTTTAAATCAATGTTCTTATCTCCAAAATGGTTTGACCGATTTAGATACGGTTTTCTACAGTTAGTAGTAGGTAAGTGTTTGTTTTTTTAAATTGGTGCTTATGTTAAACATACGCTATCCTTTCAGTATGCTCATCAACAACATCGATGACCACGACGTCGACGACGTCACGACACGACCCCGACATGTTGAGGTCAGAAGTGACGCAGGCGCGCGGTAGAGTGGCAACACTCAGGAAGGAGCTTAGACAAGCTAGAGCTGAAGTGGCAAGTGCCAGAAGAGGCGTCGACACTCTTGCTGAGTGAGTATTGCAACCATTATTATAACACGGGAAATTCACGTAAAAATATAAATTTAAATACTAATAATGCTTTGATTCACAAAACGAAAAGTTTGAAAGTGAAATAGTAATGCAAAATGCTTTATTGTACACAAAAATACACACAGAAAAACTTAACCAACATGTCCAAAGGCGAGCTTAACCGTAACAAGAGTTTTCTTCCAGCAAACACCTAAACTGCTTAATGGTATATAGCTCGCTTAGCTCGCTCATATTGTTGACAGCATTCGAAAAGAATGCAAAACTGTTAATATGATAATGATAATAATACATAGAATACCAAATACATAGACTGTACTAAAAAAATATATTGCTGTTAAGAAAGCGAGAGAGCTAAGCGAGCCAGCATAGGGTTCGAAAACCGACATATTTAATAGTAAAAGTAGCTAGGTTGCATATGACACTTCAATCTAAAATTAAAATAAAAACGAGCTTACTTTGCTCGCTGATACATTTGTCTTAAAAAAAGATACTTGTCTTATACTCTTGTATTCTATTCTAAGTGCATTTAATTTCAGGGTCGAGCAAAAGCTAACCGCGCAACAGGGATGCTACAACATCACGGAAGCGCAAGCTATTATGACGGAGCTTAAAAACATCCAGAAATCCCTCACCTCCGGAGAAAAGGAACGGGCTGACCTTATGCAGTCTCTCGCCAAACTTAAAGACGATCTAACAAGGCTACAACTAGGCGAAGCATCACCAGACGTCTCCACCTTAAGCCTCCCACAAGAGAAACTGTCTACAGCTTCCCAAACAGACCTATGCGCGGATTTAGTACCAATAGGTACAAGGCTAGCAGAAATGGCGCGGGTTCGCCTACAATACGACGAAGCTAGAAAACGAATACAACAGATTCAACAACAACTAGCCGACTTAGAAGATAAAGTCCAACCTGGACAAGCGGAGTCAGATAAAGATAGACTCTTACTATTCCAAGAGAAAGAACAGTTACTACGGGAACTTAGAAGCATAACGCCTAGGACAAGATCGAAGCAGGAGATGACGGAGATACAGACAGAGTGTAAAAAACTAGAGCAGGACCTCAAAAACGCGTTCGAAATGTCCAACAAATGTATAGCGGATAGACTAAGGCTACATGAAGAGAAACAGCTGTTACTACAACAGTTGAAGGAGTCTTTGACGTCAATGACGACGTTGGAGGGGCAGTTGAAGACGTTGTCGGCTAGTACGTTGTCGGTTTCCAGCAGTTCGAGCTTAGGGTCTCTTTCTACGGCGAGTAGTAAGGGCTCGCTTAGCTCGGGGATCAGCTTTACGGATATATACGGAGGGCCGCAGATTGCCACTTCGTTTCAAGCGGATAAGCCTATTGATATGGTGGATCTGCATAGGCGAGTTGAAAGGTGAGCTATTTTACAATGTATCGGTTAATAATTTTAGTGTTTTTGCACACCGTTCGCATGGTGTATTTGGATTTTTGGAAATTAATTTCTACCTTCATGTACATTTTGTCAATATATGACGTTCATTTGATTTTATCCAAAATGAGGTAGGAAGGTACATTTTTAATGACATGATCACAAATTGAAATTGTGAAAAATAGTTTCCATGTTTTTTAGATTTTGAAACGTTTTTGGATTTGAACTTTAGCCTATGTCCTTCTTCAGGAACCAATTTATCTATTAACTAAGACTAGGAGCGCCCTCGCGGCGTTGCCCCTTAGCGATGGTACCTATATTGATGATGATGATGATGAAAAGTAGCCTATAACCTTCCTCCAGAGTTTAGCTAACAAATGCAGAAAGAATTTTTCAAATCGGACTGGTAGTTCCTGAGATTAGAGCGTTCAAACAAACAAACTCTTTTGCTTTATGATATTAGTGTAGATTAGTAGACTTCGATTTTTCGAAATCTGTTCAGTTTTGCTTTGTATTAAATAGTGAAATTCTCCAGGTTACTCCGTGGTAGCAGCTATAATGGTGACAGCGTGACGCCGGGAGCGAGCAGTTCGCCATCTCAGCCGTCTCTGTCTCCTCGCAGCAGCTTATCATCAGCCAGCCCGCCGCCACCACCGCCTCCTTACAACCAGGTGAATATCCCACTTTATCATCAACTCATTATTATCATTAACTCATTATTAGGCTACGTTCAGATGACAAGCGTTCAACGCGCGCTGAACGCGCGCTAAATTTTTGTATAGTGTTCACATGACACGCGCTTGTCAGGCGTTGAACGCGCGTTGTCGCGGCCGCCATAGATTTCAGACTTCAGTAGAGTTCTACATTTGCCGGAGATGGACGTAGAAACAGTTTTAGCGGTGATTTTATACCGACGTCTGAACCGACGCATTCCATTTCGGACGATTTCTGAACGAACTGATCCCTAAAATGTGTATATCCGCGTCAAAAGCGCGCGCTCAACTGAACGGAAACATAGAAAACCAATGATCTCAAAGCGCGCGTTGACGCGCGCTGACAACAGTCGAGCGTTAGCGCAGCGTCAACGCGCGCTTTATTAAAACGCGCGCTAGCATGTGTACGGGCTGAATAAAAAGTATGTACTTGGAAACGCGCGTTATCGAAACGCGCGTTGAACGCTTGTCATCTGAACGTAGCCTAGTAGTAGGAGGAAGAAATCTTGGTTGCGGAACATCAGAGAGTGGACGGGGATAGCGAGCGCTGCCGAACTATTTCGCCTCGCTAAAGATCGGGAACAATATGCCATATTGACTGCCAACCTTCGCTAGTCGGAGAGGCACCATTAGAAGATTATTATAGTCCGACACAAAATAATAGAAATAAATGGGGGCGCCACTGTGCATGCTAAATACGCGAAATAGATAAATTCTATTATAGAAGTAAATTATTACTTCTGACTGACGTCTTCGGTACCTGTACCATAGACAAGAAACCTGTACTTTACCATAGATTAGCAGAGAAAGGGTTTCCAAAGTAGGTACTTACTGAAATTTTAGTTGCCGTGTCCACCCGTTTTTGCCGGACTATAGGTATAAAGATAATTCATATAATTTCTCAAGCAGCATAGCGAAACTTGATTGACAATCTCTCTCCCACAATCCGATTCATATCTTTGACACTTGACTCGTGTTGCCCTCTAGCCGTCTATCAAATGTACTTTCACAGCTAGGGGTCAAACAATCAGATGAAATAAATAAAATTATATTTGTATTACTCGCACGGTTTTATTATAGGTAGAGGTCGCGTCATGTAAAAATAAACGCTGGAAAAAAGTGGAGGGGATGCGTTTGTCTCACGTTTGCGAATGGGTAACCCATGAAGCGAAAAAGAAACGAGATCTTTATGACAAAAAAAAGACTTTTATACTCATACAAATTTTTAAAATACTAGCTGCAGCCCGCGGCTTCGCTCGCGTGGCACCCGGATAAAGAGCAGCCTGTTAATCTCCAGCCCTCCAACTATCTCCACACAAAAAATCACATCAATCCGTCGCTCTGTTTTGACGTAAAAGCAGGACAAATAAACAAACAAACAAACACACATTTATAATATGGGTACGGATTTCAACAAATAAATAGAAACAAACTAAGAAATCAAAAAAAATCTGCTTCTGTTTACTTTTGTTATTATTCCAGAACTCTATCTATTGCAAATGTCATTAAAACCAATCCTGCATCCAAATTGAAATTGCAATAAAATTGATCCTACCGTTTCGCGACATAATTATAACATAACTAGCTTCCGCCCGCGGCTTCGCTCGCGTGGTACCGGATAAAAAGTAGCCTATTTCCTATTCCCGGTCATTATCTACATTTTAAATTTCAGGCAAATCGTTTCTGTGGTTGTCGAGTTGTAGAGGAACAAACATACATCCAAACATCCAAACTTTTGCATTTATAATATTAGTGTGATAAAAAAATCAGATCACTAATATTGATTATTCTGATGGATACTAATTCTTTATTCTATTTCAGGTGGAAAGACAGAGAAGACAGCAGAGGGAGCTAGAAGAGAAGTTAGCAGAAATGAGGATAGGTGTCGCCACTGGCGTTAACGAAGTCACTGGACTTGCGACGAGTAAGTTACTTCCGTTTTTTTTTTATAACTACACATTTTACTTGTACTTATACAATTTTGGGTCTCACATGATCGTGATATTTGGAAAGATCAAGGGGAGGCCTTTGCCCAGCAGTGGGAAACGATAGGCTTATAATAATAAAATTTTGTTCATTCGTAAGAGATTCAATGGCGGGTGAAAAACGGTGTTGGTGCCCAAAAAACAAGAGTAGAATCACCTAGCTCTTATGACAGTTCAAAGTGATCCTACTGGTCCTACTGAATAAATGATATTTGAATTTTGAAAGTCAGAGTAAGTTTTCCAGCATAGTGTTATCGGAAAGGGCCAATATCATTATTTTGTCTTATGTGTGTGTGTATAACAATGTTTTTTTTTTTTTTTTTTTTTATTAACCTACTGCGTCCCACTGCTGGGCAAAGGTCTCCCCCAAACTCTTCCAACCGTCCCTATCCTTCTTTCTATAACAATGTTATGAGAAATAAATTATACTTTGTTATTAAACGTCTATATGTGGCATAGCTTGCTTGGACAGTCTTGATTGATCGTTGAAGTTAAGCAGCGTTGTGCGAGGTCACTTTTAGGATGGGTGACCGCAAGTGGTATTACGAGCTGAGCGCTTCCGTACTTCGGAGGGCACGTTAATTGTCGGTCCCGGCTTTTAAGTCGTTAAGCCATGACGGAGGCCTTTAGGCGGCCTATAAACTCCGCCACCAGAGTTGGCCACTTGCTCATACGAAAGAAGATATGTCTAAAATCAAAATTGTTTTTTGCAGTACCGGTGCAATTGCAAGGCCCCGGTCGGCCGTGTGAGCCCCTCTCTCCAATCTCCGAGACCCCGCCCCCACCACTGTCGCCTAGAACTCCCTCATCTAGTGGTAAATATCTCAATAAACTACTCAAAACACACTAGGGCCCACTTAAATAAACATTGCTGGACATTTCACACGCGCCATCTAGCCCCAAACTAAGCAAAGCTTGTACTATGGGAACCAGAACTGATAGAATACTTATAAACTTTTTGTAAATACTTTCTTATTATAATTTATAACACCCAGACACAGAACAAACATCTATGTTCATCACACAAATGTTTGTCCTGGGTGGGAATCGAACAGCGGAGAAGGCAGAGCTACTACCAAACTAAAAGGCCAGTCAACTTAGAAAAACATGACATTAAAATAGTAATGAAAATTGGATCTAGGTACAGATTTTGGTTTCAGAAATGTGTTACGTTTCAAATTAGGAATTTAGAAATGTATTTCTAGAAAAAATAGAACACGTTCAGAAAATATGTGTCTTGCAAAATATCGAAATACTTCAACTTTCAACTGGGCCCTATTTTGTTTTGAGTACTTAGTAGATTTATTTTTTAATATTGAAAATAAACGTTCACTACATATTTAACTGTAGGTACTAAAAAATAAATTATATTAGATGAGAGGATACGCGGGCGGTGTTTAGACCATACAAACATCGGTACACTTCGCACAATGGATCTAGGTATTCGTGAAGTTAGCCGTTTGGCTGTGCAGTAGAAAATTTTGTATGAAAAAGCTGCACTGCTAACTTCACGAATGCCTAGATCCATTAAGTGTACTCCTCTGTTTCCTCTCTAGATAATGACACTAGAGCAAATATTATTTTACTATACAATTTTAAGTTTTAACAATAATTTCAGGTACAAACACTAGATCAGTGTCGGCTGCAGTGAGTGACGAATCGGTGGCGGGCGATTCTGGTGTTTTCGAGGCGGCTCAGGCCGGCAACGATCCTACCAACGCTGGTGAGCTCTATTTACAATAACATAAGACTCGTTTTTGAATAAAAATGACGTTCTATACTTACATACCTTTTTTTTACAGTGAACAGTGCGCAAATTGAAATCAAATTGCGCTTCTGTCCAGAAGACAGCGCTCTTGAGATCGGGATTTTACGTGCGAGGAATCTTCACGCACTCTTCATTGACTTGGGGACTGAAGTGTAAGTAACTTCACATTATAAAATGACTATAATAATCATTATTTAACATACGGGAATTACTCACGTAAAATTATCGTCGATTTAGATACCGACAATGTTTCGATTCATCCGGAGAATCTTCATCTGGGTAAGGAGGGAGTTGCGGCAATGAGTTGAGTTTTGAAAGTGAAAGACTATAATAATTATATGATTTGATTGTGAGTGTTTGATTGTTATGTATTGTTATGCTTTAGGTGTTGTTCAAGCCCATTCCATCTCAACAATGACTGGCCGCTTAGCTCTGTTAGTAGTAGCTCTGCCTTCTGCGCTGTAGGTCGTGGGTTCGATTCCCACCAAGGACTAATATTTGTGTGATGAACATTGTTTACATGTTTGTTTTGTATCTGGGTGTTACGTAGTATTATAAGTATGTATTTACAAAACAAAATAAGTATTCTATCAGTTATCTGGTTCCCATAGTAATATCCATCTAGCCCCAAATAAGCTTTGCTTAATTTGTGGCTAGGTGGCGCTGTGTAAAAAATGTCCACCAAGGTTATATAAAAAAAATCTGATAATTACATGATTACTCACAATACTGTGTCCCGTCAAGTGTAAGCAAAGATTGTCTCCTCAGATATAAATCATCTAGTAAAGATGTAAAGGTCTAAGTTTATGTGCTGTTTCAGTGTTGTCCGCGGGGCGCTAGTGATCGGCGGCGGATGCGGGGGTGTTCCATTCGGCAGCGCGGCGGCGGCGTGGCGCGGCGGGGCGGTGGCGTGGCGTGAGCTGCAGCGCGCGCAGCTTCCTAACGCGCGCGCTCTGCGGGCCGCCACTCTACAGCTCAACCTGGCTAGCGGGGACGAGTGTCTGGTATGTACGGGGCGGGGCAAGCCAGTGGGGATAAGTGTCTGGTATGTACGGGGCGGGGCAAGCCAGTGGGGATAAGTGACTGGTATGTACGGGGCGGGGCAAGCCAGTGGGGATAAGTGCCTGGTATGTACGGGGCGGGGCAAGCCAGTGGGGATAAGTGACTGGTATGTACGGGGCGGGGCAAGCCAGTGGGGATAAGTGACTGGTATGTACGGGGTGGGGCAAGTCAGTGGGGATAAGTGTCTGGTATGTACGGGGCGGGGCAAGCCAGTGGGGATGAGTGTCTGGTACGGATGGGGAAGGGCGGGGCGGGGCAAGTCAGTGGGGATAAGTGTCTGGTACGTACGGTATGGGGCTAGCCAATTGAGACCAGTGTCTGGTACGTATGGGAGGGGTTGATCGGAACGGGGCTAGCCGGTGGGGATAAGGGTCTGGTACGTACGGGAAAGGGCGGGACGGGGCAAGCCACCGGGGACGAGTGTCTGGTACGTACGGGGAAGGGCGGGGCGGGGCAAGCCAACGAGGATGAGTGTCTGGTACGTACGGGAAAGGGCGGTACGGGGCTAGCTAGCGGGGACAAGTGTAGTACGTACGGGGAAGAGCGGGGTGGGGCAAGCCAGCTGGGACGTAACGTAAGGGGCGGGGTGGCTCAGGGCGAGACGGGGCAAGCCAGTGGGGACGAGTGTCTGGTACGTACGGGGCAAGCCAGTGGGGACAAGTGTCTGGTACGTACGGGGCTGGGCGGGACGGGGCAAGTCAGCAGGGATAAGTGTCTGGTACGTACGGGGAGGGCGGATAGCAGTTGGGACTAGTGTCTGGTAAGTACGGAGCGGGATGGGGCAGGACGGAGCTAGCCAGCAGGGACGAGTGTCTGGTACGTATGGGGAAGGGCGGGGCGGAACGGGACAAGCCAGTGGGGACGAGGAAGGGCGGGGCGGGACGGGGCAAGCCGGACGGGACGAGTGTCTGGTACGTTCGGGGCGTGGCGGGGCGCGTACATTGAGAGAAAATATAGGTAAACCATTTAACTAAGAACACTCGGTATTTTTGTTTTTCGAATTACGAATTTAAGATACACACGGTTGTGAAAATGAATCCCTTAGTTTTGTATAGAGCTCTATCATGATGAAGACTAGCCAAATTTGAGTAATTCGGCAACAAGCCTTGAGTGCCATGTGAATAACCCCTAGGCGAGAGCGATTCCTATCTGACTCCATCCATCACCACCAACCGAAAACCGCCTTTAAATTCCAACTAACAAGGTTTATTTTTCCAGGGTTGCGCGCAAGTCAGCTTAGCGGATTTCGAGCCAGACACAGTGACTCAGAAGTGGTACAATATACTGAGTTTTCGGTGTATGAGAAGAGATGAGAGCTCTGATGAATCAACGGTGATATCTTCGCAGACTTCCACACTTACTAGGAATAGAGGTGAGTTTATAAGTTTACTAGTTTTTATGGAGATTATGAATATGTTTATTCAAAACTAGTGACCCACCCCGGCTTCGCACGGGTCACATCACACATCACATTAGAAACCTCTAAAATTATCAGTGTTTCTCTACTGTATTATACATTTAAAAATTCCTCTTGAATCACTCTATCTATTAAAAAAACCGCATCTAAATCCGTTGCGTATTTAAAAGATCTTAGCACACATAGGGCCAGATAGCGGGAAGCGACTTTGTTTTATACTATGTGGTGATGACATTAATATCTAGGCGACCGAGTTCCGCTCGGGTGCAAATAGAGATAAATTAAAATTTACCCGAAAAAACAACAGAAAAAAACTTCAAAACAAAAAAGACTATCAATGGCTGAGTTTCGTATTCGCAGCCTTCGGCGTTGAAGGCGGATACCCTAACCACTTAGCTACTCTGATCACAAAAACTCTCGCGAATAAAGAAAATCTGCACACTTTCTACTTCTTTTGCTGAACACTTTCTGACCCAGTAATGCCAGAACGATTTATCCCAAATAACTTTGTGTAAGGCTGATTTTAGTCTCACGCTCACCGTCAGCGCTGATAGGCGAGTGATCTTTATTACAATGAAATAAGGATACTGATTGTTCAGCAGAAATAGCTACGCTGATTGCTCTCGTCAGTGCTGGACAATCAGTATCCTTTGTCATTGTAATAAAGATCACTCGCCTATCAGCGCTGACGGTGAGCGTGAGACTAAAATCAGCCTAAGATATGGTCGTAGCATGTTCGAAAAAAGCTTATTTCTCTTATTTCTAGGGCCAGAGAGTATGAACAGTGCAGAGTGCAATGTGGACTGTGGGGACAACTCAGCATCAGAGGACGAAGAGTCTAGAGAACCACTTAATCAGGTAAGAATTCCTTCATTAAAATAGATCTAAGTAGCTATGAAAGCATGGCAGAGGATTTAAATTTTACCAATGGACATTCAAACTTATGGAGATAGAAATACGATATCAATTCCTTTAAAATCATGCCGTGGATCGAAAGAAAATGTTGTATGCAAAAGCTACACTGCGCATCGAAACGGCTAATAATACTACTAAAATTAAAATCTCTGAAAATTTGTGAGTAAGCTGACACAATTAATCTCTGAATCGATTTGGATGAAATTTAAAATAGATATAGATCGAGATCTAAAACAGAATTTAGGCTACTTATAATTTTGAGTCCACACTAACTATAGTCGTATTTTTAATTATACGCACTAAAATTGATCAAAATGTCATATTTCATATATTTTTAGTTCGTATAATGAGCAATCCGACTAAACATGTTAATTTTCTACCACGTTTATTCAATTTTTAGATAGTGGAAGAGGATTCGTTTGAAGATTACATTCCGGAAGAGGACATAGCGTTAGAAGAAGAGTTCCTTCACCCCACCACGGCCGAGAAAGAGACGAACACAGAGTGCAATTTCTGCCCAGAGGGAGCGAGACAGCTGCATAGAAGGTAGGATATTCAGTTGTGTGGTTTTGGTGGTTGTGGTTTAATCTTTTCGGGGTTAGAAGGTTTAAGGATTTGGAAAGTATAGTAGCTTTGTAAATAGCGTTAATTTGTCTATGATTTTTGAAAATCCAATAATTTTCAGTCAAATAAATTTTTTTTGGAAAATTCAACAAACTTATTTGTTTTTTTGTAACAATTGTCAAATTACATTACACTAAACATTTGACGAATACCACAGAATAGGACAATAACGAAAGTAAAAAAGGCTCATTGGTGGGCCCGCCCGGGCGGGCCTTGGCAGGTAGGGTTCCCACTTGCAGCTCGTCGCACGCTAGGTGCGTCGCGCATAATACTTATAACACGCGACAAGTCGACAAACAGTAACAGAGTTATAAGTTAGAGAGAGGCAATGTTTAAGTGAATATCTCGCTAGGCACTAAGCGCTTACGCGAGCTGAATTGCACTTTGTTGCGTCGCTGCAAGAGTCGCTATTTAAATATTTTTTTTTCAAGTCAGGATTCTCTCCACAAAACAAGGGCAGCTATCTCTTGCCAATTTCCTCATTTCATCGTCATGAAAATGATTTACTAAATTGACAGATGAATATATTAGATAGATAGATTACTCTTTATTGTATTGAATTTGAACAATAGAGTTAGATGATGGTCTAGGTTAGCTTTACTACAGCGGGCTATTTGTCTAACTTGTCTCAAACCTCAAACTGGTCTCTAACTCTCAAAGAGATCGCGCAGGTATTGTATAGTGCGCCGCAAACTTTATGGCGGCTGAAGTGTGCGGCAGATTCGGCTTTGCGCAGGTACAGTCAACGCAATAGAATAGAGTAAACTTTATCTACATAGGCCGCCTAGCCCCGCCCCTCACCGCCTTCCCCGCAATTGCGTTGACTGTACTGCGCAAAGTCGAATCTGCCGCGCACTTCAGCCGCCATAAAGTTTGCGGCGCACTCTAGCGCTCGGTACAATTGAGATGAGAGTGACAGAGCTACTTGCGTGGTCACTGAACTGTCATATTTGACAGTTTTAGACCGATTTTGGTCGCTAAATTAGAGGGCAGGTCAAATAATTCTTAGTAGCTTTACTAACGGTGTGGGTTCTACAACGTTCTCTCCACACAGATACGCGAAGTGCGGGCGACGGCCGCAGCAAGAGTCGCTATTTAAATAAATGTTCTCGCGAAGTCAGGATTCTATACCTTTATTCTGTGGTCTAGGTTAGCTTTACTACAGGTCAAATAATTCTAAGTAGCTTTACGCGGCTTTTTGGCGGGAATTTGAGAAGTCAAGTTTCATTTTTGTTTCATTTTCCAAAACTTGTGTTTCTTCGAATGTTAATGTGTAATAATGGTGGATTATTAACCGTTAAGTGTTCTTGAACGTGCATAAGTGTAGGGAAGTGAAACAAAATTGCATTGCTTTTTAAGTTCTCCCAAAAAGTCCGTGTTGATGTTTCAGTAAAGCCCCACATCTTTACTGAGGCACAAGGGGAGGGGTGGGATATTATATTTATGTATTGTAATATGTATTTATATATAAGGTGCAGCGGGGCAATTCTGGCCGAAAAATTTTAGTCAAAATTTAAAACTTCAATGCTCTTGTTCCTTGTTGAGTTACGCTAATTCTGACAAATTGGTGTTATGTAACCTTTATCTGCCTTTTTCTTTATTGTATTTTTGTTAAAGAAAAAGCATATTTAAATGGTGAAATAACACAATTTTAATTAAAAACTGGAAAATGACAGAATAGCCCCTCAGCGGGGTAATTCCGTCAGGTGGTGATATTATTCGAACCAATGGTGCTATGATACTAAATCCAGAAGCTTTACAAACTAGACAACACAATACACGCGAATTTTAACATTCTAATCTTCTACGATGGTCCAGTTTCTATAAAAAACCTGTTAAAATTTTTGTGGGGTAATTCTGGCATCACTCTTTAGTCGCCCATACATGCTAGTGTTGGGACGTTGACTATCGATAAACGGAGTATAAGTACGCAAAAATTTCGCGCAAAAATGATGTTGTATGAAATGTAGTCTCGCGAACCGTGACTACCCCTATACTTTCAAGTGCTACCACTACCAAGTATGCCCATTGCGCTAGGTCGTCATGGTAAATAATACTGGCATGCATGCGATACATAATGTTGTGTCTAATTTTTCATGAATTCTCGTCGTATTTTAAAAAGTATACATCCTAGAATAAATATAATAACTATTTAGGAATGTATTAAAAAACTTTTCAAAATGTATAAAGACTTTTCACTCAATAGTTTTAGTTTTTTTACCCCATTGGGAACCCAATATTTTGACAACCCCTTTATCAATAAAGCTCATATGATCTACCGTATATTTCCATAGCACAACCTATTGACCTACCAAGTTTCATGCAGATTGGATGAACGGTTCGACAATTATGCGAGAACAAGAATTCGTGAAACATACAAAGCAAAATCGCCATACTTGCCACTAAGATCTTCGTTCGCTTCGCTCGCTCGATTGAAAATGTAATGCGTGTAAACTATGGTTTAATTAAGCTCCTACAAAGCCACAAACAAATACTATACAAAGCAAAATCACATTAGTTAACCCTGAGATCTTCACTCGCTCGATTAGTTAGTATTATTTTTATCGACGTTTACTTCAATGCTGTGGACATCACTGGTTTTTGGCAACTTCATACAAAATCGGTGGGGCAATTATGGCAACCGATTTCGATAAAATTACATAAAATCAACACTTTGTGGGGTAATTATAGCGGATGCAATAACACAGAAGAAACAATTAGTAGAAACAAACTAGTAAGATTAAAATAATCTCCAGTCTAAAATACACCTCCTTAGCTTGTTCAATTTTCAATTAAACCGCGAAAACCACTTAATTATTACAAAAACTCGAGGAGCTAATATTTTTTCACCCTTCGAAAAATAGGTGACTGTCAAAATAATGCTGTCAATCAGTCAGTTTTTGCGCTAGAAATGCCACCTATCGTTTATGAATGAACAAAACATTTCTCTACGCGTACATAGATGTCTCTTTGAGGTATAAGTCATAGAACGAGAGATATAACCATGTGCCATAATTACCCCGCTGCCAGAATTGCCCCGCTGCACCTTATCTTATTTATCTATAAACTTGAAGTTTATTTAATTACTTGACACTGGCTGAATGCACAACCGTGCGAAGCCAAAAAAAAGAAAAAAAAAAGAAGCTTTACTAACGGTGTGGGTTCTACAACGTTCTCTCCACACAGATACGCGAAGTGCGTGCGACGGCCGCGAGCGGACGGACGTCCGCACGAGCACACCGCGCTAGACTAGTCGCTCCCACTATTGTATATAGTTGTATATAGGTACGTTTACATTGTGTCTATTGTTTGTTTGTGGGTGATATTCTCGATTGGTTTTCTTTTGGAGGTTTACTGCATTTTTTTGTGCTTATTGATTAAGGTGTTCTTATGCGACGCAATACAATTTAAAAGTAGTTTACGTCAGCAAAATACATGATTAGGAGTTATGTTTTAGTGAGATTTTGCGTAATAAATGAATGTCTATGAAAAATAAATTTTGTTTGTGCTACCTAATTAGTTCATTTGTGTATTTTTATGTGGTATTTAACATAAACGAAGAGATAGAGAATAAAAGGTTAAACGAAAGAATGAAATACGATTGTTCTTTCGGAGATTTACTTCATTTTTTGTGCTTAACAGTGGATAAAGGTATTATTTTGCGATGATACATTTTAAAAGCCAAAGTAAGAAGAAAATATTACTTTAATAATTTAATTTAAAATGTTTGAGTGGACTGGGTGAGACTTTGCCCAGCAGTGGGATAATTAGGTTATTAGAAAAAAATGCCTGAGAGAATTTGTAATCTAAATCAATGGTAAATATGCTAGATATAAACTAAAAAGTGACATTTGAATATTACTGAGAA
This sequence comes from Camptogramma bilineatum, assembly GCA_958496255.1. Taxonomy (NCBI): domain Eukaryota; kingdom Metazoa; phylum Arthropoda; class Insecta; order Lepidoptera; family Geometridae; genus Camptogramma; species Camptogramma bilineatum. The sequence continues at coordinate 3,202,609 of OY292471.1, read as the reverse complement.
TTGTATTTTAATCTTATAATCCTTTTCCACTTATAATTATTTGATTTAAGTACTTAATCATTTATTTTGATTTAGGTAGGGGCTGATTTTGAAGTTTTATTTTTATCAATTTTATTGATATTGTGTTCTGTGCTTATTATTATTAGCTATCGAAAATATCACCCAACTGCATGGTTTTGAGTTCATTCAAATGTAATCCCTATTGTTTTTGCATGACAGCATGAAATGGCACAATGTGAATGTATCTAGATTTAACATTTTTTGTTTTTTTGACCAGCACTATGTAAGGAAATCTAGCATTTTCATACAACAGGCGAATACAAGATAAAAATCTTTGCTGGGTTCGATTTCCAGAACTATACAGGGTGTGGCAAATTTTTGGGCACTAAGGGTAGCTACTTTTTCTTCTGTAGTTAAAAAGTTTTGTTTTTAGGAAACTATAATTGGTGTATTTTGAAGAAAAAAATAAATACTGCCTGAAGTGCCCAAAAAATTGCCACACCCTGTGTGTTCCTTGGTCATCTCGGAGTCAAATTTAAGGTTTAAATGCCAGAACGCTACTAACTTAACACTTTCACTGCCACCCTCTGCGGTGCCCTAGAAGTGAGAAGGCAGCACCATCTGCAGAAAGTATACGGTCGACGGCATTTAAAGTGTTACAAATAAATTAATAATGCTGGACATTTCACACAGCATCATGTAGCCCCAAAGTAAGCAAAGCTTGTGGTATGGGAACCACATGACTGATATACAAACACAGTTTTTTTTGTAAATACATACAAATTATATATAATAAAACACCCAGACCCGAGACAATTTGCAGATCATACAAAAATTTGTCCGTAGCGGGGATCGAACCCATGCGTCTCAGGCGGGCCTTTACCCACTGCACCACAGAGGTCGTCTCATCATCATTATCGCTCTCAGCGATAAGGCCGCCCATTGTACTAATTAAGACTATATTCTGTTGTTACCTATATTTTACTTTTCTTTGTGTACAATAAAGTTCATTCATTCATTCATTAATCAATTAATTGTAATCTTTGCAGGAAAAGTCAGCAAGTAAACTCGAGCCCCGAAGAGTCGCTAGCCACAATAAAGAGATCTCAAACATTTTCGCCGCAACCGCAGGGCATCGGCAAAGGGCAATACATTTGCAGGTAAACCATTTTATATAGATTTTATTGACTACTGTGTTCTTCCAGGTCAAAAACTATGTAATTTTTTTTATTTGTTATAATGTTAAACCACACTTAGGTAGTTACATTTAAAAATGAAAATATTATCAAAGTTTTCAATTCCGACGGGATTCGAACCCGCAATGATACAAGCGATCCTCCTTTAGCCGGAGTGCCTTTACCAATTCGGCCACGGAACCTTTAGTCGCCAGAGTTGAAAATCATGATAGGACCATATCTATCGATTAAAGCATCGATGAGCGCCATCTACAGGATAACTACTAAGTTAACTCACTGCTCATTGCCTGAAGTTACATTCAGGATCAAATGACGAGAGATGTCGCTTTTGCTAATTCTTAAAATTTTATTAAAATCCGCTCAGTAGTTTTTGCGTGAAAGAGTAAGAAACATCCATAAATCCTCGGAAGCGCTCAGTTCGTAATGTCACTTGCTTACTATACTTTTCAACTAAAATGGGATTACAATGTTCTGTCCAATCCATCCTAGGTTGCCTGGAAGAGATCGCTTTAAGCGATAAGGCCGCCAATTGTTTTTACCTATGTTTAGATAATTGATACTTGAGGTTTCTTTGTGGTGAACAATAAAGTGTTACCTATCTATCTATCTATCTACAATGAAAATAACGTAATTTTTTGTTCTCAGGTTAAATCGTTCGGAATCAGACTCGTCGATGGCGCAATATGCGCGTCGCGGCATGTTACACCCGCCGCCACCAATGGGCATTCCCTTCGACAGGAGTCTGCGCGAACGCAGGTCTTTGAGGTAAGATAGCAAGTATACCAGCTACTATAGTCGTATTGCTCATTATACGGACTAAACATATCAAAATTGAAGGAAGAATGCCATTTTTTCCTTCAATTTTAGTCCGCATAATGAGCGATCCGACTATAGCTCGTTTCGCTATATAAATTGTGAAAGTAAATGATGAGTTACCTCCTGTGCAGGTTGATCCAAAGAAAAAAAAAATTACTCACACCCAGTCTGAATCTTCTGAATAAACTCGTACCCAATGTATGTTCCCCGATTTTTGTATTTCTTGAGTTTTTATGTTTATATTGAGAATGCTTGGCCGGAACGGAAGGTCCGTCGTGCGTAGGAGGTAAAAGATTTTTTCTTGTAACATAATCCAAATTGTACTTTCATGCATAAAATAAGTCAACTTAAGTGCCAGTTACAAAATTTATCTAAAGTAGGTAATGATTTTGTGTTTGAGCGAGTCTAAGTTTATCACTAGTCCATCGTTGCTGTGTATTTTTTTTTAAATTTAGGGACCGTAAGCTTTCTTAAGGTAGATTTATATTAGACCGGGCCGTGCCTGGGACGTGTCGTGTACGTGGCCCGAACGGGGCACGGATTTGAAACTTTACATACATTTTGTATGAAGCAGTTTATATAAAACAGTGCCTGATCCGTGTCCCGTCCGGGCCCGTCTACTAACGTATAGTCCGGCAAAAACGGGTAGACACGGCAACTAAAATTTCAGTACTTTGGAAATGCTTTCTCTACTAATCTATGGTAAAGTACAGGTTTCTTGTCAATGGTATAGGTACCGAAGTCGTCTGTCAAAAGTAATAATTTACTTCTAAAAGAGAATTTATCTAATTCGCGTATTTAGCTTGCACAGTGGCGCCCCCATTTATTTCTATTATATCTTCACCCGGAAACGGCCCGGCCCGGACACGGCCCGGTCTAATATAAATCGTTCCATAACGAAAAATGTGCTAAAAGCGACTTTTTTATTATCCTCAGATGGGGTAGAGTAACGGGCGCTGTCCGTCGTTCGAGCGGGCGTGGTCCGCGCGCGCCGCGGACTTCCCTCGACCTAGCCCTCGACTTGCAAGCGCAACACACGAGACTGGACGATCTTAACACGGAGATACACAACCTTAGCCAGCTTAAGAAGAGGTAAATACAATATTACAAGGTATTTAATAAGGGATCATCCATAAATTTTTGTGTTTTGTGTGCGTCGTCGAAGCAGGCGTGGTTTCTTTCTACTTAGCTCTCGACTTGCAAGCGCAACACACAAGACTGGACGATCTTAACACGGAGATACACAACCTTAGCCAGCTTAAGAAGAGGTAAATACAATATTACAAGGTATTTAATAAGGGATCCTCCATAAATTTTTGTGTTTTGTGTGCGTCGTCGAAGCAGGCGTGGTTTCTTTCTACTTAGCTCTCGACTTGCAAGCGCAACACACGAGACTGGACGACCTTAACACGGAGATACACAACCTTAGCCAGCTTAAGAAGAGGTAAATACAATAATACAAGCTATTTAATAATGGCGCTGTGAGTCTCGACCTAGCTCTGGACTTGCAAGCGCAACACACGAGACTGGACGATCTTAACACGGAGATACACAACCTTAGCCAGCTTAAGAAGAGGTAAAATATGGTTATTACTACTTTTATTGTTGTTTTAATCAGCTTTGCTAACAGAGTACCTAATACGCAATTGCACATCAGTTGTTGTCATGCTGTTTTCATTCGGTGATACAACTTCATTTGATAGGATTATCTAATTAGAAAAATAATACTTTGTAATGGTATTTAAGAGAAAAAAAAATACAAGTATGATTTAGACAACGACTAACCCCTTAAGACATTTCAAAGAATCAAAGATCTGAGAGTGTCTGAGGCGCGGGACACACAGAAAAGACGTAAGACGCAGACGGGGCGCGGACATTTGTCTCTTCCGCGTCCCTTTCATATAAAATGTATAGAAGCGTCGCGACGCAAAACATACAGAAGAGACGGGGCGCGGGCGCAACTCTGTTCGCTGGCGCCCTGTCTGCGACGCGTCCTCGTCTTACGTCTCTTCTGTTTGGCCCGCGCCGAGGGAGTCGACACACTGCGTTTTCTGCAGCGCGTTTTTGAACTGCGCGTTCGCATCGCATTTGTATCGATGCAATCGCGCTGTAAAAAACGCAATGTAGCCACTCCATAACGCGCCTTGGGATACCGTCGTGATCAAAGTTTATTGAATTTAATTTTAAATAAATATTGCTGGACATTTCACACAGCGCCATCTAGTCCCAAACTAAGCAAAGCTTGTACTATGGGAACCAGATAGCTGATAGAATACTTATAATTATACTTTTTTCTTTTTGTGAATACATTCATAGAATACTTTATAACACCCAGACACAGAACAAACATCAATGTTCATCACACAAATGTTTGTGCTGGGAATCGAACCTACGACCTATAGTGCAGAAGGCAGAGCTACCAATTGAGTTAAGAGGCCAGTCAAAAATGTAACTTTAATAATTTAAATGATGTTCATTTCTTCAGGTTAGAAGAAGCTTGCGTCCGCGGCGACCCAGCTGTGGCCGCGTGGGTGGCAGAGGACGAGACCCTCAGACGGCTGCTGTCCTGCTCCAACGAGACAGGCCGGGACAGGACCACCAAGCTGCTGAACAGGACCTGTCGGGAGATCTACCGACTCAGGAAGTCCAGGCAGGGCGGCAGGAAACCAGACCTCGTCACATTCAAGTGAGTCATTATCATCCGCAGCCTGATCTCTCCCACTGTATAGGCCTCCCTTTGTTTCTGCCATTCTTTTCGTCCCTGCCTGATCCACGGCCCGCGACGCTAACAATATAGAATAGAATAGAATAGAATAGAAAATCGTTTATTTTGTGTAAGTAAGTATAACTAAAAGACAAATTCGAAAAACTTATAACTAAAGAACTTAAAACCATATATACTAACTTATATCGTCGACCCATCGTGCTGCCGTCCGACACTTTTGCCAGTCCTCGGCCACCATTCCGTCGACGCTTTACACCACTCATCACCACGTCTCGCCAGGTGTCTCCAACTCCATTTGAGTTCCATGACCCGAACACCGACATCTTTGACCTTGGTTCGTCTTCGGAACTCAGTCTAAAAGCTTGATGCCGAGCATGGCACGCTCCATGGCTCGAGTCTCTCAATGTACTTGTAGTTTTGTACCTAAAGAGCGCAGTGCGCCTTCTGTATCTATTCTGTGTTCATGTGAGCGACATGGTATAGTCAGCGAAAAAAAAAAACAATCTGTGGCAAATTTTTGGGCACTTCACTTTCTAACTACAAGAGAAAAGGTAGCTACCCACCTTTTCTCTTGTAGTTAGAAAGTTTGTTCTTAGGAAACTATTGTTTTATTTTGAAGAAAAATCTAATTGCATAAGTATTTAGATTTTTGAAAAAATGTGCCTACAGTTAGCCTAAAAAATTACATTTGTCAAAAAAACGATTTTAATCGACTCTATTTCCCACCAGGAACACTTTTCCCAAAGTAACTTACCAAATCAAATCGTAAGTTTTTGAAATAATTCAAAACACATCCCGTACTGAGTGCCCGTAACAAATCAATTCTTTATAAAAAATTATTAATTTATTCCTCAGAGAAAAGATGGCATTCTTCACGCGAAGCAAACCGACCATCCCCGTGTTACCTTCCGAGGAAGCCGACGACATTCCTTCAGAAGACGACTGGGAGGCAGATTTCGAAGAACGCAGAACACCCGACGGTAGATCTTCCAAAACATCCTACGAACTGCGCAATAACACCGTCGAGCCAAGCGAGCCGGCAAACGTAGAAGTCGTAGAATGCAAAAACCCCTGCATTACTGAGGTGAGCGAAGCGAAAAGCGACGAAAATAAGACTGAAGAGGTAAGGTATGATTTTGTTGTCGATAGGGTATTGGGTGTCCAGGTTTGAATGTTATTTTAACCTGCGTTAACAAAGCGGACCAATCTGGGTCAGAATGACCTTATAGTAATGGCCTTTGGCACAAAACGGCACCATTATAACTGCAAATATTTACTGTGATCACTGATTGCCTATTGAGATTTTCTTGATTGAAGACTGAAGAAATATCGTATTTGTGTATGAACGGAACTCTCCGCTGATGTTTTTAGTGCCATAAGTCGAGAGTTCGATACGAATACATTTTAGTATACAATTTTATACATTTTTATATACTGTACAAAGAATATTGTGCCTTAAAATTGGTGCCTAAAGCCTGAAGTGCCATAACACGGCATGCGATGAATTAGGTACAAATAAAAAATAGTTTTATGGAGAGTCACAAAATAAATGCCAAACATTTTATTGTAAATAGAACTTATAATGTGGGGATACAATTTGTAAATACGTAATATCTTAAGAGGCGACCCACCGACTTTATTCTGTGAGACTCAGAGTACAAGATTATAAATTACTAGCTGCGCCCTCGTGGCGTTACCCACATAGTAATTATTTATGGTGATGATGATGATGATGAAAGGTAGCCTATAACCTTCCTCAAGAGTTTAGCTATCAAATGCAGAAAGAATTTTTCAAATCCGAATGGTAGTTCCTGAGATTAGCGCGTTCAAACAAACACTCTTCGCTTTTATCTAAATCTATCTATACCATTATAGAAAAGAGGAAGAGCTTTGGTTGTTTGAACGCACTCATCTCAGGAACTTCCAATCGAATTTGAACAATTATTTCTACATTTGATAGTTTAACTCTTGAGGAAGGTTATAGGTAGGCAACTTTTCATCATGAACACCACCACATACAATTACTATTGGTACTAGTATTGGTATAAATCTATTAAACTATAGATTTAATCAAGATATGTTACAGCTTACAAAGTACCATTTGTAAAACCCAATGTTTTTTTTAATCATTGTAATCTGAGTCGTATGTTTAGGCTGAGGCCAAACGAGCGTAATTTTTTGAGTTGTGAGTAGCGAAAAATGAGTCGCGTAATCTACTTTCAACAAAAACAGACAGCTCATTTTGCGTCGCCGTGTGAATCAAACAGGACTTTTCTATGAAAACAAATGCAACAGAAATTACGCGACCGAAATTACGCGACTCACAACTCAAAAAAATACGCTCGTTTGGCCTCAGCCTAGGGTTATTTCCACCGAAATATTTAGGACTTCAGAAGGCCAAAAACATGCTTTGTAAATAAGGCTATGAGTCGTATAATAATAATGGTGTGGATTCACCCTGTCTGAACGTAAAACTACTGCCATTCTTGACTTGGGTCGTTTTAGGCCCAATTTATGAACGGGTCCTTTCGACCGGGTTAAAACAACCCAGGTTAAATTACAGGCACATTTGAAAGTGCAATATTTGTACGTACTTTTTGATTATTTATTCCATTTAAGATCTGAATTCATGCAGGCCATGGTATAAAGCTATACTTTGGTAAAAACTTCTTGTCAATGTACGTATCGTGCCTTCCTTTCTTTCAAATTTGTTATCCAAATCGTTAGATAAGGATAGGAGATGTTTTACATCAGTTTTTATATTACAATTTTGTATTTTTAAAACATTCTTGTTAAACATTATGAAGTGTATCTGTTGTATTTCAAATGTAAAGAACATTAATATAAATGTAAATGTGTAATATATCTCTAATTTTATTTCTAGAATAATTTTGTAATTACTATCTGAATACTTTATAAAAGAATTTGCATATCTGTAAATTAAATCTTCTATTTTTAATTATTATAGTTGTATTAGCAATAATTAGAAGAAGTTAAGTATTTTTGTAACAAAAAAATAGTCGCGTAGAATTACTAGTTACGTAATTATCTTACATTTTTGTAAAAATGTATATTTTAATTGTAATAATTATTTGCGTAAAGAACTATTGAATTTGGTTTTGCCAAATTATTATAAGAATTGTTTAATTCTTCAACTAAAGAAGGATTTGATAATATTATTTTGTAAAAATGTCCGACTTGATAGCTGGTTGATAATATAAATAGAAATTGAAAATAAAAATTATAAATTAAACAATTCATTTGTTTGATTCCAACTACTTACCTATTTTTTTTATCTTTATTAGCAGACCCGATATACAGGATGTTTTCTTGCCAGAGACCTCGCTAGCAAAAAATACATTTGAATTTCCAAAGCAACTAATACTTACAAGGTACCTACCTAAAAATATAGGTTCAAACCTAAAAGGTGTGATAAGATTAAGATAAAAGTTTACGATTAGGAGAAAATTTAGAACTCACGCACACCAGAATTTAATGAAAAGAAAAATTGAAAATCATTTATTTCATTAGCCAACATTACAAATCTTATAACTAACTAATAATATAACACCAACTAATAATATAATACCAGCGGCCCCATCGGAGAGAATACGTATAGGCGGGGCAGGGAACGTGTTGAACTTGAATAATAGGCTAAATACGAGTACATAAACTAGATAGTCTGAAGACCTGGCCGAATTACCGTGCCTGAGGCTACATTCTAAAAACTAAATGTACCTACTATATATTTAGGCGTGTCAACTCCAGACATAGGTACTCCTGAGTTTGGCTTGTGATTGGAATAATCAACTTAGTCTCAATATAGATCAAATAGAAAGACAATCCGCCACGTGGCTATTACGTACCTACGTAATACCAAATGCCCTTACACATAATAAAGATTAATAATCACTGCGGCAAGTCGCACGCAAGCGGCCAATCCGACAATCTACATCCAAAATCACAGGGTAATGTAAGTAATGATACTACACCCTTACGACAAAAGAAAGACCAACAGAATTAAACCTTGTTCACGATTGACTTCTTAATTCTCAAATTTCAAAAACTATTCAGTCAAAAATAACTACCTACATCTTTACGCACTAAAACGTCTCGCTTCAACGGTTTTCAAAACGGTTTGCATAAAGTGCTAAGAATTTTCTTTAACCGCAGTGTCATAGTAGAAACTTATTTAAAGTAGCACAACTTGTTATGTAGGAACCTATTTTATTACTTGTTCTTTTTTTTTTGAAAATAGATGTCTACAAACATTCGTTTCGTTCAATGTACGAACATTCGTGAATAAACAAGGGACCCCGGTAACAAAAAAATCAAAAATCAAAATCATTTATTACTTAAGTAGGACCGTTATGACCACTTTGAAACGTATTAAGAGCTAGGTGGTTCTACTCCTGTTCTTTCGCGACCAACACCGTGAAGAATCAGGGCAACAAACACGGTATGGGGCCTAGCTTTCTTTTCGGTGATCCATCCGCTTAAAATCTAAATAGTCAAGCTCCAGTGTGGAGCCAGCCGAACAATGTGAGTCTCGTCACTAACAGTGCTACTACCGCATTAAGCTTTACACAGTGAAAGCAGTTGCGGCTCTCTGTAAGTAGATAAATTACCCATCAGATAGAAATTACCAACAGCTGTAAATCTGGCCGCAAGCCTGCCTTGTTAGGTAAAAACCGGGCAAGTTGTCTTTGGCTAGTACAGCTTTCAGCTAAAACCTTTTTCTTATCTTGAACGTCTAGTCTCACAAAACACGGTGTGGCAAATTTTAGGGCACTTCATGGTAGATAACTTTTCTCTTGTAGTTAGAAAGTTTGGTTCTTAGGAAACTAATATTTTATTTTGAAGAAAAAAATAATTGTATTTTTAGATTTTTGAAAAAAAAATTACAGTTAGGTAGCCTAAAAAAATTACTTACATTTCTTAAAAAAAAAAAACAAGTTGATCTTAATCGACTCTACTTACTTACCTACCATATTTTAGCGTAAAAACTTCTAGTGCCTCCGTAGAAGTACGTAGGTACACGCACATCCGGTCAGCCAGGATAACAACCGAAGCAAGGAATTCTTTTCTTACGTTACCTATTTTACACTCAATGGAACTTTAGTTTTGAGTTGCGTAGTAGGTACTTTTTAATACGACACAGTGTAGAAGTTACATCGGTTGGTAAAATAGATAAAAAATTAATAACCTAGGTAAGAAGATTATTGTTGTTATAAAAATTAAAGAAAAAAAAAACATGTCCACCTACTAGGTACTATAATAAAGCGGAAGAGTTTGTTTGTTTGTTTGAACGCGCTAATCTCGGGAACTACCAGTCAGATTTGAAAAATTATTCCTGCATGTGATAGCTAAACTCTTGAGGAAGGTGATCATCATCATCATCTCCAAAAACCATCACTACGGGGGCAACGCCGCGAGGGCGCTGCTAGTCCGTAGGTACCCATATTATAAATGTGAACGTGTGTTTATTTGTTCTGCTTTCACGTCAAAACAGAGCGACGGATTGACGTGATTTTTTGTGTGGAGATAGTTGGAGGGCTGGAGAGTAACATAGGCTACTTTTTATCCGGGTACCACGCAAGCGAAGCCGCGGGCAGCAGCTAGTATTGATATAAATCTTAATTGCGTAACTTGTGTTCTGAGTCGCACTGCACGCTATTTTACTTAACTCAGAGGACTCGGGGTGAAACTAATTGGTTATTTCGGGAATGTCAGTAATCACGGGCCATTCATCAAAATTGGAGGACTTTTTATCGTTTTTAGATTGATATCGTGATATGGAAATTAGAGGGTGGAAAGTGAGAGGAAAATACTTGGGATTTTTGTTTATGCTTTGATCAAACCGAAGATTTTATAAAAAGTGGTAAGTACCTACCTAAGTAAAGGAAATAAAGAGAAAACTAACGATATCATTGGATATTAATGTTATAAGTCCTGGGATCTTACCAAGCCTTGATTTAGGTCTATCCAACCTTAAAAATGGGGAGGGACGTGCCCTTCGAAACCGCTCAGTTCTTACCGCTTTCGAAGGGCACGTTCATCCCCGGCTTTTAAGCCGTTATTCCTTAGGACTTCCGGCGGCGTAAAATCTCCGTCACCAAAGTTAGTCGCTAGCTAGCTCTCAGACACACATGTTCCTTTCCTTCTCGAACAGGACGAGAGACGAGACCATCTCAAGAACAAACCGCCTGCAAACATACTCTACAACTTTGTGAATGGGACTCTGACTTGCGCTATTTGCGCTCGCACGTTTAAAGCCAAAATTTGCTACATAAGTCATCTCAGAGTTCATCCTGATATAGGCAGAATTATGGTCGCCGTAGCCGAAACCGGCTAGAATGACCATTAGGTACATGTTCCTATTTGTCGCACTGCTAGAATCGAACTCGTTTATCTTGCGTCCACCACCACCCAGACGCTCCACTCATCAGGGTCGTCGTAGTAGCTGTGTAATCCAGATAAAACTCACCCGAACATATCTTTAGAGAACTGTGTCATGAAAATAATTGCCACAGTAAATTCATTCTTAACTTTACACCAATAAACTATCACTATTTGGTACAAGGCCGGATCGGGTGCTAAATGGGACCGAATTAAGGGTTTTAGATGGAAAATACTTACCTACTAGGTTTTGAAAAATTTCGAGTAGGTAAGTAGGTATGTGGAGTGAAAATAGCCGAATTCCCTATTTTTCATGACGATAATAATGATCTTCTTCTTCTTCTTTCGTACAAGTAAGTGGCCAACTCTGGTGACGGAGTTTTTAGGCCGCCTAAAGGCCTCCGTCATGGCTTAACGACTTTAAAAGCCGGAACCGACAGTTAACGTGCCTTCCGAAGCACGGAAGCGCTCAGCTCGTAATACGGCTTGCGGTCACCAATCCCAAAAGTGACCGCGCACAACACGATTAATCAAGAACGTCCAAGCAAGCTACGCCACGAGCGCTTATACCTATATGAAACTGTTTACTGATTACTAACGAAAAAAAGAACAACAACAAAATATTTTCAAAACTTAGTTTAGCACAGCTGATGCCCGCGACTTCGTCTGCGTAAATTTATCTCTGAGATGGCCAATGCCAACTAATAAGTTGTTATCAGGGTGTTGAGTTAGACTGATTGGTATGATTATTTGTTATTGACTTATTTATCTATCTCAATACTTTTATTGAAAATCTTAAACAAATCTCTGGACCCAATAACAGAGAAAGTGTAAAGCTTTTTTCGTTGAATTGCTTTAGAATTCAAAAAGCTTCTAAAATCCGGCCCTGGTTCTAAATGATCGATCCTGTGAGCAGATATCGAGCTGGTATTTAATTTACGTGACATTTGCCCATCTACTTCCAATAACTAGCTTACATTCTGTTTAACTCAGAAGTGTCGCACCTGTTTTTGAAGAAACCAACCTTTGATACCAAAACCTTCAATTTGAAAACTAGTGAAGTACCTAGGTATTTGTTGTTCTCCTAAGACACAAATCTGATTTACGAGTAGGTTTTCGGTTCTGAACCAATCTGAATTTGATCTTTGGCGGTGCTAGTTGAGATTAGTGTCTTCGGCTAGGCGTTTATTAGGTAATAACAGAGCCTATTGTTTTACCTAGGTAAATAAATCATAATCTAAAATCAGAGGAATAGTGTTATCTTCACATCAACGAAAGAAGAATGAGCTTATGACGTTCCAGGTAGGGCAAAGGTCTAAGTAAGTAATATCTTTTTTATTTCTTCCATTCGTGCATTCTGATGAGTGTTGAGTCGTTCGTCTAAACTCAGATTGATTATTACTTACTTACAGATAATTTAAAATTTAGTGCCTACCTGCTTTTAAAGGCACAAGTCTCGCATTTGGCATATAATATAATTAATAGTATACCTACCTAGTACTTTTCCTCAAAAAAAGCTTAAAACAGTCCTAATGCTTTAGGAATTACATTCGTTGTCATGTTTCAAGCGTGTTATAACATTGCTCAGAGTTTATGGTACGGCTACTGTCTTCTGCTTACTTCAGTCCTGAAGGTACGATGGCTGTAGTAGTGTGAACAATGTGCCGAGTCCCCCTCACACCAGCGCGGTGCGTGACGCGGCCGGTCACGCACCGCGCCGCCGGATGTTCGGCATGGGCGTGCTATACCGTGCGGCTTTTACACATTCACGCACAAAACAGGCACTTAAATAAGTCCTAATTATTTATTTTAATTTCCTAGGAAAACAAACAGTCCAAAACTATAGGAACTATTGACCATCAATGTTCTCTCATATCGAGACTAAGTATTATGCTTGCTTGATTATCTACAAAAGACACACAAGATAGGTACCAAATAGAAACAACAATGGACAAATAACACAAAGGAGAAAGAAAAATTTAAGCTAGTAAACCAGCGATCTGTTAAAATATTTTTAAATTTTATGCACTTTGGAAACAAAAAGATCTGAACTGCAGGAGAACAGGATAAGGTGGTATGGACATGTCAAAAGAAGACCAGCCGATTATATTGGCAACCAGATACTGGGACATCCCATCTCTGGCAAAAAACCGAGAGGGAGACCAAAGACCACCTGGACAGCTGTGTTGAACCGAGATCTGAAGGCATGCAACGTTTCCGAAGACGACGTAATGGATAGACATATGGATAACATATCTTTAGAGAACTGTGTCATGAAAATAATTGCCACAATAAATTCATTCTTAACTTTACACCAATAAACTATCACTATTTGGTACAAGGCCGGATCGGGTGCTAAATGGGACCGAATTAAGGGGTTTAGATGAAAAATTCTAGGTTTTGAAAAGTTACATTTTCACCCCACCACCATGTGGGATGAATAGCCGGGAAGAGAGAGAGAGAGGAAACAAAAAGATGTCTTGGCTTAACGCCACACGTCGCTTAACTTCAACGATCTATCAAGAACGTCCAAGAAAGCTACCAGAAGCGCTTCAAGAGCTCTAAGCGCCAATTCACACGTACCACTACCACACCACGTCGCAGCGACAAAATGTGGTCCAGCTGTGGTTACGTGTGAATAGTGTCGCAGCGACTTTTTGCAGTTGCGTTGTGGTACCGACAAAATGTCGATGTGGCAGGCGCCAGCTAGGCGCGCGCTGTTGATGACGTCATGTCGTCGCGATGTGGTTGCGATGTGGTCGTATTACACAGGTGGTCGATAACAACGACAAAATGTGGTACGTGTGAATTGGAAATTCATTTTCAATACAAATATACGCCCGACCACGTCGCGTCGTTGTGGTGTGGTTGTCGGTGTCGTGTGGTTGTGGTACGTCTGAATTGGCACTAAGTTTATCAGTCGGGTGCAGTTTTGCCAGCTTACTTTTTTTTTGTAGCTGTCAACCTGCTTTCTTTCTAAGTGTTGTGTTACACAAAATTATGGAAATTCCCCAACTTTACTGCACTGACCGACAGTTTACAACTCCCGCGTAATGGCGGCTAGATCGTGCTTCGATAGTGAACTTAACTGGTAGTTAACTGGCTAGGAAATATCCACGGAGTATATTTTTGGAGACTTTTGGGAGTAATTATGTTGATGTTATGCCCAAGTCTCAGACACTCAGACAAGATTTTATTCTGTTTTGCAATAATTTTTATTGAAAATGTAACCTAAAAGCGCATTTACAAGAGAAATGAAAACATCGTGAGAAATACAGTTAATAGTAGGTATTGTAATATGCGGCGAATGCGGCGATGAGGGCTTGCAACCTTTCAGGTAGGTATTAAGGTATATTGTAGTATTGTATTCGAATGAACTAGTATTGGTAGGTATGGTAGCATATGCAAAAAGTGCAAGGGCAAAATGGGCATTTCGATGTGCCTTTGACTACCCCCAAATTATTCAAAGGATCTTAGGGATCTGAAAATCTACTATGTTTGGAGTCATGAGCCTGTTTTCATTTTAGTTTTAAGATAAGATAAGATAAGATTCGTTTATTTGCTAGAATATATATGTAACAATCAGGTCTTAATAATAGATATTGGTTAGTACAGATATATTCTACCTTGTAGGCATGCAAATATTAGTAGTAAGATAACAATTAAATTAAAAATAAAATTTGTAAGTATTAAAAGGAATAGAATTAAATTAAATTAAATTAAATTAAATTAAATTGAAATACCTATCTAATTAATTAGTAATTATTATATCATAGTTCAATATCCCTATAGTTAAAGTATTGATCAATAGAATAATAACATTTGGAAATAAGCCATTTCTTTAACTTTACATTAAATAGATTTCCTGATAAGGTTTTCAGGTCGTCTGGTAAATGGTTATATATTTTAATTGTCATATAGTATGCCTGGTTCTTCGTCATTTCTAATTTATATTTTGGGTTATGTAGTCTGCTTTAAAACAATATAAAGAGGTAAAGAGGAATTATGTCCCAACGCAAGCCTCAAACCTTTTACCCTTCAGTGCGCAGGTGGCTTCCCACCCCTACTCATAGACAGAACTGTATGTGAATTCATAATTACAACTTTAATTGGGCCAGGTGGATATTCATGAGCCAGTCACTCGCCTTTGTGTGGATTAATGAAGTTTTTGGGAAAGCCAGGCTAGGGTGTTGTACAATGTTACTATGTTACCTATTGTACGGATTTTTAAAGCTTTTTGCATGTCATTTTGTGGATATTTTAACATGACGGTTCCCAGCAGCTAAAAACTATCTTACTAATTTATTCAATCTGATAGTTTTTATTAGTTTGTTCACGCCATGCCTTTAGTTTCATAGACAACACACACAACGGTTTGCGCTCGAGACCGAGACCGAAGACCAAGACCAGCCCCCTGATTGTCTTGATCCTGATCTTTAATAGCGACCAAATCGGTCTCAAACTGTCTAATATGACAGTTCAGTGACCACGTAAGTAGCTCTGTAACCATCTCAACGAGACCGAACGCGACGAAAGATACCTACGCGATCGTTTTGACAGTTTGAGACCTTTGAGGTTTGAGACAAGTTGGACAAGCATTGTTTGTATGTATGTATTGACCTTGAATTCCTCAGCATAACTGTCGGATTTTATTCATCGTAAGCGATTTCCAATAAACAGACAATAGCCGCCAGTCGCCGCCACGCATCCTGATGAGCTCTCTTCCTATCCTACTAGGAGTTGATGCTACACTGTTATGAAGAGGAATTTGTAAGTCTGTAGTAGATACATAGGTACACATACTTGTATGTATGTTCGAATTAGCTGGTGGAATTCAGGTGATAGAGTTTCAGGCCACCTATAGGCCGATTCTACTAAATTTTTTTTATTGACTAAAGTAAAACATCAGCTAAGTAATTTTTTATTTTTTATTTATCTACTAATGACCAATGAGGTTAGGTTACTCTGTTGTGATGACGTTTTCAAACAAATTACCAATGAGGTTTTGCAAATTACTGTCATTTTGGAGAACGAAACAAAACGCAACGACAATGATGCTTGAAAGGTTGACGTTGTAAAATAGAGAATCCTGAAAGTTTGCATCATCAAAAACCGAGACCGATAATTTAACAGGAAACGCGGAAGAAGACGTAGGTAAGTAAAAGAAGTTAGAAGGCGATAGAGACAGACGGATTTTACCTTTTTAAATATATGAAATCGCTATTTCATATCCCCTTGTTTTCTGCACCAAAACTGGATCGATTTTTTTAGTTGTTATTTATCTGGGACCATCTTGTCATCACAAAACAAGACAATTGTGTAAGTACCTACATTTATTCTGTTGCTAAGAAAGATTCGCGAGGTCTACAGTTCACAGAGCAACTAGTTTGTTAGTTTGTTTGTAGTAGGTAAACTCAACTTTTCATCCGATTCGGCCCCCACGTGATGTGGGGTCACTCACACTCACTCCTATCATCTTTCTCACAATCCGTCCATCTTTTGGTTCACCTCTTAGGTAGGTACATAATATCCATCCACATCATATCATGCCACATCACTATGCACAGCGTATTCTATGATACACTCGAGTCGTGACACTCATTGTGTGATAGTAGGCCATTGTTGTTGTAACGATATAGACACGGTTTATGTTCTCTTTCCGCTGTTTAAGTGGCCATACGTTTACTTACTAGATTTAAAAAAAATATGATCTCTACTGTATTACCAGGTGCGGTAGAAATACTCTCAGATCAAAAGTCAAAAGTCAAATTTGTTTATTCAATAAGATCACTAGTGTACCACTTTGAAACGTCTTAAGAGCTAAGTTAGTCAGAGGCACGTCAAAAACATTTTGGTCCGCATTTTGCAGAAGTAGGTAAGCATTCCATCTTGGCATTCCATACGTGACAGGTTGCAAGCTTATCGCCGCCTATTAGAAAGTTAACTGGTTTCCTCACGCTGTTTTCAAACTCACAATTTTTCGGATCGAAAATCGAGAAATTAGCAAAATGTTCTAATGTTTCAGTAAGTAAGTAGGTAAGTTTTTATACGTAAGTATTATTATAGCCACTAGCTCATAGGAATATTATATGAGATAATTCTGGCTAGGACTCTGGTGACGGAGTTTTTAGGCCGCCGAAGTTTTTAGGGCCCCCTCATGGGACATAAAAGCCGGGGCCGGCAATTTAACGTGCCCTCCGAGGCACGGAAGCGCTCAAAGGCTACTTGCGGACACCCATCGAACTTGTGACCGCTCAGAAAGTAGCTTAACTTCAACGATCTATCAAAAATGTATAAGTAAGCTACGCCATGACTGCTTTAAGGCGCTAGGATTCAAGGACCTTCGAATAGTAAGTCTTACTAAGCCACAACAAGGTTTTAAACGAAGAGCTAGTGGTCGAGTTGTGGAGCATGGACAGCTGGCGCCAGCACCTGTCGCGTTTGCTGAAGCGTGTCAAGGGTTGGGGCTGGATAAGAATATTATTATTTCGAATAAGCCTATTCAATTCTAATTTAAAACAATAGCATGTAGGTACCTAAAGGCTTCAATTATTATAGTTTAATGTTTTGGTTTGTTTGAAAAATGTGTTCGAGCCACACAATGCGGCCTAAGGCATCCACCAGTGGTCCCTAATGCAAGTTATTTAACTTTTTTTTAATCATTTAGTATTTCTTTTCGCTGATCGAAAATATAATACCTACCCAGTAAATGTGGCTCTTATTTTATGCTTTCTCTAAGTATCTGTATGCTACAATAAAACCTACACCATACACCACCATCAGTACAAAGCGATTACGAAATCAGTGATCACCGTACCCTATCCTATTGTAGAAACAGTCATTACATGGTCCGCTGTCCGTCTGTAACAGACCAGAACACGGATGTACGTTGTTGGGCAACGGCTGAATCTAATCCCTCAGAACAGACAGAAATACATTTCGTTTTATTTGAATAGGTACAATGTGTGTTGTTTTCGTTGCAAAGAAGAGAGAATTGGTTGCAAAGAAACAGGAGTAGAATCACCTAGCTCATAAGAATATTCTATGTGGTACCGGCTTTTGAGTCGTCAAGCCATAACGGAGGCCTTCAGGCGGCCTAAGGGAGTGGCCACACTGCGTTTTCTGAAGCGCGTTTTTGAGCTGCGCGTTCGCATCGCGTTTGTGTCGCGTTTGTATCGATACAAACGCACTGCAAAAAACGCAGTGTGTTCACTCCCTAAAAACTCCGTCACCAAATGTTGCCACTAGCGCATACGAACATTATGTATGTGAACCCAGTGTCAGATAAATGCTTTGACTTTGAATCGAAGCGAATGTCTACCATTCGTATCTATTTCCATTGTTAGATGATGTGTTTTAGGAAAAAATCTCGTTTATACAAGGTCCAACAATACAAGGTCCATCATAAAAGAATGAATGCACTCAATCAAGGGAAAACAAGTCTAATGCACATTTAAAGACTGGCCATTATTGTGTGATGAGGTGAATTGATAATGACAAAATAGGCATTTATCGCAAATTGTCATCGATAGAAAGTTGGCTATTAGCCGACCATTTTCCATTTGTTGGAAAAATAGAGTTTGTTTCTAGATAAAGAAATTGCTTTTCCTAGAAAAATTGTGTTTAACCGATTGTAGAAACAAGCATATATAATGTACAGTCAGCGTCATCAATCGAGATCCCCCTATTGATTTGAACAAAGACCCTTTTCATTTCAACCTTGGATTTCAGTCGGGTATTATAACAGCTATTGCATTTAGGAACTCGAGCGAAGTTAGATATCCATAAGTAAGCAAGGATGTAAAAGTTTTTACAAAAGTTGAGATCAACGGCTTGCAAACCGACCTCTTACTAGGGGGATACCAATTAATGACGCTTTCTGTACCTACAGGAAACATGATCATTTGTGGAAAATAGTGCTTACTTATAAAATAATCATAAAATATGTCTGCAGTGAAGTGAACTTAGCGAAATTTGCAGTAGGTACGCTGTATTGCAAAACGAATTCATTGAAAACAAGAGACCACACAAGATGTGTAATTTTGTCGTCAATAGGTAAAAAAGAATATTAAAAAAAAACAAAAACCCGACTGCGTCAAAACTAAAAAGAAAAAAACAAGCCTGCAAAGAATTACTCACAGTCGGTACCCATTCATTTTATTACCAATCAAATCTTCCCAATGTTATGGGTCCCAATGTTATGGGTGTTTAGTTTTGACGCAGTCGGGTTTTTGTTTTTTTAAAATATTTTTTTATTTAACACTTTTTAGTTATGATAAAGTTGATTTTAAAATACCTATTCAACGATACCCCACTTGATATAGTGTGACGATTTTGATTCTTTTAATTTTGACAATATGGCGTCTGGTTGTAGCCCTGGTGAATTTTGATTACTGTCATATCTTTAGTGACACTCCCAAGGTTGAGACAAATCGATTGACGTAAGAATCATCAAAATCGGTCCACGCGTTTGGCCTCTAGAGTGCCACATAGAAACATCCATAGCGAGAATTATTATTAATCAACTTTAAACCGTTATTTTTCCTAAACTATTACTTAAAATGAAAAATGGTAAAAAAAAACCTAAAGTTGATTTTGAAATACCTATTCAACGATACCCCACTTGATATAGTGTGACGATTTTGGTTTTTTTAATTTTGACAATATGGCGTCTGGTTGTGGCACTGGTGAATTTTGTTTACTGTCATGTCTTTAGTAGCACTCCCAAGGTTGAGACGAATCGATTGATGTAAGAATTATCAAAATCGGTCCACGTGTTTGGCCTCTAGAGTGCCACATAGAAACATCCAAACAAACATAGACTGATAAACACATTACCCTTCCTTTGCTTTGCGCAGTCGGGTAAAAAGGTGTTGGTATGTAAAGTTCTGTTTCGTCACATAATATACGAAGAAATCGTTTCGAGCTGGAAAACTTTGATAATGACGGAGTTTTAAGGCCGCCGGAAGGTCTTCTTCATGGCTTAACTACTTAAAAGCCAGGACTGAAGCATACAGTGCCCGCAGTTAATGCCACTAAATAAGTAGCATTGAAGCGCTCGTGACTTAGCTTGCTGAGACGTTCTTGATTGATCGTTGAAGTTAAGTAACGTTGTGCGCGGTCACAATTTTGATGACCGAATGAGTGGCATTACGAGCTGAGCGCTTCCGTGCTTCGGGCACGTTGAATTGTCGGTCCCGGCTTTTAAGTCGTTAAGCCATGACGGAGGCCTTTAGGCGGGCCTAAAAACTCCGTCACCAGAGTTTGCCACTTGCTCAGACGAACTTACTTACAGCTCAGAACGATCTATCACGAACGTTTAGAGTGTTTCTTCTTCTTCTTCTTCTTAGTCGGGCACTCTTGGCAGAGTGGTCGTGGTTGAAGTGATGTCGCATAACTCTTCTCCGTCGTCCTTTTCCAGGGCTGCCGCTCTTCTCGAGATACATCTCCATTTCTGGCGGTTAGTTTCATAGCGGGCACACTGTACTACTGTGGATGGGTTAGATTAGAGCTTTTAGAGCATGATATATTGTTTTCACCACGAAACATTAATAGATGCACGGCCGGGATTCGAACCTATGACCTTCGGGTCCCAAGTCGAGGTATTCCACTCGGCTCTACAAAAAACGGTAAGGTATAAGGTGCCAATATTTGGCAGATTAGACCTTCTTATATAAAGTCAAAGTTACCATCCTTATCTTGTGGACATTCCAGCCACTCGTACCACGTGGTTCTTCTCCACCTTCATCATCCGCACTGCTGAGGCCTGGAACTCGCTGCCGGCTTCTGTTTTCTCCGAAAACTATAACCTGGGCCTCTCCAAGTCAAGAGTGAATAAGTGTCTTTTAGACCTTTGTGATCCATCGTCAGCCACATCGTCGCTTATCATCAGGTGAGATTGTGGCTAAACAAAGGTCTATCTATCTAAATTAAATAGAAAAAAAAATGTGTGATTACGATTAAAAAGCTCAAATATTCGCTCTAATTTATATGTATTCCTTTATTTAAATACAATCGCTATAAAACAGCTTATACCGAATTAGTTTACTTGTATGTTGTAAATAACTTGTAATACAAGTCGAACGAGCATCTGTTATTGTTTTAAATAATAAAGTAATAATCATGTAGAGCTCTGAGCCTTTAGCACGAGTATGCACAAAGTCTACTATTCGATCCGTGACTGTAGTTTAATCTCTCAAATGTATTGGGATTTTAGTTCAGTCAAGTTACCACTGGAGGCGCTGCACCGGAATCCCATACATTTGAGAGCCTTTACTACAGTCACGGATCGAATAGTAAACTTGTGCATACCTACTGGCGATTGAGGCACTGGTATGAACCGTAAGCTCTACAATTAGACTGGCTTAACAGCTTAACGAGTAGTGCTGTAGGTTCAATTCTCATGAAAAACATTTTGGTGGTGAAATTATGACGAGATTAATTATTAAAAAAAAACCTATGCTAGTCAGAGAACGTTGACTGATATAAGTTATTTTATTTTATTTTATTCGGAAAACAAAGAACTTATTCCAAACTAAGTTAGGAAACCACTTAATTACAATGGGTCTTACTTATGAAAGATGTTTTAAATTGAACACTGGTTAAACAACGTCCTGTCTTTATTTGCGGGTAGTGACGAATAGAGACAGGACGATGTTTAACCAGTGTTCAACTTTAAACATCTTTCATAAGTAAGGTGGAATTTTTACCGCTCTAATAAAAACTCCTCTCAAAATTGAAACACCATTCGTCAACATCATACTTTTTTGTTAGATAGTGACAAATAATGACAGGGCGAATCTTGAGCTTTGTTTAACCAGTGTTCAAGTTGAGAGGCGTTTACATTTATGTTTCCAATTATAAGATAACGCATTTAAATAAAGGTGCCTATTATAATAAGTATTCAATTATGTTTTCATAAAAATTATGTATGTGAATATTCCATGATTTCTATCAGTTAGTTGGTTTCCATTAAGTACCTACTTTCCATAGTATAAGCTTTGCTAGATGGCGCTATGTGAAAGGTACTTACCTACTTATACAAATCAAATATTTAAAAATAAATCTAACTCAATACCTACTGGAATAACACATACCTAATAAAAACTAACATGTGCTACACCTTGTTCTTTTTCAATAAACGGATTTCATTTCATTTAATTTAATTTCATCTTACTAATATTATAAAGGCAAAAGTCCGTGTGTGTGTGTGTGTGTGTGTGAATGTTTGTTACCACGTATCTCACTAATATTATAAAGGCAAAAGTCCGTGTGTGTGTGTGTGTGTGTGTGTGAATGTTTGTTACCACGTATCTCCATAACTACTGAACCGATTTGGCTGAAATTTGAAATATAGATAGATAATGACCGAGAATAGGACATAGGCTACTTTTTATCCCGAAAAAATTATGGTTCCCGTGGGATAAACAAAATAGTAGTCCACGCGGGCGAAGCCGCGGGCGTCAGCTAGTTTACCATATAAAAGGCAGAATGTGAAATATATTTCGTTCGTAGCTACCAAGCTATAGTTAAATTTGTTATTCCACAGTTTATTCATTCAAAGCATAACAATTTGTGTCGTTTGAACTGCCGAATTGAATTATTTACATATAAATGATATTCCTTTAAATAAAGACATTTAATTCATCAGAGCGTATATTTTTGAATATTTTGCAGCTATAGCCATTTTAATTTATTCATTTTTAATGGCTTTATTTAGCTACTTATGTCTATAATGTGCCGTTTTTCAAATTTAGAAACAAAATCTGTGACACCTGGGCTACTTATTTACAAAAAAGGAATAAAAATACATAGCTTTATTTGAAAATTTACATAATTTTTTTAGAAACGAATTTAGGTAGGTACCTACTACATTATTTCCATAAAATAATTTTCAAAATACTTTAGAACCAGTTGAACAATCTAAGGATCTATAAAACTGTGTATAATGATAGATTATGCTTAAGTAGTTTAAACCAAATTAAGTAGGTATTTAAAAATATTATTTAGGTAATTAATGTAATTAAATTAAAGGAATCAATAACAAACCGAGAACAGTTATCTGATGAAATGAAATTCATATTTTATATTTAATTGTTTTCATCATCATCATTTACAGCTTGTTGTATCCCAGAGCAGGTCAAAAATAACTCTTCAAACACAATTTAATTTACCTAACTATCGATGTCGATCTTTAGATTGGCAAACCGATCTAGATTGATACTTATACTGGGCTGGGACCAGTATAAGTATCAGTCTAGATCGGTAGATCGGATCACTGTAGAGATAGTTATTTTTTTCAAAGGCAAAGGACTCCCCCATATCCTTCCACTTCTTGCGATCACTCGGCCGGCAATTTATTTTTTATTACCTACTTTTATTTATTTATTTAATTAGGAATGTCAACAGAATTACATGAATTTTTAAATAAAACTTGACCTAAATACTTTTTTTTATCCGTATTCTTCGATCAACAAAAGCCCGTATTAGTCATGGTTATTTTATTAATTGCAGTCTGTGACAACTACAAGTGTAATTATCCACTACTTGTAGTTATGTAAGTACTTAACTAAACTCGATTAGTAATAATAACGAGGTTCTTTTTTAACAAGCTTTTATTAGCAGCACTTGTATTCTATGTAATTTAACGGACTCTTTGAACGTAATTTTGACCTACTACCGATGACCATACATACCTACCTACAATAATTTAATAAAAATAATAGAAAAAAAAAACACTAGGTATTTTGTATGATCTGCTAGAGAATTATGTTTTAGTTTTTAAACTATTATTTATTTTTTTCTGTTTGTAAGATGTAACTCTTGTTCTTCTAAAACCACTGATAGATTATGTTCCTTTAATTATAGGATACCACTGCAAGTAAAAAAAATCAAAAGACAAATACAATATTTGAATAAAGTAATACTTAGTACTTTTTGAGAGATGGTTTACAAATTAACAAGTGAATTGACAATTACTTAGTTAAAATAATTTTACTAATGGAAAGCTACATTATATTAATTTATTTATTTAAGTATAAATACATAATTTAACGAAACTAAAGAAAAAAGTACGGTCCAATTGATACCTACATTTTTGTTAGGTAAGTACTTAATTAAGTACCTATCAAAGTTACAGTGCATTCTTTGAAAAAAAAAAAAAAAAAACAAAAGCTTACTTTGTTTTAAGAAAGTACAAAAAGCTTGAAAAAAAAATTTATAATAAATTATCAAGTTCTGGATAAAAAATAGTTACTTATAAATTTAAAACTTGAATGTCTGACTGAACCACACAACTAGATTGTACAGTAATGTAAGTTGTTTGTACATTTCACATCACCTGTACTACATAAAAGGATTGCTACATGTACAGAAGTTATTGTTTGCTATTGTTTTTTGCTAAGCGAAGACAGGTGCGCAAGCGATGGCCCTCCTCTGCTCTACGCATGCGCCAGTCTCGAACCAACCTGCGCTGGAGGCCGTCGTGCTGCCGTTTTTCGAAATAACTCGCGCGCGTAGTTGTGTTTGAATTTAAAATTGTGTTTAAATTGTGTAATTGGTGTTTTTTGTGTGCTCACTGTTTGGATTTCATTTATACTGGAGCCCGTTTCGGTGAGTTTTTTTATGTTTATGGAAATGTAAAAATATTCATTTTGATGTTTCCTGTTGCTATGTTATTATTGTTTTTCTAAAGCCTGGTAAATTGCAGCTGATTCAAGGTCTATGCGACAGTTGATTGTTTTAAGCAAGTAATGAGTCTATCATTATTCGCGACCGTGGTAGGCCAATTATTTTCATTATGCTAATGGTGTCACCATGTAATCTTAAATGCTATTAATAGTAGGATAATAATGCTGAAACACTAGATATACTATTCAGGCTTAAGCTAAGAGCCGTGTTGGCCGAGTGGGTTAGTACCTCGACTTTTGATCCGAAGGTTTTGGGTACGAATCCTTGCCGTGCATCGAAAAATGTAGATATATGTATGCGCATTAACACGAGTTTTAAATGATGAAGGAAAACTTCGCGAGGAAACCTTGAGTGACCAGGAGGCTTAGTCCACCACCAGGAGGCCTAATCGCTTTTAGCGATAAGGCCGCCCATTGTACTAATTTTTAAGCTGTTTTTTGTTTCTTGTGATTACTTTTATTTTTTGTTGTACAATAAAGCATTATCTATCAATCTATCTTAGTCAGCCCCACACATATTGTTTTTCCTGAGAGGTTTTTGACGCTACGACCTACAGTGCACAAGGTAGAGTTACTACCAACTGAGTTGAGAGGCCAGCCAGGCCTCGGGGCCTTACTTATGAAAGATGTTTAGAGTGAAACACTGGTTAAACAACGTCCTGTCTTTATTTGTGGATAGTGACAAACAGAGACAGGACGTTGTTCAACCAGCGTTCAACTTTAAACATCTTTCATAAGTAAGGGGGACTATGTCCACAATCTAGAGAAGAAAAAGTTTTTACTTGAAGAGTGTTTCTCTATGATAGGCTTCATACTATTGTTATTACTAGCACCCCTCCTTATAAAGAGGGGGTGTATACCACCTGTTTTGATGATTAGCCTGCTAACTAGGGTTGTATAGCCATCTGTCGTTTTCTAGTGTTTCATAATCATGAAATGATTAACGTTTCAAAAACAAAAGTCAAAATTAATAAATTTATAAGCCTAAAATCATTAAATGGATGGCGATAAAAAATATATGTTCAGCAAAATCACTCTTGGTTAGGTTAGGTCAGTAATTTGCAGTCAAAATACGTTATTTGCTGATCAAAACATCTGTATTTTGCCGACGACCGTGTTAATGAAAGCTTTTAAAATATGCCAACTTTTATTCTAGAGTTACTTATTTAAAGAAATCCGGTGGTTAATTTTCATATTAAGATTACAAGCCGAATCGAAGAAAATCGATTCTATTGCAGACTACAACATAATTTGCGAAACTTTTTCCATTAAGTACAACTTTCATAACAATTGTAATGTAATGGTAGATTACAAATTGGTGTGTGGAATTGAAGAATCGTGAATAGTGAATGCTACTGAACGGGCAACTTTTTAAGCAACTGTTGCCTAGGAATCGACTACTTAACTATCTAATCATCGATCGGAGCTATATTAGTGACGTCACTAAATCATGTAGTGACGTCATATTGTAGCTCCGATTGCATCTATTAATCAACAAACACAATTAAACAAAATAAATGAAGTTCTCTTTGAATTACTTATATGAATGCTTAAAACTAAACTGATAATTAGGTACTTACTTATTTGTCAATATTGTCAATTCTTAGTTCACAACAATAGAAATTGATTAAAAGAAAAAAATACGCTTATAAGCTTACCGTTGTTATAAAAAAAGCCGTGGCGAGAATTTATAAAATGCTTTGAATAAAAAAAACATAGCTACATATTTGAGAAAGGTACGTATAGCACAGTAGTTGGTATAAAGTAAAGTAATTTAAATTCCAGCCTTCACTTATGCCAGAATATTGAAGTTATTATGACTAAAAAGATAAAATTACCAGAAGATCGGTGTAGGTACTAAAAACAACTTAAAATAGTTAAGAGATTCAAAAGATGTTCTAAAAAAAGTAGTTTGTTGAGTAGCGACGCGTAGACAAGTAATGGGGAATACGTGTCTTCATCTACCCCACTCAAACAATGTAGATAATTGCGTGGACGTGTCTGTGACCACCCCCGCTGTCATTCTGAAAATTGTGTCATTTTTTTGACCAATAATTGATCTCCTACAATGGAAGTATACACTTAGCTATTCAAAAGTAAACTGCAAGAAATTTTGCCCAGCATCATCAAGCTAGCGGCTGTGCCAAATGTTATAAGTATATGCAAAATGTTATATACGGCTACAGTAGCCGTACCATGAACTCTTAGAGCCATGTTAAAACAAGCTTGAAACATGACAATGAATGTTATTTCTTAAGCAGTAGAACTGTTTTAAGCTTGTTTTAACATTGCTCTAAGAGTTCATGGTATGGCCCCAGCAGTTCACAAAGTGCATGATTACTAGATGATGCTGAGTGAAAAGTCAAACTATATTTGACGTACGTGACTGATATAGGTATTTACATACCTTTTTTGCAAATAAATACAAACTAAAAACACCATATTTACATAATATAAACATACAAATATTTACTTACATAATATAGTTTAGACCGTTCTTCTTTTTCCTGCCCTTGTCCCACATACATTCTGTACACGTTATGAACGTTTTAATTCCCTCGATCATCCGGCTTCTGATCACTCCAGTTACTTTCACTTTAACAGAAAAAATAACACATTTACTGCCAACCCCTGAGGTGTCGCCCAAAGGGGACCACATCATCGCTTGCACAAGGTATGCATACCATGAGTTGCCACTTAGATTTAACATTATGAGCTAGTTTAAGTCAATAACTGTCAACTTGCTAGATACTACTATTCACGACATAAGTGTATCATTAGGAAAACTAAGTACAAATTACTAGAAAGTTATAACTGATACTTGTAAACATGTAAGATTCATTTAACACAAAAACTGTACAAGATGAATCATCTGCGTACATAGTAAGTACATCTGTAGCGAGGAGAGTGCGTTGAAGTCTTTTGTATGGAGATGACGTCACGGACTTGTATGGTTGTACAATCAACTCGGAAGTATAAGATAATTTTGACAAATATGATTCTTGGCTTTCATGATTATCAGACAAAGACTAAAATATGGAATCTTTTTTATAGGAAAGTTAACTAATCATTATTATAAGCATTTACTTGTAAATAGTATTATGATGTATCGCGTGTTATTAACTGACAAGATTCACATTTTTAGTCTAATATTACCTCATTTTTAATATTTTCGGCAATGAATGCACCTACAACCACAGAACAAGACGTAATTTCTACAACATAGAACGATTATTGTGAATTCGATGAACGTTTTCCTCGTAATCCCAGTGCATTCCACAAAAAAAAAACGTTAAAGGTGTAACGAAAAACGTACACTTTTGAAAGCTTTGATCTTCTAAAGTTTAAAAGTTACAAAAGTGATAGTTACATCGTGGTAAAGATCATTCTGACGGCAACACAAAAATATATATTTGATCCCCCCTCTACATCGGGTATGACGTCATAAACCGCGGGAGAGAGCGCTAAAAATCGGAATTCACGAAATCATTTGCGATAGTTGCCCGACTTTTCTGCCTACCTAATTTTTTTGGACTCGCTGGTACAAAACTCAGTCACTGGTTTTCGATTATTTTTCATACATATTTTTGAATTTGAATGTATCCAAAATAATGTTTGCTCTGATCTTATTGTCCGGAGTAAATTACCGGAAAACTAAAATTGAATGAATTTATTCAAATGAGGTTCGCTTCGGTACATAATAATTATATTTTATGTAAATCACGTAATTTACATAATTATGTCGTTTGAGGTTATTCGGCTTGACATCTTGTCTGTGAAATGATTTGTAAATACATTAACTTATATTGAGGATGTAAATAAAATATGTCTGCGTCCATCGTTTTCACTCGCATGCAGTTTTCTACAGGAAATTATTCATAGTCTGTATTTAAATAAAAAAAAGTTATAATATTCCAGTAAAGTTTAGCTTTGTGTAACACTCTATCTATGGTTTTTGGATGTAATTGTTAAATCAAGTCATTGTTCTAAGATTATCCCGTTTATGCAATATGATTAAGTATATTAAAAACTATTTTTTTTAAATGGCTTAGCTGATTCTAATATTTTTTTTACTTATTGAGTAACCCGCAGTGCGATTCAGACTTCCGAAAATGCACCATCCGATGATTTCTTCGAAAAAATTACGTTTTTTCAGCGAACAAACGTCACTTTTCGAATTCGGAATGCATTCCGAGAAGGTCTGAATCTGTTTCTTCTGTAGGTATTTTGTTTTTACCGTGATTACGGATCATTTTTGAAAACCGGTGTAAAGTGTAGCGAGTGTCATAGTAATGTGGTCTATGAGGCAGGAGATTGCTGACAATTTGGAAATTCCACGGCAAATGGCTTGTTTGACTTATCTGTGTAGGGCGTTGCAGTACTTTAAGCGATGATATTACATTGTCTTAAGAATTAACTTGTAAAAAAAAAGTAAAATTTCGTTATACCTAGCAACCACAAACGGATCATAATGATCAGACGGGAACTACCCATTGCGTTTTAATATACTTAAAAAAAAGTTAAAAATAAAGTGTTTTAATTACGTTAGAGCTTCAATTTAGAAATGTTTAGCAAGCAATTAAATAGTGTACCTAAAACATAAACATAGGTTGCCCCATTTACAACATCATTATGTAATGTTAAAGAAATTTTATACTTAGTAAATCTGATTTTAAATGCAATCTCAAAAATTAAAGAATCTAAGTTTCAAGCTCTCTCTTGTAAAAAACGAAGACTATTTCCGAGTGACATAGAATATGATAGGATTGCTTAGCGCTACATCATATTGGTGTTTCAAATAAAGCTTAGCTAACTCGCACATCTCTGGAGAAGCACCCTAATGCACGATGAGGCGCGAGGGGAGGGGTGCCCGACGCCAGCGTATGCGCACGAGCGGCATACTAATACAACCATTCAACGATACGACCGTTTGTTCGTACAATATGATACTAGTTAGGAAATAAGCTCTTTGTGCGACAGCTATGATAAGTGAGTTTTGGCTTTCGATTCAATGTTATTCAATACTTATTTTTACTTACTTTACTTACGTGAGGAAACCAGTTAGCTTTCTGATAGCGTCGATGGGCTTGCAACCTGTCACGTCTGGAATGCTAACTTCTGCAAAATGTGGGCATGTACCAAACGTGTTTGGACATACCTCTGACTACCCACTTAGACATTTTCAAAGGATCTTTAAATGTCTAAAAAAGATCTGAGATAATGTCTACCGAGCCTTGGGGATACAGTCGTGATCATATTTTATTTAATTTTATTTTTACTTACTTTAACGCATTCATTACTCAGTGATGCCCTCCGAAAGAGGGGCCACTACAATATCAACAATTACTCTATGTGCGTCGGTGATTCTCAAAGTGTTACCTAATGGATTTTTGGTTTAAGAAAAAATGTGTAAGTGAAAAAGCAGTGATGGACATCATCTTCAGGAAAACCTCTTAGAGGAATATAGTAATTCAGTGGCTGAATTTGGTTAAGAGGGCTAACTCGATCTAGACCTAATACACCACAACGCGGCAGTGTCCCGTTGAGTATAGGTAGAAATACAACCTGTTTTTTGTGTATACTTACAGAATTATATTTTGCCTAAAAACTAAATGAATTGTTTTTTAAATCATTGCTATAATTAAAACGTATTAGCCTATGTTACTCTCGTAATCAAAACAAATCTACTAAACCTCTTTGAGCGTGTCAAAGAAATAGGCATGCAGCACACCAAACCCGGTTAAGAAGGTATATAATATTTTAATCGTTGAAGTGAAAAGTCCATAATACAGATTAACACACAACCTGATCGATAACCGTGGCACTACTTCACCAACACGATTTCATGCTATGTATTTCCGTGAATAATAAAGTTTTTTTACCAAATATTGGATGAATTTCACAAGCAGTAATCAACACCTTACATTTCCCCATATAGCCCCATAAACAATGACGACGCATAAACATAATAAACATTACACACTCAGTTGGATAAACATTTGATCTGCGTGTCACGTGCCAAGAAGGCAAAATAGAAGGTTCAATAAAGGTGATGTTTGATCATAAATGTCATGCCTTGGTTTTCTAGACGGTGTTGTTGACACAAGTTAGTCAGAGGCAGGTGGTTGCCGAAAACTCAACTCTTATTTTGGGTTATTCCTCTTTGTCCCCGCGTCCTGTCCCCGAGAGGAGTAAGCCGGCAACAGACGAATGTCCATACAAACGTATTAACCAAAATCATTTATATTTGAGCATATTTTAATAACTTTATGTTAGGTTTCTGACACTTTTATTAAATAAAAAAACTTACCTAAAACGAAATGCAAGCAAATCAAATTTTTAACCTTTTAACAGCAAAAAGAATTGTTTTGTTTGCGTTTGTTCCAGTAAGTTTTTTTGAGTTTTTTCATATCTCAATTAATAAAAGTAAAAGAAACATGAGAAAATGCCTACTTTGATACGATTTTCATACTTAATTTCTATCTATCACTCATTCAGCCGAGTAGTTCCCATTTCGTACTGAAAATTCTTGTACAAGGTGGTACGAGTTGGGAAACTTAAAAATATTTTTTTTTCGTTCTACAACTGATACCACTTTCAAAGTTGGGTGTTTTAGTACAGTCAAAGACAAATAATGCTGGCTACCTATTGGTCTCCTCTCTTCTCCGCCATTCTCTTCGATCCCTTGCCAGCCTCATCCATTGCTGCCCAGCCATATTATGAAATAACCATATTATTTTGATTGAATAAAAAATTGTAATCAATATAAACAAAAACTGGGTGTTGGAGGACCAACACATCGACCTTACTTCTTATTTAAAGGACGAAATATTCATATCAAAGGACGTTTTTTTGATTTATTTTATTAAAAATGATATGGATAAGATTAGGTATTTTTGAAATGTATTTTACCATACAATGAATATTATTCTCGTAAATTCATAAAACTTTACCCTTTTTGTTTCTCTTTGATAACAGCGCTTGAATTTAGGAATTTTATCACATTTTTCGCAAAAAAAAAAAAAACAATAATTTCAAGTTTATTTAAATAAATAAACAATGTAATGTTTCAAGAGCATTTTCTTTTACCAGCAACATTACGGTTTATTTTTAAATTTCAAGCTGTTTTATATTTGTGAAAGTAAAAGTAGATACTTTTACTTATTTTTCTTTGAGAAGTCTTAAAAAAAACTAAGTAGGTACCTACTTAAGTATTATCTACAACCACTGCACATATTTGCAAAAACCTTACACCATTTGGAACATAAATTATTTAAGATTAAATTACTTAAACTATTAAGGCGGGTGAAGTCAATCGGGCTGTTATTGTATAAAGTATTGAAATTAAATTAAGTATCTTCAATTTGCAATGAGCATAGGCATCCATGTGTAATTATTTGCATACTTCGCTTGCTATTTCAAGAATTCACCTTCGCTACCTTACGTACAACTATGTATCACAGTGCGTTGTAGACAGCTTGGCCACTTCGACAAAGCCAATAGTGCAACTATTGCTATTGAACGCAGTTTGTCATCAAAACGCGTTGATAAAACTCTCTAATTAGTTTGAATTTATTAGAAAATGACCAAACCGACAAAAAAACTTTTGTTGCTTTTGTTGTACCTACCCATTTTCGCAATAAATGAATTATGAATTAAAAAAATCCTCAACTGTTGGTATTTTCAAAATGAAATGACATGACTGTTAGCCGTTTAAAAAATCAAAAATAAAAGTTTGAAGTTTTAAATTCTCAAAATATTATGACGGTAAATTTCACAGAAATTGAGATAATAGAGAATTCCTGAGAGCTTTTGCCTGGCATGCCCCCTTAACACGCTCACTGTTAGGCTCTGCAGTGCTCTTTGAAGGAGTGTACTCTATACCATGTAGGTACACCATATAATACTTTATAACAACCAGACACAGAACAATTATCAATGTTCTTCACACAAATGTTTGGCCTAGGTGGGAATCAAACCCACGACCTATAGCGCAGAAGGCAGAGCTACCACCATGCTAGAAGCTGTGCATATCGCTGCAAGCGGGACAAATGGCGCAACATCGTGCGGGAGAATACTTTCGTGTTGGGTCACGATTACCACATTGGGGAAACGACGCAAGGAGGAGGGAATGCTAAAAGTATCCTGTGTGCTATGACTTTTAGCTACGCCAGTCCATTTTGAGCGTGGTAATGGTAGCCAAACACTCATATTGTAATATTTCTGTACACTACTTGTATTAATTTGTACTGCTTTACGTCTCTCCCAGTTTTTTGTATGCGGCGATTCTGGTTTTAAATGGATGCCTATTTTAAAACTAGGTAAGTCCGTGTAGTTTTCTATCTTTGGCTGTTTATTACGATCTCTGGGTAGTTGGTTCGAATTTAGGACTCTTCTCTGAGAAAGAGCCGTTAAGAGCGCGTATAAGTAGGTACATTTTTCGAACTAAAAATCCATTTTATGCATGGTCAGCAAACCAACGACATTTCGTCGACATCAAAGCTACTAGCTCATTATAATAACATACATACCAATTAATTTTTCGCTTTGAAAAAATAGTGTGCACATTATGCTCTAAAACGGTAAAGGACAATATCGACCAAGATACGATATTATTCTTAAGCGCCTAATGCCAGTCACTCACGTTTGCGTGAATACGCGAACCCATAAATGTAGAATGGTATTCACAAATGTCTGCGCAAAGTTTTTTCATACAAAATGGAAAACGTTCGCACCACGTGCAAAGTCGCGAAGGTTTGCGAACATTGAATAGTAAAGGAATAATCAGTCAGACACATTTGAAACATAATTTATAGCTACATTTTACAGAATTAGCATCCTATACATGACATGTTGCAAGCTCATCGCCGATATAACATTTGAAGATATCAGTAACATAATCAATAAATCAATCAGCCAGATTATTCCAAAAATGTAAGCCAAATAAAGTGTTACTTTATTTAAAAAGACGTAGAAATTATATTACAGCTCTACTTATAAATTCCACTCAACTTCTGTCAAAATTGAAACACCGTTTAAACCATTGCCATCCTTTTTTGTTAGATAGTGACAAATAGTGACAGGGCGAATGTTGAACATTGTTTAACCAGTGTTCAAGTTGAGAGACGTTTAAAAGTAAAGCCTATCTTTACTATACAATAACGTGTGAAAACCGTATAAACTGACCAGAAAAGTGACCAAGCTCCTTTATAAGGAATTGATTGGTCACCAATCAATCTGCAAGCTAAGGTTTCTACTATTCACGGTCCTATTCGAAGAAAGATAAAGCTTGGCAGTCTTCTAAATTTAAATTATTCAGTTTTAGTATTACGACAGTCAGACGTCGTCTTTCCACACACAGTAAAATACCTACTAAAAAGCTACTTAGGTAGTGTTTATCATTGACATTAACTGTCAGGTTTGAATACGATTCTGAATAGTAAGAACGTCTCAAGTAGATAAGTATGTTTCAAATATTTAAGTAGCGTTTCAGTTCGGGCTGTAGTGTAGAAATACAACGTGTAACCTTAAATTTTGACGTAGGTACTTACGTAAAATTAAAAAATTCTGGATCTCCACATCAACGCCACCTACCGGATCCAACTATAGTTAAGAACTATTTACAATGCTAAATATAATTTTTTACATACCTTTTTCACATTCAAAGAATCTTGAAATCCTAAAAATCTGATAGAATATCTACTGCGCCGGGATACAATTTTGTTGAGTTTATTATGTAACATTTTTAACTATAGTCGGATTGCTCATTAGACGCACTAAAATTGAAGGATAAAATGACAGTTTTCATATATTTTTAGGTCGTATAATGATTAATACGACTATAGACCCCTTTATTGATACAGATAATATTACTGAGATCTTTGAATAGGGACCATCTAGCCAATCCGATACTGCTGCTAGCCTTGCCATACCATGTAAGGTTAAATGTATCACTTCAAATTAATCGCGTCAAGTGTTTCCTAGCAATCTAGGGCCATCATTCACAGAAATAAATATGAGCTAGTGTCTCTGGTGCGAAGGTGTTTATGTCGCGTAAAGGCCTCCGTCATGGCTTAAAATGCGTCATGTATTTCTGGACTGCAGGAGTAGTTTACAGACGGTATAGAGAAGCACCACCTAAGAAAAAAGCGCCCTAACTATTCTAAATACATATATTTTATAAATACGTATGTATCCGGGTATTTACCACATAAATTACCTTATTATTTTAAAGTGGCCACTTTTGGTGTTTCATAATATGAAACATAAATGCTTCATTATAAGTATGCTTCATAAATGCTTAATTTATGAAACATATCATATCACATATATGATTATCATAATAATATATGAAGTTTCAGAATAAAGCATTTAAGCCTAAAAATACAGTCGAAATATTACGGTGTAAGTTATTATAAAAACACTATGTTCTTTACGATCTAATATCGAATATTCTAACATTATCCAGTGCTCTAGATATCACTGGGTGAGTTGATCACGTCGTAAAATTACTATAGATTTATGTTATTACTGTCAATGTTTGCTTACATACAGTTAATCCTTTAAGCTTGTAGTTTTATTGACAAAAATATTTTGAAATGAACAAAGTTGTTAATTTATATCGTAAATTTTGTGTATTTTATATCAAAGTGTAAAATATAAATATATTATTATGGTATTTAGTTATCGAGTGGGTTTTTTACAGGGTTGATATGATTTAAATCACTTGATTTTAATCAGTGATTAAAATCGCGATTAAAATCAAATGATTTTTTCAAAAAAATCAATGATTTAAATCAGTACGTTTTTACTGCGACCAAATCAACGAAAATGTGTCCAAAGCTGTTTACCTACACCGTTCGGGGGTTCCCCGAAATTTAAACTCGCGATTGAATGAGCCTGTTTAGCCTTTGACCCGGCCATTCGTGATTGATTATAGTCGGATTGCTCATTGTACGAACTAAAAATGACATATATGTCAAATCCAATGTTGCCGCTTTTTAAAGAAAAAAAAATAGTCCATCAAAAACAGTCCAAAAAAAATGTCCATTATAATGTCAATTTTTAAAAAAAGTGATTTGACGTTAGAAGAACTTTTTGATTTTTGATAATTTTAATTTATATTTTGTTACATATATATATGCCAAATATGTGGAACTATTCTGTTAAATAAATGAACGATTTATTAAAACAAAATGTTTTTGTTAATACTATTAATAAATGTAATGTGTCTTTCTTATTTAACTAACTTCCAAATTTAAAGAGATCAGAAAGTAAACAAATCAAAAAAATCTGATTTAAATCAAATAAATCGGATTTTTTTGATTTTTTAAAAAAAATCATGATTTTTATCAACCCTGGTTTTTTATAAACTCAACGCCATTGTGCTTTAATTCTTAGATATTTTGTTCAATAATAATGATTTTTATTTAGACGTGCCTCTGACTACCACCCTAGACATATTCAAAGTACTTTGAATGTACGAAAATATGAGCGTTGTTAGTATGTTTACCTATGCGTAGCGTAGCGTACCGATCCGTACCACATATAGACGTGAGCCTATTTATTTTAGTTAGATACATATTATTATTTTAAACAACAAAATTACGACTTGCATAGCGAAATATTAAACAGTTTAATATTAACTAGCCCACACATAGACCCTATGCTTTTTAATAAAAGTTTTGTATGTTTTAACGACGTCGTAAGCCTAAAATATAAATATAAAATGGACGTCCACCATTTTATAGGAAGCAGGGTTTGTCCGGGGGCGAACTACACGCGTCGGACAATGATGATGATGAATAGATGAGACTTCATATTTTTACCTACAAAAGTATTGAGTTCGCTGATATTTTAAAAAGTTCATTTTTTTAGCTTTTTATTTATCCATCCATACTATCCATCCATACTCCATACTAATATTATAAATGCGAAAGTAACTCTGTCTGTCTGTATGTTACTTTTTCACGCCTATACCACTGAACCAATTTTGATGAATTTTGATAAAGAGATAGATTGGACCTTGGAGAAGAACATAGGATA
The DNA here is from genome assembly GCA_958496255.1 of Camptogramma bilineatum. NCBI lineage: Eukaryota > Metazoa > Arthropoda > Insecta > Lepidoptera > Geometridae > Camptogramma > Camptogramma bilineatum. The sequence goes on along the minus strand of OY292471.1, from coordinate 3,165,740 downwards.
CTTACTTTTAATCCTTAAAAAATACAAATTTCGCGATAAAGGGTTCTCACGCGGGCAAAGCCGCGGGCTACATCTTAGTAATCAATAAATAAGTATTGTTTTCATTATTATTGTTTTAACTCATATTCTCTAAACTTTTTTGATCTTTACTACAGTAAAATTGGCAATATACGAGTAGGTTAGCTCATACCAACATACATACTCGTAATAACCAAAAATGAAATGGTTTAGGTACATACAAGCGCATAACTTGAGAACGGGTGAATTTGTCATATTTTTGTATGTAGGTACGTCAAATTCCGAATTATGTAGAATTAAAAAAAAAACAGATTTTCCGGGTGTCAATAGTAAACAATAAAACTGTTTTGTTCATCCGGATCGTCTAGTTTGAGTCGTAACCAATCTCTGTTCCTAAAACTTCGATATTTTTACGTAATTCCCATGTGTTAAGCTGGAAACAAACTATCGGACGCGGCTGACGGACACGGCTGACAGCCGCGACTGATAAGTGTGCACACCGTCCGAACACCCAGCGGGCCAGATTGCCTTAGGACGTCTGAAGGTCCAAGGACGCGTCCGCGACTTTCGTCAGATAAAGTGCACAGTTCTATGTTCGTTCTATATCCAGATACCTATTCAGTCGCGGCTGTCTGCCGCGTCCGTAAGCCGCGTCCGACAGTATGTTTCCAGCTTTACTGTTTATAAAGTCAGTTCACACCTACCTACACCGCGCATGTACTTCTCAACTGAATTATCGAGTCTCTAAAAGGCTATGCTTTTAAAGTTAATGGTTATTTATTGCTGTGCAGATACTCGTAGATGGCCTAGTTTTAAATTTAAGCCTTGGTTTTCTTTGGTGATATGTATAGCTATAATAATTATTTTTTTCCAGTTTTTGAGTCACATTGTTACTCGTTGCAACTTTTTATAGAAGAGTTCCCAACTTGTTACACTCCTGTGTAACTTTGTTACTCGATGGAAAAAAAAATCCCCAACGAGTCACACTGTGGCTGGATTTGGTATGACTCGTTGGGACCATGAGTCTAAGGGAGTGTACACATTGCGTTTTTTGCAGCGCGTTTGTATCGATACAAACGCGATTCGAACGCGATGCGAACGCGCAGCCCCCCTCCCGGTTCGCTTTTGTATGGAAAAAAACACGTTGCGAACGCGCGTTTGTATCGATACAAACGCGCAGCTCAAAAACGCGCTGCAGAAAACGCAATGTGTACACTCCCAAAAATATTCGTGTATTAAATCTTAGGGTATTTAATATTCGTACCTACTTAACTAAATCCATACCTACCCATATTATAAATTTGAAAGTGTGTTCGTTTGTTTGTTTGTTTGTCCTGCTTTCACTTCAAAACAGACAGACGGATTGACGTGATTTTTTTGTGTGAAGATAGTTGGAAAGCTGGAGAGAGACATAATCTACTTTTCTCCCGAAAAATGTATTTTTCCCGTGGGATAAAAAAGTAATAGTCCACGCGGGCGAAGCCGTGGGCGTCCGCTAGTTATACAAATAAAAACAAAAAATATCAAATAGAATATGAATATAAATATTTTGTTTCATCTGTACAGGTAATTGATCTTTGCGAGAGGTCAGTAGGCCGGTCCGAGGCACGGCGGATATCAAGATTTCGTGCAAGCTATCGCTTCCTCGAGATCTCGATTGCAGCGAATCTCTATCGATCGACATTGAGGCGTTGAATATGTTAACAATAATAAATAAATAATGGTGTACCTTTTCAGTGCCATCTAGCTCCAAACTAAGCAAAGCCCTGCTGTCGTATTACCAAGTCTTAGAGCAATGTCAAAGTAAGATTACTTTCGTCCGTACTAAGATAAGACTGAAGTAAGACTGACGCAGGCATAAATCAGGCCTAAATCAACCTTGTTTTAATCCTGCCTTAGGACGGAAACAATCTTAACGCAGGGATGTTTTGGTGACATGACCAAGGAAGTTATATACCTACGTAACTGGAAGGTTATTTGAGACAGAAAACGCGGTCCGCTTGAGAGATAAAACTTGGGCGGTGTGTCTCTTTCTAAAGGGTGACCATAATTTATAAACTAAACATCCCTAAAGTCCCTAAGGGACCTTTTACATCATTTTCTGATTTACGTGATGTTTCAGAGCATGATTTTTTAATTAAAATACTGATACAATTTTGATCCTTGATTTTGATTTCGATCCTTGGTTTCGATCCTTGAATTCGATCCTTGATTTCGATCCTTGATTTCAATCCTTGGTTTCGATACTTGATTTCGATCCTTTATTTCGATCCTAGATTCTTGAATCTTGAATCTTGATTTTTGAATCGGAAAACTGAAATCTTGAATCTTGAATCTTTGAAGTGACAGCTGTCAAACTTAAAACCGCCATATCTCGGGAACTACTCGTCCTAGACTCCCCGTTCTCAGTTCAAATGAAAGCTATGACCAAGATCTTCATTTGAAGTGACAGCTGTCAAACTTCAAATGGCCATATCTCGGAAACTACTCATCCTAGACTCTTCCTTTTTAGCTCAAATGAAAGCTATGACCAAGATCTACATTTTCAATAACAGCTGTCAAAATGACATCTGTCATCTGAAATGAAGATCTTGGCTATAGCTTTCATTTGAACTGAGAGCGGGGAGTCTAGGACGAGTAGTTCCCGAGATATGGCCATTTGAAGTTTGACAGCTGTCACTTCAAATGAAGATCTTGGTCATAGCTTTCATTTGAACTGAGAACGGGGAGTCTAGGACGAGTAGTTCCCGAGATATGGCCATTTGTAGTTTGACAGCTGTCACTTCAATTGAAGATTTTGGCCATAGCTTTCATTTGAACTGAGAACGGGGAGTCTAGGACGAGTAGTTTCCAAGATATGGCCGTTTGAAGTTTGACAGCTGTCACTTCAAATGAAGATCTTGGTCATTGCTTTCATTTGAACTGAGAACGAGGAGTCTAGGACGAGTAGTTTCCAAGATATGGCCGTTTGAAGTTTGACAGCTGTCACTTCAAATGAAGATCTTGGTCATTGCTTTCATTTGAACTGAGAACGAGGAGTCTAGGACGAGTAGTTCCCGAGATATGGCCATTTGAAGTTTGACAGCTGTCACTTCAAATGAAGATTTTGGCCATAGCTTTCATTTGAACTGAGAACGGGGAGTCTAGGACGAGTAGTTTCCAAGATATGGCCGTTTGAAGTTTGACAGCTGTCACTTCAAATGAAGATCTTGGTCATTGCTTTCATTTGAACTGAGAACGAGGAGTCTAGGACGAGTAGTTCCCGAGATATGTCCATTTGAAGTTTGACAGCTGTCACTTCAAAGATTCAAGATTCAAGATTTCAGATTCAAGATTCAAGAATCAAGGATCAAAATCCAGGATCGAAATCCAATATCGAAACCAAGGATCGAAATCAAGGATCGAAATCAAAATCAAGGATCAAAATCAAGGATTGAATTAAAGGATCGAAACCATGGATCGAAATCAAGCGCTGATTTTGTCGAGCGCGATAAGGTAAAAATATCCTGAAATTTAAATGACAAGGTCACACTACTAATCCAACAACGAGTGTGAAAGAGACAAAGCTACCAAGAAAGCCTCTCAACAAGACCAACAATCCTTATAACCAAGATTAAATTATACCTAATATATCGTTGTGTAGTCGTGATAAGGTTCAAAATCATTTGTACATTAAATGTCAGGTAGCATTCCTGTATGGATATAACTTCCTTGGACATGACATCGACTAGATGCAGGACTGCGCATGTCCTGCTCGGTGTCATCGAGCAAGACATGCGCAGAGAGAGCGGTCAAGACCAAGGCAGGAATAAAATAAGATTGTTTTCGGACGAAAACAATGTCAAATCAAGCTTAAGGCAGGAATGGATTTCACCTTATTTTGACATTGCTCTAAGAGCTCATAGTACGGTTACTGTACTATGGGAACCAGCAGAGTCATTCTGTAAACTCACTTCGAATTCACTCAAGTGACCGAGCTCACTAAATACACAAAAATGTATTGTGAGATTCAAATTTTGAAAACGAAATTAATTCAATTTCAACTAAGAAATTTGAAATCACACAGCGGATTCAGCTCTTCGACGTTCGAAGTGAGTTTCCAGAATGACTCTGCAGCAGTGAGATTCAGACCTTTTCGGAATGTATTGTAGGTATCTGTGTCTGGGTGTTATAAAGTATTTTTTGTATGTATTTACAAAAAAAAGGTACGTAGGTATATAAGTATTCTATCACTTTGGTGGTTCCCCAAGTACAAGCTTTGCTTAGTTGGGGGCTAGATGGCGCTGTGTGAAATGTCCAGCAATATTTATTTACATATTTATTTTGTAAATAAATACTTGTAATACTTTATAGCAACCAGATATACAAACGTTCATTACACAAATGTTTGTCCTGGGTGGGAATCGAACCTACGACCTACGGCGTAGAACTCTACCAAATGAGCTGAGAGGCCAGTCAATGCAAATATTTCTCTCAGGGCAGGAATTGAACCCGTATCGTTCTTCGAGTATTCGGTGAACATACATAAAAAACCACACAAAAAAACCGACGAATTGAGAACCTCCTCCTTTTTTGCAGTCGGTTAAAAATGAACCGCAGTAGCATCTAAAGGGCGAAGGCCTACATCCAAACAATGAATAAGATGCGTGGGCGCAGTGACTCAGTCTCTCTAAGGCTTTGAAGGTGAAAGTTCGCTAAACACCACAACTCACACAAAAAATGAATGTATTTCGAAGTAGTAGGGCTTAGAATCCACTGGAGATTCATCAGGTATATAGCCATATTGTGAATAAATACTTTTAAAAGAGAAAATAAAAGCCTACTGATATTGTGCCTGCTTTGTTAAGCTGCGGGGCTAGAAAGGTCATTATAGCAGAATCATAAATGATTCATAGCTAGTCTTTAGCAATCCCTCTATATTTTTGTAAAATTTTTGCTGAATTGTTATTTAATTGTCGCTGAGTGTTATTTACTTTTATTAAATCCAAACGAATACTTTTTACATATATACATAAAATCACGCCTCTTTCCCACAGGGGTAGGCAGAGAGCACGGATTTCCACTTGCTACGATTCTGACACACCTCGAATATTTTTTTTCGTGTGGAAATGATTTTGCAGCTGAAAATTGCTTAAGACAGTTGAATCGCAATACGAATCATTATTATGATTCTGAGAGGCCTTTTTAGCGCTTTTAGTCCCTAAAATCATGATTGAATCCCCTATGAAGTGCCCCTTTTGTTATTGAACTAGATTTTGATTCTTGGAAAACGATAGAGGACAATAAATAAATTTTATGAAATGTAACTAATATAAAAAAAAAAAAATACTGGGTTGTAAAATTTTTCTTCAACGTTTAGACTTTTAAATCTTGTGTTAATATAATTTTTATTTAAAATAACGAAGCGAAAAATTGATTTTTCACGGTTGGGATACGAACCCACGACCTTCGGATCAAAAATCGATGCACTAACCAACCAACATGGCTCTTAACCATCTTCAACTACTATTCAATAATCATAAAAAAACCTTGTTTTCCATAAATAGTAACCAATTTAAAAAAAGTTGAGGATTTACATGCATTATCACTGTTTTGGTTATGAACAAGTTCCATAAACTACACTGAATATCTTCCTTGAATATGACTTGAATTTCTCGATCTGTTAATTATAGACTAAATAATAATGCTGGACATTTCATAGCATCATGTAGCCCCAAAGTAAGCAGAGCTTGCGTTATGGGAATACTACCTACTCACATATAAATATTTTTTTTGCAAATAGGTACATACATACACCGTTAATTCTGGGTCAGTTTAAAGCCAGCACCCACTGCTTGTATTGCTTAATCGTATTCGTGTCGTTGGTTTAATTTTTGAATTTGATAAGTATTTCATACGAAACGAAATAGTTGAAAAGATTAAAAAAAGTGAGGAAAACACTTGGTAAGGTGTCGTAGGCGCGCAGAGCTAATGACCTAGGTATGTATGTATGACTATGTCATAGCGTAGACCCTACGCCGTAGCAACAGCTGAGCATAGAGCACGTATCTCCGTGATTTATCCTGCCTATGTTTCGTGATATTATTAATTGCAAAAAAATAGATCTCATATTTATCATTATTTTTGAGTAAGGTTATCGATATAGATTACGTAGGCGCCGGCTTTAAACTGACCAAAAATAAACGGTGTATAGTACTTCAAGCTTTAGATTGGACCTTGGTTATTTTCATATTTTCTGAATATGTGCAACAGCAGTGTATGATTCCACAAAACAAAATGCAACAGAAATGCACGTCATTATCAGCGCAGCTCAAACGGCTTGCAACTAATTGCTTTTCTTAAAATTAACATTGATATTTATTTTGTTTGCGAGGAAGTTGAAATTATTACCTACCTACCTAATTTTTATTTTCAAATGACTTTTCGTTAATCGTTTTTGTAATTTAATACGATTGTTTCCGATGTTTTCCAAAAAGCATTCTTTTCCTGGTTTTACTATACAAGTTGTCACACAATGGGTGCCTGCAGATGAGCAACGCAGCAAGGGCAGGCCGAGGAAACGTTGGCGTGACGACCTCAACAACTTTCTGAAAGGCTGGTGGGAAGTGGCGGGTGATCGGGAGTATTGGAAGGAATTGAGGGAGACTTTTGCCCAGCAGTGGGACAATATTGGTTAGCTAAAAAAAAAAATAAGTAGGTAGGTACATATTTTAGAAAAACACCTAAACGCGAGACCAATATTTGCAGATCATACTAAAGGTGGGGGGCGGTTCGCGCCCGAGACCGGTGTACCCCGATCACGTAAGACTTTGCAATGCAATAGCAATGCGACAGCAATCACTACGCGACCGGTCGAAAAATATCACAAAAAACCGTATTACGGAAGCCAATCGCACGTCTATTGCTCGCCTGTCGCAAATGCATTTTGGCCATAGTGCATTTTGCGACCGTAATACGATTTTAGTGATATTTTTCGACCGGTCGCGTAGTGATTGCTGTCGCATTGCTATTGCAAAGTCTTAGGTAACCAGAGGGCAGGACTGGAGACCGCGATTGGAGACCGACACAGGAGACCGAGACCAGAGACCGAGACAGGAGACCGTTGTCATATAAACTGACGGTTCTCTGTCTCCTGCCACTTTTGCACGCCCCTACGAAGCCTGTCTCTGATCTCGGTCTCGGGCGCAAATCGCCACTTTCACATAATGTCCCACGGCGGGGATCGAACCCGATGTTTTCTTTCACCGTTTAGAGCTCGTGCTAATGCGCATTTAATTTTATCGGCGCAAGTCATTCCCTATAAGGATACATTAAGAAGACTAAAAATAATTTATTTATCAAAAACAGTTACTATAATATTCGCAATTCATCAATCGTTAACAAAGCCAATAAAAATCAATATGAATCAATAAAATAAGGATGTATCTCTTCGCATCTTTTCAACAATAATTAAGTATGATTAATTTTAAAAGCTTTTTTATGATCGAAAAAAGTCTTGTAATGACGCGGGCACGCGCCGGTTCAGAAAATTACGTTGACCTCCACCAACCAAAATACATTTTGTACAGTAATTCAACTACACAGGCCCCCCTTATCCCAAAATTAAAAGCGATATGTCGCGCTAGTTTTCGCAGTTCAGGTTATGTTGGTGGATATTGAATACGGAACATTTGACCAACCTAAACTGATCTACGAAAATTGGCACGATGTAAGGGGCCAGACTACAACGGCGATAGGTTTGCAACCTGTCATTTATAATGCTACCTGCTACGTGCCTTATAAAAGTTTCCAAAGCAAATGTGTATTTAAACTTGGTTCTGATTAAGGGCGTTTCGATTAAACGAGTATTTATGCTAGTTTAAACGCTTTTTTTGAATGCGTTAAATGCGTTTAAGCTAGCTAAATACAATTAGAAATCGAGGTGCAAGACACCCTAACTCTTTATTATCATAAAACTATCTTATGGGACCATTACATAATACGCAGCGCATTTAGTGTAGCTAATACATAATTAAAAGTGCGGCAAGATGTTGAAGCTGTTCGAAATTAATTAAATGCATTATAAACACATATAAATAAAAACTTAGACGTCCAAATATGCAATGAATATTTCACGTTAGACGTTACTACTCCATCAATAAATAAAAATCAAGATGTCCATGTCACATAACGTATTAAGTGTTGACAATGTAATGAGATGGGTTACTGTATAACCGCTTTACAATGTTTACTGAGTCAAGAAGTCAAGTATCGACGTAAGTTAGCACCTACTCGCACACTTTAAAACACGTCATACTATATTTATGAATCCGTGTTGAAGTTTTTCTGAATGAGTAATATTTCCGTAACTTACATGAAACCATTATCATGGAATCATTCACTAAAATTCTTTAAAATCATTTTAGTTAGTAGGTATTCTAATATGTCACGTATAAAAAAACGTAGGTATGAAATATCAACTTGTGCAAATGTGTTCTTGTAAATATGTATTTGGACGTGCCCTGTGACCTTGAAAATATCTGACAGTCGGCTTAGAGATAGAGGGTCTTACTTATAAATGATGTTTAAAGTTGAACACTGGTTAAACAACGTCCTGTCTTTATTTGTGGATAGTGACAAACAGAGACAGGACGTTGTTTAACCAGTGTTCAACTTTAAACATCTTTCATAAGTAGGTAAGGGGGAGAGGTCTCAGGGAAACAAACGTGATCCTAAAAAGCCTATAAAACGTGAATATTACATGTTTTGAAAACATTGCCCTCTATATATTTTTTTTTAGTAGCATACGCTGTGCCATTGCCGTAGTAGGTAATAATATATCTGCTACCTACTTACATTGTTTTTCTTTACTAGCCTAAACTGTCCCATTGCAGAATTATTATCTGTTCTATACCATTGCTGATTAAAGGCCCGCCCCGCTATATAAATTTATTTTATTTTAGATAGACCTTTGTTTAGCCACAATCTCACCTGATGGTAAGCGACGATGTGGCTGACGATGGATCACAAAGGTGTAGAAGACACCTATTCACTCTTGACTTGAAGAGACCCAGGTATAGTTTTTGGGGAAAACAGAAGCCGGCAGCGAGTTCCAGACCCATATTCGGTCCCCCTCTCGCAACCTTATATTTGGTTATTATTTGGTTAAAAAAACACAGAGCTATTTGATTGGTGATTTAAAAAAAAAAAACCGGTCAAGTGCGAGTCGAACTCGTACGCCGAGGGTTCCGTACCTAGCCATGGTGCCAATTAAGCTAGTCCGCTTAATTGTATGAGCGCCCATACAACTCGGAGGACAATTTTAATTGGCGTCAACTATCTATGTATGGGAACACCCTTTAATTTTCAACTTTTTTAACTTTTTGGAATTTTTCCTTTGTTTGTGCTATAAAACCTTGCTTTTTGCCAAATTTCGTTATTCTAGGTCAACGGGAACTACCATTTAGGTTTTCGACCCAAAACCTCTAGGGTACTTCCGGTTGACCTAGAATTGTCAATTTTGGTTACAAGCAAGGTCTTCCAGCACAAGTAAAAGAAAAATTCCGAAAAATAAAAAAAGTTGATTATTAAGGTAAGTTTTGGTACTCACAAGTTTTCACGAAAACCTAAATTTGCCTATATCTTTTTATAGTGTTGACTCAGGACCTTGATTTTTATACTCACAATAGGGACTATAGACCTTAGTATATGGTATAAATTTCAATTTGCTAGCTCTACCCGTTCCTGAGATAATCGATGGTGACACACGGACAGACAGACGGACAGACAGACAGACGGACAGACAGACAGACAGACAGACAGACAGACGGACAAGAAAGTGATCTTATAAGGGTTCCTTTTTTTACCTTTTAAGGTACGGAACCCTAAAAACATGCAATTTATTGACAAAAATCATCACCACATACATGGGTGATCTATAAGCATGTCAGCTCCTATCCTTAAATAATTAATCTTCAAATACACTCAGTAGCTTAGCCAATAAATCAGTAAGTTTTTGTAAACTTTTTACAAATGTTGCAAATTAGATAAATGTGTTAGAATCACATTATAATTTATTAAAGTCTAATAAAAATGTGGTTTTGGGTGATCATCAATAAAATTGATGCTTTTTATTTTATTTTGTCTGCGTAGGAGTCGATGTTTTGATGAATGAAAATGACATTTGAAGAAGTATTGCAAAAAATAGTGTCAAAAAACCTTTACGTAGTAAATTATAACGTTTTGATAACATCGTTTGTTGAGACTCTTGATGTAATGTACCTATTTCAACGTTTCGAAGGGTCTCCATACTTTTGGGCTGGTTTTACTGTCACGCGTACCATCGGCGCTGATAGGCGAGTGATCTTTATTACAATGAAATAAAGGTACTGATGGTTCAGCACTGACGAGAGCAATCAGCGTAGCCATTTCTGCTAAACAATCAGTATCCTTATTTCATTGTAACAAAGATCACTCGCCTATCAGCGCCGACGGTACGCGTGACAGTAAAACCAGCCATAATGAACTGTACACGTTTCGGCTAGAAAACTAATTGAAAAACCATTTTAATACGAAAATTTATTGGTAGGTATAGTCAGTCACATAAATAGATAAACATTGTAAAGGCACAAGTTAAGTATGTATACTTAAGTCTTATCTTATCATCAACTGAATATCAATGATCTGTCTGAATTTAATGTGATGTACGTATGTAATTTAATGTGCCCTCGAAACCACGTAAACGCTTAGCTGTTAATGCTAGTGGTCACCCTCCCAAATTGTGACCGTTTAGAACGTAGCTTAACTTTAACGATAATCAAGAATGTATGAAAGAAGCAAGCTACACCAAGAGCGCTTCAAGCAACCAAGACTAGCTAATCAACTTTTATTGATGACTGTACAAAACCCAAGACTCGAATGATTTTATTGGTTTTCCTTATCTTTACTGTTAAATACTTTGAGATATTTTAAATTTACTAGCGTTTATGGGAATGCGAGCGACTATAAATCTTATTTGAGAAGGCTTTTAAGTTAAACAAATACTTAAGTAGGTACCTATCTATTTAATGTTTGGGTATATATGTGTAATTTCGAGAATATTACAGGATCCTGACAGAAATGTTTAAAAATATAAAGAAAATGAAAAAAATAATATTTCAAATGAACTTGAAATAGGTGACATAAAATATTTTATTTAGGTATGTTAATGTATTTTTGTGCCAAATTAAATTTATATCATGTCAACGTTAGTGACTTAAGCCATGACGAAGGCCTTGAGGAGGCCTAAAAAAAACTCCGTCACCAGCGTTGGTCAATTGGCTCATACGAACTTACTTTAGTGACATTGAAATTAGATTAACTGTATTTTTGAGAACTGAATTGTATCCGTCTGACTTAGGCCAAGCCTTTTTTTATAGACATCGAATTTCAGCTAATACCATTCCGATGTTTTCCATCACCATTTTCCGTAAAAGCTCATTGTGAACTCGAAAGCTTTCAAAGGCTTATTAAAACGACCCGTCATAATATTTCACTTAAACACAGGTGACAGCTAACTTTAACGGAGCTTACGTCATTAACTTAAGTAGCACTTAAGAGGTAACTTAGATTTATGCTCCGTAATGGATATGTGTAATAACTCTCAATTGAGTCTCGTCAAAATATGCTGTCATCTAGTTCAAAATTATGAAGATACAGTTGGCCACAAAAATGTATTAACATTTGGGTTGAGTTTATATTTTTAAACTATAAAGTTATACTAGTTTCCGGTACCCGGATAAAAAGTAGCCTATGTCCTATTCCCGGTCAATATCAATCTCTATTTTAAATTGAATCCTAATCGGTTCAGTGGTTGTTGAGTTATAGAAGAACAAACATACATCCATCCAACCAAACATCCAAACTCTCGCATTTATAATATTAATAATAATGATTGAACTTTATGTAATTTTTCTTTTATTTTCTTTGAATGTATCGTGTTATTATCCCAAAACTACACAAACATCATCATAATGGGTCAAGCCGAATTACAAACAAATGTATTTTTGACGACCTTTGCGGCACAGTGGGTAAAGGACTACCTTTTATCTCTAAAAAAGATAAAGAAAATGGACTTATTGGACAACTGGTAGAATTCAAAATCGATGTACTTAGATAGCATACCAGCTTCCTGATCCTAACCGTGACACATGCAAAACACGTGCGTAAATACTGGAGATGAGTATACAGAGTCCGGCCGTTGCTATGGCGTAGAAGGCATCTAGCTCTAAATGCTGAAGTCGATGGTGTATCCATCCCAGCTCTTGGAAACACCGCAAATTAAAAAACTAACAATAATTTATATACAGAGGTTTGGCTTGCTTTGGTTGCTATGGCATAAGGGGAACCAGCTACGACTAACTATCAGCACAAATCTGCAAAATACACTGCTGAGTGTAAGCCTTCTTTTTTTACGCCACTTTTCCCAATCTTGGGCGAACCAAATCCAATGCTTCCCCGATTTCTTGAGCTTTGACTCAAAAATGGCTGAAATAGATGGTGTTTCCATTCTAGATCTTGCTTGGGTACAGTAGGTAACAAAATTTACAGGAAACAAGCCGTAAAATAATTTTAAATTAAAATCAAATTTAGAATATTCTATTCAAGAATAGATGTTACATCGGGATAAGTTGTTCCTCGTAGGCCTCTACCTACGAAGTGCGTAACCGTTTTAATTAATGTTATTCAGGAGACATCTACCTATCGTACAAGTTTGGTAAGTATAATTATGTTATCAAAACTCTGGAGTATTAGCGACAAATCATGAAAACATTTTCCAAGTGCCATAGCAACAGTCGAATACTGTAAGTACCTGTATATCAATTTGTAAACAGTTATGTTGTTTGTCGTGCGCTCTATAGATGACAACGAGTTTTTGTGTCCTACTGCCACTTGACTGTTATACAATGTTGCATCAGTAGGTGCATTCCTAACGATGGGCATGCAACCTGTAGTAATGTAAATACTAATTAACATAGTAATAACACATGGCAATATCTTTCACACTTCAATGAGAAATAAAAAAAATAATAATGCTGGACATTTCACACAGCATCATGTAGCCCCAAAGTAAGGAGAGCTTTTTGCTATGGGAACCACATGACTGATATAATCAGTATTATTATTCTGTGGAAATAATACTTGAGAGTGACAAGAACTACATGGAGGTTACGTCAACGTAACCTCCATGTAGTTCTTGTCACTCTCTAGTCAAGGAGGCTACAAGTAGGTATATACTTTTTTTGTAAATACATACTTATAGAAAACACCCAGACTCGAGACAAATACTTGCAGATCATACAAACATTTGTCCCGCGGCGGGGATCGAATCCGCAACCTTCTGCGTCTCAGGCGGGCCTTCAACCTCTGCGCCACAGAGGTCGTCAAATAAATAAAAAAGAGAAATAGATAATAATCTTCATCTGGGTAGTAAAGTCTCAAATAAGTATAGTAAAATTTTCAGAAACAAAAAATCCATTGATACCTAACACAGCTAGATTTCGATTCGACAGCCTTTAGATCGAAAGAGCTATCATTCACGGACAATATGACTCAGCTCAGATAGCTCACACGAACTTACTTACTTACTTTTACGGGACACTAGAGCCTGCGACGTTGTTGAGATGGAGTAGGCTTGCCTAGCACCTAAACCTTCCAGCTTAACCAGCCATATCCACAGAAAAGACCTCAATACGCGTGGGGCTGACTAAGCCGCGGCCAGTCAATTAATTAATGGGCAAATAGACGGATAATTAAAAAGCACTAAATTGACTACGACTGGATTAATAAGACAGACCACCTGGTGTGTGTCTTGAGTAATAACAATTATCTCCATGTTAATTCGTGTCGATTAGAAATCTAGCATTTAGAACATGCTTAGCTTGTTTTGTGCATGTACTAATGCCTTATTTATGCCATAAATGCTGTGAGATAAATAAATAAATAATTATTTGTTTCAATAAATCTAAGCTGAGATAAACATTAAGATCAATATTAAGAACGAAGTAAAAAAAAAAATACCAAGTCAAATAATTATTTATTTCTTGAAACAATGTACAAGAACTGACTGAAGTGATTTTTCCTTATTTTCTCGTTACGCTCTGAGAGCTTGATGAAAATGCTTGATTTGTATGCCTGCTTAGCGTTTTGTTTGTTGAGGGCGATTAAACTTTATTCTATTCTAAATAAGGATTACTATTTGAGGATTTCCGTGCAATTTAAACCTTAAGGGTCTATCTCTAAATGCAGTAGCTTACCGGTAGGTATTTGTCAGGCGGATTTGATGGGTAGACAATCTACGGATCCCTATAAGGTTCATGAGTCGTATGAAGTTGTATGCTCATTAAAGCTTCTCTACTTGTTATTCGGGCTATCCCGAATGGGGGCTCTTAACGGTTACCTTACAACTTCAGTCACTGGTATTATATCGTTAGATGAGCCGCTAGCTTTGAGCGACCGCGTGGAAATGTTATCGTGGAAGAGTGAGCTCGCATATCAGACATGGATATCGATCACTCGAACACGTTAAGAGAAACATTATGTTACAAGTTGCAATGTGAGAAAATGAAAATGATACTGTTCTGTTGACTGTCACAAACGAAAAAGCAATACTTACCAATAATTAATCAATACATTTATTGGTGTCACATGGTTTTAGATAGGTACCTACATAGTTGTTATAGATACTTAGTAGTTAGTTTCACATATGAACCAGAGTAGGACTTTTTTAAGTTTGTTTTAACATTGCTCTAAGAGTTCATGGTAGGTATTCCTGTTAGGGTAGGTATAGCAACATTACAGCAGACCGAGGTATTTACCACGTTTTGGCATCATGGCGTATCTAACGACATCTATCAATGTTTTTAGTATATCCTTACTTATTTCTATTTATCCATTTGAAAACTAAGTCTTCTTCTAAGCCTAGATAAAAACGCTCAAATTATTGCTGGAGTCACGATATTGGGCAGATAGAAGTGTAATGCACATTTTGTATGCATTCGTTAGCATATTTTAAGGATAAGAAACAGTTAGATTCACAACAAATGTAAAATTGTGAGCAACTTTGTAGATTTTGTTGGGCTCAATCCGATTATGATTATTGAGCGGATGAAAGCTTTCATTTTGCAGCTAGATTATCGAAATAAAGTAACGAGCTATGAACTTATAGAGGCATGGAAACTATGGAAAGCGCAAAGCTAGTGGTTGTATTTTTGCTATTTTGCAATTTTTGCAAGCGTTAGTTTAGTACTCTGTTTTGTTGAAATAAAAATATTTTCATTTTTCATTTTTTTTAAAGCTTTTGTATTTTGAATGATACGGAAATAGTTTGTAGACGGGATCGACTATTTCCCTTCATCATCGGGTAGAATACAAACGCCATAGAGTTGGCTCTAACTAACTACTTTTAAGTGCAAGGAGACAGTGAAATGATTTGAGAAACAAGTGGCTAAATTAGAAATTAAAAAAAACCTACTTTAATGTTTGAGCTGAGCAATTTTTTGCACTTTCGAGGTGCGTATGCAGAACTAACTAAATTCATAACTCCGATGTTTTGAGCTCGTGTCAAAGTGAATTCAAATTTTCCAAAACATCCATTGATAAGTATAATACTTACTTACGACGGATTCTAACCAACGACTTGTGGATCTTTGGACTTTTGGACAAAAGTCAGGCACTATCCCGCTTGACTCAACACGCCTACACAAACACTATACAATACTTTGCCGCATTTCCGCTGGATTTCCAGCGCAGCGGTCAAGCGGACAAACCAAACCGATATTTTATTGTCCTCTTAATATTCATAAGCATCGATTTTAGGTTAGTAGTGTGGATGCGAACTTTACAACTTACTGTAAACTTTACAAGTTAACAAGCGTACTCGTAAAAGTGTAGGTATTTTAACAAGAATCTTATAGGTATAAAATTCACTCAAGTTGTAAAGACGTGTTGTAAATTGTGCTATCTAGGCGAAAATTATTTTAATTTAGCTTTTATGGAGGCAGACTTAGTAGATGTTTTAGTGTTGTAATGCACATTTTGCTCGATTGGCTCCCCTACTTGGTTTTAAGATGAGGATATCGAACTGGTTCTTTATGATGTTACAGAAGTAATATCATAAAACTCTGCGATCATTCAATGTGATCCAAGCAAGCGGTCTTAAATAATGTTTATTGTCAGTGACTGTGAAAAATACTAGGCCAATGATATTTAAAAATAATGGATTTGTTTCTAGCGCGTGCAAAATGAACGCTCGAAACGTCCCAATTGGGACGTCTTGTCTTTAGTCCGCGTCAAGCAGGGCGACGCGGACAAAAACAATTAAAATAAACTTTTGATGGCTCTAACTAATTCCTTTCAAAAGTTTTTGGTAGCAACACTTTATACTTATTTGAAAATTGGCTGAAAAGTGGCGATCTCTGCCTAACCCTATGATGGGATACAGGCATGAGTTTATGTATGTATGGCTGAAAATCAATCTGAAAAAACTTCTACCGCACTTTTATGATACATTTGTAATTCCATCTCGTTTTACGGTTTTATTATTGTTTTTTAAAGAGTTTTCGGTCAAGAACCTCAGTGCGTGATGCGTGACTACTGACCCATCGTCAATGGATTCAGTCATTGGTACATTATCTGTGAATGTGAGAAAACTCACGCATTTCTGAAGCACAACATTTATTAAACCTGGCGTTGAGGTTACGAAAGCTTTCGTCTTTTATAAGACTGCAGCGTCTATGACTGATCCGAAAAGGAGCATGTAGGAATCCTTAAGTAATTTTCCAAAAATAAATAATTAAATAACGCTGGACATATCTCACAGCATCCACTAACTCCAAAATAAGCAGAGCTTGTGTTATAGGTAACTACATGACTGAAAATATACACCTACAAATACTTTTTGTTGAACTTTTTATTATTTACGTAATTAACACCTTTAAATTCTATAATGTAACAATCCCCCCATTTCTTGGTTTTCGACAGTGACGACCATTACTTAGAAGTTGGGCGGTTCGAGAAGAGCCAAGTGCGAGTTTACTCATATTTTTTTTCTAGTTTGTATTTCCAAATCACCTTCACTGATCATTTGATCAGTCAGGGTTTTTATCACTGATCGATCAGGGTTTTTATTACATACCTACTGTATACTTACATCAAAAAATGTACTCATGACCGCGATTTAACTATTAGTTACTGAGCTAAAAATAACTCGAGTTTAACTGATTCCATAATTACTCATAGAAACATTATTTTTGAGATACCATCTTGATTCTAACGACTTATTGTCACGCGTGAGTCACTGTTTTTTATGCAACAGAAGTTAATATGTTATGACTTCTAAAATGGTGTAATAAAATTAGTTTCGCTTGGGTTTGCAAATGTATTTGGCCATAGGTTAATGTAGGTTCTTTACTAGTTTTCAAATAAACAAAAAATAAAATAAAACGAACTGTTGAGCATACGCTAGCGTATGATCAACAATTATAATTTTTATAGCGTTAAACTACAATTCAATTCAATTCATTTATTCATTAACAATACACTATCTATTAAGTATCTCATTGAAAATGAAAAGTCTTGTCAACATTTCTGGAGCTGAGATGCATAAAATCGGTATGCATCATGTTATGCATCGGTCACCATAAGGTTATGCATCTCAGCTCCAGATTTTCAATTCCAACGGGATTCGAACTCTTAGGGAGGAAACTTAAAGCTGGCTTAAGGAGGATCGCTTGTATCAATGCGGGTTCGAATCCCGTCAGAATTGAAAATTTTGAAAAGACTTCATTTCTTTTACTTAATGTCTATCAACAACTCAGTAGACAAGCTCGTTCGTAAAATTCATAATACAAGTTAATACGTTACTTAAGTTGTTTTCATTAACCTAGTTGCTATAACACTGAACTATCACGCAAGCTGTCACGTATCACTGACCATGACATAGACGAGATAAATTATTTACTAGCTAATAGAGCCATGTAATATTTCTTGTTGGAGACAGATTCTAAAGGCTGAATTACACCGGGGCAACAACGTGCGACAGTGCCGCATGCTACATATTGTGACATGTGGCATCTTGTGGCATGCTATAAATAGAAAGCATTTGCGGCATTAGTGGCATGCGGCAGCTTATTTTACGCCGAGGCAACATCGTGCTTGGGTCAGTCTGCCACATGACGCAAGGTGTTTCCATGTCGTACGGTTCTTGCCACAATGTGCGACATTTTTATTCTGTAGCATGCGGCCTTGAACATGCCGCAATGCCGCACAGTGTTGCCCTGGTGTAATGAAGCCTTAAGGCTCCTACTTATAAACTCCTCTCTAATTGAAACACCGTTTAAATTATTGCTATCCTTTTTTGTTGGATAGTAACAAATGGAGACAGAACGTTGTTTAACCATTGTTCAAGTTGAGAGGCGTTTATAAGTAATGCCTTAAGTGTCTGAAATACCCGACTGAACTTCGGCGTGATCACGCCTGCAATGCTATATCAATTACTAGCAACACATTTGCCGAAATGACGTCACGTTTTGGCGTACAACCGATCTTCGGCCGGGCGTAAGTTCGGCGGCAACGTATTCTATGCAACACATTATACGCGACGGAATTTCACGAAATAAACGACGGAACGTTACGCAACCGAATTTCTGTCGCATAATTTCCGTGCTTATGGTGTGTCTTATTTTCCTACTTAAATTGTTTTTTTATCTTTATGTTTTACTCAGTTTTTAAATTATGTTAAATTATTTTTTGTTTTAATTTATGTGTCCTTAGATATACGCCTATCGTAGTAAAGTAAATTAGGTATACGTAGTATCTAAGTTTAATAATAATAAATAAATAAATAAAACAGCCGAATACGTCGTAACGTGAAATCAGCCGCAGAAGAAATAAAAAGCTCACCTTATTTTATAAAATCTCATATCTTGCCTTCGGAAGTCATCAAAAGTTAAACGACCAAAGAATCATTGCATCAAGTTTAGGTAATGATGACATTCTATGCGTTGTTAAAACATTTTTTATCAAAAATCAAGGCCTTTACATGAATAACTCAATTTCGCTCCAAAATCACATGCATATTTTGGTCAAAATCGATAAGACACGCTCGCAGATATTTTAAAAGCGATTAAAAATTCGTTCCTTTTATAAACGGTTTGGGCGCAACGGGATCTTAATGAACGATAGATGTAAAATGATCTCTGTATTTAGAAATATCAGCTGTATATTTAAGTAAGAAAGACGTTTTTTCTCAGATAATAGACATCTAGATTTCTAGATAATCCTACTAATATTATAAAGGCGAAAGTCCGTGTGTGTGTGTGTGTGTGTGTGAATGTTTGTTACCACGTATCCCTATAACTACTGAATCGATTTTGATGAAATTTAGAATGTAAATAGTTTAGGTTCTGGAATAATACATAGGCTACTTTTTATCCGGAAAAATGTATAGATACCGTGGGATAAAAAAATTGTGTGATGGAAATAAATGACCTTTGGAACGAAAGGTCTAGACAACATCCCACTCGTCTAACATGTCTCAAAAAATGTGTCAACATAATGATATTCTAAGTTTTCATCATTTATTGTCTTTTATATTTTTGAGAAATCGATAAACGATAATCTGACCATCGATAGTTAAATGCCACCATCAGTAGTAACTTCTATTGTTATTTAAATTTCGCAAACAAAAAACTCAAAGATGAGGTCAATGAATGCAAAAATTATGCAACAACCACCCACACATAATAATATACACCCTATGTATAGTTTTGTAGTGATGGACGGACATCTGTTGTTATAACTAAAAACTGCAGTCCGTGACTTTTACTGTGGCACCCGTAAAAACCCTTTCATCATCATCATCAGCCTAAAGCAGTCCACTGCTGGACATAGGCTTTCCGTAATGAGCGCCATCGCGCCCTGTCTTCAGCTTGACGCATCCAACTTGTGCCGGCAGCCTTTCACAGATCGTCATTCCACCTGGCCCCCGGAGGGTGTCTTAAGTACACTACGTTTGCCGAGACGAAATTTCTGTAAATTAGAGGGTTTTTAATCAACTTTAAGGTCAAACTTTTAGCTCTCATACAAGATATTGTAGCACTTCTTTATAGAAACGCACTATGTTGCCTCGCTTATATCGGTAATAGAATGGATATTGGTGTAGATATGCGGAGTAATATCAGCGCACTGTAAAACCGTTACACCGAATTGATAATGCCAGGTTGGCGGGCTTGGGGCTTCACGGACGAGCGGCTGTGACGTCACTTCCTCCCGCGCTTCCGCTCGCCATTATGGAAGTGGATATACCTTTGAATATACCTTTTTTGATTGAAGTACTGCGAACGGAGGTAATTGAATTCGCAGTGACATCCTAAGGCAAAAGCTATTAGTCTTTTGGAAGGATGGATCTCTTGCAAAAATTCTCAGAAAGCTGAAAATTGGTAGGAATGTTAGGAACACCATTGTCAAAAAACTGTTAATTAAAAGTCCCCATCGATCCCATGTATGTTAATTTTTTTATTCAAGGTCAAAGTTGTGAAAAATCGGTTCTAGTAATAAGGTAAGTAATAAAGTGTTTTTAAGGTGTGGAATGAGAAATGTAGATGGGAATTGAGAATGACATGAGGAAATGGTTTGGTCGGAGGGCACGTCAAATTTTGAAGACGACTGAAGAATACCGTTGTATGTTTTATGTTTTTATGTTTAAAAAATGGGAATTTGAAGAAAACAGGGGCCCTAGCCATATTACACGATCTATCGTCGCTGTAGAACGATCTATCGTCGCTGTAGAATAGAACACTTCAAAATGTATAGGAATTGACGTTCTGACCACGTGACTCATCTACTTGAAACGTCAAATCCTATACATTTTGAAGTGTTTCTATTCTACAGCGACGATAGATAGTGTAATATGGCTAGGGGGACAGGTCTCTTGATGATTTTCATAACATTGTTACTTATTAAAAAAAAAAGGCTTGCGGTTGTATCTCTGGGAATGGTAGACATTCGCTGAGATCTGTAGACATTTAAGGTCCTTTGAAGATCTATAGGGACAGCCAGAGGACGTCAAAAAACATTTGTTTTTCTGAATGTTAACTTGTAATGTGTTTTTTTATACTAATAAGGTAGCAGACAAGTATTCTACGATCTTTCTATTGGTAAACGGTTACCGTAGCTATTGTCGCCTGTGACACCAGAGGAGTCACACTCGCGCTGCTGATCCTTTAAAAGACGAATGACTGCGCCGACAACACAATAGACAAGGCTGGTCCTATAATAGTCACCGCAGCGCTTCCTTGCAGCTGGTAACCTTACTCACCATAGCAGAACCACTATGCTGCGATTCCTGTAAGGCAGCCAGAGGTACTTCCCCAGTCCAGCTGCTCAAATGAAGAGTGTAATAAACCTATTAAGCCCTTCTTCGAATAAATAATCAAACTATTACATTGTAATGAAAGCTTATTACTTAGATTGTATTAATATTCACTCATGGCTTCGCTGTAACAAGTCATAAGTCTGAACTGCTATAAATACGTGGCCCAGATTCGTATAATAGCCCATATTAACTTGGAATACCAATGAGCCGACGTAATATTCTATGAGTTTAGTATTTCTAAGTATGTTCAGCAAAAATGTGTATATTTTTCATTTTCCACATTTTTAAGTCATCGACCTCAAGTAGGTAACCAAGATTAGGTATTAAATAAATAATAGATAAATAATATTAATAAAGAGTCAAACATTTGCAGATGATACAAACATTTGCCTTGCGGCGGGAATCGAATCCGCAACCTTTATTTTATTTTACGATTATTTTTTTCGAATGTATTTTTAATTTTTTGTTCTGTTTGGCTCCTGAGGCATAGTTCTTATTACATAGACAACAATCTTATTAATATTAGCTTTCTTTATATTCTTTTCTATTGTTTAAAACACTTTCTAACGTAACATTACAATAACATTCCTAGTTCAGTCTTGTCTCGTGATGGTCAGGTGGCCACTGACAATACCAGCCTATTCAAATGAGTTTTCACTCGAGTGCCTACACAAATGGCGCGCACTGGACCGTGGCTGTCGTTAGCACCAACTTAGAGTTAGATGTGACCGGTGGTAACCCCATGTCATTGAGCATTAGGTTCTTTCTCCAACGCCATGAAGAAACAGCCCCTTGATTGTCTATCTTCGATAGCGACCAAAATCGGTCTCAAACTCTCAAAATGACAGTTCAGTGAAGACGCAAGTAGCTCTGACACTCTCATCTCAACGAGACCGAACGCGACAAAAGATACCTACGTGATCGGTTTGACAGTTTCAGACCAATTTGAGGCTTGAGACAAGTTAAACAATCAGTCTGCAGGGCAACAAACACGGTTTGATTGATAGCTTTGCAGCAGCTATAGCCCGACACAAAATAATAGAAATAAATGGGGGCGCCACTGTGCAAGCTAAATAAGCGAAATAGATAAATTCTCTTTTAGAAGGAAATTATTATTTCTGACTGATGTCTTCGGTACCTACCTGTACCATAGACAAGAAACCTGTACTTAACCATAGATTAGTAGAGAAAGGGTTTCCATTGTAATGAAATCTTAGTTGCCGTTTCTACCCGTTTTTGCCAGACTATACGTGATCGGTTTGACAGTTTGAGACCAATTTGAGGTTTGAGACAAGTTAGACAATCAGCCTGCAGGGCAACAAACACGGTTTGATAACTTTGCAGCAGCTACTAGATTTAGCAACAATTTTTGCTCTAGGAAGCCTTTAAATCTAAAACTACAGGACAGTTTATATAACTAGTGTGCGAAAGAGCTGCCAAATTAAGTTCTAAAGGAAATCCAAAACACGAAGCCACAAAGGAACGGAAGAACAGATGGCTGCCGAGGCCTCAATTCTCATGCAATTCTATAATAAAACCACGCGAAAATGAACCTTATTACCAGAAGATAAGGTTCTAGTATGTATCTGTGGTGGAAACCGCAAAAGCCTGCTTTAAAATACTATAGATTGGTATTCACTGTCAATGAATTCGATGTGAAAAAATGCTTTAGAAAAATCTCAGACAGTTTAAGCCGTTTAAGGTGTGAGTCTGAATCAGAATTTAAAGATAACAAATAAATATACCTCGTATGTTCATAAGTTTTGAGACGAACTTATTTAATTAATTTAAAAAGAAAGTACCTAATTCATGCAACCTTTTTTAAACTTTTAAAATTTTAAATTTCGAATGTTTTGAATCAGAAAAAATATACATTTGAATATTTGTTTCATTCTCCGTGAAAATGGCGCCAACAAAAGATTTGCGTGCGACTGTAATTTCACTGTTTCAAGCAGGAAAAAAACCAATGCAAGTTTTTAGTGAAATCCAAAGTTTGGGATGTAGTCGGAACTTTGTGTATTATACCTTATAGAGGTACAAGGAGACCGGCTCTGTAAAAGACTAAAAGACCGTGGAAGATGTGGCCGCCCGCGGTCTGTAAGGACGCCCGCCAACATCAAAGTAATCAGAGAGCGAATTCGTCGCAACCCTTGCCGGACTCAAAAGAAATTAGCTCTGCAGACCAACATTTCGCGAATATCGGTGAACAGGATACTTAAATATGATCTTAAACTAAAGGCCTACAGTCGAAGGAAAGTGCATTATTTAAACGAGCGTCTTCGTAAATTGCGACTGGAACGATGTCGGAACCTATTGAAGAGACACGATCCAAAAAATATCCTGTTTACCGATGAAAAGATCTTCACGGTGGAAGAAAAGTTTAACCGGCAGAACAATAAGGTTTACGCCAGAAGTTCAAAGGACGTCCAGCCATCTGTACGCAATGTCCAGCGTACTCATCATCCAGCAAGTGTGATGGTTTGGTGGGGTGTTTCCTACGAGGGGGTCACTTCGCTTCATTTTTGCCAGCAAGGCGTCAAGGTGAAGGCACAAAATTACCAAACCGACATATTGGAAGCGGTGGTTAAACCATTAAATGATACGCTATTCGCTGGAAAATACTGGGTTTTCCAACAGGACTCTGCTCCCTCCCATAAAGCTAAGACTACCCAACGTTGGCTGGAGGCCAATTTGCCAAACTTCATTCGGAGCGAAGATTGGCCCTCGTCAAGCCCTGACTTGAATCCTTTGGATTATTCTTTATGGACGGAATTGGAGCTGAGGGCATGCAGAAAGTCTCACCCAAACCTGGATTCTCTCAAGCGAGCCCTTATTAAAGAATCGAAACGGATTCTCATTGAAAAGATTCGTGCCGCCATAGATGAATGGCGCACGCGTTTGAAGGCCTGCATTGAATGCAAAGGCGGCCATTTTGAATGATTTATTTTTAAATACAGATCTAGATGTCAGTAGTTTTAATTTTAATATCCAATAAATGAATACTCAACTTAGCTCCAAAATTATTTTAGTTTTACTGTGTCTCAAGACTTATGAACACACTAGGTATAGATAAAAGAAACCGGAATAAGATTTATGAATTAAATTACTTAACTGTTCTAAGATTTTTAAATTTATAAGCGGAAGAGTTTGTTTGTTTGAACGCGCTTATCTCAGGAACTACGATTACTAGTCGCATTTGAAAAATTATTTCTGCATGTGATAGCTAAACTCTTGAGGAAGGTTATGGGCTACTGCTATTCATAATCATCATCATCACCATATAAACCATTACTACGGGGGCAACGCCGCAAGGGCGCTGCTAGTCTTAAATAAAATTATATTCTTCTATTGAATTTCTCTTTGAATTTTTGGCAGTGGGGACAGAGCAAAACCCAATTTAAGGCACTATTACTAAAAATGAGAATTTAATTCTTTACCTACGTAAGAAGATTTGGATATTACAGCAGTATTTTTATTAATTTGAACTGTATTTCAAGGGGTTAAAACTCAAAATTGATGCCTGTCGGCTTTGCCATATTGTTCGGTGATCATCATGTGCAAGAACCATGTCGAGATAACATTTTTCTTTGCATTGTGAATATAATAATTTGAGGTGGATAGCCTGCCCCCTGTACTATTATTATTTAACTACAACAACACCGCAAAAGGACTGTCACGCCATAAAGGCCAGAATGGATGGACATCTCCTTTCTTTCATCGGCCTTCCAGACACCCGGAAAGGCGCGTAGGGTTGATATTTCTAGTGTTCGAACTAAGCGCTTTGAGCCTACACTTTTCATACGCACGGCGAAAATGTGGAATGCCTTGACGGGGTCTGTAAAGTATAATTAAAGAAAAGTCCAGAAAAGTATAACTTGGGTGTCTTCAAATCGAGGGTCAATAGGTTCCTTCTAGGTAAAAGTGCTCCATTTTAGACCACACTGTTGCTTCACATCAGGCAGAGTGTGGTCAAACGCGAACCTATTTTATTTAGTTAGAAAAAAGAAAAAAATATTCTGGGCACTGACTGGTGACCCGTAACGCAGGTGTCAAACCTAACACAGGCACCAGTCTCTCACAAAGCAAAGACTTAGGTATTTATACAATTTTTGTAACCAACAACTAAATTAAGCCTCATTAAGACTTATTTAGTGCTAAACTTTGTGAGAGAAAATAAATTATAAAAAAAAGTTATTATTCTCGAGTACCTACCTACCTACCTAATGGGAGCGCACAGTCAGCATCTTTCAATTATATAGTTTAACTATAATATAATATACTAATACTACCTATAATATACATAAATATAATTTAATATATTAGGGTTAATATGATAATTATCATATTGGTATTAACCCCATTAAGGATTCATAATAATTTATCAAGGCTTTAGAGACAGTCGTCACATTTTAATATACTTACCTATTTAGTTAAAGTTAAAGTGCTTAAAAAATTAATGCTGTTTATTTTTCTAAGCTCCAAGGAGGTAATGGTCGCACACTCGAAGTCAAAGGCTCGATTTGAATAGTCAAAGTTGAATGACCTGCCCAATGCGCTTGCGTCCAGCATTACTCATAAACTGGGAACATAACTATTGAAATTATATACTGAGATTTGCGAACAATATGCCAACGGTTCTAGCAGTGAAATTACAGTACTTCAAGCTTTATAATGGACATCGGTTATTTTCGTGTTTTCCAAATATATCCGACGACAGTGTATGATTCCACAAAACAGAATGCGACAGAAGTCCACGTCGCACGTTGGAACGAAATTGGCTCGTAGAGGACTTAGGGCTTTTTAAAAATGAAACTTGTTTTTTCGAAAATATTTTGATGGATATGGATTCTACCAACCAGTATAATCATAAATTTTTCTACAAAAAAAATCGATTACCTGAAAATTTTATGAGTTATGGCACTTTGAAGTTTTTTTTGTATGGGGCAAAAGATACATTGGAATATATCTCCTGTTCGTCCCATTTCGTCCAAATAATTTCAAATACTACTTATGGAAGGGGTTACGGAGATCAATAAAAACAATGTGTCAACCCTCGATTTTGGCCGATTTCGCGGCAATTCGGACTTAAAAAAAATATCTGAGTAAAAAAAATAATTATTGATGGATTTGGATTCTACTAATAAATACAATCATAAACTATTCCACAAATATTTTGAATTGACCTAGTAGTTTGAAAGTTACAACACTTTGAAATTTTTAATTTAATCGCAGATGGGTCACTATGAGGTTACACAAATGCCATTTGGTCTGAGAAATGCTTCTGTGAAGAAAGTTTTTTCGTTAGTTTTTTAGGGTGGTCTCATAAATAAGTAGGTATGATTCCACTTTTTGTTTAGAATGAATTAAACAAGAAATATATAAAAAAAAATTGCAAATTATACTTTATCGAAATTTTCATACATTTTTGAAAGTGCCCTAACTCCAAAACTATGAACTTTACGAAAAAAAGTTATAGAACATAAAATACTCATATTGACACGTACCATCGAATCCCAACCATTTCAGCCCTTAAGGCCCTACTTTTTAATATCAGCCCACCGTGCGTCGGTCGCGTCGGTCGTTAGCAGCGCAGCTCGCATGGCTTGCAACAAACTTGCTTTTCTTATAAATGACATTGATATTTATTTGTATGCGATAAAGTTGAAATTATGAGTAATTTTCATTTCCAAATGACTTCACGTCAATCGTTTTTGTAATTTTTGCAATTGTTTCCAATGTTTTCCAAAACGCATTCTTTTTCTGGTTTTACTGTACCTACTGTATAAATTATGAGTCAGATCTCTGAGATAATCTGTCAGAAAGATGGCTTTATTAACGCGGCTACATTTGATTCAATTAGGTAACTCCTACATAACAATATAAATAGAAAAAATGGTGAGTATGTTTGTTTGTTTTTCAATCTTGCTTTATCCAGTAGACTTCGGATGAAACATACAAAAAAATATGTTTGTTTGTTAGTGTTAGTGGCATACCTACTCTAGTGACGGAGTTTATAGGCCGCCTGGCCTATAAGGCCTCCGTCATGGCTTGACGACGAGTTGAGAACCTCCTCCTTTTTAAAGTCGGTTAGAATCGTAAAAAATTTCGTAGTTCAGCATGTTGTTCTTAACATTTTTACTTTTTTTATTTTTGTTATTTTTTGGATTGAAATATTCCGTGCTAGTCAAATATAATTCTACTTTTATAGTTAGGTACTTACATGTTTCCGTTTTTTGTTAGAGTTAGCAAAAATGTCTTTCAAGGAACATAAAAAACAACTTATTGTAAGCAAGTTAATGACCTGAGGATTTTTATTCTAAAAGCGTTTTCAAGATTTCAAGTAACACGCTTTACACCAAACTGTGACAAAAAAAAAAAATAAGCATAATAATGGTGCTTATTTAAAAAAAATTAGGGATTTCAGAAAACTAAAAAAATATTATGGAAAAAAATAGAATAGAAAAAGTTTTAGTTTCGCCACCACGATATATACAAAAAACAAATCAGAAATGTTACAAATAAAGTGACAAGAAAATAAGGCTACCCTGTATTTACACCAGCAGCACCATAGCTGTTAAAGCGCTGGTTTTTATTAGGACAAGTAAACGTGAAATGGCGTACGTTGGTACTCATAAGGCTGGACCAATTTTAATCTTATTTTGTATTAAAATATTTGTATTAGTCCGATTAAGGTTTTAAAAATAGGAAAATCTAAAAATATGCCCAGAAATTGTAAAATTAGAGAAAAAGAGAAAGTATTTTACTCGAAAGGACAAGGCAACGTATTCGGATCAGCTAGTAGTACCTACGGTATAAAAGTAAAGCAGTAAAAACCTAAAGATATAATTTTTTTGCCATAAAATTAAACATCTAGCTATAAAAACGGTACCTACTTATTGCTTATATATGTTTATGTATATCGTTATGTAATAAATCACGAAAAATCCAGTAGCACAATAAAATTAAAACTACAATCTGTATAACTGACAATAATTGTGGTACAACTGTTGTATGATTTATATCTTAATTCAACGAAGTACGAGTTGTAACCAGTTTGTAATAGACTTGGGCCCGTTACATATGGTTTATTTTTTAGGATTCCGTAATAGTTGGAGAAGAGACGGGCATGAGCTCTACCGTGCTATACCAAAACACTGTAACTCAAGTTACAGTGAAACAAGGCTTAATCGTTTTCTTTTGATCTGTTCTATGCCCGTGTTTTTAAAATTGTCTGCTACCTATTACCTACACTGAAAAAACACAATTTAAAAAACACTGTTTATACGAATTCTATAAGGTTTAAACTGCCAAAACACTGCGATTTCTCAAAACGCACTTTTTCAACATACAGTGTATTGGCATAACACGGTACAGGTTTTTTAATGAATTTAAATAATAAATCCCTACTTATTTATTTTTATATCCAAGTCATTAAAACAAAAATATTTTTAATAATCGAGATACAGCTGTTATAATTTACTTTGTGAAACAAAACCTTTAAAAGTGAATGTTAAAATATGGTTAACTCTAATTTTGTGGATGAAAATTACAAACAGATTTCGTTCTTTATGGTGATTTATTATTTGTTTTTTCTTAAATTGATTTAATTATTTATCTTTTCAGGTAATACATAAAATTTCAAGCCTCTTCTAAAAGATTACGAGGTTTGGTATAACGTTTATTATAGAAATTAATTAATTATGCATGATGACTACCAGAGTTGGCCACAATCTGTTAAAAAAACACAATTCTCTTCCATCGTCGACTTGCCTAGGAGCGAAGTTAAGAGCTATCCTGTTTTAAATAAAAAAATCTCTCAATCTATATTAGGTACTTACTTCCTTTTTTATTTTGTAAGTATTTGAAAAGTAGGTAAATAAAACAACCTAAAATTTGTTTTTTTTGTACGGAACACCAATTACAAATTAAAGTTCAAGGTTCTATACTTTTTAAATTAGATGGTGGCCAACTAGTAGGACCTGTCATTATCCCGGACCCAGTTTGATGGGAACTAAGGACAAGCTATTCTCGATCATGTTTTTGTTACTATTACAACCTTATTAAGGGCTGATCGAGGTATCATTTTCAAGAATTTGTCCGGCTAAAAATGTTAGCGGTATCCGACTTTTTAAAATACTACTTTACTTTGAAAACAAAAACTGAAAAAATACTGGCAAATGGCCGGGATTGAACCCACAACCTCCTGCGTCTCAGGTGGCCCTTCACCCACTGCGCCACAGAGGTCGTATATTTGAGATTCTTCTCCTCATGAACAGCACGACCGATTTTGAAGATTTTTTTTGTACACTTGGATGTTCTTAGCTATTTGGTAGTAAAAAAATCATGTCAACAACGCACCGTAAGTTGCGTTGTTATTTTACAATCACCTAAATTGATTTACTATTCATTACTGGGACAAAGTCTGCCATTCGTTTTTAAAAATAAATTTTAAAACACGCCAGGGAATTGGTTATTAATATGATTTCGGCTTTTTAGATAAACAAAAAGACCGGCTTTAAAAAAACCGTACATCACTTAAACCTCTAGCTAGGACATTTAAAAAAATGCCTAACATAATAATAATATAGGCACTGAATGCTATTTTGGGTTTTGTTTATGGTCTGTCCAGTTTTTTAGCAATGTTGATGTAATTAAAACCTGATAACGAAAATAGAGCTTGCTGTATTACTTTTTTAATCGAAAACGGTAATACTAGTAGATTGTAGTGTAGTAACTTTATGGCCTTCGATTTTTTCTCTATGGCCAGTAAAATTGTTCGTTCTTTTTATGAAAAACTGCTTTTTATTTTTCCTCTGTACTTAAACGTAATAAACGTCCTATTTTTGAACGTGTTGCTGACGCATAATTTTGTAGGTACGTGAGCAGTCTGTTCTACCGCCACCAGTGAGGCTTGACAGTGAGGCGTGTTGAGCGCCACCGTGTCGTACGTAAACAGCCCCCCTAGCCATAATACACTATCTATCGTCGCTGTAGAATAGAAACACTTCAAAATGTATAGGATTTGACGTTTCAAGTAGATGAGTCACGTGGTCAAAACGTCAATTCCTATACATTTTGAAGTGTTCTATTCTACAGCGACGATAGATCGTTCTACAGCGACGATAGATCGTGTAATATGGCTAGGGCCCCTGGCTTGGCAGTCAACGCGTTAAAGTTAATACCAAGAAATTTGCCAAAACCCGAAATCCACCCAAAAAAAGAGTTCAGTTTGGTCAAAAAACGCGAGTAGATTTTAAATTAAGAATAAGTGAAACTTCTGGCATTCAAAATAGCCTTCCGGGAAATTCATATTCGCTTGTTATTCTGTTTGCAGACGAATTTAAAAAGGTTTTTGTGACAATACTGATTCGCACGGTATGTTGGCGAAGACCGACGCACGGTCAATCACGCGCTGCCTAGCATGTGTCTATCGGATGTGATTTGCGTTTTAAGTATTGAATACCATATCTATTAACTAAAAGCACTTACTATGAAAGGACTGAACATAAAAATTAAAATATTTGGCACAGTAATCATAGTCTGGGCTGGGTGACTTGTGATTAATTGGAGTAAGCACAACAAAAATTAATTATTTTAAATATTGAACCTGGGCAACTGGTATTTTTTTCAGTTCCTATAAATTGTTAGCTTGCGATCGATAAATAATAATTCATAGTTAATTCCCACAACAACTCTTAACACTCTAGGTGCCACCGACGCAGAAGGTATTCTTGGAGCCCCTACTGTCTCGGTCTATTATATTTTTGGACTAACACAATCTAACCATAGTCAAAAATAAAACGATATGTAGGTATAAAAAAAAAAACTTGTTGCTGTATAATTTGTCTAACATTACTCTGTAAGTTCCATTATGTAGGTATGATCTAGTGCCTAACTCTGGTGATGGAGTTTGGGCCCCCTGAAAGCTACAGTCATGGCTTAGCAACTGGAAAGCCGGGACCATTTTACCGTGCCCTCCGAAGCACGGAAGCGCTCAGCTGTTAATGCCAGTTGCGGTCACCAAAGTGACCGCGCAGAACGTCGCTAAACTTCAACGATCTATCAAGAACATCTAAGCAAGCTACGCCACGAGCGCTTCTCTATGGATGATACGATATGGCGCGCCGGCCGGCACGTCCTGCGTGTTCCGATTACTAATTGCATGTCTCGATCATTTCTCGACACGTCAGACGTCACCGCACTATGGTGTATGGTTTTGGTGTTCAGTTTTATAGATTTTGGAATACTTAGTATAACACCAGTTGAAAATTGGTTACTAGTTTAACCCGTAGATAAACAAAAAGTTAGTTTATGTATTAATCTAGGATAAGTATAAGCTTTTCAAAAATATAATTGAAGCTGTTGCAGCTTGGAAATGAAAGAAATATACTTAAACAAGTTTAATAATTTATGGTTTATGGAAAAATAGCATAAGTACATATCTAACGAAAAACATCATTGTTAAAAAATATTTACATAAAGATAAACTTTTATTTTCAGCCATATTTCCCATGTTCTGTAGGTTTACCTATGAATAATCAAACGAACGATATATACCTACGCATAAAAATAACATGCCTAAGAACAGCCAGTAAAACTTTTGCAATTCATGTGTGTAACGAATTTCCAGTAAAACCTCCATAAAGCAACGACCTTCTGCCTACCGAACAAATTACGCCACAAACAATCGGACAGACAGACACTGTGGGAATCAGGCCTCATTCGTCATAGTACAATACACTATTGATGGTGCGTACATATTCAATGGGACATTACCAATGGTTACGTCAGGATATTTGTAAATGACAGTT
The DNA here is from genome assembly GCA_958496255.1 of Camptogramma bilineatum. Lineage (NCBI taxonomy): Eukaryota > Metazoa > Arthropoda > Insecta > Lepidoptera > Geometridae > Camptogramma > Camptogramma bilineatum. The sequence continues at coordinate 3,133,520 of OY292471.1, read as the reverse complement.
TGATGGGACTGACTGGAAACAATTTTGTTTTTTTATCGTCAAAATTAAACGGTGAAGTTTGTAGGTAAAAGTGCCTAAAGGTTATAGCTGACCAGTCGCCTCCGCAGCCGAACCTCACCGCATCGCCTCGGTATTCGTTGTATGGAATTGGATTTTACGAGACCAAAGGTTCTTGTACGAGACCGATGAATCTTCCATCAGATGTGAACCTACACCATGTTCAATTTCAATGATAAGAAAAAAAAATAGTGAAAGTTTACTCGCAGATTTAAAAAAACTTCAAACTTTTAAAATGGTTAATAAAAATTAATATAAGTAGATAGAGTAATAGATGTTTGTAAAAATATTTATAAAGTAGGGACTAAACACTTTTTGATAAAGATAGGGATGTGGAAACCGGTCAAATGTAAGAGCTCTTCACAGCAAAAGAGAATGGGTCTTAATCGACCCGTATGCTAATTGGTACATCACCATTTTGATTGCGGCAACATTCAACAATAACCTATTCCCGAGGTTTTCACTTCTGATAGCCACTTATTAATTACCGCGACGTGTCGCGACACTTCAATGGTGTTTGCGAACAGAAAGTTTTGTCTCTGTCTCATTCGTAAATTGTTTTCTTAACAGCCATTTGTCTTGTTTTAAAGCTATGTTTTATAATATTTATTGAACTACTAAATATATCATTGTTAAAATTTGATAAATCTTTCTCAATAAGTAATATATTTCGACTAATGGAGGCATTATTATTTGAAAATTTTCTGGTTCTTTATTTAGTTGAAACTGATTCTAAAATAGAAGAAAAACTGAAACGCTTATTATTATTATTATTATAGTTAGCCCATTATGTCCCACTGCTGGGCAAAGGCCTCCCCTAGATCCTTCCAATCATCACACTTCATATACATAAGTATTGTAAAAAAATATCACATTTTTTCTTGTTTATTTTTCTAAATTAACTCTTTTATATAAATCCTCTTTAACATTTTAAACTTCTTCACATTTTTATGCTAGCATTTCATTAAAACAAAACTATTCTTGTGGAAAAAAGCTTATTTTTTACAATGGCTCTAACTAAACTATAAAAAATACGACTATAAACGTTCTTAATAAAAGCGAAAATCTAATGGCTCTGCAAATGGTTTTCCCATTACGGGTTTCCCTAATGATTATGGAGTTCTTCGAAATGGCAACCCTGGGGTGGAAATGTCAATAGTGAACGTATTTGATTTAAATATTAAACTATTAACTAACCCGGCAACCTTCGTAACGCCTTAGAATTCAAGATATCATCAAAAAAACCGCTCCTAAATGTATGAGAAAATGAATTTTCTTTTTAAATATTTTTCAAAAAACCAAAGTTTCATACTCCCGAAATAGTTACTTAAATAATCTTTAAAAAGCTCTCAAACACAAACAAAAATTGAGATATTTGCCTTCGACGGAAACCTTCCGTCATTAAAAAGTAAGCTAAAGGTCATACTTACTTAGCTGTTTAGACCATCTCGGCACCAGCACCGCACCCCACCATAATTCATATTGAAATTTAAAGAGCTCTAAAACACAATAAAAAAATTGAGATATTTGCCCTCGACCTAAACCTTCCGTCCATAAAAAGTGAGCTAAATATAAGTAGTAAAGTAAGTCATAGCTGTTTAGTTAGACCAACTCGGCGCACCAGAACCGCACCGCATCGCCTTGTGCTGTTAGCTTGGAGGACTTCAAAGGCTGTTAGGTATTCTTTGTATAAAATTCTATGAACCAACGCTCACTACACCAACTTCGTAACGTCACCATATCGCCGCGTCACATGCTGTCAAGGAGTTGATGTAGTGAGCGTTGGTCCATAGAATCACATAGAAAGAATTTAAACAGCACAAGGCGATGCGGTCCGGTGCTGATACAGAGTTGATCTAAACAGCTATGACCTTAAGTCTGTACAAATATCTAAAGGTTACATATACGATATTCTCAAGTAAAACATTAATAATTGGTATTTAAGGTTAGTCTACTAATTGGTTAATAGAAGTGCTGTCTAAGTAGTAGGTACTAATTAAATACCTTTACCGTGTACCATATTCACACTTCACAAGTACAGTCAACGATATAAATACAGAAAAACATTTCATGATTTCAAAACTCTTGAACAAACAACTGATGTTTATTTCTTCCATCATCAAACAAAATACCGAATATTATACTAGGGTTCAGCACCAAATGTTTGTTAAAGAAAATAATGAGTTTCTATAATAAATCATTTATAGTGGGTCTGACTATCCCTTTAATAGGTATGGTGGAAACATTACTGGATTGTGTCATTAGTGATTTTGTTTGTAAGCTTCATAGTTCTGTTTGTTTTCCTAAATAAATTTAAAAAAAAACGACTTTGTCTATTAAGGGCTTATCTGCTATTCGAGTAAACTCGTCCTGTATTATAGTGTTTTTTTTTATTAAAGTGAAATATGAATTACCCGTAGTCGTATTTAAACATCTAAGTTAGGTATCCACTATGTTCGCGCACCAACTGTGCTCAGCGCATTTGTATGCGTTCGTGATATTGTGAGTTTGGATGAATTATTCTGGTAAGTTACATCTGATGCTGACTGTACGTTTACTTACTTGCACAGTTAAGAGGGTATTTGGTGTCGTGGGAACAGGCGTTTAGATAGGAATATTTTAACGAAGGAAAAGTGTGTTGTTTCAATTAGAATCGATTTGGAATTCATAAGTTCTGTTTAGGAAAACTTAGGGCTCGCTTGAAGAAACACCTAAGCATAGTGTCTCGTTTTGTTATAACCTCTAGTCAAAGTTTGATACCTAATCAAAGACATTGTCAACATTTCGAGTAAGTAAAGATTAAGTAGGTACCTAAGTTAAAGAGTTAATAATTCTATCAGTAAGCGCTACCTTAATTTTACTAACACAGGAGTCATTAAAATTAAGCACGATTTTAGCCAGCGAAAGTGATGTTCCTATCGATAGATCACGATTGCAATCCCTAGTTATCGATGCAGCAAATTATCGATATAAATCATAGGGAAATCTACCGATTTACTCCATCACGATGTGGTTGCCTTTTAACATGCACCTAGTTAACGTAAAATAATATTAAAAGAATAGGTAAATAAATATGACATTTCACACAACACCCCATATCACCAAACTAAGCAAAGGTTTGTACAGTCCGCGACAAAAATCGATAAACATTATGAGTTTAACATTTTTATTTATCTACTGAACCAATGGAGTTTTAATCAAAATAAATATTAAATTGCTTGACATTGGAAATCCGTGGTCTTTGCCTACCCCTGTGGGAAAGAGGCGTGATTTTATGTAGGTATGTATGTATGTATGCTTGACATTTCACACAGCGCTATCTAGCCCTAAACTAAGCAAAGCTTGTACTATGGGAACCAGATAACTGATAGAATAGGTACAGTCAGCGTCATCAATCGGTATCCCCCTATTGATTTGAACAAAGACCCTTTTCATTTCAACCTTGGATTTCAGTCAGATATTATATTCAATTCAATTCAAATTATTTTATTCAGACAACAAGGATCCAGATTATAACCGCTATTGCATCGGCTCGTACTCGAGCGAAATAAGATATCCATAAGTAAGCAAGGATGTAAAAGTTTTTACAAAAGTTGAGATCAACGGCTTGCAAACCGACCTCTTACTAGGGGGATACCAATTAGCGACGCTTTCTGTACCTAAGTATCTACTTTTTTTTTTGTAAATACATACTTACATAGAACTATTGAATAATTTACTTTACTTACTATAATTTTAGCTAATATTAGATGCTCTATTAACTTCTAATTTTAAACGAAAGTTACCGATTTCGGACATAAGGTGAAGAAAAAGTGATTTGAAAAATAACATTGTAAAGAGGTAAACATCGAAATAAAAATAAAATATGATTTCTTAAAATAAGGTAGGTAATCTCCCAGATTTTGTAAATCTGTCATGGTGAAAAACTGCATTCAGTTCCGTGGCTATGCTTGTTACCACAAAATATCTGTGGCTGAATGTATGAATGAACACAGAAGAATCATAAGAACTAGGAAACCTTACCTAGTCATAAGTATGAAAGGAAACCTTAGTCATAATTATACAATCGGCGGTCTTATCGCTAGTGATAAGTATAAGTAATTTCGAATTATTTTATTATGAGGTTCATGAAGGTTTTAGTAGGTAAATGGGCGTGTGTGATGTTGCAACTAAAATTAAACGATAGTGTACGTCAGCGGTCGGCAACCCGCGGCCCGCGGGCCGCACGCCTTACTTGCGGCCCGTGTATGTTTTGTAAAAAAGTAATAAATGTCAAAATAATTGCATTAATTAATGGATAAGCCTCCCAAATACAACCTCAGTTATCACACTGAACTTTGTATAAATGCAGTTAGTACTTATTTAGTAGGTACTTTGTAGTTTTCATTTCTGAATTATTTAATGTGGTTATTTTTCTAGCTATAAAGCCCAAACGTATAACGATAATGTAGTTGTTTTAACAATTTTCAATACCTAGCATTTTTATTTTTTCTGTGGGATATGTATAACCAATTATACTTAGATATATTGGGCTTCTGGTGTCTGGGGTTAATATCACAAGTGCGGGTCGCCTTTAGTTTATTTTGCCAACTTGTGGCCCTTGCCTGCCAAAAGGTTGCCGACCGCTGGTGTACGTAGATCGGCATTGCTTCGACTAACATCAATGATTTGCCAACTTTATAATTGCGGTAGTATCAACAGGCAATATTGGAGAGTTCTCTCCAAGCAAACATCGGTGGCATAGTAGCTCTGGCTTCTGTGCTGTAGGTTTTTAACTACACTTACTAGTCGCTGGTACTACTCGCTACAATAGCGGCCTTTACACGTAGAGATCGGAACGCGGCAAATAGCACGCGCCATTCCGACCTTCGCTAAAAACCTTACGTGTAGATGCGCGACGCTGACAGTTCGATCTGGCAAAGTTTTTAGCACAGTTTTTGTGACAGTTTTTTGCTTGGATCACCGTTTATACTCGTAATCGTACCACGCGCCTGTCTAAACTGTGACAGTAAGTAATTAGATTTATCCGCGGTTCGGAACGCAGTCTAGATGCGCGGTTAAAACTCTACCGTGTAAAGGCCGCTAATCGCTTCTCGATAAGGCGGTTCTCTCTCACACTGCAACGCACCCCGCTGCGTTGTGCGTAGCTGCAGACTTTAACATTGTATGCAAGTATCTCAATTTGTATAGAAAACACGCATTAACACACTGACAATGACAACGCATCGACGTGCGTGACATCCAATGTTAAAATCTGCAGACCCTTGATGCTATGCTTGATATGCTTGATGCTTGATGCTTGAGCTTGATGTAATTCCTTAAGTCTCATCAAACGCTACAGTGCCACAAGTATAAGTTGGCGGTGGCGATTTGAGGAACTAAAACGGAAAAACGGAAAAAGAGTACTAAGATGCGAAATATCATTAAACTATCATAAACAAATACGCAAATGATTAAATCTTTCTTACATATTTTCCCAAATTTCGTGGTATTTTCTGTACAATTAATTATATTTTTTGAACACAGTGGCGCCCAGCCGCGCCAAGTTATACTTGTGGCACTGTATTTAACGAACTTAATCGAGAGAAATGGCGAATATATTGCTTCAATCTTAATAAACATTAAAATTTGATTATGGTTTTACTGCTGTTTTAGAAATCAAAACTGGTAATATTTGTGTACACAGTAGATTTTGAAAGTCGTTTTTAATAAATTTTTATTTATTTATTTATCAAATACAGATGTTACAAGTTTGTGATTAGTGTTTTAAGCCTACGCACAGATTAGGTAAAGATACCTAATAATGTATATCTAATACGTAGGTAAGGTTTATCTAAACACTAGGTTCTCGATATTATTAATAAAGAAAAACGAAACACTATAGTTCCTAATATTCAGCAAATTAACATAGGTACCTAATTAGTAATTACCCCTCACGATTCTGACAAACCTTTTATAGCACTCCCACAATCAAGCCAAATCCAATGCAGCTGATACTAATACTAGCCTTTAGGCTGTAGAGCAGCACAAAGAAAAGTAAGTAAGTAAAAGTAAACACATCGAACAAACATTCAAAAATCATAACCCTCCTTTCTAGGACAGACGGCTAAAAAAAGTAGTAAGTATAAAAAAGTAGTTTCTGAGTAATTTTCCGTCGGCCGCCATTTTGGAATTCCCCATTTGCCATCGATCGTAGGCACAGTAACCTTTAGGCAAACACCATGAATATTTAAAACAATCACATGCTCGGTGATTTATGTGCTTCGATCTGTGAAGTACTACTGAACAGAGGTTCTCAAGCTTAGTGCTATTTTCCTTAGGCTGGATTCGACCAAACCGGAAAGTTTTATCTGGATAGGAAACTGCTGTTTGTTTGAATATTTTGACATTGTAAAGTTGACGCCTTATAACCAGGATAATTTGTATGCACATAATAATGTTCGGTTGCGCTTTCTTAACAATTGTATTTCGAATTAAGTTGGCTAGTAGTTTACTCTCGGGCATAAACTTAATCCAGTTTGGTCGAATTCAGCCTCAGTCGTTGACAATGTGACAACAAGAGACAAAACACTCTGCATATGTCATAGTCTGGCAACCTTACTCTCCGACCGCACGAGCACAACACCGGGTCAGTGATTCGAGAATGGGTAGTGATGTTTTTGGCTGTGATATTCTGTAAGGTGGAGGTACTTCCCCAGTAGAGCTTCTCGTATATAGAGTGAGAAAAACCTACTATGCCCTTCCTCCTATAATGTTGTCCTAAGTAAAACGTTTTGTTCTTGTCACTCACATTTCATTAAACTCTAGTAACGTTATAAGTCCTCGTGTCATGAGTAGTAAATTCATGCTCGTACTTAATAAAAAGTTTGACAAACACTGTTAAAACTACCTAACTTTTGTTTACGATTTTATTTCTGTTTTTAATAGTTTTCAGTAATTGAATGGGTTCCACCCACGAGCTGTCTGATTGATGTCCATGAAGGTATTAATTAATTGAAAATACAAATTAGGGTCGTTCTAATTTATTTTATTACCGTTTGATCGAAATTTCTTTTAATTGGTCAAAATGAGTATATTTTTAGTAACTTTATATTTGATTTCACGAGCTAAACTATGAAAAGAAAGATTGTGAGGAAATCAGAAGTCAGAAATCAGAAATGGTAACTGCTTCTTAATAAGCATGTTCCAAATATGTACCTAGTTGAAAATGTGCTTCTGACTACCACCTTAGACATACTTATTCAAAAAATCGTAAATGCCTTAAAAAATTTGAGGGAATGTCTATCACGCCTTGGGAAACACAGTGGTGATCCAGTTTTAAATTTAGTTTTGTCTGCTGACCGCAATTTTACTTTCTTTTGACACCATACATAAACAATACTCGTATGTAGTAGTATTATAAGAACAATTTGCGGAAACATTACATTAGTCTACATGGCAACTATGCGTGACAATCATTTTACACACGGCTATAAATCAAGAGGAGCTAGCTAAACTAGGCTTGGATAACATTATTTAAATACTAGTAATGTTTCTATCTCTTGATAAATTTGAAAATGTACCCCAATATTCATAATAATTTGTCAATTTAGCAGAATTTAAAGATTTTTTTTTCTTGTCCATCATAATCCAATGAAGAGAGACGACAAACGATTTAGCAGCTAACTGAGCTCTAGGAAGCCTTTAAGTCCATTATGAAAAACAGGGATATTCTTTATCTGAGAATATACGACGACACTGACACTGACACAGATCAACAATAGTGTTAATTGGGTCCACACACGGTAGCAATTTGCAAACACGAACGCTCTTGCGACACCGCCATTACATCTGACATTACACTGAGTGTCAAGTGTAAAGTGTCGTCGTATGTCTGACACATTACGTAACTACAAGCTTGAAGTGGTTTGATGATAGCCGTAGGGATAAGTGATGAAGGGCACGTGTATCCCTACATAATATGTTGATGCAGAGAGAACAAATATAAACTTCCATTTCCGAATACTGATTTAATTCCACAATATAAAATAGGTACTACATTACGGACCTAATGAGCGGGGAGGATCGACTGACGACGCCTAATGGTAAGTGTCCACATGTCGGTATCGTACGCTTCGGACGCATCGCACGCAACGGATCGTAGTATTATTTGTATAGAAACTCATAGAAGTGCGTCCACCTGTCCGCATCGTACGCATCGCATTACACAGATAATCCGCTTGATGCGATCCGTCCGCTGCGTGCGATGCGGGCCTGTGGATGCTTACCATAATGCAAATCTTACGCGTCAGCACGACTTGTACCAGCCGCTACAATCGCTTTTACATGTCCAATGGCATGTTGGGTTGGACAAATCGAATGCCTGTGTGTTCACCGGAGATGCGGTCTCAAACTCGCAGTTATACGAGTGACGTAACCGTCGCGATACAAACAATACCGAGTTTGTACTCTGTTTATATTCGCAACCATCATCATCATCATCATCGTCATCTGCCACTGTCACACATTACGAGGTGTCAACACAACATTCTGGAGTTCTCCTGTGACCACGATTGATGCCACACAGCCATATAAAAAGCTATAACACAATATAAGAAGCTAAAAAACACAATGAAATCCTTACAAATATTCATGGTCTTTTCAAGATGTCTGTAAGGGAAGTTACAGTCACCAAGTTTTTTGAGTTTAGTATAGTAAAATGTTCATCAGCTTGTATGTCTGTTATTACTATACAGAGCTCTGCGACTGCGAGGAAGTGTTGCGGTGACAAATGGTAGAGCAGTCTTCTCCAGTGTACTCTAGGCGCAGTGGTTCCACTTTTAAAGGGTCAGCAGCGCGAGTGAGACTCCTCTGGTGACGCAGGCTACGGTAACCACTTACCATCTGGTGGGCCGTATGCTTGTCTGTTACCTTATTAGTATAAAAAAAACTCAATGCCTGTTAAACCACTATAGTTCAGAGCTCTTTCAGAGAACTAAGCGGAACTTTGCATCCTAGGACATTTAAAATATTTAAAGCGCTCGAGAAAACGGAGTCAGCTCTGTTTCGCAGAACCACGGCATTAAACCCAGTTTGAATACATTTTCCGCTTTGCGCGAAACCAGATATGCTTTTAGTATAAGAAAAAAGAGTGCAGAATGATTTTGAAACTGCTTGAAATTATAAAAGAACCTTTTTATTTTCCATTTTTTTAATGTATTTTGTACTAAAACAGAAAATCTACACAGTGTTATATTAACACAGCTAAAATGGCGCAACGTAAGGATTCAGGGGAATTACCTTTACACGACCACTCAGATTATGAATTGCCGATCTTCTTACATTTTCTTGTATTTGAGGAGAGCAGTCATGCTACTTTTTGCATCGGCGATAGGCGATTTAGTCGCTTTTCAGAAGCAAAATGCAGCGACTTAGGGTGACAAATCAACATCGAGCTATGCTGCGCTATACTGCGCTGTGCTATGGTTGGTCAACTCGCTCGTCAAACAAAACGTCGTAAACAGAGCGTAGCCTCACACAGCGCAGCACAGCATGGTTTGTTTGTAACGTCATTGAAATATTAGACGAGCGAGTTGACCAAACATAGCACAGCGCAGTACAGCGCAGCATAGCTCGATGTAGATTTGTCACCCTAACACTCAACACCGCACATAACGCCAAATGCGGCGATCGGCGATCGCAGCAGTCGCTAAAACGCGCAATTCTGATACCGCGTCCGTATGCAGGAAGTCGATGCAGCATCGAAAACGCGCGATACTACGATCGAACGCAGAGAGTCACCGAAACGCGATGCAGCATCGATGCAGCCACAAAATCGCCGAATGTCGATGCTAAAAGCAGGATGTCTGCTATTGCCCTAAGGTTTTTTAGGGTCAGGATATTAGCCCATAAGTCCTACATAAAAACTCATAAAATTTATGTTGTTAAAGTTTCGCAGCAGCTGTTCTGTTGTTTCCTGTCGTTTTAGTGACGGGCGCCATTGTTTAGTTTTCACAACGATTGCGTTGAAACAATGGCGCGTATTTAGGACGGTATCGCGGTGTAAATGGGCCTTTAGCTAATGTGGATGTTGCGTTAGCGGCTTTGAGTACACGGTCGGTGTTAAGATACTTTCTCAATTGTTATTGTAAAAATGCTAAAGGATCACGACTGTGTTCGCGGTAGACGTTCTCTCATCGCCACAAAAAGCCGCCACAAAACGCCGCTACCGACCTATTTCCTGTAGTTTTCATATATTTTGTATAGACGCACCGCACAATCGTAGCCGGTGGCGGCCACTCGCTACAGCTACAAAATGTATAAAAAGTCGCTGTTCGATGGCGTTTTGTGGCTGTGGTCGGTGGCCCGTTTGCGCCGAGCTTTAGATGTTTAAATAATAATGTCACAATGTTTTCAGCTAAAACGACAAGAATAACAGAATGTCATATGAATTAAACAAACAAGCCTTAGATATTTCTCGTGCATTCCATGTTTTTGCTAAGATAGAGAACTAAATATTTACAAGAAGTGGTGACTATAAGATTAATAAAAAAAATTAAGTAGGTATGTGTAATCTTGGTAGGATGTGTTGCTTAAAGACGTAGGTCTTTAGGCGGCCTAAAAACACCTTTACCAGAATTGGCCACTTTCATATGAACTTACTTATTACTAGGTAATTAATTAGTAATCACTTTGATAAATTATTATGAATAATGGGGCTAGTTTCTATTATGGTGCTGTCGTCACTTCCAGGCAATTTATTCGCAATGAGTAGAACTTATCTATAAATCAGAGAACGTTTGGCAAGGCCGAACCCAGCCAGTTAATCGCTATGCTGACGAGTTACCAAGATTAATCTAAACGAATCTAATGATTTATTTATTTGAATTGATTTATCACGGATTTTAAAGACAGGTGGATAGGATACCACTAGTGAATAATAACCGAGTTGGTAAAACCAAGGTAAAACCTTGTGTTTGTAAGACACTGAATAAACTTATAGGCCTCTAGTAATAAACTCCGCTCATCTTGTGTCTAAGTTGCACCACGGATTTAACTATTGCCATCCTTTTTTGTTAGACAGTGATAAATAAGGATGGCAATAGTTAAATCCGTGGTGCCACTTAGACACAAGTTGAGCGGAGTTTATTAATAGAGGCCATAGTGATAAGAACACACTTGCCGTATCACAATCTTTAAAAGACCTATATGTGGTAAGCTGCTCGAAGGCTCCATGGATATCTGTCACTGTCAATGTCATTAATTCAAAGTATATAGATAATGAGAAATGTGATGAGAGTGAATGAGGCGAAAGAGTATTGTCAGGATAGTAGCAAGTGGAAATCCGTGGTATCTGCCTACCCCTGTGGGAAAGAGGCGTGATTTTATGTATGTATGTATCTATGTATAAACTTATAGAAGAATATCATATCAATGTATCATTATATTAATAAAAATAATAACAATAATAGCCCTTTTATTTCCGAACATTATTACAAGATTACAATTTGTTTTTAGGGTTCCGTACCTTAAAAGGTAAAAAAAGGAACCCTTATAAGATCACTTTCTTGTCCGTCTGTCTGTCTGTCTGTCTGTCTGTCTGTCTGTCTGTCTGTCCGTCTGTCTGTCCGTGTGTCACCATCGATTATCTCAGGAACGGGTAAAGCTAGCAAGTTGAAATTTATACCATATACTAAGGTCTATAGTCCCTATTGTGACTATAAAAATCAAGGTCCTGAGTCAACACAATAAAAAGATATAGGCAAATTTAGGTTTTCGTGAAAACTTGTGAGTACCAAAACTTACCTTAATTATCAACTTTTTTTATTTTTCGGAATTTTTCCTTTACTTGTGCTAGAAGACCTTGCTTGTAACCAAAATTGACAATTCTAGGTCAACCGGAAGTACCCTAGAGGTTTTGGGTCGAAAACCTAAATGGTAGTTCCCGTTGACCTAGAATAACGAAATTTGGCAAAAAGCAAGGTCTTATAGCACAAATAAAGAAAAAATTCCAAAAAGTTAGAAAAGTTGAAAATTAAAGGGTGTTCCCATACATACATAGTTGACGCCAATTAAAGTTGTCCTCCGAGTTGTATGGGCGCTCATACAATTAAGCGGATTAGCTTAATTGGCACCATGGCTAGGTACGGAACCCTCGGCATACGAGTTCGACTCGCACTTGACCGGTTTTTTTTCTTATATTATGTCTCTTAGTTCGGTGTGCCTTTTGACATATGCCTCCTTCAACTCTCTCCAGTGTGATCTATCAGCAACCCTTGTCCAGAACGGTCCCAGGGTGAGACGGATGTCATCCTCCCATCTTGTGTTTGGGTGACCTTGTTTTCTAGCACAGTCTCTTGGGTATATTTCCCATATGTATCATTATATTGCTAAACCAGTTTGAACAGATACCGTGAAATATGAATAACGCAAGTGACACAGTGCCGCGATTAATGATCTAGTGAGAAGTTATAAATATATTCATTGATGGTAATCAACTGTCGAATGTTATGGGAACTAGCGGCGATGATTCGAAGAAAGTATCGACTTTTCTAGAACAATCGAGACTGTTCTAGAAGGAAAATGTTGCTATATATAAAAGCTATAAAGGAAACAGAATTACGAGGTTCTACCTCTGCACTGCAAGCACTGTTTAAACACCGTCCTGTCACTATTCGTCTAACACATAGTTTCTCAACCTTATTTTGCCTACCGCCTACTTTACGAATATATTTTTTCAAGTGCCCCCCTCCCCATATCTTAATGAGCCATCTCAATGCCCTCTAATTTTCTCTGGGTCTTAACCTGCTCCCCTAAAAGTCTCAAACGCCCACAAGGGGGCGTTATCGCCCACGTTGAAAACCTATGGTCTAACAGAAATGTATGGCATTATTTTAAGCGATGATTAGCTTCGTACAGAAGTTGAAAGGAGTTTATAATGTAGAATGCATAACTACTTAACTTTCAGTTGGGATATTTTGTTTCACACGTAAAGTCGCTAACTCGGATTCGTTCCAACAAATTGACTTTTTACGAACAACATAAAGTTATTTAGTGCAAAATTGCTTTACATATTTTCCAGAACAAACATGTCTATCACTTTTTTCTACCATCTTCTACCATTTTAAAGTATTCATCGTTAAAAAACCATTTTTGTTGCAACGAATCCGAGTTAGCGACTTTACGTGTGAAACAAAATATCCCAGCAGATTTGTGGTGTGATTTCAGCCTACCGATTTGCGTCTAGATATTTTAATTTACAAGATTTCAAAACTCTCTAGTCTAGAAAATTGATATCTAGATAGTGACAAGTGTTACAAGCTACAAGCACTGAGTTTTAACTAAATTAAAACATGGCTGTTAAATTATGTTGAACACTCAGCTTTATTATTTTCAAGTCAATTGACGAACGAAAACAACCTCTGTGGCGTAGTGGCTGAAGGTTGCGGGTTCGATTCTCGCCGCGAGGGAAAAGTTTGTATGATCTGCAAATGTTTGTCTCGGGTCTGGGTGTTTTTCTAGTTATAACATGCATGTATTTACAAAAAAAGGCGGCTCAAAAACTCCGTTACCAGAGAGAGCTCTAGCTCGTACGAACTTACACTTGTTCCAAGATCTTGGCATTCGTGAAGTTAGCCGTTTCGATACGCAGTGCAACTTGTTCATACAACATTTTCTACTGCGCAGTGAAAAGCCTTACTTCACGAATGCCCAAATCCATAGGGACAACTGGATTTTTGCCTGAAAAAGTAATTGTACATATGCTTACAAACTTTTTTTATGAAAACTATAATACTATACTTAGTGTTTTTTTTTATTAATCCCGAAAGTCCGGTCTGGTTTATGAGATGTTTTTTATAATTTAGTAAAAGTAAAGTTAAAAGTCTCTATATAGGTACATACCTACTGACTGTACCTACATACTGACTGTACACTATCTTGTAGGAATATAAGCAGTACTTGTGAATGAATTCCAATGAATTTTCAATCGAAACTGACAGCTACTTACAAGAATCTGGTAACATACAAGCTAGATTAGCATGGAGACGGAATTTATTTCCCAAGTTTTATTACAAAAAAATAAATATATTTTTGTTTTCTCGTTGAGATGATTGGTAAAGCTTGTAAGCTTCTTTTATACCTTCTATAAATAAATCATTAAAAAAAACCTGCGTTAACACTAGCCTTTACAAGTTTAAGCAATAAAGTCTAACTCCATATTTAGTAAACCTAGTATCGTTGGAACAAGTAATTAAAACTGTACCTATTAACTACCGATCAAATTAAGCTCGTGCAAGACCTGTCTAAATTAATACACCCTGTATAACACGAAACTGTCTAATTTAGTACACGCTGTATCACCTGTCTAATTTGCAAACTTGTACCCCCTGTATAGTAATGATAAGCGGTGTCAGCCAAGTGGAAAGTAAATGAACTTTAGACCCCAAGATTGTGGATTCGAATCCCGTTTTTTGTAACGGAATAATGCGCAAACGTCCCAAGTATCAGTGTAGAAAAACATTGAGAAGAAATCAATCAGAATAAATATCAAAAACACAGTTGTTTTTCAAAAGATGATAATGGCGCCGTTTTTTATTTGTGTTTACTGGTACCTGATTTAGTCTAGGCATTATGAAGATAATACCTAGGTCTAGACATTACTTGAGCACTAGTTGGTTCGTCTAAGTTAAACTTCTCAGATTAACTACAGATTTGTAAGATATTGAACTAAAACACGTACCTAGTATTGAATAACCTTAGAGCAGTAAAATTGGAATGTGATAGGTATGAACTAAGTGAGTATGAACGGTAAACTACACTCGAGAAAAAAAAATCGCTTTTGCGACTGCATCGCGTTTTGGCGACTCTCTGCGCTTAGGTTAGCTTTTAACATTACATTTTACCAAATTTTTATATTTTTTTTAAATAAGAAATACTACATGTATGTACCTACCTATCACTTCACTATCACTATCATCACTGTCATTATCACTACATAGTATAAAACAAAGTCGCTTCCAGCTGTCTGTCCCTATGTGTGCTTAGATCTTTAAAACTACGCTATGGATTTTGATGTGGTTTTTTTTAATAGATAAAGTTATTCAAGAGGAAGGTTTATATGTATAATACATGCATAATATAGTAGAGAAACACTGATAATTTTAGAGGTTTCTAATGTAATGTGTGATGTGGGTGACCCGTGTGAAGCCGGGGCGAGTCGCTAGTGTAATTGTAAATTATCTTTTATTTTATTCGCATTAGCTTGTACTAGTTGTATGTATATTCTTACTCTACTAATTTTCTCAATATTTTGCTGATACTAAAACCTTATTTACGGCCCAAGCTACCATGAATATTGCATTTCAATAATTGTATTTAAAGTTATTGTTTTGTTGTCATATCGTGTTGCCTGTGGGTGTACTTATAGCATAAAGCTTCCTATTTATTAAAATTGTATCGCTAAGTGACCATTGGGGTTTCTCTTGCCGTGTCTTATTCACATAAATGTGCAAATTGAATATTATTTGTAAGGAAAAACATCGTGATATTCTTGAACTTATGATTTCGATGCGATACGTGAATATTATTAAAATTAGTAAGTATTAAGTATTGCGAATTAGATCAGTTTATACATAGTATTGGCCGCCAATGGTTTAAAACAGAAACGACAGCTCAGGAAGGAAAAATTTGGTCCTGAAATGGAAAAGGAGAGGACAGAAAGAACGAAAA
Organism: Camptogramma bilineatum; assembly: GCA_958496255.1. Lineage (NCBI taxonomy): Eukaryota > Metazoa > Arthropoda > Insecta > Lepidoptera > Geometridae > Camptogramma > Camptogramma bilineatum. The sequence continues at coordinate 3,117,755 of OY292471.1, read as the reverse complement.
AACAGGAGTAGAATCATCTAGCTCTTAAGACGTTTCAAAGTGCTCATAACGGTCCTACTGAATAAATGATATTTAAAAAAAAAAACTACATGCTTTTGAGAAAAGTAATCATTAGGTAGCTTGCAATTTTGTTTATCAACTCTATTTTACGTTGTCATTCTACCATCATCATCATTTCAGCCTTAGGACGTCCACTGTTGGACATAGGCATTCCTCAAAGATTTCCATGTATTGCGGTTGGAAGCGGCCTGCAGTTTTTACAAGGTCGTCTGTCTATCCTGTCGGTAGATGTCAATCGCTGCGCTTGCCGGTCCGTGGATTCTACTCGAGAACTTTTCGATTCCATCGGCCATCGGCTCTGCGTGCTATATGGCCTGCCTAATGCCTATGCCACTTCCAACTATCATTGTATAAGTTATGTTACCTAATTATTCAAAGATTTTATAGTGATCCTTTTCAATTCTTTCATAATAATCAATATCGACATTCGATGTCGTTATTGACGTGGAAATGGATTGAGATTGAAGTGATTATAGGCGGCACATTATGCAAGAAAACTATGATGGAGACCATAGAGTTTTTTTAACGACTAAGGTAGCAGAATGGTGGCCAAATGAGACGCAGTGACCAAAATTCAGATCAACAGCCCATTGTTCAGACGATATTGTCAGTATATCCAACAATAACTGAATAAAGGCCAGGTCAAATCGAATGCGTGGCATGTGCGTGGCGTGCGCAGCACCAGTTAAAATGTATGAAACACGCGGATCACGCGCGTGCACACGTCACGCATCTGCAGAATCATTCTGTAGACTCACTTCGAATTCACTCAAGTGACCGAGCTCACTAAATACACAAGAATGTATTGTGATATTCAAATTTCGAATACGAAATTTTAAATCTCACAGCGGATTCAGCTCTTCGACGTTCGAAGTGAGTTTACAGAATGATTCTGCTGGTCTGGCATCTTTCTGACAGTTTCATACTACAACTGCGCACGCCACGCGTATGCCACGCATCACGCATGTGACCTGGCCTTAGACTCGCAAAGGACTGAAAAATTTGGTATAAAAATTGGTTATACCCAATGGTGGATGTAAATAGGCTGACATGATGGTATTGAATCACAAATTATTTCTTGATCCAAACACTCACTCCATTCTACTCATATCTCTATTCATACGATCCATAGATTTAGAATCTAAATCTAAATCTAAATTTTAGATATTCAAGGAAACCTGTACAAAACCGTAGACAAAATCTAGTTTAAAATAAAATAGGGCAACCAGTTAAAATATAACTTCCACTACTGCAATGCGCTGGCCGGCACGACCACGTGGCGACATTACTAAGTGTTGGCTAAATCATTTCTATCACGAAAGCTATTGTTCGATGTTGTAGGACATTCAGCATCAATGTTTTTATGTTTCAAAGGCTTGTATGAATGCTGGTGTGTATTTTATTATAAAATTGGGACACGAGGAACAACTAGGCATCCCCATGGCACAGAATTTTGTATTATAACCTTTTCCAAATTTTTCAAAAACATTCCATTTCCGATTTTGAATGTATTGCGTTTCGATAAGAAGACTGTGTATTTGTCCGGGAAGCACTGCTAAAGATGATTTTTGTTTTACAAAACTATTCTTATAATTCTTGTAGAAAATCATGTAAAAGATCCCAGCTCCACACTTATTCACCATGACTTGTTGCGGAAAGATCGACCAGCTGAGAGGATGGTTTTAGATGCTGGGCAAGCCAATAGGCTGAAATATCATCGTTATAATGTCCCAAGCAATATTAACGTCTAATAATATACGAGTTGGATGCCCATTTAAGATCTTGACCTAAAATGGCGTTAAATCGCGAAGAGTGGAAGGAGAGAAGGGAGGCCTTTGCCCTGCAGTGGGACAGTAATGGCTGAAAAATGAAAAATTAACTTGAAATGAAATATAATTATAGTGGCTTTAGCCATGGATCTAAGGATGCGAGTTCAAACCCGCTCCGGGGCAAAATACGCTGCATTTAAAATGTTACATCACTTTGATCGTTGAGCTCAAGTCAAGGCTCTGTCAAAGTGAATAACAGCTTAAATTAATTATCTCACTTAACAGCGTTATAATTACCAACAACAATGATACTGAGGTAATTACTAATTACCTACAGTTACATTGGAACTTGTGATAGGTATAAAAACTTGAAGAATGTCCGTGAATTTGTTCGTTGAATTTTCGATACTGCATTCATCATCATCGTAATCAAATTAACGATAGAATGGACAGAATTTTTTTTTTCCAAACTAAATTAATCTTGAGTGTCAATTTAGTTTCCTCTCTATAAATGAATTGATAAAAACATTCGTACATTACATTTTTTAAACAAATAAGTATCTTGTTTGTCAATAAATCAAATGGACAACAATGTATATTTTATATATACGAATAGTCATTAAGTAAACAACTAATTATTGTTTTCAAGCTTTGAAAACAAATCACCTACAAGAAAACTGCTTTTGGTGATAGTTCTCACCAATTTGGTATTGATGACAAAAAACACTTCAGTTCTTGGTTCTAATGATAGTTCTACATATTCTCACATCCCCTTTGGATACCCATCCAACACCATTACTAGCTTCTGACGCTTTGAAAAACATTTGCCGTAATAATGATGGTATTTATTTACCTACTTAAATTTATATGCGGAGACTAGAAGAGATGTTTTTCAGCAAATCATAGATTCTCAACGTGGGCAATAACGCCCCCTTGTGGGCGTTTGAGACTTTCGAGGGGGCAGTAGAAAACCCAGAGAAAATCAGAGGGCATTGAGATGACGCAGAGGGGGCGAAAATGTAGTCTAAAAAAGGCAAAAAAATACACCCTAATCAAGTACTAAAGTAAAGTTAAAAATTAAAACTGTTTTAAATTCGCGATAGATGGTAAGAAAATTTAAGGTGGGGGCTCCAGAAAAAAAATACTTTCAAAGTGGGCGATAGGCAAAATAAGGTTGAAAAACTATGAGCTAGATTGATTTAGCGATGTTACGAGTTGATTTTATTCCAACTCGGATAACTCGAGTTGACTCGGCCGCTAACTCGAATCGCAACGCGAGTTGACTCGACTCGCATCAACCGGATGGGATCCGCTTCGCGGCAGCAGCCAAACGGATCGGCGCGGCGAGTCGAGTCAAATGCACCGTATTCGTATTCTTATTCTTGAGTCGAGTTTCGGTTTCGAGTTGGCGAATCGCTGACTCGCGACCTCGCGTGCACTCGCATTCGCATAACTCGCATTCGTTATCTGCATTCTAGTAGATAGGTAGGTAAGCGAGTTGATTCGAGTTGCGAATGAACTTGATTCGAATCAACTCGCTTAGACTCTGATTCGAGTTATTCGAATCAGCCAACTCGACTCGCCCATCGCTAGATTGATTGTTTCTATCTTAAGCTGTGTGGACATGCGTGTTGGCTAGACAGGAGCAGAGAGGTGTGCTAGCTTTGTTTAGTACTGTCTTGAACTGTTCTGTGCGTTCAAACAGTAGCTGTACTGTGCTGCCCACTGTTCTGCCTCACTGTTCTGCCCTCGTGTGAAACCAGCATTAGTGAGATTTGACTGCTAGTAGCGACGCTCACTGCACACCGGCACCGCTGACACACATCTCTTCTTTCTCTTTGGTTACTGTCAAAAAATTAGGAAATTGGTTGATTTTTGGAGCGGCTGTTGATTTTTTGGTGTGATTCAGACCTCCTCGGAATGCATTCCTAATTCGGAAAGTGACTTTTTTCCACTAAAAAAACTTCAACTTTCCGACTGAAATCATCGAATCGGATCCTAATTCGGAAGTCTGAATCAGGGTGCTGGCCACCATTTTACATTCGCCGTTTCGTCAAAAACCAATAGTTTTGGTGAAGCATTGATGCTTCGAAGTTATTCCCTAGGACGGTGTCGATCAATCATATCCCTACATAATTAATACTTTTAGGTATCACCACCCTTTTCACCTGAATCTCTTTGATTAATACGTTATTGTGAAATAACCTTTCTTGTGATAGGGTAAAGTTGAGTTTAGCTTGACGGATAGAACAGGTGTAGTAAGAAGAGTAGGAAAATACCTATTATTTCGTTGGTTTAATTAAATGAAAAAGTGGACAAGCTTTTCTGTTTTTGAAGTCATTAAATACTTCAACAAGACTTCAACTGCCTTCATTATTGGTAGGTGTTAGATACCTCTGATCTACTCGGACGAAAGTAACCCGAGCTGATCTATAATAACCTCAAAGATACTATTTTTAGGAACAATAAATTGCTTTCTGAAAAATAAAAAATGACCTTCTGAGATTGAAGTAGGTTAAGTTCCAAAAAAAACTTTTCGAAGTCTTGCTATTGTAAATTAACGGTGAATATTAACAATGAAGATAAAAGGCAGGTTCAAAAAGAACTTGTTGAGAGCTGAGAGTAGTAATTCCTGCAATGATTCCTCTTATAAAGGGTTAGCAGTGCGAGCGTGACTTCTCTGGTGTCAGAGGCGTCCATAGGCTACGGTGACCGCTTACCAGTATAAAAAAGTAAGAATGAGTCATTAAACCAAACAAACTTGATATTAAAAACAACACAATTATATTTAAACCATGTATAGCAGCAGCAGCTATACATAAGCAGTGAAACTTCAGCTCATAGTAGGTAACTACAAAACCATCCATGCTACTACAATTTGACTGAACAGACCTTATCAGACCATCGGTACAAGGGGTAGGTGAAAAATCAATATTTTTCTGCCCCACCCCTTAGGGCGCATGCGTGGTACCACACCTGGTGGTGGTGGTGGCCTCGTGGTGATCCCCACGGGTCATTCCAGTCTTACCTGCGATGTTGAGAGCACCTACCATGAAGGGGAAGACCAAGCGTTTGAAACGGTCTTTTGACCCACCATGTAAGTAGACCTCTTGACTGATGTGGTGGTGACGCCGTTTTAATTTTACTTTTTAAATTAACAGAATGCATTGTATAACGCCATTACATTCGGTGTATATTGTGTTGGTTTTATAAGGTTGGTGCATATGTAATTTACTAATTTACATTTCATTTATACGTTAGGAGTCCAGTTAATGGGTTAGTACCATTCGTATGTTACTGAAAATTTGTTTTATTACGTTGGTAGTTAAATCGAATTATTTAGAGACGTATAGCAGAAAAATTGGTTTTGATAGGTTGGTAGCGTAGTAGAGTTACTTTTCAAATGTGTGGGTTTTCTGTTTTAGCCAGTTATTGATTAATGCAATGTTGCATAACGATTGCACAACAAAATGGGCACGTATTAGGAAGTCAGTTACGAAAGGCAATGTTAACAATTCTTTGGTTTATTGTTTTCGTTCCGACAACATCTGCTGCTTCCATTTAAAGGTCAAAATACATAATTTAAGTAGTCATACATTTAGTTAAGAATATCTTTTATATTTTTCAAGTTCTTAACATTCCTCATGACAACCCTAGAATACTAATGAGTTTTTATGATGTTTTTCTTCATCGATTAGAGCTCGTGTTTTTGATCGTGTTCATTTAAAAAAATTATCAACTTTATGGAATTTTATCTTACAATATAATCTTCGGATTAAAAGGCAAATGCCGTTTAAATTTAATAGTTATTGTATTAAATTGAGCTAAATAGTAACACTGCCTCTCACTTCTACAGGAAATTACGACGCAGCGAAGGAAATCGGTAAGACTTTTTACCCTATTCCGCTTGTTTAAGGATTAAGCCCCGATTTCCAATTCATCGGTATGGAAATGTATTGAGATTTGCGCAAGTAACTGGCAAAAACGCGGCTTAAATTAGTTTAATGAATAAACGTCACAAATATATTCAACAATTGAAACTCTTAAACATTAATTAAAAATTTAAACATTTTTTACTTAAATATAAACTAGTGGCTCTGTGAGCTGTAGACCTCGCAAGTCTGCCCTTGTATAGCTTAAATTTAACTGAATAAATATTCACAATTCTCTAGTTTTGTGATGAGAAGGTGGTCTTAGGTGCTCCATCAATTCCTACCTATAGTCGTATTGCTCATTATACTACGACGGTTACATCCTCAAGATCATAATATTTTTGACCATGTAGTTTCACTTCTCAATGTACTAGGGCATCACATAATTTTAGAGTACTGTAAAATCTGTAAAATTAAAGCATTAGTAACAAAATAATGCCACTCGGATCTGGCATCCCTATATTTACCCTACCCGCTCGGCTCGCGCCAACTCCATTCGTTTCTTATGTGCGGGCATCGCAACATCGCAATAATTACGAAATTATTTTTTTCGCAAGAAAGTTATAATTAAAAGTTTATAATTGGTAAAACAACGTAAACGAAGTGGTGATTATAGAATAAGAAAGAAGATTAAACTTTTGGAAAGGAGTTTATGGAAATCATCATCGTCTACGAGAGATGAAGGGAGGTAACAGTTTTTTGTTTACTCAATTTCACCCAATAATCAAAAAATATTACCTATAGATGCATACGACAAATAATACCGTAAATTATTTACGACAAATAATTTTTACATGTCGACAATTCACATTAAAAAATATGTGACTACCTTCATTTTATTTTTGTCTCGTGTTTATTGTTGTGTTGTTTATCGTTGCATTGTGATATTTATCCATCATGATAAACGATTTAGATTACGTCTTAGTAATAACAATTTTGTCAAAGTGACAAAAACTGCCGGTGTTTTTTTCTTTGCACACAGGTCACCAACGATGTTGAAATACCTACCTGCGATACATTACGCGACGAGCTCGCGTTTGATAATTGTCGCTCAGTCTCGTTTCGTCACATTATGACGACCAATGACTTTAAAACAATAAAAAGGGCAGACTGCAGATTGGATGGATATGTCTACCTGCCAACACAGGTCAAGGGTGTAAAAAGCCTAGGTCCCCTGCGTTATACTGCGTGACGTGATCACGTTTGATATCGCTTAGTCCGGAATGACTTTAAAATAACAACAAACTGCAAACTGCAGATTGTAAGTATGTCTACCTGTGCATACAAGTCAAGGAGGTGGAAAACCTACCTGCGTTATACTGCGTGACGCGATCACGTTTGATATCGCCCAAATGACTTTAAAAAACAATTAAAACGGCAGACTGCGGATTGGATGTATGTATATGTTTACCTGCCCACACAGGTTAAGGGTGTAAAAAACCTAGGTCCCCTGCGTTATACTGCGTGACGCGATCACGTTTGATATCGCTTAGTCCGTAATGACTTTAAAATAACGACAACTGCAAACTGCAGATTGTAAGTATGTCTACCTGTGCATACAATTCAAGAAGGTAAAAAACCTACCTGTGTGACGCGATCATGTTTGATATCGCTTAGTCCATAATGACTTTAAAATAACAACAACTGCAAACTACAGATTGTAAGTACCTGTGCATAAAAGTCAAGGAGGTGGAAAATCTACCTATACTGGGTGACGCGATCACGTTCAATATCGCTCAGTCTCGTGTCGTCGTGTAATGACGACCAATGACTTTAAAACAATAAAACTGCAAACTGCAGATCGTAAGTATATGAACGTAAGTATATGTCTATCTGTGCATAAAGGTCAAGGGTGATATATATCTACCCAGCGCTATAGCGCGATGCGATCACGTTTGATTTCGCTTAGTTTCGTGTCGTCACGTGATGACGACCACTGATTTTAAAATAATAAAAACTGCAAACTGCAGATGGTAAGTATTATTATGTATACCTACCTGCCCAATACCTACCTATGTGATATTGTGTGACGCGATCACGTTTGATATCGTTCAGTCTTGTTTTATTACGTGATGACGATCAATGGTTTTAAAATAATAAAAACTGCAAACTGCAGATTGTAAGTATGTTTACCTGTAAGTATTGTGTCATACTGCGTGACGCGAACAAGTTTCTATCGCTCAGTCTCATGTCGTCACGTGACGACGACCAATGACATTAAATCCAATAACAACTACAGACTGCACATTGTACTGTACAGGTTATATTACCTGACTTTTGTAACTTTGATGAAAGCGTAGTATGTCTTCTACCACTCTCAGAGCGCGGCTATTATAATACCAGACTCCATCACCGGGAGCTCTACTTTATTTGTCATAGTCAGACCATGACAATCGGTTCATGCATTATGTCTGAATAAAGAAATATATTATTATTATAATTATTATAATTATCTATCTTTATAGGAACTCTCTAAACGTTGGGGTCGGATTCTGGTGGAAGGTGACCGAGACTAAGAAAACCAAAGAGACCTCGTAAAAAAGACTTTAATATTTAAATATTCTATAAATATAAAGGCCTTCAGATTTAAAGGTATGACCTTAGTTTACTCTCTAGATCGAAGCAGGAGCAGACAAACTGGAAGGCCATTCCAGAACTAAACCACCCAGACCATTCAGGTGGGGTGGACCGAAGAACAGATGCCAAATCTGAGGTAATCGTCTTAAGATGGGTACCCGTTCCAAGGGCGGAGACCACCACCTGCCGCGAGCTCTTCCTGCACCAAGACTGAGTTCAGGACCCGCAAAACGCATAAGAGGTATGTAATACTACTTCATGCTAACAATTTGCGCTATTTTATGCTAATTACTGCGCACTCTGCTGTACCCAATGATCTTCCACTATACCTTATAAACTGAGGTAGATATGTTGTGTTGTGCCCCGCTCCGCGTGGCAAATTAACTTCGGGCTGGATAGCTTGAGTCAACTCGGTCGCTCGTCACAGGCTGTCATTTGCGACTTGCTGCTCACGTAATTGTGAAAATTATATTTATCTCGTTCTGACAAAGAGGTTTTGTATTTCTCTGCTATCTTTTGGTTTCTTGAGTGATGTAATGTAAACGAAGCTGCGAATATTCTACCTACTTAGCTGTAAAATAATTTCGCCGCGTTTGAAAGCTTTTATAATGAGTTTAATTAATATAACTCTTTGTTGGAAAAATATCATTAGCTGTACCTAGCTATATGAATGGATTTAAAATCCCGTTTAATAGTAGGCCTCCTGTACAAATGTTGGAACAAGCTAACCAAAAGTTTAGCAATACGGAGTTACTCGTAGAGCAGTTATGTTCAGCTACTCATAAGTTATAGTCATCAGAATCTGTGATGCTTACATAAAACATATTCCAGACCATTTTTATCTAAAACTTTTTTACAAATTATTCACTTGAAGGCACTTCTAGATTTAGTGTTAAGTCGATTTATCTTTCAGACAATATTTTAAAATAGTAGATACTTGCACCGCTGCTAAATTACTTATTAAAGACTGCTTCATGGCTATGATAGACTTGCAAGATACATATGTTTTTTAGTACCCGGTCCATAAGGGCCTATCATTTCTTATGTATCTAAGAAATACGGACTGATTCTAGTCATTTATTAAAATGGAATTCAGTTCATAAATACTTATAATTGCCACGACAGAGTCAAGGAAACCTTCAAGATTGGGTTTTATTATTATTAACCATAAAAAAGTAACCTTATCTCATTTAAAAAAATAAAAAAGAAAACAACTTTTTGAGTTCGAATTAGACTCTCGTACCTAACAGGTGCCTGAATTTGGCAGAATTTTAACACAAATAGAACACTTATCTTGTTAAAACTCGTTCACTAACCCTAAGGGATTTCACGAAATTTTTTCGTGTTACTTTGCTCAGCTTGTCCTGCAGTTGCCCGTGAACGGCTATAGGTCCGCTTCGAATCGGCTTGAAATTGAAAAATTTATATTTTCTTTGATTTAACGACTATGACTCCTACATGGTACACAACACACATATACCTACGAGTAGCTTATATCCAGATTTGTCTTCGTGGCGAAATTATATTTTAATTTCAAATAATCCTATTTATGGTATTAGATTTTTATGGATGCGCCTTTAAAGGATTGGGGCGTCTTAATTTTAACGGAGAACATGTAAACGGTTTCTAGGACTGCCGAGCCAGATACACTATCAACCTTTTAGAACTTAAAGCCGCTTCTATAGAATTACAGTGTTTCGCTGGCAAATCGATACAAAATAAATTTTGATCCGTAACGATAAAACGAACGCGATATGTAATTATGATGAGGAGGTGTCCAGTTTAAGCATTTAAACAATTTAAGTAGTAAGATCTAGTAGCGGCGTTATAGTGTAGCATCTTTGAAAAATCCAAAATCAAAAAGGAAGCTGGACCAGGGATCCAGATGTTTTTTAATTATTTTCGATACAATATGGAGTCTATCTCAAACAAGTTTGAATGATTTATGAAAATTATTTATTTGCCACTAGAATAAATGTGTAAATGTCATAAGTTCGTCTCTTGAAACGAGATCCGTCCGCATTCGATATCGATGCGTTTACTCTAGACTGGAGTGTTTATTTCTTTCTACACATTCCCTCCTTTTTTCATTCATTTTAATATACTTAAGTAAACTAAGCAATAATCGTGCTACTAGAATTGGTCGTCCCTTATTGGCCTAGCGGCCTTGGTACCATGGTACCCATTGTTCATAAAAATATATATATTTATATCTCAAGGCAAACTAGTTTACATATTAATACCACATTAGGTACTCTTTTCAACTTTTAGACTCTGGCAGCGACACCCTAGTGTCATCGCTGTTATTGAGCAAGCCTACTCAAGACAAGCACTGTAAGCAAGTGCTATAAAATTGATATAATTACTTACCTATCAACTTTTTCTAAAAGTTCTTTAAAACAATAATAACTGTGATTCCACAAAATGGTGGCAATTTTTTGCACCAAACTTTAAATTGAATTTTTAGAAGTTATATTCTATTTGTAATCGATTTTCTAGTTAGCGAATATAAATCTGGGTCAAATTATTCGACTTTGAATACTTGTCATTCAGCGCTTGCTCTGATATTTGGTAAACGGAGGGGTCAAGATGATAGAATAGAACTAAACTTTGTTTTTTTTCCAATAATGAAAATAATCTGAAATCTGAATCTTGTAGGTGCTTGATCATCTTTCGAAATTATTTCCTAAACAGATAATTTTTTCTTACAAAACGATACATAATGCGAGTGTCTCGACCGACAATAAGCCGATAGATAATACAGATTTTGTCAGTCAAATAGTGGCGTCTATGCGTAACGGAGTCCCACTAGATATTTTATAACGAACCGACTCGTTTGGTCAGAAGTTCTACATTTGACCCAAAATGATGAGCGTGATGTATTTGGGTTTTTTGTAAAATATTTTAAGTATTCTATCGGTTTCACCAATATTTAAATAATTGAATATTTTGAATTGAATATTTATTTATTTGCAGATTCAATTTTTTGTCAAAACATGCAATCTTAAGTTGATTGTAAGACATCATTAGGTATTAATGTACCTACCTGCTTTTGCGTTAACCGCTTATGTCGTTAAAGGTCGCTAAACATCTACATGGTCAAAAATATTATGATCTTGAGGATGTAACCGTCGTAGTATAATTGATGGTTAAACAAACTTACCAAGTGAAGTTTGGCCATAATTATACGAGACGGTTACATCCGAAGAGATCAAGAAGGTCCCACCCGAACCCATAAAGGCCCTTGCTACTTTAACGACATAAGTGTCTCTGAAGAAATGAAGTTGGCGCGAGCCGAGCGGGTAGGGTAAATATAGGGATGCCAGATCCGAGTGGCATTATTTTGTTACTAATGCTTTAATTTTACAGATTTTACAGTACTCTAAAATTATGTGATGCCCTAGTACATTGAGAAGTGAAACTACATGGTCAAAAATATTATGATCTCTTCGGATGTAACCGTCTCGTATAATTATGGCCAAACTTCACTTGGTAAGTTTGTTTAACCATCAATTATACGGACTAAAAACATATCAAAATTGAAGGAAAATTTTTATTTTTTCCTTCAATTTTAGTCCGTATAATGAGCAATCCGACTATAGTAGTTAAAGGGCCGATTCCACTTCCACTGGTAGAAATCTAAAAGTGAGCAATTTACTTCATTTTGAGGAACTATTAAACACTGCCATATCTTCGCTGAAAACTGTGCTATTTCTTCGCTGAAAAAACGTCAACTTTTCGAAGAAAATAATCGAATCGGATGCATTTTCGGAAGTCTAAATCGCACTGCTGATAGGTATTCAAACTTGGAATCCTGAGGTGGATATTAGAAATACATTAAAAAAATAGCTTATTTCGCAGCTAGACACAATAGCGGCCTTTACACGGTACATATAACCGCGGATAAAACTGTCGACTGTAGAGTTTTTACCACGCATCTGGACTGCGTTCCGAACCGCACAGATATCTGTACAGATATCTGTACAGATCGTCGCGCATCTACACGTAAGGTTTTTAGCAAAGGTTGGAATGGCACGTGCTATTTCCCGCGGCCCGATCTCTGCGTGTAAATGCTGCTAATATCATTGACTGATCCATCGATCATTCATGCTCCATTGGAAAAACCTAAACCGCTTAAAAATGCTGAGTTCATATTGGCTCCGTCAATAGTTTAAGCAAACAGAAAAGTGTAGCGTTACTTCGCATACAAACACCTACATTTGAGTTGGATGTACTAATTTGTGTTGCCTCACCTATTCTGTAAAGTATGCTATTCACGCTCAGTCCATCGCCTCAATTGTTATCATGACTTTTAATTGTTGAGATAAACTCGGATACAGTCCGGTGGCGCTGTAGCTGGCATTTGGCTGTTGAGCGAATAAACCTATTCTTCTTCTTCTTCTTTCGTATGAGCAAGTGGCCAACTCTGGTGACGGAGTTTTTAGGCCGCCTAAAGGCCTCCGTCATGGCTTAACGACTTATTGATAAACTTGATATTATCTAGATTTTTTAACTAGAATAGAATTTAACATTTGATAAAGACCCCGCAATCGCAATTTAAAGCAGTCGTGTAAAACGTTCACTGTCAAGCAAGTTTTTGTCGTTGGTGCTACTCAAAGGTGTTAACTGTCCATGTATGGGAGCTTTACATAGGTACACAGGAAAAAAAGGGGCTAGTCTCATTAAGGTTATTCGCCTTGTCGCTTACGACATACTTTTGAGTAACCCTCTACCCTAATTTGGGTGGCGCCCTTTATGATCGGTACCCTAATGGTGGGGCAAAAGAAAGGTTACCTACTGCAGTTGGTTTTACCGAAACTGATATAACACAGAACATGTTTATGTTTCTAAAACTATTAAAAAAATATATAGGTAAGTCCCTAAAAGAAAACTACGCCGTCCAAACCGATTAATTGTGAATAATTTCCATGTTTAGTATAGTTAGATTGAAAGATTATCCTACTGCCTACTTATTCATTTTCACTTGTCAAAGTTGCAAAGCCCACACCATAAAAATTTGGTGAGGATCTGTCGAGGATTTTCGGAGTTATGAACAGAAATGCACCTCGAGAGTGCCGAAAATTGCTCAGCTTAACATTGAAGTCAGTTTTTAAAATTGTGAATTATTAAAACTACTCTATCATTTCTCAGTTCTCTACATAACAGTTATCTTTATGATATAATTTAATGGCGTAAGATAATTTGATAACAACATAAATAAAAACAGATTTTATTGGGTCGCCGGTTGACGCGTGCTGTTTTATAGTCATTTGATTTATTGGTACTTAATTATTGTAAAACAGGTTTGAAATACTGAGTGTTTCATTTCTTCCGTTTCATTGTATAGTCTAAAAACTTAATCTTAATCTTTATTAGATGATCTAACTCACAGAATTATATCGAGATAGGAGCAAAGAGTGTATGTACCGCGTGCCGAAAAGAAGGGCTGAGGACATCTTTGCTCGCCGCGAAGTTCATTCAGAATTAATTCTATTGCGGCTTTAATTTGACACGCCAGACTTGGCGAGCATTGAAAACCAGCAATGTAATCCAAATTGTCAACTGCGTTCGTCAAACTACCTACGCAAAATGTTACGCGGTCGGTTTCCATACAAATCAACGAACTTTTTGCTTCTATCTCGATATAGTTCTGTGAGCTAACTTAACAGTGTTAGGAGCAAGGGCGGATCCAGCTTTGGTGCCAGGGGGGGGTCACATAGTCGTGGTCAAGTCACAAGAAGTTATAATTTAACTAGCCGTTACCCGCGACTTCGTACGTGTTAGATTACTTTCATAAGTAAGTACCTACGTAATGCAGTACATAAGTAACTATTTTAGAGAAGCGAGCCGTTTTTTAAAACAAATGCATGTAACACTGTGTGACACTTGATGTCGCTAACGGTGCTCAAAGAAAAGGCTGGCTGCATGTCAGTTCCAATTCTCTGGTCAAACATAACTTACTATGCGCATTAAATACTCATGAAGCTAAAAAGCGAGCGAAGCGAGCCGATTTTTTTTAGACAAATACAACATTGACACTTGATTTTGCTATTACGGTGCTCAACGAAAAGGCTGGCTGCATGTCAGTTCCAATTCTCTGGTCAGACATAACTCACTTTACGCATTAAATACTTTTTGTTTTTCAATTCAAAGCGTTTATTTGGAACAAGATTACAAGGTAGTAGAGTACAAAAAGGAAACGTTGACTACCGCAAAAGTTAAAAACTGAGTAGCGGAATCAGCGCTCTCCTCCAAACAACGAGGATGGGGTTCCAGCAACTAAGTTACAAAAATAATGTAAGTAGCTAAAATATAGAAAGTTTACAAAACTAGATACTCATGAAGCTAAAAAGCGAGCGAAGCGAGCCGATTTTTTTTAGACAAATACAACACTGACGCTTGATTTTGCTATTACGGTGCTCAACGAAAAGTCTGGCTGCTTGTCGGTTCCAATTCTCTGGTCAGACATAACTCACTTTGCGCATTTAATACTCATGAAGTAAAAAGCGAGCGAAGCGAGCAGATTTTTTTTAGAAAAATACAACATTGACACTTGATTTTGCTATTACGGTGCTCAACGAAAAGTCTGGCTGCCTGTCGGTTCCAATTCTCTGGTCAGACATAGCTCACTTTGCGCATTTAATACTCATGAAGTAAAAAGCGAGCGAAGCGAGCCTATTTTTTTAGACAAATAAACATTGACACTTGATTTTGCTATTACGGTGCTCAACGAAAAGGCTGGCTGCATGTCAGTTCCAATTCTCTGGTCAGACATAACTCACTTTACACATTAAATACTCATGAAGTTAAAAAGCGAGCGAAGCGAGCCGATTTTTTTTAGACAAATACAATATTAACACTTGATTTTGCTATTACGGTGCTCAACGAAAAGTCTGGCTGCTTGTCGGTTCCAATTCTCTGGTCAAACATAACTCACTTTGCACAGTAAATACTCATGAAGCTAAAAAGCAAGCGAAGCGAGCCGATTTTTTTTAGACAAATACAACATTGACACTTGATTTTGCTATTACGGTGCTCAACGAAAAGGCTGGCTGCTTGTCGGTTCCAATTTTCTGGTCAGACATAACTCACTTTGCGAATTAAATACTCATGAAGCTAAAAAGCGAGCGAAGCGGGCCGATTTTTTTTAGACAAATACATGTGACACTTGATTTTGCTATTACGGGTCTTAAAGAAAAGGCTGGCTGCTTGTCGCTTCCAATTCTCTGGCGATTCTTGTAGACAAACTCAACATGTGACACTTGATTTTGCTATTACGGTGTCCAACGAAAAGGTCAGACATAGCTCACTTTACGCATTTAATACTCATGAAGCTAAGAAGCGAGCGAAGCGAGCCGATTTTTTTTTTAGACAAATACATGTGACACTTGATTTTGCTATTACCTACGGGTCTTAAAGAAAGGCTGGCTGCTTGTCGCTTCCAATCCTCTGGCGCTTCTTGTAGACAAACTCAACATGTGACACTTGATTTTGCTAACGGTGCTCAATGAAAAGGCTGGCTGCTTGTCGGTTCTTATTCTTTGGTTAGACATACATAACTAGGTAACTCACTTTGTTCGCAAAACACTTATGAAGCGAAACGAATTTTTTTAATGTTCCTAAAGAAAATCCTGAAACACGTGTCCATTATTTTGCATTCACAGTATTTTAACAGAGTTTCAAGCAAATCACAATACGCGTTATAAAGTTCCAATACCAACTTTTACAATCCGAGCACCGCGTTTGGAGGTAGTTTTCAAAATCCTGAAGTACATGTTCAATAGAATAATTTTAATTAGTCGTCCACCTAGGTCCTGGACCCGGCCCAACCCGGCCCAGGGGGGGTCATGACCCCCATGACCCCCCCCCTGGATCCGCCCTTGGTTAGGAGGCTATCCAGGGCATTGTTGAGATGAAGCGCTCGTGACGTAGCTTGCTTAGACGTTCTTGATTGATCGTTGAAGTTAAGCAGCGCCCTGCGCGGCCACTATTTTGGATGGATGACCACAAGTGGCATAATGAGCTGAGCGCTTCCGTTCTTCGGAGAGCACGTTAAATTGTCGGTCCCAGCTTTTGAAGTCGTTAAGCCATGATGGAGGCCTTTAGGTGGACTAAAAACTCCGTCACCAGAGTTGGCCACTTGCTCATATGAACTGACTTTACTTTCTTGTTGAGATGGAATAGGCTTGCTCAGCACCTAAACCATCCTTCCAGCTTAACTGGCCTACTAAACACTGAGTTTCCTTACGATGTTTTCACCGTTTAGTGCGCATATTATTTTCCAAAACGTAAAATCCATTGATGCACGTCCGGGATTCGTACCCACCTAAAGAAAGCGTGGACAGTGTCCATGAGATTGTGACAGCAGTGAAAGTGTACACCAACAACTCGTATTGTATCTAATTGCATTTCCCTATGTATCTCCTCGATAAATAAAGTAAGTGGAAAGTAGCTGAAAAGCCAACATGTATCTTTAACGTTTTATCTTCGAATTCAACGTTAGTATTTTTATTTAACATCGTATTTGCTTGATCATAAATCAACGAAAAAACAACTAAAAATAAGATAAATCTTCATCTTCTTTTAAAGTTGATGTTATTTATGTTTTTGGATTACACCATTGGATAGGTAATTAAATAATCTTATGTTTAACAATGTTTTCAACGTTGTTTTTATCACCTTTTTAATACGTAGATACATTAATTAACGAAATATATAAATAAAAACAAATATTATTCTTATTTAAAAATATATAATTATATAAAATACATAACTATTAAAATACATAATTATCGCCTTATTTTCATCCTGAAGTTTCAGCTATCGTATTTCTAAATATAAATTGTGAATGAACCGAGATTGAAACCCACGTCCTTCGAACTGAAAGTCCTACATTCCACTCAACCAACACAGATTTCCATGTCACAAATCTCATAAAAAAAACATATTTTGTAGACTGACTATAAATTAAAAAAAAAAACTTTTAAAAGCTGTTACTAATTTCATTAGTGGCCATTACTAATTCGTGTGGGTTGATTTATTCATAGATCGGAAGTTAATTAAATTAGGCGCTATCTCTTTATCTGAAAACAAGAAATTGGACAAATATTTTATTACAGTTGTATCTGCGATGGCAAAGTAATTTTCATCAATAAAACCTGTATTTTTTTTTAATCGGTTAATTCTTTTCGCTGAGCTAAAATGGGAAAAAAATTGCACTTCACATAAAAAGCACTTGAAAAAATAAACCACTTCAAACTATCTATAAAAATTATAAAAACTTTTTGCTAAGGCTAGCATCCTTCTGCCTGCTATTACTTCGGAAAAACAGATTTTTTTTTTAATTCTAAACTGTTGTATCGTCCAAACTGCTTAGAAAAGTTAACAAAAACAAGACGAGGAAAATAAAACAAATAATTGTATTTAGAAAATATAAGTCAATAACAAAATGCCTAATAGCCGGTTCACACGATACATACAAAAGTTTGTACAACATTTTTGCACAAACAATTGTTTTTGCAAACGGGACGCTTACTTTTCATAATAATATTTATTCTGGGATGCTAGTGGCGGCACGATTTTTTTAAACATTTCTTTTACTAAATTACGTAATATTGCATATTTTATTTTATCTTTATATCGATTGCACGGTCAATATATCAAAGTCTCCATGTTTTGTCACCTCTACATTGTCGCATTTACTTATCTCTAAATCTTTGGCCTAAAAACGTCAAATAATTTAAAATAACCATTATAAAGAGACCTCCCACAGACCAAGCTTTATTTATGATGAAAGTTCAATTAATGTTAGCTGAGTCCGCTTTGAATGCAACCTATCATTTAGTCTTATAATTAGTTCGATGTAAAATATTAAGTATATAATCTGCTGATAATGTTCGCTAGATAGACTGAAGTTGTTGATTTTAGCATAAATAAGATATTATTGTAGGTATAATTCGTGAGAACTTAATTCCAGTAGTGGGATTTATCGTGTACATTTTAATTATATTGTATTATAAAGAATGGTAACCTATCAATCTTTCGAAAAACGATACACCGAATTTTGAAATCCATAAAACGTTTGATAGAAACTCGAAATCCAGATACTATGTTTTACATAATTTTATTACTCCGATAAAACGTTTCACAGAAGTCTCATTTGACAGAAACACTAATGCCAGATTATCAGTTCGTTTTTTTTTCATTCGACAACAATATCCTTATACCTTATTTTAAAAGACAGAAGTAACGCTTACCAGAAAATTTCCAGCCATATAAAACCTTTTCCATCTTGGGTTGGATTTAGTATTACGAAGCAGGATTTTGAGGGGGGCGGTGAGGGGGGGAGGTGAGGGGGGAATCCCCCTAACCCGTGGTACCACTCCTATTACAAGATAACGCACCGTTCTGGAGATAATCAAATTATTGTTTTATATACAAACTGGTAAAAGTTGGTAAAAATTTAGTATTCGGTAACAGTATTTTAGTGGGGGGGAGGGTGGAGGGATCCCCCGCCCCCCTGGTACCACTCTCATTACAAGGTAACGCACCATTCTTGAGAAAATAAAATTACTGTATTTTAGTGGGGGGGAGGGTGGAGGGATCCCCCGCCCCCCTGGTACCACTCTCATTACAAGGTAACGCACCATTCTTGAGAAAATAAAATTATTGTAACCTAACCTAACCTTTTTTTTTTTATCTAACCTAACCTACACGGGGCAACCGACACGGGGCACCCTGTAGGTTAGGTTAGGTTTGTTTATAAAAAAGCGAATGAAGCGAGCCCACCCACAAAATCTGGTCGCATAAACCCTCATAACATCTAAAAGAGAAACTAAATCAGATCCGACACGGGGCACCCTGTAGGTTAGGTTAGGTTTGTATATAAAAAAGCGAGCAAAGTGAGCCCACCCACTAAATCTGGTCGCACAAACCCCCATAACATCTAAAAGAGAAACTAAATCAGATCCGACACGGAGCACCCTGTAGGTTAGGTTAGGTTTGTATATAAAAAAGCGAGCGAAGCGAGCCCACCCACAAAATCTGGTCGCATAAACCCTCATAACATCTAAAAGAGAAACTAAATCAGATCCGACACGGGGAATCCTGTAGGTTAGGTTAGGTTTGTATATAAAAAAGCGAGCAAAGTGAGCCCACCCACAAAATCTGGTCGCACAAACCCCCATAACATCTAAAAGAGAAACTAAATCAGATCCGACACGGAGCACCCTGTAGGTTAGGTTAGGTTTGTATATAAAAAAGCGAGCGAAGCGAGCCCACTTACAAAATCTGGTCGCACAAACCCCCATAACATTTAAAAGAGAAACTAAATCAGATCCGACACGGGGCACCCTGTAGGTTAGGTTAGGTTTGTATATAAAAAAGCGAGCAAAGTGAGCCCACCCACAAAATCTGCTCGCATAAACCCCCATAACATCTAAAACCCCTCTCCCCCCTCCTACCCCCCACCCCCCCAAAATCCTGCTTCTTAATACTAAATTTTTACCCGAAACATTTTTAGGTTATTATCGGTCTCAGAACCGAATCTGCCCACCCCGACTTCCACGTAGTCTTGTCTGTCCTACCCTAGAGTGTTTTTATGAACTCGGAGGCGCGAAGGGAGATGCAGCCCCCGCCCGCTGTGACAAAACGCGGCACCAGCACGAGCTGGAGTGGCTGAGGCTGGTCGCCGCCGAAGGTGGCGACCAAACAGCCGAAGCTGCGAAGGCTCGTGCTGATGCCGCGTTTTGTTACGCAAGGGCGGCGGGGCTGCACTTCCCGAAGCGCCGGAGCCGTCACAAATTCGAAATGGATGGAAGATTTAGGTTAAACTTTGATAATTTGCCAAAAGTGTTTGGTGAGGTTACTTAACCATCTAGCACGAAATTAGTTAGGAAATGTTAAAGGTAATCAAAAAAAAGTAACTAGGTACAATATTTAATAGATATCTACCTACAGTACTTCAAGCTACATAATGGACATCGGTCATTTAATTTTATGGTACCTAGTATTTATAACGCTCTGAATTTTTACTAGAAAGATTGAATACATAATTTTGTAATAGGTCTTTCCTGAACCATGATTTTTCGGGATCACAAAATATATGGAAAACAAATTATATGGAAAACAAACATGCGGTAAAGTAAATTATCTGGATGTTAAAATTTCTGGAAAATGTTTAGATGTATTTTGTATTTCTGTCTTGTAAAAAAAAAACAAATGAAAATCTGGCTTAAGAATTTATGGAATTCGAATTCCTGTATTATGAAAAAAAAGAAATCAAAAATCTGTCAAACGTTCCTATGGATTTCAAAAATCTGTCTTGTAATTTTCGTGACATAAATACGTAACCATAAAGAATATATTATACCTCTACTTATAAACTCCTCTCAACTTCGGTCAAAAGTTAGTCATAATCACCATTTAAAATATTGCCATCCTTTTTTGTTAGATAGTGTCAAATAGAGACAGGGAGAATCTAAAGCAGTGTTTAAAGTTGAGAAGCGATTATATCGATTGCTTACTTGAACTTTTATAGAGAAGACTATATTTTTCGCTTTGTTAGGTAATTATGTCATTTACAATGTTGGGCTATATTTCGTTAGGTACTGTGTGGTTTTTAATAAAGTTAGAATTTTTCGTCAGATCCTAAAAACGTAATCAATAAACAAATAATAATTATTATCGAAACTAAACATGAAAATATCTGTATCCGTACGTAAGGCACGGTAGACGTTATCTATCTTTAGGCATTTAAAATCCTTTGAAACTGTCTAAGGGGCTAGTCAGAGGATCACGAATTCATACTTGCTACATGCCGACATTTTGCAATAACAATAAATTGATTAAAAACCTTCACTTTCCCTTATAATGATTTTAATTACCACGGTGTTTTCGCAACCCAGAGTGATCGATTTAAAATCGAGTAATGAACGGCGACACGCTCATTTACCGATTATCGAGACCTATTTAACGTTTCGTAATCGATAATAATTAATAGAAAAAAGTAAAGGCATTACTACTTGCAGCTAGGCGGTCCGATGGGTATGCTTTACGTTTATTCAAGTACAGATAGTAAACAAATAAAGTAGGTAAATATATTTTATGCCACAATAAATTATTAAATTGATTAGGTAAAAAACTTAGGCCTTTACATGTTTACTAGATGATTTATACAGTGTCAGGAGGCAATCTTTGCCTAGACTTATCGGGACACTGCAGTACCTGGGACATTGTTTGAGATGAAGTAGGCTTGCCCAGCACCTAAACCATCTTCTCAACTAAAACATATCCACAGGAAAGACATGGACAAGACAAGCCGCGTGTTTCCTCACGATGTTTCCCTTCACCGTTTAGAGCTCGTGTTAATGCGCATATAAATTTTTAATTTTTCGAAACGAGAAATCCATTGATGCACGGCCAGGATTTGAATCCACGACCTTCGGATCGAAAGTCGAGGTATCATCCCCCTCCGCCAACAGATAGATAGGTAGATAGATAGATAGAAATTTATTTCCAACACGGCTTTAAATAAATATAAGTTTACAAAGTAACCTTGAAGTAACTCGCGTTTGCCAACCCTACCGATAGTACCACTATTACTCACCTACGGCAAGCAGTATGTAGGTTATGCCCTTACAAAGCAGGGTTGCAGCACGATGTTCAGATCGCGGATATTGCACGATCCCGATGAGATACTACCAATAGAGACGTTATACTCATTATAAAAGCTCTAAAACGCGAAATTTTGCTATCACTACTTAGGTAGAATATTCGCAACTTTGTTTAGATCACTAAAGAAAACTAAAAGGTAGCAGTGATATTATAAAACCCCGTTGTCAGAAAGGGAAATTATGTGTGTGTAATAAATGCGTGTAACATCGGAGCAAGACAGAGTGCGACTGAGTTGACTAAAGCTAATTAGCTGGAGTTTTGTTCGCCACGCAGAGCGGGGTACAACACATCTACCTCAGGTTATTTAGAAGATCATTGCACGATCCCGATTCATTCACGAGTTCTAGAACAGTTTTGAGCTATTTTTAAACTTGCTACTTGTTTCTTTCGGTCACTCTGATTCCACCGGTTTCTTTACGGTACAATAATTCGCCTAATAAGCATTTGAACACAGGAAAAGATTAATAAATCCGAGATTGAATTACCTTAACACTTACTTTACTGTTTATATTACCTTACTGCGTTTACGTTAACGAGCCGCAACACCGTAATAGATAGATAGATATTTTATTCATCGAACACAATACATTTGTCTGTTAAATAGAGTCTTAAAGCCTATGTTAGGTTTGACTAGACACTAGGGTTCTCTTAACACGTAATCTGGATTGTAAGAATAGGAGCAGACACACGTTCTTTCAACCTTTAGGTAGGTATATGTATAAACTAAATAAGAAGCTAAGGAGATACAACGTCAGCGTCGGTGGCATTCAACGTGTTAGTATATTGTATTCCGTACAAAATAAACCCAAGCTCATTGAATTGACTATCAATCCGCAAACTCAGGGGTCGTACTGCCAAGTCTTAGAGCCATGTCAAAGTAAGATTACTTTGGTCCGTATTTAGATAAGACTGAAGTAAGACTGACGCAGGCATAACCACCATCCTAAATCAGGCCTAAATCAACCTTGTTTTAATCCTGCCTTAGGACCAAAACAATCTTAACGCAGGGATGTTTTGGTGACATGACATCGACTAGATGCAGGACTGCGCATGTCCTGCTCGATGTCATCGAGCAAGACATGCGCAGAGAGAGCGTCGAGAGAGTGTAATGCGCATGTCCTGCTTCAATCCTGCGTCATGACCAAGGCAGGAATAAAATAAGATAGTTTTCGGACCAAAACAATGACAAAACAAGCCTAAGGCAGGAATGGTTTTCTCCTTGTTTTGACATTGCTCTAAGAGGTCATGGTACGGCTACAGATCGTAAAAGTAATGGCTCGTTGAAATATTTATGACAAGCATTACCGATGTCTTTGATGAAGGCGCACTTCAGACAGCATCACTTAAAATGGATGTCTTTTTGTACGAAGTACTTATTAACCACGTCTTTCCTTTGGATAATAGTAACAATTAATTAGTAGATAGAAAAACATACAGTTGAATTGAGAACCTTCTTTTAAAGTCGGTTAAAAATAGAGTCGCATTGGACGAGTGGAATAGTTCCCCGACTTAAATGCCTACAGATCTGAAAGAATGTCTACTAATCTATGTCTACTGCACTTTGGGTATACAGTCGTGACCATAATGTCTATTTTTCTCATTATTTTTAATTTCACAAAAAATCACTGACAGATTATCATTGAATAAGTATATTTTTTTTTATTGCGGCATTCAACTAAGAATTTAGTGATCCATTTATTGCAAAAACAATCATATTGGCTATGGTAATTCGTATTAGTTGAGTATAGAAACTGGGCAAATAAGAACTGACATAGTGACGGGGAAGAAGAAAAAGAGGGCTTGCCAACCATCCTCCTCTCATCCTCTCAGCTTAATAAAGAAATATCCTTAGAAAAGTTTGTCCAAAAAATATCTTATTTCAATAGTGTGAGAGATCTTAGTTTTTTTTTATTTGTTCACAGTTCACTCTTATCAGAGCAATCAGATATGGACAGCAGAATCTGATATCAAGAGATAAAGGTAAGTCTTCATTTAATTATTAATAATTAATAAAATAATTATTAATTTCTAATTAATAATTTCTTTAATTTTTTAATTTTTTAATTCTTTAATTATTATTAATTTCTAATTAATAAAATTAGAAAATATATTGTTAAAAATTTTGTTTCAAAAAACAGTAACAATAAGAAACTCTGTTTTCATTTTTATTTTTCATTCTGTTTTCTGTTTTAACTTTTTGGGTTGTTTCATCATGTAAAATTTTGATAAGTCACTCCCTTAATCTATGATTATTATTATATTTACAAAAAAAAGTAAACAAGTAGGTAAGTACCTATAGTATATTTCAGTCATGTAGTTCCCAACACAAGTTTTGCTTACTTTGGGGCTATCTGACATTACTTGAAGGTTGAACGAACGCTTAGTGGTTAAAACAGTTATTTTTTTCTAATGCTAGTAGGTACTATTTGTTGAAAATGTTTGTTCTTTATCTCTGTAACTGCTAACATTAGTGGCTAAATTAAAAATTTTAAAATACCCACTTCAATGTTTTAGGCTGAAAATTTTTCTGCACTCTCGGTGTGCATTTCTGCCCATAACTCCGAAGATCCTCGACAGATCCTCACCAAATTTTTGTAGCATCAATCGAAAAGTATAAGTATCCTTTCAAATAAAAAAAATATATATACTTACATAGAAAAAAAAGAACAAAAAAAAAGATTCCGACGAATTGAGAACCTCCTCCTTTTTTGAAGTCCTTTAAAAATCAGCTTATCTTACTGTACGAATGTTGACATAAACTTTCTCAATTGAAATAA
Source organism: Camptogramma bilineatum (assembly GCA_958496255.1). Classification (NCBI taxonomy): domain Eukaryota; kingdom Metazoa; phylum Arthropoda; class Insecta; order Lepidoptera; family Geometridae; genus Camptogramma; species Camptogramma bilineatum. Next base: position 3,092,966 of record OY292471.1, on the reverse strand, counting down.
ATCAGGATTGATTCATGATTGACTCAATCATTGGACTGAATGACGGCAAATACACATGTTGTATCAATTAGATTGATTGACATGTTGATGGATATTGCAACATAGGCTAAATCCATGATTCCTTGGTTGAAATTGCTCAATTTAGTAGGTAGCTAAGTTTTCCAACTGACACATTTGAAATACCTCAGAGGCAATTCATTTACGAATTTCATTACAAAATTGCCCGCAACAGATACTATCCTACCAACATACCTAATTATTAAGTATTTATTTTATAATTAGATCTACCTTTTACCTATTTATAAGCAAAAAATTTACTCAATAATATTGATTAGTTCCTAAAATAATCGAGAATCATCACTAAATAGCGAGTAGGTATAAAATATAACAACTACCGTGGAACCCCCGAACTTTGCCTACTTTTTCGAGTTTTTTTAAATTTTGCGCCAAACTGATCATAAATAATCGGTTCTGTCATGCTGAAGTCAACCAATTACTAAAGGGCTTTCAATGTGTGTGTATGCTAGGCTCACAGCATTGAAAACCTTGACAGTAGAGGCTTTCAAAAAAGTAGGCAAAGTTAGGGCAACGAGCCTAACTTTGCCTGAGGTCCATATTTTCTGTAAAACTTGGTAAATCATATAGATTTTAATGCAGTTTAATCATATATTGAACCATTTATAGATTATATTCTCAATACTACTCCACATAATTATATTTAACTTTATATGATGGCAGGCAAAGTTAGGGCATCATTTACCGACAAAATGCGCCAAAAGTCAGGGCTGTCACAAAAAAGTAATCATCATCATCAGCCTATACAGTCCATTGCTGGACATAGCCCTCCTCCAATCTGCGCCATTTTATCTTGTCCATGGCTTGTTGCATCCACGGCGCGGCGACCTTTGGAAAATCATCACTCCACCTAGCCAGAGGGTGTCCTACACTACTTTTTTCAAGTCGTAACAATAAAAGTAGGTACATAGATGGATAGTAAAATATTGAAAAAAAGTAACGAACATCTAACCGCTTTTATTGGTGCTAAAGTAGCAATTTCTTAGTTAAAAATACCAAAAGAAAACAGACGGCAGTGGTTTGAAATTCATAACCCTCATTTTGTTCTGTTGGTTAAATCTAAAACTGACAACCCTAGGGTAGGCAAAGTTTGGAAAACTTTATTCAAAAAATTGCGCCTAACTTTGCCTTCTCAGATATTTCTGTCAATAATCATAGTATTTAGATGAGATAATTGTGTTTCGAAAGCCGATCATATTTGCCAACTACTGTAAAGATATGAAAGACGTACCTCAAACCAGTTCCTCACAATGACATAATTTTGTGGGACAAGTCAAAAAATTGCGCGATTTCCACCTAAAACTTTTTGCAACTACTATGAAATGGCTGCCATTATTTTAAAGTTAAATAGTGCAGTATTGGCTGTTTATGATTTGGGTTTCTACCAACGAACAAAAATAAGTGTTGTCGTGATAGGAAAATAAATATCGTACTTTTTATAATTTAGGCAAAGTTACCTACACAAGGCAAAGTTCGGGGGTTCTACGGTATTCAAGAAAATCAGTCATGTTTGAAAAAAATCAAAGATTCAAAGTTTGATGTTTGAAACGTTATTTGGAAATGAAAATTACTCATAAATCCAACTTTATCGCAAACAAATAAATATCAATGCCATTTTTAAGAAAAGGAAATTAGTTGCAAGCTGTGCGAGCTGCGCTGCTAACGACGACGTGGACTTCTGTCACATTCTGTTTTGTGGAATCATACACTGCTGTCGGACGTATTAGAAAAACACGAAAATAACCGATATCCATTATAAAAAAGCTTGTAGTACTGTACCTGAATACCTACTAAAGTCTTAGTCTTCTTTTTCTTCTTTCGTATGAGCAAGTGGCCAAGATAAAATAAGATTCGTTTATTTCCTAGAATATTATATGTAACAATCAGGTCTTAATAATAGGTATTGGTTAGTGCAGATATATTCTACCTTGTAGGAATGCAAATATTAGTGGTAAAATAACAATTAAATTAAAAATAAAATTTGTAAGTGGTGACAGACTCTGGTGACAGAGTTTTTAGGCCACCTAAAGGCCTCCGTCATGCCTTAACGAAAAGCCGGGACCGACAATTAACATGCCCTCCGAAGCACGGAAGCGCTCAGCTCGTTATACCACATGCGGTCACCCATCCTAAAAGTGACCGCGCACAACGCTGCTTAACTTCAACGATCAATCAAGAACGTCCAAGCAAGCCACGCCACGAGCGCTTCTAGTCTTAGCGCTTAAAGTCTTAGTAACTTGCCGACCAGTTGTTTATGGAGATGCTGTGCAAAGTTGTGGCTTTGCCATTACTTCTGCCATTAAGATTTAAAATCTCAGTTAGTAGACCATCGCACAGGATGCTAGGTACTTTAATCTGCGTAAGTCGAAGTGATCACCATAACGGTGGTCGGTAGAACGTAATTAATACAGGTAGCGTAATATCTGATTGAAATGTTACGTTCTCAGTCCTAGGGACGGGAAACAAAGTGTCGATGAAACGGAAATTGAGTGATGTCGATGATTTGATTTTCAGTTTTAAAGATTAACTCGATCAGAATAATGATGTGAGTATAATACTGTTCCTCGCTTTGTAGTTGAAAATTCATAATGATAACTAATAAATTAAATGCTAATTAATTAATTCTATTAATTTGTGCTATTATCATTCGGTACACAGCCTTCTGTTAAACCAGCGTTAAACCGTAATAAGGATTGAAGGAGGAATTTGAGGAGGATTTGAAATGAGAGGGTTTATCCCCTGCATAGCTGTAATGCTAGTAGGTAACTAACTAAAATATGCCATTCGAGCTCAGTGTTTACAAAGACGTTAGTACCTATTCTATGAAATAGTGATCATCGCCCTTCCACGTGCGATATCGTACGTGGTGTTTACAAGATCATATTTTTTTATCTCTTTCAATAATGACATCTTCGAGACGAGAAACTCGTACCATGTAAACGGTGCTTAAGGCATGTTAAGGTGTTTTGGAAACTGTGTTTTTTTGTCACGTGAGTGAATAAATCAGTAACACCCGAATGCTGAAAAGCTATTAAGTGGTGCTTATCATTGACAGTAACTGTCGTTAATTGTCATTTTTGGATACGATTCTGAAGAGTAAAAACGTCTGAAATATCTAAGTAGAGTTTAAGTATTCGGGCATAAATCTAGTAAATGAATAATTACGAATATTTTATCGACAAATCACAACCCTAGGGTATCTAAACAGGATATATACGAATTAAACAAACGCGACAGAATAAATCATGGTTTATTAGGTAACATAATCCAGATAGTTTTTCATAATTATTTATGAACGTGCAATTTACTCTGATCTAATTAATGCCAATTAATATTTTTGTATCAAATTTTGGGTGTAACAAGACAACTCCGAAAACTGAAACAACACTGATAAAAAACTTGCACCTACGATTGATTTTATAAACCGACACGCTGAGAAATTATCGACAATCAAAAGCATGTCCACTCTATGAATGTTTAATCAAGGATAAGCCTGGGCAAAACATTATTTTATCACGATTCGGGATTCTAAGAATGTAAAGCGAATGTCTATGACCACAATGACAAACGAGATATAAAAACACTTCTCTTAGGCGCGGGACATACAGAAAAGACGTAAGACCAGGGGGTCTAAAGTGGCCACTTTTGATGAAAAATCAGATGTTTCATAGATGCTTCATATATGAAACATCTATGAAACATCTAATTTTTCATCAAATGCTTCATAAATGCTTCATATATGCTTCATATATGAAGCATCGATGCTTCATAGATGTTTCATAGATGTTTCATAGATGCTTCATATATGAAGCATATATGAAGCATTTATGAAGCATTTGATGAAAAGTTAGATGTTTCATATATGAAGCATCTATGAAACATCTGATTTTTCATCAAAAGTGGCCACTTTAGACCCCCAGGACGCGTTGCGTCTTCCGCGTCCCTTTCATAGAAAATGTATAGAAGCGTTGCGCCGCAAAACATACAGAAGAGACGGGGCGCCATCACATTTTGTATGAAAGGGACGCGGAAGAGACAAATGTCTGCGCCCCGTCTCTTCTATCTGGATTGTTTATGTCTTACTGTTCACACTCAACAAAATAATCTTCGATGTAAATCAATTATCTGTTAAAGTGATCAAATAAAATATTAATTTCATAAATTAAATCTAAAACGTGGTTCATTTACTTCTTCCGCTTGCAAGTCTATCCACTTAAAAGTTAAAAGGAAATAGTTAAAATCAGCAATCCTCAACCACCGTTACGCGTCCAGGGAAATAATTACCCATTAGTGCATGTAAATAAAATTTATGTGAGTACTTATTAACATTTTCTATTTAGAATTGACTTTTATGTTTCTAAATGTGACCGCGAATAGTACGACGAGTCTCTTTTACCTACTCAAAAAGAAAGATTGTCGTTACCTTAATCGATATTTATACGAAAGTATTATGTAAAGGCAGACCACCCACCCGATGTTCCAATAACATTGTAAACGTGGTCGGGAATCAGTGGATGAGACTCGCAAAGGATCGGAGAGAATGTCGCGATAAAGACGAGGCCTATACCCAGCAGTGGAAATGGGCTGAGATGATGATGATGACGACCTCTGTGGCGCAGTGGGTGAAGGCCCGCCTGTGACGCAAGAGGTTGCGGGTTCGATCCCCGCCGCGGGACAAATGTTTGTATGATCTGCAAATATTTGTCTCGGGTCTGGGTGTTTTCTATGTATATTATGTATGTATTTACAAAAAAAATATATATATAAGTAGTATATCAGTCATGTGGTTGCCATAACACAAGCTCTGCTTGGCTTGGGACTACATGATGCTGTGTGAAATGTCCAGCAATATTTATTTATTTATTTATGATGATTATTTAATGTCCCGTGCATTAAGCGCCGTTTACTTGGTGCGAGTTTTTTGCCTCGAAGATGCGAGTAACTCGCTCTATGACAATTCAGTGACAAGCGATTATCGACCGTCCTCGTTAGTTTACTTGTCATATTTTGACATTTGCTTCTCGATAATCGCATTTTCGAGGCGATAACCTCGCACCATGTAAACGGCAGTTTATGTTATACGGATGTAGTAAAAACTGTTATTTTGGCATTACGAACAGACACTTCAATTTTATTCATTTGCTGCAATGGTTTAAGGCTGGATTCGACCAAAAGTCATCTTATTCCAGAGTAACTAGCCGACATAATTCGAAATACAATTGTTTAGAAAGCGCAACCGAACATTATTATATGCACACAAATTATCTTATAGGATGTCAACTTTACAATGTCAAAATATTCAAACAAACAGTAGTTTCGAGTAAAGACTTAATCCAGTTTGGTCGAATCCAGCCTAATTGATTTGTTCCACGTTCGCCCCACGTTCCATGTCATCTGCCGCCTTTATTATATCAAGGGATCATTTGGATGTTATTTATAGATTCAGCTGCTTGTTACTTAGTATTACGTACCATAAGAATGTTGTATTCAGTAGGTCAACATTACAATTTTATCAAAAAAACAAACTATTTTTATCCTACTTTTATGTTTATCCTGTTAGTTAGGTCAAGGTAGACAGTGCGCGTTGATGTCTTTTCTTAGAAAATTTATAAAAATGTTCAAAAGAATATTTGTTTTCTGTTTTATTGCTGGCTTTCGTTTCACTCTCTTGTTAAAAATTGTTACTCTTTTGCTCTCCACTTACACAACCAAAATGAAAAGGTACTTAAGTAAGAATTTATTTTTTTTGTATTCATTTACTAGGTACTTAAATAACAAAAGTTTTGTAATATTAAGTACAACTAACTATGGAGAACATCTAAGAGGTTAGGTACATAAAAATAAACTACTAATGATTCCCACACTAGGCTAAAAAAAAACAAACAAACTAACAAAAGGTGTATAACTGCATACATTGTTAGTAAGTACACATACACAGTTTTGTTAATATCACAAGAATGTTAAATTACTACAAAGTTGGTATAAAGTAAAGTCGATAACTTGAAAATTACTGTGATCTATTCTGAGCCTATGCCATCAAGGAAGTACCTAGGCATTTGAAGGCACGGTATGTATCAATGAAGGTAATTTAACGATTAATGAAGTAAATGTTCACTAATTAGCAGATAATTGGAGGCTTGCGACTAAATAGTCGAGCGAAGAATACCGAGAGAGTAAAAAGGGGTTATTAGGTAAAGACGTATAGAGTAACGATTGATGCTAAGATAGAGGTAAAAATGTGTATTAGCTTAGATACTACACACACTGAGCGACAAGCCACAGCGACAGTTTGGCGACTTACACGCGACGACACAGGGCTAAAGCCAACAATTTTCATACATTTTGTTTTTGCTCCACAAACTGTGTTTCAAGTCACAGTGACTGGACGCGGCGACTAGACGCGGCGACTAAAGTTCACGCCACTACTAAAGTCTTACGGCAAAAGCGGGAACTACTTATTTTATTTACTTTATTATGCTGTTTTAGTCAAGGTCGTCCAGGGTGTCAATTCTTGTACCGAACTTTTTATCAACCTCAAACAAAACCACAACTAAACCTTAGATTTTCGACTGTTCCCTATTCTACTAATGACAAACGACTCAGTTGTGGTGAGGTTTTAGCTAAGGTTTGGACTTTGGCAAAACAAATCTTTGAAAAGCTATTCTACTATTCACCAAATGGCTGACATTTATGAGATCGAACCAAAACGCAGCGGAATGATTGACGTTGTCATCTAGTAGAATTGGGGGGCAGTTGTTCTGGTGTGTAGAATTAAGGAACGTACAACTTGCATAATTATTATTAGACTCCCAGTTTGCGAGGTCACTTAGTATGCGTGCTATCAATAGTTTTAGAAATTCACCCATCATTAATAATGGAGCATCAACTCATATTATAAAATGTATTGCGACATTCAGGGAACAGATAAACTATGGAGGGTTGCACATTCTCCTTTGGTTCATTTTCGTAACTATTTTTCATGACTAGCTACGAAAAAAGATTTTTTCTACACTGATTCGTAACTAATTATCCTTTTAGGTCGTAGTTAAGGAGGCTTACAGGAGAATGGTAGCCGCGACCATAAAAGCTTATAAGTATGGGAATGTATAATAAAAAAGATTGTGATTGAAAGTATCATAGTAAACATCGAGATCTGAATTTTTTTTAAAAGATTATTCAAATATCTCGCTGCGAGAGTTGAACTCACGCTTGTTACCCCTGGATAGGCAAAAGTCAAATTTAAAACACTTTAGGTATTTTCTTTCGCTTGCTGTATGTTATGCCGCATCTCTATTCATGTAGAGATTCATACTCTGTGTCATTGTCGGCAAGGTGAAGAATACCTAGGTAGATACGCTAGCTTTGGAATTTATCAGCAGAACGTTTTAATTTCTAGGTATTTTAATAGTAATTAATAAACAAACATTACTTTATACTCCAATCGAGTTTATTAGGAGTCACTTCATTGAACTCAAGTTAATCACACTAACACCAATACTGAAACGCTACTTAGTTTAAGTGGTGCTTATAATTGGCATTAACTGTCATTTTTGTACTTATACGGTTCTTAAGAGTAAGAACGTCTCAAATATTTAAGTAGCGTTTAATTATTCGGGCAAAAGCCTCTTAACTTTGAACACTGGTTAAACAACGTTCTGTCTTTATTTGTAAGGCCCTAAATAATTAAATAAAATATAAATAAGTAGGTATATTTTTTTTTCTGACCTAGGTAGGTACTTAATATGAGTAACATTAATTATTTTTTACTATGTATCACCGCTTTAAATTATAGCCACAAATTGATTTTCTCTCAGAAATTCAAATATTTTGTTCCTTAGAAATAATTTAAAAGGGGTGACCAAAGACAAGTACAAATATACACCCACTTTTTTAAAGATTTTTGCATAGGTATTTACCTAAAACTTAAGTATGCTACCTGCATCCTAACTAAAGCAAAACACGGAAAACAACATAAAAATGCAAGTTTATAAGAATTTCGGTTACAATGTAAAAGATTGAGGTTAACGACCAGCCCTTTATGATATCATATCTTATTTTTACCTTAAAATTTCATTCAATATAAATAAAAATTCAAACAAACAACTTAAGTTTCATATTGAAAAAAAAAAAAATACGACTGAATCTCTTTTTTTTTTTTCGTTGAAAAGTGAACTTCAAAGTTTCAATTATTAAAATAGGTTAACGATTATTATTTCCATGTACTGGCCCTTGGATGTCTATCTTTGATAGCGACCAAAATCGGTCTCAAGCTCTCAAATCAGCTGTCACTCTCATCTCAACGAGACTGAACGCGACAAAAGATACCTACGCGATCGTTGTGACAGTTCAATTTGAGACCAATTTGCGGTTTGAGACCAGTTAGACCATCAGCCTGCAGTTCTTTTAGGCATTCAATTTTTTTTTTTTAATTATCCAATCAATGTACGTCCAAATACTTTGGCACAAGCCATTTTACCGCTAATTTAAAAAAGTACTCCGTTTCAACATTTGCCGCTCATTTTTGTAACGGTCTGACACCTGTCAATGCGTCAAAAAACGACCTTGAATGAAACTGTAACTAAATGTTACTTGACTACATGACGAAGACTAGTAAATACTAATCGATACATCGTTTTAAAGACTATTGCCCGACGACACGGTACCTACTTAAATATTTGAGACGTACTTATCTTTTTAAAATAAATAAATAAAATAAAAAAATGTTTATTTCTAACTTTTAACCATACATGGATTAATTTATTAAGTCACTATTTACTATTTATTAAGTCTATTACTTAATTAACTATGTAAGTATTAGTAGGTAGGCGATGCTCTTACTCTTTAGAATCGTAAACAAAAATGACAGTTAATGACAGTTAATGACAATGATAAGCACCATAAACTAAGTAGCGTTTCAGTATTCGGGTGTACCTATATTTTTAAAGTATCTTATGAACCTACATTTGTCCATTGCTGGGCCAAGGTCTCTCCATTATTAATTCTCTTATTTATATCTATAAATTGTACGTAAAATGATAAAAGTATGTCATAGGTACTTAATATAGGGTTTTGTTTACTGATCATTTTTTTATATTAAAGGACTACCTACCAAAAATGTTGTTAATGTTACGTTAGTAAACCAAAAAGCACTAAAATCATCTTTATAGCACCGTTAGCATTTTGCGAGTTTTTTGCCTCAATGATGCGATTGAATCGTTCCATGATAATAATATCCCATCAAAAACATAACATGTACAAAAATGCACAAGTCTCGCAATGCAGTTCTTCTGCCGTAAAAAGTTGTGAAATCGAATGTAAACCAAGTCTGTATAGAGTAACTTGAAAAACACACACAGCAAGCTCGTAAACGTTTTATGTAGATTATTTTGCTGTGTGTGTTTGCCAAGTTACTCTATACAGACTTGGTTTACATTCGATTTCACAACTTTTTACGGCAGAAGAACTGCATTGCGAGACTTGTGCATTTTTGTACATGTTATGTTTTTGATGGGATCTCACTTCTTTTTGTAGGTAGTCCTCCTTTTTTTCTTTTACCTATTATATCTTGTGCCTTATCTGTGGGCTTTCTCATAGCCCACTCCCTGTCTTCGTGGGCTTTTCTCAGAGGCATTTATGTATTGATTTTTGACAAGTCTGGACGGTAAATGCATCTAGTCTATTATATTCAGAGCAGACTCCTGCGCTCTAATACAACCAAAGTTGACATTGATTAGATGTAAACCGCCTAGACTTGTCACTCTTGAAAGTGCCACATACGCTTGACCGCATGTAAATACTGACGAACCAATATCCATCAATGATTTGATTGATGGATGAAGAAATGATTTCAGTTCATTTCATTTCAATGCACAACGACTTGAGCGCCCATGCAAATACAGAGGCATGTTGCCCGGACAGTTGAGCCCCCCGTGCAACTAGAGTTACCTACATATTTTTTTCATTTCTCATACACAGAGAGTACGCTTGAAGTTATCTGAACAGAGGGATGAAAGTAGTACTTTTCGTCCTTAGAGAGAATTTCTTCCCGTAGAAATTCTATGTCAGGTATATTTGACATTTCTATTTACCATAAGATGAAGATCAGGATTACAGGATTAGGATCACAGAATCAGGATCACAGGATCAGGATTACGCAGGATCACAGGATCAGGATCACGGAATTAGGATCACGTAGGATCAGGATCACAGGATAAGGATCAGGATTATGCAAGATCACGGAATTAGGATCACATAGTATCAGGATCACAGGATCAGGATCACGGAATTAGGATCACGTAGGATCAGGATCACAGGATAAGGATCAGGATTATGCAGGATCACGGAATTAGGATCACATAGGATCAGGATCACAGGATCAGGATCACGGGATTAGGATCATGTAGGATCAGGATCACGGGATTAGGATTACGCAGGATCACTGGATCAGGATCATAGGATCACGGGATTAGGATCACGTAGGATCAGTATCATAGGATCGCAGACCAGGATCACGGAATCAGGATTACGGGAAACATAAATGAAGAGATCCCAACCCATGTACAACTTGTTTTCAATGAACAAATGATTATTATTTTTTTAATAAAATATCAATACCTACAATCCGAAATATCGAACATCCCTACACCGCGGAACATCATACGTGATCATACTCAACTCAACACTAGCTGCCATACGAAACGAAACGTCACGCGCTCCACGCAGCACAGAAATGGCGGCGCGGCCCCTTGCACAAGCAAATTATAACCTAAAGTTACATAAATTAAAATTGGGACTAATAATTCGGAATGTCAGAGTTTTTCCTTGCTATACACACTAAACTATACATGTGTGCCAAATTTGGAGTTTGTGGGTCTGCTAGAAGTAGGCTTTTAATTTTGATGATCGGTGAGTCAGTGAGTCAGTGAGTCACTTACAAAACTAGGAATTTTGACTTGCAATAATTCATAAACTACTGGTTCAAATTTAATGTAATTTGGAAATATATCTAGCTATGTAATGCCCTCTTGGTCACTGAAAGTTTAGGCTTCTAGTCTTTTCCACAACGAAGTTACGAGGGGTCGAAAATGGCCCGAATGGCTTCGAGAAAAGGATGGTACGGCCTTGCTTCGAGACTTGGCGGGGCACTGCCGTGCCCCCAGATCAATGTTTAGTTTACATTGTAATATTTTGACATTTGCTTTCGAGGCGAGAAACTCGCACCATGTCAACGGCGCTTTACGTAGCTTGTAATAAATGACAAAGTGTATGAGCAAACATAATCAAGCTATGTTTGTTTTAGTTGTTTAATAATGTATGGTAATCATCGAAATTGCAATACAATCTTGCTGCAATTAACAAGATAATTTTAAATCTTATAATAGCACTATAATGATTTGTGTGACCTTTTTCAAGCTACTAGGTGTATTAAGACTACTCCCAAAAATAAAGTTAACTTTCTAATAGCGTCGATGGGCTTGCAACCTGTCACGTATGGAATTTTAACTTCTGCAAAATGAGGGAATGTACCAAATGTGTTTGGACATACCTTTATTCATTTACCTCTGACTACCCCCTTAGACATCTTCAAAAGATCTAATAAATGCCTATAGATCTGAAAGAATATGTCTACCACACCCTAGAAATACAGTCGAAAGAAATACAATGGAAAATGTAAAAATGTAATATGATCACATATTACATTTTTACATTACATACATACATACATAAACTCACGCCTGTATCCCATCATAGGGGTAGGCAGAGACCACAGATCTCCACTTGCTACGATCCTGACACACTTCAATCGCTTCATTCACTCTCATCACATTCTTCATGCAAGCTCGTCGGTTTAGGATACCTACTCTTGATTTTATTTTATTTATTTTATTTATTTCTTAAACAAAATCCACAGCTCTTAGAAAACTAGTGCACCAAAACTTAAATATATTACCGACAGCCAATAACGGATTTACATTATAATTAACAGGTAAACCGACAGTGATCGAGGTGTTTTTATGATGATTTTTACATTTTCCAAATATAAACAGAGTAAGTAATTATACCATTGACCATGAACTTTTACCTTTTTTAAGTTAATATCGTTTTACTCCAAAGAGTATCCAAAGTATGTTTTTCCCTTCTAATGATGAAAACAAATAGATATTTCTAAAGTACTTACCTACCTACTTAATAAAGTAACATTTTTTTTTATTCCACTGTCAATATAGTAAAGATGCTTATTAAAATGTTTTTTCTTGTCACTTTAAGGCTGAATTGGACCAAACTGGATTAAGTTTAGTCTCGAAAGTAAACTACTGTTTGTTTGAATATTTTGACATTGTAAAGTTGACACCTTATAACCAGGATAATTTGTATGGACATAATAATGTTCGGTTGCGCTTTCTAAACAATTGTATTTCGAATTATGTCGGCTAGCTAATAGTCTCGAGTAAAAACTTAAACCACTTTTGGTCGAATCCAGCCTAAGTTCACTATTATTAACACAATTAATTAATATGCGACTCATTATAGCGATCAAAAGAACCCTGTTACCGGAACAATGTATAGCATAAGCATTATGCTATACATTTACGCCATAAGGCATTTCCATGACTACAAACACACACAAACAGAACAGAAATCGTTACTTTCATTCACCGATTAACTATTTGAAACATAATGAACTTGTTTAATGCTGTCAGTGTCTTGGGCCCGCTTCCGACTGGCAGTGGCTTGGTCTTACAATACAATGAACCTAAGATGGCTTAACTGGTTCTAATGTATTAATGAACTTAATGCTGCCAGTGTCTTGGGCGTGCTTCCTTCTTGGCAGTGGCTTGGCCTTGAGTCTTGACTAACCTAAGATAGCTTTAGAAATGAAAAATCTTATCAAAATTTTCAATTCCGACGGGGTTCGAACCCGCAATGATACAAGCGATCCTCCTTAAGCCGGCACTCCGACTTTTTAATTTTTTTTTTTCCGAAAAATTAAAAACTAAGATAGCTTAACTAGTTCTAATGTACCTATTTTATTTATAAATATGATAGTACTAGTTTAATTTCTGTAAATAAATAATGCTGGACATTTCACACAGCATCATCTAGCCCCAAAGTAAGCAGGGGCTCGTGTTATGAGAACTCCATGACTGATACTAATACTTATACTTTTACTTTTTTTAAATGTACATTGAGTTTTCGATACTTTTCAATCAGGAAGCGTCATCTGAAGCCCCTGATGAAGTTTTATAGAATAGCATTTTTACACCCAATACGTGTGGTACTATACTAAAGCCCAGACATTAAGTGAATTCCATTTCGATTTATTTACAAGGTATTTTAACTCAAAGTGATCTCTCAGTTTATCAGTGTTTTGTTATTATTAGTGCCTGGAACATTGTTGAGATGGAGTAGGCTTGCCCAACACCTCAAGGCGGGTCCAGATTGTATCATTTGCCCGATCCGATCAGCGTATCACGTATCAAGTCAAGCAAGATACGCGTATCATCACCCGTCCACATATGCGATCATGATACGCGTCGGATACGGATACGGTGATCGGATCGGGCAAATGATACATACATATCTGGACCCGCCTTAATCCATCCTCTCAGTTCATTCGACCAATTCCACAGCCATAACAATACACTGTGTGGGTTCGTAGGTATTCTGAAACTGTACTCAGGCTTCGATATGACAATGAAACAGTTACTTTTAGTAAAAAATGCTTTTTTGTCGCAAACTAGATCGATACGCGACCGCACTGCGGGTAACACAAAATGAACAAAACTTGCCTACTGTTAAAATCAACTGTATCGTATTGTATAGTCTTTTTGGCCTAGTGGTATCAACCCTGACTCTTCAAACTGTCTGTGGTTCGATTCTCGACCATGCTCAACTATCAACTATAAAATGTTTCATCATCATCACTGCCTACGTATAAAGGACTCACTTTGAGTCTAAATGCGGAAAAGGGAGTCCATACACATACATCACCACTGGCTGCCAAATCAAATTTTCAAAATGGCTGACAGTAGGCCAGGGTGTCAATTCTAGTACCGAACTTTTTATCAACCTCAAGCAAAACCTCAACTAAACCTTAGATTTTCGACTGTTTCCTATTCTACTAATGACAAACGACTGAGTTGTGGTGAGGTTTTAGCTAAGGTTTGGACTTTAGCAGAACAAATTTTTGAAAAGCTATTCTACTATTCACCAAAAAAGCTGACATTTATGAGATCGAACCAAAACGCAGCGGAATGATTGACGTTGTCATCTAGAAGAATTGGGGGGCAGGCTCCACACAAAAATGTGAATCCTTCAAAATAAATAGGTATTAAATGGGCTCGACTCGGACTTTACTCTAAAAAGTTTACCTGGTGGTAAAATTAATTCGTGATTTCAGCCATTAACATACTAAAGCTCACGTGACAAAACTGAATCAGCCTTATAATCCTACATAGCGGCCAGGGGTGACCCCTTTCGGCCTCATAAACCTGACCCAACCCTTTTGGATTTCAACCCACTTTGAGGCTATTAGGTGTTCGCATTTGATTTCGACACGTGTAACGAAATGCCATGTCAAAATATACATGCATAAATATACATTGAGCTTGAAGGATGGTGCAAAAATTTATAAATATACAGTCAGCTTGAAAGGCTTACACAATGAAAGAGCTGGAAGAATGTATAATAAAAGCTTCAACCGTATTGTTGGTATAGGGTTTTTAGTTGTTTTTATGTTCTAAAAATTTAACTTTTTGGTTTGACAGGCAAAAAGATTTCACTGAAAAATGTTCAATCCGTAAACCACCGTTAAACAAGTTTAAAAAGGTTAAAATTAAGGGCTAAGGGATTAAATGGCATATTTCCTCATTTCCTTGACGAGGTATTGTAGCCATCATCTAATACTTTTAGTATGAATATTACATTGGTACAATCACCTCATTATAAACTAAAAGTTTTATCCAAGAATTCATTATTATTTAATTTACTTCAAGTGACTAATACTTCTAACTTCCCGACATTGTTAATAAATGACAGTCTTTGAACTATACGACGTAACTGTCAAGATATTGTTCACCCCTGTCAATTAACAACATACATTCTCACTACAAATACACAGTACCCATGAATATTTAAACTGAAACCAAAGCGAGCAAACATTTCAGGTGTCAACTTGATTTATACACAAAAGCGGTGTTTTTCCAAAGGCATTCGTTACCATAGCAACACACATAACAACAAACTACTTCACACGACTGTAGTCTTTAAGAGCATCGAATAAGAAAGGTTTTAGAAAGGCAGGAGCGAAGTTAATAACTAATTTATGTCGGACTGATAACAAGAAATAGTTAAAGGAAATGGTACGATTATAGAAATGGTTTTAAACATGAGAAGTAACGTATGCAATGGCAATTTTAAAAATGAAATTAGTAGAGTGCTTTCAAGCTAATGACAAGACTAACGACGATGGAATAATAAAGTAATGCTTACTTTGAACTGTCACGCCTCTACTTAAGTTATTCAAAAATATATTTAATATACGCCTGAACATCAGGCGATTGTCTAACTTATCTCAAACCTCAAATTAGTCTCAAACTGTCAAAACGATCACGTAGGTATCTCTTGTCGCGTTCGGTCTCGTTGTGATGAGAGTGACAGAGAGCTACTTGTGTGGTCACTGAACTGCAAAGAAATTTCATACATAGTAGAATGCTGACTGACATTTAATGTACAAAGGATTTTGAACCTTATCACGACTACACAACGATCTATTATCATTTAATCTTGGTTATAAGGATTGTTGGTCTTGTTGAGAGGCTTTCTTGGGTGCTTTGTCTCTTTCACACAGTTGCAAAAAGAAAGAGACACACCGCCCAAGTTTTATTTCAAGCGGACCGCGTTTTCTGTATCAGTGCGCGTTCCAGTTACGTTAGTATAAAAATTCCTTGCTGAACTGTCATATTTGAGAGTTTGAGACCGATTTTGGTCGCTATCAAAGATAGACAATAGGGGGCAGGTCTTCATATAAATATTAGCGATAATGTTAGTTTTCAAACAAAAAAACGCATCAAAATCGGTCCGTCCGTTTAGCTATGATGCCACAGACAGGCACAGAGATAAACAGATACACACTATAAACTTATAACACCCCCCTTTTTCGTCAGGGGGCGAGGGTTAATAAAAGAAAATGACTACACGTTATACTAAAAGCTCTTTTCAGAAACACAATGTATTTTCCGTTCAAAAGACCAAGCTTGTACCATTAATATAATAAAAAGCATGTCGATTGACAGCTATGTTTGTAAGGTAGGGAATGGTGTGACTGAAATATTGATTGGTTTTTTATAAATGTATATCGTGATAAAGTTAGTACCTACCTAGGTAGTGTAGTTAGTGGTATGTAGCTTTGATGGTATACCTAGGTATGACTCACATGAACATAAGTAGATATAAATTAACTAATGGTGTGGGTGAATTGCAGAAATCGATTTCCTTTCATAAAAAATATTGTAAGTAACTACATTAAGTCCTCGTTCGTACTAGAATTAAAAGCTTTAAGTTAAACCACAACGTTGGCGAATTTAATACTTAAATTCGATTTAATGACTACTACCGCTCAAAATTGAACATACCTCGACAAAAAGCGTCACGTTTAAAAGCGTTGACGTGTGAATAAATACTTAGAAAATCATATGTTTCAATTCAACGCTTTTTTAACGGGCGTTAATAAACTGTCGTGCGAACGAGGCCTTATATAACTAAGCATAGCAAGCTATACTTACTTAACTTAGTTTCGATATGTGAGAACATTTAAATGGTCAATAGTAATAGTTTTAGTTAAGTACTTATATTGTTTTTAAGGACTGTTTGTTTTCCTGGGAAATAAAAATAAAATAAATAGGTAGGTACTTAAATAAATAGATAAAAGGTACATGTAAGTAAGTTCGTACCAGAGTAAGCGAAGCTCTCGTATAGTATAAGTATGTTCTTCAAATCATCCACAAAAAGTCACAAATACAACTTATAACAGTAGCCAGATTATTCAAAGCGTTTCGTGGTTATAAATAGTGTTTTTCTCACATAAATTATGTATAAGGCATTACTGTTATGGTAATTACCATTAATCAGCTCATTTGCAAGTCCTTAGATGGTTATAACGCGATTTATTGAGTACCTCGGCTCGGACATTATTCATTTTTAGATTATTTAGTCAAAGTCAAGATCTGCTTTGTGTGAACACACTATTACAGTACTAGCAGATAAATAATGCGTTTCGGAAAACATCGGAAAAAATCGCATAAAATTACAAAAACGATTGACAATAAGTAATTTGGAAATGCTTACTCACAATTTCAACTGAAATAGAATAGAAGAGAAGAGTGCATGACATACAGTTCTTCCAGATAAATAATGGGCATCGGTTAATTTCGTGTTTTCCGGATATGACCGACAGCATCTAGGCAGTATTGATATAAGTTCTGTATGATTCCACAAAACAGAATGTGACAGAAGTGCACGTCGTTAGCTGCGCAGCTCGCACGGCTTGGCTCGCAGCTAGGCAATTTGCTTTTCTTCAAAATGACATTGATATTTATTTGTTTGCGATAAAGTTGAAATTGCTTTTTGTCAATCATTTTTGTAATTTTTTCCGATGTTACCCATTATTTATCTGGTTTATCTGGTAGTTCTAGTACTGTACAAGCTGATTCAATTGACACAATAAATAATGCAAATCACACTAATATCACACTATCACACTAATCATCACATTAATCACACTATCACATCACACTATCACACTATCACATCACATCACACTAATTCACACTATTCACATTCACACTATTCACACTAATATTATAAATGCGAAAGTTTGGATGTTTGAATGGATGTTTGGATGTTTAGATGTTTGGATGTTTGGATGTATGTTTGTTCCTCTATAACTCAACAACCACTGAACCGATTTGGCTGAAATTTGAAACATAGATAGATAACGACCGGAAATAGGACATAGGCTATTTTTTATTCCGAAAAAATCTACTGTTCTCGTGGGATAAACAAAATAGTAGTCCACGCGGGCGAAGCCGCAAGCGTCAGCTAGTACATAATAAGTAACTTCTTTCTCCCCAAGGTTTGGCCAAATTGTGATTTTATTCATATTTTATTACGAAATTATTTTTAAAAAGCTTTTACTTGTTTCAGATTGTCCACGTTCACCGTATGAGGTAAGTTGATTAGACAATAAATATAATCGGAACGTTTACCTAAGAAAATTAAATATTAGGTACCAGATTAAAAGGTAGGTACTATCTAAGTATGTGTTTTTGTAGATGAACTTATTGAACATTGAATGAATGCTGTCATTTTTAAATCAACTATACACTAAGGTACATGACATACGGAGCTGAGACGTGGACACTCACAGTACGGCTGGTCCACCAATTTAAAGTCGCT
Organism: Camptogramma bilineatum; assembly: GCA_958496255.1. NCBI lineage: Eukaryota > Metazoa > Arthropoda > Insecta > Lepidoptera > Geometridae > Camptogramma > Camptogramma bilineatum. The sequence goes on along the minus strand of OY292471.1, from coordinate 3,074,435 downwards.
CAGCGAGCTATGGAGCGAGCTATGCTCGGAGTTTCTCTGAAGGATAGGATCCGCAATGAGACTATTCGGCAGAGAACCAAAGTCGTTGACATAGCTCAGAGAATTAGCAAGCTGAAGTGGCAGTGGGCCGGCCATATCTGCCGAAGAACTGACAACCGCTGGGGTAAACGAGTACTCGAGTGGAGACCACGACTCGGCAAACGTAGTGTAGGACGCCCGCCTGCCAGGTGGAGTGACGATCTGCGAAAGGCTGCCGGCACAAGTTGGATGCGTCAAGCTGAAGACAGGGCGCGATGGCGCTCATTAGGGGAGGCCTATGTCCAGCAGTGGACTGCTATAGGCTGATGATGATGATGATGATGATACACTAAGGTAGGTACTTTATAGTGTAAAGATGATTTGTTTTAATTACCTACCTATATTTAAAGTAGAAAAAGAAAGACAGAACGACAGACAACCTCTGTGGCGCAGTGGGTGAAGGCCCGTTTGTGACGCAGGAGGTTGCGGGTTCGATCCCCGCCACGGGACAAATGCTTGTATGATCTGCAATTATTTGTCTCGGGGTCTCGGGTCTAGGTGTTTTCTATGTACCTACCTATATTATGTATGTATTTACTTACAAAAAAAATATATTTAAGTAGTAAGTATATCAGTCATGTGGTTCCCATAACACAAGCTCTGCTTAGCTTGGGGCTACATGATGCTATGTGAAATGTCCAGCCTTATTTATTTATTTATAGAACATAACTGCTAAGCATTTAATTAACTTCCGATCAAAACACGCTCAAGATAGGCTGATGCTAGCGACACTGTCAAGATAGGCTGGTAACACTACAGTTTCGTTGATTCATTCAAATTGTGGTTTGGTGGCAGATGGTAGCGATGATCGTTCAACGGTAAAATAGTCCGGAAATTTGCGGATAACCGCGTTTTTGCCGGCACTAATAGCCAAAAGTCAGACAGGAGCTAAGGATGTCTATTTTACGTCATATAAAAGTAAGTTTTGTAATTTTAAAGGGTCAGCAGCGCGAGTGTGACTCCTCTAGTGTCACAGGCGTCCATAGGCTACGGTAACCGCTTACCATCAAGTGGGCCGTATGCTTGTCTGCTACCTTGATAGTATAAAAAAAAAGTAAGTGAGTAAGTTCGTATGAGCAAGTGGCCAATTCTGGTGACGAAGTTTTTAGGCCGCCTATAAGCCTCCGACATGACTTTACGACTTAAAAGCCGGGACCGACAAAGTAAGCGCTCAAAGTAAAGGTAAAGTTTGTTATAGGATCATAACTTAGTTAATAGTCCAGTGAAGCGGTTACAGTAACCTCAGGATAAAAGTCAAGTGATAACTACATAATTAGTAGATATTGCGACTTGGGAGAGTCCGACATCCACCAATCCACCCATGGATTAAAATAGGTTAAAGATTCCCAATGGTTAAACTAATACAAAAAATGTTACGTTTCATTTTATAACAAATAGGTACCTTTTGATTCAATTCTACCGATAAAAAGCTACATCACTTCTGAATGTATGACGTAGACTACGGTATTTATTATGCACGGTCGATGTATTAAATTATATAAATTTACACTTGACATGTTTTGTCGACTGCTAGATAATCAGCTAAATTGAGCAATTTTTATTATGTAATAAAACAAACTATTAAGTAACTTACACATTTTTATTTTTATCCAGCCCGTATTTTACCCATTACAAAACTCTATAGCCGTTTTATCTAAAACATTAACATTGATTATTATGATAAACGCTATAAACCGATGAAAGATGAGAGAATGATGTAAGAAAATCACTTTCAGTTCCCAGACTACGTATTGTTAAGTTTTTGCGCCTCCTGCTGAGGCAAAGTTTTACTGCGTAGATTTGGAATAGGAACTGCTACTCGTTCTTTCTATGATATTTGTTTCCGGTCCAGCGAATTGATAAGCTGGAAAGCACTAGGTTGTGATTTTATTGCAGATTAAATAGCGGACGTTGGCCCTACCCAGAAGCAAAATAAATGTAAAGAAAACTAATTTTAGAAGTTTGATTTGGGTTTAAAGTTATCTTTTCGTATTTGAAAACCAAAAATCAGCAGTGCGATTCAGACCTCGGAACGTACCTATTCCAAATTCGGAACTTTCTGAAGAAAATCATCGAATCGGATGCATTTTCGGAAGTCTGAATCGCACGTCCATCAATGGTTTGGTAAAGGTTAACCCAGATAGTTATGTAAGTTCAAAAAAAACCTTGAAAATTATTGTTCAGTCAGGAATTTAAGAAGAATATCTAATAATCGCAATTACAAACACACATATTTGATAGGATAAGGATTTAGGTACTTATATGAGTTAATTTAGATAATTATAGTTTACCAATAGCGACAAGATTCAATTACAAGAAAAGAAGAACAAAATTTCATTTGGCGGTTTAAACGTCAAAGTTCAAACAAAAGAGAAGAAGAAAGAAGATGCATTGACCTCGCTGGGCCTTGGCACTGGGAGAATTCACAGGAGTTACAGTGTACCCGTGAATTTCCTGATGCCTCAGCCTATCAGGGTTTTTCCACAAAAGAAGATAGAAGATTGTTATAAAACTGTAATCAGGGGCCTTACTATGAACTCTTAGAGCAATGTCAAGTAAGATTACCTACTCTGATTCCGTGCTAAGATAAGACTAAGGTAAGGTTAAAGTAAGCCTAACGCAGGAATGTTTTGGTAACGTCTCTTCGTGGAGTGTCAAGTGTCAAGTCATTGACGCGAAGCAGGGGCCCTAGCCATATTACACTATCTACCGTCGCGATAGAATAGAATACTTTCAAAATGTATAGGAATTGACGTTCTGACCACGTGACTCATCACCTTGAAACGTCAATTCCTATACATTTTGAAGTATTCTATTCTATCGCGACGGTATATGTATGTAATATGGCTAGGGGGGCAGGACTGTTTTCACCTTGTTTTGACATTGCTCTAACAGTTGGTGGTACGACGGCAGTAGGTACTTTCTGCAAAGTAGCTCTAATAAAAAAAGAAATTTTGCATGCTTTATTATGATGATCATGGCTGAACACCTGCATTGTTTTTTACCAACCACTGTAGGTAACCCATGTTTCGCAAATAAACATCTGAATCTGAAAATCTGAAAGTATTGAAGATTGTTTTAAACAAGATTCTTGAGTTTTTTCCTAGATAATTATACATTGGCATGTACCCTACGTGTATCTTACCTACCTTTAGCTTAACAATTTGAGTGCCACCAACGCACACGGTAAGCCCATCGACGCTATTTAGAAAACTGACTAGTTTCCTCACGATGTTTTCCTTCACCGTTTAGTTTAGAGCAACATAAAAAAATTTCGAAACGAAAAATCCATTGATGCTCGGGTGGGTTCGAACCCACGACCTTCGGATTGAAAGTCGAAACACTAACCCACTCGGCCCACACGGCTCAATAAAATTACATAGGTACATACAGACATAAAATCACGCCTCTTTCCCACAGGGGTAGGCAGAGACCACGGATTTCCACTTGCTACGATCCTGACACACCTCTTTCGCCTCATTCACTCTCATCACATTTTTCATGCAAGCTCGTCGGTTTAGGGTACTTTGACCTGGCCTTTCTCTAAAATATCACCAATCTGATCCAGGTATGTTTGCCTAGGTCTTTCCCTATTATTTTTTACATACATTACATACGTCTGTTTATTCCAACTTCTTTAAAAAAGCGTAGAAAAGATAACCTACAAGTGAACGTACAAAGTTACTTAACTTTTTCTGTAATAATGTTTATAAGATTATTGCGTGCGTGTAAAAGTTGATTAGATGTAAGATTGTACAAAATGAAAAAGCTCACATGCCTTGTCGACTGTATCTAAAGTGTAGCTTATAATAACTGTGATTGTTTTTATAATAAGCTTTTGTATTTAACTTAAAGTTTGTGTGTAGGTATGTCTATAACTCTAACTAAAGAGTGGAATCTACTCGTACATTGAAAGCTTGATATATTTTACTGTTTAGACCTTTTTTTTATTTATGTACTTATTTATTTGTGCCACCGACATAATACATCCGATCATGCAAATATATGAAAGCTAGTGCTTGCGAACAAGGTAAAATCTATTATAATTATAGGTGACAGACAGCAAGCTTTTAAATGATACATTGAGCGAGTACAGATATAATACAAAATTAAAAATATAAAATCATCAATTTAAATAAAATTCAAATTTAAACAAAAAAAAGATTAAAAATGAAATAGCATGCAACGTTAATATGTATAAAATATAAAGTTATGTTAATCACAATTATAAGTAGTAAAGTTTTGAATTTTAGTTTAAAGTAAAGTAACATAATAAACATATTCAGAATCTCTATTAGGAAACCCGCGGTTTAATCAGCCCCACACGTATTGACCATTGTCTTGTCTTTCCTGTGGATATGGCCCGAGAGGCTATGGATGAGAGGATGGTTTAGGTGCTGGGCAAGCTTACTCCATCTCAACAATATCCTAGACTCCCAGGCACTAGTGTCCCGTAATTGTAGATAAAAGATTGTCTCCTGACACTGTATAAATCATCTGGTAAAAGATGTACAGGCCTAAAGTGAAAATTAAAAGCTATTAAAAGTCGTTTTTATAAAAGTATATTTTGAACAAAAAATATTTTATTTCTTTTAAAAGGCTCGTGCGGGCAATAGGTAAAGACTTCATCAATAAAAACGATTTTATACTAAGTGATATTTCGTATGGTAAGTAGTAGGTACGAGTACTTTACTGCTTATTTTGGGGCTACATGATACTGTGTGAAATGTCCAGCATTAAGTATTTACGAGTATTATTTATTTATTTACTTATAACTCGCTAAACCTCCAAAGATGTGCCCCTGACTACCTTCTAAACATCTTTGAGTCTTTCTTTCCTTGGGGATAAAGTCGTGAGCTTACGTACTATTTGCTAGACTCCCAAAACCAGTTTTATCCCGGCTTAATGCTTACAATCTCACTATACTGCGCAGGCGCATCAACAGTTATCCATTGTCTGATTTACGGGCCATAATCACTGCCTCTCGTAATCCATATGTAATAGATCACGCGTCTATAACGGGTTTGTTGTACCTTTTCACATGTATTCGGTTACTGTCAAAACGGCACGATTTTCTTAAAGAGCACTATTTAAAATGTAATTCGATTTACCCTCTCAGCGCTCAGTCACTATTGTATTTTTTCACTCAATCGCGCAAAATTCGTATGTAGGTACCGCTTAGTTATCACTGTTATCAGTTTATATTCGTAATAGCTTCGGCTTAAGCTCCTTTTTGTTTCAAAGACATCAAAATTTTCCAAAAAATAGAACTAAAGGTTTAATTTTTTGGAAAATTTATTCTAAGTTTTTTTAAGTCTTCGTTAAAATAACTTATCTAGTTATTTAACCGTTGTTGCATAGTTTAATTACAACATCGGTAATAGAGAAACAGTTGAATTGTAAAAGCTTTGTAGTATTTTACTTTTAAAACTTTAGTAAGTAATTCCGGTGTATGGTTTTAATATTAATATACCGTATAGTATAAGTTTTCTTTTAATCTGCAGTTTGTTATTAATTATCGTTTCGGTTCTTGTAAAAACTGCAGGTCGGCGGTGGATGCAGGCCGCTTCCAACCGCAACACATGGACATTTTTGAGGGAGGCCTATGTCGTGAGTTCACATGGAGAGATGAGATAGTGACTGGTCAAGGTGCTGCCGATGCTTTTGCAGAATATTTCGGATCAGTTTTCCACACCCATGTGCCTCTACTGGACCCAGAAAAGGCTCAAGCAAGTGGTATAGGAAACGCCAACCAAGTTTCGATCGAACAGGTCACTCTCCTTGAACTGCGAACTGCATTAAAGCGTCTTAAGCCTAGATCATCGGCAGGACCTGACGCGATTCCAGCTTATATCGTGAAGGACTGTAGGACCGCGATTGAACAACCTCTTCTTTATTTGTTCAATCTCTCGCTGCAACAATGTCGGTATCCAGCATGCTGGAAGGTCTCCAAAGTGACCCCAATACCAAAGGGTACGAGTTCTGACATCGAAACTTTTCGACCGATAGCTGTCCCATCAGTCTTTGGCAAACTTTTCGAGTCAATAATTGACTCTCTTCTTCGCTGTCAGCTTTCTGTTCACCTATGCGATGCCCAGCACGGCTTCAGATCAGCCAGATCTACTGTCACGAACCACATCAATTTCGTCGATTTTGTATCAGGTGCAATGGATGACAAGCTGCAGGTTGATACTACGTACTTTGACTTCAGGAAAGCCTTCGACATGGTGGATAACGACATTCTCTTGCAAAAATTAGCTCGGATGGGTTTCACACCGAAGCTTCTTACCTTTTTCGCCAGCTACCTGAGAAACCGAACTCAATACATTGCTCTCCAGAAGTTCGTTTCCCCAACATTCTTTACGCGTTCAGGTGTAAGCCAGGGTAGCACTCTAGGGCCGACATTATTTTTGCTGATGATTAACGACCTACCAACAGTTATCACCTCCTCCAAAAGTCTATTGTTTGCTGATGACCTTAAGCTATTCAGGACAATTAGCACAGTTGATGACTGTTTAGCACATCAGCGGGATATAGATCTCGTAGCGGCCTGGAGTGAATCCAACCACCTTGCCTTCAATGCCTCAAAATGCAAGACTATCACTTTTACCCGACGTCGGTTTCCCATTGAATGCACGTACAGTCTTGCCGGCTCTCCGTTGGAACGCGTAAAAATAATACGAGACCTGGGCCTGCTGATGGACCCAATGCTTAATTTCAACACGCATATCTCGACAACCTGTAGGCATGCGTGTAAAATTCTAGGCTTTATAATGAGGGTCACCTGGGACTTTCCAAACATACAGGCGGCTTTGATGCTCTACAACGCGTTCGTCCGTAGTCGCCTAGAGTTTGGAGCTGTGGTTTGGGATCCCCATGAAGCCAAATACACGCTCATGGTCGAGAGGGTGCAGAGGAAGTTTGCCCGGTATGCATATAAAAGGCTATATGGATATTATCCATACCTCTACCCATCTTTATTTGTGTCTGGCATGGTCGGGTTGGACTCTCTACAGCTAAGGCGGAGTTTGCTTCTGCTTACCCACTACTACATGTTGTTTTGCGGTAAAGTAGATAACCCAACCGCACTGCAGAAAATGGGATTAGCTGTGCCACGTCTCAACATGGTGGGCGCTGAGGGCGCCGTGGGCCCGAGGCGTCGCCCCGTACTGTTTGCTCCGCTCCCCGGTGTGAGGACGGTTGCTGGTGCTTCCGCTCCAACGGCAAGGGCTCTCACCGCACTCAATAAATTTATTTTATATACAGATGCTGACATATTTTTTGACAGCCACACAAGGTTCTATCGGCTACTGTTATCTTTTTTAAATAAGTACTAATATTTTATGACTAATTTTTGACATGTTTTATGACTAATTTTTGACATGTTTATTTAATTTTTGACATGTTTATCTAATCCTGTACCTGTACCTATTGCTCTCTCTTGTCTTAGTTTTAGGAATTATATTGTAATGATTATTTTAAATGTACCTACTTACCAATATTATTTTTCTTAATTAATGAATTATTATGACCTATTATTATTTACAATGACATGACTATATTTAAGATAGTTTTAAGTACCTACCACATTCTGTAATTAGCATAGACGTTTTGGGCGCTTTGGTTTAATCTGTAAGCCCAACTCGTGTTTTAAATAAATAAATACAAATACAAATGTCCAACAGTGGACGTCCAACGGCAGAGATGATGATGATGATGATGATGATGACCGTTTCGTTGCCACCTCGTGCATGTATAAAGGCGTTATTGTTTGTTCTTGTGGGATGTACGGAAGTTCTAGTTTTGAGTACGGAGCTTTATTTTCTAAGAAAAAAAAACATTTTAATTCTTATTTGTATCGCGAAAAGATCGCAGTTTATTTTAAAAACGAAAATTATTTATTTTATAATTTGGCTTTCATCGCCCCATGCAGGGCAAGGCATATAGTTAACGACTAGCTCATACATACATACATAGGGCAATGCAAAATAATGTGCTTAGAAAATTTTACTATATGAACTTACTACCTACTCTAAAACACAATGATGCAAAAACGGCTGAACAGATTCTGGAATTAAATACATGTACTAGTATGCGCCTGCGGCTAAGCTCGCGTAGTACTTACCTACTTACCCGGATAAAAAGTATATATTATGTTAATCCAGATCATAAACTATGTATATTTCCAAGTTTCAGCTAAATCCGTTCAGAGATTTTGCGTGGAAGAGTAACAAACACCTTTCCATCCTCACAAACTTTCACGTTTATAATTAGATAGGTAGGATAAAACGTAGGTACCAATATCACGCGTGGGAAGTTATAATGTAAGTACCAAAAACAGAAAGTGATTATTGCAGATATAATTCTCTAAAGATTTTTTTACTTAGAAAGTACTTTGCTTCGAATACGTTGGCTTACGAATTACATTCCTTATTTTTTTATCTTTATTCAGAAGCTCAACTCAAAGTGTCTTCATTAACTACTCATTCAAGTGTCAAAATAAAATAAGTACCTATTTTAGTATAATATTCCAGTTTTTTTACCTACAGCTTTAATCATGATCCATCGCCAGGAGCAAATTTTTTGTAAACTAAGTACCTACCTACTGACAAAAAAAGTAACACAGTTTTTGTGACATAACTATTCCAATCATAACCAGAGTGACAATGCTAGGGAAGTGAACATATCGATGTTGTCATAACTGTTTTTTATCGATAAAACTTCATTCTATACATCGTTTTCGTTTTTGTGAGGATCGGTAGACGGATGGGAGTCATAATTTTAAGACAATAGTGGGAATTCCGTATATTGAAGTGCTTTGGTACATGGTTAAGTGGATTTACAGTTGTTTGTAAGGGACGATAAGGTATAATGGTGGTTTGACGATGGTTTAAATTGAGATGGCGTGACAAGTGGTATTTTAAAAAGCAATTTTCAAGTTTTCTTTTAACTTCAATTTATGTTTTTCGTTTCTTTTAAGTTTAGTGTTTGCTTTGAATTATGTGAAATTGTGTTTTATTTTAATTAGGACTACCTATATTATAGAAGAAGGTATTATTACTTTCAAGTTTTATATTAAAAGGTAATAAAGAAGGTTGTATAAAAATAATCTTGATAAATCTATCTAAGCTTCTTACTTTATAATGATGATAAAATTATAAGTAGATGTATTTCTCAAATTTCAATACCAAAACGCAATACAAATAATAAGTTGTACCACTCTTAAGTGGACAATAAAATTATACACCTTAAAAATATTTACGATATGTTTGCACGATAAAAAGCGTGAAATTTATAGCTCGTATTTTTAAATGTGATTTAAGCTGCAATTTAACGACCCCGTATAAAATAAGGCAACAAAACTAAAAACAACAATCTTGAAAGTCGTTAAGTCCTAAATCGATCGGGTTTCTTAGAAGCAAGTTAATAGTTGCTGTAATTTGGCTCGTGCCAACCTAAATATGCAATTTTGCTAAGTCGTTTCCGAGAATTGGCTAGGCGTTTTTACAGAAGCGAAGTCTAAATGCATTTAGCTCTCTACATCGAGCATGGACTACATTGATTCCTAACTTACTTATTTTGAACTTAAAATAAAACGAGTTTAAATAAATTATGGCATACTAACTTTCAACATTTTTAAAGCTACGTGAGCAGTTTTTGAAACAAATGTACGTAATGCTTAACGGTACAAGACATGTAGTTTATTTTTGGAAATTAATTGTAAAACCTTGAAATAAGCTTAGGTAGGTATATATATTTTTTACCTTCTCATTTTAAGCAGCAAGTTTAATTTTGTAAGTTTAATTTAATTTACGTACAGTTTCAATGTTCAATCTATTTGTGGTATTGCTTACTGTAGGTAGTTAGTATTTTCATATTAAAAATTCAAATATCTACCACAGTAAGCGAAACCAAGGACATAGAATATTGAAACTGGTCGTAAAATACTAATTTTTACTTACAAACTTAAAACCAAACATAAACTACTGTAATTTGTCTTAGTAACAATTCTTGTATTTTGCTTGTTGCCTTTATAGAATAAAATAAAAGTAAACCTTTAATTTGTGCAACAAACGCTGCATCTAAGCAAAAAGTCTCCTTCTAAAATAAGGATGTAATTTGACTAAACGAACGGATGCGTGCGCCGGCACCGTCGGCATCGTATTCACGAAGATTATAAACCTATATTTCTTTGTTTTACAAGGCCTGTCTTTTATTTTTATTTGGTTACAGACGAAACTTTACGCGAGCCAATGAATTGATTTATGACATAGAACTTTTAAAATAAAGTTTATTGGTAGCAAGAGAAACCTTTGAAGTGAAATACTATTTTGAATCTGATAGATTGAATATCATAGAGATATCAGAACATTCTAGCGTGCTAGATTAGAATAATAAATAACATAACGATAAAAATATTCTTACATTAAACAAAAAACGAAACAAGAATATAGTATACCTAGTAAAGTAGACATTCTCTCGAGTCCTAGTCTAGTTATTAAGGAAAGTTTAATTATTAGACTACCAAATATATACCTACTTACCTATTCAGCAAATACCTTAAGTTTTTAATAGTAAGCAAAAATAACCACTTTCTAAAAGAATTAAAAAATCTACGAATAAAGTCGACAAATAAAATAAATAACAATCGTAGAAGTTAAGTTCTGAACGTTCACAATTTGGATGGGTGACGGTGACGCTAAATCACGATGAAGACCTCCAGGCGGCCTAAAAACACCGTAGTACCGTCACCAGCAGGCCAAGCATGGCGATTTCCTCTCTACTCTACACTAGAGTAGACAACATAGTCCGATTTTGTATGAGATTAGTGTACAGATGCGAGCATGGCGTTCAATTTTATCTGATTTTGACAATCGAGAATAGAAACTTTCTTCCGAAATTGTCTACACCTCCTGAGACCTAGACAAGCTTTCTTCCATGCGTTACAAACGCGCGTTCGCCTCGCGTTTGTAGTTTGCTAGTTTGCTACTTATCTTACTTGTCTTACTTATCTTACTTATCTTACTTATCTTCCTTATCTTACTTATCTTCCTTATCTTACTTATCTTCCTTATCTTCCTTATCTTACTTATCTTACTTAACTTACTTAACTTACTTATCTTACTTATCTTTTTTTTTTTTATTTTTTTTATTACAACACATACAAATATTACTGATGGTCCCCGCACTAGGGCGAGCCTGTATCGCGGGAGACCAAAAATCAAAAACGATTACCTACTACAATACAGAGAGGATAACACAAGACAAGGCAAACCACAGAGGACAGACTAAAGAAAGAAAACGACAATAGTGGGTACCAGTGAGTGAGAGTGCGTGAGTGTGTGTGTGTATGTGTGTGTGTATGTGTGTGTGTGTGTATGTGTGTTTGTGTGTGTGAGTGAGTGTGTAGGTGTGTATGCGTGGGAATGGGGGGGATAAAAATATGTAAATGGCTTTTGAGCAAATTGGGATTACGTAGAGAGGGGTTACCTAAAAAATTAAATAAATAAATAAATAAATAGACCACAAGGTTTATTCAGACCGGAATGTCAAGCAGACTTTCAGTTCCATTGTAGTCTAGCGTGACAAGCCACTTTCTCACCCTTTCCTTAACACCGTAAAGAGAGCAGTTAAGGTCACAGTGCTTACAAATGCAACGATAGATAAAGGGAAAGGCGAAATTCCTGAAACGCCTGGCAAAGGAAGTATTAACCGCTGGCACATTCACCTTGATCCGCCGGTTGTTTGTGGAGGAAAGAGAGTTGGCGCGGAAAGGTCTTACTTAACATACTTATCTTACTTATCTCACTTATCTTACTTATTTTTTTACCTATCATCTTACTTATCTTACTCATGAGATGAGATAAGATGAGATAAGTAAGATGATAAGTAAGATAAGTAAGGAAATAAGTAAGATAAGTGAGATAAGTAAGATAAATAAGAGCATAGTCATAGCATAATGCTATGATTATGTTCGCGTGAAAGACCAAAATCGGAAGATAGGAAAATGTGTTGTCTAGTCTAGTGTAGAGTAGAGAGGAAATCGCCATGCTAGGGGGGCAGGGTTAGACACTAGCTCGAAAAAACATGTGCTACTACTTACTAGTACGACTATTTGTTTTTCTCAACGTCTTTTACTCAAATGTTTGAAAGTAGATCGTGTGCTCGCTAGCCGACAGAGCCGTGTGTCCGCTGTAATTTCCCGCGTCCTTGCGTGCCCGCTCCGAGGCGTCTCGGCTCCTGTTATTACGCGGTGAGGCCTGCCGATAATTTGCCTGTAACTTTCCTAGGGTTGACTGAATATCTATCGACATTCGACACTATTTCAAATTTTCAACTACATACAAATAAACAAAGAATTAAAAAAACTCAAATATTATTTATAATTTTACAAAATACTTTAGAATAAGTTGGATCAAGGATTGTTACAATTGTACCTATTTAAAATAGTTTATATTTTATAAATAATTAGTGTTTGGAAATTAAATGCTAGTTTGTGTGTGGGTGTAAATTCTATCAAAATTCACTGTACCTACTTACTAGAACCAGGCCTGTCTCACTTCTCACTTTAGGTATTTATCGGACGCGCGCCGCCTCGGGCGGCGCGCGACATAGGTTGCCACTTGCCGCTCGCTCGGCTTGCGGACTAGACGCATTGTGCGTAATTATCGTGATCTCTTATACATCGTTTCTTGTGATTTTTGCACGATAACTAAACGATCTAATCCGTATAAAAGATACTGCTGTGTCTACGGGTGTCTAAACAAAAGGAAAAGCAATGAATGGACATTAACATTCCACACAATTCCGGAAGATATTGAAAGGTTGGTAGGTACCTACTAAGCTTTTCTATAATTTGTTGTAAGTACCTATTTAAATAAATCATCAATAAATACCTAGGTAGGTACTTACTTTTACTCTGTGACTGTAGGTGCATAATGAAAACGAGATTTTATAGGTACCTATTCGATTCCTTTTTGATTGAATAGGTACCTGTTTACAAATAAACAAACATAATACACCTACAAAACTACCTACCTATAAAACTGTAGGTAGGTAGCAGGGACGTAGCTATAGCTTTGTTAAGGGGGGGGTCCAAAGGTTCCAATATACCAAAGATCTTTGTTAAGGGGGGGGTCCAAGGGTTCCAAAATACAAAAATTGACTAGGTTTCCTCCGAACTTAATGGGCTAAGGGGGGGGTCCGGACCCCCTAAACCCCCCCCTTATATACGTCCCTGGTAGGTAGGTTTATTTACATATGTACCTAAAAGTAACTTATCCATTAAGTAGGTACCTAACCTACTTAATATAATAATTGTAAGTGTTTAGAAGTTACATTACATTCATAGAGCCATGTTGGTCGAAGTGATTAGTACCTCAACTTTCGAGACGAAGGTCGTGGGTTCGAGTCCTGGCCGTGCATTAAATTGCAAATGTGATTGCAAACCTAACATTAAAAGGGTGATTATCGGATAACGGCTCCCGGTCTAGTTGTGTGATGATGATGATTGTGTGTGTCTGATCGATGTCTAGGTAGGTATGAAGGTATAGATATTTTGAAATGCAATTGTTTACAAAACGAACGAGATAATAATGTATCTACCTACTTCACTTACCTACGTACAATACGTAGTACCTACTTACTACTATTTATTCTGTGGTAACGGTAGATTAAATTATATTTAGGCCTACTTATTTTAGAACTTAAGTAGGTACTGTTCTTGTGACAGATAAAATAAATTAATTTATTTGTGTTGTCGCAAGCGAAAATTCGACAACCCTTACGAGTCGCGTCACACCGCGCCAGACAGTGACACAGTTACGCATTAGAGCAGGATGGGAATGTTTAGGCAAATATCTCGATAGGTAAAGCTGGAAACATACTGTCGGACGCGGCTTACGGACGCGGCAGACAGCCGCGACTGAATAGGTATCTGGATATAGAACGAACATAGAACTGTGCACTTTATCTGACGAAAGTCGCGGACGCGTCCTTGGACCTTCAGACGTCCGAAGGCAATCTGGCCCGCCCGCTGGGTGTTCGGACGGTGTGCACACTTATCAGTCGCGGCTGTCAGCCGCGTCCGTCAGCCGCGTCCGATAATTTGTTCCCAGCTTAATAGGCCCATAGGCGAGTTGAATTGCACTTTATAGCTTCGCCGCGAGAGTCTCTATTTAAACAAATTTACTCGCGAAGTGACCCTTCTGTACGTAGTACTAGTATTCTGTGCTAGAACTTACACCGAAGGGACTTGAATGATTAATGTTGTATCTATTTTGTGCTTCTCTGTCATACAATTTAAGTTAAATATGTAGTGATTGTAATAAATAAACTAAATATGATACACCTACTTAGCTTCGTAAACCTTATTCGATTGTGTTTTGGTAATCACTGTTGTTCTATCGGTTTTTTTTTTCTGTTTCCATCAGTTGCGTCATTATTGTTCCATTATCCAACTTCCATCCAATGATTGTGATCAACCTTGAGAATGTCAGACTATACATCCATTAGCTAACTCGGTGCTCTATTGAAACTCTGTTGTAATTGTTTTCATATCTTGATGAATTACTCTGTCGCTTTCGATTGGTACTTGGTATTATTATAAATACAATTGGTTTGACACCTTTTACTACTTTACTATCCTATGAAATAAAATACGTAGTCATTAAGTTATTAAGCGTTGGACAAATAATTACTTACTTAATTTGATTATATCATATTAAGTAATTTTATACTTATTTTATCTACATTTTTAGGACGCCCTCACTTAAAAAAAACGACTTAAGTATAGAGTTTCATAGCAATATATCATTCTTCTATCAAAACTAAGGTATTGAGTTCGACTTCCACTCGGCGTATGAGTTTCATAAAAATCTTGATTATTGACTATATCGACGATGTCTTCGAGACAAGCCCTTTGTCAAGAATCACTTATGTGAGTATCAAAATCATCGATATTTTTTATCGATACAACCCATCACTACTGGCTACTGTTCGTAATCTGCCTATCCTCAGGATTGGACACCTGGCTGTAGGCAGGACACCAATTATTATTACTTACTCTATAATGAACCTACGACTCTACGTGAACAAATAATGAATAACGGGTAGACAATTCAGTTTAATGTTAAGGATAATTTGTAAAGGAAATTGAATGGCGAATTTGTATCAATCATTGATCTTTTGCCGGCCGATACGTTCTGAGCGGTCATAAGTGGCATGAAGGCTTGTTTCACTCTTCAGCGTGTCGCCGGTCGCGTCCGCGAGTTGACCATTCACAGCACATTTCTCTGTGCTGTGAATGGTCAACACGCGGACGCGACCGGCGACACGCTGAAGAGTGAAACAAGCCTAAGACTGAGCGAGCGCATTACTTACCTGCTTCGATGGGCACTTTGAATTGTTGGTCCCGGCTTCATGTCGTTAAGCCATGAGGGAGGCCTTCACGCTCTGTCACCAGAGTTAGGTACTAGCAATTATAAATCATAACATCATTATAATCATTATTAATTTAACCCGTTAATACCCAATATATAAATGTATGTGAGGTAAAGACAGCGAATAAAATAAAAAGAAGTAAGTAACTGTGCCACTTTGATCTAAGATCTTTTTTTTTTTATTTAAGAGCTCAGCTCTTGTCGGTGCAACGATGCAATTCTCTCCATCTATCTCTTTCCAATGCCAGTACTTTGGTTTTTTATACGATAGACAGCGACGTTCTTCTTAATCTGACTCATGTAATTAATTCTTGGTCTTCCCCTTCCTCGTCTTCCTTCTACTTTTCCTTCTATTATGTTCCATAAGAAGCTGTCATGTCGTATAAGATGTCCAATCATTTTCCCTCTTCTGTTCTGTATGGTGTTCATGAAAAGTCTTTTCTCCTCAACTCTTTTTAGCACTTCCTCGTTGGTAACCTTCTCCGTCAAGCTAATCTTTTCCATCCTCCTCCAGCACCACATTTCAAACGCCTCCAGCATCTACATCTTTAACATGACATTTTTTTGTTTGAGTGTCTCTTAGATTTGGTTTTTACTATTTCGTGTCATTGCAAAGTACCGTATTAAAACCACAAAGTCAACCAATTGAAAACCATTGAATTTCTCAATATGAATTAATTAGACCACAGACCAGTGACCACACGGTACAGAAAGCTCGTTGTATAGTAGAAATGACCTTAATTATTGCCCATTTTAGACCATGTGTATAGTATTAGGCACATTAACATCATTCGGAATGTAGAAATCGGTTTAGTACGAGTACTTATATTGTAACACAAGTTTTTCTTTATAAGAGGCCGCCGACAGACGAATGTCCATACAAACGTATCTCATACCAAAATCATTTAAATTTTAAGCATACTTATTTAGTATGTTATTATTATTTAGATTAAGGCGGTATAGATTCCTGAAAATGTCATGTTTTCTTTTTGGTAGTAGGTACCTACCTCTAATAAGTAGGTATGCAATAAGTGATAAAAATTTGACGGAAAATCTATTTTACCTACTACCGGGCTTTACTGATGAGTCTGATGACCGACCGAAAATTCGGTTTCAGTATTGCCCAGTTTCGGCCCCAGTTTTGGTTTCTGCCAAAAACAGCCGAAACTCAGTATTATAGAAACTCAGTAGGTAGCTACTTCTTACTTCAAGTCTGAAAGTAAGAAAAAACTAAATAAGTAAGATCATTTATTGAAAATTACATCATTAGGTACCTAGTATTAAAGAAATAACAGTAATATAACATTGACGGGATATGGGCGTGTAAATTGCCTGCTCAGAGTACCTAACGAGCAACTAGTCTATAACATATCTAGATAGGTACTTACTTATGTATTTAAACTTGGTAAACGTCAACTTAACCTATTTAGACCCTGAATAACCACTTACACCCTATCACTTTAACTTGTTTAATTTAATTACTATCTATCTATTCTTAAATATCCTACTAATATTATAAAGGCGAAAGTCCTTGAGTGTGTGTGAGTGAATGTTTGTTACCACGTATCCCCATAACTACTAAACCGATTTTGATGAAATTTGGATTGTACATAGTTTATTTTCTGGAATAAAACATAGGCTACTTTTTATCCCGGGATAATGTATGGTTTCCGTGGGATAAAAAACTATTAGCCCACGCGGGCGAAACCGCGGGCGTTCGCTAGTACCTAATTAAACATTACCTTATCATTATCAATGACTGTTTTTTAATGAAAAGTATTTAAGAAAAAAAAATTAGGAGCATCTATGAACGCAACAGAACTCATATCAATGTTTATATTATGTTTGTCTGTTTGTATGTTTATCTGAGAGTTTGTTCCCGCTAATCTCGGGAACGGCTCAACCGATTTGGGTTTAGTTTTCACTGTTGTATTGTGGTAAGCCGGGATTAAAAGACAGGGGTTGTTTTCCCGCGGATACGTTTGCACCATTGATTTGCCCCACGCCTTCTGTGACCGCTATTGGTTTTGTCTCACCCACCACTGTCCGTACCATTGATCTCGCTCTCTTATACATGTCGGCGATGATGTTCACATATTGTTCGGGAACATTCTTCTTGCGAAGGCTCCACCAGATCGTGTCTCTCGGAACTCGATCAAACGCCTTCTCCATGTCAAGGAATGCGACATACAATGATCGGTTTTCAACGCGATATGTTTCAGCAATGGTGTTTAAAAATCCGTTCACAATAATAAAAAAAAAAATCCGTCTAAACACATTGCTTTGCCTAAAGAACAGAATTACATCCCAGGAGAGGCATATGCTAAGTATTTTTTTTGAAAAATAGTCATGGTTGGGGTGAAAATAAGGGTTGAAAGTTTGTATGGGAAACAAAAAAGTGAACGCTGGGTGCGGTCAATTTTGCAGTCATGAAATTTTTAGACATTTTTATGTCTATGATTATATGGGAAGTTTGCATGGGAACTTTTACGAACTTGTGCGATCGGCTTGAATTGAAACTTGGTTTGAATACATTTAAAACAAAATAAATAAACAAGTGTTTCAGGGTTCTTCAAAATAACCTTCGAAAAGGGATAATATAGTGTGTCAAAGCTGGTATGTGAACTTTTTAACTGGGTGGTACCATTTGTTTGAAACTTATATGTAAATGTTGGTAAACGTAAATATTCCCATCATCTCATATTGACTTTTAGAACCGCAGGTAACACCGTGGGGCGCAACTAGTCTTGAATATAATAGTAATCCGTACCCATATTATAAACGTGAAAGTGTGTTTATTTGTCCTGCTTTCACATCAAAACAGAGCGACTGATTGACGTGATTTTTTGTGTGGATACTATATCCACAATTCCACACAGGAGGGCTGGAGAGTAACATAGGCTACTTTTTATCCGGGTACCACGCGAGCGAAGCCGCGGGCAGCAGCTAGTAGATTATAAACGTCTTATGTTGAGTGGTTCAACTTTCAATACGAAGTAGGTGTACCTACCTACCTACGTGTGGATATGAATTGCAGTTCAATTTATTATACTAGCTGCTGCTCCCTCGCTGCGTTACCCGCGTAGTGATGGTATTCCTATGGCAGCTAAATTTTACATCAGTTTTAGATTCTCGGTGACAATGCAATATTATGTTAACAGCGAGCTGATCTGATGATGAGTCAGGAGCTGTTCAAGGCATCTCCTCAGTGAATAACTGTAAAATACCCGTGTTTAGGCTCATTTGAATCAACTTGCGTTTGCCTACTAAACGCCTGTGACTTGAAAAATATTTTTTCAACAAAAACTTAGGTAGGTACCCTATTAGATTTTAGTAGGCATTCCTAGGTAGTCGAATAGCTAGAATTCGTGCCATACCTAATAATCCACACATACCTATTATTAAAATAACGACTAAGCCTTAAATCACAAATGGCGTGCCAGGGCCGCTATCTAAATCTATAAAAATCCAACCTACGTAGAAAAAATCATATAATTCTGGTAGGTAATTTGAGTGAGGTTCGTGACTAGGCGCCATTACTACCTGCACCCTCATTTACCCCCCGACACCCCTAAGCACCCCTTCACCCCCATTTGGGGGTACCACACCTTGTGGTAAATGTTTGTTTGAGAATATTAGAGGGGTTTAGCTTTGTAGTGAAGTGACGACGGGGTCTAATGACGTAATGATATTGGAGTTTATTATTAACACTAATTAACGCGTCTCTTTAAATAGATATACCTTCATAATGTCGAACTATACACCTACCTACGCAAGTTTAGTGACCAACTCTGGTGCCGGAACTTTATAAAAACTAGGATCTCCTCACTAAATCTAACCTAGGCTAAACGATAGCACATTAATCCAAATACCTACTTTAAGTACTTTAACCACAGAATCTCAGAAACACAGGTTTCAGAATCCATACTCGTCAGGTCGAACATCTTGAAAACGTAGATATGACGGGTATTAAAGCACCGATTAGCCCCATCTACAGGGACACTTATTGTGGATTAACACTATAAAAATTTAAGATATACCTACTTAGAAGATTCTACATGTAAAGCTATATTATTGTCGAGGAGGGAAAACCTAAACAGACTAAAGTCAAGACCTTGAAGGCTCTTGAGGACTCTAAGGACGACGGTAAACATCCACTATCAGACCTAGAGATATTCAAAATAACGTTCGATCTTCGATGAAAAGTGCCTTCTACTATACATTAGATACATAAGTAAGTACATAATTCATAAAATCGCCTCTCTCACGTCTCTTTCCCACAGTGGTAGGCGGAGACCACGGATTTCCACTTGCTACGATCCTGACAAACCTCCTTCGCCTCATTCACTCTCATCACATTTTTCATACAAGCTCGCCGATTTAGGGTATTTTTGACTTGGCTTTTCTCCAAAATATCACCAATATCTATTAGATTATGGTATAATACTCAACAATTTATCCGCTACACCACCATTTTAACCCAAAACTATCCCCATGCAATATAAATGCAAAATCGCCCCTCTAGGTCCCGCACGTTACGTTTCGTGCAACTGCACTCGCTGATTCCAGCCATTACCGCCTCGAACCGGTAATTTCAGGTGAAAACCGGTTCTCTCTGGATATAACCAGATTTTAACGCGGAACGTGCCAGGCGCGGTCTGCCCCGAATTGTGCAAACTTATGCAGTATACCACTTAGAGTAGGGGGAAGTTTGCCAAGTCATTTTATAAGGTTTGTTGGTTTTAGTTTGTAGACGATGTAGGGTATTTATGTTTATCGAAATAAGTAAGTAGGTACCTATCGAAGCGAATAATCCTCTCTACAGAATCTAGTTTTCATTATGAATGTTTTCAATGCCCAAAACAGGGAGAACGGAGGCTCACGAAACCTCGCGATTGTAATCCATAATTATCAACTTAGCAGTCCTTCGGATCAGAAACCTTTACATTATGTTTTATACTTAGATTTATGTAAGTATAAAATATTTTTTATAGTTTCTTCTACAGAATAATTCAACTTGTATTCTTTTAACCTAATGAAATTGTACTAATTTCATTTTGATAAGTAATACAATTTGGTCATTATATTTTTAATTTATATTTACTTATATACCTAACGAAAAAAGGCTTGTAGATGTAAAGCTATATTTAGATGGGTTATTTCACTAGGTGTAAAAAGATTATTCGTGAAAATATAAACAGTGCATTCAAACCTAACGTTTTCTTTTTAGTTTTATGCAGGATCGGTTTAGTAAATGCTAGTTCGAATCCCTTAGGAATCGAAAATCTTGATTACTTAAGGATTTTTATTTTCGATGAGGTACCTGTTTTGTACCTTATGCGAAATAAACATGAATTGGAATCTAAAATATTTTAAATTAAAATTTTAATTAGGTACTTACCTACTTAAGTAATTTTTTTTTTTTAACTCTAGAATTCTCTAGGAACTAACAGGCGTGTCAATGACGACAAATGAGGGAAATGGCTTCGGAAAATTGTGCGAAGTTTGATCAAATTTTTGTACTGCAAAAATGAAATCTGTTTTCGGGAGTGCTATTTTCTTACCCAGTACACCATCTCAACATGGAGTTTTTACAAACACTACTTTACGTTTCAAATAAATACAGACGGCATAATACAAAAACTGGATAAATTACTAATTTAACATCTCGGCATCTGTTTTACAAGAATTAATCTCTTACATTGTAGCATCGACCGGGTACCTACATAATTAATAATCTGCCTACCTGCTCATTAAGTTTACCTGAGGCTGTAGTTTAAGATTGAGGAAATAGGAAAATAAAGTTAATTCGTCGGTTCGATTAAGTGCCGATTTCACAAGGTGTAATTTGTTTGAAAACGTCATCACAACAGAGTAACCTAACCTGCTTGGTAGGTAGTCGATTATGAATGAAACAAAAGGAAATAGTAGACGTTTTGCTTTAATTGAGAAAAAGTTTGTTAATATTTGAGGGGCTAGAAACGAGATGTAGACGATCACCGACTCGGGCTGATTGTCCAACTTCTCTCAAACCTCAAATCGGTCTCAAACTGTCAAAACGATCACTTGGTTCTTTTTTTTTTTTTGCGTTCGGTCTCGTTAAGATGAGAGCGACAGAGCTGCGTGATCACTGACTGTCATATTAGAGAGTTTGAGACCGATTTTAGTCGCTATCAAAGATAGACAATCAAAGGGTAGATTGACCAATGACATTGTAATGTCAAGTCGGCGTGGGCCTCACGAGTGACCCATAAAACTTATTTCCAGATCATTTACAGCTTATGAAGGTATGTAATAAAGCAATGAATAGGTACTGTAGGCTCTGAGATATTAAAATATTTTATAAACATAAAATTAATAAACACGGTCTGTTTAAGGATGTAAAACCGATTAGCTAATTAATGACAGCAGTAAATAACTCGATTTTGGAATACAACTGTTATCTTTAACAGATCGATATCACAGATATTATGTATCTGATCCCACGAAAAAACTGGTCCTAACTCCTAAGCACTTCATCAATACTAAATACTTATAATAAACGAAACCTCGATATTTGGAGTGTAGCATGACTCACCAAAGTATCCTCTAAAGTTTAGAGGATACTTTGGTGAGTCATGGAATTTGATAGCTCTACTTAAGGTTTAGAGTCTAAACCTTAAGTAGAGCTATCAAATTCCAATCGACTTGTAATCGACGCAGGTAGGTTGGGTTTTAAAGGCACTGAATTCGAAAAATATAATAACTTTATCCTAATCGACCTCTGGGCGAAGATGACCTAAGAACCTTTCATGATCAATAGCAAGTGGCTAAAATAAGAATTAAACTAGTAGTTCGCCCCGAACTGAGATCTCGCGCACCGTTGTATTGATAGCCTAGATTTGGACTTGTTTCTGACTACCCCTATACCTACGTTAAGTGCTCCTTCTAGTGTTTACCACAGAATGATATCTAATGCGCTACCTCAGTATGGTAAAGATTATAGGCATGCATGCAATACATCAAGTCGTGTCGTGTTTATATTCAATAGTTGACCCCGCGAACTTCGTACCGCGCCTCAGGGAAGGCCTCTTAGTTCGAGAAATTATTAAAATAGCAGTTCAATACGAATGTATGAGAAAATCAATTCCCTCCCCCTCCCCTCCCCCTCCCCTCCCCAACCCTACCCCTCCCCTCCCCCTCCCCCTCCCCTAAATGAGCACGGCCAGGGTTCGAACTTACGACCTATGAATCGAAAGTCGAGCACTCTTCCAATCGGCCAACACGGCTTTTATTTTCAATCTCAAGAAAAAATATCAAGTAGCAACTAAAATCATTGCAAACCAAACCACAACGATGCCACACTCCTTGTCTGTTAACCAGACCTACGAATACATCGAAACTCTATGAAACGGGAGCTCTCTCCATACTTCCGTTAATTGGTTTTCATAACTTTTCTTTTTGACTGTATTTCAAAAACTATAGAACCTAGAAGAAAACTAAAAACCATTTTGGAATGTATAAGTTGAGTACTTTCATATGACACCCCACTCAATATATTTGGGTAACTTTGAAAAAAAATTACCCCCTTGGGAACCCCATATCTTTACAACCCCTTCATCGATTACGCTCATACGCTCCACAGCAAATTTCCATAGCACAACCTATTGACCTATCAAGTTTCATACAGATTGGATAAGCGGTTCGATAGTTATGCGAGAACATAAAAATGAAACATACAAACATACAAACATACAAACATACAAAGCAAAATCGCCTAACTTGCCACTAAGATCTTCGCTCGCTTCGCTCGCTCGATCGAAAAAACGACTCCAATGTTACATAAGCTGAGCAATTTTCTGCACTCTCGAGGTGCATTTCTGTTAGCTCCAAAGACCCTCGGCAGATCCTCACCAAATTTTTATGGCACCAATTGGAAAGAAAAACCGTTTCAAACAAAAGTAGATAAGAGAAGTTATTACAAATCTACCCTTACTACCCTATGGACACCCGCTGACTACCCCTAAACCCCTAATAAGTACATATTTACAAAATAATTTAAAATGCTTGTTTTGAGCAGTCGAGCGTGAGGTTTTAGTCAATATTTTTCTTGAATCTTAAAATACATTGTCATCATTGTTGGCCTTGGTATAAGGAGTTGGCCAAGCTTTAACTACCTCTCTCTCTCAAGTCTTTACATCTAAGGTAGATGATACAGCCTCTACTTAATTCTGTCTGCTTAATATCCCTACCTACAGTCCTCTAAAATGAACGTTGTTTTCAGGACATGGAGGCGTCATCATCAGACTACAGTGATGAAGAAGTGGGGGTCTTGGCTCGCGGTCAGAAGCTTTGGGTCCGGGGGGTGAGGTCACACACCACCTGTGCCGACATCGTGAGGGCTTTGCAGGGCGCTCCTGAAGGTAATGGCATTCATGCATTACCTACATATTTTTTTTTAATAATTCTTTTTTCATGCATTCATACTTTACATCTATTTTTGAAGGACTTTGGGATAGCGGGCCGTAAGACGCAAGAGATGTGATTCTGGGACTAATATTATCATGATCTGCAAACATAATCCATAAGAAACAGGAGTAAAATCACCTAGCTCTAAAGACGTTTCAAAGTGATACACAAAGTGATCATATTGAATAAATTAATTTGAGTTTAAGTTTGAGTTTGACAGCATAGTATGATCCCCCTAAGATAGTTGCACCAAAAAGTACCTATAACTCATCAGCCCTGTTGTTTTCAGGGAAACAAGGGGTGCCTATGCCTAGCTAGATAATCTTAATAATAAGTAACTTTGACTTACAGCTGGAAGTCTCAGTGAGGCTGGAGAATGGGTGCTGGCGGAGAGATGGCGAGGAGTGGAGCGTCCGCTACCACCAGACGCACCAGTCCTGCATGTGCTGGCAGCTTGGGGAGACGCGAGGCATGAGGTACTTTGTTTGGACTAGGTACCCTCATAGACTCTACACCAAACAGAACAAGTCAGGTATATAGGAACAGTGGTGGGTAGACTTTAAACTGATTTTCGTATCGAAAGTTATCGTCTGACGAAACACATCACACATGTTAGAGCCAACTCGTCTTAGGCTGGATTCGACCAAAAGTCATCCAGAGTAGTTACCTACTCTAGTTAGCCGACATAATTCGAAATACAATTGTTTAGAAAGCGCTACCGAACATTATTATGTGCATACCTACAAATTATCCTGGTTATAAGGGGTCAACTTTAGAATGCAAAGACCTTTTACTTGTTACAATGTCAAAATATTCTAACAAACAGTAGTTTACTCTCGAGTAAAAACTTAATTCAGTTTGATCGAATCCAGCCTTAGTCTTATCACAGAAACCATGTTTTCTTCTCGTTTCAAGCAGAATTCTAGAAGTTACAGAAAAACGCCACTTACCCTGTTCCAGGTCCGGCTCTCTCTTCGGAGGATGTCCAGTGGTGGTGAAGAGGATTCTGGTCGCGACAGCGATGGAGGCAGCCGCTCCGGGCGCCGTCGACGGAGGCAGAGGAGGCCTGTCACTCCACCAGCCAGGACTGAAGACCCGGCAGCTAAGCTGGTGTCTGTTATACAGCACCAGAGCCGAACGATACATCAGCAGCTTGATAAGCTGAGGTAATTATTTCGTTATTTTTCCCTTGACTCGACGAATTTGACGGAATTTTGATAGAAGAATAGGAAGGCCTCTTAAGTGTGACAAAAGTGGCTAGGACTGGAATGAAATAACAGAGACAGTATAGTTAGGTACTTACATATTTTCTTTAGCGCAATCTCTTGCACTACTAATTGTTATGACATAACTATCTAAAAAAATGCATGTTTACAGGGAACAAGAAAAACTCATCGACGAGCTAGAAGACCAAACCCACAAGAACCGAATGGAAAAACACGGGACCAATTACCTTCTAGAATCGTACCTTCGAGATCTGGGCAGAAGCGAGGTCAACGACAGCCAAGCGGGCAACAGCGATAGTGGAGTTGGGGTAGGCAGCGGTACCCCTCCTAGACGACACACAAAACACAAGTCCAGAAGAGAACGACATCTCATGAGAGAACATTACTTCACAAAAGAACTCACAGACATATGCCAAGTCAACTCCGACAGACTCAAACAGACACAGAACGACACAGATTCAGACGGCTCAGCTGATGACCTAACCAGGATACGAGAGGAAATAGAGCTATTAGAGAAACTAGCGATCATAAACAAGAGACTGCACAGAGAAGAGGAGTTGGTTGTGCGATTGACAGCCAAAGTAAAGCGGTATATGGATGAGAACAAAGCGAATAGCTGCGAGAATGCCTCCCAAGTAGCGATGCTCCTCGACAAAATAGAAGAGGAGTTAGCAACAACGACGAAAGAGATGCAAAACAATGCGAGTGAGCTGACCAAAACGGATGGAGAGATAGAACATCGAATGAAACTGATCGATGAGCTGACCTTGGAATTGGAAGAGGAAGAATACCAAAACGCGATCTTAGAAAGACAGTTGAACGAAGCCTCGAGCCGACAACCAATCCTTCTCCAAGAAAGCTACGTACCTGTTCTAGACCAAGCTAGCATAGACAGTTACGCGTTAGATACTCTTGTATGACACAGGTTTTACCCGGTTATTTGCCCAAAGATTTCGAAATTACCTGTTCATTCCAAACATCCCCAAAAGTAGAGTATGGTGCTATGGTAAATAATAGTGCGAATTCTGTTGAGCATTCTTCTTTACAAAATTTAACAGTCTTAAGTCCTTACACATACAACAGTTAGCGATGATTTAATGTCAATTTTAGTTTAGAAAATTGCACAACAGCGTCGATACCGATAATACATTATAAGATATTTTAGGGCCTACTTCATAATAGGTACTTTTCCTTCATATTATATCGTCCGACCGGCATAGATCATTTAATTTCTTCCAATAAACCTAATAAAGTATATCCTTTACTATACTGACATCCTTTCCAAGGAAATAACACCCCTACATCCATGATCCACGTACATAATCGTGATAGTACATTAGGATTCCATGTGGGTCTCGGAAACGATGAGTAGATACCATGGTTCCATTTGTCCCGCCTCGGGAATCGAACTCACTTTTGCATCTTACATGGGCGTTCACTTGTCACTACGCCACTAAGGTCTTCACATCCTAGTATACCCTGACGCTTACATTTTTTTCTTGGTGTGAATCGTTTAGACTTTATCCTTGTCATTATCATGTCAAAAATAGAGATGGCAACTTTGCAGCTTTTTAAGTAGTCCAGTACAAGTATTATTACCATAATCATGTGCTGCCCGTTTTATTCCACTGCTGGACAGCCTCTGTACGTTTCTTTATGCCAACTCCTTCTCCCCAGAGCAAATTATACCCATTTCCAACTCCCAATTTTGACAGTAGGTATTATGAAGAAGGTGAATAGACAATAATTAGATTTGTATTAAGTTTTATAAACTGCGGGTCATCAACAAATCGCAAAACAATAATTATAAATTGTAAAATATTAGAATACCTACCTAACATTTGAATCCAATACCAAAAATGATGTTAAACCACCAATAACAGTAGTATACATTTATTTTAGTTTTAGTTAGGCCTAGTCAGTGTGCATCTTTATTTTATTTTTTTACTAAACAATTTTCAAATTATTCTTCAAATTAAGTATTCAAAACTTCAATGTATCTAATTACAAGATTTTTGTTAAAACACCTATTTTTTTGTGCAATCTTTTACTGTCCAACATGTATTAACATTAAATTAGGTTTTGTATATTATAGTTTTAAGATAAGGCAATATTTCTCAAACAAATATCCCAAAAATGTTAGTTTTAACCTACATTATGTAAAATCCATGTAAAAAAGAAAATATACAACGAATTATATAAAAGTATGTTTTATTAAACGAATAATACAATAGAAGAAGCAATTTATACCTTTTTATAAGCTCTGGCCAGTGTTCAGTTTGATCGTGTTTTAATTTTTTATTTTATGAAACAGGGTGAGCCTTTTTTAAGGACAAAATCAAGTTAAGCAAACTTGTAATCTGTGGTAGAGTTAAACAGCATCAGCAGGTCTAAAAAGGCCACTTTAACTGAATCATACTGAACTGTTTTATATAATTATGCCGTCTCTTTTCATAGACATGAGAGGGACAAGAAAAAACATAATTATGAATCATTATAGAAGAAATTCCGTAGCGGCCATTTTAGTTTTCCAGGAGGCAACCTATGCCTGCACTACGTGACCCTGTAGTGTCTGGGAGAATGGTCTGATGACATCAATAGGGATGAGGCGTATTTACGCGACCAGGTATTAGACCTGGTATTTACTTGGAAGTATGAAAACCAGGGCCCGACCCGAAATACTCGCAAGACTTTGAAGTATTTTACGCGACTAGTTCCTTTAGGAGCCGTACGCTACGTGGCGGCGTAATATACTTGCATGGCATATTGATCCACAAAAAAGTATTTTTCTATTACACACGATTATACTCCTTATTCATGTAAAGGTAAGGATCTAACGTTTGAATTATGTAAATACGTTCGTAGGCAGGCGACAAACTCTCAAGGCTCGAAGGTTTTTAATACTTGCAAGTCTTTGAAAGTAAAATACTTGATTACTCGTTTGCCAAGTACGAGCATTTGAAAGACCTGCGGGCTTAAAAGGTCGCTATAGCAGAATCAGAATAGGAATTGAACTATATGCCATCTTTTTTCACTCTCAGTCAATGAAAAGAGACGGCATATAGTTCAATTCCTATCACGATTCTGCTTTAGCGACCTTTTTAAGCCCGCTGGTACTCGATTTCACAAGTAGTAGGTACTAATATGCAGATATTCTGCTCACATCGAGCGAATATTCATGCCAGTCGGCATCTAATGCTGTGATGGTAAATGCATCGCTGATTCTAGCTGATTGGTCTATGTATCAACGATTTCTGGTGGAACCTAATATTTTTTGTGTGGAACTGATGGCCATTTAAAACAAAATGAGTATGGACTGTCTTGTTTTACAATACTGATTAGCTAACGTTATCAAAATCAAATTACTCTGATATCTAGCAGTAAAACTTACTAGCTCCAAAGAATTGAACATAGGTATTTGCCAATAATTTTATGCACCTTTTCAGTATTTATGAGTAAATGTAATTATAATCTAAAGTATTCTGAACAACTTTACCAAACGAAACACTGGCCAGAGCAATTCTTTAGGTAGACTTTCAAAGGTAGGCGCCATGATGGAAAGCGCACATGCGATTTCTTCTGGTACTTCCGTCACCATGGTAGGTTCTGTTGCCATACCATGGTCAGATGTGACGTCATCCAATCTCGATTTTACTCCGTCTCCATCGCCGACTGAAACAAAAGATAGGTCATACATTGATTTATAGATTTGAACTGTTACTCATAGATGGCGCTTTTAAGATATACCTATTGAAATACATGGTTTGTGGCGCTCAGTTTCGAAACCGTCCTATAGTTTGGGTGTGAGGAAAAGGCTAGTTCATAAACGTTTATAGGCGATCCTACTGGTCTTAATTAATAAATGTCTATTGACTTTATGTCTCGACCTTCAAAAATATGGCTGATGTGATGTCAATTCCTGATGGTTTATTCGTGAGCTGTTTTTATTTACCTTAAACCATAGGCGTTGTGGACCACAAAACTACCGTAGGCTCCTCCACAGCCTCATTACTAACATCCACATCAGCTAAAGTGGTCTTTCTACCTGGTATCTGTTTGATAATCTTCATTGGCAAGTCCTCCATATCAACAGACGCCCATTTCTCATACAACTTCACAGCGAGTTCCTTTACACTCAAAGTCGGGGTAAGCTTCCTGATTCGTTGTGCGATAAACTTCTCCTCAACTGTCGAACGAACATAATTCTGGGCGTCTTTCTCGTTCCATTGTGAATTATTAATTTTTGACTCCAGAAACGTGTTCAGGAATGTAGACCATCTAGGTCGGTAATAGTAGTGAAACATTTCTGCCCATTGCTTGCACGCATAGTCTGTGATCTCACCATTAGGACCCCAGAGAGTAATCTGGTTTTTGGCGTTCAGTACATACAGAGGTAAGTCTATTTCATTTGAGGCCCAGGATTTCGCGCCTTCGATCCAAGTGGTCGCCGAAAAGTGGACACTTTCAGCAAGAATTAAAGCCATATCGTTCATAGCATCCAGAAACTGTGTCATTGTTGCATTAAACGTTTCGACGGACGAATATCTATCCTTCAAAAGTTCTAGGTAAATCTGCTCAGCTCTGTATTGCAACGCTTGTCGTGTCACATCAACCAGATCGTAAACAAACCCATCACTATTACAGTTGGTATCGTTTATGTAGACGAAGTTCTCCAAGGCTTGGAATAGATCGCTGCTTTTGTACCACGCCCACGGCTTGATCTTGAAACTAGGGCGTCTAGTGATCACGTATTTCCCTCGCATCATGTTCAGGCTGTTGAAACTATAAACGCTTTTGAGGAGATACTTCCACGCGATGGAAGCAGATTTGCAGCCGTATCGTCTTTGAGCATACTCTTCGATCCAGGTCTCAATATCCACAGGAGTCTTCCTCCAAGCGGATTCCAACATCAGATCGTAAACGACATAGTTCTGATTAATCCCTTCAGGCGACAGACCTGTGCCGACCATAGTGCTACCGTTTTGCAATCTCGCTTCATACACATCTTTGTTTATCGTGATGACGTTTCCAAACATGCCCAAAGTCCCTCCAAAGTTGTGAAGCATACTCCAGATGAATGGTTGTCCGTAGTACATATTGTAGACATTGTATTGTGGCCACTGCTCGGCTTGCAGGTCTAGCACTAGTATTCTACCATTAGGGACAGCAGTGAGGAAGGTTTTGACTCGTGCCATGGGCCACATCACAGGATCGCTAACAAACATCCAGCTTTGAAGAAGCCATACGGATTTTTCATCGAACTCTGTGAGGGTAGCGTGTATGGCTTGAGCAGTATCCCGAACGAGTGAAGTAGACCATGGCTGGATTTTAACTTCATTAAACGGATCAGTTGTGTAAACATGTCCAGTCTCTAATCCACCAGTCACTTCAGTCAGAAACATCTTGCCTACTCTCTTGTAAAGAGGATCCTTGGGATCGAGGTATAGTCCACAGCAATAACTTTCGTTGAATTTATTCCATTTAGCCACAGAGTGAAACGTTGTGTTCGGGAAAACTCTTTCGAAAGCGTTAGGGACATGGCCATTGAATGCAGGGAACACCGGGACAATACCAAGATCAAACATTAGTTGTACGATTTTGTTTTGAATGAGCTTTTGGCCTTCATGCCAGGATTCCGGCAACGGTCCTCCCCAGCCATGAACATTTCCCATTCTCAACCATGAAAGAAACGCAGGACCTGTGAAATGTAGACTTATTTCTTCCTCTGTCATGCCCAGTTCTCTATAAACTTTGTCCCAAGCGGCCTCTTGAGCGACCGGTGCTAAAACTAAATTCATCCCATTCAATGCCATCCAGGCCACATGATCTATCCATTCCGGGACCTTCCACCAAACAAAGCTATAGGAAACTGTACACACATTCTGATAGTATCGAAATCTATCGCTCGCGATCACAGTTTCGTCCACATCTGGTAACGGATGAGGTACGGAAACTCTCTCAACTTGCCATGCGATTTGACTCTTACAATACTTCTTGAGGAAATAATTGTAGCCCCAAACTGCTGCAACTCCTGTGCTTGCTCTGATATTCAGTTTCTCTTCCAATGTCTTCAACGAGAACACATCTTTGCTGTCACTGAAGAGTTGGGGGTCTATTACTACGTCGACTGATATAGATCCCTTATTATAATTTTCGATGATACGTAAGGCTGCATTCTTCTGTACTACAGGAGATGTTTTTGTTTGCAACTTTGTGGGATCTAAATAATCGAGATTTAACGCGTGAATTGTTGTTACAGATACGACAAATAGAATAAGCCGATTCATAGCGCGGTCGGCATAAGACTGAATGGCATAAAGACAGTTCACACTGATAGCATTGTTTACTAGTTGATGCCAATAACAGCTGACCTTTGACCCAAGCTCGATCGTTTGTTATTAATCTCCACTTACAAGGAAAATATTTACATTTGTTGGAGTATTGATATGGTACGAGTTTTACCTTGCATTTTCGATATATTATCTAAATATACACGGAAACTTATGGTGGTTTTGTTGTAGAAAAACTACATAGGGACTAAGTATCTAAAAACTAATGAGCTAATCCTATACCTAACTGTTGGTACCTAAACCAAATGGTTGGTCTAAAAAATGTGTCACGTAAAAAATAAGTTCATTACAGTTTTAAAATGAACAACTTGGTCAAACAAATTGTGAAGAAACCTCTTAAAGTTACACCGGTCATATTATTGTTTTGACACCAGCAAAATGCCGGTCACTCACATTCGCACGATTACGCGAACCCGTTAGTGCGGGCGATATTTGCATAACAAAGTCGGGTTAGTTACACCATTTGTAACTCAAGAATGGCTGGACCTATTTTTATGATCTTTTTGTTTAATTTGTCTCCGACCCGAAATCAGAATGACTATTAGTACATACACACAAAAAATTATATAGAAAATATATTTTTTCATACAATATTTTTTAGGAAACGGCTTTTTTGATGTTCAATTTTCAATCTCACGTAAGATTAGGGGGGGAGGTGGAGGTCGAACCAAATCTCACGACATCTCACCAAGGGGGGAGGGGACATAAAAAAATCGCAGAAGTCACCTCACGTAATTAATGGACGCCCCCAAAGGCCTAGGTTAATACATTAAAACCAGAAAAAGAATGCGTTTACAAAAGCCATTGACGAAAAGTCATTTGTTTTGTGGAATAATACACTATCGGACATATTCGGGAAACACGAGCACGACCTTTGTTACACAATGTCACATTTCGTTGACCCCCTCCCCACTTTAACGTGTGACGTACTTTATGGATGATCCCTAGGTTAGTATAGGGGTTCTTACCGCCGCCGGCGCCGGTGCGTCGTCCCCCGTGCCGGGCTCCGCCCCCGCCCCCGCGTCTCCCGTCGCGGCCCCGGAGCCCCCGCGTCTCTCCTCTCCCTCCACCAGCCCGAGGTATCTCGTGAGCTCCTCTTCATCGGACACACACAGAGGATTCTCAAAGATGTGAAGGGCTAGGTTAGTATAGGGGTTCTTACCGCCGCCGGTGCGTCGTCCCCCGTGCCGGGCTCCGCCCCCGGCCCCGCGTCTCCCGTCGCGGCCCCGGAGCCCCCGCGCCTCTCCTCTCCCTCCACCAGCCCGAGGTATCTCGTGAGCTCCTCTTCATCAGACAAGCGGAGAGTAGTCTTCAAGATGTGAAGGCCTAGGTTAGTATAGGGGTTCTTACCGCCGCCGGTGCGTCGTCCCCCGTGCCGGGCTCCGCCCCCGCCCCCGCGTCTCCCGTCGCGGCCCCGGAGCCCCCGCGCCTCTCCTCTCCCTCCACCAGCCCGAGGTATCTCGTGAGCTCCTCTTCACCAGACAAGCGGAGAGTAGTCTTCAAGATGTAAAGGCCTAGGTTAGTGTAGGGCTCCTTACCGCTGCAGGTACGTCGCCCCCACGTGCCGGGCTCCACCCCCGCCATCTCCAGCCCGAGATATCTCGTGAGCTCTTCTTCACCAGACAAGCGGAGAGTAGTCTTCAAGATGTCAAGGACTAGATTAGTATAGGGCTCCTTACCGCCGCCGGTGCGTCGTCCCCCGTGCCGGGCTCCGCCCCCGCCCCCGCGTCTCCCGTCGCGGCCCCGGAGCCCCCGCGTCTCTCCTCTCCCTCCACCAGCCCGAGATATCTCGTGAGCTCCTCTTCATCAGACACGCGGAGAGGAGTCTTCGGACCCACGATGGCGATGGACACGTTCTGAAATTAAAGACACGAGAATTTACCAGGGTACCATGCGAGCGAAGCCGTGGGCGTAAGCTTATTTGATACATATTAATAATAATTATGACTGACGCCTAAAATTAAAATTCCAACATAAGAGTTGAGCTTACGCTAAATCTTATTTTATGAGTAGTTACTTTATTATGTACGAGTATGTTAGCTACTGAATTCAGCAATAAAGAAAACTGATTTTATTCATATTTATACTTACTAATTTTAATTTAAAAACTTTATACCTAAATGTTACAGGCTACTTTTCATCAACATCATCACCATCACTACGGGAGCAACGCCCCGAGGGCGCTGCTAGACTGAAATATAAAACTTTGGCGCCGGGCCTAGATTTTTCTTGACCATGGTCCTCTCTTTATAAATAAAACATAAATATTGCTGGACATTTCACACAGCGCCATCTAGCCCCAAACTAAGCAAAGCTTGTACTATGGGAACACTGATAGAATACTTATATATTTTTTTTTTGTAAATTCATACTTATAATACTTTATAACACCCAGACACAGAACAAACATCTATGTTCATCACAAAAATGTTTGTCCTGGATGGGAATCTAACCCACGACCTACAGCACAGAAGGCAGAGCTACTACCAATTGAGCTAAGAGGCCAGTCTTTGACCTTTTTTAAACTTTCGCGATCACTATTCATATTGAAAAGTTTTATGGACACGGGATTTTATCGGGATAAATAAGGTAAATTACGCGATAATATCCCGTGTCCATAAAACTTTTCAATACAGTCTTTGACCGTTCAGTAGTTAATACATACCTTGGTGTTAATACATACTTAACTACATAAATACAATAACTAAATACATACCTTGGTGTTGAGATCCAGCTCGTTAGGCAGGGTGTCCCGCAAGGCACGCAGGCCATGAGCCACCAGCTCCTGAAGGTCACAGTCGGAGAAGGTGCCTAAATGCTTCTCGAGGTAGGTACGAGCAGATTGTGAACGAGCACCGATAGCCATCGCACGGCAATCGAAGAAGTTGGCGGAGGGACATGTCTGGTAGATGTGGGGGCCTTGGTCCTGGAAATGTTATGTTCATGTGGATTATCATGTATTATTCATGTTATGTTAATAATGTGTATTATTGTCTGAGGCACTAACAGTGTCTCGTTAAGTGTAGGCAAAAGATTGCCTCCTGACACTGTATAAATCATCTAGTGAAGATGTACGGGCCTAAGTTTTTCATGTTATGTGGGTTCGATCCCCGCTGCTGGACAAATGTTTGTATTATCTGCAAATATTTATATTGGGTCTGGGTATTTTCTATGTATAATAAGTGTGTATAAATGTGTATAGGAACCACATGACTGGGATACTACTTACATAATAAACACTATAAATACATAATAGCACAAGCTCTGCTTACTTTGAGGCTCCTTAGTGGAATATCCAGCATTGTTATTATTACTATTCAAGGTGTTAAAGTGAGCTAGTTTTAAGAACTAGGTAATGACTTCTGTTCCTCTTAAACAGTAAAAAAAACAATCTGTTGGGAAAATTTAAATCCAAATCCAAGAAATCACAACTTTGATTTGACCAAGATCTTCAAATCCAAGTTGCTGCAGACTAAACTAAACAGTTTTACTAACTAAACTTACATCATAACCAGCTACAAGCAAGCCAACACCAAGAGGTCGCTTGTCGTATCTCTGAGTGCAGATTTGCATCTTGTTTCCGACCTGGGCGATGAGTCGACCAACTGGCATGGGAGCGTCGTGGGCGTAGCGGTAGTTCAGGCACTCTGTGCGCATGTACCGGCTGGAAAAAAATATAATAATAGCCTTTCATTCAGATAGTATTTAACAGTTACTGTGTAGTAACTACTGTAAGTAGTGTCTGTCGGTAGAGCATGATTGCTGCATCAGATGTCTCAGCAGATAGCAAGCTCTGAAACAGACCCACATCAAGCCAGTTAACACTAAATAAGTCTGATAAATAATTTCTCATAGACCTGCCCCGAGCACATTCCATTAAAAAGTGATAAATGTCTTCTCTAACTTGACATACTTTGCAGTAAGGGCTGTCCACCTTCTTCATTAGGTGTTTAAAACTGTGTAATGAATACCTATTTAGGATTAATCTAAGTTTTCTATTTAAACATGCATCTCACCTCAACATACGGGCATCAGCAGTCAAACCAGAGATAGAGATTCCGATATGCTCATCAATAGGAATAACCTTCTTCTGGTACGCGGACAACTCACTAACAGCGCGCTTCAAGGCAATCAGAACTGCAAACTGTTTGTTCTTTAGACCAACAGTTGCAGACCCTAGTTTCACAGCCTCCATGGCGTATTCCACCTGGTGGAGACGACCCTGGGGGCTCCATACTGTGACGTCACTGTCGTACTGGTTACGGAACTGAAAGGAACCAAAAAAAAATTGGTGTAGTTGTGGTATCAGTACCTAAAGGTACAAAGGTAACACAAAAACTATAGTAAACTTACTTAATTGTTTAGTTTTTGGACACGAGAAAAGAAAATTGAGGTGTTACTACGTTTAAGGGCAGTTCGCAGACATTTTATACAAATTAACGGAGTTTTAAACAGAAATAAAGTTAGGTTGTTCCTCCGGTTGATGACAAAGCAGTTTTCTAAGTAATTAAACGAGAAACTTGAGATACGCATAGAAAATCGAATTTCTGCGAAGAATGTTAAATACGTACCATTTTGTAAATTCACAAGTGTTATTTCCACAAAGAAAAGAAACAATTTTTTAGAAAATTACAAGCAGCGGCGATGACTCTCACCCCGCATCCACACGTTGGGGCCAACGTTGGTCCCAATGCCTCTCACCAACGTGTGGTGCTGACAAAATAGCTTGGCGCCAACGTTGGGGCCAACGTTGGGGCTTGGCCGTGCCGTGTCGGTTTTATCAAAGGAAGTTGGCGCGCCAACGTTGGGGATCCGTCCACACGTTGGCGCTATGCTCAGTCCCGTTTCGACGCGCATCGTGAGCGCACGTGTCGACTGACGAGCGAGAATGTCATCGTATTCCTTATTTATTGTGTTTGTAGGACTATCGGGCTGAAATTTTGCACACTTATAGATTCTCGGTGACAATGAAATATTATGGTATCAACAAGCTGATCTGATGATGGAGTCAAGAGCTGTTCAACAGAGCTCCTCAGTAAATAAGCCGATTGAGTTGAAACTCGGCATATTTGTCAAGTTCTGACTACAATGTAATAATATGGTGACGGCGAGCTGATCTGATGATGGAGTCTACTATTTTTTTTTTATGTTACGGGAACCGTGCAATTTTTTGGGATAAAAAGTAGCCTATGTCCTATTTCCGGTTATTATCTATCTATATTTTAAATATCACCCATATCGGTTAAGTGGTTGTCGTGTTAGAGAAGAACAAACATACATCCAAACATCCAAACTTTCGCTTTTATAATATAGTGTGTTGTGTGAAGTGTGATAGTGACATGATGTGATGTGATTGTGATAAAATTGGTATTCAGTAATGTAAAATCACTTAGAGAAATTTCAATTTCTGTATCGGACGCGCAGACATCGGACGTCTGCACGTTGGCTCTGACGGAACAAGACTGGTGTATCGCCAACGTGTGGATGGTTCACGAAATCTTGGCCCCAACGTTGGGACCAACGTTGGTCCCAACGTATGGAGCCGGCGTCAAACCTCTCAAAACTCAAGTCGGCTCGTGTTTGTCATATCAAATTTGTCAATGTCACTTTCTTCACTGTCACTGTCAGACAGAGAGTTGCTGTCAAAAATGTAGACAAACAGACAAACTTTTTAATTTTGTTCCAAACCAGTTTTAGGAAACGTATCTGGAGCATAAGTACGCACTTTTCGTGGGCAGAGGGGCAGAGTGCTTTTTTGGCGGGTAATTTGAAAGATTAATTTTCTGTGATTGATTCTGTCCTGTGGTCGTACGTAGGTATGTCAAGGAATAAGCAAGAATAGGATAGGTTCTGTTTCTATTATAGTAGGTACCCATACAAATTCCTTGGGAATAGGTCATTGGACTTACCGACACAAAAATAACGGATTTCCATAAGTTGCGTTGGTCAATAGGCAATATGCGTCTGATTCAAAAGCGGGTTAAATGTATTTTATTATGAACATTGTTGCTTTAGAGGTATGTGTGTGTAATTATTTTTTAATATTAAACCATTTTCGATTAGAAAATAAATTTTAAAAATTGCAAAAAATAGTAGGAATTTCAAAATACTTGAAAAGGATGTGAAAGGATGTGACGACACGAGTTCATAAGAAAAGTCAAGGACGAGTCAGATATGACGATCCATAGATAAGTTTTTTTTTTAATTTTCACAATTCCTATACTCGAACTTATTGTTGTCACAGATTACTGTTGTACTTAGTATCAATTTGACGTCACACGTCAAAGTTCACAAATTGTTACTACAACAGTAATCTGTGACAACAATAATAATCGTGTTTCAGATGCGTGAAAATGTTGGTAAATTTCAAAAATTATTTTTGTTATAAAATTTTAGTATTTCGGCGCTGGAATTTTTATGACGGTTATTTGACGATATAACCTATCGTATAAAATCATAAAAAAAAATTGTGGGAGTTCCCTATTTTCGAATCGGTAGGTAGGTACCTACGTTAACATTATTTAAACTATTGGATATTCCACTCTGTTTTGTTAAGTTTTGTACCTACTTATTTAAAACTTAAAAAAAAATTGTAGGTAAAGAATGTAGGTACATAAGACTTACTTTTTGCTATTTTTTTAGGACATTGCAGACGTGCAACATGTTGGCGGCATCCTGAGAAATGAACTCCGTTGAAGTAAATCTGGCAGGCGCGCTATTGTGTTTGATCTATGTTATGAAAGGCCCCATGTGAATACCAATGTGAACCTTTATTATTTTATACTTACATACTTACTTAGAGAATGTATTAATCCTACTAGAGGTCTCCTAGTATTAAATTTTAGAGTAATTAGGGTTCCATTATGTATCCAAAGTAAGCCTATATTAAGCCTATATGTGGGTCTATTCGGCAGTCTGTGTCATGTCTGTCATGTAGGTACTTCTGTGCGTATTTTTTTAAATTTTCAAATGTGTTTTTCAATTTTTTCACTAAATGAAAAAACTAAACAGAGTTAGCATTAGCACTATTCCATGATGTTTTCCCGGTGCACCTACTGAATAAATTATTTTTGTCTCTGGTTTAAGTAGGTAGGTACCTACTTGAAAATTATCTAATAGGTACCTACTTACCTACTTATCCTTAAGCTTGTAACATGAACTCAAAACTGGAGAACTGATTCTGACTGAGGTGGTTGTTTGAATTTATCAAGAGCATAGCCCTATGTGCTTACGTGACGTTAAGACTGAATTTCAAAACACTCTGCTTTGTGACACTAAAATTATATCAATGAAAAGAGACTGCTTAACAGATTTGGCATCTGAGCTTTAAAAAGTCACTAAGTTCATTTTGAATAGGTAACAAAGCCCAGCCCTTAGATATCACGACACAAAGTACTTAGCACTTGCACAGACAGCCCTAGTGCCTTTTTATACGTCCCGGTTGCCGGATAGCCGCCTAGCCGTTCGGCGGCGAAGTGTAGGTATGGGCATGTACGGTAGCGTTCACACGTACCGGCGTAATTTGCATACGCCACCGGGTACCCGGCACCGGCTACCCGGAAACCAGGACGTGTGTAAAGGCAGTTACTTACCTAGTCGATAAAACATAGCTTTCAAACAATTTGATCATTTATTAGTTAGATTGACAATAAATAATCGTAGTTAACTAACTTATGGTTAGTCACACGAGCCGAGTGTCGGGTCGCGGCGTGCTGGCGCCACCACACCAACTATAACTTAGGTGCTGTAATTATTAGCTGTCTTAGTCTTGGAGTTAATGGATCCAACATCCCTACCCTATACGGTCCCTACGTTAAGAAAAAAAAATAATGATGGAAAGAACCATGGGCATCATTAAACACCAAAGTCCTTAAACACCATGTCCGTTTATTTTGAATTTATAATTATAATATACAACCCGAGTCTCAAGCCAATCGCACCGCCCTTAAAAAGTTTCAATTCAAACTCTGACACCCCATTTTGCCCCTTTTTAAGGGTTGTTTCGAAAAATCCTGAAATATGTGTTCATTTATTTGTCATCAATAGTATTCAAACCCAGATTCAAGCAAATCGCACAACCTATTAAAAAGTACCCATAAAAACTTTGACACCCCATTTCACTCCTTTTTAAGGGTTGTTTTGAATAATCCTGAAATATGTGTCCATTTATTTTGCATTTTAAGTATGCAAACCGAGTTTCAAGCAAATCATACTACGCGTTAAAAAGTTTCATACAAACGTTTTCACTACTTTTCACCCCTTTAGGGGTTGAAATTCGAAAATAAAATGCCTTAGTGGGTAGTTTTACTAGAAAAGAAAGCTACATTCCAAGTTTCAGCTTTCTAGTTTCGTTCAAGAAACCACCATTATCGCGCCATTTTTGCACCAAAACACCATTTTCGCGCTCGATTTGAACTTAGCTGTAATAGAATGAAATAAAGTACACTCCAAGAGCTTTCATTTGACATATGTTTCATCACTGTTGGACAAGGGGGCCCAAAATGTCGCAACGTTCTTTCACACATAATCATCATAATCATAATAATCATATCTAATAGCCCCCAAACATACCCAGTATCTGTTCCGTTCTGTAACATATCTGTTCTGTGCCCAAAGTAAGGTACATAAAGCTTGTGTGTGCCTATTACCTACTATTACTTAATTACCTAAGTAGGTACCTACATCCTAGGTACATCGAACCCGCAACCTCCTGTGTCTCAGGCGGGCCTTCACCCACTGCGCCACAGAGGTCGAATATTAGGTGCCTACTACCTACCGGTAAATATTTGCTCTATGACAATGTTTTTTTCGCCATCTTGTCAATCTGTTTTTTGTCAGAGAAAAATGTTATTATACGGGTATCCTTGTGATTTATTGTGAGCTACTTGGAATTCTAAAAGTCTTGAGACAGGCCGACAGGCTGCGTAGGTGTTCATTCATACCTCAGTATGTTGGGCCTTAGCCAAGTTCTGAGATTCTGAGACCTAGATACTTACCCAATAAAGTTTTTTCGACTCATTTATGCTACCTACTGTTATGCTAGCGTACCTAATCAATGAAATATTTCGACATAAAAGTCGCATTTCTAATTAAGGTTGATTCACGTTACACCGGGCCGGGCCCGTCCGGAACATTATGGTACTTATACATTTTGTATGAATTTGACATGAATATGACATTTTGATTCACGCTACACCGGGCGCCGGGGCACGGCCCGGCGGGCGCCCGGTCAGACATGAATCAAAATGTCATATTCATGTCAAATTCATACAAAATGTTTAGGTACCATAATGTTCCGGACGGGCCCGGTGTAGCGTGAATCAACCTTACGCACTAAAATTGAAGATCAAAATGTCATTTTTCATATATTTTTAGTAGATGAGCAATTCGACTATAGGGTATAGTATTATATTATCTGTGCTATAGGTAAGTATAGTTCGCGTCACGTATAGTCGTATTGCTCATTATACGGACTAAAAGTGAAGGAAAAAATGTCATTTTTCCTTCAATTTTGACATAAAACGTATCAAAACTAATCAAAATTGAAGGAAAAATGACATTTTTTCCTTCAATTTTAGTCCGTTTAATGAGCAATACGACTATAAAAAGAACGCTGGAAGAAAGTGGAGGGGGTGTGTTTTGTCTCTTGTTTGCTTTCGCATTTATAAATATTAGTGTGATGTGCTTAGTTTAGTTTCGGTAGGTACCTAAACATATTTTTTAATAATTTTAAATAAAAGCTAAGCATTTGACTTTGACTTTACAACCTGTAGTATACCTACACTGTGGTTATTTTAGCGCACAGGGCCTGTATTCTATTAAATGACAACCGCTTTGGTTTTGGTTCGAACTCTTAAATGTCAGCCATTTGGTGAAATAGTAGAATAGCTTTTCAAAAATTTGTACTGCCAAAGTTCAAAACCTCACCACAACTGAGTCGTTTGTTATTAGTAGTCATGGAAACAGTCGCTTTAGTTGAGGTTTTGGTTGAGGTTGATAAAAAGTTCGGTACGAGAATCGACGCCCTGGGCCTGTATTCTATTAAATGACAACCGCTTTGGTTTTGGTTCGAACTCTTAAATGTCAGCCATTTGGTGAATAGTAGAATAGCTTTTCAAAAATTTGTACTGGCAAAGTTCAAAACCTCACCACAACTGAGTCGTTTGTTATTAGTAGTCATGGAAACAGTCGCTTTAGTTGAGGTTTTGGTTGAGGTTGATAAAAAGTTCGGTACCGGAATCAGGGCCCTGGTCATCTCGCATACGACACACGTGCCAATCCAGTCCAGTCCATTAATTATGTAGTTTTTAAAAATAATACAACCATTTCTCCTTCCTGAAAATCCTTAGGGAGTGTCCACATTGCGTTTTCTGAAGCGCGTTTTTGCTACGCGTTGCGAACGCGCGTTTGTATCGATACAAACGCGCGTTCGCAACGCGTATTTTTCCATACAAAAGCGAACCGGGAGGGGCTGCGCGGGGGGCTGCGCGTTCGCATCGCGTTCGAATCGCGTTTGTATCGATACAAACGCGCTGCAAAAAACGCAATGTGGACACTCCCTTAAACATAGCTCAACACATTGTTAAGTTAGGTAAATGTATTAAGTACCTACTTATTACTTTAGTTTGAGGTCTATTATGGTAAAATAACTTATACCGACACTTCAAAGTCAAAAGAATATTTAGATTTTCCTAAAAATAACTGTTCTATAATAAGTTCAGTATGGTCACGTGACTAGGCAAAATGCGTAGGCTTTCACGCTGGACCCACGCCAACTCTCTGGTTAATTAATACACTTACTTTTATTTACATCAGTAGTACAAGAACTATTTACCCAATGACAACTTTATTCTTCTTATAATATACCAAACGGCTTGACTTTACTCTAGTTAATACTAGCGAACGCCCGCGGCTTCACCTGCGTGGACTACTATTTTTTTATCCCACAGGAAAAATACATTTTTCCGGGAAAAAAATAGCCTATGTGTTATTCCAGAACCTAAACTATCTACATTCCAAATTACATCAAAATCGGTTTAGTAGTTATGGGGATACGTGGTTACAAACATTCACACACACACAGACTGTTGCCTTTATAATACTATACATAGTAGGGTTATATTTGCCCACGGCTTCGACCGCGCTATCACTCGAGGACAGCATATTTATAAAGTTCATCTAAAATAAAAATTCTTACCAATATTTCCGATTCCGACGGGATTCGAACCCGCATTGGTCAAACCGATTTTTTCGATGCTCCCTACAAAAGACATCAACGAGCAAATGGAGCAGAATCTGAAGACAATAATAAAAAAAAAGTTTTTTTGTTTGGATGTAAGTAGAATAAAGTCCGAAAAAACAAAACCGATTTCAAAATTAATTCACGTAAAGAAAAAAGTCGTTAGAAGAGAGCCGTTTTGGCCTAGTGGCTTAGTGCTTCGACTTTCGATCCGAAGGTCGTGG
This sequence comes from Camptogramma bilineatum, assembly GCA_958496255.1. Classification (NCBI taxonomy): domain Eukaryota; kingdom Metazoa; phylum Arthropoda; class Insecta; order Lepidoptera; family Geometridae; genus Camptogramma; species Camptogramma bilineatum. The sequence goes on along the minus strand of OY292471.1, from coordinate 3,031,430 downwards.
GTTCCGAATCCGACCGTGCATCAATGGATTTTTCGTTTTGAAAAAACTTATGTGCCCAATAACACGAGTGCTAAACGGTGACGGAAAACATCTTGAGGAAACCATTAAGCTTTCTAATAGCGATAGGCTTGCAACCTGTCACGTATGGAATGTTACATCTGCAAATGTGGGCATGTATGGAATATATATTTGGCCGTACCTCTGACTATCCCCTTATACTTCTTCAAAGCATCTAAAACTGCCTAAAAGATCTGAATATCTAATATATATATATTTCTTGGGAATACAGTTATCAGAATTCCTATACGCGCAGTTCTAAAATAGATCTTATTTCCTGGGCTTTTTGGGTTAGTCACTCTCCCAGTTGGTAAGCCCCGCCTACTGTGGCTTAGATTGCATTGGCTCACTTTGTTTTTCACAAATCTACCTTAGACAGCTCGAGAAGTAGTCGGTAAGAATGTACTTTGAGAACCTATGAAGCGATGTTTGTTCCAAAAAAAATATAAATACCGTTTTATATATTTTTTTATTTTTAGCCATGTAAGTTGAGTACACAAAATATATAACCGAACAAAATACCATCAGGAAAAGTATTCTAATAACAAACAAATGGCAGGAAATAAAACTTCGACCAAAGAGTTCAACCGCACTTTTCCACCCGACTATACCATCTTCACAAAAGACTTTATCTATGTAACTGTAGACCATACCCACGCTTGATCTGATCTCCAGCCAGGAGTGACGTCACAGGATCTCCTTCAGTCCCCATAAAACCGCTACGCCATCGCTACGCCGGCCAAACTCGACCAGCCACCGCTACGGCGTAGACGCGCTACGCACTCGCGAAACTTTTAGCTGATTGTGAAAACTTGGGTACGTAAAGTGTAATGTAAGATTTATTTTAGTGCATAAAATCATTAGAAATGTTATTGGATTAGTTTAGGCATACATTTTACACACAAATATTTTGATGTTATGAAGTGTGGAACCAAATGAAACAATTTTTTTTTTATATTTTTAATTAGTAAAAATATGTATAGTTACTTAGGTATATTTACTCATAAATAACATTTACTCAACAAATACTTTATCTCTTTACGACCATTTAATACTAGGTAATTTTGACAAAAACAATGAAATTGCTACTTAAATATAATTTTTAAGTAGGTAACAGATAAGAGGTATCGCTTCTTTTTGACTCCATTTGGACAAGAAATAAACATTCATCAAAGTAAGAATAAAACTCGCGTTACTATTACTTGAGGAAAAACTCATTTCTTACACATTCTAGTTAATTTCGAGTTATAAATTATACAGGATTTAAAAAAAAACCTCGTCCGTTTCGGATGGACAATTATTTTATTTAAACAAATAAAATTATTTAATTATTACTATCTATTTTATATACTTATTCCTTTAATATTACTATCTATTTTATATATTCTTTGATTAAGATAGTTTAGATATACTTAACGTATTTTTTCCTACCTATTTTAGTTTCTAGTACATTTATACAGCTTCAGGAGGCATTCGTTGGATGAAGAAGGCTTGCCCATAATCTATTAATATAAAAGCACTAATCGGCTTTAAGTAGATAGATCAATTACGTATAGACCTACATATGAACAAAATGAGCATAATATAAAGCAGCAGGCTAAAGTGGCCACTTTTGATGTTTCATAATAATATGTTTCGTTTTATGTTTCATAAATGTTTCTTTCATATTATGATTCATATATGCTTCACAAAGAAATTGTATACATAGTAGAATGCTGACTGACATTTAATGTACAAAGGATTTTGAACCTTATCACGACCACACAACGATCTATTATCATTTAATTTTGGTTATAAGGATTGTTGGTCTTGTTGAGAGGCTTTCTTGGGTGCTTTGTCTCTTTCACACAGTTGCAAAAAGAAAGAGACACACCGCCCAAGTTTGATTTCAAGCGGACCGTGTTTTCTGTCTCAGTCAGCGTTCCGGGTACGTAGTATAGAAATTCCTTGATGCTTCATTTATGAAACATATCACAATAAAACCTTTTTTGACAGTTTTCTATTGAATTTTTTTTTTTCTCTTTATTTTGGCTTCGCACGGTTGTGCATTCAGCCAGTGTCAAGTAATTAAATAAACTTCAAGTATAAAGATAAATAAGATAAATAAATACATATTACAATACATAAATATAATATCCCACCCCTCCCCTTGTGCCTCAGTAAAGATGTGGGGCTTTACTGAAACATCAACACGGACTTTTTGGGAGAACTTGAAAAGCAATGTTATCCAATTTTGTTTCACTTCCCTACACTTATGCACGTTCACGAACACTTAACGGTTAATAATCCACCAATATTACACATTAACATTCGAAGAAACACAAGTTTTGGAAAGTAAAACAAAAATGAAACTTGACTTCTCAAATTCCCGCCAAAAAGCCTTCATGGTTTTTCGAATTCCCCTTCTATTGAATTCATCATTAAAAGTGGCCATTTTAACCCCCCTGGTCGACGCTAAACTTTTAATGAAAAAATATTTAAACTTGTTCACAAAAATTTAAGACTTCACTACACCCTGACTACACCAATTTTGATAAGTGCCAGAAAAATAATGCTAACCACGAGTACCTGCCTACCTTCAACAGGGTTAAAGCATATTATTTCTTCTAGAAAAATCACAAAGTGAGTTTAGTCCAATTGCTTATGAAAGAAAATGTATTAATTGTTATAAAACGTTCTTTGAAAATACAACACGAAAGTAAACTGCTTTATAATTAAAAAAACGAACTTTGTTCCGCCTTAAAATTCGAGAAATCATCAAAAAAGACGTTCCACACAAGATGTACCGATGTGAAATTAATTTTCTTTATAATTTTTTATGAGTTTTCTGATTGTTATAGTTAATTTGCTATTCGGTGCGGAGACAAATCCAACAATTCAAAGATCATAAAAATCGGTCTAACCGTTCTTGTGTTATTTATGAATAACTTTTTCATAAATTAACTAACCCGACTTGGTTTTATACAAGTACTAGCTGCTACCCGCGGCTTCGCTCGCGTGGTACCCGGATAAAAAGTAGCCTATGTCACTCTCTAGCCCTTGAACTAACTCCACACAAAAAATCACGTCAATCCGTCTCTGTTTTGACGTGAAAGCAGGACAAATAAAGAAACAAATAAACATACTTCCACATTTTATAATATGGGTACGGATTTAGATAATTCAGTATTTATGAAGTACAAAAAAATTTTATACAAAAATTACTAGAGTTTTTAGCAAATTGTCTATGAACGAACAATAAATTGTAATAAAAAGATCGTTTGAAAGAGATAAACGACACAAAAGTAAATCATTGTTATGTGGACGGCGGTACACCCGTGTCCATTTACGGTATATTCTACAAGGTAAAGTCACCGAGACAAAATATACTTTACAGTCTCAGTACAACTCATGTGTACATTAACAATAACATGTCATATTGAATAGGATTCAAGTAAAAAAACTCCCACTATAGTCGTATTGCTCATTATACGGACTAAAATTGAAGGAAAAAATGTCATTTTTCCTTCAATTTTGATTAGTTTTGATACGTTTTATGTCAAAATTGAAGGAAAAATGACATTTTTTCCTTCACTTTTAGTCCGTATAATGAGCAATACGACTATAGGTAAAATTTTCTGCTTCCCAAAAAAAGTTTGTTTCATTAAAATTTTAAGCTTAGCCACTCCCACTATAAAGATACTATATTCTACTTTTCTATAATTTCCCTATATTGAACTGTGTGTTCTGACTGTATAGTAGGTATCCTATGTAAAATACTTATAATTTTTGACTTGTAATTTACTGTAAAATACTTATAATTGTTGAACCATGTCTTAAGCCTTCAAACGGCCTAATATCTAAACAATATTATTCACTAGCCTGTAACATTCTTACATCATTATGATTATGAATACCAACCTTTTTTAATGGATTCAAAGACATTACTTCATTTGCAACGTATTTTCAAAGTTGTTGAAAATCTATAAACGTTTTTGTTCGAAAACAATTTTGTAATTGACCATAAAATGCGTAACATTTAGTTACCTAAAACTCCGAATATTTCGGATTCTTTGGCATCCCTCCAACTGTGATAAAGGGTAGGATCCCGTTTATCTCTTCCACAGACATTTCAATTCTAGTTTTTGAAACTTGCATATTTTCTCTGATCTAGATAAGATAAGATCTGTGTTGGCAAACAAAAACTGCATTCAAGTATAAACGATGTTTTTTTTTCGGTTAACCCACTCGGGGTTAACCAAAAAAAAAATTGTTTGTACTTGAATGCAGTTTTTGTTTCTTTTTTTTTTCGGTTAAAAAAACATTGTTTATACTTGAATGCAGTTTTTGTTTATAACCGAATATAAAGGAAGGAAGGAATTCTAGCCTCATATCAAAAATACTATACAGGGTAAAAAATAAATAAGTTTTTCGTTGAAAAATTATTTTGCTACAAAAAACTTACCTATTCATTTTGATCTTGTTCAGAATCATAAAATCATTGTCTAATGCTTTTCATAGCCTTTAATAAGTACTTACTACTGACAAACAGCGCTAACAAAGTAGTTTTTAAGTTCCCGTTTTCATTAAATATGGATCTGAAATATATTTTGAATAGTTGTCTGCTATAATATACAGGGTGGAAAAAATGAATGGGCCCTGGAGGGAAACTACTTTAAATCCTTTAGATACAGTATTTTATTTAAAGAAAACATTCCTTTATTTTTTAAAAGAAACATAACTGCATTCAAAGATTTTCTAAAATTCGCTTGCTTCACCCAGGAATCGAACCATCTAAAAAATCAAAAATTAAACACTCGCTATTTTATTCCACTTGTCAATACATTCAATCCCAAAGATAAAATTTCTCAAAGAAACATGAGGTCTTACACTCGTCTGTTGTACAAGATATCTATAAAATCTAATATTTAGTACAAAAGGGCTTTAATTGCAATTTAGCTCTACAGTGGAATGGTGAGAGGTATCTAGTAGTGCAATTCAAACCTTCTCAGAATGAATTCCGAATTCGGAAAATAACGTTTCTTCGCTGAAAAACCGACAACTTTTCGGAGAAAATCATCGAATCAGATGCATTTTCGGAAGTCTGAATCTCACCTCAGATATAAAAATACTTTGTCACAAATACTTTGTAGAAAAGTTTTGCCGCGAATGGTGAAATAATAAAAATTAATGAAAAAAATTGTGAATGAAAAAATTGTGTAATGTTAGATTTCATGATCTTGTTTATTTCTTAAACCAAATGTGTGTTATAAAGATTTTATCCTGACAGTAATCCTATCGATTAGTAGTATTAAATAGAGCGAGGTTTGTTTTTTAATTTTTAGCTGGTTCGATTCCGGGTAGGGCAAGCGAATTTTAGAAAATCTATAAATGCAGTTTTGTTTCTTTTTAAAAATAAAGGAATGTTTCCTTTAAGTAAAATACTGTATCTTAAGGATTTAAAGTAGTTTCCCTCCGGGGCCCATTCATTTTTTCCACCCTGTATAAAGATAAATAAAGTCTACTCAAAAAATACCTTTACAAAGTATATCTAAAATATAATTCGCTAACCTATACAGGGTGTTTGCTTCACAAACGTAACTTCCGCTTTCTGTAGAGTCTTAAAAGAATCTTATTTTTGAACAGTATGCATTCTTAACAACCCACTTCAAATTGTTTACGCCACTTTTCTATAGAAATTGCATTCAGTTTGTTTTTGAGAGATGGTAAACTAAACTCACTCAAGTGGTTTCTGTGAAAATGAGGCAGTTTATTAATTAAAAAACCCAACCGCGCTGCAGTGTAAACCAGTTTTTAAACATTATAGATTGTAAATATTTTCATAATCGCCTTTTAAAGCCCTTTATTTTGATACTCCACTTAAAACCCGCCGCACATTATAGCGCCATTTTGATTTTTTAAGAATTTTATGTACCAGAAATGCACCTCGAGAGTGCAGAAAAGAGCTTACAACATTTAAGTCTTTTTTAATTTTAATTTAGCCACTTGTTTTCAATTAAACTAACTAAAATGTTCTTTTGTCAAAAACTAAGTAATTTAGCCAAAAGTCTAGTTCAGACATTTATTGAAACTAGGTATTTAAAACTTTGTTAATAATCCATTCATTAACGTGCCCCACTCAACACGATTTCAATTAGAGTCAAAAGATAATTACGAGTACTTTTGCCTCTTAATCGTCACTCAATTTTTGAGAGCCGTTTGATCTATCAGTAAGCCCATCCGTTCAAACTATGAGCGTTTAATCTTTTAGTGAAAGTTTGAGGGAAACATGAGAATTCCTGCGACAGACGAATCGTCCATATAATCGTAATACCAAAAACATTTAAAATCTAAGCATATTTTTATCAGTTTACGTTATAATTCAGATTAAGGCAGTATTTATCTAGGTTCATAATATGCTTTATATAAATAAAAACCTTGAATGCTCAATCACTCTCATGTATATACTAGTTGCTGCCCGCGGCTTTGCTCGCGTGGTACCTGGATAAAAATTAGCCTATGTTACTCTCCAGTCCTCCAACTATCTCCAAACAAAATCACGTCAATCCTTCGCTCTGTTTTGACGTGAAAGCAGGACAAATAAACAAACAAATACATACTTTCACAATCATAAATAGCCCATCACACACACAGCAGATAATATATCTTATGAAATATAAATCTTGAGATCGCGCCCATACAAATTCTATGGAGGGACCACACACAGAGAATATAAATTACAAAATATATTTAGTGCGATCTGTCAAGATTTACATTTCATAAGATATATTCAAGGAATTTCTATACTACGTACCCGGAACGCTGACTGAGACAGAAAACAAGGTCCGCTTGAAATCAAACTTGGGCGGTGTGTCTCTTTCTTTTTGCAACTGTGTGAAAGAGACAAAGCACCCAAGAAAGCCTCTCAACAAGACCAACAATCCTTATAACCAAGATTAAATGATAATAGATCGTTGTTCAGTCGCGATAAGGTTCAAAATCCTTTGTACATTAAATGTCAGTTAGCACTCCAGTTGCGTAGTTTAGAATCTTCTTGGATATATTATCTGTTGTGTGTGTGGATAACGTTTCTGCACCAAAATGTAAAAATAAAATTATACCTATTTCCGACACAATAATAAATCTTGATATACCTATTGATTTATTTGCTGATGCTTTTTTTACAATCACAACAACAATGGTCGAAGCCATTGGTATATTGTAATTGTGAAAAAAATAGGCTCATATTTAATAAATAAATCGAAAGACATCCTGAATCACAAGAAGTGAACATTCTACCCTTTACAGGAAAAAGACTTTGTGAAACGTATATCGATAGAACTCCTACTCATAATGTCATTTCCATAAACGTTAACATTTATTTTTTGACGTCGACGCATGAGGTTGCGGTTTCGATCCCCGCCGCGGGACAAATGTTTCTGGGATCTGCAAGTATTTTTCTCGGATCTGGGTGTTTTCTATGTATAATAAGAATGTATTTAAAAAAACCGGTCAAGTGCGAGTCGAACTCGTACGCCGAGGGTTCCGTACCTAGCCATGGTGCCAATTAAGCTAGTCCACTTAATTGTATGAGCGCCCATACAACTCGGAGGACTTTTAAGAGGCGTCAACTATGTATGTATGGGAACACCCTTTAATTTTCAACTTTTTTTAACTTTTTGGAATTTTTCCTTTATTTGTGCTATAAGACCTTGTTTTTTGCCAAATTTCGTTATTCTAGGTCAACGGGAACTACCATTTAGGTTTTTGACCCAAAACCTCTAGGGTACTTCCGGTTGACCTAGAATTGTCAAATTTGGTTACAAGCAAGGTCTTCTAGCACAAGTAAAGGAAAATTTCCGAAAAATAAAAAAAGTTGATAATTAAGGTAAGTTTTGGTACTCACAAGTTTTCACGAAAACCTAAATTTGCCTATATCTTTTTATAGTGTTGACTCCGGACCTTGATTTTTATACTCACAATAGGGACTATAGACCTTAGTATATGGTATAAATATCAACTTGCTAGCTCTACCCGTTCCTGAGATAATCGATGGTGACACACGGACAGACAGACGGACAGACGGACAGACGGACAGACGGACAGACGGACAGACGGACAGACGGACAAGAAAGTGATCTTATAAGGGTTCCTTTTTTTACCTTTTAAGGTACGGAACCCTAAAAAAAGTAAATAAAGTAGCATATCAGTCAGTGGTTCCAATAACACAAGCTCTGCTTACTTTGGGGCTACATGATATTGTGTAAAATGTCCAGAATTATTTATTTGTCTTTTCCTATTTATTTCTGTAGATTGTGTGCCAAATATGTTTTTGACTACTTCAAGGATCTTAAAATGCCTAAAAAGATCTGAGGTAATTTTTACCGCATAAGGTAATGTCTACCTTGAGGATACAGTTTTATTATTTCATTTTATATAATTGATTCCATTTATTTCTACGCCCGTAGCAATACAGCTACGAAAGGCTACGGCGTAGCTTTGAAAATTTCTCTTGATGTTTCTGAAATTCTTGATAAGGGTATAAATTGCTTAGGCCAATTGAACTATATTTCCAAAGACACAAATAAATGTTAAAATAAATCATATAAGGACTTTTTTACTGTGTAGTAATATTAAATTAACTCCGCTCGACCTAACGGACCTAGATTCTATTTTGATGTCACGAATAGCTGTCCTAGGTTGTCATGCTTTATGTGGGGGTTGTAACAAAATTATTTCTAACTAGCTTCCGGCCGTGGCTTCTCTCGAGTCCCGAATAAAAAGTAGTCCTATATCCTATTCCCGGTCATTATCTATCTATACTTTAAATTTCAGCCAAATCGGTTCAGTATTTGTCGTGTTGTAGAGGAACAAACATACATCCGTCTATACAAACATCCAAACTTTCGTATTTATAATAGTAGTGTGATTTAATCTACTTTCAATAATTGACCACATTTGCTCGTAAATACGGATAAGAAGAAGGAAAAAGAAGTCTTAACACTGCAATGGAACGTTACAATCTTTTAATTTAGTATCTAATTACAACTCAAAAAAAGCCAAAGACAAATAGTTATTCAAAAGACCAACGAGATGAATTTTAATCGTCTTCTGAGCTTCTGATTCTTCTTCTCTTTCACGGCCAAAACCGGGAAAAACCAAAGTAAAATACTTAGTTAGGATACCATCTTTCCCACCAGCTTTATAAATCTAAATAAAACCTCCTTGCAGTCAAAATCTTTGTCGTATGTTCAGTATAACCTTACAAAGTTATCCACAGGGAGATAGAGGGAGCAGGTATGTTTGTTTGTCAACCTTCGTCGTGTTAAAGCGACGTGAGAGACAACACACGCCACTACCAACATGACTATACTATCCATATAGTGTGTTCACAAGGAATTTGTATACTACGCTATGTTCGTTTGAGGTTACACAACATAAACCAATCAGAGCAGAGGAGGGGCTGAATTTCCTGATATGCAACTCCTTTTCGAATAAGATTAAAATTCTAAATTTTAAATTTTTGTTATCATAATGAATAATTCATAACAGAATATTATATTAGGTCTTTACGTATGAAATTGCCGTTTTTTATGAAAAATTTTAACGTCATTTTTTTTTCTATATTTTTTATTTCTATTAATCAAAGTAATCACCCATGCAATCGATAGATCTTTGCCAATGCCGTGGCAGTTTATCATGCCCTTCTTGAAGAAATCAGCTGGACAGGAGGCAACAAATTCTTCAAAGGCATTTTGTACTGCCTCTCGGGAATTCAATTTTTTTACCACCAAGAAGTTATCCAAATTCTGGAAAAAGTGGAAGTCTATAGGCGCAAGGTCTGGTGAGTACGGTAGATGACAGAGAGCTTCCAACCCTAGCTCTTGTAACTTGGAGACCGTCTACTATGCAGTATGAGGTCGCGCGTTGTCGTGCAGGAGCATCGGTGACGAGCGATTGATCAAAGATGATTGGAGATTGCAAGCTTCTCCATCATTGTGTTCAGTTATTCAAATTACACATTTGCAGTAATGCTTATCCCGTTTGTTAAGAAGCTGTGATGAACTCCACAATCGCCTTTAATTCGTCATTGTCAACCAAAGTTTTCGGATGAGTACGGGGTTCATTTTCAGGTCGAAATTTCCAGAATGGAAGCTGGCAAACCAATAACAGGTGGTTCGTTCGTTTGTACTGTTCGCTCCGTAAACGTCGTTGATGTTGCGTGCCGCTTGTGGCGCGTTGCTGCCACGACGGGACTCATATTCCATAATTACTCGAATTTTTAACGTATCCACGATGACGAAAAAGATTCAAATGCGATAAAAACATAACGCTAATCAATAAACAAATTACTAATTTTGAAAAAAGAATCCCATATTTTTAATATAACATTAATTTGAAATTATAATTCGTAGCCAAACCACAAAATATTTTTCACCTTAGCAGCTCGAAATGGCATCCTTTGCTGCGAGAAACCAGTGTGCAAAATCGCATTTTGCACACTGGTTTCAGTGAGGAAAAGTGATTTGAAATTCGAATGTCGTCGATTGACACGTGGTAGTGCATGGCGGTCAATCGCTAGCCTGTCTATGAAAAAAAAAAACAAATAACGCACCTTTTAAAAATAAAATAGCGGGAATTTGTTTCTTTTACGCTAGTTATTTGTTAAAAATTCATAAAACAATAAAGATGAGTGAAACCAGTGGCGAATACACTAATTTATCTCCAGAGAGAAGAGTTGAGACAAAAAGTGATTGTGATGAACAAAGTTCCCTTCCTGAGAAGCACGTAGGTAAGTTCTGAACAAAACAGAAACTTTTAATTTACAAAACTACAATAACTGTTATATGTTCGTTTAATTTCTGAGAAAAATGCGTTAATTTTAAATAGATTTAAATGAATACCTATTATGGATTAGTTGCTTCATTATGTACAAAGTTGTATCTTTTATTTGTAGGTTAATGTTCTCGCTGCTGAGGTGAAAAATTTTGTGTGCTACACGAGACCAAAGTTTTTCACATCTCGTGCCTTTGAATTCCTCGCTAGACTCGGGATTCTAACGTAGAATCACTCGCTACGCTCGTGATTCAATTCTTAGAATCCCTCGTTCGCTCGGGATTCAAAATCAGCACTCGAGATAAACATCAACTTTGCTCTCTTGTTGCACAAATAACTATTTATTTGAAATGACCAGTACCGAAAAACGGCAATTTCATAGGTAAAGACCTATTATTTGACTGTTTGATCCTAGATTATTATGGTGTTTATGTGATAATGTTGACTCACTATCTACCCTTTGAGTTACATAGAAATAAAAGCACTGGCCTTTTAACGAATATTTGAAACGGACATGGTGGAAATTGATTTAATTTATAATATTAGTCAGGTGGTGAGTGTCGTAGAATATGATAAATGGCGTCTTACTAAAGGAAACTGTAAACGGTTATTTAATCGTTTTCAGGCCTGAAAGAGATGAAAATAGGGTATTACACAGATAAAAATAGGGTATTAACCCTTTTTCAAATTGTGTTTTAAATGAATCCTAGTGTTAATGAACCACTGTACCTATTTTTTTAAAACTGTTTATTGCCATAAAACTTTTGAAACTACATACAAACACATGAGCGGTGTGACGTCACGACGGCATTAATATGGCGAACAGCGTTTTGGACATGAGGCACACCCAGATACAGCACACACAGCACAGACCAAAGAAACACATTCTTAAAATTGAATTGTAAAACTTTTAATGCATTTTATAAATAGCTTTCAACATTTCTCGTTTAATTTTTACAAAAGCTAACATAAATGCGTATTTTTTATGTTTTCTTACTTGGTGTTAAATACCTTATTGTGTTTATAAATAGGTTCATACTTTTCAGTCTCTCACTGCGAATTCTGTAACATTTGGCAATCTGACCATTTTGTTTTTTTAACTAAAATATAATAGGCTCGTTTAAGTGTTAGATTAGTTTCAAACATATTATTATGAGCACTTCCCTCAAACCTGTACTTAGAAATAGGGGAAATTAATTCAATCACTTGAGAAAATTAGAGTTTGGGTACACGAATGGAACTATTCCATAGATGCCTTGGGATTATGCTTAATTTTGTAGGCTTTAGCCAAATCAGGAAAGCTTAAAGCCCAGATTTTCTGAAACCTTTGGCCGTTACATAGTGGTCATAGCCATTCATATTCTACTAAAGTCATAAGTCCATAAGGGCCCTATCTCACTTAGGTCTTAAGAGTTAGGTAACTTCTATTCTTTTCTAACCCATACAACAAAGAATCAGAGTAACAGACGCGGTTCGGGACTCAGATTTCTTTCAATGAAACAATATCTTAAATCTAAATAGAATTTAAATATAAACGCTGTGTGAAATGTCCGTAAATATTTGTCTAATGTGACAGCCCATCACCATAGAATACGAAAACCGCGTTTCCACGCAAGTAGCCTGCATGCAAGGTGCTAGTTGATTGCAACTTAACTAGTGAAAAACTGCAAGCTACATGCAGGTATGTAGGTACTTATTTAATCGAATGAAAAAAAAATGGTTGTCTGGAAGGTGGATTTACGGAGGATAATTTTACGTGTTAACGAAACAAACGCTTAGGCCAATTGTACACCGTACAGTGTCATCTAGTTTTGATTTGTCTAACTACTTATCCAACTATCTTGACTATGGGTTCACAATCAAATATAGGTTTAACACCGATCGTGCCTCTCTGCTTGTTCCGCGCTCTCGCCCGCGGAACGTGAAACTTTTTTGAGCCTGCAGCCGGTGTTCATCGATGTATAAGACGCTAACACGTCAAAAAATAGCTTGCAGGAGAGGTGCAAATTCTTACAATTATGTTTTCAATTAAAGAACTTGCATGAAAGTGTGACGTCATTCCTGCAAGTAACACAGTGAAATCGCGCCGTCTCGATTGTACCAGCGGAGCTAAAAAGGTCACTATTGCAGAATCGTATTAAAGGAATTGAACTATTGCCATCTCTTTTCACTCTCAGTCAATAAAAAGAGATGGCAATAGTTCAATTCCTTTATTGCGATTCTGCAATAGCGACCTTTTTAGCTCCGCAGGTTACAAGGGAAGTTTGACCACGCTCAAAAATTGAGTGCTTACACAGAAAATTAAGTGCTTACACAGAAATAGAGTTCACAAACTCAATCAGCCATCTTGGATCGAGCGACGACTCAGTATGCCGATACCGCTTAATGTAATTTCGTGATACATGATCAAGTTAATATTCAAATTCACGATACACACGTGCGATACTCTATCAATATTAATGGCAATTTGTTCGGTCACCAACAAAAGTTAGATGAATACTTCAGTTTTAAACTCTAGGTTGAAATCGGATTCTAAACGAACGTCTCAAAATGCAGTTGGTAGGTGTTGGCTTCGATTCCCATGTAAGACAAACAACTGTATGATTTACTTAATTGAGAGTTTTAAATTTTGAAAGGTACCAACCGTACTTACGAAAACTTGATAAATAAGTTCGATCTGGTTCCCATTGTACAAGCTTAGCTTAGTTTGGGGCTAGATGGCGCTGTGTCAAATGTCCAGCATATTTTTAAATAAAATTTAAAGTATTTTATCAAATACCACGTCGGTACCATAGTACCGCTTTTCTTCTTTTGATTTTTTGAACACCTTTTATGTATTTTCACCATTCTCACGTACCTGAAACAAATTTCACATTTTCCGACAATTTTTTTTTTTCTAGCCTGTGAATGTCCCTAAAAGATCGGAAATACTGTCTGCCTGAGGTTTCTTAATCTAGTGTTTTCTGTAATATTTCGATGAAGTCTATACAAATACAATAACTGTCTGTCTTTACTTCTGGAGCCCTAGATAGCCCTAAAAATCAGTTATTTTCTCCCCAATTAGCCGTTCTCGCAACACAAACTTAATAAACACCGTTCCGACCTTTATTAAAAGACTCGTGCCACATAATCACTATAAAAACTCTGATTTATAAACCTGTAGGTTTTCTGTTTATATTTTTCGGTGGCTTTCCTCAATTTCTTTCAAAGGATCGTTGTCGTAAATTGGACCAATATCTTCTTCCCATGTGTTTCTCTTGACCCTTATTTCAATTAGAGTGACTATTTAGAGTTCCTTTTGTTTTAAGCTGAAGATTTTCATCATTGACCGAGTAATATCTATTTTGAATGCTCTAATCATTATAATGTAGTGACAAAGTGACCGAGAAAAAATACTTTCCTTGCGAGGGCATTTTGGCTCTAACGTGATATGACACGGTACAGCAAAATTGATTCACCTCGGTTGAAAGGTAAAGAAATGAAATGTAGGTAGGTACTGTATTAAGTTATTCACTTTTATATCCATGTGGTACAATTTGGATGCTTCATCTGATATAAAAGACAGAAGTGATGAGTCAATCGAGTAATATTGCCATTGGTTTGTCAAAACATGTACGGTCTCGGGTGCGAACCGACAACCATTAATAGATAAGATCAAGGAATTTCTATACTACGTACCTGGAATGCTGACTGCGACAGAAAACAAGGTCCGCTTGAGAGATAAAACTTGGGCGGCGTGTCTCTTTCTAAAGGGTGACCATAAACTAAACATTCCTAGTCCCTAAGGGGCCTTTTCCATCATTTTCTGATTTACGTGATGTTTCAGGGCATGATTTTTGAATTAAAATACTGATACAATTTTGATCCTTCATTTTGATTCTTGAATCTTGAATCTTGATTCTTGAATCTGAAAACTGAAATTTTGAATCTTGAATCTTTGAAGTGACAGCTGTCAAACTTCAAACGGCCATATCTTGGAAACTACTAGTCCTAGACTCCCCGTTCCCAGTTCAAATGAAAGCTATGACCAAGATCTTCATTTGAAGTGACAGCTGTCAAACTTCAAATGGCCATATCTCGGGAACTACTCGTCCCCGTTCTCAGTTCAAATGAAAGCTATGACCAAGATCTTCATTTGAAGTGACAGCTGTCAAACTTCAAACGGCCATATCTTGGAAACTACTCGTCCTAGACTCCCCGTTCAAAGTTCAAATGAAAGCTATGACCAAGATCTTCATTTGAAGTGACAGCTGTCAAACTTCAAATGGCCATATCTCGGGAACTACTCGTCCTAGACTCCCTGTTCTCAGTTCAAATGAAAGCTATGACCAAGATCTTCATTAGAAGTGACAGCTGTCAAACTTCAAACGGCCATATCTCGGGAACTACTCATCCTAGACTCCCCGTTCTCAGTTCAAATGAAAGCTATTGAAGAGATCTTCATTTAAAGTGACAGATGTTAAACTTCAATCAGCCATATCTCGAAATCTACTCATCCTAGACTCTTCCTTTTTAGCTCAAATGAAAGCTATGACCAAGATCTACATTTTCAATAACAGCTGTCAAAATGACATCTGTCATCTGAAATGTAGGTCTTGGTCATAGCTTTCATTTGAACTGAGAACGGGGAGTCTAGGACAAGTAGTTCCCGAGATATGGCCATTTGAAGTTTGACAGCTGTCACTTCAAATGAAGACCTTGATCATAGCTTTCATTTGAACTGAGAACGGGGAGTCTAGGACAAGTAGTTCCCGAGATATGGCCATTTGAAGTTTGACAGCTGTCACTTTAAATGAAGATCTTGGTCATAGCTTTCATTTGAACTGAGAACGGGGAGTCTAGGACGAGTAGTTCCCGAGATATGGCCATTTGAAGTTTGACAGCTGTCACTTCAAATGAAGATCTTGGTCATAGCTTTCATTTTAACTGAGAACGGGGAGTCTAGGACAAGTAGTTCCCGAGATATGGCCATTTGAAGTTTGACAGCTGTCACTTCAAATGAAGATCTTGGTCATAGCTTTCATTTGAACTGAGAACGGGGAGTCTAGGACGAGTAGTTCCCGAGATATGGCCATTTGAAGTTTGACAGCTGTCACTTCAAATGAAGATCTTGATTATAGCTTTCATTTGAACTGAGAACGGGGAGTCTAGGACGAGTAGTTCCCGAGATATGGCCATTTGAAGTTTGACAGCTGTCACTTCAAATGAAGATCTTGGTCATAGCTTTCATTTGAACTGGGAACGGGGAGTCTAGGACGAGTAGTTCTCGAGATATGGTCATTTGAAGTTTGACAGCTGTCACTTCAAAGATTCAAGATTCAAGATTTCAGATTCAAGGTTCAAAATTCAAGAATCAAGGATCGAAATCCAGGATCGAAATCCAAGATCGAAACCAAGGATCGAAATCAAGGATCGAAATCAAAATCAAGGATCAAAATCAAGGATCTAATTCAAGGATCGAAACCATGGATCGAAATCAAGCGCTGATTTTGTCGAGCGCGATAAGGTAAAAATATCCTGAAATTTAAATGACATGGGCACACTACTAATCCTACAACGAGTGTGAAAGAGACAAAGCACCCAAGAAAGCCTTCCCAACAAGACCAACAATCCTTATAACCAAGATTAAATGATAATAGATCGTTGTGTAGTCGTGATAAGGTTCAAAATCCTTTGTACATTAAATGTCAGTTAGAACTCCAGTTACGTAGTTTAGAATCTTCTTGGATAAGATAGATAAGATAAGTATTTATTGATTTTTGAAAAAGGTTTAACAACTTAATACATCATCAGTATGCTACATAAAATCTAGGTGTTAATGATTTTGAACGTAGTTATGACTGTAAAGATGGTGATAAAAACTTTGCACAAAACCATTTGATAGAGTCATAACTTTGAATCCTCGCTCTGACTAAGTAAAATTATGATGAGATGATGAAAATGTGTGGTCTCTGTCTACTGTCTACGGGAACGAGACAAGATTTTACGTTTTTATGTAATTGAACCCAGACGTGCATAAATGTATTATTTTAATATTAAAGGTTTTTCAGTTATAGTATGTATTGTTTTAAGTAAGTTTGTTGGTAATTCAGTAGTTCGCGTTTCATTATAACAGCATTTTTATTCAGTATTTTTTATCAATTTCGAAAACTATCACAGCACTCTGTGGAGTTGATCGTCCTTAGCCTAATATTCTTTAGCTCCGCCCACACAAACTTCAGCGGGTCACACCCTGTACTAGTTGGTAAGAAAACCTTAGAAATCAGCTTATAAGGCCATCCATCAAAACTTGTTCGGCTCTTGCAAATGTGATTAGCAAAGGGTTATACTTAAATAGAGTTGCCCCTTGGATTACGACTAATATGCGTAGCTGCTATACTTAATATTAATATCTTTGTCTATGGTTCATTACGGCTTAGTTGGGTTCCTTAGGATTCAGAATAATTACAGTCCATTACTGTTTAACAGACTTAAAATAAAAGATTCTTCTTTTTTTTCGCTTTGAAAAAAATCTATTTTAGGAATTGGTCCGCATTGGTCCCATTTTTATCAAAACTTTTATTTATTTATTTATTTATTTATTTATTAAAACTTGAGGGAATTGAGAAAAATCATTTCGATTTTTACATTTATATCAAGAGAATAATCTACTTATTTCATTCAGAAAGCATCATTTTTAGTTTTTTGTAAAAATATTATCATTCCCCTTGAATCGTGTAACATAACAAAATTAAATGAATTTGACTCGTGGAAAAATGGCGGATTTTATTTTCTTGTCAAAACATTGTTGTGAAACCATAGATTAGTAAACATCATTTGAAGCGTTCGAAGCGTTCATGGTTTTTACTTCACACTACCCACAGATAAAAAACCCATAGAAATTCACGAATTTTTACCCCATTGACTGTCAAGTTCCAAATATAGATCACGTGTTTCTTTTCTAAAAAGAGCCAAAAATTACGCATTTCCAGTTTCTACATCTTTAGTCAAATTCACTCTTAGCACGTTCAAACTTAAGTTTTTTAATATCACGTAGGTACCTACCTAAGTAAGTACTTAGATTTTTATGAAAATAAAAATAACTAAATAAAATTGATTATAAGATCCACATTCTTCACACTTTCTTCTTCGTAATAAACAGTGATCGGAGTAGGTAGAGCTATTTTATGTACTTGCCATATGATAGAATAATATGGATATTCCCCGAATCCCGGGATTCGTTTTTTAGTTAGAAAAATAATAAAAAGCTTTTTGCTTTTTGCTATATACGAGTTTAAGGATTGTATAATAAATAGATAGAAACTTGATTCATGAACACACATAATTTTTTTTAATGTAACAATTTCTTATATTTATACAAGAATCAACAATCATTTAACATTTTCATTCTAAAGTTGTACAAGAACATACCATACAAATTATTAGTTCCTCAAAAATCGAAACATGATTGAAAAGAACAAACTATTTGTATAATCGAATCCCGGAGTATTAGTCGGAATCCCGTGGAATATCCATATTAACATCAATGTTTGCGGTCAATGAACCTAAATAGCTCTACCTACTCCGATCAGTGGTAATAAACTACAAACGGGCTTTTTGGCGGGAATTTGAGAAGTCATGTTTCGTTTTTGTTTTATTTTCCAAAACTTGTGTTTCTTCGAATGTTAATGTGTAATAATGGTGGATTATTAACCGTTAAGTGTTCGTGAATAGGGCTTGCTATCCGGATATCCGGATATCCGAATTATCCGGATATCCGCCAATTTTCAAATCCGGATAGTGACGACCAGTAAATCCGGATAATTCGGATAATACGGATAGTAAAAATAATCAAAAAATACGATTTGAATATGGAATTAACCCATCAAAACAACAATTTATATGCACTACGTAGACATATCTAACAGGGAAACACTGTTTATCCTTTGTTTTTGTAACATTCATAAAGTTGCACGCTCGAATCGCGATACTAACGCCTTGTCTAGTGTATTACCCACCGAGCCTTTCGCATACCCCACGTCTACAAATTTTTCGTTTTTTACTCATCGCAGCGCAACCAGTGTTTGGAGTGGATGTGAGCTTAATGTTATTATTGCTGGCAACCGATGCCACAAATTGCCACAAATAATAAATTGTTCTCTAAAATAATAACTAATTGTATTACTCGTGAGCTAGATGAATACCATAGCAACCCAGCTATCAAACGGAGAGGGATAGAAGACTACAGCATACGGATACTCTCCGATAGCACAGCAACCCTCAGAGCACTGGAGAGCCAAAAGTGCAACTCCAAACTCGTATACGAATGTCACCTTGCCCTTGAGAGTATCGCCGCAAAGAACAGAGTGACTCTACAATGGATCAAGGGACACAGTGGATCACTGGGAAACGACGCCGCAGATGAACTAGCCAGAAGGGGCTCGGAAACACAATTGGTAGGCCCAGCCCCATTCCTGCCTCTGCCGTTCTCCCAGCTACGCACGTGGATACGACAACACACTCAAAACCTTCACAACGATCGATGGATACGGGCGACGGACTGCAGACAGTCCAGAGCAGCGGTACCAGCGGTCTCACCACGACTGACACGTCGCCTGATAAACCTCCATAGAAAAGACCTCAAAATAATCATAGGGACGCTGACAGGACATTGCCCCCTCAACAAACATCTGTACAACATCGGCATCACGGACAGCCCACTCTGCAGAGGATGTCTAAACGAAGAAGAATCAGCAGCCCACGTAGTCCTGGAATGCGTGGGCGTAGCAGCACAACGGCAGCAAATCCTCGACAATCCGAGGTCGCTCCTCGAGGCCTGCGAGAATCTTCTGCGCTTCTGGGAGGAGCTAGGCTGGTTCCACGTCTAGTGAGCCAGGTCATCCCCACGCAAAAAGGACTGCATTTGAGTCCAATGGCGGAAAAGGGAGTCCCCATACATACATACATACATAGCAACCCAGAGAATAAGCCGGTTTTCGAAGCGGCTTTTTTTAAATAAACCACACCCGCACGGTGAAGCAGCTGATGGAGAAGTGTCACGAACACAACTAGTCTCTTGTCATGTTTTTCATTGACTGCGAAAAAGCCTTTGACAGTGTCGAACATTGAGCCATCTTCCACGCTCTCCTTGTACGACTGCACGATTTAACCAACCCTGAGCCCATCAAGCGGGGAGTGCGACAGAGAGACATCATTTTGTCCAAACTTTTTACTGCTATCATAGAGGACATCTTTAAACCTAAGGATTTGCAGACGACCTTATAGTTGTCACAGAAACCTTCGAAGATCTCCAAGAAATGTTACAACACCTTTCTGAACTTCTGAACGGCGCGGCTTCTAAGAACGGGGTACCTACAGAAGCGTCAGTAACCCAGCAGCACGATGGGCTGGACGACATAGCATGGCCGGAATTCGATGAGGTGAGCGGCACCAGCGGAATGTGGAGATTGGCATGGCACACGCAAAGGGAGGGTTATACCCAGCAGTGGGTGAAGTCGGGTGTTTAATAAGTTATTTGGTGTACATTATGCATCTGCAATCTGCATTTACAATCAAAATACATCAAATTGCATCGCGTTCGCTTCGCTTTAGGAGAAAAATTCAGATCTTGTTACGTACCTTGTTTAAAAATGATTCAAAATTTAATAGTGATTGTTCGGATAACTTAAAGCTACGACGTTTAATGTATTTTTTAACTATTATCTTCGTTTGTGTCCTTTTGTAAAAAAAAATTGGTAACTATCCGAATTATCCGGAAAATCCGGATATCCGGATAGTAAAGTGCTCTACTATCCATATTATCCGGATAACAAAATGGGGCGGATAATGCAAGCCCTATTCGTGAACGTGCATAAGTGTGGGGAAGTGAAACAAAATTGGATAGCGTTGCTTTTCGAGTTCTCCCAAAAAGTCCGTGTTGATGTTTCAGTAAAGCCCCACATCTTTACTGAGGCAATATCCCACCCCTCCGGTGGGATATTATATTTATGTATTGTAATATGTATTTATATCATAATTATCTTTAAACTTGAAGTTTTTAAATACTTGACACTGGCTGAATGCACAAGACGTGCGAAGCCAAAATAAAGAAAAAAAAAAAAAAAAAAAAACTACAAACGACTCGTACAACACGATAGCAGTATTTCAAATGAAAGTTATAATAAACAATACTTTGTACGATAACATTAACTATCAATATAACCAAGTGTAATAAACAAGTCTAGCTCCACAGATAATGCTCAACCCTTAGCCTGTAACGTGGTCTACTGGGCTAATAGGCATCCTGTTACCGAGTTATGTTTTTGCATGAGACGTTGTACCATTACAAAGGACTATTTATCTGTGCTCTTAACCGACTAAGGCTGGATTCGATCAAACTGGATTAAGTTTTTACTCGAGAGTAAACTACTGTTTGAATAATTTGACGTTGTAAAGTTGACATCTTATAACCAGGATAATCTTTATGCACATAATAATATTCGGTTGCGCTTTCTAAACAATTGTATTTCGAATTATGTCGGCGAGTTACTCTGGAGTAAGATGACTTTTGGTCGAATCCAGCCTAAAAGACTTAAGAGCCGTGTTTTTCACTTAAAAAACGTCAACATGCCAAAAA
The DNA here is from genome assembly GCA_958496255.1 of Camptogramma bilineatum. Taxonomy (NCBI): domain Eukaryota; kingdom Metazoa; phylum Arthropoda; class Insecta; order Lepidoptera; family Geometridae; genus Camptogramma; species Camptogramma bilineatum. Next base: position 3,009,943 of record OY292471.1, on the reverse strand, counting down.
AAAAACTCAGAATGGGATGCATGATTCCGAGATGAACAAGTGTGAAAAATTCAAAATCGGTCTACAATTTACGTAGTGAGCATATATAAAAAACATCGAACCTTCTCTTTTTTTGAAGGCAGTTAATAATCTTTACTATATTGAATATAATACATGCTTATATGTTTGTAATACCATGCAAAGTAATCAAATTAATCGGATACCCTCAGGTTTTCCATCCTTTGAAAACATTTATGTAATAAGAGCTTAAAAATATTTTCTTCTGAAGTCGCTTTAGACGGAATGGATATTGGGAAGCAATCTGTGGTATTTATACTGCGATTAAATTACCTATACATCTATTTCGATTTTAGGCAATATTTTAATTTACTTGTTATACTAGCTGTAAAAAAACTGTTTGATCGCAGTGGAAACCCGTGATTTAAATATTATTTATAAAAGTTTCGCTAGAGATAGATCTAATCTTTTTTTTTTAATTTTTATGCATTTTGGTATCATAATATACTTGCTAAACGGACATAATTTAATCGAATCCCGTCCTTTTTCCTAAATCTTCTATTATCCTTGATTTTGAAATCCGTTCAGTTCAGCATTTTGTTCAGCCGGATGAGCGCAAATAACAAATAATGTTTTACATTTACAAATTAATGTGATTTAAGCTTTCTTTTTTTTTTTCGTGATTGTTGTTTTTAAGATGTCTCTGTCTATAGAAATTGAGTCATGAATCGAAGCTTGAGACATAGTTGACTCCATCTTGAAATTGACCTAAATGGACATGCCTAGTAAAATTATAACTTTTAGTATTACGACAGTATGCTCTTTCTAAGATTTTCCCAACAATCGTTCTGAAGATAGGAAGGTATTCCATGTCGCGGAGTCAGACATTATCAATCGGATGACACTTCGACGCTATTGTAGTTCAGACAATAATATTTGTTATGACTTGTGTCTTAAATGCCATTTGAGGTTACTGCTTAATGAGGCCATTAAAACTGTCTGTGGTATACATTGTAAGTTTGTATAAGTGACCAACTCTAGTGACGGAGATCTGAGGCCGCTTAAAGGCCCTTATGATACCTTATATACTGATTAATAAGCCGAGACAGACAACGTGCACTCCGAAACACGGAAAACGCTTAGATTTTGAAAAAATTATAAGTACTTAGGCTGGATTTTACCAAACTGGAGTAAGTGTTATCTGGAGATTAAACCACAGATTAAACTGTTGTTTGTTTGAATATTTTGACATTGTAAAGTTGACACCTTATAACCAGGATAATTTGAATGCACCTAATAATGTTCGGTTGCGCTTTCTATACAATTGTATTTCGAATTCTGTCGGCTAACGGAATAACTACTCTGGGAGTAAGATGACAGTTTGGTCGAATCCAACCTTAGTTGTCAATTCCTTTATCGCAAGTTTATTTTTTAATAAAAACATTCATAGACCGACGCACCCTCGATTTTAAATCGAAGCAACATTCTACTCGGCACACATTATCCACAGATGTCATATCAAATTACCATGTCTCCAAAAACATTGATAAGTTAAGCAGTCTATGAAAGACCTCAGGCGCAGAATCTGAGTTTGAATAACACAATTTCTTCAGATTTACAGAAATATTCGTACGCCGCGGGCTGATACTGGTTATTTAACATTAGATATTCTCTTAGAAAAGACGGCTTTCGAATTTCAAGGAAAATTTTCAGGTTGAGACATTTCCTTTACAAGAAATCTCAATGGTCTTAATATATTTGAATGTTACATTGTTAATCTGACATTTTTTTGGTGATCGAGAAGAGTTTTCCACTCTTCTGGGGAAGGGAAGGTTGTCTTATCCTTTTTTTTTTTTTTTTTTCTTTATTTTGGCTTCGCACGGTTGTGCATTCAGCCAGTGTCAAGTAATTAAATAAACTTCAAGTTTATAGATAAATAAGATATATAAATACATATTACAATACATAAATATAATATCCCACCCCTCCCCTTGTGCCTCAGTAAAGATGTGGGGCTTTACTGAAACATCAACACGGACTTTTTGGGAGAACTTGAAAAGCAATGTTATCCAATTTTGCTTCACTTCCCTACACTTATGCACGTTCACGAACACTTAACGGTTAATAATCCACCATTATTACACATTAACATTCAAAGAAACACAAGTTTTGGAAAATAAAACAAAATGAAACTTGACTTCTCAAATTCCCGCCAAAAAGCCGATGAGATTTTTTTCAATCTTATCCTTATCCGTAGTAAACACTGATAATAAATTCTCGTAACAGAAAATGTTACAAAAACATAAATTAGATAAATAAATATTGAAAAATAAAACTGCATTTGAAACGAAGTGGGGTAACGACACGTCAAGATGCTAGATAAGTACGAACGCACATTCAAACGTAACTACTACGTATGAACGGAACGTAAATCACGTAGGTGCCCTGAATTTGACGTAAACATTTTTATATGACGTCATCAATGTATTCAAGAATTTTTAGTCTTTTTATTAAAAATCCTAGGTGGTATAAAACTTTAGAAAAACTTTATAGAATGACTTATCAGCTCATCTCGACTTCATCCGGGATAATAAATTCCTGTTGTGTGCCCCTGGAATAGTAAGTACATTTAAAATTATATTTTTACAATAGGAATTGCAATAATTAAGTACGCCGTTCTTGTCACTCTCAGTCTATGAAAAGAGACGGCATATATTATGTAGTTCAATTCCTATCTTGATTCTGCTATAACCCCCTGCTAAAATAGTAGGTAGTACCTACTGTCATACTAAGTACTTATAACATTTAAAAAGAAAAATCCATTACATTAGCCTATTTCGTATCGAACGTTGAAGAACTATCATACTTATTGGCCAACTCGGCTTTTAAAAGTGTGACTGTAAAAATTATGCTTAGTCCATTTATTCAAACTAAAATAGAGTTCAAATCAGATTGTACCTACTCTATTCACGATCGGGTCACAATGACTTCTGGCATTTTCTGTCCAAGATTCTGGTTACTATAAAATAACTGAGACATTGCACTGAACCCCAGATAACACATAATTAGGGTTCCACAACAGAACCCGAATTCTATCCAGATCCAAATGACAGATTTTATTTGCGTATTGTCGATAATAAGGGAAGGACAATTCAATCTATGGACTAAAAAGGTGTTGTGCCAATCCAAAAGAGCAGTAAGTACTCGTATTTTTATTATTTTTCATAAAAATAAATCAATATGAGATACTACCTACTACTACTCTGTTGGATTTACGGTTTATGATAAATAACTTATGAGTTCAAACAATCACCGCAATAAAAATTATAATTACGGTAACTTTAAAGAAAGAAAAATAAAAGAAAAAACATTAATTTGGAACATCTCATAAGAAAACCAATCGTTGACACGCATTACAAACGTAGTTGAAACAAGAATAAAATAGTTACTTAAATGTATTTTTCTGTTGTGTCCCACAGCAAGATAAAAGACAGAAATTTTTCTCTACTGAATTAGAAGAACTGAGGCCCAGTTGCCTCTATTCTTATAATTTACAACGTCAACTATTCCGGTATCATTACCGCTGTGTTTTATTTAATTCTCCAAAATAACAGTAATTTGCAGAAATTGGTAATTTGTTTGAGAACGTCATCACAACAGAGTAACCTAACCTTATTGGACATTAGTAGATTTTGAAACAAAACGAAATAGTTTTATTTTGGTTCAAAAAAAGTTTTTTTGATAAAATCGAGGGGATGATCTCCGTATCTGGCGATTCCACTGCTACTAAATCCTGAAAAAAAAAAACATAAAAAAGTTACAGATACTTATCGTTTTACACTCAAAAGTTGGCCTACTGTTTGTAGAAACCTCGGTAGATAGAACGCAGAATCTTGGATATCGTCCGTGACCTACTGAGACCTTCTATCTAACAAAATACAATTAATTTTACAGGAGGAACAAAAACGTTGTATTTTTCTTTGTGTTTATTCTATTAGAAAAACAAAAAAGTAGTTGGTCCGTTTTTAGGTATTCTTCATAAAGGTTAAATGTTTATATGCGTTCACTGTTAAAATTAGGTTAATTTTTGTTTTAAAAATGGTTTTATATTATATTATGGCATTAAAAACGAGTTTTTTCTAAAAGTTAGTTAGGAGATATCAGAAGTACACGGACGATACGTCATACGGGAAATACAATTCACCCATTGCAGAATCGAGATATCTGGTCCCGTGGCAATACCCTTCTTGGTTACCCACAATGGATCGTCTTAACGTCTCCATCGGCTACAGCACACTTTACGGCGCTATCCGATCCCCAACAAACATTAATCTGTGTTCGCCGAGTGTCTTTTGTTGTTCAGCAGTAACAATAATTTAAATAGTTGTTACCTACTTGATCTTCTTGTACTTTACGAGTTCTTGTGCTTTTATTTTGTGTTTTGTTGGGGTTCCTTTCTACTTTAATTCATCTCTTTATTTAGTTGATTTTGGCTCAGAAAGCTCAGAGGGAAGGGTGTTTTAAATCCGTTGGTTTTAATGATTACTTATTTATAAACGACTTATAAAAAGAAGGAGGTTAATATGTTCGGCTGTATGTTGTGTAGGTATGTTTTTTTAATTTGTACGAACTTACTTCCTTAATTACCGATTTCTCCGTCAATTGGCAATATGCATCAATTTTTTTTATGATTTTATACGATAGGTTATATCGTCAAATAACCGTAACAAAAATTCCAGCGCCGAAAAACTAAAATTTTATAACAAAAATAATTTTTAAAATTTATCAACATTTTCATGCACTTGAAACGGACGTGACGTCACAAGTCAGCAAAATTACACGCGCTTGTAGGTAGAAAAAAAAACATTCTGTCGAGTTTGAAGGAGTGTGACGTCACAGCATACGTGACAAATAGCGTTGCGTTTCAAGTCTTATGAAATTCCCACTATATTTTTGCACTTTTCAATTATTAATTTCTAAGCGAAAATGAAATAATATTAAAAAATAATTACACACACATAATTCTAAAGCCATAATGTTCATAGAAAAATACGTTTAACCCGCTTTTGAATCAGACGCATGTTGCCTATTGTGGACCGATTTTGATATTTGATAAGCTGATCAATTTTCTGCACTCACGAGGTGCATTTCTGTTCATAGCTCTGAAGATCCTCGACAGATCCTCCCCGAATTTTTGTGGCACCCATCAGAAAGTATTAAAAAAAAAGAATTTTCCAAATCGGTCCAGGTGTAATCGGTAAACATATTTACATAAAAAAACACAAAAAAAGGTTTCAACGAATTAAGAACCTCCTCCGTATTTTGAAGTCGATTAATAATAGTGCATACCTACTGGTTCTTTTCTCGTCCAACTGCATAGTCGCACTTATATCTTTAAGTGCTCCAATACTGTCAGTGCTCGTGGCGCAGTGTCCCTGTTTAGTGGCGCCAGCTTGTCTGCCGGCGCGACCTTGTCTGTTGCGGGGACTGTATGACACAGCTTGGAGGTAGCATCGGTAAAATACCTTGAAGTGAGGGTTAAACAGTCATGTGGTTAAAATTTGAAAGTGGCATTGATGAGAATCATATTTTTCGTAGTTTTCGATTTGCAATAGGAGCTAACTGTTGGTTTAAAAAATAAAATTAAAAGGTAGAGTGAAAAAAAAATATTTTGAGATTCTGGTAGCTTTTCTTGTCATATTTTTCTCTGTTTTATAAGAAAATAGGTAAAAATAAGTATCATAAGCAAATTAGTCATTTTAAGTGTTTTTCGTTTAATTCTTCTAATATGATAAGCTAATATATAGCTAAGATCATACTAAACATTTGTCCCGCGGCGGGGATCGAACCCGCAACCTCCTGCGTTTCAGCCAGGCCTTCACCCACGGCACCACAGAGGTTTTCATGGAGAATGTTATGAGAGTATCTTACTTACGTCGCGGCCTACGTGAGCGATGCGAACGCGAAGCGGCGCGGTGCGGCGCGGAAACAATTAAACAGTCGATAACTATTGTAGTGGCCTACGTGACCAAACGCAAATTCACGCGAATTCCAATAGACGCGTGTCACCGCGTCGCGCCGCATCGCGTCGCGTTTGAATCGCTCACGCAAGACGCCGCCAGAGTGAATTACTATGCCAGTATTCTTATATGTGCCAGACTGTACCAGTAGTTTATGTATTTATTTTATCGGTACTTTAGGGTCAACTGGACGTTCATTACAAGTCAGATTGGATTTCTGGATATTTAAGCGTGGGAGGATTTATATTACTCTAACCACTTGAAATAAAATAAAATAAATTATTTTGCTGATTAATATTCTAAATTTGGAATACTATTAACTTATCCGCGGATTTCCTACAAAATCACGGAATAACGAGTGAGTTTTTTACTTACCATAATCCCATTTAATGTTCAGGAATTCAATCAGAAAATCAGAAATTCAAGATTCCTTGATGAAATCTATGAGTAGTCAGAGGAACATCCAAATATACATTTGGACTTTTTGTAAGTTGGTTGTGATATAGTAAAGAAAAGAATTAAGTACATAAAGTATTTTATATGCTATTTCTGAATTATATTATGTACAGTACCTAAGCGAATTTCAACAGTTTATTTATTTTAATCCAAATACCTACCAAAATTTTGACATGCCTACTAGTTGAATACCATGTTAATTCGTCGTGTTCAAAAAATCTGACGACAGAAATGGCTTCTCTTTTTACAAGTTTATTAAAGTTAATCCCGGGACAAAATATATTTAGAAGCAAGAAAACATTACATTTAACGGTAATGAGGTGAAAAATAATATATATTTGTAAAATTGCGGCTTTAAACGATCATACTCGTAGCTACCGGCGGATAATAAATATTGATGAGATGTTTTAATTAAGCTTGTAATTTTGTTTGTATATTTGTTGAATTCCAACCGCAACACATGAAAATTTTTGAGGGAGGCCTATGTCCAACAGTGGACGTCAAACGGCTGAGATGATGATGATTTGATGAATTCATATCGTAGAGTCGAGTGGAAGAAGGCGTTTTGGCAGAGTGCGGTGGTAATTTTCGATCAGCAGAGTCATTCTGTAAACTCACTTCGAACGTCGAAGAGCTGAATCCGCTGTAAGATTTCAAATTTCATATTCGTTTGAATTTCGTATTTGAAATTTGAATCTCACAATACATTATTGTGTATTTAGTAAGCTCGGTCACTTGAGTGAATTCGAATTGAGTTTACAGAATGACTCTGCAAGTTTCATAATGCCACATAATACTCGTAACATGTATTTTTCAGTCACGCCGCTAAAGTAAAGTTAAGTGGCCAACTCTGGTGACTTTGTTTTTGAAAAAAAAAAAAGATCCCGACGAATTGAGAACCTCCTCCTTTTTTGAAAGCGGTTAAAAATGCATTTGCGTGCATGAAACTAAACTTCTGTCCGGCGGCGATAGCGAATACCTAAGAACACACAATTATATAAGTATCAGTCACTTGGTTGGTAATATGATTTGTACTCTACCACGTTAAATACTTTAGTACCTACTCATCAATATAATTTGATTACACCAGATTATCGGAGAATGATTCTAAAATCAGCACATTGAAACAGTGTTTCGTTCTATCCATCTATTCTCTATAATAATCACATCCATTTTCCATTTAATAATCAACCTCATTATGTTGAACGGTTCATTTCACTTCTGTCCGGCGGCAATACAAAATGAGGGGACAGACAGACAGACAATAGAGCTCGTGGTAATCCGGTTAAAATACAGCACCGTTCCGCATGGACGAACTAGATATTGTTATTCAATTCTATACGATAAATTAACTAATAGAATTGTTTACATTATATTAAACGAGCATACATGAATGAATTATTTCGTAAAAGCTAGTGGCTAAGCCTGATGATGAAGATTTTAGGCCGCTTGAAGGCCTCCGTCATGGCTTAGTGACTTAAAAACGGGACCAACAAATAAACTAAAGTCTAAGACTGAGGCTAAACGAGCGTAATTTTTTGAGTTGTGAGTCGCGAAAAATGAGTCGCGTAATCTACTTTCAACAAAAACAGACAACTCATTTTGCGTCGCCGTGTGAATCGAACAGGACTTTTCTATGAAAACAAACGCAGCAGAAATTACGCGACTCACAACTAAAAAAATCACGCTCGTTTGGCCTCAGCCTAGGTGTCTAAAGCACACTCATTGTTTTTAATATTTAGATTGAAAGTTGGTATATTCCTCAAGAACAAAGCTATAGCTTAATCTAATAAAACACAAATTACTTGCAGGCGGAAAGTTTTCCACTTGAACTTACTTTAGCTTTTGACGGGAATTTATGAAATAGTGACTCGAGCTTTTACTTTACATCTTAATATAAAGTTTGCTTTTCTTTAAGCAAAAATTGTACATTATGTAAGTATTGAAACCTGATACTGGTGGACTTATTAAAATGACTTTGGAACTTGGTGCATAGGATTTATTTTAATACAGACTTCATTTCCTGGATACAAACAAAGCATCATAAACCCGCTAAGAGTTAAAATGATTTAGTAGATAGTTCTGTCTTGTGCTCTAAAAAAGCATAGTACCTAGGCGAAGGAACCTAGTACCTAGTAGTTGTAGTAGTAGAAAGAACATAGTACCTAGTAGGTACCGAACTTCTAGATAAATAATGCGTTTTGGAAGCCATCGGAGACAATCGTATAACATTACAAAAATGATTGACAAAAAGTAGTTTGGTCATAAAAAACACTCACAATTTCAACTTTACCGAAAACAAATATACTTACCTATATCAATGTCTTTTTTAAGAAAAGCAAAATAGTTGCAAGCCGTTCGAGCTGCGCAGCTAACAACGTGCACTTCTGTCACATTCTGTTTTGCCATTTATGCTGCCAAGATGCTGTCGATGTCGGTCATATTCGGAAAACACGGAATTAGCCCATGCGCATTTTTTATCTTGAAGTACAGTACCTTGATCATCAAATTACCGACTTTCTGTGTAGTCAATTTTGAAGTTTCTGTGGAATTTTAGCGTAACCCTTCCCTCACCCTATTTCACATGACATGTGAAATAGGGTGAGGGAAGGGTTATGCACATTATGTGCTCTATAGTCGTATTGCTCATTATACGGACTAAAAACATATAAAAATTGAAGGAAAAATGTCATTTTTTCCTTAAATTTTAGTCCGTATAATGAGCAATTCGACTATAGCTAATTCGATGCCCGGATTAACTAGTGATGGATAACAAATTAAATAAGTTAAATACATTTTAATTCTCAACGAGGAAATTAACACTTTATTTCCCATTGTGATCTGTAAAATATAGATGCTTGTTTAGACTTTTGAGTAGGTACTCAGTACTTTAGGGTTCCAGCCAACAATTAAGATTTTAAATGCATTATTTATAAAGCATTATTTATCCCTTCGTCACATATGAATTAATAACCCAAAGGTCAAAATCTCATTTGTAAAAAGTCCCTTATTCTGGAAACACATCTCAAACAATTCGGAGGTTCCATATTTTGTCCAAAAGTCAATTTACATGCAAATCCAACCTTTCCAATTCGTAGATTTTCTTCAATTCCGACGTGTTGCTCAAGTTGACCCTAACTTTCTAATAGAATATTTTCGTTTTCATTCTTTTTTTCCAAACAACATAAGCCTACAAAGCTATAAAAAGACCGGTTGACCTTTTTGAATCCTCGTAAAATATTATTGTGTGCTTAATAATTTTGTAAGGTGAGTATAAGGGTCAGTTGAAGAGTACATACTTAGAACAAATTGGATGCGTTTTGAAAAAAGGCGAGGTCAACCAGTACCCTGAGCCAACGAGCATGCATGAAAAATCTGAAAGAGGCTGAAATATAATAATGTAAACATGACACATGCTACCTACTTTTTTATAATTTATCATGAGTTTTTGGAAAACTGACCCTCTTACTAATGAAAGATGTTTAAAGTTGAACACTGGTTAAACAACGTCCTGTCTCTATTCGTCACTATCCTCAAATAAAGACAGGACGTTGTTTAACCAGTGTTCAACTTTAAACATCTTTCATAAGTAAGATCCCAAGTCGTTGCAAGAGCACGTACACAAATAAGATCAAAAGAACGTACACAAATAAGAACAAATAAGATCTAATTTTCTTCGTGAAATCGTGACATGTTGGAAATAAAAGCAAACAATAATCAAAGGTCACCTCCAATTATTTCAAGGATGCAATACAAACATTTCATAATCGAGTTGACAATTTGTTATTAATCTGTTTAATTGTTACAATTTCTAACAGATTTAATTAATCCCAGTTACAAGTTTGAATAAAAATGGCGTCCATCAGTCACTGATAGTCGTACCAAAAGTTTGTTTTATTTTGTTATTGATGTTATTTTGGACTGTTTATTTCAAACAACGGAAAGTTCAAAATAGGTAAAATTATAGGTACCTATTTATTATTGAAGTTTCAAAACTGGCATTGGCGGTGATTCTTTTGTACACTGACAAAATAAATTATCGCTAAATGAAGACAGGATACTTTTAGAAATGTCACGTTCAATGCTGGGTCTTTAGAGCGTTTCCACATTATCCGATCCGATATCGGTATCGGACGCCGATACGATATCGGGGCAAGTAAAATGTATGAAATATGTACCTGCCTTTCACATTGTCCGACCCGATATCGCATATCGGAGCGGACATCTTTCATACATTTTACTTACGTATCGGCGTCCGATACCGATATCGGATCGGATAATGTGGAAACGCTCTTACTGTGAACGACCTAAGAGCTTTCGGCTTTAGCGATTAATTTAGTTTGTCAGTTTAAAACAGAATCATCAGCATAATTCTTCTAAAGGTGGCGGTTCGCGCCCGAGACCGAGGCAGGAGACCGAGACCAGAGACAGATTTAGTAGTGGCGCGCGAAAGTGACACGAGACAGAGAACCGTCAGTTTATAGCAGCATTTACACGCAGAGATCGGACCGCGGGAAATAGCACGCGCCATTCCAACCTTTGCTAAAAACCTAACGTGTAGATGCGCGACGCTGACATAATCGTACCATGCGCCAATCCAAAACTGTGACAATAATTAACACGACAGTTTTATCCGCGGTTAAATCTGTACAGATTTACGCGTGGTAAAAACTCTACCGTGTAAAGGCCGCTTATATGACAACGGTCTCCTGTCTCGGTCTCAGCTCCCTGATTGTCTATCTTTGATAGCGACCAAATCGGTCTCAAACTCTCAAATACGACAGTTCAGTGACCACCCAAGTAGCTCTGTCACTCTCATCTCGACGAGACCGAACGCAACAAAAGATTCCTAACGCGATCGTTTTGACAGTTTGAGACCAATTGGAGGTTTGAGACAAGTTAGACAATCAGCTTACTCGTCTCGTCCTCGACCTTTAGTGAAATCAAACACAATAGACAATATTAAGACTACTGGAATCATTTTAAATCGGCTTTAGAGCTAGGTGATTCTACTTTTGTTCTATCATGAGTCATGACCCTTCTTTGACAAATAGAGCTATAAACACGAGGGGATCCTGCCTCTGGTAATCAATCTTCTTAAAAAGTTAAAAGACCGTAAAATACAAAGCAAAGCCTGTCAAAGTAGGTTAGAATACCTTCATCTTAAATAATCACAAGGGAATTAACATTATAAGATCTGGAAACGGCATGATTGGTGGATTTTAGAGTTTCCCGATATTTCGGCACAGTTACATATTCCATGATCACGGTAAACTGAAATATTCTGTTTTCAGTGCCTCGTATAACCACGATAGTTTTAAAAGGTAATTAACGCACTAACAAAATGTTTGCCAGTGACTAAAATAAAACAAATTCTATAGTTTACTAACAGAAAAAGTTTCGTATTATCTACATTATGACACTTAACTGTAAAAAAAACTGTAAATAATAGCTTAGCCTTTTCTGCAGTGTCAACTTCTTCTTCTTTTTCCCGCCCTCGCAAGATGTATTCTTCTTCCATTTCCCTCTATCAGCCGTCATATCAACACTCACACGCTCAGCACTTATTTTGTTCAGTATTAAGTACATCTTAGTAGAATATCCCATGACCATGGACCTTTATAATCCCGGTAGAACCTGAATAACACAGCTGTATTTAATTCATTACTATTGTCCTTTGGGACCAACCAGGGTCTGTAAGACATGATATCCTCTCGTTACGTTTTACTAGCTCTATTCTAGCTTTTATTTTCCAAGTATTTGGATGAATAGATGTATGTTTGTTCCTCTAAGACTCGACAACCACTGAACCTATTTTTCTGAAATTTAAAATATAAATACATTAGTAAGATAATGACCAGGAATATGACTTAGGCTACTTTTTATTCCGGAAAAATGCACGATTCCCGTGGGTTAAAAAATAGTAGTCCACTTGGGCGAAGCCGCGGGCGTCTGCTAGTAATAATAATAATCAATACAACTCAAAAATAGATTATAAAGGCGTAGGTTTTCTAAATTCTCGCAATGCATTAGTATAGATTATCTAGTATGGATTTGTCTTGTGAAACCCCTCAACTATCTAGTTTGCCACGTGTTTCGCACGCTCCCATAACGCCTAGACGTCCTGTCAGAAGCTAATTCAGTGTTTGATTCAGTGATTGTGATTGGTGGTAGAATTAAAACTGTGATTTCTGCTTCATGTGGCAAAATAAATTCTAAAAGAACAAACTTACATTGCGGAAATTATGTTTAGTATTTTTCGTAGCGTTTTCGTAGAGGTTGTAGCACTTGCGTAGACAATGTTTACTGTGTTGTGTTCAAATAGTTTTTTTGAGAGTTAAAATTAAAATAAAGGTAGGTCTGAGGTAATGTTGAAGCCATCACAAAAAGGCTTTAATTTTCATTTAACTTCAGAATGTAAAATACAGTTATCAACATTACCTACACTATAATCGGCTTCCGTTTTTGTATCTCTGACACGTTTGTTTCTTTTAACGGTTAAAATCTAAATGTTGTGTGTCATATTAAGTGATTGTGTGTGATATTATGTGAAATTGTTGCTTATAGAAACCTCCTTGCACCTTGTTTCTTGTTTTCACGATTCAAGATACGAGTATTACTGCCTTACTGGTGACAAAATTATGAATAAATCTGTCGCAAGAATAGTAAAAGCGTAAACAATTTCTTTGTGACAAAGATAAGCTATATACGACGGCTACCGCAATTTTAAAATCCCTGGTTTTTGTGGAGGAAAAGTTATAATTTGGGCTTTAGTTATATTTTAATAAAATATCATTGTAGTGTTTAGCCTAACTTATTTAAAAAAACACAAAAACTAGAAATCTAAAATAGATCAAGTGGTTAGTTCCACAAAGGGGAAATCGAGAACTATTATGTTTATGTTCATTAAATATTTACTAACATTTTAAATTTGAAATTTATAAAAAAATCTGACAATATAATTCCTTATCGTCCATTTTAATCCCACCATATCCCCATATCCATCATCCCCATATCAGACATATTTTTTTTTCCATTTATGTAACCTAATTTAAAAAAAAATGTAGGTACTTATTACTTATATAAATTACATATTGCTACTGTGCGTTTCTTTTTGAACAAATTTGTATTGTGAAAAGACAAATTTTGCCTAGTATGCCCCATTAATGAAAGGTCATCTTTTCAGAAGCTCTCCATCATGAGCTGTTCCCGGAGCGTGGTCTGCATGGCAGCGGTGTGGCTCGTGGTCGCCGCTGCGGTGCCGGTCAGACGCTCGCCCGACCTGGAAGCCAGGAGACGAAGCGCTATCGATAGAAGCATGATTAGGTATGTCTTTACCTCTATAACTATAGATCATCCCTCGCATAAAGGTCCTCATTGTTATAGCTTTTGATAAATCTAGTTAAGGTTTCCGCGACACAGGCTAGACCTAGTGCGGCACCCAATGTGAAATCAATTTAAGATTGTACCTTTGGAAAATAAACATTTTTTTATTTTTTTATTATTTATTTATAATTCAAGTCAAGCGGCAATATTATGTCTACAGGGATGTTGTAGTGCCTGGGTCATTATTGAGATGCGTGGAGCTGACTAAAGGTGAACGCATACCTATCAAAGCCGAACGCTACGACCGAATCTACGCGGGCAGATATGCGAGGTTTCATACGATTTCTTTTATGAAAACGTATGAAAGAATTCTAAAATTCATTTCTTTCGATTGGTTCGACGCGTTCGGCGCGGATAGGTGTGCATTCACCTTTAGTCACGGGTTTCCCCAAGAAGATACTTTATTCGACACTTCTTACAAAAACATATGATCTAAAAACCCTTATTATATACTTAACAATACAATTAGTGTTCTTATTTAAGTGGTCTCTTCCAGACCTTTGGACGAAATAGAAACTGATACTAAGTTATAATAATCTCTCCATCAACAGGTTCGGCCGCTCATACCCTGCCGAGCCCTCCGCAGCCGACATCCGTGAAGCCTTCGAGCGTCCCTCCAACAGAGGGAACAGCTTCCTCCGCTTCGGTCGCTCGCAGCCTCTCGCTCTCACCACCGATGACCTGGTCACTCTCCTTCGAGCCTACGACGAAGACTTCGACGCCCCCGCCAAAAAATCCGCCAGCTTCGTCAGATTCGGCCGAGACCCTGCCTTCATCAGGTTCGGAAGATCCGCTGATGATGAGAAAGAAGAAGACCTAGTGGTCAGTGTGCCGCAAAGAAAAAACAGGGCCCGCGACCATTTCATCCGTCTTGGTAGGGACAGCGAGGAAATCAACGAAGAGGGTGAGAGTAGAAAGAAGAGGGCAGCATGCCACGATTGCGAATCTTAAGTTTGTCCCGTTTCGCCGCTGATAGTGTGAGTGAGATAGGTATCTTTCTTTCCCTTCCGGACCTTTTCTAATGAAGTATTGGGGTTATTAGTAATTTTAAGTGTGTTTTAGTCAATCTAACGTAACTGTTTTAAACTTGTAAATTACTCATGAAGCAAGATGCGCTTGTTGTTTTAAGATAAATAAAAGTTCACATTTTAATGGTTTTTACCAAGTTAAAGCTTAGTTTAGCGGTTTATTTATAATATTTTAGAAACTTTAAATAGAAAAGACGTGTATAATTAAACTGTATTTTTAGTGTAGAATTTCTGTTGAATGATGTATTTATTCTCGGACAGAGTTCTCTATGGTTATCAATAGAAGTAGGCAACTCTTTATCAAATTAATTAAAAACTAAATCAGACTATTTTCAATAAAACAATTATTTCTGTATTTTGCTCAGTTTCATAAGGGTCGCACGCAGCGAAAAAAAAAACAAATCAGACTGGTACTTCCAGAGAAAAAAAAATGCCAAAGAGGTCACTGTTATAAAATAGCACGTTTATCCATGAAATGGTATAAGTTTCAAAAAAATAAAAAATGAGCACCTGTTTTCACATTTTACGATTAGAAACCAAAAACTCTAAAAAATAGAATATTTTCATGTTGATTTTATCAGCAGACTCTGGTCACAGCATCTTAAACCACGAGGCTGGGTTCATAACTTGGTTTTAGATGCTCAGACCGCAGAACAGAAAAAAAACAATGAGTATGATCATTCATGAAAACCAGTATCACTTATCTGATTTTATGAATCAGTAAAAGTGACGGTTCACGCTCGAGACCGAGACGAGACCGAGACCAGAGACCGAGACAGGAGACCGTTGTCATATAAACTGACGGTTCTCTGTCTCGCGTCACTTTCACGCTCCCCTACAACGCCTGTCTCTGGTCTCGGTCTCCTGTCTCGGTCTCATGCGCAAACCGCCACCTTTACAAAGCTAAAAATGCTTACCTACATTAAATTCTAACTTATTTTCATATGATCATTTTCAATAACACGTAGATTCAAATAAGCGAAACTGTGGATTTAAGTTCCGCGTGCACCGCGTTGGAATCGGAGCGTCCGCAGTGTCATATGCAATGTAACGTCATCAGCAGAAATTCCGGTGCAAATGCTAATGGTAAGCGTCCACAGGCCCGCATCGCACGCAGCGGACGGATCGCATCAAGCGGATTATCTGTGTAATGCGATGCGTACGATGCGGACATGTGGACGCACTTATATGAGTTTCTATACAAATAATACTACGATCCGTTGCGTGCGATGCGTCCGAAGCGTACGATACCGACATGTGGACGCTTACCTTAAATGTATACAAACTTTGAATGCATTTGGCATATGCAAAGCAACAAATTCTGAACTGAGAACGCTCCGATTCCGAATCTATGAACGCGCAGCTTAATCACAAAACTTTGCTACGTTTTTGATCGCACTCATACGCTAGGTACCTCTATATTTTTACAGTTCTGTGCTCCTAACCAATTTAATATTAGATTTTATTTCTCTATAATAAATATGTATCTAAACATTGTTATAAATAGTTTAAGGTTGTTGCTATAATAAAATGCATACATGTAACAAAGCATAAAACCATTTATTTATTTATAATTGAAAATAAATTGAAGTTATCTTAAGATTTAAATCTTTATCTTCATCACCTTTAAATGTTTTAAACGGTTATTAACGAGGTTGTTTAATATTTAATAGAAATAGTTAAATGACTGAAAACAATGAAATTTAGAAACCAGAGTCGAAATCAGTGACGTTTGAATAGAAAAAGTGGGGTAAGTTTTGTTTCAACTCAAAATGTTAAAAAGTTTGTACCTATAGGCTAGTCAACTCAACAATTTTTAGGCAATGTGAAGTTTCTGTCATGTCTTGCGGATTTCAATAGCTATATTTTTGAGGTTATATCTCGATTTCCCTAAGATTCCATGACTTGAAGACAACGGGACCACTTCCATCTTCCTGTCAAATATCCAGTATTACTACTTATTTATTTATACACAAAATTAAATGTGTAAAACATCAAGGTAAGTAATAAGGCAATACAAAACGGTCGAACATGGACCCACTTCCTATAGAGAGGTTGGTTAAACACAAGAGCAAATTGCGCTATTTTAAATTGGTTATTTACATAATAATATTTTTACTGTTTCGATAAAATATGATTTTCGTTATGACAGAATGAGAGAAAATGATGATTTCTCTTCACTCTCAGTCCGTCCCTGTTTGTTTAAATAGAATAAAAAGAGTTAAACCAACACAAATTGTCTTATCTAACGACCCAGACGACGCAATCTGGTTTGGTTATTGGGTTATAACTAAAATAGACAAAGTAAATAATCTAAAAGTTTAAAATCTCTTTACAAGTACCTAGACGCTTCTTAGAAAGCCGGTTTTGTTGAGTAAAATAATGGCTCGGCTTTCGACCCGAAGGTCAGGAATGCCGGCCGTGTATCAAAGGAATTTTCTTTTCGGATTTTTTAAGCTCATCAACATGATCTCAAACTACGAGTAGGTATACCTAAATGTGGCCGCACACCTATCCACACCGAAAGCGACGAACGAATCGAATTTTAGAAGTATTTAAATAAAATCGTATGAAACCTCGCACATCTGCCCGCGGTCGAATCGTCCGATTCGAATCTGGCAGTACTTCGAGGATTCGGCGCAGATAGGTGTGCACTCAGCCTAAAGGAGAACATAGTGACGAAATCAGATAGACAGACTGCACGCAACATACAGTTGGGCCGTCGGATCTAGGCGTACGTGAAGTCAGGCTCTGCGCTGCGCAGTAGAAAATTTTGTATGAAAAAGTTGCACTGCGCATCGAAACGGCTAACTTCACGCACGCCGAGATCCGTTGGCCGTACTGTACGCATGTGTATCATGGGCACTGAAAAAAGGCGGCAACGGAATTTCGACTTTTCACGTATGGAATGCTTCTGCATAATGTGTATACCTACTTATGTGGCGCCACATAATATGTGGTGCATATACACATTATGCAGATGCAGGAGTAGTGATAGACACGTCTAAATAATATATTATATTAAGTATTTAGACGTGTCTATCACTACCCCATAGGCATCTTCAAAGTTTTTTAAATGCCTAAAGATCTGTGAGAATGTTTACAAGTGAGGATACAGTCGCAATAATGTTTCGTTTGGTTTCGCTTTTAAAAACTTCTTTCGACAATAGGATTTAGTCTAAAAAATTAGAGTTAAAACTGGAATTGAGTAAGAATCTGTAGTACGAGCCTTAGATTTTTAATATCCTAGGGTAAGATACTTGACTCCTTGATTTTAAAAAGTAAAAAGACCACAAAACACACTTTACCGCAGTAAAAACCACCATTAAATCCTCCACACACAAATAGCCCCTACCGCATAAACATTAAAGATCGTTTTCCCTCAACAAGTGCCAAGTGTCAAGTAAGCGACTCATATTCGGCTTACGATACACTTTAACGTTTTAATTGGTAATTTCGCGAAATAAAGATCGTCTTACAATGCGTTTAGGTTTTATGAGGATTCGGACAATGTTTTAAGGTCATTTTAAATATATGAATACATAGGTACAAATTGGAATAAAAACAACTAGGTATATTAGACGTAGGTCTCGCAAGTGTAAAGTAGAGATAGGCAGAGTACCTACTTAGCTAGACGAAAAAACGGAAAATGAACTATAGCAATAACAGAAAGGCGACCCAGAGATGTGCAACGACCAGGCTGGCCACCAGCTAAATGCTCAGACGATATCGTGAATGTTGCCGGGAAAGCGTGTGAAAAGATTGCACAGGTCCGGACTATGGCGTAATAAAGAGGCCTATACCCAACAGTGGGTGCAACCGAGCCTGAGATGAAGATGATAAGAGGCCTATACCCAGCAGTGGGTGCAACCGAGCCTGAGATGAAGATGATGAATATAGCGACGTCGAGGTCGACCGCGGAAGCGTTGACGAGACGATATTGATGCCTTCGAGAGATACTGATGCCTTTATGTGCTGTAGCCGTACCACGAACTCCTAGAGCAATGTTAAAACCAGCTTAAAACAGGCTTACTGCTTTAGGAATGACATTCGAGTTCATGGTACGGCTACTGGTGGGAGGCGGAAACCAACGAACATCAAAAGCGTATATGTACTAGCAGCGCCCACGCGGCGTTGCCCCCGTAGTGATGATATTGGGTTTTGCTTTATCAAAATCCGTTCACAAATAAAAAGATGTTTATTTAAAGAATCCCGTCTATGTTACGTGATTATTTAAATCACAGGTTCTCAACGTGGGCGATAACGCCCCTTGTGTATTTTACCCACCGCTCACTTTGTGAATATATTTTTTTCAAGAGCCCCCCCCCCCCCCCCCCTCCCCATATCTCAATGCCCCCTAATTTTCTCTGAGTCTTCTACTGCCCCCCTGAAAGTCTCAAACGCCCACAAGGGGGCGTTATCGCCACGTTGAAAACCTATGGTTTAAAAAATGGTCAATAATGTATTCGCTAATTTGTCACGTTTCTATAGAGTGCGTAAATTATTGTAGCACTATTACTTGTAAGAAAATTATCTTTGCTCTCACAACATACTTACCTAAGTAGGTAAGTACATAAAACATGCAACTCATCATTTTCACCGTTCATTTTGAAATTAGACGAAGTTCTTATGTCCTGTCCTACAAACCTACGCAACCTACGTAATACAATATTTCAGGAAGATTAATAAACTTTGGAATTTCAAATTTCCGTATTTCATAAACTTATTTGTCCACGGAATTTACGTTTAACATCGAACGCCCATTAGAATAAGAATAAGTATTTATTTGGAAAACAAAGCATTAAATTACATTGTACCTATCTTACGTACAAAATTGGATGAACGGTAGATGTTTTTAAATTCGAATACCATTACAAAGTTGGTCTTAAAAAATGTTGATTAAGTATCTCTGTTTTTGTAAAAGTTATCGAAATATTTGAGAAACATATGAAAATGCATACTTTTATCAAGGATTAGGATTATTTATTTATTAAAGTCAAGAAATATATTCAATTGAAAACATAAACAGAAGAGAAAGCGGAAGCGGATGCCAACAAGAATAACTGCATGTGAGAAACGCTGCAGGGAGGGTTTATTTTAAAGGATGTACATATTATAAAAGAACAGCTTTTCGATCTCCTACTTATTAATCAGCCGGGTAAAAAAAGGGAAATCTTTAACTGCACCTCTATTTAAAATTAAAAAAGATAATTTACATTTATACCTACGATTATATATAATACTAGCTACTGCCCGCGGCTTCGCTCGCGTGTTACCCGGATAAAAAGTAGCCTATGTTACTCTCCAGCCTTCCAACTATCTCCGCGCAAAAAATCACTCAATCCGTCGCTCTGTTTTGACGTGAAAGCAGGACAAATAAACACACTTTCACATTTATAATATGGGTACGGATTTTATTATAAGTATTGATATAGCCTTAAAATACTAGAGCACTAGAGTGTAGCCTTAAAATACTAGACCCAAAAAATATGCGTTTATCCACCTCGTTGATCTAAATTCTAAAATCTACTATTACACGAAAAACCATGAAAGAATCATTGCCCTCAATTTGATCCCGACAATTTGTAAACGTCAGTCCTGTCTCGTGTTTCGCGCAAAAACTTGATGTCATGTTAAATGGGTTAAGTTAAAATGTTAGCATTAGCGATAAACAATGTCTAGTGTGTGTAAAATAAGATGAGAAAAAAGATCTGGGACTTTACTATGAACTCTTAGTTAGAGCAATGTCAAAGTAAGATTATTCTGATTCTGTCCTTATATAAGACTAACCTAACTACCTTAGTCTTATCTAAGTACGGAATCAGAGTAATCTTACTTTGATATTGCTCTAAAAGTTCACAGTAAGGCCCCAGGCATTCAAACAAGGTCGTACAAAAATCTTGAGAAATAAAAAAGAAACAATTAATATTTTGTGTCCCTTACCGCGTGCTGGCAGTTTAACTTTTTGGCACATCCACCTAGCAGTCTATAGGATTCTCCATCTCACAGATTAGGTAGAGATACTACGTATCAGATGGAAATGTCGGGAACATTTTAGTGTGGACTTGTGTTCACAGATTATAAAGATGTTACTCGCTCCTGATTGGCTATCAGAAAACGATGTATGACGTTTATTTTTTTTTTCTGCTACACCGGCACCGAGCAGAATTGTCATTCTACCAAACAAATTAATTTGGTAGGATTGCTTTTTTCATTCAATATTTCTAAGGCATTGATCTCAATGTGTACTATTGAGATCAATGCCATAGTAGAGGTCAGTGGCCTAAGGGAAAGGTGTTGTTGATAGAAAACAACGAAACATAGTTAATCATTTATTATTATTTTTTAAATTTTTTCTTAACACTACATAGTAGGTATAGGTATTGTATAATAAACAAAGTTGCTTCCCGCTGTCTGTCCCTATGTAAAAAAAAACATCATCAAAATCCGTTGCGTAGTTTTAAAGATTTAAGCAATGCCTAAATCTTTAAAACTACGCAACAGATTTTGATGCGGTTTTTTTAATAGATAGAGTGATTCAACAGGAAGGTTTATATGCATAATACATGCATAATATAGTACCTAGAGAAACACTGATAAATCTTAGGTTTCTGTGATGTGTGATGTGACCAGTGCGTCTCGTTCTCGTTCTCGAAATCTCGTTCAAACTCACGTTTCTCAACAAATCACTGCATAAACAATCGAGCCACTTTTTGAGTCTGATTACACTACACACTGGGAATATGGAATACAGCGGCCTTTCGCAAATTTGTACAACCTGGTACAACACAAGTTAACACAACACATAAAATACATCGTAGGTACTGAAGGTACAAACCGTTTGCAGCTAATAAGGAACAGAAATAGGCGGGGAAAATCAACAAACTAAATACACAATGATCGTTAGACATTAGACCGCAGAGCACAGACTACCCACATCCACAGAGATACCTACCCTCAAAGATCTCAATCATTCATTGACATTGACATTGTCATCAAAATAGCAACTCATTCGGAATCGGAAGAGCTGAGGAGCGGAGAACGAAATGTCATACATCGTTTTCCAATCAATTTCCAATCAAAGCACAGATTATATACAAGTCCAAGCTTCTGACTAGGAACATTTCTACCCGTGCTCCATCTACTCTGCCCGGGTCTTCAGTTTTGCTTCTTTAGCAGTCTGTCAGTCCATCTTTACATCAGGCTATCAGTTCTTCAATCTAAACAAAATAATAGCAACACTAGCAGCCAGATGAATTGTCAATTCAACAAGGGGCAATATAAAAAAAAAACAACTTCAATTTTGCACTCTCGATGTGTATTTCTGTTCATATCTCCGATGGTCCTCTTCAAATTGGAGGGCACGTTAAATTGTCGGTCCCGGTTTTTAAGTCGTCAGACTTAAAAGCCATGAGGGAGGCCTTTAGGCTGCCTAAAAATTCCGTCACCAGAGTTGGCCACTTGCTCATACGACCTTACTTACTTAGAACCTCCTCCATTTTGAATTCGGTTAAAAACAAGGGAAGACGTAAATGAAAATTCCGTTTTACAAGGTTATCATAACGTGTGTGTTCAAAAGCACTCATTAATCAGTGGCGATGGGTTTCGTTCCAATGTCGATCATAATGCAAAACGCACTGAATGGCGAACTTTATCGTTTGTCTAGGGTTGTGTGTATAGAGCTGAGCGACGCGGTTATTGTAGTACCTACCAGTAGCCATACCATGAACTCTGAGCAATGTTAATGTTGAAACATGGCAACGCATGTCATTCCTAAAGCAGTAAACATTGCTCTAGGAGTTCATGGTACGGCTACTGTAAGCGTTTTAATTTATTTACTACGTGGGTGAATATTCAGAAAATTGAAAAACTCAATATTTGTGTAGGTAATCTACATTATAAAAATAACCAAAAAAATTATCTTGTAGGAAAAAAGGTTGACCGATTCCAAAAACTGGATTCCAACAAGAAAATATTATTGGTTATTTACTACCTACTTGTTGCTTTTAGCAGAAAATCAAGAATATTATTGGGTGTGATGACAATGACAAAATTAGACTTTCAGTTTTTACAATTTTCTGAATATTTATCCACGTGCTAGTTGCTTCTCGTAAGAAGCTACGTAAAATTATTTAGTTACTTAGTGAAATTTAATATATTTATTTTGTGCTAAACTCTTACTAGGTTGGTACTTATTAAGTAAGAGAGTAGTAAGTAAGAGAGTAAGTAGGAGAGTGAGTAGTAAGTAAGTAAGAGAGTGAGTAGGTAATAAGTAAGTACAGTTGGGCCGACGGATCTCGGCGTACGTGAAGTCAGGCTCTGCGCTGCGCAGTAGAAAATTTTGTATGAAAAAGTTGCACTGCGCATCGAAACGGCTAACTTCACGCACGCCGAGATCCGTTGGCCGTACTGTAAGAGAGTAAGTAAGAGAGTACTGAACCTCTCAGAGTATTGTCGCTTCTCCTATAACTACGCACCCCCCGATTACCAATAGTGAACACCAGAAATTTCCATTATGACGGTATTGCATTGTCGCGTTTGCTAAATGATAATCAACTCGGCATCATTATGCAAATCTCTTAATTAGAGATAAATTAAGAGCTGTTTTGACCGAGTGCGATAGGGTCTCGACTTCATATCTAGAAGGCGTGAGTTTGAATTATTTGCGAAAATGAGTTTTCATTTCGGATTTATATACACGATACGAGATCTAAACTATGAACGAAAACATCTGTTTAATTACTCGTCGAAATAATAATAATATCCTCATTTACAAAACAAGTAGTTACAGTACTTTAAGCTATATTATACAGGGTGGAAAAAATGAATGGGCCCTGGAGGGAAACTACTTTAAATCCTTAAGATACAGTATTTTACTTAAAGGAAACATTCCTTTATTTTTAAAAAGAAACATAACTGCATTCAAAGATTTTCTAAAATTCGCTTGCTTCACCCAGGAATCAAACCAGCCAAAAATTCAAAAATAAAACACTCCCTATTTTATTCCACTAGTCGATACATTCAATACTAAAGATAAAACTTCTCAAAGAAACATGAGGTCTTACATTCGTCTGTCGTGCAAGAAATCCGTGAAATCTAATATTTAGTACATAAGGGCTTTAATTGCAACTTAGCTCTACAGTGGAATGGTGAGAGTTATCCAGTAGTGTGATTCAGACCTTCTCGGGATGTATTCCGAATTCGGAAAATAATGTTTCTTCGCTGAAAAACCGTCAACTTTTCGAAGAAAATTATCGAATAGGATGCATTTTCGGAAGTCTGAATCTCACCCCAGATAGACAAATACCATCTAGAAAAGTTTTGTCGTGAAATAATAAAAATTAATTAAAAAAATAATAAAATTAATATTAGATTTCATCATCTTTTTTATTTCTGAAACCAAATGTGTGTTATAAAGATTTTATCATGACATTAGTCCTATCGATTAGTGGTATTAAATAGAGCGAGGTTTGTTTTTTAATTTTTAGCTGGTTCGATTCCGGGTGGGGCAAGCGAATTTTAGAAAATCTTTGAATGCAGTTATGTTTCTTTTTAAAAATAAAGGAATGTTTCCTTTAAGTAAAATACTGTATCTTAAGGATTTAAAGTAGTTTCCCTCCAGGGCCCATTCATTTTTTCCACCCTGTATGTAGAGAAGTGCATGTCGTTCAGCGCAACTCGCACGGCTTGCAACTAATTTGCTTACTGACATTGATATTTATTTGTTTGCGATAAAGATGAAATTATGAGTAATTTTCATTTCCAAATGACAAATGAATTGTAAGCGATTGTTTCCGATTTTTTCCGAAACGTATTCTTTTTCTGGTTTTACTTTAGGTACATGCTTTCATTCAAATATTCGATTACAAGGTGTAATAAGAGAATACCCGAAAACTGAAAATAAGCATTTACAAGATTGGATGATCCTGTAATCAGCATGGCTTAGTAATATTTAATCATAACTACATCTACAATCAGTCTTATTCACTGATAAAACATATTCTAACTTTATTCGATTACATTTTGCGTTGGCGAAGATAGTTACAGCTTTTGTGGGGTCAAACAATAAATTCTAATAAACTCTCATTTCTACAGAGAAAACTAAAAGATTTATTTCGCTATCCTTGTTAGTGTTGTGATAAATTCATATTTTTATAAACTGATAAAATTATATAAGTAAGTACTTACTATTGAAATGTATAAGGAGTTGGAATTTTAATACTTACCTACATGGAAAGTCGAAAAATCGAAAAATATAATTTACGTAAGTAGGTACCTACATAAAATGCTGACTTCACAAAATACATCTATCAATTTTTTCTGTTTACTTACAACAAGACCAGTCTTATTAAACTGAACTAAAGAGATCTTTCAGGGAGCCCTCCCTCCATTCCATGATAATATGCAAAATGTCTACTCATGAAGCTAAAAAGCGAGCGAAGCGAGCCGTTTTTTTTTTCGAAAAATGCAACATACCTAATCGCAAAATACTGAAGCTAAAATGCGAGCAAAGCGAGCTCCCTACTCTTGCAATATACGCATGAACCTAAATTGCGAGCGAAGCGAGCCGAATTCTTTAAATAAAAATGTAACATGTGACACTTGAGTTTGCTTACGGTGGTCAAAGAAAAGGTTGACTGCTTGTCAGTTTCTATTCTGCGATCACACAATTATAAAACTCACTTTATTCGTAAAGCACGCATAAAGCTAAAATGCGAGCGAAGCGAGCAAAGGAAGATTTTACAAAGTTTTTGTAAGTACGGATTTTTTTTCACCGTGGTCCACGGTGCCACCCTCCTGGTGGTTGGCGCCCAGGGCAGACCGCCCCGTCCGCCCCCCCCCCTTACGCCGCCACTGGGTAGATTTTTACCTTTGACTAGATGAATGCAAGTTTTTGTCACAAAAACCGAAGCTGCGTATTATTCTGCTATTAAAAAAAAGATTGATGAAAATTCGAATAAAACAAACCTTACTTAAGATGCAAAAAGAAAAATTTGAAAGAAAAGCCTCAAGTTCAAATGCGGCACTTGCTGATTTTTTGACAATTGACTGAAGAGGTCTCTGAAAGCTCACATCAACGCCGTGTTATTTTTCAATTTGTCCGACAGGAGAATGGTTATGGAATATTGTTACAATATACAGGGTGAAAGAGAAACTCAAACGGAAAATAGGACTTGGTTCCTGGTAAATTATTACGGGAAAAAAACTTGATGAAAAAAGTTTTTCCAACCCGGCCTAGTTTCGATCATGCTCCTATGTTTTTCATACATTAGTGTGTGGATTTACTCTAGAACACACTAACACGGACCATTCTTCATCCTATCAAAACCCAAGAAGATCTACTTCCAAAATTATTACGTAACCCATCATTTACCGGAATAGCTCTCAGTATTCATCAATCAGGCAGCCATGAATGCGCGTCGATTTGTCAACAATGGCGATAGGACTCACGGAAGATTTGCTGACAATTGCTTTTGTCCAGAATATCGCTAGAGGGATGTTAGGGGAGAGGGTTGTATAAGTCTGTATATTAGATTACATTTTCATCATAAAAGGATCATATAAGGTGACAAGCAAACATTTATTAATTGAAACAGTACCGGTCGTACCTAAAAATAGTTTAAACACTGGTCTAACACGTGTTTAGCTAAACCCTGACTAAACAGCTAAACACGTGTTAGACCACTATTTAAAACTGTTTGAAACATTATTTAGAAGCTGTGTCTATCCGTCTTTTTGTAGTACCTACGGTGAAAGTTTGAAAGAGTAAAACACAAAAAAAAGATATTCAATAACCGGCTATTTTAAGCTTTTCGCTTTGAAAAAATGCACAAAGTGTTGAAGGAAAACACCATGCAAATTGATCCCTACTCAATCATTCCAAATTGAAGTAAGTAAATGCACTTTTGTTATGAATCTTTCTGAGTGGGGAGCTATAAGTCGTATTGCTCATTATACGGACTAAAATTGAAGGAAAAAATGTCATTTTTCCTTCAATTTTGATTATTTTTGATATGTTTTATGTCAAAATTGAAGGAAAAATTACATTTTTTCCTTCAATTTTAGTCCGTATAATGAGCAATACGACTATATTTTCTTTAATAAGTTGTAAAACAATTTAGAGAAGACAGAAAATTGTTGCTCTGTGGCAAAACATTCCTCTGATTTCTATGTCATTGTAAAAATTCAGTGTGGGACGATCTAGGGCAAACAAACTTGCTACAAGGGGTTTATACTTAGATGCTTTCTAGACACGTCACGGTAATTCAGCAAATATTGAATGCTGTGGTAAAATAAACCTTAATCCATTCTCATTGGACATGTTCTCAAAATAGATTAAAGTACAAGAACATGACACGACCGTAGAATAATAATTGATAGTCTATTTTCTTTAGCTTAGCTATAAAATTGTTTTATTAAATAGGAAATGCGTAAGAATTTATTCCAGATAATGAAATATAGTAAAATCATCAAGAAGATTTAATATTTGGTTAAAACTATCTACGCCAAAAAAGCTTTTTAAAAAAGTTAACAGCTTAACCCCAAGGACAGTGACAAGTACCTCTAGGTTTTAAGCTTACTAACAAAATGGATTGTAATTGCCTGAATAAATGAATTATATTTTAATTTTATAATCGGCTAAATAGTAACTAATGTACCTAAATAGTAACTCATGTTATTTTTTTTTTTTTTTAATGAAATCCTATACTTTTCTGATCGAAATACGAAGCACAAAAATCGAGCCAAAATTAAAAAAAAAAAACTGTTCACTCCGACGCAGCTTGAAAAATAGAATTTTTAACTCCTAGGTAGTTACCCAGGACAATGTTTCGCTGTTCGTTTCCGAGAACTTTTTCAATCTTAGCCCTCATCTTAGTCTACTTGCAAAGGCTAAAATGGTTTTTAAAATATTTCTGCAGCAAGTATACTGCAGTGCAATAGGTATTACCTTTTATATTGAGGTAGGTCGTTTAGAAATAGGATTTGACTTCCATTGTAAAGTTATTTGAAGATTCTTTTTCCAATTAAAATCCTTGTTTACGACGCACACACTAAAAATTTACATTGTCCTTTGTATTATGTATAGTGGGTCTGACTTATGAAAGATGTTTAAAGTTGAACACTGGTTAAACAACGTCCTGTGTTTATTTGTGGATAGTGACAAATAGACAGGACGTTGTTTAACCAGTGTTCAACTTTAAACATCTTTCATAAGTAAGGGGGAGTATGTATAAGTCAGCCACTATCAATATGCGTATGCGTCTAAAAAATACTGTCTTATCCACTAAATATCTTTGATGTAAGCCACTGTAAATACAACTCCGCATGGTAGTTATTTCTTAACATCTACATTTGTAACATAATATTCAAGTAGTAAACTCCAAATATATTTATGCTTGACACAATGACACATAATATATTAATATTTTGTCACATAAATATTTAGCTATGATTGACAAAGGTATTTCAACGTGCCTCGGCTTGTTTCACTCTTCAGCGTGTCGCCGGTCGTGTCCGCGAGTTGACCATTCACAGCACATTTCTCTGTGCTATGAATGGTCAAAATAAATTTCTCTGTGCTGTGAATGGTCAACTCGCGGACGCGACCGGCGGCGACACGCTGAAGAGTGAAACAAGCCTAAGCCCTGTAGGTATCAGTCTGAAGCAGGTCATTGACCTAGCGTGATGGCTCAAAGAACCAGTGACACGGTGAAGTGGAGTTCGTCAGGAAGTCCGGTAACCGGATTGGTTTTGCGATGCACTGTTTACGTAACGCTGAGTTCAGTGCTAAGCTAATTATACGCAAAGGCTACAGGAGCTCAAACTTTTCTCATGACTAAAACTCCTACTCTGTAAACTAAGATCACTATGAAATTTAAATTTTAACTTCACTCAAATAAATCATTTCATTTCATTTTATTTCATTTCAAAATCGATAAAGTAAAGCACCTTTGAAAACTAGTTAATTTTCTGTAGACGAAGCTTACAACCTGTTATGTTATATGACATAAGTGAACTAATTCGCCTGTAATTGGTACATGTATTAGTTTAGATCCTATCCCTGCTATCTAGTTTTAGAAAAAGTTTGATACATAGTGCTGTTGTGCGATCCTTTTAATAAATAAATAAATAAAAACTAAGTATTAAACTCCGTAATGTGCTGAATGTATGGACCAAAGACCTTATATGGACGTATCTTTGACTACTAGAGGGGTACTAAACTTTTGTCTACTGGTATCAGTGAGATTGAAGAATTCTAAACAATAAAAGACAGACATATAAGGCGTCTGATACACTTGCAGGTGTTACAGAACACCAGCGCCATAGTAATGTACTCGCTCACTTTGGTTTTGCACTTTTGCTGATTTATTTATCTATTAAAACTAGAACGGTATAAAAGCCATTTACACTAGTTTAAATTAATTTTAAGATTACATTCTGATGACCATTTTCATCGGCATGTTTTTTATTTTTTGAGTCTGCTTTTGTTTGTAAGTATTTATTATAGAATCTCTTCGCAGGTCACGCCGTAGGTATAGAGGCGAGTTAGAAGGATTAGTGCATAATTTACTTAAAACAGAAATAACTGGAGAGACAGAAGAAAGGGATATTTTTGTCATACAGTGGGATACTACAAGCTCTCAATAACTTAACTTTGATTTTAGGAAGACTTTCTTTACTAAATAATAAAATACATCCAATAAGGCGAGTGAGTTTGTAACAGCTGGAAGGGGAAGACCTAGGCGAACATAAATTGGACTAAATTGGTGACATTTTTGAGAAGGGTCAAGAGTAGGTACCTATTCTTAGCCGGCGAGCTTGTTTGTAAAACAGAATGAAAGAGAATGAGGATCGTAGCTAGTGGAAATCCGTGGTCTCTGAACCCCTATGGAAAAGTAGCATGATTTTATGCATGTTAATGAAAATGTATTTATTGCATTTGAAAATGAAAAATCTTATCAAAATTTTAAATTCCGACGGGATTTGAACCCGCAATGATACAAGCGATCGTCCTGCCTTTACCAATTTGGCTACGTAATCATTAGTAGTGGGTTGAAAATCTTAAGTGTGGTTTAACACTTTAAAAATTAAAAAAAATGTATTTATTGCGTATAAAAGTTTGAGCATCACAGCGGCACATGTCGAACGAAGTGTCCACAACCTTGTCCGGGTGTGGTGGTCACTGACAATGCTCTGCCAGCTTTATTGGATTATCTGCCGTAGTTCCTGTCGATACAATCCATTTATTGCATTGTATTGTTTGAAGGTTATTTTAGGCTTTCACTTCTACCATAAACTAGAGCTATTTGTGGAGAAAGAGTGTTAATTTCTACTAAAATCTAGAAGCAACCTTCATGGAATGCTTTTTGAAATATACAGCATCTGCCAAATATGTTGTTGCCTTTGCCTTTGATAACCCCTTAATTATTCTTTTTTCCCTTTGATTCTTTCTTAGTCATTACTAAGAAAGAACCAAAGAATTTTCAAAAGGATCTTGAATTAAAGATCTGAAAGAATGTTGAGATTCTGTTTCGTTTTGTTTTTGTTATTTTTACTAGAAAAATATTATTTTTTACTAAAAGGTAATTATTTTTACGAAGTGCTTGTGACGTAACTTGCTTAGGCGTTCTTGATAGATCGTTAGCAACGCTCTGAGCGGTGACAGCTGAGCGCTTCCGTGCTTTGGAGGGCACGTTAAATTGTCGGTCCCGACTGGCATCACATCAAAAAAAGTTCAAAAAATTAACGCGCTTTAGGTAAAAAGTTAAAAAGAAAATACGATGAGAATATTATGTTCTGAGGATAGTCGTGGTTACTTATTAAAGCGCGTTTATTTTTTAACTTTTTTTTTTTAATTAAGTAGGTTAACTGGAGATATGATGAAGGGAGAATTACCTCTTTCGCTTAAGCGAAAATTAATGGACGTATGTATCCTCCCCGTTCTCACATATGGTGCGCAAACATGGTCCTTGACTAACATTCTGAAGTCCAAGCTCAAAGTTTGCCAACGAGCAATGGAGCGCAGCATCCTGGGTGTCAAGTTAACGGACAGAGTCCGAAACACTGAACTGCGCTCCAAAACTAAAATTGTTGATGTGGCTTCGAAGGCCGCGACGCTGAAGTGGAACTGGGCAGGACATGTCTGTCGGATGCCAAATGAGCTGTGGGCGAAGATAGCCACCGAGTGGCAGCCCGACCCAGCGAGAAGGCGACGCGGTAGACCAAAACGGAGATGGCGGGACGAACTCGAGCAATTTTTGCCGGACTGGAGGGTTGTTGCTGAAGATCGCGATGTCTGGAGGGAGTGGGGGAGGCCTTTGCCCAGCAGTGGGACACCTACGGCTGATAATAATAATAATAATAGGTTAACTTTGTTTAAACATTATTACCTACTTGATATTCTTATTTTTTTCTATACTTTATTATACCTACTATATTATGGACTTACAGAGACAGTATACCTCTACATAGATGTCCCTATAGTCGTATTTCTA
The DNA here is from genome assembly GCA_958496255.1 of Camptogramma bilineatum. Taxonomy (NCBI): domain Eukaryota; kingdom Metazoa; phylum Arthropoda; class Insecta; order Lepidoptera; family Geometridae; genus Camptogramma; species Camptogramma bilineatum. The sequence continues at coordinate 2,978,560 of OY292471.1, read as the reverse complement.
ATTGTACGCACTAAAATTGACGGTCAAAATGTCATTTTTCATATATTTTTAGTTTGTATAATGAGCAATTCGACTATAGTAGAGTTGCCACAGCCTCATCATGAAAAGAGACATAACCAAATGAATAGACGACAGGTATCCGCAAATATTTACAAGCAAGGTCACGCCACAATATTTAGCCACGAATAGAAGTGATTCGTACAACTTAAACATATCGATATATCGGTGGGCTATGGACTTACATTAATGACATTAGCGTAGCGCTTCTAGGGAGGGGACACGTTTGTCGATAAAACTAGGTTGGAAATTGAATTGCCGTTTTTGATTAGTAATTTATAGAATCTAGGTGGTTTTAAAAAAATGTTTTTCTATTTTAGCGGATTTATTTTTTGTTTATTATCTTTCAAAGCATAGTCACACATTTATACACGTTTTGCAATGAAATACTCAATAAAAAACTTTGTTGGATTAATTCTTATAATGAAAAAACTACCGACATCATTTATGTCAATTTATACATAAAAGGTAATAGTATTACAACATCCGCTTCCTAATTTAATAACTCAAACATCTTAAGCTAAATTCTTCCGTAAATAAAAATTAAAAGACACTGATACCGATTGAAGCTGTTAATTCGTTTAAGAAGTTAAAAATTGTAAATAATGAGTATAACAATACTAAGATTATTACACTATCCACTATAATAGTTAATGATCATCAGTGATAATTAAACAAAACAATAAACATCACCACCCCTCAAACATCGATATCGATAAAACTATCGATATTTTTCAAATCTGCACATCACTAAAACGGCGAGCCCTATTTGAAAATTCGATTAACTCATATACTTACTACAACGGCCAGTGTCCCTCAGGACTTACTGCTGGTGAACCGCCACGAATCTATGGACTTTTGTGAAAGTGAATTATGACAACTTAAAAAAACCGGTGAGTTTTTCATAATCTCCTTATAGGAAACCATTTCTATCGCTTGATTGGAGCGGAGAGAGTTGAGACGTTTCTGATGATGACGGCTTTTCACTGCTTAATGTGCAAGTAGGTACATGTGGGTAGGTATTTGGAGGTGCTTCTAACTGATTCCAATTAGACATTTTCAGATAATCTTGAATGAATATCTTCAGTAAGATTCGCCCTTAAGAGACATAATACCTACTCTCTACCGAGACTTCTCGGAATGCATCCGATTCGAAGATTTTCTTCGGAAAACTCACGTTATTTAGCGAGTAAACATCACTTTCCGAATTCGGAATACTTTCTAAGAAGTATTAATCGCCCTGCTGAGAAATTGTCTAGTCTATTGCGCCTTGGGGTAGGTCGTGCTATGTTCCGATTCGTTGTGCTTTTCTTTTTATGTGGTTATTTCCTTACACGGTTCTATAACCAAAAAGTACCTACGTAGTTATAAAATACTAGTGAACACCCGCGGCTTCGCCCTCGTGGACTACTATATTTTATCTCAAGGAAACTATTTTTTTTTTCGGGATAAAAAGTAGCCTACGTGTTATTCCAGAACCTAAACTATCTACGTTCCAAATTTCATCAAAATCGGTTTGGTAGTTATGTAGATCCGTGGTAACAAAGATTTATACACACGGACTTTAAATACAATAATTATTTAATGACAATAATATTAGTAGGATAGTATAATAAAAAAAAACATCTACTACGACTACCCCTTACACATCTTCAAAGATCTTGAACGCCTAAATATATATTCCTGCGGAAGAGTTTGTTTGATTGTTTGTTTGAACGCGCTAATCTCAGAAACTAGCAGTCGGATTTGAAAAATTATTTCTGCATAGATCTCTAGCATATTTCTGCATAGCATCTGATAGCTTAATTCTTGAGAAATGTGAAAGGCTACTTTTTATCATCATCATCATCATCATACCATACCATCACTACGTAGGTGGTAGCATGTCTACCATGACTTAATATTTATCGTAATTCATTTACTTTGGTATCGTTTACGGAATCCTTACAATAGTCCGAAATTAGGCCAAATGGAACCACCATTTTAACACCTGATACGTCTGTTGGAATCGTAATCCTTGTAATCCTCGTAATAAATTTGGACATGCCATTGACTACCCTAGATAATTTTCCAGCGCGATCAAAGTGAAGCTCGTAGTAAAAAAATCGATGGGTCTTTATTGTCCGAGTACCTACGGGACTTAGACATCAGACATCCTTTATCGGTCATTAACCCGTCAGTCTGATGACTGATTCCCCGTAGACAGGTTACCCAACCTACATTCTAGATTACTAAATGATTTACTAGATAATTTATACAGTCTCAGGAGGCAATCTTTGCCTACACTTATCGGGACACTGTAGTGCCTGGGACAATGTTGAGATGGAGTAGGCTTGCCCAGCACCTACACCATCCTCTCAGCTTAACCGGCGCGCCATATCATTATCCACAGGAAGACATGTTGGCCGAGGGGTATTGTCGACAGTATATCGACTTTCGATCCGAAGGTCGTTGGTTCGAATCCTGGCCTTGCATCAATGGATTTTTCGTTTCGAAAAATGTATATGCGCATTGATACGTGCTCTAAACGGTGAAGGAAAACATCGTGAGGAAACCCGCGGCTTAGTCAGCCCCACACGTATTGACCATATTCTAGATATTTTAGCAACTGCGAAAATCGACGCGAGTTTTCGTGCATTTTGCTAAGCCAATCGTGTATTGTTTCGTTTCAAAAGCTTTCGTAAGTTTCATTTAACTAACGCACCGTTATTTGGGGAACTGAACAATAATAACATAAAAATGAGCATAGGATTGATCAATTGGCGATTAACATAATACCTCTGGTACGTTTGTGAGCTTCACCATTGAAATATTATTATACGCCGCAACGCCTAAAAAATGACATAGTTTTTTCACTTCGTCAACAAAATAGAGTCGTTTTCTTTTCTTTGATATAAATTATTGCAAATTTAAGTACTTTATCTCGCGTTCGAGCATTAATGTCTGTGTGCATGCGCTGATTTTTCAAAACTTGAACAATTTATTCCCTTGATTTGCTGTTTCACCAATAGATTACCACTCGTGCATTTTTAAAAAAGTTGATACTTTAACTCAATTATTTCTTTTTTTATTCTGAAACACAATCCCGGCGTCGGCGTCGTCGGTCGGTGCCGAAAATGCCGTCGTTTCTTATAAATGCGTCCGGTCTATGCAAATGTTATTAGCTAATAACAAACATTAAAATAAGCATAGAGCATTATTATAAATGGTCTCTAGGGTTTTGTGATCTATAGTTTTACTAAATAGAAGTTAAGTGTCTTCTAGACCTTTGTGATGGATTATCAGCCACATTGTCGCTTACCATCAGGTGAGATTGTGGCTAAACAACTATCTAGAATAAAATAAAAAAAAGTGTAATTTGAAATATACTTGAGAAGAAAACGAAAAACGAATCAGAATCACGGAACATCATTTCCAAGGCGCATAGACATGCGTAGGTATTCAAGATATATAATTTCACCATGCCTCTTACTATCCCCTTAGAGCCCTATCTCATTAAGACACAGGTGGCGCCACCACAGTCGCGCCACCAACTAAATGTATGTATGGAGGGTAGGGTACCTCAAGCAAGTGGACACCAGATGAGGTGTCTACCATATAGCTGTATACATTTTGTTGGTGGCGCGACTGTAGTGGCGCCACTACGGTGTCCTAGTGAGGTAGGGCTCTAAGGGGATAGTAGGCATGTCGAAATAAATTTTTGCAAAAGATAAAATGCAGGGTGGCGATTCTACTACCAAACTTTTTATCAACCACAAGCAAAACTTCAACTAAACCTTAGATTTTCGTTTCCTATTTTACTAATGACAAAGGACTCAGTTGTGGTGACATTTTAACTATGGTTTGAACTTTAGCAGAACCAATTTTTGAAAAGTCATCTTACTATTCACCAAATGGATCATTTAAGAGAACGAACCAAAACGAAGCTGAATGATTGACGTCGTCATTTAGTAGAATTGCCACCCGTATTGGATAACATTTGCTAATAAATATTGTGATCTCCGTCAACATTGCGAATTCGGTTATTTGTCAAAATTGAAACTCTAAAGCCGTTCTAATATTTAGTGTTTCACGAAACTGAAATGTACAAAGGCAATACAAAGATTATGATCTGACATGTTTGTTTTACAGAGCTATAAAGTTCACTGACGAGAACTTATAAACATTATAAATTATATGTCGGTTAACCTGTAGAATCATTTTAAATATTTTATTATAGAACATGGTGTAGCCATATTGGCCGAGTGGTATGATGCCTCGACTTTCGATCCGAAGGTCGTGGGTTCGAATCCCGGCTAGGCTGTGCATCAATGGATTTTACGTTTTCAAAGATGTACGAGTATATGAGCACGAGCTCTGAACAGTATTCAATGAAATACTTAATTGTTGGTTCTTTACTTGATGCTTTCTTTGGAATATTTAGTTGGTGTTGTAAAAAAGACGAGTTAGTTTATCAGAAGCTTTCCCATTTTCCCGTTGCTTAGTTGTAAAATCAGAAGTTCTGTAGCTAAAAAAAATTCTGCGGCTTGACTTATTATTCCCCGTTTTCTAATAGCGTTGATATGGGCTTGCAACCTGTCACGTACGGAATGCTAACTTCTGCAAAATGTATTATAGAGTTTTATCTGTATAAGACAGTTTTATCGAGATTATGACCGTTAATCTATGGGAAATAGTAAACACATCGACGTAAGTAGGTTAGGTAATTGATCAAAATATTTATATGATTACGAACTCGCTTTCAGTAGAGAGGCGAAAAAATATAAAGTGACTTGAGCATAGTCTGTTTAACTTTGATGACGGAGTTTTAGGCCGAGTAAGTAAGTAAGTTCGAATGAGCAAGTGGCCTACTCTGGTGACGTGGCTCATGGCTCAACGACTTAAAAGCCGGGACCGACAATTGTCGGTCCCGGCTTTTAAGTTAAATTTAACGTGCCCTCCGAAGCACGGAAGCGCTCAGCTCATAATGCCACTTGCGGACACCCATAGTGACCCCTCACAACGCTGCTTAACTTCAATGATCAATCAAGAACGTCTAAGCAAGCTACGCCACGAGCGCTTCGCGAGCGATTTTATGACCATTAAACATTTGATGCGAGAATAGCAAAACAAAATGAATTGAAAAGCACACAAATACTTTGTTTTTAAGAACTAATTCAAAGCAAAATCTGCAGAGTTTTCACATAACAAAACAATATAAACAATATTTAAAAGCTTTTTGAGAACTCGTAGGTGGGATTGATTTCTTTGATTACCTGCGCCAATGAGTGACGAGAATTATCACGTCATATTTTAATATTTTACTTTCGTTTATTACGAGATGAAGGAAAACTATCTTTGACTTCCGCTAAATATTGGGTTGAGAGAATTCATTTTAAAATAAATCTAGATTTTAAATTAAACCTACTAACTTCCGCACTTCAGTTGATATAGTACCTAAGTACCTAACACTGACGAGGACGTCCGACGACTTGCTGTCGATTCGGACAAAATATATTGGGACACAGTGTCCCAATTGACACTGTGTCGCCTCAAAATATATCAATCAATCAATTAAATCAATTAATCAATTTATTAAAACCTATAGTGTGTAATAAAATGATAATTACTTATCTAAAAGAGGCCTGTAGGAATCTTGGATCAGTAGGTAAAATAATTATTTTATCTAACTACTAAGATAAACGATTTTCTCTTTTTATCAAATTATCAACCGGTTTCTTAATTTATTTTTAAGTGTAAAACCACATTGACGACCATAATCTATAAACTACTGTTAGGTACCTACCTAATTGCAATCTAAATACTCGTACAACATCATCGGTACGTAGGTATTTTGTACCTTGTAGAAATTAAGGACAATTTTTTTTTAGACTACCTACTTGTTTAACACAGGATGTAATAAAATAATTCATGAAAACTGAAACAGTTCATTGAGAACGTAATTTTGTGAGTATGTACCCAGGCAAAGTATTTTTTTTAACAATCTATAAATTAAAACTGTTTAACGGGTTCAGTGTCCGTAACGCACACGTACGCCAGGAGCAGGCTGGCAGAGGCGGGGCAGGGAATGTGTTAACTTTGTCTCATCGTGTCGTCATTGTGTGTGTCATTTGCCATACAGCGGAGATGTTTTCATTTTGAAAGCTTCGAAAACAAAAAATAAATAAAAGTAGTTTATCTTTTCCTTTTCTCTATAGGAATCGATCGTAGCATGAATGAAAAATGAAATGAATTGGGTTCGCTTGAGTTTTTGAGAGTAGACATATCACACCTTGTATTATTCTAGGTAATTTATTAAGTTTAAAAATAGCATGCGCAGGCGCTGGAATACGAACAGAATTTAGTGGCGCGTCGTCTCTTGCCGAATCAAGTTCAAACGTAAAGTTTAAGATTTTAAACGATTAACGGTTTGTTTACTTTGTCTGATCGTTAAACTTTTAGTGGAGTTCTTATGACGATCATCCACGAATAGTTTTGAGAAGTAAAGAGCTTTTAAAGTGTGATTAAATCGAACGAAACTATATTAGCGTCTTTATAATGTCATAAAGTGCTTTCAAAGAAACTAAAATTATCGATTCTCGAGACATTTTTTTTTAAATCCAATTTTACGTTGAAATGTAATGTTTTACCTACCTGTTTCATTTTCATTGAAAAATAACAAATAACATGAGCAAAGAAGGCTTTCTGAAAATGCGTGAAAAACGAGGGTGATTTTTAGTAAAACTGAAATTGAAAAGTATGTCACCAGAGGTAACCATAGTCAAAGTGAGAAATGCCTGAAAACTTCTTGTGATGGGTTAAATGAAATAAAACAAAATGAAAAGACGGAGGAGAAATAGTAAAGTGCGCGTGCGCTTCAACATTACCAATGTGGTAAGCTTTTTGTATTTGTTATTTAGAATAGGTAAATACCTGCATTTATTTACAGAAACTAGTCTTCATAATAATACCTGTCCAATCGAAAAAGAGCACGTGAAAATCCCATTTACATTAAAAAAATATTAAAACCAATTTAATTACTTCTTAACTCAGTCGTTGAGCAATTAAAAGATTTTTTTTGTTGCAAATGACCCAAAGATAGTTCAACTAGTCTAGCAGGGTTTCCCATTTCTAGGATTGTATTCCGAATTCGGAAATTTAGAATCAGAATCAGTGAAAAACGTCAACTCTCCGAATAAAATCATAAAATCGGATGCATTTTCGGAAGTCTGAATCGCTGAAATTGAATTCTAAGCGTGCCCAAGTCTCTAATAGCATAAACTATTTAACACATAACCATTTAACAACATAGGTAGAGGTAGGTATTTACAAAATACTCGTATAATTCATTTAAGTAGGTACCTACTTGTTTACTATTTTTAAGTGTGGAATATTTTTCAGTAGGTGTTTCTTAATTGGTGATTAAATTTTGTGATTTTACTATTTAAAGAGGGTTTCACAGTTCCGAAACCCTTTGAAGTTTTAAGTGGGATGTATTAGTAGGATACAGTTGCTCAAAGAGATAAAACAGAAAATGTCGTTCTAAAAAACGTTACATAATTAAACTCACTTCACTTCTTTGTGGCTACTGTGACTAAGGGGGGTTGTCAGGGGCGTATTTACCCTTAGGCCAAGAGGGCCATGGCCCGGGGCGGCTGGGTACGAGGGGCGGCGCAAGCCGCCCCTCGCTCTCAGCTTGCGCCTTTCTTTTTGGCCTTTGGCCTTATAATACCAAAATATTTTTTTAAAAAAGCTTACCTAATTAACAAAAACTAAAATTTGGTTGGCGAGGGGTGGCTTGCGCCGCCCCTCACTCTCAGCTTCATGAGCCTTTCTTTTTGTCCTTACATGCTAGAAGAAATTAAAAAAAAGTTTACCTAACTAACAAAATCTAAAACTTATTTGGTTTGGAGCGAGGGGCGGCTTGCGCCGCCCCGCGCTTTCAGTTTCATGCGCCTTTCTCTTAATCCTTATATGCCCGAAGAAATTATAAAAAAGCCTAGGTACCTAATTAACAAAAGCTAAAACTTATTTGGTTGAGAGCAAGGAAGAAAAACAAAAACTTATTTGGTGGTAACGTTTTAGACATCAAGACTATCTGACTGGCCATTTTCAGTGATTTTCATTTGACAGGAAACGTAGGTTTTCTTTTAAGCTCGAAGGGATAAATCCTCGAGACGATTTTAGGAAAAAATTTCTTTGGGTGTCACATGTTGCATTTTACTTCAAAAAATTCGGTTCGCTTCGCTCGCATATTAGCTTCGTCAGTGTTTTACGAGCAAATTGAGTTATGTCTGAAAGCGAAATAGGAACCGACAAATAGCCAGCCTTTTCTTTGAGCACGTAAGCAAAATCAAGTGTCACGTGTTGCATTTGTCATAAAAAAATTCGGCTCGCTTTGCTCGCATATAGGGTTACGTATTTATGTCACGAAAAATACAAGACAGATTTTTGAAATCCATAGGAACGTTTGACAGATTTTTGATTTTTTTTTTTTCATAATCCAGGAATTCGAATGCCATAAATTCTTAAGCCAGATTTTCATTTGTTTTTTTTTTACAAGACAGAAATACAAAATACATCTAAAAATTTTCCAGAAATTTTAACATCCAGATAATTCACTTTACCGCATGTTTGTTTTCCATATAATTTGTTTTCCATATATTTTGTGATCCCGAAAAATCATGGTTCAGGAAAGACCTATTACAAAATTATGTATTTCAAACTTTCTAAACGCCTACTAGTAGCGCCATCTAGTAATAATTCAGAGCGTTATAAATACTAGGTACTTACCATAAAATTAAATGACCGATTTCCATTATGTAGCTTGAAGTACTGTAGGTAACTAATAAATATTGTACCCAGTTACTTTTTTTTTATTACCTTTAACATTTCCTAACTAATTTCGTGCTAGATGGATGGATGTAACCTCACCAAACACTTTTGGCGAATTATCAAAATGTAACCTAAATCTTCCATCCATTTCGAAATTGTGACGGCTCCGGCGCTTCGGGAAGTGCAGCCCCTCCGCCCTTGCGTAACAAAACGCGGCATCAGCACGAGCCTTCGCAGCTTCGGCGGTTTGGTCGCCACCTTCGGCGGCGACCAGCCTCAGCCGCTCCAGCTCGTGCTGGTGCCGCGTTTTGTCACAGCGGGCGGGGGCTGCAGCTCCCTTCGCGCCTCCGAGTTCATAAAAACACTCTAGGGTAGGACAGACAAGACTACGTGGAAGTCGGGGTGGGCAGATTCGGTTCTGAGACCGATAATAACCTAAAAACGTTTCGTTTTACGGTAAGACAAACGCAACATAAAAAGTAACACAAATTACGTAAATAATTTAATTGAGTAAGATGGAAAAGGTTTTATATGGCTGGAAATTTTCTGGTAAGCGTTACTTCTGTCTTTTAAAATAAGGTATAAGGATATTGTTGTCGAATGAAAAAAAAACGAACTGATAATCTGACATTAGAGTTTCTGTCAAATGAGACTTCTGTGAAACGTTTTATCGGAGTAATAAAATTATGTAAATCATAGTATCTGGATTTCGAGTTTCTATCAAACGTTTTATGGATTTCAAAATTCGGTGTATCGTTTTTCGAAAGATTGATAGGTTACCCATTTGTCATAAAAAAATTCGGCTCGCTTCGCTCGCATATAGAATAGGAACCGCCAAAAAGCCAACCTTTTCTTTGAGAACCGTAAGCAAAATCAAGTGTCACATGTTGCATTTGTCATAAAAAAATTCGGCTCACTTCGCTCGCATATAGAATAGGAACCGACAAGGAGCCAACCTTTTCTTTCAGAACCGTAAGCAAAATCAAGTGTCACTTGTTGAATTTTTCATAAAAAAATTCGGCTCGCTTCGCTCGCATATAGAATAGGAATCGACAAGCTGCCAACTTTTTCTTTGAGAACCGTTAGCAAAATCAAGTGTTTGTTGTTGTCTTAAAAAAAATCGGCTCGCTTCGCTCGCTTATTATAAGCTTCATGACTATTTTGCGAGCAGAGTGCAAACCAAGTTTCAAGCCCGAGACAAATATTTGCAGGGGGCGGCAAACCTTACTGGCCTAGGGCGCTGAATCTTAAAATACGCCTCTGGGGGTTGTCACAATACTGCCAGTGTCTGTTTCATGGTAGTGTCATAAACCCTAATGATCTGATAAATATTATAGTACCTACTTCAGACTCAAGCAAGTCACCTAGTCAAAAAGCCATGTCAAAGAAAGTACCATGGATTCAGTCCCCTTGTAAAATATAAAACATTATTTCGTTGCGTGCCGTAGTCAGAAATCTCGTCTTTTTATTGTGAGCTTGGTCCTTATTCTGATTGATGATGACCTTTTTCTCACTAAGTATAGTCGCTGCGTGATGTGCCATGCATTGATATAAATCATAAAAGAAATATTAGATAAATACCTACTTATCACGAATTACGAAAACACAGTGCCACAGATTTTTATCATCAGGGCATACTCTTTTTTTTAGCATCGGTAGCTCAACTGATCCAAGCCACTGCCAGTCGGAAGCGTAGGGACCCAAGACACTGGCATTACCGCGCTGGATGGCAATGCTGATACGTTGAGCCAAATAAGTGCCAGACTTAGGATCACGCGTCGCTTCGATTAGACGCCCTGAAAGCATTTTGAATTTAATTTTTTTCTACCTATTGATTGTTTCCATTCCAACGGTCCTTAGGTGGATCTACTGGTTCTTATTGTGTTTTATAATGTTATGTTAATAGATTGTCTTCTGGCACTGTATAAGTTATCTAGTGCAAATGTACCTAAAGCCCTAAGTTTGATTCAACTTACCAGCCAACAGAATTTAATAACAATACATTCTGTTGGCTGGTTGTACCTACAATCAAGAAGTCCAAAACCCAAAATTAGTCCCAGCTGACAGCTAACACCAACTACCTTTAATAAGAGATTCAATTTGGCGGCTCGTACCATTACCTTAACACACAAACAACCACAATAAAACTATTCGTTGATGCAGGTTGACACATAATAGGTGTTGCAGCAGCAACGTTCATGAAACCGCTTAGTTTTGAGATTAGCACTATCGATGAAGTATTTGTTGTGACGATGACAAATATTGTCAACAATTTCTATCATAGTTGAAGTTTAAAGTCACATTTTTTTACTTCATCATCATCATCATGGTGGCCTTGTAGTAATCCAATCTTGGATGTAGGCCTCTTCCCTTTTCCTCCACTCTCGACGATCTTGTGCCCGACTTATCCAGTCTCGGCCTCCGTGTCGTCGGATGTCTTAATAAGAATAAGAATCAAATTAACTTAATAAGAATCAAAGAAGCTCTGCTGATGCTAAAACTTACGGGAGACGTGGGACGAGATAGGTAGATAGAATAAAATAAAATAAAACTATGATTTTTCCCACGCATCGACTATGGCTGTTCAGATGCATCGATACAACTTATTTATCAAGCTACACTGTACCCAATAGGCGTATGTTTGCATATCATTCCCATGTTCCACACGCTCTTGACCTCGCCGCGATTCGGCCCTTCCCTGGTCAGTGTTGTTGTGATAATGTAGGTGACTGTATCTGTATTATTTTCCGTTTCCGTTTACAATCAGTAATTCTATTTTCACTAAGAATAAGTACATAATAGCCCGCGCGCTTTCACAGTTTCGTTTCTCGTCTAAATCGCTAGTCTATCTAAAACAAATTATCAGTTCAAACGTGATAATTCAAAGTTAATAATATTTAAAACCCTGCTCAAGGATTGTTGTTTTTAAAGTATTCAGGAGTATGAAATGACTAATGATTTGTGATAAAAAAGATATCGTTATGGTAAGAAAAGTCAATAGATATCATTATGGTAAGCTTATCTCAACCCCTTTATTTTTAATGGAGACCACCGAGATATAAGGAGTTTTAACTCTGCTTTGAACTGCATAAACTTTTAAAAATAAAAGAGATAATATTTTTCTTGTGACAGTCAAAAGATAACGACCACTTGGCTACTTCCCGGTATCATTCACAGTTTATTACAAAACTTTGGGAATTTCAGATCTATTTTTAAACATTGCTGCAGTTTATAGACTGAATATCGGAATTATCAGAGAATGCAGATAGGAGCCATATTGGCCGAGTGGGATAGTACCTTGATTCGAAAGTCGTACGTTCAAATCCTGGCTATGCATCAATGGGCTTTTCGTTTTGGAAACTTTAAGATGTTTTAAAGATGTCTAAGACAAAAAAAAATAAATTCTAAATTCAAATTTTATTTAGTAGGACCACTAGGATCACTTTGAATTATCTTAAGAGCTAGGTGATTCTACTCCTGTTCTTTCGCGACTAACATGAAGAATCAGATCAGCCTGAGGTATGTCCATGTACACATTTGGTACATGCCCACATTTTGCAGAAGTTGACCTTCTACGTGACAGGTTGCAAGCCCATCGACGTTACATTCACGCGTGTATTTAATGGGTTTCTTTATTTCAGACCGCCATGAACCGTGGTTCCCGTGAGGAGCTGCTGGGCAGCTCCCAGGAGGCTCTGCGGAACAGCCAGCATGACCTACGGAATGTGTATGAAAGAGCCCTTACAAGGGAGGAGAAGACTTTCCTTTTACACGCTGATAGAGGAGACTATGTCACTGTCAAACGGTATGTTAAAAGAACTGTTTTTATCTACAGACATTGAGGGTACCAGACACGTAGCGTGCCAGACATCGATAGACAATGACAGACATCTTCGGTCGAACTAGACCTCCAGACTAACGTTGTTTAAGTCATCTAGTTAAGATCGAGAAGACTAAGCTGGTGGTTCGCGCCAAAGACCGAAACAGGAGACCGAGACCAGAGACAGAAGACCGAGACCGGTACTTGTCATTTAAAATGGAGGTCTCGGTCTCCTGCCTCGGTCGCTAGCGACAACTGGCGCCCTACAAAGCCTTAATGACAAGTACCAGTCTCGGTCTCCTGTCTCTATCTCAGTCTCTGTCTCTGCCCCCTGATTGTCTATCTTTGATAGCGACCAAAATCGGTCTCAAACTGTCAAATATGACAGTTCAGTGACTACGCAAATAACTGTGTCTCTTTCAACGAGACCGAATGTGACTAAAAATACCTAGGCGATTGTTTTGACAGTTTGAGACCAATTTGAGGTTTGAGACAAGTTAGACAACCAACCTACTGGTCTTGGTCTTAATCTTAAGAGATGACTGGAAAGATAGAGGGAGACCTTTGCACAGTATGACATAAACATGTAAAAGGTCTACGAAATAGTAACAAAAATACTGTACGCACCATCTGATAAGACAAATAGAGCGGATTCAGGTTAATAAATAGGATTACGAATAGTAGCGCTTGTAGTGTTTCCTTACCAATCCATACCTAAAAACATGTCTACTTACGCGACATACCTACTACATACTCGTACAATATACTAAACATGTAGGTAGTCTGTGCATAGCTTGCCTAGTCCTTGAAGCTTAAACCACGTAATTTAAAGAATAAACTAAAACTGCGTTATTCCACTTTTCCCCCTTAACCCCCTTAGCGGAGCAACTTAAATTTTCTTATTTATAGATTCAAATCTCTTATTACTTATTAAAATGTTATTTCACTTTGAATAATTCCGTCACTTGTACTAGACAAAAAAATATGTTTTTACTTCATTATAACCTTGTTTTTTAGAACAACTTTGTTGAGTATTGCCAAAGCACTTAGTGTTTGCATTAGAGGTTTTTAATTTGTAAAAGTTTTTACATTACAAGCCAAGTTCTTGTGCTTTCATGGCATTATTTTGGCAAACTGAATTGGAACTTTTTGTCGCACTAATTAAACTGATAGAAAAGTAGCAGTTGCAGTAATCTTGTTTTCAGAAAAAAACAAAATAAACTATGAGAACCAAACTTCCTTAAAAGTGTTTATACACTATAGATTTAACCAACTCCTATTGATAAATATTTTAATTTAAAAAAATATTACCTAAGTAAGTACCTACTTTTAAGCTTGTTTCATCAGGTATGGCTGTCCCTTTTAAAGATACAAATATTATGGACAGTGTTAATAAAGTTTCGAATATTTTTTTTACATTAAGTACTTAGCTACCTACTTAAAACCAACGAAACAATTTTATGTTCATCGTAGAATAGGTATATAGACGTGACCATTGTTTCGATATCCATGATGAATATAAAATAATGTGGAACAAGTCAAATATCAAACAACTAATTCAAATCAAAAGTTCATTAGGTATCTTGAGAAAAATCAATTACTTTCACCATTCAGATTTTCTTAAAACAAACAGCATTTTTATTTTCACCGTAGAATAAGGTCACGCAAATATTATTGGAAAAATAACTCACTGCGAACGATTAGTTTCGAAATCGATTACAAAGTTATTTATGAATCGAGTCGAATGTGGAAAGGTTTATTCGCAGTTTTCATGAATTAACTGCTTCTGACAATTCAACAAAAAGAAAATAGGACGAATTTAAGATTGTATCTTCCTTGTACCTACCTTTTTAACTTACAAAAGTATTAAGAAATTAGAGATTTATGTAGCTAGAGAAATTAGAGATTTATGTGCCTTTAGCTAGAGTACAATATATATCAAAGTCCTGTTAGATAAAGTGAGAAGTACCATGCGTTCCCCTTTCACCACTGTTATAATTATAAAGGTGCTCATAGCACTTATCAGGTGTAATTTGTATGAGTTACTAGCTGCTGCCAGCGGCTTCGCTCGCATGGTATTCGGATAAAAAGTAGCCTATGTCCTATACGCGGTCATTATCATTTCAAATTTCAAACAAATCGGTTCATTGGTTGTCGAAATAAAGAGGAACAAACATACATCGATCCAAACATCCTAACTTTATTAGTGGGATTTAAATACTAGTTCGAACCTATTACTTAATTATTCCTTTGTCATATTTACTAAATAAAGTATAGATACAAAGGCCTTTCAAATTTTGGGCCACCCACCCACCTACTAATTAGATAATCGCTCAAGAATCTAAATTTTGATACTTTCAAGTTCATAAATTCTAGGGATTCAAAAAATCTCATCTCTTTGAGGTCGAGGATCAAAGCCGTGGGCGAATTTTGATTGATGAGAATTTTCCCATAACTTTAAATCTTCGTAGCGTTGGAACGTGAAAATGTGAGGCAGCATGAAAATGTGAGGCAGCAGTGACCTGCAGCTATCTAGAGATCGTTTGCAACGATACTGAGATGGTTCAACAGATTCTAGTGTAGGTACCTACTTATCTTGCATGCATGTAAGTACTTAAACATAATTTAGGTAAACCTTACTTAGGTACCTATCGTAAATTTATTTCTGTAGCTTTTTTTTCTAAAACAAAGCTATGAATTCACTTGAAATGATTATTTGCAAAGCAATGATAATACGAATTTGATCCGTCTAGATAATAATTATGATACTACCAACTTTTTAAAAGCTTTTTTTAAAAGTACAGTCTAGTGGGATGTAAGGAAAAGCATGCACAGTGCTTAGAAAATAACCAGTAGGTAAGTAGGTACTAGCATAATAATTGATGATGTTTTGGTACAGCTAAAACAAACTATGCCACCCACCTTGAACTTCCCCAAAGTAATTTCAATGACATCACAGTTTCCAAGAAGCCAATAAGATTCGTTTACAAGCTTTGAAAGAAATCGAATTATATGCGAGTGGAGTATTCACTATTCAAACGCTTTAGTTAGACGAAGAGGCAACCGTAAGTTTTCTACATCATAAAGTACTGGAAACTAAATTCAACATCAGCTATTTAAAATACATTTAAATACTTACCTTTATTTACTAATAGAACATACAATACTTACCTACATACAATATAAATTGAATTAACTTATTAGGAATGTGTGAACTAACAAATTTATCGATCAGTGTATCAAAACTTACACTTATATTAAAATCGTCTACATTCATTAAATTCGATACAGTGTTCGCTTCCTAGTTTCAAAATAATAATTATCTTATGTTCAAAAACTTTATATCAGAACTATTATTGTGGTTTAGGTACCTACATTAAATCGTTAAATTTATGTACAAACTAAATTTTCACAGACATTAGTGGAACTTACTTTATAATCACAATTAAACCAATATGGTAAATTGTGAGGCCATCGATCTGGTCTGATTTATTGTATTTTTTATAGTTCAAAGTGGGTTTTAATTATGCTATTCAATTTCGTGTAGGTACAGTAACTAAATTATAGATACAATTCTTATTCTTTCTATGATACACGTTTAAGGCTGGATTCGACCAAAAGTCATCTTAGGTAGGTACTCCAGAGTAACTAGCCGACATAATTCGAATTACAATTGTTTAGAAAGTGCAACCGAACATTATTATGTGTATACAAATTATCCTGGTTCTAAGGTGTCAACTTTACAATGTCAAAATATTGAAACAAACTGTAGTTTACCTACTCTCAATTAAAAACATAATCCAGTTTGGTCGAATCCAGCCTTAATTGTTGGTAGGTACTCTATGATGTAACCTTGTCTAAGGTCGTCGCTCGGACTCAAAAACTCACATCAATGTCGAGGGTCGGACTTGTTATGATTTCAATCGTGAAATATGTTGAATTTTTATGAATTTCGCTAAAGGTGTCTTCTCAAAATAAGCTAAATAATTTAAAATACCACTATGAGTAGGTACCCTACTCCTATTATGGATACCAATACCAAGTAATCTGTGCCAATACTAAAGATAGAGGTAAAGTTTGTAATTTGGATGTAGGTCAAGACGGCTCAGCGGGGCTAAAAACGCTGTTACCTAATATAGCAGAATCATAGTATGCATTGCAATATATGCCGTCTCTTTCCATAGACATGAAAGTGAAAAAAAAAAACAATAAAATGTAGTAGGTAGTAAAGAAATTGCGAAAACTACCATAAGTCTCCCTGTTCTTTATAAATTTTACTTATTTATTAATTGCAAAGTGGTAGGCAATACCGGCAACGAGACCTCTACATTAGCTTCAGAATATTACCTATTATTAAGTATATTATTAATTGATTATTAGGTACCTAGGTATTTTAACCTAATTATTCTGTGATGTCTTATTTTAGAATAGATTATTCTGAAACTAAACAACCTAATTTTGTTAATATTATTTTATCAGGTTAATAGAGAACTACATCTCCAACCCAGATCTACTCGACATCAACTGCGTGGACCCTCTGAACAGATCTGCCCTCATCGCAGCCATCGAGAATGAGAATATTGAACTCATCAAACTATTGCTCACTTCTGGAATCAAAGTCAAGGTAAGTTACCATCACTTCATCATCATTAGGTACACGAAGTTTGCACTATTTTGTTCTAACTTTTATTTATCTCTACCTATCAGTACAATTTTACTAAATTCTACAAAAAATTCAACTAGGTAAGTATTTCGTTTTCTTTATTTTGGCTTCGCACGGTTTGTGCATTCAGCCAGTTTTCAAGAGATTTTCAAGTTACTAGATACTTATTACAAATACATAAATATAATATCTTACCTGATCCCACCCCTCCTCTTGTGCCTCAGTAAAGATGTGGAGCTTTACTGAAACATCACACGGACTTTTTGGGAGAACTCGAAATGCACTGATATCCAATTTTGTTTCATTTGCTCACACTTATGCACGTTCACGAACGCTCAACAGTTAATGACCCACCATTATCACACATTAACATTCGAAGAAACACAAGTTTTGGAAAAAAAAAAACGAAATCATGACTTCTCAAATTCCCTTCAAAAAGTTCTTTTTATTTTGTTTCATAATCTACTCATGACCAATGAGGTTAGGTTACTCTGTTGCGATGACGTTTTCATACAAATTACCAATGAAGCTTTACAAATTACTGTCATTTTGGAGAACGAAGCAAAGCGCAGCGGCAATGATACTGGAATGGTTGACGGCGGCCTTCAGAATCAGAGGGCCTAAAAACTCCGTCAACAGAGTAAGCCAACTAGCTCGTGCATAGTTACATCATTAAGTACCTACCTACAAAGTTTTACCTAGATTAATAGGTAGGTAAGTATATAAGTTTGCTTTTAATAATCTTTAGTTCTACGTCCAATAAAATCATTTAAAATAGTAAAATTGGAAAACAATTTCTTGTAACACCGAGATACAAGGAGAATCCATTGTTTTGAGGCGAGTCTCTCGGGAAATCAGTCGCAGCCACGGCTTTGCATGATTTCATTCACATTTTTATATCTCTAGGTATATTTTTACAATAGTGCAGTATTATGGAGTAAAAGACTGTCTATCTTATTAAAACCTGTTAATTTGTTTATTGTTTGTTTCTTGTAACGTATATCCATAATTAGAAGGCAACAAAAGCAGCCTCTTGAGTCCATAATAGTTCCTCAATTCTTCTAATTTACAACGTCAACCATTCCAATATCATTACCGCTGCGTCTTATTTCGTTCTCCAAAATGACAGTAATTAGCAAACCTATGGAAAACCATTTCGAAATTAAAAACTTTTGTGCGGCGATGGTATTAATTTGCCTACTTTTTATAAATTGCTTACTGCGCAGCTACGAGTAGACAGCGTTCTTTTTACATGACGCGAACCATAGATAAAGAATCGTCGTCGTTCCACGCGAACTATACTTATGTATAGAAATTCCTTGTACTTATCATTATCACAGACTAAATAAGTGGTTTTCTCGCAGGATGCCCTCCTTCATGCCATCAAGGAGGAGTACGTGGAGGCCGTGGAACTGCTACTCCAGTGGGAGGAAGAGCATCATGTACCAGGGGAGCCATATGTGAGTCAAAAGTTAACGGTTTTTTCTTCCCTTTGCTTTTAGGTTTTTGTTTCCTTGTTTTTTCTTAAACTGAACTTGTTGTTTTTTGTTTCCTTTTTTGTGTAAATTGGAATGATTTAAGAGGCCTGCGAATTTCCATAAAAACGTTATACCGAAATTATTTAAAATTTAAGCATATTTTTATATAACCTAGATAAATACTGCCTATATCCAAATAATAACACAAAGTGATGAAAATATGCTCAAATTTTAAATTATTTTGGTACTTATTACTTTCCTAGGTACCTACGTAGGTACGTTCGCCGGTCCCTTAACACGTCAGTACAATAACTTCAACAACAAATATAAATATTGGAAAACATTTTACTTATAGGTAGGTGCTTACTTAAGTACAATTTATATTTTCTCTTGGCTTTTAGCTTAGATCAATGTAAGTAAGTATTTAATGAATTCAAATAAATAACGGCGACAGTGATAAATATGCATTTCTCTCTTCCATTACAATAGTGATGGTTGTATCTGAAATAATGACTTAAACTAATGACGTCACTAAATGATATGACATCCCCTAAGTAAAACATTTATTACTCTAGACAGGACAATGAACTTTTCCAGTCTTTTCCTCTTAATATAAGAGACAAACAATTAACTACCTATTTGCTTCATTTACTATATTTTTTTGGTTCTTTGTCAAACTCATCTTAATTGTCTCTGGTAGTTTTACTGAATAAAGATACTTAATTAAAATAATAATCATAATTTATTTAATTCAGGCTACACAGAATCAAAATATACAAAAGATACTGTCATTGGTTCATATCTATAAATACCACAGACTAACCATAGGTAAGTACATAGATAAAAAATTATAAAAATTTAAAACTAGCCAGGCCACTTTTTTCTTAGTCCGTGCTTCCCTATACAGTCTGTAGACTACTCCCGCATTATAAAATAACTTAAAATGCACCTGAAAATAAATAGGCAATTTCAATAGCAGTTCTCAGAAATTGTGTGATTAAGACAAGAAACGGCGACGTGATAGCGATTACACAAATTGGTCACATAGCCTGAGCAACACGACACGAAAATTTGTAGGTATTGAAATTACTTGCCTCCTTGCCTCACCTCTGTCAGTCTCAGTTAAAACTATGTATAAAATCCTGTTAAAAATGAAACTAAATCGTCCAAGGTCGGTACTTCAATAATAAAAAATACATGAACATTTTCAAACTAGATAAGTATCTACATAAATAAAGTATATAAATCAAATCTTCTGTTTTCCCTTAAAATTCGATGCGAACTCGAAGAACTCATTAATCTTCTTTCAATACTAAAGAGCAATTTTAGCAATACAGATAATCATCATCATCATCACTAATACTGTGAAAACATGTAGAATTTTACGTTTCCAGTAACATAATATTCATTCGGATGAAACTAGCAGCGCCCTCGCGGCGTTGCCCTCTTAGCGATGGTTTATGGTGATGATGATGATGATGAAAAGTAGCCTTTATCCTTCCTCAAGAGTTTAGCTATCAAATACAGAAAGAATTTTTCTAATCCGACTAGTACCTAGTTCCTGAGATTAACGCGTTCAAACAAACATACAAAAGAACTCTTCCGCTTTTTATATTGGTAAGAGCGGCGCCCTCGCGGCGTTGCCGCCTTAGTGATGGTTTATGGTGATGATGATGAAAAGTATTCTATAAACCTTCTTCAACAGTTTAGCTATTATAATTTTTAAAATACGACTGGTAGTTTCTGAGATTAGCGCGTTCAAACAAAGAAACAAACAAACAAACTCTTCCGCTTTATTATATTAGTATAGAAGTGTAGATAGATAGATATTGGTATAGATAAATATTTCCACCACCAGAGCTGGGAGTCGGTGGACCTCTCAGCAGCGACCTTCACGCCCGACATCACGCCTCTGATCCTGGCCGCGCATCGGAACCACTACGAGATCCTGAAGATCCTTCTGGACCGCGGCGCCACGTTACCAGTCCCTCACGACGTCAAGTAGGTACAGCAGGCCAATTCTACTAATCAACAGTCAACCATTCCGCAGCGTTTTGTTTCGATCTTTGTCAATCTTATGAATGGCTTTTTCAAACATTCGTTCTACGACCGAACCTATAAATCGTCACCACAATAGGACATCATTAGTAGGATAAATGGTCTAAAGTAGGTAATAGTAAAATAGGAAACAGACGACAATCTAAGGTTTAGTTACCTAACGTTTTGCTTGTAGTTGATAAAAACGTCACGACTGTAAAAAAAAATAGTTAAATAGTCCTGTCAGTTTCGGCTGAAGTTTGTTGTTTATTTTTCTTTTATTAAAAATCTTGCGCGACGATTTAATTTTTAACCGAATATTTCAGGTTCTACGTCCTACACTTAAAGACTAAATTACTGGAAGGTAGTAAATATGACGGTATTTACTCATAATGTATTCATATTTCGATACGAAAAATCCATAAAGTCGGTGCGTTAATTGTACGAATTACCCTTTGAATAGCTCATAACAACGCCGTTTTCATCCATTTAGAAATCTATACCTATGCTTTTTCATTTCAAATACATTAAAGAGCTCATAGCATCGCTCAAAATATCGTCAACGATTCGCGCCACCAACTCTGGTGTTTTTAGTTAGAGTTTTTAGGCGACTAAAGCTGGAAACAAACTATCGGACGCGGCTTACGGACGCGGCAGACAGCCGCGACTGAATAGGTATCTGGATATAGAACGAACATAGAACTGTGCACATTATCTGACGAAAGTCGCGGACGCGTCCTTGGACCTTCAGACGTCCGAAGGCAATCTGGCCCGCTGGGTGTTCGGACGGTGTGCACACTTATCAGTCGCGGCTGTCAGCCGCGTCCGTCAGCCGCGTCCGATAATTTGTTCCCAGCTTTACAAGCCGGGGCGAGCTAAAGGGACAGGAGACAAAGAACCGTCAGTTTAAATGACAACGGTCTCCTGTCTCTGTCTCTGGTCCTGACTTATAATGTCAAACTATGACTATGACTGTCAGTTTCTTCTAAGCCTCGTCATTTCAGATGCGGCTGCGACGAATGCGTGCAGTCTTCCCTAGAAGACTCTCTCCGTCACTCCCAAGCACGTATCAACGCGTATCGGGCACTCGCCTCGCCCTCTCTCATCGCCCTCTCCTCTGCCGACCCTCTCCTCACCGCTTTCCAGCTCTCCTGGGAACTTGGACGTCTGAGTCGCATGGAGACAGAGTTCAGAGTTGAGTATAAGGTAAAATGGGGCGACCGGCACAAATGCATGTTTTCCTTTCTTCTGGATATCAGTAGTTCAAGGTAAGTAAAATGTGCTGGAATGTCAGTGGGTGGTAATTAAGGCAATAGTCACGGGAGTGTGAAGTCAAACATTTGTGCATAAAATTAAATTATAAATTCGGCTCCAATTGAATACTTTCAAAAAGTTATAAATATTTCCTCTTATTCACAATAACCTTTTAAGCTTGCTATAGCTCCAAATTGCTGCTAAATCTGTTGAAATATCTCTTGAGTGTGATACGAAACAGACCAGTTTCAAAAGCCAAGGTAAATGGACCTGTCTTTTGACTTCACCACTTCCAACTTAAACTTCAAATCTATATTATAAATAGGACGGGAAACTTCAAGACATATTTTCCACCAGGCACTACGTCAGCAATGCACGGAGTTCGCGACCTCATTGCTGGACCACACCAGAACCTCCAAGGAGCTGGAGATTATGCTGAACTACAACCCACTCGATTTGGACTGCTGGGAGCCAGGCGAGCGGCAGACCTTGGGTAGGCTGAAACTGGCTATCAAGTATAAGCAGAAGCTGGTGAGTTTATGTACAGGCGTGAAATAAAATCAGAAATTGGTGAATGTACCAGGTAGGAATGTAAAGAACACTGGAAGAAAGTGGAGGGGTGTGTTTTGTCTCATGTTTGCGAATGGGTAACCCATGCGCAAACATGAGACAACTACTTAAGATACTAAAATTGTAAAGCTACATTCATGAAAGCCACTTAATTATTTGTTCATGGAGTATTAGATTATTTTATCTTGTTCATACAAAGCAGAAAGTACGCACCATTTCATAATACTGTTACTGAAAAGTAGTCTAAGTTAAGCTACTCCAAGCTCGGAAAATCACAAATAACGATAGTATCTACTCAGAACTTTGCATGTTGTTGGAAAATAACAAAGAATAAGTGAAAACCAATGTAACGAAAACTTATATCAAACTAGTTGGGAGAATAATGGTGGTGGTTCGCGAGACCGAGACCGGAGACCGAGACCAGAGACCGAGACAGAAGACCGTTGTCATATAAACTGACGGTTCTATGTCTCGTGTCACTTGTGGGAGAGATCTGCTCTCCCAGCGTAGAAATTAAACTGATTGCGTTTACGTGGAACACTAATTAATTAAGTCCAATAATAGCACGAGTAAATGAAAGTAAATACCTACAGTGGGTAAGAAAGATTATATCAGATAAGTAACAGTATTTCAGTAAAAACCCAGTACAAGTTCAAACGTGTGCGTGTGAGTGGGAATGAATGGTTGGTAATGGCGGCTTGTCAAACTGACTAGTGATGTCACCACATTAGTGATGTGACATGATAGGGTCGCCACACACTTTCGCGCGCCCCTACAAAGCCTGTCTCTGGTCTCGGTCTCCTGTCTTGGTCTTGGGCGCGAACCGCCACCATTATTCTCCCATCTTCATTGCGAAATTACCTGTTTTCCTTTTCTGGCACGATAGCTCTTCCGCAATGAAAACATTTTCACGCAGTCGCTTGAAGCTAGAGGCGCACCAAGTAATTTATACCAATGACTCAAATCAATACCGTAAAGTCACTCAATACCTAACTAAGATTTAAGTAGGTACATCCCATTTCTCATAGCTCTGCACCAATAAATATCATCTACCCATCTATGTCAATAGACCCATTTGAATGGAAAGCTACATTCCTTTTGAAATGAGTCGTATCATGTTAAAGTTTCACATATTTCACAGAAATAACTTATGATTTTAAAACCCAAGCACAATTTTAAAAAGCGCTACGACTTGGCGTGTTTATTTGTTTGTGACGCTCGCTTTAATCCTATTAGACGATGCTAGCTTTTCTTGCAAGTAAATTATACTGATATTTTTATGATTTCATTTCAAGTTATTAGTATAAAAGGTGTTTTCTTTCAACAATTATTTTTATTAGAACTTTTATGTCACATCGGGTTGAATAGGAACTCAATCTTTAAGGGCGTCTAGCACAACGATTATTAATTGTATTTAGCTAAACTAACGCATTTAACGCATACAAAAATTGCGCTTAGGCTAGCTTATATACAATGATCAATGTGGTGCAAGACACCCTAAGACCTATAAATCACTGTCTCAAGTGTTTGTTTTGTTTACTTACCCCCTTACTTATGAAAGATGTTTAAAATTGAACACTGGTTAAACAACGTCCTGTCTCTGTTTGTCACTATCCACAAATAAAGACAGGACGTTGTTTAACCAGTGTTTAACTTTACACTTCTTTCATAAGTAAGGCCCTTAGTCCATATTAATAAAACAATGCTAACTTGTCGCTTTAGTGTGATGAAATATAATGTATTTCTTTACATCTAGGGCTGAATTCAAAATGTCGGTCCCGGCTTTTAAGTCATTCTCCCACGACGGAGGCCTTTAGGTGGCCTAAAAACTTCGTCACCAGATTAGGTCACTTGCTCATACTTACTTTATCACATTGTAAATGTCCTAGGTGTAGATAATAGTGCTTTTGTTTATATTATTGAACTGCATGCACCATACACTGTGTTATTTCAACTTCATTAGGTACGTTTAGTGAAGTAGAGAATAATATTGTGCTCCAATTTACCGGTATAAAGCTGTGCTACACTGTAAGCTATAAATGTATATTATGTATGTTCGTATGAGCTAGCGGTTAACTTTAGTGACAGAGTTTTTAGGCCCAAAAAGTTATCGTGTAACTAATAGGTAAGTACATCTAACAGTTTTTGACCTGTCATAATTTCGAGTTTTGGTTAATACCTAAAACAAAAAAAAACATAAGATTTTTTATTATTTTGAACGCTAAAAAAGAATAAGCAAAATCGGTCCAGCCAATCTACACACACAAATCAATCAAGTGATGACCACCACCAACAGCATTTCATTTATATGAAGTGAATGTATGATATAATAAAACCACTCCTGCAGTGCGATCCTGTATTCCGAATTCGGAAAATGACGTTTCTCGCTGAAAAGACGTCAATTTACGTTTTTTTACGACGTTTTCTAGTGCGCAGTGTGGAATGTTGGTCGTTGCATTTTTCTTCTGGAAAGTGACCAAATTATCGATCGCTGATGCTAAAAGTAGCATGTCTGCTAGAGCGTATTATTATCTATTCTATGCTAGAGCTAGAGAGATAAAAAAGAGAATTTGTCCTCGCATCTCGCAACAATTTCACACTTCTCATGGAAAAGCATCCTTATTCCTTTTCGCACTAGAAACAAATTAAGGTAAAGGCTCCTAATTCCGCGTTATTTTCACCAAAACTAGAAAGGACATTAAAAATTAAGCATTTACAATGCATTTTTGTGAAATTGGCTATTTTTATCAGAAACGTTATTGTTTTTACTCTTGAAATATACAAAAAGTTTGTTGTTTTAAATTTGATTTAGCGTCTAAAATAATTTAAAATGTGAAAAAGTCGGAAGCTCCTAATTCCGATGTAAAAATTCTAATTCCGATGTATTTGGATCCTAATTCCGAGTGTACAAAATACAAAGGAGAATGGATGGAAGGAATGATACATGGTGTTCAAAAATTATCACATTTTATTATCAAACAGTACCTATTATCACAATATGAGATACTCATTAAGGCACTACTACAGTCATGAAAATCACGTAGGTACTTTCAATTATTAATTTAGTGGAAGCTAGCGATATTAGAGTCAACAACAAAATAAAAAGTATTAAAGTAAAACAGTAGGTAGGTACTTAATAATAAAATATTTAGTTGCATTATTTGTGTAGTATTAATTATAAAATATGTATTTTAGTTTTAAGGTATTTATTTCCATGGGCCGTATACTGATTATTTGTATACTATTATATTATATATAATAGTATACAAATTATATTTTAGATTAGATTAGATTATATTAGATTATTTGTATACTATTATATTACATATAATAGTATACAAATAATATATTATATTATATATATTTGTATTTGTATACTGATTATTTGTGTTTTTAAAATCATTCAAACTGAGTGACAAGCTGCGTAAAATAATGAACACTCTGTATGTTACTTGTGTCAATACATCGGAATTAGATTCTATGAGGATCTAATTCCGAGGTAAATACATCGGAATTGAAAATTTTCATACCAAACACATTTTCTAATTCCGAGGGTTAAAAAGTAAATGATTTTTCAAAAACACATAAACAATTTAATGCTTCAATGCAATACCTTCAAAAACATGTACAATTCTATTCAAGATTGTATCGAAATACGTCAAGAACTTAATTTTCTTACTACCCAAATTGATAATCTTTGATATGGTATAATTAGTAAATGCGACGTCAAAACGTACCTCGGATTTAGATTTTAATGTGAATTGACATTTTGTGTAGTCAAATCCAAAACAACAAGTGCGTAACTACAAAACCAGCTTAAAAAAATTCAAATAACACGAGGTCTACGAAATCGTAATTCCGCGGTATACATCGGAAATTAGGAACCACCTAAAATATTGGGCAGCTAATGCCGATGTATTTTCAAAACGTATTTTTAACTAATCTATGAAGAAAAATACAGATTTTTTAAGTGATTCCGCTTACAAATATACTCCTTTCAATATTCCAACCTAAAGAAAAACACACACAGTACAAAATTAAAGACAAAATCACTATTTAGTAAACCGTAGTACTCACGTGCATAGGGTCCAAAATGTATGGAGCGACCGTTCGGCACAGCTGCTGGCACGAAACTAACCGATTATTGTAAAAAGTAAACACACTAAAGCACTCCTTTGTTCGCGTAAGCACGACCAGATATATTATTAATTGAGAAATGTATCCTGCAGTTAAAAAGGGTTTGTAAATAGCTTGAAACTAACGATTTTCTATATACCTCGCAATTACCATCCATTTTCAGAAACCATCGGAGTTAGGAGCCTTTACCTTAATGGTTTGTTTACTCATCCTTTAATCTCAGCTGACGGGTATTACCAAAACAAATCTGTTTGATCGTTGGATTCTTTGGTTTAATGAAAAGATATCACCTGGGTTATGAGAGGATGAAATACGAGGACTCGTATTTTCCGCAAAATGAAAGGGTCGGCTGGAAAAGTGTCTATTGATTCTTTTTCGAGGTTTCAGACCGGGTTGGGAGGTTGCTAGGTAGTGAGCTCAATTGCTCTATCTATGATAATGCTACGTAAGATGATTTGACCCCTTCTTCTAATTTACATCGTCAACCATTCCGGTATCATTACCGCGGCGTTTTATTTCATTCTCCAAAATGACAGTAGTTTGCAAAACCTCGATGGTAATTTGTTTGAAAACGTCATCGCAACAGAGTAACCTTACCTCATTGGTCATTAGTAGATTAGGAAACAAAACGAAATAGTTGATGTTTTACTTTGGTTGGGAAAAAGTTTGTTATAGTAGGTACTATATAGAATCGAGGGGCAAGCGAGCGACTGAGACTGTATTCAGCGCTATCGTCTTACATCATTATTCTATGAATAATTAACACGATAAGCGATCCTGAATCCTATGTAATGTAATAAGCTCTCTCGTAAATATGTAGCTATATCGGCGTGATACGAATTATAAATTCTAAGTGCTGTAACAAGTTCAGTGCCCATTGCCCATAACGCACACGTGAGAGCTCCGCAGAGGCGGGGCAGGGAATATCTTAGGCCTCTATTAATAAACTCGGATTAACTTCTTTCAAAGTAGCGCCACGGATTTAACTATTGCCATCCTTTTTTGTTAGACAGTGACAAATAAGGATGGCAAAAGTTTAATCCGTGCCGCAACTTTGACAGAAGTTAATACGAGTTTATTAACAGAGGCCTTAAAGTTTATTATTTTTATTGATTGTACTTATATGTCAAATCTTCTAATCTAGAATGTTCGTAACAATAAGTTAGGAACCTACCTACCTAAACTAAAATACATTTTAGATTTTTTTTCTGCCTTTGCAGTTTTCAAAAATATCAATCCCTTACGTCCTACAAGTTCTTTAAAATATTTTTTATTTCTAGTTTGTAGCACATCCAAATGTCCAGCAACTGCTCGGAGCAATTTGGTACGAAGGTCTCCCTGGATTTAAGAGGAAAAACATCATCGGGCAATGCGTTCAGGTACACATTTATCATTCCTCTTTTAGTAAAGTAAAGCATTTTCGTCTTGTTCAATTAAAATTCATGAATGTTGCCATAATATTTAAAGACGGTGCCATTATTAATATAATTAGCCCATTGTGTCTCGGGAAAGACCTCTCCATCACGGAATTAAATAAATAATAAATAAATAATGCTGGACATTTCACACAGCATCATGTAGCCCCAAGCTAAGCAGAGCTTGTGTTAAGGGAACCACATGACTGATCAGGGGCGTAGCTATAGCTTTGTTAAGGGGGGGGTCCAAAGGTTCCAATATACCAAAGATCTTTGTTAAGGGGGGGGTCCAAGGGTTCCAAAATACAAAAATTGACTAGGTTTCCTCCGAACTTAATGGGCTAAGGGGGGGTCCGGACCCCCTAAACCCCCCCTTATATACGTCCATGTGACTGATATACTACTTAAATACATATTTTTTTTTGTAAATACATACATAATATACATAGAAAACACCCAGACCCGACACAAATATTTGCAGATCATACAAACATTTGTCCCGGATTGGAACCCGCAACTTCCTGCGTCACAGGCGGGCCTTCGCCCACTGCGCCACAGAGGTCGTCAAAATGAATAACCTTATTATTTTTATAGGTTGCGAAACTTGGAGTGATGTTTCCTGTATACAGTACTATTTACATGCTGGCCCCCAACTCCAACTATGGCCAGTTCATGAAGAAGCCTTTCGTCAAGTTCATCTGTCATAGTTCTTCTTACATGCTGTTTCTGAGTAAGTTTCTTCTGTTCAATTTTCTGGTCTACTTTATCCTCTCAGGCCTACCTACTTTCGGAGGCGTCGCAGCAGATTAGTCCGTTATTTCTTTTTTATATTACTTTCTTTCTATTTCTGACTGAAATTCTGCCAGCTTTCTTTTCTGGATTAACCTCAAAGGCAAAATTATTTTTGTTACTTCATTTAATACTTCTGTAGCCAAAAGCAACATTTTATGATACAAGCATAGAGATCTATGTAACAAATAGTTTTAGAATTTCAACGTTATCTAGATTTAGTATGAAACTTTACATCCCCAATAACTTCTTCTTCGTTGCGTAGAAGTGTTCCGTGATTTACTTTTCTCTTTTCTCCCGGAGAGATTGCATCATTGCCATACGAGGGCTTGAAACACCTTATCTATACTTAATGCTTTAAAGTGCAAAACACATTGTCGATCTCTGCAGCTTTTAAGGCGTTAAACCATAACCTGTGGCTTAAAAATTGCATCACCAAATTGTGCTGCTATACTTTCTAATCTTCATCCCTCTTCCAGCTCTTCTTTCCTTAGCGTCCCAACGAGCTGAGTTCTTAGTCCTGGAATGGATTAACGTTCGCTGGCTTCAAGAGCTGGTGGAGTACTGGAAGGAGCACGAGCGAGGCGCGCTTCCAGGACTTATAGAGTTCAGCGTCATCATCTACATAGCAAGTAAATTTGAATTTGTTGGCATGCTAACATCAGACGATGGCTGAAGAAAAGCCATTGTCGACGGAGTCACCAGCCCCTCGATTCTACTAAAAATTTTTATCAACCAAAGAAAACGTCAACTGTTTTGTCTCATGAGGCCAATGGTATACTGGTTGTTACCAAAGCCGCATTTGAGCGTCGCTACGCAACAAAATGTTCTTTTGGAGGTAACTCGCAGCGCCGCGCCATACACCATACAAAATGAGTAAAAGAAGACACTTTGTGCCGTGCCGTGCAGTGCCACTCAAATACGGTCTAGCCTTAAGCCGTGTTTCCTCCAGCTCAAGGAACACTTTAAGCTGTTAATGCCTACAGATTTAACAGCCAGTATTAAACAAATTGTTATATGTTTGTTGAGCAATGAGCATCTTCTTCTCTTTATAACTATACCTATTTTATTCTGTTTATAAATGTTATCTGTTCCTCGTTCATACTTCACAATTTTTTCTTTAACCATGAAAAATTTGCAGGTCTAATATGGGCTGAAATAAGATCCCTGTGGACAGGAGGTCTCGTGGACTACATCAGCGATCTGTGGAACATAGTGGACTTCATCACTAATATGTTTTACATCTCCTGGATCAGCTTGCGAATAGCGTCTTGGTATATCGTTCAGGTATAACATGCATTCTTATGATTTTTCTACCATTGACTGGCCTCTTAGCTCAGTTGGTAGTAGCTCTGCCTTCTGCGCTGTAGGCCATGGTTGTTCTGTGTCTGGGTGTTATAAAGTATTATAAGTATGTATTTACAAATATATAAGTATTCTATCACAAATATATAAAATTAAACAGAAAGTTATGGATACCTGTATTCTACCATCATTAACTTACGCTAGCCAAACCTGGAAGTTCACTTATCGAATGAAATTAAAAATTAGGTCTTGTCAAAGAAGTATGGAGCGAAGTATATTGAATGTTAAGAGAATGCAAAAAATATCCCACTCAATTATTAGAAAGAAAACAAAAGTTACTGATGCTCTGTATCACTGTAAGAAGCTAAAGTGGCGATGGGCTGGTCACATAGCTCGGCTAAGAGACAATCGTTGGACCCACACACTGACATCTTGGAACGGACCGCCAGGCACAAGGAAAAGAGGCAGACCAAATGCCCGGTGGACAGACGACATTGTGCAAGTGGCAGGCGAACAGTGGATGAGTACCGCAAATGATAGAGATACTTGGAAATCTCTAGAGGAGGCCTTCACCTTCGACTAACGAGGGGTTCTTGCTAGTTTAGAAAGTATATGAAAGCAAATTAAATTCAGTGTAATAGTAAAGTTTATAAGTAATTAATTAAGTACGCATGTTTTGTAATTTTTAGTAAGAAATATAAGGCTTTTTTATTTTTATTTTATTTTTATTTTTATTTATTTATTATAAGTATTCTATCAGTTATCTGATTCCCATAGTGCAAGCTTTGCTTAGTTTGGGGCTAGATGGCGCTGTGTCAAATGTCCAGCAATATTTATTTATTTATTTGAAGTTTTTTGATAAGCTCAACATTTTTTTGTTATAGCGTGACCACAACGAAGGTCTCGACCCTTGGTACCCTCGCGAGCGCTGGGATTCCTTCGACCCCATGCTCCTCTCGGAAGGTGCCTTCGCGGCCGGCATGATCTTCTCCTTCCTCAAGCTGGTGCACATCTTCTCCATCAACCCGTACCTCGGGCCGCTGCAGGTGTCCCTCGGACGGATGATCATGGACATCATCAAGTTCTTCTTTGTATATATGCTGGTGTTGTTCGCGTTTGGTTGTGGTGAGTATTATTTGATTGCTAGCCTAGTGATCGGCCGGCATGATCTTCTCCTTCCTCAAGCTGGTGCATATCTTCTCCATCAATCCTTACCTCGGGCCGCTGCAGGTGTCCCTCGGACGAATGATCATGGACATCATCAAGTTCTTCTTTGTTTATATGCTGGTGTTGTTCGCGTTTGGTTGTGGTGAGTATAAGGCTGGTTTTACTGTCATGCGTACCGTCGGCGCTGATAGGCAAGTGATCTTTATTACAATGTAATAAGGATACTGATTGTTCAGCACTGACGAGAATAATCAGTGCTCATCATTTCTGCTAAACAATCAGTAGGTATCCTTATTTCATTGTAATAAAGATCACTCGCCTATCAGCGCCGACGGTACGCGTGACAGTAAAACCAGCCTTATTTAATTTGTAGAGATGATTTCAGCTCTCAGTGACTCTTGAAAATAACAAACATTTTGTGGTAATTACTGAAGATTCAGCTTGCGTCAATGAAAACTGAGTTCAATTTTACTAAAATATAAACTAAGCCACAAGTCTTAGATTATTAATTGTTAATACTTTGAAATGGCCGTCAAGTGTTTTAATCACCACTAACTTTGAATAGCGTCTTCAAGTTATTTCTATAAACAGTTGACTAGATTTTAGAAGACAACCTGTGTTTCTTCTGACGATATTTTCAGACCGTCAATGTTACTTTCTGCAGGACTCAATCAATTGATGTGGTATTACGCTGAACTGGAAAGGAACAAGTGCTATCACAATCCGAACGGCATCGCAGACTTCGATACTCAAGAACGAGCTTGCACGATTTGGAGAAGATACGCTAAGTAAGTTCATAGATCATTAGGTATCATTGTGGTCAAAACCTCCTAAAAATAAGATCAACAATAATTATGTAAGTCTCTTCTTCACTTCCAAATGTATTTTTGTGTTACTATCTTTTCTTGTTTTTTTAATTACCTTTTCTATCCTGATTATTTTCTCATCTTTAAAATATTCATCTGATCAAATACTGATCTGCCTAGGAATTGATAGCATTTTTGTTAAAAAAAAAAAACAGAATATCAGTCCTTTATAGGCGATTAAAAGATAGGGAGATCTTTGCCCTCCAATGGAACCGTACAGGAAAGAATGATGATAAAAATTAGTACCTAACATCATAATCAACATAGTAACTACCTACCTTTGTAACCTAGATTCCTCAGAATTCAAATTTCATTTATTTAGTAGGACCGCTCTGACTTCTTAAGAGTCAAGTGAAACGTCTTAAGAGCTAGGTGATTCCACTCCTGTTCTTTCGCGACCAACACCGTGAATAATCAGGGCAACAAACACGGTATGGGGCCTAGCTTTCTTTTCGATGGTACATCCGCTTAAAATCTCCAGAGAGGAGCCAGTCCTCATCATCATCAGCCTTTCTCATCCCACTGCTGGGTATAGGCCTCTCTTCGTTTCTGCCATTCGCCCCTGTCTCGCGCCAATCTAACCCATGTACGACCTGAGGTTTTAACTATGTCGTCGACCCATCTTGCTGGTGGACGACCTACACTCCTGTACCCCTCTCTAGGCCACCACTTGGTAAGCACTCTACTCTCCACCGGTCATCACCACGCCTGGCCACGTGTCCTGCCCAACTCCACTTGAGCCCCAATATTCGCTTGCTAACGTCATGTACTTTAGTCCGCTTGCGAATTTCAGTATTGGGGACTCGATCTAGAAGTGTGATGCCGAGCATGGCGCGCTCCAGTCCTCATAATACACCTTATTTCAGCTTATTCGAAACCTCTCAATCCCTCTTCTGGGCGTCCTTCGGGCTGGTAGACCTGACCACCTTCGAGCTGACCGGCATCAAGAGCTTCACGAGGTTCTGGGCGCTGCTAACCTTCGGATCCTACTCCGTGATCAACATTATAGTGCTGCTGAACATGCTTATCGCTATGATGTCTAACTCCTATCAGATTATATCGGTAAGAAAGTAAACAAGTAAAAAGATAAGGGTCAAAAGTCAAAGTCAAATTCCTTTATTCAATAAGACACTTCGTGTATCATTTTGAATATTAAATGGTAAATTAAAACACTGGTTTCAATTATGGTACATTATGTTACTTTGAAGATACGCTATTTTTACAGAGTGTGGAAGTTACATCACCTACTTTGATTAGGTATTCCGAGGGTTAACGTATTCAGATATCTAGAAAGTACTTTGCTCTGAACCGTACGTAGATCCGTATCTCCGTACCCATACTATAAATGTGAATGTGTGTTTATTTGTCCTGCTTTCACGTCAAAACAGAGCGACGGATTCACGTGATTTTTTGTGTGGAGATAGTTGGAGGGCTGGAGAGTAACATAGGCTACTTTTTAGCTAAGCCGTGGGCAGCAGCTAGTAGCCTATATTAGGTAAAGCTCGGTCGTGAAATTATTTAATAATAGAGATTACCTACACCAAGAACATGGAGAAATTAACTTGGAAAACTACACCAACACCGTTTTTATAGGAAAGAGCAGACACGGAATGGAAGTTCGCTCGCAGCAACCTTTGGATGTCATATTTCGAGGATGGCGACACGGTGCCTCCCCCCTTCAACATCATCCCCACACCGAAGCATATCATCGGCTGGCTTCAGCATGTTTTCGTTAAGAGTAACCGAGGCTCTATTCTAGTAAGTATCAGCAGCCAACAGACCAGGAAATTAGAAAACAGTGATCAGTGGCTTAAAAAGGTCGCTTTAGTAAAATCACACTAAGAATTGAACTATATGCCGTCTCTTTTTACTGACCGAATGTTAAAAGAGACGGTATATAGTTCAATTCCCATTGCAATTTTGCGATTCTGCTATAGCGACCTTTTTAAGCCCGCAGGAATATCTGTTCATCATCATCAGACCATTAGACAGCGATCAGTAATATCTGGTCATCAGTTCTGTAGACCTCACCCACAGTTGGGTATAGGCCTTCCTGAAATGGCTTGTACCATCAGTCACGATCCTATGTCACTTTAATCCAGGAGAAACTTGCAGCTAGGACTTTATTTTTGGACTATCTCGCTATTAAAATCCGACGTTTCTTTTTTCTTTCTCCAGTTAAGTATATTTAGAAGCAATATTCAACTTACGGACTGTATGTCTATCATCACAGCCTCTTTGTTCACTTGTTCAAAATAAGCGGTCCTTTCTAAAAACAATGGAACCATCGTAGGCACTCTTTCGTTTAAGAACTGCGGGAGCAATATCTCCAGCTTCTTCTTCTTTCGTGACGGAGTTTTTAGGCCGCCTAAAGGCCTCCGTCTTGGCTTAACGACTTAAAAGCCGGGACGACAATTAACGTGCCCTCCGAAGCACGGAAGCGCTCAGCTCGTAAAACTACTTGCGGTCATTCATCCTAAAAGTGACCGCGCACAACGTTGCTTAACTTCAACGATCAATCAAGAACGTCCAAGCAAGCTACGCCACGAGCGCTTATCTCCAGCTGCTTTCAATTTCTTTACCTCAGAACAAGTCTCGCGAAAAGGCTCGTCAAGAGCACGAAGCAGTGATGCGCGTGCTGGTCCGTCGTTACGTCACAGCGGAGCAACGAGCGAGAGACGAGGTGGGGGTGACCGAGGATGACGTCATGGAGATCAGACAGGACATCTCCACACTGCGGTACGAGCTGATCGATATCCTGCATAACAATGGCATGAAGACGCCACGACTCAATCTACAGGATACGGCCAGTAAGTAACCATTTTGAAGCGAAATTCTCGATTAGGTGTTCGTGCTTAAGACGCAATTTAGGTAGGTACAGTTGTTCTATCTCACGAAGTCCGTTTGGTCTTAATTAATTGTGTGTGTTCACATGCACGTTGTTTCTGTGTGCGTAAGCTCGGGAGCGCTCAGAATCGGCCCACGCACACAGAAACAACGTGCATGTGCATTACCACACACAATTAAGACCAAACGGACTTCGTGAGATAGAACAACTGTACTTACATTTTGTGATCACAACTTACCTATCTACCTACCACTTACTTATGCGTGTACACTTCCTTTGTGACATTTCTTAACAACTGCATTGATATCTTCTATGACTTGTAAAATTATATTTTGCTAAGAAGACTTTTGAAGACCTAGCTAGGCGAACATACCAGGATCTAATTGGTGATATTTTGGAGAAAGGCCAGGTCGAAAGTACCCTAAGCCGGCGAGCTTGTATGAAAAAATGAGAGTGAATGAGGCGAAAGAGGTGTGTCAGGATCGTAGGAAGTGGAAATCCGTGGTCTCTGCCTACCCCTGTGGGAAACAGGCGTGATTGTATGTATGTATGTATAGAATCTAACCTGATACTTCTAAAATTGTCAAGTATCTTCCAGTTGCCGGCAAAAAGGGTAAAGTGATGGAGAGAAGAATCCTCAAAGACTTCCAGATAGGAATCGTTGAGGGAATTATCAAAGATGTCATCTCCAAGGAAGCGAAACCGAAGGATGTCTTCAGCCAGATAGCCAAGGCTATTGTAAGAAAAGGCAGTGTTGACAGGTGAGGCGAAACCTTGACGAGGACGGCTTATTCCATTATGCTCCCACTCTCGTGGATCCCAGTGGGATCATACAAAACTTTTGAGTTCATTAATGAAAAAAAAAGTTTTGTATGATCCCACTGGGATGTGGGAGTGGGAACATAATGAAATAAGCCACGAGGATGAAGGTGTGGTGGGTTAGTGACCGGATAAAATCCGAAAAGTGTGTGAGGACTTAAATAAACTTAAGACCTTGATTCAATTGCAGGGATAAATCCCAATCTTTTTATGTAGGTAGGTATTTCAATTTGAAAGAGTAAGTCACTGTTCTGGAGTCATATTTTCTATTCCTGAAGCTTATCAATTAGGAATACAAAATATGAGTACTTATCTACCTAGTAGGTACAAATTCATGTCAATAATAAATGTGTTTTTGTGACAATAAACAGTCTCTTCTCCGTTTGTTTTTTGAGACCTTGGACATCAGCCTGAGTAGTTAAAAATATTTACGATGATCAAGTACCTACCTACCTAGGTACTACCTATTCTAATTCATCCCCGAAAAGTCGCTTAAACTGAAACCAACAACGCCGAACTCCAAGCATCATTGCGTGCTTCAATTACGCTACTGAGCCTATTCATCAGCAACTTTTTTAAATGATGGTTATTTCAGCAAAAAACGCGACTGGAACGCCCTAGTCCGGACCAACACGACCCGCCGGGACCCCATCGGAACCACGGCCGAGGGGGAGATCAGGAGGAGCAGGCAGTCTCTCCGGGGGCACATCCTCGACAACGTGCAGAACAGGACCATTGACCCACAGAAACTGCTAGGTTTGTATTTACTGATCTCCGATCTTAGAAACTTGATTTCAAGAATCATATTCGATGTAAAGCTGCGGAAGTGCGGACTACCAGAGAGAGATGTGCGAACTAGCAGAGAACTTTTCCACCTGAGATGTGCGAACAAGCTTAGCGTTGCTAAGATGCGTAGCGTTGCTGCGAAACGGTTTCCGATAATGTTGGTCTATGCACATTTTTTTTTTAATTTGTTTTACATAGAAAGCAAGTATAGGGATACAATTTGTTTGTATTGTACCTTGAAACCTTAATAGGTTTGTCTAGGTACTCACATTCGTCTTCATTCAAATCATCGGTTATAAACATCTATAATCGCGTTAACATTGCGCATACGCATATTTCTCCAATCAAACTTAGAAACTTAAAGATTTTACGAATCAATAAACTCGATGTAAAGGTGGCGGCTTGCGGCGGAGACCAAGACCAGAGACAGGCTTTGTAGGAGCGCGTGAAAGAGACAGGAGACAGAGAACCGTCAGTTTAAATGACAACTGGTCTCTGGTCTGTTTCCGGCGCAAACCGCCTCTAAGGCTGCGTAGGTCCTACCAAAGATGTGCGTGGTAACAGAGCGCTGCGAGGATGCGTTAAGTGTGCCGCGTAAACTTTATGGTGGCTGAAGAATTCGACTTTGCGCAGGTACAGTCAACGCAATAGAATATAGTAAGCTTTATCTATATAGCCCACCTAGCCCCGCCCCGCACCGCCTTCACCTCCCCGCAATTGCGTTGACTGTACCTAATAGGCAAAGTCGAATCTGCCGCGCACTTCAGCCGCCATAAAGTTTGCGGCCCACTCTACCCAAGCTGTGAAACGATGTGAAGTTTTCCACCTGTGATGTGCAAACAAGCTTAGAGTTGCTAAGATGCGTAGTGATGCTGAAGAACTGTGTGAGAATGTTGGTCTATGCACAGTGTAACGTTCATATCCCTTTTTGGTGCAATACATTGGTCTCCTGACGGTAGGTATATGTCTTTGTGTATAGATGAAAAGGTTCAAGTCTTATTTTTCTTCCAGAGTACAACCCGAACCTGTCGACCGTCACCCCTACAACCAGGGTTGCTTACGCCAAGTTCATGAGAAGCAAGCTCAAGTCCGACTTCGTTGAGAAGGAGAAGAAGCTAAAATCAGAGAGCGAGAGTCTAGAAGACGAGGTCTTCGAGACTCCAAGGCGACAGGACTCGAGGAAACCTAGTCCTGGTGGTGAGTAGCTCTTAATATTCTGTCTAGGGTGATCATTTTCTTAATAGGTAACCTACATAAAACGGCTGAGTTGAATAAGGATATGAGTAGGTATTTAAAATAGTAGTACTTAACCTTTTTTTTTAGCCATATGCGGGCTAAACGCCTATGCCCATAGATAAGTTAAATCACCAAGCCTAATGTCTCCGTAGCCGAAATCGGGAGTAGTTCCCATCTGATCATATGATCCGTTTGTGGTTGCATCTGATCACACAAGACGATGCCATCTGATCATTGATCTGTTGCAACTGCTTTTTTGAAATAAATTTTGTGCCAACGGATCATAAAATATATTTTGGCGTATATACATTTTTGCGTATAATATTACTAAGCAATAACAACCGTTTCTATACGACTTCTTTGTACCTTTGTAGTAAGAACTATCTAAACAAAATCAACCTGTTAGTCGGCCAAGAAGATTATATATTTATATACTTATATTTAAAGGAGGAAATCTATCAGTATAATGCCTAAGACAATGTTGAGATACCGTAGGCTTACTAAAACCATCCTTTCCACAATTTTTTACTATAGATTTTGGTAAGGGCTAGCCGAAAATTAATATTGCGCTCTTATTTATTATCTTGTTTCGGTTCCAGGGCAATCATTCCGCAGCAGAACTCCAATACCTGAGGCGTCAGATGATGAAGGACTGAAAGATAACGAGATGCAAGTAGAAGTGGATATTGAAGACAAAGGTAACCACAAAGGGTTATGATTTAGATTTTAGACGGAAAAAATCAAAGCTACATTGAAGTAATTTTTAAATATGTTCTGTTTTGCAGGGTCAGATGGTGGTTCTGAACAAACTCGTCCTCTGAAATCTTCATCGGTGGAGCCATCAGAACCCAGTACCCCTGGCCTAGACGAGCGGCGTGTCTCCCCACCAGAAGGCTTCAGAACCGACCACATCATCCAAATCGAAGATCCAGAGGTGGAATCTCCGACCAAAACTCTTTACATCACTAAAGAAGAGGATTCTACCTTGCAGAAACCTTTGACTCCAACTCCTAGTATTCGTAGTGACCAGGAACAGATTCTGTCAGCTTCGGCACTCGAAGCTCAGTACAGTATGTCTGAAACTCCTGCGTCCAAAGCTTACCCTCCATCTCCTGCTGTGTCTACTAAAGATCCACCAAAAGAACATTCTTCTGCTCCAACTCCTATGAAATCTAAAGATACAATTGCTCCAAAATCAGAGTCAATAACAAAACCAAAAACTCCTATGAAATCAACTGCTGAATCTACTTTATCTCCTACACCGACTACATCAAAGGATAGATCACCATCACCTAGATCTGCTAGAGTAACTCCAGCCCCATCACCAACTCCATCAATGAAAACTGATAAAGGAAAGTCTAAAGTCACAGGAAAAGTTGTGTCTGGGTGGCTGTGAGGCTTCAGATCTATGGTAATGGTTTTAGTCGCGTGACCAGCAGTTGATTTGACGTCGAATCTTGAGTAGGAAGTCCAGAGTGTAGGATTTTCTCGGTCTTATTTTGGTCAAAATGGTCATGGTCAGCAACAAAGTAGATTGAGAGTCAAAGTCAAAAAGTTTATATTCAGTAGGATCATGTAAGTCATTTTGGCACGATGAGAGAGAGAGAGAGAGAGCAAAGGTGATGATGATGAAGCTGATAAGCTGATTCTACTTTTGGTTCTGTCGTGACATTTACCTGACAGCTATCTTTATTAGGACTTTATTTGGAACTGCTAAAACAAGCCTTTAATCCGTAGCCATATTATAAATGTGAAAGTGTGTTTATTTGTCCTGCTTTCACGTTAAAACAAAGCGATGGATTGACGTGATTTTTTTGTGTGGAGATAGTTGAAGGGCTGGAGAGTAACATAGGCTACTTTTTATCCGGGTACCACGCGAGCGAAGCCGCGGGCAGCAGCTAGTTTGTTATATTTGGCGGTCGTCTAAGAACCTGAGATATTAGATCATCCTGAACTAAAGAGGATCCAAAAATTGTGACGTTTAGTGAGATACCCTATAGCAATAATTAGGATAAAATTTGCACTTTTATATAAGTACTTACCTAGTTAATTTAAATTATTTTAATAATGTTTTTGACGTAAATATTAAACGAAATGAATGTCCACAAATAATTATTTTCAATAATAATAACACAGGATTTACGTAAAAATGTCCACAACTTTCAAAAGTTTTGAAAGAGAAATTTTTTTTTAACACTTTTGTGTGATATGTTTTTTGCATGATCCAATAGTTACTGCATTTATTTATTTTTAAAACGTTACTGAAACGTTCTAAAAACACCTAGTCATGCAACTTTACTAATTAGTAAAGTTACCGTAGTAATAATTTGTTAAGATTTGTACTACGGTAAGATTGTTATTTGTGAGTAGTCTTAGGCTGAGACTCCACCAAAGCGGAGAGGAGAGATGTGTTTAAACAACCAATAGAATTTCGTTATTCACACGTCTGTACCACGAGATGTGTGAATAAAGAAGTTCTATTGGTTGTTTAAACATATCTCCTCTCGTCTCCGCTTTGGTGGAGTCTCAGCCTTAATATCCCAAAACTGAAAATAAGCAAAAACCCTTCCTTTAGATTGATAAGCTAGGTTAAGACGAAAATCAGTTTAAGTATATTTATTTTAAATACCTACTATAAATTTTCAGTGTTTGTTATAAACGTATTACCTACTTCAATTTCAACTATTGTTTAATTTTATTTCTAAGTAAAGTAATTTCGTATGACCAAGTGGCCAACTCTGGTGACGGAGTTTTTATTTCTACTTATTTACTTACCTGTTTTATATATCTATCAAAGCTAAAGCTACTATATTTCGAAAGTAAGTAGGCAGTTTCCGAAAGATCTTACATGGAATTCTGCTGTTAGACATGAAAAAAATAATTATATTTGAAGAGGCAAAAAGTCAAAAACCAGATATTTTTGCAGTTGATTGTACGAGAAAGGTACGCAAAGACTCGTACATTAACATTAACCAAAAACAATATTTGTAATTTTGTTACTTAGTACAATAAATTGTTGACAATGCAATGGTTTGTTTTTCATTTCTAATTTATTTGGTTACAAAGATCGCGTAGCAAGTAGCTACGCCGTAGAGGGTCGTAGAGGGTCATAGTACAAGCAGCTGGACTTGAGATACTTTTCACTTCAGTTTTATTTCTGCTGTGATTTTACTACTAAGGGCTCTATCACACTTTGACACCCATGGTGGCGCCACCACAGTTGCGCCACCAACAAAATGTACGTAATTGACTCTGCAGTGCCTGCAGGGCAATTCACAACTTCTCGAAATGTACCTATTCGAAATTAGGAAAGTGACGTTTTATTCGCTGAAAAAACCCGTCAACTTTTTTAAGAAACTCTTTGAAAAACTACTCCGAGAAGTGGTTTTTTTATTTGAATTGGAAGAGTATTGTAGTGTAAAGTGTATGTTTTATGCTGGAAGAGCAGAAAGTAACTAAGATCGCTGTCACTGCCACCATGCCCTTTCCACCCAAGGGTTATTACGTAGGATACCTACTTTATTGTATTTAACATCCACCTTTGAATGTTCCTAAAACACGCGCCCTGAAGGGACAGTTAATATGTTTCTTTTCTGAAACCATGAACCCTATTCCCTAGTAATTAGATTTATACTTGCGTGTAGAAATCCTGGCGAGTTTTCTTTATTGTAAGTTGTGTTTACTAATACCGTGGGAAGCTGCAATTTCCTTGTAGATCTTAGGGTTTATGGACCTCTGAGTAGGCAAAAAAAACCCTGGGAAGCGAGAGCTTCTTTTCCTTTTCTATTACTTTGGTATTACAGATAACAAGCTGAAAGAGCCTTTCAAAA
Source organism: Camptogramma bilineatum (assembly GCA_958496255.1). Classification (NCBI taxonomy): domain Eukaryota; kingdom Metazoa; phylum Arthropoda; class Insecta; order Lepidoptera; family Geometridae; genus Camptogramma; species Camptogramma bilineatum. The sequence goes on along the minus strand of OY292471.1, from coordinate 2,936,669 downwards.
TTCTTTGAAATCGTAATTATGTCACAAAATTCAAAAGCAAAGAATAATTAGGTAGGTAAAGAAAACAAGATATTGGCGTATCTAATATTTTAATTGTTCCTTCAATTTGTATACAAAATGTATCGGCGACAGCTTTGTATTGAAAACAATTATTGACAAGACGATTGTGATGTTTTGTGAATATTTTCTTCACGACGTTTTTCAGAAGGCATCCAAGTAAATATAAAACTTAGGCCTTTACATCTTAACTAGATGATTTATACAGTGTCAGGAGGCAATCTTTGCCTACACTTATCGGGACACTGTAGTGCCTGGGACATTGTTGAGATGGAGTAGGCTTGGCCAGCACCTACACCATCCTCTCAGCTTAACCGGCCACATCCACAAAATATAAAGTAAGTAAATATAAAGCAGTTAATATTTATACCTAGTAAGTAAGTACTTATATAAAGTTATGGGTGAAGAAAGTAAATAACAGAATTACTTGGATGTACTTTCCCAAATTAAACTAAATGCGACAGTTCTAAAACGCAACATTATAAAATAGACAAGTCAAACTTTTACTTACATTTAAAACGTATAAAAGTAAATTTGTAAATTACAAAGCAAATTATAAGTATTTGATTAGTAACTATTATGTAATAATACTCTAAACACATTGATGATAGGATAGAATGATAGGTAAGTTTAAACAAGAATGTCGCAAGAATCAGATTCTGAAATAAAACCTAAGATTTCTACAAGGATACGGTGAACTTATAATAGATGAGAATCGAGTAACGGCTGACGCCAAGCGGTCTATCAGACATTCACATTAGTCATGAATTTGACGCTCTGATACTACGCATTCGCTCGCCATTATTACGTCATTCGATTCCATACTATTCTTCAGGAATAAAATAAGCTATCAAATGTATTGTTTCTTAAGCTACGAACGCACTTGGCGACCTGACGCGACGGCCAGTGAGATCTAGCTATTGTTCACGACTTTAAACTGGTACCGCACGCATTTTGCGATAAGCAGCCAGCGAGAACAGAACCGCCTGGCCGCCGCGACCCGGGGGTCTAAAGTGGCCACTTTTGATGAAAAATCAGATGTTTCATAGATGCTTCATCTATGAATCATCTGATGAAACATCAAATGCTTCATAAATGCTTCATATATGCTTCATATATGAAGCATCGATGCTTCATCAATGCTTCATCGATGCTTCATATATGAAGCATCTATGAAACATCTGATTTTTCATCAAAAGTGGCCACTTTAGACCCCCTGGCCGCAGGAACCTGACCGCCGCAACCTGGCCGCAGGAACCTGGCCACCGAGTGCAGGCTGATCTCAAACCGCAGAACTTGTCTCAAACCTCAAATTGGTCTCAATCTGTCAAAACAACCGCGTAGATATCTTTTGTCGCGTTCGCGTCGAGATGAGAGTGACAGAGCTTCTTGCGTGGTCACTTAACTGTAATTTTCGACAGTTTGAGACCGATTTTGGTCGCTATCAAAGATAGGCAATCAGGGGGGTGGTAATTCTAGAGCCACCCAGTCTTCGGTTGTCGTTTGATGGTGGTGACCTCTCCTATCTTCTTGCCGGCACGCAGCGGTTCCGGGGACGGTGGTGGAATCAGCTGTTCCGTGCTAGATGTGGATGACAGACGCTTCGGAGGCGATTCAGGCGCCACCTTAGTTAAAAACATACATAAAATCACGCCTGTTTCCCGTCATAGGGGTAGGCAGAGACCACAGATCTCCACCTGCTACGATCCTGACACTTTTTTCGCTTCATTCACTCTCATCACATTCTTCATGCAAGCTTAAAAACTTAGTTAAAAAACATCATGAAAAAATCTAAATAAGCGAAGAAGAGTAACACCTTGTGGCGTTTGAAAGTATAAATAAGTAACCAAGCCAACAGTTGCAAGCCATGAAAATGTAAACACCACCAATGAATTATTCTGTGAAATAAAATGAATACTTACCAAAACTTGCGCGACAAGATTTGAACTTATAGGTAACCTCGCTCGGCGTAACCAAGCTTTAGTCCAATCGAGCTACTAGGCAATCAACGTCATGAAAGAAGTTTAATGGGACTACATACTTGACAGCTTGTGCCTTATACGCTATCTTACTCTTAAAACTAAAAATGGTATATTGTTTTGAGTTAAACTTATTTTAACCTTAGTTTTGAGTTAAACTTATTTTAACCTTAAAAACGGTGTTTTAACTTACCACAGGAGTCGCAGACGAAGAAGCTTCAGGAGATACTGGTCTGGATACTGCTTTAGGTGGTGTTGGGGGTTTCAGAGTCTTTGTGGGGGTGCTGGGGGTCACCTCCATGGTCGGCGTGGGGGTCGGAGCTGTGGGGGCCTGGTGGAAGAAATAAAATCGCCATTTTGTTTACTAAATTAAAGAACAATTGAAGCGCGTCATATTAATTTTATCATCAGTATCATAAGTTCGTTAATAAATAAATAAATAATGCTGGCCTTTTCACACAGCATCATGTAGCCCCAAGCTAAGCAGAGCTTGTGTTATGGGAGAACCACATGACTGATATACTACTTAAATACATTTTTTTTAAATACATATCTACATAATATACTTACATAGAAAACACCCAGACCCGAGACAAATATTTGCAGATCATACCTACAAACATTTGTCCCGCGGCGGGGATCGAACCCGCAACCTCCTGCGTCACAGGCGGGCCTTCACCCACTGCGCCACAGAGGTCGTTAATATAATCAGTTAAAATTTACTAGCGGTGTTTTTCTGGTGTACCGAACTATAAACCTATTGGCAGGGTGTGCGGTCCGTACAAGGTACTTACCTTAGCTTTCACTGGCGCGGGGGGTGGAGGAATCGCCCCTTCTGATGGTTTGATCTCTGGAGCTACGGGCCTGGCCACTGCTATGACCTCCTTCTCAACTGGAGGCTCCACGATCTCTGGAGCTGGACTAGTTGGCCTTGGGCTGCCAGGAATTGGACTTGTAGGCCTTGAACTGCCAGGTGCCGGGCTGGTAGGAACTGGGCTTACGGGCTGAAATGGATTCAGACATGAGACAGAAAAATTAGGGTAAGTTAGCGAGGGATGTGGTAAAGAGAATATTGATGAATATGGATGGTTGGTGCAGTAGGTCAAAGATGGATTAAATGTGTCAATAATAAGAGGAAAGACTAAGAGAAAAAATTACTAGTCCAAAGAATGGAATAAACTAACTTTTGTAGATCTTTTTTTAGGCCCAAAAAGGCCAGGAAGGTCTAAAGCTCTCGTTTTCGTTATCAGGAGCAGTGTAAAAATACTGCTCATTTTGTTCTTGACAAAGCATTTACTTTTTGAGTAAGTATAGACTCTGTGGCAATTTACAGAGGACTAACTAAACGGAGTAGTAGTCCTTCTTGAAAAAGATTACCCTTTCATCCGAAGGCTGTGTCGTCATCGCCGCTGGTTTCCTCTTGATCACCTTGGGCGGTGACTCTCCCGGGACTCGCTTCGCTTTCAATGGACTCGGTTCTGCGCGTTAAATATTAAATTAATATCTTTTAAACGTTTTATTTGAAATTTGCAGTTTATTTGAGTGTAAAATATTTTTCTTTCCTTTGTACCCAAATTTCAAATGCTTTCCATAGAAACATCAATACATTTTTGCATCAATACATCCACATACATGCCTCTTTCCCCCAGTGGTAGGCAGAGACCACGGACTTCCACTTGCTACGATCCTGACACACCTCTTTCGCCTCATTCACTCTCATTACATTTTTCATAGAAGCTCGCTGGTTTAGGGTACTTTTGACCTGGCCTTTATCCAATACATCTATTGAAGCATTTCAGAATGATTTTAAAATAGGTTTATTTTACCTAATACGATATTGTCTATACTGGTTACCTGGTTGAGCTCCATCTTTGGGAGGTGACTCCGTCTTGGGCAGGGGACTAGGACTCCGGGATGGGGCCTTCGAAGGGCCCCTTGAAGGCATCTGTCACAAAACAATTAATTAAGCTTAAGGATACTCATCATCATTTATTTGTCCTCTTATCAGACAGAGAGCGGTCACGCGGTCAAGCGTTCTGCGTTCAAGCATTCTACTGATTTCTACTGATCTGTTCTACTTGACCGCCGCGGTCAGTATGTCTCCTGTGTGAGTATATCTATGTAACGTAATAGAATACAAAGAACGCAAAACTGACCGCTTGAACGCTTGATCGCGTGACCGCTCTCTGTCTGATAGGTCCCTTAAATCACTACTTTTTATCTACGACAAAGCATTGGAAGGGTTGTTTTTAGCAGTTTACCGTACCTAGCGTTGTTTCGCCGAAGCTCCTATAGGTACTCATCCGATTTTGATGATGATGAATCAGGTGTCAATCAATTTGTATTATTATGCTCCAGTCTTTATTTGCGTAGAAAGCTTTTTATGTATTTGAGTTTTTACCTTTCAACTCTTATAGCTTAGCTTACCTACCAATCATTATTTTCAGAATTTTAATAAGGAAAAGGTGTTCGAGGTGATTTTTTAGACAGATTTCGTAGTTGACTGTACCTTCACGGGTGTAGTCGGTTTCTTGACTGCAGAACTCGCAGACAGCAACGAACCGGATCCACCGGAGCCACCGGCTCCATCACCTACAACCATATTTAATTTATGTAGAAATTAGTGTGGAATGATTCAGCTACAAGTGGGTAAATTAAAAAAATTTAATGTTAATCTACTTTACGACTATAATGTTATAAACTGAGTCTGCACTCTCGAGGTGCATTTCTTTTCATAACTCTGAAGATCCTCAACACATCCTCACCAATTTTTGTGGCACCAATCAGAAAGTATACCTACCCTTCAAAAAAAAAAAATTTCCAAATCGGACCAGGCGTCTTCGAGTAAATAAATAAATAAATAAATCGGTGAACATACATAAAAAAAGCACAAAAAAGAGAACCTCCTCCTTTTTTTGAACCTCCTGTTTTTTCTTAGGATAAGTAATCGAAGCGATCAGCTAACCTCTTGTGACTAAGCCTGCAGTTGGGCCTTGGCCTTAGGGATGTATACCGGTATTTATTTTGTGGAGATGGTGAAATAATTTATTTATTTTATTTTCGAAATCTTTGGAAAATTTACAGCTAGCTTAGAGAATAAATACATACATATTATTATACACCCAAGCAAAAAAGGAGGTATATAATGGAGGTATATAATTCCTAGGGAAATAAATGTTGAAGACAAACCTGGTGGTTTCCACGGCGATTTGGGAGTGGGTGTGGATGGAGCCGCCTCCTCGGTCTCCGCGGAGAAGTCCTTGATCAGCTCCAGCAGCGTGTGACCTGGACTCACCGGCATGTCTATTGGAGACGCCACGCGGGAACCTTCTAGACCAAACGTCACCATATCAGGGCCCTAACACCCAAAAACGAAAACGATATTTCGTCGGCTAAATTCAAGAACCACGAAACTCCGTCTTTTTCACGAAAATGATTTTTTGATATAGTTTGGTAGAAAATTAAATTCTCTACCAAACTGCATCAAAAAATAGTTGTCCTCAAAAAGACGGAGTTACGAGGTTTTCGAATTTAGCCGACGATATCGTGCCAATTATCGTAGTTCAGCATATGTTGGTCGAATGTTCCGAATTAGGCTTCCACCAACTTAGGCTGAACTCAGATAATTGGCACGATATATCGTATTTAGTGCTGGGAGTAGGCCTACAGAGATATGACATTGAACTATTAGGTACATGTTTCATAATCCTATAATAATACTGACACATGAAAAATCTGTTTTAAATACTTCCTAAATCTGTTATAATCTCTTTTCATTCACATGAAAGTCAAAAACCAAATTTCCACGAAATAACATCTAAATCCATGCTAAATTTTAAGGTTTTGGAGACAGCTTGTTATAAAATAATAATGTCCTTTATTACTTATCCATCACCCAGAGATGATCTATTTCAAATTTTCGAGTATTTTAATTTGTACTCTGTGTTGTGATGTATCTTTGGGGAACATGGTGGAATTGTTCCTCAAAGGCAGAGTAGGTGGTTCTTCTGCAACGGGCCGGCCCATCTGTTCCACTTGCCCGTGGTTTTTCGACTAACAGTTGTTGGTTGGTCGTATATTGTCGATCGCTCCTGAAAACGCGATCTAGACATATGATGTTGTGTCGCCATCTTTTCTGAAGCTCGTGCGTAGCATGACTATGTAGTTCATCGTGCAACAGGTAGATGTCGCTACATCCGTACCCATATTATAAATGTGAAAGTGTGTTTATTTGTTTGTTTATTTGTCCTGCTTTCACGTCAAAACAGAGCGACAGATTGACGTGATTTTTTGTGTGGAGATAGTTGGAGGGCTGGAGAGCTAGGCTACTTTTTATCCGGATACCACGCGAGCGAAGCCGCGGGCAGTAGCTAGTATCTTATACATTTCAGTATTTTTCAACTCGCTCTCCATGTTATAATAGCGGGGAACTGACCTGGCAATGGTGATCGCAGCACCAGCTTCCTAGCTTCCTCCATGGCTCGCTGGAGATTCTGCTGGTTCTTGAAGGATTCCCTGCTGCGGCAGCGACCGATTTGAGACCTGGAAACTTGCGTTTTTAATATCGAAATCTAAACTAAACATGTCCGCGACTGTATAGTAGAGATCTCTGGTATGGTAGACTAGAAAATTTCTTCGATTATTCAAGACTCATGAAGATTTATAGTGAGGAATGCCAGCCACATTTTGTATTCTAAACGAAATTTGGCAAAAAATAGCAAAAATTAAAGGAAAATTAAAAAAAAGTTGAAAATTAAAGGGTGTCCTCATACTTACATAGTTAACGCCAATTAAGATAGTCCTCTTAGTTGTATTGGCGCTCATACAGTTTATAGAACCAGCTTAATTATGGCGGTATAATGAGTAGGTACGGAACCCTCGGGGCACGAGTTCGACTCGCACTCGACCGGTTTTTTTTCTACTTATGATCAAGTTGGAATAGACACTAGTACTTAACCACGACATTCTCGAACTTGTCTTATAAAAACTTAGGATTTTACATCTTTACTAGATGATTTATACAGTGTCAGGAGGCAATCTTTGCCTACACTCATCGGGACACTGTAGTGCCTGGGACATTGTTGAGATGGAGTAGGCTTACCCAGCACCTAAATCATCCTCTCAGCTTACGGGCCATATCCACAGGAAAGACATGGTCAATACGTGTGGGGCTGGCTAAGCCACGGGTTTCCTCACGATGTTTTCCTTCACCGTTTAGAGCTCGTGTTAATGCGCATATAAATTTTTCGAAACAAAAATTCCATTGATGCACGGCCAGGATTCGAACCCACGACCTTCGGATCGAAAGTCAAGGTGCTATACCCCTCGGCCAACACGGCACTTATACTTAAAACTTGTCTTATAATTTAACCATAAAAGGGGTAGGTACTCACGAGACCCCGGTAGCCATCAGCGTCTGGTCCCATTTGGCGTTGGTGGTGGAGGCCACCGCCAGCTTCGCGATCCGCCTGAACCTGGAGAGTCCGTCCTCGTCCTTCTTCTCTTCGTCCTCCAGCGCCACGGGGGCCACCTGGAAGTCCTTCATCAGGCGCCTCTCCCACACCTTCATGCGCTTGCCGAGCACCGCTGGACAGACAGACAAACAATCACAGACAGACAAAAAAAGATCAACATCAAACAAGAAAGAAAGAAAGAATCGTTTATTTGGCACACAAAAAAAATCAAATAAACCTTAACTATAGGCTAGGTACTTAGGTATACACTAAAATATGACAACTTATAGAAAGGTCTAAGTACTAATAAGGCAAGTCTAAATACCCGCCTATCCAACAAAAATAATAAATTAGTGCCACTAATATTCTAAATGCGAAAGTTTAGATGTTTGGCTGGATGAATGTTTGTTCCTCTTTCACGCAAAAACTACTAAAAGGATTTGGCTGAAACTTAAAATATTCATAGTTTATAGCCTTAAATAACCAATAGGCTACTTTATAACCGGGTACCAGGTACAACGCGAGCGAAGCCGCGGGCGGAACGGAAGCTAGTCACACTAATCACACTAATATTATAAATGCGAAAGTTTGGATGGACGGATGGACGGATGTATGTTTGTTCCTCTATAACTCGACAACCACTGAACTGATATGGCTGAAATTTAAAATATATTTAAATAGATAATGACCGGGAATAGGACATAGGCTACTTTTTATCCGGGTATCACGCGAGTGAAGCCGGTGACATCCGATTTCGATGGTTCTTTTTCTGTTTGAAAGGTTGTAACTTTAAGTTGGTCTCATAAAAGTTTGGTGAAGATCTGATGAGGATCTTCAGCGTGATGGACAGAATTGATCCTCATAATGCACTATATTGCTTACTTTTAGATTTAAACCAGTGGAATCGGCCCTTTAACTACTAGGTAGGGATTGATGAAGCACCTGGGACCTTCTCATCACAAAACTAGAGAATTGTGAATATTTATTCTATTATGCAAAATAGACTTGCGAGGTCTACAGCTCACAGAGTGACTAGTATATAAAGTTAAGGGCTCGGCGAACGTATCTACTTACCTAGGAACGTAATACCAAAATAATTTAAAATTTGAGCATATTTTTATCACTTTACGTTATTATTTGGATAAAGGTAGTATTTATCTAGGTTCCTGTTAAACTTTTGTTTCAAAAAACTTACTATAGAACAAATGAAAAGAAAAAATGTCATTTTTGGTGTACCTACAAAGATTTCAATTCAATTGGCTTACATTTCTTTTTAGGTAAGTTTTTCGGAACAAAAGTTTAACAGGAACCTAGATAAATACCTACTCTCCTAATCTAACAACATAAACTGATATAAACATGCTTACATTTTAAATGATTTCGGTATTACGTTTTTATGGATATTCGCCGGTCGCAGCCCTCTTAAGATAGGTACTTACCCTTCTCCTTTCTATCAGTGAAGGAGACATCCATGCCGCTTCTCTCAAAGACCTCCAGCAGTTCATACCGAAGGGCGGACACGTCTCCTTTCAGCTCGTTGATATCATCCTCGGTAACCTCTTCATCATCCATCTTCCTATGCATAGCTGAGACGTATCTCCAGACGACGGCGCGCATCACTGCAGTATAGCGCACGTCGTGCTCTTTTTCTTTCTGTTCCTATAGGGAGAAGAGAAAGAATTTAGTGGTCTTTCTTGATGAAAGCTACGGGAGGCTTTTTTGGCGGGACTTTGAGAAGTCATGTTTTCGTTTTTGTTTTATTTACAAAAACTTCTGGTGGATTATTAACTGTTGATTGTTGTGAACGTGCATAAGTGTGGGCAAATGAAACAAAATTGGATAGCAATGCATTACGAATTCTCCCAAAAAGTCCGTGTTGGTGTTTCAGTAAAGCCCCACATCTTTACTGAGGCACATGGGGAGGGGTGGGATATCATATTTATGTATTGTAGGTACTTAATATCAATTTAAGTAGGTAAGTATTTGTATATCTTGTGTATCTATAAACTTGAAATATATTAACTTCTTGACACTGGTTGATGCACAAGCCGTGCGAAGCCAAAATAAAGAAGAAGAAAAAAGCTAGGTAGGTACGGGAATTTTGTTTGATCACAAAATGAAGAATCACAGAATATTATTAATAGCTGAGCGCTGGCGCTGGCTTCGGTAGGCAAATGACAAGGTCCAAAATGTTTGGAAAAAAAACCCAAAAATAAAAGTTATAATCGATAACTTAAACTTCGGATTTTCACAACTTAGTGCTAAGTGCAACCCATTAAAGAAGCTTATTTTCTTGAATGATCACACCCTGAAAAAGAGAAGAGCATACCTTGGTTTTCTCCTTCCTCTGTTTATCTTTCTTCCTCGCGCCCATCATCTTGAGCAGCAGTTTGGGGGTAGGCATGATGTTGAAGGGCGGAGGCAAGGTCGCGCTTTCCTCAAAGTAGCTCATCCACAGACGAGTACGGGCGAACTTCCATTCTACGTCTGAATGTTCCTGGTTCAATCAATACTAAAGTCAAATGTATGCTGACATTTTTTGAATTATGTAAAGTAAGTAAGTTCGTATGAGCTAGTGGCCAACTCTGGTGACGGAGTTTTTAGGCCGCCTAAAGGCCTCCGTCATGACTTAACGACTTAAAAGCCGGGACCGACCATTTAACGTGCCCTCCGAAGCACGGAAGCGCTCAGCTCGTAATGCCACTTGCGGTGACCCATTCAAATTGTGACCGCACACAACACTTCTTAACTTCAAAGATCAATCAGGAACGTCTAGGCAAGCTACGCCACGAGCGCTTCAATATTAATCCACTTCCGATATTCATATTCAAATCAATTCAATCAAAACTTGTTATGTGAACAATAACAAAAATTACCTACACTTGGAAACGGTTTTCTTAAACTCAAGTATTCGTACACGTGTATTGTTTTGTTGTAATATAAACTCAATTGAATAGGTTAGGAACGCCCGAACTACCAAGTCTAACAAGATTATTGTATTGTACAGTCATTAAGACAAGCAAAATACAATTTTATATTAATAATCACAAGGCCCCCATGGCAGTCGTGAAGTTAGACGTTTTGATACGCAGTATAAAATTTAGTAAGTAGGTAAGTAAGTACATACCTATGAAAAAGCTGCACTGTGCATCGGAACATTTAAAATCGAGTCTGAGGATCCCTTATCAAAATGGTTATAAGTACTGGGTAAGAAATACGACTTCAAGATGATTTTTCAAATCCTGACTAGTCAGGAAGGAATTCAATAGCTATTTGAGTTTTGAATAAACTTTTGTAGTTGGTAAATAATATACTTAAATAAACTTTTATGATTGAATGTACTAAAAGTACGAGTTGCGAATGCTACGTAGGTATACTTAATTGTATTAAACAGCGCTATGTAGAACAAAGACAAAAGACATTCCTGATTATAGGTCGATAAGCCATGACGAAGATGAGCTGCCTGAAGCATTCGTTATCACGTCATCTGAATATACCCCACTTTTCCATTTCTAGACTAGCAGCGGCCTGCTCGCAGCTTTACTTAGCATACTACTACTACATAGACACTTAATCTTCTAGTGCCCGGGAGCCGGGACATAGTAAAGATGGAATTGGCTAGTCAGCATAGGCAGCCTTTTAACCACAGCTAAGCCGCATATTTCCTTACAATGAATGTTTTCTTTCATCATTTAAAGCTCGTGTAAGTGTGATAATTTTCCGAAACAAAAAAAAATGCAAAGCCACGAGTTTAACAGACTTATCCGATGGGTTAAACTCTTGGACGATTCGTGGGACATTTAAACCATCGCATAAGTCGTTAACCACTAGTTAAGTAGGACTGAAAGTGTACCACGAAATAACGGACCCTTTCTTCCTAAGTGTCCTAAGAATTTCGAACAAACATTTCAGAAATGCACAAAATGATAAATAAGTTTGTGCCGAAAGCTAAATCCTTTTGGACTGAGTTTGAGAGATTAAGCTAATAAGCTTTTCAGGACTGCAGCGTCTTACAATAAACTTGGTTTTTCGACTACCTTCCGCCCACGGCATGGTGTGGGCGGAAGGTCTCAAAAATCAGGCTCACGGCCTTATTTCCAGGTCCAGTAGACAATTACTTTTTTTTTAAATTTATTTTTCATATAATAGAAGTAGTAGTAGGCTACTTTTCATCATAATCATCACCATAAACCATTAATACGGGGGCAACGCCGCGAGGGCGCTGCTAGTCAATTTATAAAGCGAAAGAGTTCTTTTGTTTGGTTAGGTTATAGGTTACTTTTCATCATCATCATCATTATTGTACCTTCACTACGGGAACAACGCAGCTAGTAGTAAATATACTTACAGTGATCATAGCGTAAGAATTGGACATCATAGCGATAAGCAGGTTGAGTAGCACGATGACGTTGATGACAGAGTAGGAGCCGAACATGAGCAATCCCCAGAACCGAGTGTAGCTCTTGATGCCGGCCAGCTCGAAGTTCTCCAGCCCCACCATGCCGAAGGAGGCCCAGAAGAGGGATTGTGATGCCTCGAAGACACTGGTATGAAACCATAGACATTAGAAAGAAGTCATCGAGATGGTGTAAGTTTTGTGTGTAGGAGTATAGATTATCCTTTAGTGACTAAAGGATAATCAATGACCAATAGACTAAAGTTTAATCCGGTCCGGGGACATAGGTCTTTAAGTCAAATTACCGACCTGCACTTACGACTTTATGTTAAAATAGCAACATACCATATCATCTGAAAGTCAAAATGCCTTAGACCCCAAAATCTATTGGTCATCCAAACTAAATTCCAATAAAGATGGTGTAATCAACTTGTCCCTTTTAGCTTCTGTTTAGAAAATTGCTACTTTACTTTCAAACATAAAAGCAGTTATTCATATAGATCTTCAGGAATGACGTCATTTGTTTTTTTAGGATGGTTAGAGGCAAGGCCGTATATATTCGACACATGCCCAAACAGGCAAGAACCAGTACTTTTATTTTATTTAGTTTGTTGGGTTTTATTGATTGAATGTTGGTCTAAGTCCAATCTAAGTCATTTAGTATAGAAAACGAAGTAGCACTAACGATAAACAATTTATTCAAAAAGAAGTAGATAGATAAAGAAACAAATACACAGCCAAGTGCATATAACAGCCTAGCAAAAGCTTGAGTAATCCACACAAACAATCACGTTCACAGTTGAAGCTCTACAGAAGATATCCATCTATCCTCGCGACACTAAAACTACACACGAGCAATAGCGACATGGCGACACCGACGGGAACAACTTAATAAGCATGATAGTCCATGGTTTGTCTCAGCGTCATGCAGTCCACCTCATCAATCTTCAAAGTATTCATCTTCACATTGATATCTTCCTCAAGCTGAATTTGAGTTTGCAACAAGAAACGGAGAGAAGCAGTTGCTTCTTGAAGCATTTGTTGCAGCTGTTCAGCGCTGTGGCGAAGCATCTCGCACTCGTAGTACAGAGCTTGACCTGGAGCATCCCTGACCAGCTCCGCCCCAACTCTCTGAGCTCGTCTCCCAAGCCTGGTGTGAGCTAGCGCCGTATTTCCCTCTTTATCAGACAACGCCTTCTGCAGTTGGAGTATGTTGAACTGCATGTCGGAAATCTTTTGAGTAGTGTCTTTATGCATGTCTTCCAGCTTCGCTTTAGCCAGATGAGTCTCTTTGATCCTCTCGCTGAATGCATGGTTACATTTGTTGTAGGCTTCCCAGAGGTCATTGATAACCTGTTTAAGAAGAGTGTCGACGAACATACGAATCGGCCTGGCACTGGTGACTTCCCTTGCAGCCATTTGGATGTTCTGAGCTGAGTAGGCATTATACTCATCAGCTGATATCTGAGCTGGGTCCAAGTTCGCGAAGCCTTCGTAGACGGAGAGGCACAGATCTGTCGGTTTTAGAGATAAGGAGCCTACGTCCAAGTCGATAGCTCCTTGTTTGTACTGCAGGTCACGATCGAGGAGGTAGCGGGTCGAGCGTAGACGCCTCATCTGTTCGTTCAGCTGTTCCAGCACACGTTTAAGCAGACTTTGCCCTCCCAGGATCGTGGTGATCTCCTGCTGCAAAGCATGTTCCACCTCGTCTACTACCAGATCGATCCCGACCCTTCCATCTCGCAGCATGAGGCATTTGCGACAAATCGTCAAAGCGTTCGACTGCAATGACGCCAGACAGTCCAGAAGTCTGGTCTTGTAGACTCCCAAAGCCTCAAGTTCTAGACAGATCTCTTTCCTCTGCAGCTGCAGTTCTTTTTTATTGAACTGGATGTCACCTATGCGTTCTTCGATACGTCTGTCGGACGTGGCCTTCATGATTTCCGATCGTTCTTTCGTCTCTTCTCTTACTCTCTCGCATTCTGCTAGAACTCTGTCTGCAAGTTGCTGTTGATCTTCCGTGTTCCTGCATCGTTGGTCGTTGCTGAGTTTCCATTCTGAGATGGTGAACTTGGCTGTTCTCGGGGGGATACATACTAGGGCTTGCTCCGATAGCCTCGTGGTAGCTATCGGAGCTCCGATGACGTTGCGAACTCCGAACTGAGCTTCACTCATTGCTCTACTTTTGTAAAACCCACAGTAAAACCACTAATTTAAAAATTTAGGGAAAGACAGATTGTCGAAATGTTGTCGTGTTGACTGTCAGGCGGAAAATCCGTCAATGGATTGATTAAACCTTTTTGGTGTCCCCATGGCAACAAGGAGGAAGGAATTCCGTTGCGTGAAGTAGGTTACAGTATTTATGCATTATGTGCATTATTTATGGGAACGTATAAAGACCGGGCTTAGACGGGGATATCGCGTGTACCAACTGCAAACAACTTGGTTAACTTTTGACAAGATTTACAATTTTAAAGATTTCAATTCAAAACACAAAAGAATTCAAAAATATTTTATCAAGAAATTTTAAGTCGAACTGAATTCAATTTTTATTTGAAACATAGTACCAATAGCAATATTATGTAAGACAAATAATATTACTTACTTATATCATTTCCATTTCACTAATTAGATAGAAGTGAAGTATGTATGTATTCGAGTATATCGACTACGAGATACAAACATTAACGCGAGATTCGTACTCGATTAAGCAACTAAATCAGTGTGTAGGAAGCCTAAATGACAGTAAACAATACAGAGATCAATATTTTCAATGAAACAACGAGTAGGAAGTAATTATTCAAGGACACAAATAAGGAAGCAATAGCGTGCATGCCAAATTGCTACAATTTGCGCAAACTGTTTACAAAATGATAGCTATAATAACTTGTCTCTTTAGCTATAATAACCCGAATCGCATACGAGAAAATCTTATTTGTTCTAGCTTTAGCTACCATACAATATTATGATATTACCTACTTATATAGATTCGATGAACATTAATTTTTTATTCATGGCCTTGTAATTCATGACTCTTAAATCATTCTTTGACATAAGAGTGACAAGAAAAAGATCCATAAAGCCAGTGTTCCGCAAAGGGTGTGCCGCGGCACACTAGTGTACCGTTGTCATTAGTTGGTGTGCCTCGAAAAAATAAGGTTACCTATCTCAGAATTTAGACCGCATATGCTCAACTGAACAAGCTTATGTTTCGCATAAAAAAAGGATCTTTCATTTATGGTATACTTACCTCCAATATTTTCCGGTTTCCTAGGTGTACCTTGAAGACAAAAAGCTGGCGGAACACTGCATTAAGCCATGCTAAATTGATAGTTCATTTTGTTTTGAATAACGCATTCAGTGTCCTTGATACTCATGTAGTACCTTAACATATTTTAAACTTTCGCGATATGAACACATTTTTAAATTATTAATGGGACTTAATCGCGTAATGAAATCATTTCATTTACCTCGACGTTTCGGCGACATTAGAGTCACCGTGGTCACGAGAAGTCTTCTCGTAACCACGGCACAACTGTAATGTCTGTAATGTGTAAAATGATTTTAATAAGCGATTAAGACCCGTTAATAATTTAAAAACATGTAGTACTTGTTCCCGTGGACTTGCGGCTTGACACCGAACGAAATAATGGGGTTACTTACTTATAAATCAGAGATCCTCTAGCAATGTCTACGTTCACTCCGGACTCACTTCCCGAAACTTCTCCACTTCATACAGGAGTCTCCCGCGTTATCCCAGTCCGGGAGACCGCCGGGCAGGACGTAGCATTTACGCTTCTCCAAATCAGCGAAGTACCAGAGCAGCTGGTTTAGACCTATAGGCACAGATAACATAACCTAGGTCTTTTAAACGTTCGTGACTTCTGCTAGACATTGTAGGTATTACACCTAAAAATATCGATTGAAATACTGACAATGTTTCGGGGAAGACAGGTGATATCAGACGGTTCACTAGGACGAATGTTCACTGGAGTGAATGATTCATTTTTCTTTCTTTCCATGTTCACACGGCTGAGACGAAATTAACTATAGTTTTAATTCAAAATGAATACATACCGCAAGCGAATGCGAACAAAACCAGGCTGTAGATAAAGAAGAACTTCACGATATCGATGACCATCCTGCCCAGAGAGATCTGCAGCGGCCCCAGGTGAGGGTTGATTGAGAACAGATGCACCAGTTTCAGCGCACTGAGAACAAAATAACATGAAACACATTAATTGTATAAAAGTACCTACACTTCTTCCAACGGATCTTGGCATTCGTGAAGTTGGAGTTGGTCTAAAGGCCTCCGTCATGGCATGACTGAGAATTTAACGTGTCCTCCGAAGCACGGAAGCGCTCAGCATAACATAATAAAGCATAATAGTTCAACCATTTTGAAAGACTTTTAAAACAGGCACTGTCTATGACGAAGAAAACCTCCTGACCTGTACATCTAGGAGCGATGCAAAGCTGAAAAAACCTAAAATATGAACCAATAACCCACAACCTAAGGGAGTGGGCACACTGCATTTTTTGCAGCGCGTTTGTATCGATACAAACGCGATGCGAACGCTCTGCTCAAAAACGCAGTGTGACCCACTCCAGCGCCCTGATTACTTGCATTAGACTTACAATAGCAATGCGACAGCAATCACTACGCGACCGGTCGAAAAATATCATTAAAAATCGTATTACGGTCGCAGAATGCACTATGGCCAAAGTACATTTTGCAACAGGCAA
The DNA here is from genome assembly GCA_958496255.1 of Camptogramma bilineatum. Lineage (NCBI taxonomy): Eukaryota > Metazoa > Arthropoda > Insecta > Lepidoptera > Geometridae > Camptogramma > Camptogramma bilineatum. Next base: position 2,920,038 of record OY292471.1, on the reverse strand, counting down.
GCAATAATCGTGCGATTGGTTTCCGTAATAATATTTTTAGTGACATCTTACGATCGATCGGTCCCATAGTGATTGCTGTCGCATTGCTATCGCAAGTCTTGCGTAATCAGGGCGCTGGTACACGTTTGTATGGATACAAATGCGCTGAGAACGCGCGTTTGAATCGATACAAACGCCGGGCTGTTTAAAAATGCGCTTCAGAAAACGTCATGTGCCTCTTCTCTTTACAAGAAATAACACACTTACCTAAAGATATTAGCAGCTGCAAATAACCCCTCAGCTATCAACTGTGGATCGAAAGCATCCCAATGCTCGCGTGGTATGAACTTGGTCTGCGGGTCGCGTCTGTACCCCCTCTCTTTACAAGAAATAACACACTTACCTAAAGATATTAGCAGCTGCAAATAAACCCTCAGCTATGAGTTGTGGGTCGAAAGCATCCCATTGCTCGCGTGGTATGAACTTGGTCTGCGGGTCGCGTCTGTACCCCCTCTCTTTACAAGAAATAACACACTTACCTAAAGATATTAGCAGCTGCAAATAGCCCCTCAGCTATGAGTTGTGGGTCGAAAGCATCCCACTGCTCGCGTGGTATGAACTTGGTCTGCGGGTCGCGTCTGATCTGCGCGGCTTGCTGCAAGTACGCCGCGAAGCGCAGAAGCACGACCATCACGTAGAGAGAGTTGCGGGAGAAGTCGATGAAGTTCCACATGTTACGGAGGTAGGATCTGATGCCCTCGATGTAGATCTCCTGAGTCTCTTCCCAGATGAAACCTGGATAAACAAATAAATAAGTATATAGCTAGTAGTACAGCTATAGTAGTAAGTATACAGGGTGTGGCAAATTCTTGGTCACTGAAGGGTAGCTACCTTTTCTCTTGTAGTTAGAAAGTTTTGTTCTCAGGAAACTTCAGTTTTATTTTGAAGAAAAAAATAATTGCATTTTTAGATTTTTGAAAAAAAGTACAGCTAGCCTAAAAAATTACATTTGTCAAAAAAAACAAGTTGGTCTTAATCGACTCTGTTTCCCACCAGGAACACTTCGCCCAAAGTAACTTATCAAATCAAATCGTAAGTTTTTGCAATAATTCAAAAAAACACATCCGATACATTTTCTATGAAATGAAGAGTTGTAAACATTACAGTGCCACTTAATTGATCGTTCTTAATTTAATTTCGTAACTGCTCCGGCAAGCTGGGATGCTATTGTAAAGCGCGTATTTAAATTTAGAACAAAGTGCTTCCCTGCAGATGTACAAATGGTATGCTCCATGCATACCAACATCTCTTGCGGCTCTATCTGAAGCGCCTAAGGCTTTACAATAGCCTCCCAGCATGCCGAAGCAGTTACGAATCTAAATTAATAACCATCGAATAAGTGGCACTATAATGTTTACAACTATTAATTTCATAGAAAATGTATGGGTGTGTTTTTTTGAATTATTGCAAAAACTTACGATTTGATTTGATAAGTTACGAGGGCAGTATGATAAGTACTTGGCCTAAGTTAGATAAAACACTGATAATATTAAAAATGTGTTATTTTTCGCTAACTTAACTTTTTTTAGTAATACTGTCAAATTCTGAACTTTCTAGATGGTTTAGTTTTTATATGACAGCCATTTAAACAAACCAACTTTTGTGATTTTACAAAAATGGTAAAAATCGAACACCGATTGGTGATAAACTACTTGTTTTTGAAATAGAAAAAGAGTGATATGAATAAAATTTAGTTTTCCAAAGTATATTTAGGACTCTGTTCCATCGTTAAAAACCATAAAATATTGGACAGCTGAATAAAAATGTGACCTTATAAGCATTATTGATGAAGACCGTCCTGGTCGTTCAAATTATGCCCCCGATCCAGAAATTAATTAAAAAATCTATGATTTAGTAATAACCGACTGGAGAGTAAAAGTGCGTTAGATTACTGAGTCTATGGACATCTTAATTAAATGGGAGTTAAATATTTTAACAACCCATTTAGACATTAAAATGCTTTCCGAAATATGGCTGCCGCGTTTGCTCACAATTGACAATAAACACAAGTACGCACTTGCGTACCCGCCATAGCAAAATTTCATAAATTAAGGTACGAATTGCCTCTTTCTCTATTTTATTCGTAAGATTTAGTATCAAGCAACGATTTAATGTAAACAAATATCAAAAATTTACTTAGATTTTAATAAAATTGCTCTCACGATGAGTTTACTACTGAAAATAAGGCTCATTTTTAAGGGTTGGAGCAATCGAATTTTTAGAAAGGTTTTAAAAGGTAGAAAACAATGGGGCTTGGTATGTAGCCCTGAAAAATGATTATGTTGAAATATAAAATAATTCATAGATTAAAAAACCATTTTTTCTTGTCAAGGCCAAGAACTTATCAAACGACCCTCGTACTTTGGGAGAAATGTTCCTGGTGGGAAACAGAGTCGATTAAGACCAACTTGTTTTATTTGACAAATGTATTTTTTTAGGCTAACTGTACTTTTTTTCAAAAATCTAAAAATGCAATTATTTTTTTCTTCAAAATAAAACTGAAGTTTTCTAAGAACAAAACTTTCTAACTACAAGAGAAAAGGTAGCTACCCTTCAGTGACCAAGAATTTGCCACACCCTGTATAGTAGTAGTATAGCTCACTTCCAAACAAAAATGGCAGAAGGTTCCGCTTCGGGCGCAATCGCGATATATTCCCAACTACCCCACTGAATAAAGTGGTGGGGTCGCATGGACTAAAAAAATCCCAACGACCCCACTGGCCCACCCCACCAGTGTTTATTGTATATTATTATGTATGTAGTTACGTTGCCTACATCGACCAGTCACACGGTCTTTACCGCTGACCATGCATTCTAAGGTGCATTTCTAATGAAGCGCCCACGCGCGTCTCGCAGCCATCCGGCAGGTGTCGATTTGCTGATGTAGCACGCCCGACCTCACAGATTTAGATTTAATTTTATTCATTCTGTTTTAAGCCACTGAATGTAACAGTCTAAAACAATTAAATACTTAATTCAACTTCAATTAATTATTTTTTATGTTTTTAAAAACAATTTCCACGCTTTCCCGAACAAGTCTATGTATTTACAAAAAAAAATGTATTTAAGCAGTATATCAGTCATGTGGTTCCCATAACACAAGCTCTGCTTAGCTTGGGGCTACATGATGCTGTGTGAAATGTCCAGCATTACTTATTTACCTTTTATTAATTATTATTACCCATAACATAAACGACGACGACTAGCTCCAAGAAGGTGGGTCCGTTGCCTCTCTGCTTGAGCAGTTCCTTCTCCAGCGCGTCCACCATCCACTGCGGCCCGAACAGCTGGATGGCCTGCACCTCCGCTCGTTGCGACACCAGGATCAGAATCACTGCACATTCAAAGGCTGAATTCGACCAAACTGGATTAAGTTTAGTCTCGAGAGTAAACTACTTGTAAACACTATAAACGGGATATTTACCATGATTTTTGGATTCTTAAGTCTCCCGATATTAAACTACTGTTTGTTTGAATATTTTGACATTGTAAAGTTGACACCTTAAAACCAGGACAATTTGTATGGACATAATATTATTCGGTTGCGCTTTCTAAACAATTCATTAGAATGATGTTGGCTTTTTAGGTACTCTGGAGTAAGATTACTTTTGGTCGAATCCAGCCTTAGTAGTGTAAAAAATTCGATGATAAAAATACTAGGCTAAAAAATAGAGCTGACGAAATGATATTATTAAATTATTATTGAACAAGCTTTTTGTCACTCTATTTGATAGTTGAAGACTTTTTCGATCGAGCGAGCGAAGCGAGCGAAGATCTTAGTGGCAAGTTAGGCGATTTTGCTTTGTATGTTTGTATATTTGTATGTTTGTATGTTTGTATGTTTGTATGTTTGTATGTTTGTATGTTTGTATGTTTCATTTTTATGTTCTCGCATAACTATCGAACCGCTTATCCAATCTGTATGAAACTTGATAGGTCAATAGGTTGTGCTATGGAAATTTGCTGTGGAGCGTATGAGCGTAATCGATGAAGGGGTTGTAAAGATATGGGGTTCCCAAGGGGGTAAATTTTTTTCAAAGTTACCCAAATATATTGAGTGGGGTGTCATATGAAAGTACTCAACTTATACATTCCAAAATGGTTTTTAGTTTTCTTCTAGGTTCTATAGTTTTTGAAATACAGTCAAAAAGAAAAATTATGAAAACCAATTAACGGAAGTATGGAGAGAGCTCCCGTTTCATAGAGTTTCAATGTATTCGTAGGTCTGGTTAACAGACAAGGAGTGTGGCATCGTTGTGGTTTGGTTTGCAATGATTTTAGTTGCTACTTGATATTTTTTCTTGAGATTGAAAATAAAAGCCGTGTTGGCCGATTGGAAGAGTGCTCGACTTTCGATTCATAGGTCGTAAGTTCGAACCCTGGCCGTGCTCATCAATGGATTTTTCGATTAGAAAAATTTAAATGCGCATTAACACGAGCTCTAAACGGTGAAAGAAAACATCGTGAGGAAACCAGTTAACGTTCTAATAGCGGCGATGGGCTTGCAACCTGTCACGTATGCAAATGCTAACTCCTGCAAATAGTGGGCTGGGCATGTACCAAAATTATAGAGGGAGGGGGAGGGTAGGGGGAGGGGGAGGGGAGGGGAGAGGAGCGGAGGGGGAAGGGAGGGGAGGGGAGGGGGATGGGAGGGGAGGGGGAGGGAATTGATTTTCTCATACATTTCGTATTGAACTGCTATTTTAATAATTTCTCGAACTAAGAGGCTTTCCCTGTGGCGCGGTACGAAGTTCGCGGGGTCAACTATTGAATATAAACACGACACGACTTAATGTATTGCATGCATGCCTATAATCTTTACCATACTGAGGTAGCGCATTAGATATCATTCTGTGGTAAACACTAGAAGGAGCACTTAACGTAGGTATAGGGGTAGTCAGAAACAAGTCCAAATCTAGGCTATCAATACAACGGTGCGCGAGATCTCAGTTCGGGGCGAACTACTAGTACTAAACCTGATAGGGCCCCTGCGAGAACCCCCGATAACACCCGAGAAGCGTGAGTGTGAGGAGCTTCTCGCCTTCTCGTTCTCGGGCTCGCCTGTTCTCCGATCGGTGTCGGTATTTTTGGCCGAGACAAAGGATTTCAAACATCACGACTGAGAAAAATTGAGAGTGTGGATAGCTTGTTTGTTCTTCGAGAAGTCTTGGCGAGACTTCTCGCCGAGCCTTCTCTCGAGAGTCTGGAGGGGCTATGAAAAATATTTATGTAAGTACTTACTTAATATGAATTTAACAAAAAAATTGCTTGTTGACCTTTTCAGTCCATTTTTTTGTATTGCACTTATAGAATCTCCTATAAAATGTAGAAAAACTAATAGACTCGTGAATTTAGCGCGATATTTACATCCTGACGTTTTGGCTAAGTTACAACAGCCACAATCGCAGGCAGACTACCTGTCTATTTATTTCTAAACTAGCGGTCGCCCGCGGCTTCGCCCGCGTGGACTACTACTTTTTTATCCCACGGGATAAAAAACATTACATACCTACATTTTTTCGGAATAAAAGTAGCATTGTCACTCTCCAGCCCTCCAACTATCTCCACACAAAAAATCACGTCAATCCGTCTCTCCGTTTTGACGTGAAAGCAGGACAAATAAACAAACAAACAAACACACTTTCAAATTTATAATATGGGTATGGTTATGAATTGAGATCGTGAATGTTCATAAAATACCAGAATCTCTTTTACTTACATAGAAAAAAGAGATAGCTCGAAGCGTGTATCAAGAACTTCATAAACGGCTTCCTCATAAGCTTGCCGGTCGCGCAGTTCGGCGCTATCATATACAGCGTGCAGTAAAGTGGAAACAGCATGGCCACTCGGCAGATTATCATTATCTTCTCCATGGCAGTCTTGCGGCGGAAGCCGGGCACGCCTTCGTACCAGATCGCGGCTAGCAGCTGCTGGATGTTGGGATGAGCTACAAACTGGAAAGATAAAGTTCAATTGAAACAAGTGACTAAATTGAAGCGTTGCGCGTTGTGCGCGGTCACAATTAGGATGGGTGACCGCAAGTGGCATTACGAGCTGAGCGCTTCCGTGCTTCGGAGGGCACGTTAAATTGTCGGTCCCGGCTTTTAAGTCGTTAAGCCATGACGGAGGCCTTTAGGCGGCATAAAAACTCCGTCACCAGAGTTGGCCACTTGCTCATGCGAACTTACTTTAGCACTCTCGAGGTGCATTTCTATTCATAATTCCGAAGATCCTCAACAGATCCTCACCACAATTTTGTGGCACCAATTGGAAAGTAGGTAGGTACCTATATTATTTCAAACAAAAATAATTTTTCAAATCGGTCCAGACGTCTTCGAGTAATCAGTGAACATGAACATACATAAAAAAACACAAAAAAAAGATCCCGACGAATTGAGAACCTCCTCCTTTTTTTGAAGTCGGTTAGTCGAAATGAAATGAAATTATGATCACGACTGTATTCCCAAAGTGCGGAAGACATTTTTTCAGATCATTATGCATTTTTAGATCCTTTGAAGATGTCTAACCAAAATGTACCAAAATGTGTTTGGACATACCTCTGATTACCCCCAGCCAGTCAGCTGCATGTGCAAAAACATTTTGGTACATTCATACATTTTGCAGAAGTTGACATTATGATATAGTTGTACCTTCTTTTGCTTAAAATCAATAGCCAGCTCAAGCCGTGCCAGCTTCATATGCTCTCCCTCAACGAAGGCTGGCTCGTCAGGATCGTGGTTCAGTATGATGGCCAGCTCCTGCGAACTCCTGGACTGGTCCAACAGGTCTACTGCGAACTGCTGCGCTTGTTTACGCAGCTCTAGGTATTCGGCTTTACTTTCCTGGAAAATGGTTTGCTGGTGAATAATATGAACAGTAAAACCAGAAAAAAGATTGGCTTTCGTAAAACATCGGAAACAATCGCATAAAATTACAAAAACGATTGACGAAAAGTCATTTGGAAATGAAAATGTCCTTTCATTGTGTAAGTATATTGTTTTGTGTTTACTCTGTGTACAATAAAGAATAAAGAATAAAGAAAATTACTCGTAATTTCGACTTTATCGCAAACAAATAAATATCAATGTCATTAAGAAACGCAAATTAGTTGCAAGCCGTGCAGTTCCGTCGCATTCTGTTTTGTGGAATCATACACTGCTGTCGGACATATTCGGAAAACACGAAAATAGCCGAGGTCCAATAAAAATCTTCAATTACAATACTGCTCTTAAACCTACCATAAACCATAGACCGTATTGTCCACCGCGCTGCTTTTGGAATCCGATTGACCTGTACTGACCTCTAAGCTGGAAGAAGTCATATTCTATGGAGTGTTTTGAATAGTAGGTACCTGTTCAGCGAAAGCCAGGTTTCGAAGCTCCCAAGAGAGCTGAAAGGCCGTAAGGATGGGGTCGGTGGATGACAGCGCGATAAGCGACGGCGACGCCAGTGCTCGGTATTCGTTCAGCCGCGCCAGAGAATGCCGCAGCGAGTCTTCTGAAGACATCCGGATGCACTCCTCACAACCACACCTTTAGACGTAAATATCAGAGTTTAGTTTCACATTGACAAGCAACCACATCGTGTAGTAGTCCTCCTGGTTCCTCTCTTCCTGGCGCTGTAATTTTTTTTACTGTCTCAGAATTTAACCTTTTAATTCACTTATCGGGGAACTGTAGTGCTTTATACATTGTTCAGATAGAGTAGGTTTGCCCATCTAAACAATTTTCTTAGCCTAAACCGGCCATCTACAGGAAAGACATGATGTGGAGCTAATCCGCGGGTTTCCTCGTGATGTTTTCCTTCGCCGTTTATAGCTCGTAATGCACACTTTTTCGAGTTGTTCTCACAATCATCAAAAGAAGTATATCCCAAGAAACCAACACTGCTAGGTACTAATGCATATCTTATCGTAACAATGCATGTCATATCGTGATGTGAGAGTTTTTAAGTTACCTGACGTCTTGCTAACTTACTTGATTGTCATCAAAATGCTGCGTTACTTGTCTTGAGTTACCTGACGTCGTGAGGGTTTGGGATGGCCGCCCCCCTGTCGAGGAGGATCTTGATGATCTCGTAGTTGTTCTTGTGCGCCGCCAGCATCAGCGGCGTGATGTCCGGCGTGAACATGGCAGTGTTGGGGTCCACTTTCTGCCAGCTCTGTACCAGCGAATAGGCATGATGACTAATTTTCAAAATCTCTTCTATGATATTCAGAAGTATCTATTATGTCTAAAATATATCATATTTCTGTAGAAAATTAAGGTTTTTGTGCAATAAAAGTACATTTAAAGAAGAACGAACATTTTGGCATACCTACTCTTCCGCCATTTTGAAAAAACCTCGATCTTGTAGCCAGTGATGAAACATGTGTCAATCGATAGGGGAAGTGATTACAAACAAAATATATTCAGTAATAAAATCTCGTAATCTTTATACTTTCCGAGATATTTGAGTTTGAAAATGTAAAAATTAAAAGTTGAAAATAGAACGAATTGACAGATTATGTCAAAAATGACAGATGATGTCAAAAATGACAGATTATGTTAAGAAACACAGAATAATGTCAAAATGACAGATTATAATAAATTGACAGATTGGCCATATCTCAAAAACCAGTTATCCTAGACTCTCCGTTCTCAGTTCCAGTGAAAGCTATGGAATAGATATTCATTTAAAGTGACAGCTGTCAAAATGACATCTGTCATGTGAAATGTAGATCTTCATCATAGCTTTCATTTGAACCGAGAACGGGGAATCTAGGACGAGTAGTTTCCGAGATATGGCCGTTTGAAGTTTGACAGCTGTCACTTTAAAATTTTAAATGAAGATCTATTCAATAGCTTTCACTGAAACTGAGAACGAAGAGTCTAGGATAACTGGTTTTTGAGATATGGCCAATCTGTCAAATAATTATAATCTGTCATTTTGACATATTCTGTCATTCTTGGCATAATCTGTCATTTCGAAATTAATCTGTCAATTTGGCATAATTTGTCAATTTGCTATTAATACAGTTCAACATCGACACTAAATATTTGGCCGAATACTGCCCCAGAGCCGAATATCGAATTAGACTATGCGTCTGAGTAATATTATTTAAATAAAATATCACAAAATTAACTGGTACATACAGAATACTTAGATATCTCGTGCCTTGTGGGAATATAATATGTTATTTTATTAGTAACTTTAGTCACTTCCGGTACTACTAGGGATGAATGTCATGTTACGAGAAGAGTGCTTGATATGAAAGTGGATGGATATACGAGTAGAGGTAGACCAAAGAAAAGATGGATGGATTGTGTGAAAGTTGACATGAGTAAGAAAGGAGTGAGTGTTGAGATGACGGCTGATAGAGGGAAATGGAAGAAGAATACATGTTGTGCCGACCCCACGTAAGTGGGAAAAGGGCAGGAAGATGATGATGATGATGAGTCACTTCCGGTACTACAGTCTGTAATGCCTCTCCAGACTCACGGCGAGAAGTTTCACCGAGACTTCTCGAAGAACAAACAAATTATCCACACTCTCAATTTTCTCACTCGTGATCTGTTTGAAATCCTTTGTCTCGGCCAAAAATAGGTACCGACACCGAAGCGCGAGAACGAGAAGGCGAGAAACTCCTCACATTCACGCTTCTCGGGTGTTGTCGGTGTTTCTTGCCGAGAGTCTGGAGGGGCTATTAGGTATCACAGAGAATATTTTTATCAGATAGACCTACCTTCTTTTTCGCGGTTGACATGACACTCAAATAGTAAACAAAACAGACGGACAAGAATTTGACAGATGTAAAAGGAATTTCGTTGAGTTTCAGTTGTGTGATTGTGTTGTGATGTGATTTATGAGGATTTATCACATATTATTTAAAATTACAAAAAGTACTGACGCCTTGGGATATACATACTGACTAAAATGGAAGTGGGCTGGACTGTAGCCCGTCTACAAGATGGAAGATGGACTAGGAGAGTGACAAATTGGGAGGGTCCAAGAGGTCGACGCTGCATAGGAAGACCATACGCTCGCTGGGACGACGACATCAAGAAAACTGCTGGACCAAACTGGCTCCGAGTAGCACAAGACAGGGACAGATGGCTGGCTTTGGAGGAGGCCTTCACCTTAGGGGTTCTCTAGTACCTACTTAGATTATAAGCATTAGTGATAAGAAAAAAATGTTAATTATAGAGAAATAAAAGGCTTTTTATTTTATTTATTTATATCATATTTTATTTCAGATGGTAAGTACAGAATCACTGCACATGAGTGTAGATAATTTTATTGATGAAATTCCCAATTATTCCTAAGTACTTTTCTTTTTTACTTTAAATTGTAGGTACTGGGTGGGAGCAGCTGTGTGCGTCAAGCTGCAACAGCCTCCTTCAGGCGATAGCCGACAGGCCTGACTTTCATCTTATTCAGTCTTGGGAGTCAAGGCATGCCATCTTGGCAACCTATACTTGCCATTGACTGTCCGGTTGTACCTACTTACCACTCAAATGTGCCACCGATTTTTGCCTACCTACTAATACTAACATAATATAAATGAATGATAATATTTTCACGTGAAAATTCCCGTGTGTTAAATAATATATGGATGAAAGTCTGAAATAAAGAATTTTTATTTTAATTTATTATTTTATTTATTTTCCATACCCTAGTTCACTTAAAATTCTGCCAGTCCATAATAATACTTACTAAATAATTATTGTTGGACATTACACACAGCGCCATCTATCCCCAAAGTAAGCAAAGCTTTTACTATACGAACCTAACAAATATAGTTTCCTAGGTTCATCCGTTCATGCTGGGCGTCACAGCCTGTTGCTTTAAATTAGATTATCTTTTAAATCCCACTTTAAAAAGGAAGAAGATGAATGGAGTCTCACTATAAAATAAAAAAACAAACCCAAAAATCCCAATTTGATCATGACGCAAGCATTCTTTCCTGTGGGCATCTGTGGGGCAAAATTGTTCTAGGAATCGGCCATGTCCTTTTACACGTCAATAATTATTAATTTAGTTTTTTTTATTTTTCTTTAATGTATGACTAAATAGAACAAAATACCTAATAATATTTTACGCATTCCAAGTAGTCATACATAGATGTAGAACTATAGTCGTATTGCTAATTATACGCACTAAAATTGACGGTCAAAATGTGATTTTTCATATATTTTTAGTTCGTATAATGAGCAATTCGACCATAGGCGGATTTTTTTTTTCTTAGTAGTCATACATGTAGAACTAAGTGTATGACTAGATGGAACAAGCCGTTTTCAACATCATGTCTGACAATCACCTGAATCTATAAATGCCGCTGGTGATAAAGGCAATGTTTCCGGGCCGTTGAGCCCATGCGAAGAATTTAAGACACACATTATGTGGGAACAACAGCCAGGGTTCTTTTTCCCACTACGCATGAGCAGTACCACTTCGTGATTTTATCCCTACCCTCCATAAGGTTATTTAATAAAACATACAAAATATGTCCGATTACTTTTTATTAATTACCTAGAGGGAAAAAGAACCTTGGGCTGTTGTTCCCACATAATGTGTGTCATAAATGAGTTCTTGGCATGGGCTCGACTTGACACCCAGGAAACATTGCCTTTGTCACCAGCAGCATTTTAATTTTTGGTTTTCCAATCATTATTCGCTTCATACATGCAGGCTATGTATATCTACCTAATATAATTACCTACCTATAGTTACCTATTATAAAAATAGTAATAAGTACCTATACCTAATGTTTACCACAAAATGGTAAACTGTGTCCAAAAAAAAATATTTTTTTTTTACTTGAAATACCCACCTACCTTAAAATTAAACGAAATTGGCTCACGATTTTATCCCCGGTCACAGTAGACATATTCAAATACCTACCGGTTATTATTGGCAGCCTAATTAGCATTTTCAAGTTTTAATTTTTACATTTTCAAACTCAAATATCTCGGAAAGTATAAAGATTACGAGATTTTATTGCTGAATATATTTTGTTTGTAATCACTTCCCCTATCGATTGACACATGTTTCATCACTGGCTGCAAAATCGAGGTTTTTTCAAAATGGCCGACCGTAGGTATGCCAGGCTCCATATAAAAATGTTCGTACCCTTTTAAATTTTCAAATTCACGCCAAAACGCTCGCCGGTGTCATGGCGTCTGTTTTTACGTCACGGATCGGTACATCAACCAGTGATGACAACTTAGCTACATAGAAACAAAATGACATTTACCGAGACGTGACGTAATTCGCTCTGATGGGTGTTTTAGCTACGAGTATCATGGCGGATTGTTGTATTTTGTAGATTTATTTTAACAAATAAATTATTAATCTCGACATTAATAAGAGAATAAATACATTTTTCAAAATCTTTGAATCCTATTTCATTAGATCAGATAAATATTTTGGCGATACTTGATTACTGTCATCATGCCTATTAACACATAACCTGCATTAACAGATTCCCTGAACCTGCCTGACCTGATGAACTTACATGACCTACTGTATGCACCCGGAGTACCTACGTGTGCGTCGCAGGTAGAACGCTAGTGTTTAACATAGGAAAGAAAACGTCTCATTGCAAGTTTTTATGAGTATGGCCAACAGCTCCGGTGAAGACATACTTACATAGGTAACTAAGCAAATTTGTGGCCGAGACCAATTATTTAACCTATTCTTCAAGGCTTTGTAACTTGCATCTACTAAATACCGCACAAACCACATAAAGCTATCATTACCTAATAGAGAAAAGAGGTTATGAGATAAAACTCTTATATGAATTTTCAGGTTATTTTTTCTTCATATAAATATTGCGGTGTCCTGACGGGTTCTGTAGTGGCACAACTATTTTTTAAGTTAATTCGTTACATTTTAATTAATATACCAAATTAAAACAAACATTTCCAAATACTCACGTATGGTTCCCCCTCCTTGTGGATAATCTCTTCATGCTCCAGCAACAATTCCACCGCCTCCACGAACTCCGCGTTGATAGCCTGCAGCAGAGCATCCCTTGTCTCCACCCCCATTATCACTAGGAGCTCTACCATCTCCAGGTTCTCTCCATCAATGGCCATGGTCAGGGCGCCACGGCCGAGGGAGTCCACGCAGTTGATCTCTATGTGCTTCTGTCTGTGGGCTTTTTGGAGCGACCTGGGGTGGTGATGATAAACATCGTTTATAATGCTCTAGACTACCTAATTGTGATATTAAGGAAAGAATAGGTGGTAGATAATAAAATCTAAGATGTAGTTTAATCAACCAATCTCCCTTCATGACCCAAAGCGAAAAGATTTAGAGCAAAAAGCACGTTTTGGGCCAAAACAAGGCAACTCTACCAAAATTATGATCAAAAAAACTTTCAGTATCATACGAGTTTCAATTAAGTACCTACCTAACTTATGTTGCTGACAGGATCTACTAAATGATGATTGATACTCAAGATAGGAAGTAGGTGGAGCTAGTCCAAAATAAGAAACTGATTTTATTTATGCGGTACCCATGAAAATAATTAAGTTCTGTACGACATATTCTCTGACCTTGTTCCGTTTTATTGAGTTTAAGTATTATTTTTCCTTCGTTCTTTGTTTACATTAAGCTTTGTTTTAATTGGATGGCACAACGACGTACCACTCGTACTTTTCCATTTATATTGACTTTAAGTGTAAAAAATGTTTTCTCTGCTTTTCACTTAAAGATTTTTAATTGCATTTTACATCTAAGGCCACTACTTACTGAACTAGTTTTACCAAATTAAAAATTAATTGAACAACGCTACTACACTTTGTAAATAACATTTGACTTGCCTAAAGTGTGCGCGTCTTCATGCTTTTTGTACAGCAATAGTACCTATGTCTTAAGTCTGTCGTACTCAGTCTGAGTCAGGTCTGCGTTCAGCCTTAGCCTTAGCCTTTGATTTTGCCTCAGCAAGTTTGTTTATAATCATAACTTTGTCAGTTCATACCTCCGTACATTGCCCATGTCGCCTCTCTCAACTGCAAGCAAATACTTCTTCTCTTCTAGGGTCAGCGCCTTTGGCAGCGTCGGAAGGTCCATCGGCTTGGACAGGGCCTCTAGATCAGGATCTCCCTAAATATTTGAAAATGAAAAATCTTATCAAAATTTTCAATTCCGCCGGGATTCGAACCCGCAATGATACAAGCGATCCTCCTTTAGCCTGACTGCCTTTACCAATTCGGCCACGGAACCTTTGTCGCCAGAGTTGAAAATCATGATAGGACCATACTCTCTAATACATCTCCCTAAATATATTGTAATAATTATCATTGGGTGTCCGAGAACAGAAGGCGACGACGAGGCCGGCCGAGAAGACGTTGGCAGGACTATCTGGGAGGGTTTAAGAAGAAATAGTGGAGATCGCCAAAGACAGGGATCAATAGAGAATTTTGGAGGAGGCCTTTGCCTGTGGAACACAAGGTTAACAAAAAAAATATTACTAGCCTGTACCTATCGTTCTATTGCAGGGTTAAGGCCCGAGAAGAGGTGTTTACAAACTGACATAAGGTTTATTTTTCTAAATGTATGAAACTATATGCTTCTGGACGCGCCACGACACGACACAACACGACACATTAAGTAGTGTATTTACTTACGCTTTCCAAATCCTTCTTCTCTGCCATGATGATGTAGTGAGGGCGCGCGCCCCCTCGCGATTTGTAATCTTACCTGTAAATTTATCAATCTAATATTACTTACAATTAAGTACCTATACTATTTACAGCTGTCACTATTTCTCGCTGCAGGGGTCATACAATCTTGTTTTGCAAAGTGATGTGCCCGGCATCCACTATCTATACTTTACCTAATTATCACCATAATACCTTCTCTATACTTACCAATTATATAAAGCGGAAGAGTTTGTTTCTTTGTTTGTTTGTTTGAACGCGCTCATCTTTGGATCTAGCAGTCGGATTAAAAAAAATACTTTCTGCATTTGATAGCTTAGTTCTTGAGGAAGGTTATAAGCTACTTTTCATCATCATCATCACCATATACAATCACTACGGGGGCAACGCCGCGAAGGCGCTGCTAGTAACTAATAAGACTCACTTACGCGCCAACTTATTGTGAAAATGGGAGCCAAGTTCAATACTAAAACTAATATGCATAATTATTTTTCGACTTCGCCGATTAAATAATTGAGATCTAAATGGGTGCCAAGTGCTGTAGTCACAAAACAGATAACTTAGGATAAATTAAGATCAAGCTCAATGTCTGTAGGTCTCTAAAACAAAAGCTTCAAAGCTCAGCTATACTAAAACCTTGCTCAAATATGTAAAAGCTCATAACCAAAACCTTGCTCAAATATCTATACAAATACGCGTAGACAATCCAGTTTTATTCTGATCAGCCAATTTGCCAATTGAATTACCCACGAATGCCCCAACGCATGTAAGGTTATGTTCGATGTAGGTGACGGTCGCAATAGGCATGTCAAAAGGATTAAGATGTGCGTACTTGTGGTGCTTCCCGCCCCTAGATACAGCTGATGCTAAGCTCATATTTGTATTTACATGCGGAGTGGACATGACAGCTGATTTCTGAAGGTACCTTTGATCATGCTAGAGTTTGCAAGTAATGTTTAATATACGAAGCAAAACTGTATAACACATTATGATTTTTTCGAAGGGCTGGTTAGAGGTTACGCATACAAAGGGAACTTTTGAAATTGAAATTGATACAAAGGGAACTAGCTCACATTTTGCAGAATTTAACTAATTTATGACAGGTTACAATCATAATTTTTTTTTCTGAACTGAAAGACAGAAAGAAAACATTTATTTCTTGAACCAAACTGATCAAAGTTGAAGTCACCAAATTCCGTTACAAAAGCACAGGGCGCGGCTTCAAAGTTTATTTGTTTTATTATTTATTTATTATTATTAAAGTTAGATACTATTCTAAAGCGTAGGTACCTAAGGACACATAAATTAAAAGGAAAAAACAAAGTTACAATATTAACCATAAGGCTTGTGGATGAGGCGGGTTCAGCCGAAAAATATTGTACAATTTCTAGGATTAATAAAATAAAGCCTTGAAAGAATTTTCTAGAATAGATTGACTCAGTGTTTCAGAAATTACCTCACAACTTTATCGGTTTAAAGCACAGAAGCCTACCTCTGTGGTTTAAAGTATTGATATTTTTAACTACACGTCCGTCGTGATGTTATAAGATCTAAGAAATCTGAGAGTCTCGATATCCTTTTTCGTTTCGGTTCTTTCAGCAAATAAACATACTCTCACATACCAAAATATTATAAAACTAGCTGCTGCCCGTGGCTTCGCTCGCGTGGTACCCGGATAAAAGTAGCCTATGTTACTCTCCAGCCCTTCAACTATCTCCACACAAAAAATCACGTCAATCCGTCGTCGTTCCGTTTTGACGTGAAAGCAGGACAAATAAACAAATAAACACACTTTCACATTTATAATATGGGTACGGATTGTGTTATGATGAAGCTCGAGTCTCATTACTAAATGTATCTGCACTGGAACATGAAATTCATTTTCAAAAGCGCACGAATAACTTTTCAAGCCTATTGTGATTGTGTTCTATGAATAAACACACGTTAAAAGTACCGCGAATACGAGGAAAATAAGAGAAACTGACAATCATCAAAAAATGGTAGAGGTTCTCAATTTGTCGAATTTTTTGTTTCCTTTTTCTAAGTACCTATGTTACCCGATTACTCGAAGACGCCTGAACCGATTTAGAATTATTTTTTTTGTTTGAAAAGGTAAAAATTTGGTGAGGATCTGTCGAGGATCTTCGGAGTTTTGTTCAGAAATGCACCTTAAGAGATAGAGTGCAGAAAAATTGCTCAGCTTACAACATTAAAGTCGTTTTTTTTTTATTTTTTTTTTTTAGCAACAGTGAATAACAGTAGAATATCCGTGTTTGGGCTCATTCGAATCAGCTCACCCTTACCCAATAAAAGCTTGTATTAAAAACATTTTTTTTCAAATAGGTAATAAGTTATAACTTGTTTAAACACTTTTTCTATTAGGTATATTTGTTAAATAAGGGTTCTAATTTACCATCAAGTTTGTTAAATATGTAATCATCCACTCATATATTAGAGAAAATTCCAAAGAGTTAGGCTAGGCACGACCAAACACATATTTTCAGTTTGAAACAACAAAACAAGTTTTTCTTAACAGCTAAAACAAAATATAGTTAAAGTTAGATGATAGACCTTTTGAGTTATTAATCAGTAACATAATATTTTGGTCTTATTAAAAAGTTTAAATACTCGTACAGTCACAATTTAGACATTAATCATCACAATACTTATTTAATTTTTGTTTACGAAGAAGAATTTAGAGTAGGTAATTCAGAAGTTTATACATGCTCACGATTGTACAACCAGGTGAATTCTCTATGAATAATTATTACTTATATTATTCAAAGAATCAAAAAAATATGAATAGTTAATAACAAAACTTACAGAAAACGATCGCCGAGGCTGGCGGGCGGCCACTCCTGCGCGCCATCTCCCTTCCTACCTTTAAATACTACCCCCATTCATCCAATTACAGGGGAGGTATGCCGGTTTCAAGCGGTAAATCTGAAGAGTAATAACAAGTACATAAAAGGTGATAGGTACGAATTACTGGAGTACGAAAAATTTCAGATAGGTAAGTATTATAATGGTGAGAATGAGAACATAAATAAAAGGTTTACGAGTAGGAAATAAATTATTCTAAGGTAAATAAGAGAGGACTGCATTTTTGTAGGCTCTACCCTTTGAAGAAAGGCTCTAAAACTAAAACTTTTGGTCAAATCAGAACAATTAATATTTCAAAACTCAAATACTTATGAACTATACGATTAGGCACAAATAAATGATGTTATTGATGTTTTGTTCAACATGTTATTCAATTTTTGATCTCTCAACAAACTGTCTGTAATCCGACATCGCGTCATATTATCATATTTTGACGCGCGTTTTGTTTTCTTTGTCTTTTCCTCGTTGGGTCTGCCTGCGTTGAGAAAATTTATACAAAAAAATGTGAAAAGACCTAAAGTTAAGACTTTAGGTAGGTAGGTATTCATTCCAAATTCTTTGTTTTAATTTCTTCGCTAATTAAACGCTAAGCTTTTAATGCCACTTGCTGTCACACATCCAAATTGTGACCACTCAGGGCCTGTATTCTATTAAATGACAACCGCTTTGGTTTTGGTTCGAACTCTTAAATGTCAGCCATTTGGTGAAATAGTAGAATAGCTTTTCAAAAATTTGTACTGCCAAAGTTCAAAACCTCACCACAACTGAGTCGTTTGTTATTAGTAGTCATGGAAACAGTCGCTTTAGTTGAGGTTTTGGTTGAGGTTGATAAAAAGTTCGGTACCGGAATCGACGCCCGAACATTTCGCTTTAACTTCAACGATCTATTATTTATTTATTTATTAAAAGGATCGCACAACAGCATTTTTGTATAAAACTTTTTTAAAACTAGATAGCAGGGATAGGAACTAAACTAATAGATAATGCCAATTACAGGCGAACACAACATTCTTAAGAAAATTGACGCTTAACATCTATATATTATAGGTAAATATTTATAAAATATATACCTACTTATAAAAATTTGAACACTTACACTTATTATGAACGTCCCATAAAGCAAGCTACGCCATTAGCTTCGAATAGGCAAAACATATAGTGCAACAGGTTCGCCGGCACTCCTCCGTTTTATTACTCCATCAATTGGTACAACTGTTTGTTTAGAAGTTAATTTATAAGCCTGCACCGAGACAGAAGCCGGTGGACGGACGCATCTTTTTTTCATAAATTATTCAAATCAACATACTCTGGTGACTTTTTAAACATTAACCGCAGGAAATTTTGTTTCACTGCATATTAATGGGACAAATCTTGCACTATAGTTTTAAGTAGGTAAGTTCCAACTGATCGAGCTGAAATTTTCAACCTTATATCAGTACCTATAGGCCTCCTCTTTATTTCGCCAATCAGTCCGGTCATCTACTATACCTACCTAGATGTAAAGGCCTAAGTTATAAATATAAAAACCACCCGAGACTAAATTTTGCAGATCATACAAACATTAACCGTAACCTTCTATGTGTTTCAGGCGTCCACTGCGCTGCGTCACAAGGGTTCGTCAATATAGCGAAAACGATCTGTTAGTACTTACTTTTAATAGTATTTGATGGCAATAAAACAGTAAAAACCAGCTAAATCAGGACACTGAATTTAGATAGATAGATAGATAGATAACACTTTATTGTTTACCACAAAGAAACCTTAAGTATAAATTATCTAAACATAGGTAAAAGCAATTGGCGGCCTTATCGCTTAAAGCGATCTCTTCCAGGCAACCTAGGATGGATTGGACAGAACAAAACAGAAGGCGAGAAGGTGTGGCAATTAAGTACCTTCATACTACTAATAAAGCAAAAATAATAATAATAATAAACAGTAAAGAAGATAAATAAAAATAACTAATTAAAATCAAAAATATATACATATGTACCTAGTAAATAATAAGCAAATAATAATAATAAATAAGTACACTATTTATTATGGTTTAACCAGAACAGCAAGAAAGATAGTGTTTCATGACCATAGTTTTGAAGATGTTAGGGGTCTTGGCCTTTCTAATCTCTATAGGCAAATCGTTCCACAGGCGGACAGCCTGCACTGTGAAAGACTTCTGGTAGAAGGTGGAAGTATGAACAGGTGTTTTCAATTGGAGCGTGTTAGATGAGCGCAGGGATCGGGGATTAGAAAGATAGAGAAATTCAAACCGTTCCTTAAGGTAGAGAGGGGTTAATGGAGAAACGAGAATTTTGTAAAGAAGATTAAGCACATGAGCATTCCGGCGAAAACGAATTGGCAACCATTTAAGCCTGTTACGAAATTCAGAAATATGGTCGTATTTGCGTAATCCGAATATAAACCGTATGCAGTAATTTTGGAGACGCTCGAGCTTATAAAGCTGCTCCTCGGTGATATCTAAATAGCAAGAGTCAGCATAATCAAGGATCTAATTTACTGCCAGTAAAGCCATAGAGGATAATAAAAGATTAATAAAATTGTTTTATAGTTAACTCGATCTCTGAGTATCTGAAGTCGAAATATAAGTACTGAAGTATTTCCATCACAATAAAAAAAACCGGCCAAGCGCGTGTCGGGTCACGCGCAGTGTAGGACTACGTAGTAACAACGAAGCAACTACTTTATCTTAGTCACTTTAACGGACTTATTCTAAGGATTTTGTATTTGTTACAAAATTATCCAACACCCAAGTTCAACGACTATTACTGCCAAACTAATAAAGTTATCTTAACCGCTATAGTTTTCCTCTAAAGTTCATGAAATGCACTATCATTATGAATTTTTCCAGATTTTTCAAGCCAGCAGTTTAGCTTTTAGAGGGGGGGGGGGGACTTACCGACGACCTCTGTGGTGCGCATACGCAGTGGGCGAAGGCCCGCCTGAAACAGAAGGTTGCGGGTTCGATTCCCACCGCAAAGCAAATCCTGATTCAAGTATTGTGTACAAAATAAAACAGTTTAAAAATGTAAAACTTTATTACCACATTGTCCGCTATAGTATAAGGTACAGTAAACCCAGACTATACATATTGACTAGTGCAAATCCAGATATTATTATGATTAGGTACTACTGTTTACATATTTTTAGTTCTGGTTTGCGTTAAATTTAAGGGATAAGGATAAAGAATTATAAGGTCTCTGCCTACCCCTGTGGGAAAGAGGCGTGATTTTATGTATGTATGTATAAAGAATTATATTGAATATTTCTAACTCTTAGATTAGGACTAAAAACAACTCATTTATTTACTAGAATAGACTTTAATATTTGTACAAGTGCTAAAGCGTAAATCATGTGTATTGTGACTTTCATAAGTAATCATTTTTACCCCAGACAAAAAAGGGTTGTTATAAGTGTGTGTCTGTGTATGGCATCATAGCTCCTGAAGGGATGGACCGATTTTGTCTGTATGTTTGATATCTAAGTTCTTAGCTATGTTTTATTTGAGCTAAGGTTTTCTTTAATTTTTTAATTTATGATTAATTATTCATTGATAACATAACTGACATTCACACATTTAATTTGAGCAGAGTTTTCGCACTATTACAGTACTAGTATTCTGTGCTATTACTTAAGTATATTTTTATACTGAAATTCTGGTTGCTTCTAGTCCAAAGTGATTGATTAAAAAAAATAGGATTTGCAAAAAACAAGATCAAACAATGCTTCAAGTGTGCGATGTCACGTCACGGACAACTAAGCTATGTTTAACTTGAATAAAATTTATGAGTACGGGGCTATTAAAATAAATCGGCTCCTGCAGGGCTATTTTGACTCACACGTAAAGTCGCTAACTCGGATTTCTTCCTACAAATCGTTTTTTTACGAACAATATTAAAGTTATAGAATGCAGAATTACTTACATTGAATATTTTACACGACATAAATGTCTAAGTATCACTTTGTTCAACCATCTCCTAAAATTTCAAAGTATTCATCGTAAAAAATCCGAAGTAATCCGACTTAGGACTTTACGTGTGTCAAAATAGCCCTGATCAGAAGTCTAAGTAGCTAAATATCCAACAGCGCGAAACGTCTAATGAGCAGTAAGTAAGCCTAATTATCAAAATGTCCAATATCCAGGCATTTTCAAAATCTGAAGATTTGCTAAATAAGTAGATGTTCTGATATAAAGACCATCTGATAGTTGGACGTTTTGCTACATGGACATTTTGCTAATTAGGCATAGGTACTGCACATTAGACGTTTCGCGCTGTTGGACATTTAGGTACTTGGTCTTTTGATCAAAAGGAAATAAATCTATGGATATTTTGTGTTAGTATGACTAGAAGAATTTAATAGCGAAACATCAGATTATACTCTTTTAGGTACTAGCAAAGTAACTCCTAAAGCCTTGGTTTTCTTCATCATCATCATTTCAGGTTGACTGCAATCTTTCCTTATTTTTCTCCCACTTTTAATCATGACGTTTCAATAGATCTTAAAATTCAGTTCGAGACTAACTATAGGAAAAGAACTATTTAACTTCGCCAGATCTAACAAAAAAGTACTAATGTTGCCACTTTTTGTGTCCAAATAAAAAATTACTGCATAACAAACTTAGAATGAAATTAGCACGTTTTATATACAACATGAATAAAAAAATCCGTATATGTACAAAAGAAAACCAAGACCTAGTTGAGTTATACCAGCACTCTCAAACAATGTTCTGTGGTTTTTCATCTATGATACCTACTACCTCTATTTCTATTACAATAAATCTACTACAATGACCCCAGTAACCACATTAATTTCAATTCCTTTATTACAATGTACGTGTTGCTTAAATAATTACAATTATATAACTACTTTAATACTTTAACACCCAAGAACTCTACCCAAAACAAAGTTGAATATTTTTTTGTAAATAATTATTTTAAAAATGCTATTTCACACAAAGCTTCTAATATTAATAATTATCAAAACAACCGGTCCATAATAATAAACATAATAAAGGGCTGTTTCACACCTGAGAAAAACGTTGCAATTAGTCGCTCGGTACGTTGCATATCGATAGTATAATATAATGAAATCTGACAAAAATTCATCGTATTTCGTCCATCAACTTTCGACAAAATTCAATAAGGGTGAATTGCTTGTCGACTGAATTCCTTACATTTACAATTCAAGCTTATTATGTATGTAACGCCCCGCTCAGTAAATTATATTGGTGCCTAGCTTACCACGGGAGTGGGCACACTTCGTTTTTCGTTGCGCATTTTTGAGCAGCCCATTTATTTATATCGATACAAACGCGCATACGTAAAACGGAGTGTGCCTACTTCCTCGCCACTTGCCGACTGCCTTACGTTCGCTACGCGTTTGTATCGAAACAAACGCGCACATAGCCGGACCAAACAAATTGATTTCGCGCTAACTTTCTACGACGCTTTTTCCATCAGATGTGAAACAACCCTTAAAGTGGTTTTAGATTTGAAAAGAGTGTTTTCTATATTGTGTAGTTTATAAGACTTTCAGTAATTATTTATACCCAAATACTTGCTCGTTCTTATCATTACATTAATTAAGAATGTATCTAAATATAAAATGAAAAGTTTTTAGTTTAGCTACCAAATTAACTTTCAATGTTTGATTAGAACGAAACGCCAACATTTTAATATATTTTTTTAAACCAAAATGAACACATTTTTTTAGAATATATGCTCATAAATCATAACAAATACTAAAAATGCCTTTATAAATACAAGATGGCGTAATATCATCAATATAATATATCGAAAATGAAACAATTCATAGGCACTTCAAAAATATATTTGTGACCTTAGGCCATTTCATTTTCGAATTTTATTTTTTAAAATTGCAAAGCTACCGTCAGTTACATTCGAAAAAATAATAATTTGAATACATTTACAAGATACTTGTGGAAGAAAAGTATCCATTTTCATATTTTAATTTAAACAGCATTAAATGCCCTTAATTTAAATAAAATAATTTCATAAAATTATGTCAACCAAATAAAATATCAATATTGAAATAAATAACCGAGGAATTGAAATGCTATTTCCAATTACAAGATACTCGCAACTTTAATTGCTAAAACGCTAAAATTAAACAACCTACATTTTTAAAATAAAAGGAACAATAATAATTTAAGGGGCCTTCTTTTGAGTACTATACTTTTACATTTACGATCTTTGGCTCACGACTTTTGACCGTCTACGACATTCGAGCCGAAATTCGACCGATCTTTGACATCTAAATTTAGTACACTCGAATACGTCAAACGTTAAACGTAGGATCAGACGGTTCATTTTTTGTTCACTTCCGTCATTCTTTTTGCATATTTCTCTCAGTGACACGTCTGCACATAAAATGAAAGGACAATGTCTTAGAAAACCCCAGCATTCGAGTGAACTTTCACTTGAGTGAACCGTCTGATTCCACCTTAAAAGAGCCCTCGCATGCCCTTTCTATCCGCCGATTGTTTGATCTGACTCAATCAGTATGAAGATGTATGCAAGTGCGCACACTATAACGATTCAGTATCGGTCTATGTTTGTATTGTACCAGCAGCCCAACCCGACAAAGCTATCGGCCGATAGAAAAGTTAGCAGTTTGTCGTATCCATTATATTTCAGAAGTTCAGCTTATGTTGAAGAATCAGTTTTCACCCACATTTTTGTTGAGTCACGAGAATAACGTAGATACTTACATAATCATAATTTAAATAACAATTATAACAATACATAATCGTTATACGATATGTCGTTTTTCTCACTTAAAAGTAGATTGCTGATCAAAAATCGATTAGTGGAGCTAAAATCACTAAACACTCACCAATAATTCCTTGCTTATTCAAATTCTAATTTCAAAACAAAATATAAATCAGGCCTCATACGCACTGAAGTTTTTAACGTTTGTTAAAAAAGCGTTAAATCGAAACATGAATTTCTATGTATTTATTCGCACGTCAGCGCTTTTTATCGAGCTTTTTTATCAAGCTATGTTCAATTTTGAGCGTTGGGCGGTAGGCATTGAATTGAATTTGAGTTTCGAAGTTCTAAAATTCGCCAACATTGAGGTTTAACGCAACGCTTTTTAACTCTCGTACGAACGAAGCCTTAGATTTACAAAAGGAATTGTAAGAAGCGGTCATTTTCGGACTAAACCTACTAAGTTGTGTGACAAGTGACAATTGCATGGTGTGTTATCTTTAACATTTTAAAGGCCCCTTACTATCTCTAAATAATCTATTATCCCATAACATACGGTGAATCTATCTTAACAAGCTTTCAATTTTGTTCTATTTTTATTTTGTTCTCAATAATTTTGTAACTGTACAGCTGAGTGAGCTAAATTATACCAATTGTAAAGGTTGCCTGGAAGAAATCGCTCTCAGCGATAAGGCCGTCCATTGTACTGATTAAGACTATATTATGTTGTTATATTTTACTTTACTTTGTGTACAATTAAGTGTTCATTCATTCATTCATTGTTAGGCTGCTTACGGACACCGGTAATTTTTTTTTTTATATTGACTACCTACCTTAAAAGGAGTCTGAATGATAGGAACCAATCCTAAATTAAGAATATTCAGCAAGGTAAGTTGGCCTCTTAATAACTTACCATGCGAAATTGAGCTACTCTTGATTAAAATATATATTTTTTTGAAATCAAGAGTTAGTTTTTTTGTTTGTTTGTTTGAACGCGTTAATCTTAGGAACTAGCAGTCGGATTAGAAAATCATTTCTGTATTCGATAGCTTAATTCTTGAGGGTGGCTATATCTTATTTTTCATCATCACGGCACGATAATCCGTCACGAACGGTAGGCTACATCCATCGAGATCGTTGCAATAAAATGTGAAAATAAGGCAAAATCACAACATAGTATAAAACAGTCGCTTCCCGCTATCTGTCCCTATGTATCCTTAGATCTTTAAAATTGCACAACGGATTTTGATGCGGTTTTTTTAATAGATAGAGTGATTCAAGAGAAAGGTTTATATGGATAATGCATGCATAATATAGTAGAGAAACACTGATAATTTTAGAGGTTTCTAATGTGGTGTGTGAAGTGACCTGTGCGAAGCCCGGGCTAGTATGAAAATATATCGAGTAAACTTCCTACATTTAAGTATCACTCAGCCGCTGAGAACAAAATAAAAATAAAACATTCCGGACGCAATTCTCAACCCTAACGCATAGTTTCAAAGTTCAAACACAAACTACGCTACTCTATATACACATTTACAAACACCGGTACATTGGTTCACTTCAGGTCTTCCTCTTCGTCTTCTACGTATAATAAATCTTCCATTTTTGTCAGAAACTTGCTGTCCAATCCATCATCTACGGGTTGTGGGTTTATCTGAAAAAAAAAAATATATCATAACAATTAAATTAAAAAAATTACGAAAAACCCCCCACGTAGGTATCCCAACATTAACTCAAAGAGCTGATGAAATTCAAACCCCTGAACAGATCTTCTTAAATTATAGCTAAAAAAATACAAAAATATTTAGTTCTTAAATATTTTTAGGGTTCCGTACCTTAAAAGGTAAAAAAAGGAACCCTTATAATATCACTTTCTTGTCCGTCTGTCCGTCTGTCCGTCTGTCCGTCTGTCCGTCTGTCCGTCTGTCCGTCTGTCCGTCTGTCTGTCCGTGTGTCACCATCGATTATCTCAGGAACGGGTAGAGCTAGCAAGTTGAAATTTATACCATATACTAAGGTCTATAGTCCCTATTGTGAGTATAAAAATCAAGGTCCTGAGTAAACACTATAAAAAGATATAGGCAAATTTAAGTTTTCGTGAAAACTTGTGAGTACCAAAACTTACCTTAATTATCAACTTTTTTTATTTTTCGGAATTTTTCCTTTACTTGTGCTGTAAGACCTTGCTTGTAACCAAAATTGACAATTCTAGGTCAACCGGAAGTACCCTAGAGGTTTTGGGTCGAAAACCTAAATGGTAGTTCCCGTTGACCTAGAATAACGAAATTTGGCAAAAAGCAAGGTCTTATAGCACAAATAAAGGAAAAATTCTAAAAAGTTAAAAAAGTTAAAAATTAAAGGGTGTTCCCATACATACATAGTTGACGCCAGTTAAAATTGTCCTCCGAGTTGTATGGGTGCTCATACAATTAAGCGGACTAGCTTAATTGGCACCATGGCTAGTTACGGAACCCTCGGCGTACGAGTTCGACTCGCACTTGACCGTTTTTTATTTTTTTAGGATATTTCAGATTTAACACGGGTGTATCGACACAAAAAATTAGAATAGGTACCTACGAGTTTAATAAAATAATCTTATCTCTAAAATTAAACTTCTAAAATAGGTAATCATAGTCTATAATCCATAAAATTATATAAATACTTACATTTTATTCCACAAAAGCGTTAAAGAATCATGCAGACATTCAAGCACATTCACCATAGAAAAAAATTATATAAATAGAAAAGTAATTGAAGCAAATAAAACAACAAATATTTTTCACATAATTTATTAAGCAAACACAGGGTGATTACAAACGAAAAGCAAGGTTAAATTTGTGACGTTAACAATGAGTGCATGCTATAATAGATCTTATTTATGAAGATTAGAGCTTATAAACGCATTCATAAAATCCCTAAAATGATATTAAAAGCAACGACACAATTAAATAAATATAAACAGATATTTTTAATGGTATACAAAAGATAACATGCAGTTTATTAAAACATGTTTTCCAGTCTAATCTTTAAAATACCTTTTTGGATTGGTTTTTCTCGTCAACATTTATGATTTAAGTTTAGGTGATTGAAATCGAATTAGACTGAAAAACATAACAATGATAATTTTATTTTAAACATGCAACAGATACTTTGACAGCTGACATGCAAATAATTACAAAACATGCAACAAATTTTGGAGCAACACGTAAAAAAACGCTTTGTCGATTAACGTATAAATACTTGTACGAAATACTTTGAAAATCATGATAAAATGCAAAGTTAGATAACACAACTCTGAAGCTCGTATACATAACAGACCAAAAAATAGATTTTTTTATAGTTTTCGTAAGAAAATTACCAATAAATCTATATTTCAGTCTTAAATTTTTGCAGTTTAAGTATATGGGCCTCAGTTTTTATTACAACGCGAAAAATAT
The DNA here is from genome assembly GCA_958496255.1 of Camptogramma bilineatum. NCBI lineage: Eukaryota > Metazoa > Arthropoda > Insecta > Lepidoptera > Geometridae > Camptogramma > Camptogramma bilineatum. Next base: position 2,892,282 of record OY292471.1, on the reverse strand, counting down.
CAAATTTGACAAACGTGAAAATTATCAATGTGGACACACGAGAAAAATCTTTCTTTCTTATAATAATGAAGTATTTTAAGTATCAGTACTTATATGGAAAATAGCACTTTATGCTAGGAATTTGTACTTTATAAAATAATATTGTTATGCTAGTTAACAAATACTTTTATTTTTAGGGTACTTTATTTGATAAACTTCAGGTAACCCATTTTAAAGCCTCAAGCAACAAAATTATAGATTCGAAACCGCTGCTAAAGTTTCGATCCAAACATTACGTATTTTGTATTATGAATTTATGTATTATAGTTCATCGATTAATTCCATTAGTTTATTTTACTTTAAATGGCACAAATCAGTCTTGAACTCAATAAACTTTGGTAAATATCATAGCAAAAATATTATTTTTAACAAAAAATCACAGAAGAGTATTTTTGGATGCGTACAACTTAAACCGTAGGTATTTTTTTTTTTAATCGTACAACTATCGATTTTACTTATTTACTTTTCAAAACTTTGATTAGTTGTATAACAAACGGGAACTACTCACGTGAAAATATTGTCGATTTAAATTCCGACAATGTTACGATTCATCCGTAGAATCTTTATCTGTGTGAGACGCGAATGCGAAGAGTGACCGTACCGCGGATACCGGGGGTACCGTACCTCTTACCTAGATGAAGATTCTCTGGATAGTCGGTATCTAAATCGACAAGATTTTTACGTAATTTCCCGTGTGTTATGTTGATTTTATTTACCAGAAAAGGTTTTATTTTTTAATGTTAATCAAATTGTACACGCGATACATCACAGATACTGAGGCACACAGAGTAGTAGAGCTTGTGCATTTAGGGGGTAGGCAGGGAACTTAAGAGAAACGACGCGACGGAGTCATAATCCAATACTTGTTTGGGCGAGACACGTCCAGGTATGAACACTGTAATTTAAACACTAACTTAATATTTTTGCTCTAAGTTTTTTGTTAGTTTATTTAGAAATAATATGGTCATTAGTGTGTGGGATGCTTTAACCTGCTAAGAAGTGAATGGTAGGGTTTAATTATAAATAAATGTACATCTTTGTCTGTGGTCGCTCACTCTTGTTCGGTTCACTTTCAAAGATAGTTCAAGACGAAATATGTAGTTTTATTAAACCAGATCACAAGTTTCATTAGGTTATGGGCCCAGTAATTATTCACGAATAATTACTGCATATTAATTAATTTACAACGAAAAGGTGCTAAAGTACTGAGTCATTGATTTTTTTAGTGACAAAATATCTTTGTACAGACAATACAATAAGCTTACATGCATAACATTATATTCAAAATAATATACATACATAATATCATGCAAACTTCATGCTTTGAAAATAATATTCATAAACAATTTGCGCAGCCGGTGGGATAAAATCAAAATAAAATAATCTTATAATGCTTAGAAAAACTGCACAAAAACGCTGTAAGACAGACCAACAGTACAAATATTTTAATCAGTGGCACATTTACAAGCGCCTCATAGACCATTATAAGTATCTCTACACACCGAGTTACGAATAGGTTTCCACGCAATTATATACAGTCAATATTACGGCAAAAATCTCAGAAGTACTCGTAGTACTCCTACAAAATTTAAACCGTGACATCGATTGCAAGGTAGCTAACTACCACTGGTGGCCAAGGTTTCAGGTTCAAATCCATTCTGCGTGCAATTTTTGAGATGCATTTTAAAAATCTTTAAAGCATTGAGGGCCTCTTAGACCATCGTAGACATATTTACTCACCGAGCCTCGATGAAAAATGAAATTGAGTTATTCAAAAAGGCCCCTAAGACAGTACACTTGTACTCACCAAGGCCCAAGGCTCATTGGAAAGATTAATCTAGCGATGCATGAGGCTTTGCGAGAGGGGGCCAGACAGACAGTAGGGGGTCATCGATAAAGTACGTCACACGATTTGACGTATTTTTCGTGATTTTTTGACCCCTCCCCCGTCCTTGTCACAGTTGATCCCATTTGTGAGACCCCCCCCCCCCTCGTATCACAATATCTTACAATATGACGTACGACCCTTAACGTATGACGTAGGTACTTCATGGATGATCCCGTATTAGTTTGGGGGCGCCCATTAATTACGTGAGGCTTTTCGGTGGGGAGGGGGTCGAGCCAAATCTCACGACATCTCAGCAAGGGGGGAGGGGGGATCAAAAAGCGGCAAAATTACCTCACGCAATTAATGGGGTCTCATAGACCGCAGTACTCACCGGGGCGCGGTTGCGCGGGAAGGGGGCGAGGCAGATTAGAAGCACGGTCATGTTGTCGCAGCCGAGCCCGCCCGTGGCGCAGTTGGGGGCTAGGCAGCGGTGCATGAGGGCCTCGCAGACCGCCGCGGGTTCCCAGCCGCTTAGGAGGCGGACGCGGCAGAATGATATCACCTCCTGAAGGGTTAACATTCAATATTTATATTATACTAGCAGCACCCTCGCGGAGTTGCCCCCGGACTGATGGTATAGAATAGACCGACACAAAATAGTAGAAATAAATGGGGGCGCCACTGTGCAAGCTAAATACGCAAAATAGATAAATTCTCTTTTTTATGTAAATTATTACTTATGACTGACGTCTTCGGCACCTGTGCCATAGACAAGAAACCTGTACTTTACCATAGATTAGTAGAGAAAGGGTTTCCAAAGTGCTGAAATTTTAGTTGCCGTGTCTACCCGTTTTTGCCGGACTATACCTGTAGCGACATCTAACAGTCGCTAGATGAACTACATACACATGCTACGCGCTAAAGAGCTTCGGAATAGATGGCGACACATAGAACTCTTAAGCGAAGTTTTCAGCGGCGATAGACATATTATATCCGACCAACCGACAACAACTGTCGGTCGAAAGACCACGGGCAAGTGGGCCAGATTGGCCGGCCCGTTGCAGAGGAATACCCTACTCTGCCTTTGGGGAACGATTCCACCCTGTTCCTCAAAGTACCTATATGGTGATGATGCTGAAAAGCCTACACCCTCCTCAAGAGTTTAACTATGAAATGCAGAAATAATTTTGAAAATCCAACTGGTAGTTCCTGAGATTAACGCGTTCAAACAAACAAACCCCTTAGAATCAGATATCTTCAATTGATTTAAAAATGCCTAAGGGAGTGGCCAACTGCGTTTTCTGCAGCGCGTTTTTGAGCTGTGCGTTTTTATCGATACAAACGCGCAGACAGCTCCCTTCCCCCATATTAATGGGTCCAAACAAACGTGATTAGAACGCGCGTTTGTACTGATAAAAACGCGCAGCTCAAAAACGCGCTTCAGAAAACGCAGTGTGGCCACTCCATAAAGATCTGAAAGAATATGTCTAATTGTCTAGTGCACCTTGAGAATACAGTCGTGATAATAATTTTTCAAATGAGACGTAGTTACCTCATTAGAAAGGACTTCCCAAATGCCGTCGCAAGCGATCACTATGAACTCCCAATCCTCGCTCAGCTGCCTCACTTGAACGTCCGGGAACGCTGGAAACAAGAACATAGCTCAGTCGCTGACAAAGAGAGATAAAGGAGAGAAAGAAAGAGAAGGTACATTTGGCGTGTACATAGAAAATACTATTTTTTAATTTTTGAACACGCCATTCACTCGGTTCTGTTGGACCCAGCCCCAGAGAGAGGGGGAAGAGAGATAGAGGGGGAAATAAAGAGAGAAAGGGAGGAAGAAAGAGATAGAAAGATACCTAAGACAATCTGGTGCTGCGGCGTCAGTCTGTAGTTCCGTTTGAACACATAGTCTCCGAGAGCCCGTGAAACAGCCAGGTTGCCCGGTTCAGTTGGACCCAGCCCCAGAGAGAGGGGGGATGAGAGAGAGAGAAAGGGAAGAGAGAGAGAGAGGGGATGAGAGAGAGAGAGGGAAGAGAGAGAGGGGGTAAGAGAGATATAGAGGGGGGAGAGAGAGAGATACCTGTGACGATCTGCTGCTGAGGCGTCAGTCTGTAGTTCCGTTTGAACACGTAGTCTCCGAGAGCCCGTGAGAGAGCCAGGTTGCCATTCACTCGGTTCAGTTGGACCCAGCCGCCACCCGCTGTGATGCGACGATGTTCCTCTTCGTTGTTTGGCTTGTGGTCGTACGATAACACCTCTACTTGCTGTAAAATAACACAGTTAATATTAATCTACACTATGTATCAAGTAGGTCGTCCGCCTGCTCGATAGGTCAATGACATTTACTAAAAACAGCAGGTTTTTGTACATGGGTCAGGCTAGCGCAGGATAGTGGGGGGTTGGCACGAGCGAAGAGAGGCCTATGCCCAGCAGTGGGATGAGATGGGCTACGCGTGATGATAATGATGCATTTTATTTTTATGCCTTACCAAGTGCGGCTAATTTCACCGTTTAGCAGAGTAACACATTACCTGCCACGTGCGCTCTCCAAAAAAGTGTCTAATGACAGACTACACCGTAGTACGTATTCGTCGCGGGCACGCGTTATGCTTTTTCGATTCGGGGGCTGGTGAATACCAAACGCGCTGGACATCCTTCTCTGTTATTTGACACCCTATCTAGTTGTAGTATTTATTATAGTTTTACGGTTGTCTGGAAGAAATCGCCACGAGCGACCGCCGTTTGTAGGACATTGTATTTCGAAAAATAGCCTAGATAATATTGTGAAAATTGTGTCCTCAATAAAGTTCTTATTCTATTCTTTTTTGTCCCTTTCGGCGGCACGCTCTGTTGTTCAAATAAATTCCTATTGTATAACTCACCCCTCCTCTAACGCTGGCGATGGCGCGCGAGTCGCCCACGTTGGCGCAGTACAACATGTTATCCTTGACCAGCACCGCCACCGCCGTGCTGCCGGCCACCTTCTCCTGCAGCATATCCTCTTCTAGCATAGCCTGGTCCAGGTCTAGGAAGCCCTGGAAGTAATTTGTTACTAAGCAGACGCACAAGCTTGCGATTTTCATTTAATTTAGAGATGGTCCGCTGCAGGGTCTTTTTTTTGGTCTACTAAATAAGAACTTTTACATCTTTAAGTGATTTATACAATCAGGTCTTTGCCTAAGCCTAACGGGTCACTGTATGTAGTGCCTGTGACATTGTTGAGATGGAGTAGGCTTACTCAGCACCTAAATCATCCTCTCAGTTTAACTGGCCATATTCACAAGAAAGGTGTGGGGACGACTCATAATGCGCATTAAATTTTTGAAACGAAAAATCTATTGATGCACGGCCGGGATTCGAACCCACGACCTTCGGATCGAAAGTCGAGATACCATCCCACTAGGCTATAGCCCGCAACCTTCGGTGTTTCAAGCGGACCTTTACCCACTGCGCCACAGAGGTCGTCTATGGTTAAGAGAGCATTATTTAAACTGACCTGTTTGAGAGCCTCCTCAATGTTGCCAAGGTGGTACTCTGGACGAGCTGTGATAAACTTGTGGAGGTGTTTTCCTGCGTATTCAGCTATGTTTGCGCCTGTAGGTAATACAAAAGTTTGAAAAAATATACCAAGCATAGCTATCTACACTAATTTTATAATGAGGTGTTTTTGTTGAGTTTATATGTGTAAGAGCTTCTCCAAAACTACTAGGTCTTAGTAATAAAAAAAATAGCCTTGTTGCATATTAAACAAAGTGAGGCTCATACAAGTAGAAGGCTCATAAAGCCACAAGGCATTTAACAACCCAAATTAAAAATTTTAAAAACCAGCTTCAATGTTATAAGCTGAGTAATTTTCTGCACTTTCGAGGTGCATTTCTGTTCATAACTAAGAAGATCCTTTACAAATCCTCACCAAATTTTTATGGCACCAACTGGAAAGTATAACAAACATTTTTTTAAATCGGTCCAGGCATCCTAGAGTAATCATCAGGTAACATACATAAAAAAATTTAAAAACATGTGGTTGAAGTGAGAACCTCTTTTGAAGTTGGTTTAAAAGTTTCACAACAGCAACTTACCTCCATGCCCATCGTATACAGCAAAGAAAGCCGTGCCGGGGTCATCGGGCAGAGACAGTATGTGAGTATGGGAGTCATCCATGGACACCCTCCAGCCCTGCATACACGACGAGCCGACCAGGTACCGGCTGTCCTGACATGTGGCCGACTGCTTCTCTGTCACCGGTTCCGACAGGGTTTGTCCCATGACTCTAATTTAATGGGATTATATTATATACAATATTTAAATTATAAACATTAACTGTGAGACTCACAAAGAAAAATCGTGTAAAAAATGGTATATAGGTACATGGTGAATTTATAAGGTTGACTTCTAAAAAATGGCATATCCATGAAGGTTGTGTAAGGTTTATTTTGACATAATTATAGTTTTTAATCAAAACTGTTACTCTACATAAGTATGGCCAAGAAATAACTACTAGATGTGTTATAAAACATTCAGCAATATTCCAAGATGCAGTATTTAACTTCTATATCTATGTACCTAAGATGTTCATTTTGAATTATGTATTGATAAAATATATGGTTATTTGTATTGTGTACCAATTGGATATAAGAAGTACCTACTGCTGATAGGAATATGCTAATAAGAATCTTGTAAGATTGACTTGAAACAACAGTAGAACTGTATGTAAGTAATATGACTAAGATCTGATGTCATGCACACTTCAGAAGACCCATTAAAAAATGTATTTTTGTAAGTCTAGAAACGATAAACAACCTTTATAAAGATAGAGTATGGACTGTTGAATGTGTATAATATAAATTATCAATAAAATAACAATAACAAGACGGTTAATAACAAAAATAAAACAAAAACACGAAGGTCCTCAAGATTGATACAAGATAACACTCAATGGAAAACTTTGTCTGTGATACTCACGGTCGGTTCCTGTAATACTTTTTATTTTATCAATAATCAAACAAAACCACTGTTATTTATAAGAAATCAGTGTTATTTTTTGAAATAATGATGAAAATGCGTAGTGTAAATAGAAGAAGACGTCTATTAAATGTCAAATCTAAGTTGTCAATGTCAAACTGACATCCACAACTGGCATGATTTGACAATGACAGTGTCACACTATGAAAATTGACATTTGACCATGACCACAGCCAACATTTCTTTTTTTTTTGCATTTATTTTTGTTTTGTTTTGGCGCGATTCGGCGCGAACGCGAATTGAAAAAGTCATTAAAAGTTCCAAAACTTGTGTTTCTTTCTTCTTCGAATAAAATGTGTATTATTGGTGGATTAATAACTGTTGAGTGTTCATGAACGTGCTAGGAGTAGTGGGCAAATGAAACAAAGTTGATTAGGTAGGTGGATTATGTACCTACACAGAAGAAAGAATACCTATGTACCTACCTACTGTGGCTGCCTACTGCATTTCAAGATCTCCCAAAAACTCCGTGTTGATGTTTCTTTCAGGTATGGACTATTTATGGTAGTATCCAATATCTAATACAATACACCTTTACAGCCCACCCAACATCTTTACTGAGGCACAAAAAGTACGTTTTACTATTCTCGCATGACTTCGAACCGTTAATCCAATCTGCATGAAATTGGTAGGTCAATAGGTTGTGCTATGGAAATTTGCTGGAGAGCGTTTATTAACCGAAGACAGCTAGACAGGTGGCGGGCAATTCCTGGCTTGGCACAGTGGACCGGATTACTGGTGCTTATTGTACAAAGGAAGGCCTACACCCAGCAGTAGGTACCTATGGGCTGTGGTGTAGATGATGATATGAGCATAATCGATGAAGGGTTGTAAAGATTTTGGGTTTCCAATGGGGTAAATAAAAAGTTACACAAAAATATCAAGTGGGGTGTCACAAGAAACAACTTAATTTGTACATTTCAAATATCAAATTAGTTGCTACTATTTTTTTCTTGTTATAGAATGTAAATAATTGTCTGGAAACCTGAAAATAAACTAGGTATATACCTACCTACTTAGGTGATCCAAAATAAAAAAAATTGACACAACATAATGTATTGCATGCATGCCTGTAATCTTTACCTCTAGTCGTATTGCTCATTATATGGACTAAAATTGAAGGAAAAAATGTCATTTTTCCTTCAATTTTGATTAGTTTTGATACGATTTATGTCAAAATTGAAGGAAAAATGACATTTTTTCCTTCACTTTTAGTCCGTATAATGAGCAATACGACTACAGTGATTAGTGAACTTAGGAAAAGTAGCAATTAAACATATGGGTAGTCAGAAACAAGTCCAAATCTAGGCTATCAATGCTGCGGTGCGTGAGATCTTAGTTTGGGGCGAACTAGGTACCTACTAGTAAATATGTAGTTACATAGTATCTTATTCTGTGTCAAATAGCTTGAATTATTTAAACTAGGTAAGTACTTGCCACTGTCTACATGCACAAACAGTGCAGACCCAAAATAAAGAAAAAAATATTAGTTACCTAAGTAGGTACTTATATTTTTTGTTGATTTGAAGGGAATAAAAGATACTCACAAAACTACGAAATTGTACTAAGTTAATCTAGTGGAGGATACAGTTATCTATTACAAATTTAGATAGATTGGGTAATAAATTGTTTCTAGGCTAGAAACAAAACCAATGCGAAATAAATCTCTACATGTACCTATTAGTACCTACTAATCTCCAAGCGCGGCAGAGACCAGTCATTTAAATAGAACTAATTAGCTTAGGCTGGTAATTGATTGAGCCACTCTATAACTAATCGGATTAGGTATAGGTAGACCTGCTCTTAGCTTAGGTAGGTAGTAAGTATTATTATTTATTCTGTGGCTTAGGTATAGAAAGCGTCATTAATTGGTATCCCCCTAGTAAGAGGTCGGTTTGCAAGCCGTTGATCTCAACTTTTGTAAAAACTTCCTTGCTTACTTATGGATATCTAATTTCGCTCGAGTTCCTAAACGAGCCGATGCAATAGCTGATATAATACCCGACTGAAATCCAAGGTTGAAATGAAAAGGGTCTTTGTTCAAATCAATAGGGGATACCGATTGATGACGCTGACTGTACCTACTATGTTTTACCTATTAAGTAGGTACTTACCTAATGATTTAAAACAAACCTTAGCAATCTCGATCCAGTCAACATCACTGCGAATCCGAAAATAACGAAAAATCCCTTACGGTTGGTTTGGACTGAATGTCAAAATGTACTGATCTGCATAATGTATTTATTCCAAAAAGAACTTTTCCCAAAATGACTGATTTTCTCTATGCCTTCATTTTGAAATGTCGGAAATCCGTAAAGTCTGACACAAAAGGTACATTCAGCTACATTACAACGATCATACGTTTCCTCTTACTCCTACTTGGTTCTCCTACTGGTAGGAGCACGAGGACCAATATGTCCTTATGCTCCTACCGTGACCTTAGTGCAATTAAGTACCTACAAAATAAAATAAAAAATATAGTACAATCAAAATTTCTGTATAAATAAATAAATAATAAATAATAGCAGCTGTCAAATTGACAGATCATGTCAAAATGACAGATTATGTCAAATTGACATTTGAAGTGACAGCTGTCAAACTTCAAACGGCCATATCTCGGGAACTACTCGTCCTAGACTCCCCGTTCCCAGTTCAAATGAAAGCTATGGCCAAGATCTTCATTTGAAGTGACAGCTGTCAAACTTCAAACAGCCATATCTCGGAAACTACTCGTCCTAGACTCCCCGTTCCCAGTTCAAATGAAAGCTATGGCCAAGATCTTCATTTGAAGTGACAGCTGTCAAAATGACATCTGTCATCTGAAATGTAGATCATGGTCATAGCTTTCATTTGAACTGAGAACGGGGAGTCTAGGACGAGTAGTTTCCGAGATATGGCTGTTTGAAGTTTGACAGCTGTCACTTCAAATGAAGATCTTGGCCATAGCTTTCATTTGAACTGGAAACGGGGAGTCTAGGATGAGTAGTTTCCGAGATATGGCTGTTTGAAGTTTGACAGCTGTCACTTCAAATGAAGATCTTGGCCATAGCTTTCATTTGAACTGGAAACGGGGAGTCTAGGACGAGTAGTTTCCGAGATATGGCTGTTTGAAGTTTGACATCTGTCATCTGAAATGTAGATCTTGGTCATAGCTTTCATTTGAACTGGGAACGGGGAGTCTAGGACGAGTAGTTCCCGAGATATGGCCGTTTGAAGTTTGACAGCTATCACTTCAAATGAAGATCTTGGCCATAGCTTTCATTTGAACTGGGAACGGGAAGTCTAGGACGAGTAGTTCCCGAGATATGGCCGTTTGAAGTTTGACAGCTGTCACTTCAAATATTCAAGACTTTAGTTTTCAGATTCAAGATTCAAGAATCAAGGATCGAAATCAAGGATCGAAACCGAGGATCGAAATCAAGGATCGAAATCAAGGATCGAATTCAAGGATCGAAACCAAGGATCAAAATCAAGGATCAAAATTGCATCAGTATTTTAATTGAAAAATCATGCCCTGAAATCACGTGTCATGTAAATCAGAAAATGATGTAAAAGACCCCCATGGACTAGGAATGTTTAGTTTATAAATTATGGTCACCCTTTAGAAAGAGACACACCGCCCAAGTTTTATCTCTCAAGCGGACCGCGTTTTCCAGTTACGTATGTATAATATAACTTCTTTGGTTTAAGGATATGTTTTTTTATTTCGTTTGCACCTATAGAATGTGATTTTATTTTATTACTTATTTTAAAAATAAAGAGAGTGACTAATGCCGACTGTACATACATTTGACAGTTTCATTTCCGACATTTTATAATGAAGACCTATAGAAAATCAGTCATTTTGGGAAAAGTTCTTTTTGGAATAAATACATTATGCAGATCAGTACATTTTGACATTCAGTCCAAACCAACCGTAAGGGAAAAATCTAGTAAAATAGTATCTAGGTACCTAATTCACGACACAATTTCATTAAAAATAAAATGAATAAACAAGACATACAAATGGTAAACTTTTGACGCTGCATTATTTTCTGACGTAAAAGCTATGAAGTTTTTATTTCAATATAGAATAGGTACCTACCTACTTAGAGGGCCTAGGTATGACTACGTAGTATTATTATCTATTCTATGACTTTGGTCATACCATAGAATAGATAATAATACCTAGGTATCTATAACATATGTATACCTATACGAGTACCTATAGGTATATACTTAGCATACCTACCTACGCAGGTGACTTTGCAGTGCTCGTTGCAGGACATCCGCACACAGGCCGGAGCAGCATTGTGTTGATGTGTGTGTGCGTCATGGATAGGCTGAACAAAAGTAATCTAGAGCATCTTCTTACTGCTTACTCTATGTAGGTGGGTATAGAATTTGTTCTACATAAGTACCTAGCATCAAAAGTACAAACAGAATATAATAAGTAGGTACCTACTAGGTACAACCTACCTATAAGATGTGTTGTACAAAGATTTTTAAATTATAAAGGTAAGACTTACATAAAATAAGGGTTTTTATTTTTCTAATTTTTGTTAAGTACAGTCAGCGTCATCAATCGGTATCCCCCTATTGATTTTAACAAGGACCCTTTTCATTTCAACTTTGGATTTCAGTCGGATTTGCTAGTATAGGAACTCGAGCGAAATTAGATATCCATAAGTATACTAGCATATCCGACTGAAATCCAAAGTTGAAATGAAAAGGGTCCTTGTTAAAATCAATAGGGGGATACCGATTGATGACGCTGACTGTACCTAGTTCATATTTTTCTATATTTTAAATCTATAATAATATAAGTGGGCAAAGTTTTTATCCGAAGTTTGAAGTGTGTCAAAATTACAAGTAAATAAAGCTATAAAAGCTTGATATAAAAATGGCAGGTCTCATGATTAACATACCTACTCGGTGCATAACTTGTCAATACAACACAATTAGTTGTAAGTTGTACCACGTTACGTAATTTAAATTATACATATTCGCATTAAAAGTCTGATAGAGTGAAACCGGCTATGACATCAGATCCACGGCGCGGCTGAGGCAATATTTTGACTCATTTACGTACGTCCGGCAATAAAATGGAAAGAGACTTGGGGGGGGATGCATTCTTTAGAGCACGTGGCCGCTTGAAAAAATTTGGCATTTTACCCCTAAGGGGCAAAAAGTTAAAAACGTTTGTATCGAAAATCGTAACTTTAAAACTAGAACACATAAAATATTTTCAAAACTACCCACCCCTAAAACTGGATGTAGGGGATACCTAAATAGGCCCAAAGTCGTAAAATTAAATTCAGATAATCCAACCAAATATGTATACTTAGAATTGGAGAAGATTTTTTATTCGATGTTTACTACTACTTGTCCGATAAATGCTAAACGAAGCCCTGGGCCGGGAATAGGAGGAACCGCCACTATATTTTTTCATTAGGTACTACTAACTAATATTTTATTTTAGATCCTGTTGTATGTAATAAAAAAATATCTTTATTATACTGTAGTGTAGGTATGGCTTTACTCTCTCTCTATTTATCTGGCAGGAGGTTGATATTATTTAAATAGAAAAAACTTAGATTAAATTATTATCACTATGAAGTAATTAGAACCAGGTAATAATCCTACCTAAATAGGTACCTACTACCTACCTACGTAGTTACTTACATGTGATGCATAAGTACACGAAGGTGGTTTAATATATTATGTACATCAAGCTAGATTAGTGTGGTTGCCACGAAGTTGCAATTCAGCACAAATATTGTTTTTCTAAAGCTTGAAGTCGCCGAAGACTGGGTTTTATATTACAATCAAGGGGAGAGTGTGACGAAATCCACACCGCATCATGCTCACTCAGTGTCGAGTGACCGTGCGTCGCGAGCGCGCGTAAAGAATTCGAATTTCGATTTGATTATCGAACACATCGCGCTTTTTTTTTAATTCTGTTTTGATCAAGGATTAGTGTGACAATGGCCTGTCCTATGCGGTGAGTTTTTTTTAATCTGTTACATAAAATTTACCCATGGTACCATTATGTAGGTAAGTACCTATTACCCATAACAAAATTAGGTGAATAAAACAACTAGGTAGGTACTAAAACAACTTGATTTTTGTATTTATTATATTTAAGTACCTTTGTGTTAGTCCTATTAAAATTAGAGAACATGCAATAACTAATTGAAGAGTCATTACCTACTTCGGTAGGTAGTTTAGGTAAAAGTACCCAATAAAGCATGTGGCTCTAGATTCTGGAATCTCCCTACGCAATAAATTATCCATGGTTAGTAAATATTTAGACTTACTTAAATAAAACTACGACAGTAGAACTAAACATTATTAGTTAGGTACCTTCCTGAGAACCAATAACCTACCAAGGTAGGCAGGTAGGTACCTACCTATTCTTTTGTTTTCTATTTTGCATGTGCAAAACTGAAATAGAAGAGGGTGAATGAAGCCCACTTTAGTATATTACCCTTCTTCCTGGAGGAAGACACTAACAATACTTTTTCTAAAACAAAACTTCGTTTGACTTACCTAAAAAGCTGATAAATGGCATATTTTTTAGATTAAAATCAGCTGATGATTGAAAAATCGGGTGTAAAATTAGAAAAAAATATTTATTTGTAGGTAAGACATAGGTAACTAACTTAAAATTGTGATTCTAGATTATCTACTTTCAGCTGATTTGTTCAGAGCGTGTAAAATTAACTGTACCTAAATACCAAGTCTTATTGATGCGTTTAAAGCACGTCATCTTTTTGTAGAGTTCAATGTAACGTGCGTGGTGTGTTGAGTGACGCGACGAGAATGGACTTATTTTATTTTGTCCGTGTATAAACTGAAACTGATGGTTCTATGTGTATATTTATAGACGAAAGACAGACATTTAGGAATACAATCCTGTGACAAACGTAACATTTTATTCTGCAACTTAATTCCTACAGCTTTTACATATTTTGTCTCTAGGATAAAAATTTAATAAGTAGGTAAGTTTATTATAGGTCTATTAACTGACATTTTGTCATATTCTTTATAGGTACAAAAGCTGTTAAATATGCCAAAACTTATATTTAAATACGAGGATATAAAAAAGTCGAGCGTAACATTTAGACAAAAACATAAATGATCTGTGTGTAAATTAAAGGTAAAATGACTCTTGATTCTCTACTTTCAGCTGATTTTGTTGCCCAGAGACAAGATTTAACTTCTAAATCTTTTACTTATTTCCTTGAAATGTTTAACGGTAAGGTAAGAATGTAGAGCTTCCGTTGTATTCCGTCAAATTCCGTGGATTGGACCAATGATTTACTATAATCTCGTTGGATAGGACCATTAGGTAGGCCAAGCTTTAATTAAATAAATAAAGGGTTAGTTGATGAAAGCAATTATCTTAGGGCTGGTCTACACCTCAGATAAAGATAAGTTAGTTTCTACCTGCTGTTGGTAATCTGAATTCTGTTCTACAGACAATAGAGTAGTATAGTAAATGCTTTTTAAATTTAAAAAGTAAAGAATCGAGTTTAATCTATTAAGATAATGAATTGAATGGTACATAGGGTCCAATAGGCTCCTTCAATGTGTTTTTCAGAAGAGTGAACTTGCTTAATTTTTAATTATTTGTGAGTTTAGGTGACTACCCTGCGTTGTTGCGCAAACTACCCCACTGAAACCCTATGGAGAAGGAGTAGAAGAAAAAAACCTTAACAAGCAATGCCATTATATTTAGAAAAAAAGCTTCGCTTAAGTTCCTAGATAGTATTAATCTACAAACATGATTGTGTTTTTTATTCTTTTATTAATCAATGTTTGGCAACTTGCTAATTTCATTTATCTTATGTAGGTAAGTTATACGAACAATCTAGATACATTACCTACCTACCTCATTATAAAAGCCCTAAATGATCATTAGGTTTATTTTGAATTTTAAATAAATACTTAGGTAGAACCTACCTACCTGTTGTAAATACATACCTACCTAATTATGTATAGGTACCTGAAATTAATCTAGTCACAGACCTAGTTTACTTGAATAATGTTATTTTTATCGTTTTAATTAGACTTATGTTACTTATCACTGGCATCTGCCGACGAGTTTACATCATGTTTTTAAGCATGTTTTGAGCAGGTTACTACGTCATAAAGTTATTGAATAAGTTGAGCGATAACGGATTTGTCGTGTCACAGTAGGTTTTTATGCAAATATATTGCCCGAGATTTTGTTACATGGGTTCGTCCATGGTCAATAAATAGACTAAATACCTACCTACTTACCTAACCAGATATAATTAGAAATTGAAGTAGGTAGGTACATATGTAAATTTTAATTATGTTAGGTAGGTAGTTACTGCTTAAAAAACAACAAAAAAGTGGCTAATAACGAAACAGCTGCTGCTGCGTCTCGCTGGTTCCTTTTTCAGCTCCCATACCATGAGCTTTAAATGCGATTTAGTTTAGGTCCTAAACTAAACTTCTTCGCTAATTTGTCACATGACGTATGCTATGACGCTGACGAAATATCAGAACCTAAACCAAGAATTTCATATACTACGTAACTGGATAGTTCACTGAAACAGAAAACGCGGTCCGTCACTGAAACAGAAAACCTAAGGGAGTGTACACATTGCGTTTTCTGCAGCGCGTTTTTGAGCTGCGCGTTTGAATCGATACAAACGCGCGTTCGCAAAGCGTTTTTTTACATACAAAAGCGAACCGGGAGGGGGGTTGCGCGTTCGCATCGCGTTCGAATCGCGTTTGTATCGATACAAACGCGCTGCAAAAAACGCAATGTGTACACTCCCTAAACTGAACTGAATTGTTTACTAAGAAGTCATGGTACGGCTACTGAGCTTTGAAAATGCAGCACGTTTTCAAAATGTATTTGTGCAGATCCGATATGGACGAGTCGATGGCGCAGGAAGGCGAGCAGCTGGGCAACGAAGCCGGCATGCTGTACGGAGAGTATTTGATGCTGGACAAGCTGCTGACCGCGCAGCGGATGCTCAGCGCAGAGTCATCCAAGCCGGTGCATGATGAACATCTCTTCATCGTCACACATCAAGGTCTGCGGGCTGATTGTTTAAAGCCTTGATCAAATCAAAGCGTTCAGCCAACGTCCGCGGTAGCGTGCAAGGTGGCGATCAGTTGTTGTCCAATCAGAAGACGCATCGTGACACTGATGATGACAATCGGTGTCACGATGCGTCCTCTGATTGGACAACAACTGATCGTCACCTTGCACGCCACCGCGGACGTTATCTGAACGCTTTTGTTTGGTCAAGGCTTAACTTGTCTCAAACTGTCAAAACGATCGTAGGTATCTTTGGACGCGTTCGGTCTTTTTGAGATGAGAGTGACAGAGCTACTTGCGTGGTCACTGAACTGTCATATTTGAGGGTTTGAGACCGATTTTGGTCGCTATCAAAGATATACAATCAAGGGGCTGATCATGATCATCTGTTCACAAGGGCGGATCCAGGATTTTTTTCTGGGAGGGGCATAAGGGACAGGCGGCCAAAAAAGTCACATTCAAATCAAGATCACACATTTATTCTGTTTTAAGCTATGCAAAGCAGACTCGTGGGTCTACAGCTTTCAAAGCCACTAGTAGGTATATTTTCATAAACTGGTATGCTCGAACAAACATAGGTAGGTACAAAGCTTTCAAAATGCTACCACAGAATACTAGTACTATGCTACTGAGGAATTGGCTCGCTTCGCTCATTTCGATCAATATTTTTCAATTCAATCGTTTCATTTTTTAACGGCTAACGAATACGAATGATGCTTAGCGCAAAAATTAATGAGTCCTCTAAAGCCGATGCAATCGGTTTTTATCGTGGAAGTGGGAGGCATGGGGGGGGGAATGCCCCCCTAAAATCAATCGAAAAATAAATTGTAGGTACTTACTTAGTGAAAAAAAATGTATTGTATTCGAATTCCGAATCCCCCCTCCCCCTTCTTGGAGTAGGTACTTCTGCGGTCCTTGAATACTCTCTCTCTCTGTAGAAGTCACTCTAAAGGTGAGCGCATACCTATCATAGCCGAACGAATTTTAGAATTATATTTATGAAATCGTATGAAACCTTGACCCCGACCGAATCGACCCTTAGAATTCGGCGCGGATAGGTGTGCGCTCACCATTAATCGAGTACCTAAATAAATGATTGTATTTCCAGCATACGAGCTTTGGTTCAAGCAGATAATCTTCGAGGTGGACTCCGTGAGGACGCTCCTCGACGTCCAGGGTCTGGACGAGAGCCACACAATGGAGATCCTGAAACGGCTCAACAGAATCGTGCTTATTTTGAAGGTAATACCTACAACATTTTGTATTTTTCAAACCAACAAACCATCTTTTTGCACGCCCAGGATGACTGGTAGATAATGCTTCAGCATTAAGTCCTCGCACAATTTGTCATGTGTGAAAGTGCTAAATAAATAAACAAAAAAAAGGGGGTTCTCACTCAATACGTCGAACCTTTTTTTACGTGTTAACGTCTTATAAATCGATGAACGCTGGCTGCACACACGAAAGTGTCACGAGGATCTTAGGAGTTATGAAGATAAATGCACCTCGAGAGCTCAGATAATTGCTCAGCTTATTAGAACATTGAAATCGGTTTTTTTTTTATTTAGCCACTTGTTAATTGTCATGGAATGCTAATAAAATGCAAAATGACGTGCAACTTGTTTCACAGTACTTGCCTCTGACTATCCCTTCAAACATCTTCAAAGAATCTCGATTAAACGGCTTAAAAAACTCCAAACATTTAACAAATTCCTGACAGCCGCTACTCATCATTCGATATCCCAAAACGGTCTTGTTTACGCGATCTCCCTATCGCGTTGCAGATAGGCCCTGACATTTGAACTTACGGTAGGGTTACCAATTTTTAAACAAAAACGGCCTACTCAGATAATCAAAATTCGCTAAAGTCTGACGAAAATGTGCGGGTAAGCGATGTCCCTACTTTACCATTTGCAAGCTATTCTCGCTTCGAGTCGAGATACTCGCTCAAAATATTACTTAGCTTAAGCTCAAGTACACAAACTCCTAAATGTACCTAGTGGTGATCGTATCATATTGGTACATCTAAAGGTGGGTAACTATCCATTATGTGCGCTCCCACAACTGCTCCGGT
Organism: Camptogramma bilineatum; assembly: GCA_958496255.1. Taxonomy (NCBI): domain Eukaryota; kingdom Metazoa; phylum Arthropoda; class Insecta; order Lepidoptera; family Geometridae; genus Camptogramma; species Camptogramma bilineatum. Next base: position 2,874,252 of record OY292471.1, on the reverse strand, counting down.
TATAGTGGGCAGGCAGGTAGGTATAGGTACACTTCCAACAGATCTTGGCATTCGTGAAGTTAGCCGTTTCGATGCACAGTGCAACTTTTTCATACAAAACTTCACGATTTCACGAATGCCTAGATCCATTGTGACAACCGTAGGTAGGTAGGTAGGTACCTACGTTCGCGAACGTTGAATGCTCCATGTTCGCGAGCTCAAAGCTGGTGGTAACCCTAACATTTCTCGGCTGTTCAACCATCAGCCTTTAACTGGTTACGAAGCAATCTCGCCAGATATAATAGGCCTCATCACACATCGATAGTAGCGTCATGTTTACTGTACCTACGACAAAAACGATAACAAAACGGATCACGACATTCACGAACGCGTCTATTGGGTCCGAATCGGAGCGTACGCACCGTATGAGGCATCGATATTTACCGATCCAGCCAGTGCACCGCTTAGCCAAGCGATCCAGAACGCTGTACCATTAAAATCCATACAAAGCTCCGATTCCTACCCAGTGGAGGCGCTGATAATTTGATAAAGGTGGACATTTTCTAAGATCTTTAGGCATTCAAAATGCTTTGAAGACAATAGAATAGAATATAGTTTATTGGCAATACACACAGAAGACAGAGGACAGAGCATAAAAACAACAACAAATAGCAACACTTGGGTAGGGGCTAGGTAGAGGCACGTCCAAATACATTTTGACACTACCTACTGGCACAGTTTCAAAGTCAAAATGCATTTATTCTATAAGTTCGTGTAGGTAGACTTTGAAATGTCAGGTGATTCTCCTGGTTCTTTCTTGACCATACAATCACGATGGATCTAGGCATTCGTGAAGTTAGCCAATTCGATGCGCAGTGCAACTTTTTCATGAATAACTCTACCTAATTCCGTCCTCTGCATAAGTGATCAAAAATACAAAAGTAAACATTCCTTACGAAACAGGTTTTGAAAAAATCTAAACTTGACTTTGTTTTTGTTTTAGCTCCTAGTAGATCAAGTGATGATCTTAGAGACGATGACGCCTTTGGATTTTATGGACTTCAGGAACTACCTGCGGCCAGCGTCTGGCTTCCAGAGCCTGCAGTTCAGACTCTTAGAAAATAAAGTAAGTATTATTTTAGTCATGACCATGGTCTGCGAAATAATTAGCTAATTATTTACAGTACAGATTGATTTCTGTGGCAAATCAATATGATTGGTACCTAAATGCAAAATGTCTTCACCTGCTTACCTACCTACGTACATTTTAAGGTGAACGCACACTTATCCGAACCGAACAAATAAAACGAAACGAATGTTAGAATACCTACATAATGAACCTGGTCCGCGTCGAATCGTCTGAATCTGGGATAACATTTGTTGACTTCGACGCGTTCGACTTGGATACGTGTGCGTTTGCCTTGAAACTAATTTAGTAGAAAATCAATTCATAAATGATATACAAGCTATGAAATAACTTCATTCCCACTAAATTAATAAGAAGTAAGAATATGCTGGTAAACTAATTGTCGTGTCGCTTGTTACAGTTCGAAAAATTTATAGGCGCATTGACACGAGCTCTAAACGGTGAAGGAAAACATCGTGAGGAAACCCGCGGCTTAGTCAGCTCCACACGTATTGACCATGTCTTTCCTGTGGATATGGCCGGCTAAGCTGAGATATAGGCTTGCCCAGTTTAGGTGCTGGGCAAGCCTACTCCATCTCAAACATTGTCCCAGGCACTACAGTGTCCCGTTAAGTGTAGGCAAAAGATTGCCTCCAGACACTGTATAAATCATCTAGTAGGTAAAGATGTAGAGGCCTAAGTTTTTTTTGTTACAGTTAGGTCTAAAGCAAGCCCTACGAGTGAAATACAATCAGAACTACCAGACTGTCTTCGGAGACGATCCTGAGGCCATGGAGGCCTTGCACAAGTGAGTGAGCTTTTAAATATTTTTGAGTTTCTGTGTTATGGGTACCTTACCTATAGTCCGGCAAAAACGGGTAGACACGGCAACTAAAATTTCAGTACTTTGGAAACCCTTTCTCTACTAATCTATGGTAAAGTACCTACAGGTTTCTTGTCTATGGTACAGGTGCAATAATTTACTTCTAAAAGAGAATGTAAGTATCTATTTCGCGTATTTAGCTTGCACAGTGACGCCCCCATTTATTTCTATTTTGTATCGGACTATACCTATAGCACTTTGAATGAAGATTTTTCGAACGCGCCGAATTTCTCGAAGTAGGTAGGTACTGCCAGATTCGGTCGAGTGCGAGATTTCATATAAAGAATTCTAGAATTCGATTCGTTCGGCGCGGATAGGTGTGTGACCACCTTGAGGATCATTCGAAGATGTCTAGAAGGGTAGCGAGGCCCATCCAAATATGTATAGCACGTGAAAAAGTACTAGTATTCGTGTATGATTCTGATTTAACGGAATTGTTAGCCCCGCTGGGTGGGAATTGAACTCACAGCACACAAAGAAGAAAATACTAGCTAAGCTGTGAGAGATTACGTTATTTTGAGTTATAATAGGCATAGCTAAGCCATAGATCATGCCTTTTAACATTTTCAAGGTTGCCTGACTATTCAGCTAAAACAACCAGTCAAGTTTGAAAAATTGATTTACTTACAAATTATAGAAGCACTGTTTAATGAGCTGTGAAATGAGTGTGATTTGTTGATTTTTTCCGAGTTTTTTTTAGTTACAAGGTTGTAACTATGCGCATTCACACTGACTCTAAACGCTGAAGTAAAACATCGTGAGGAAACCAGTTAGCTTTCTCATAGTGTCGATGGGCTTGCAACCTGTCACGTATGGAATGCTTACTTCTCCAAAATGTAGGTATGGACCCTATAAGTATTTGGACACACTGTTGCCAACTCCGATAAATCCAAGTCGCTAGATTCAATCTGAAAAGTCGCTAGATAAGTCGCTAAAACTGATTTTAAGTCGCTAACACCGTAGCAAAAGTAGCTATTTCTAGCGACAAAGTCGCTAAATTGGCAACACTGTTTGGACATACCTCTGACTACGCCCTTAGACATCTTCAAAGGATCTTAAATGTCTAAGTATATAAAGATCTGAGATAATGTCTACCGTACCTTGGGAATGGGATTGCAGTCATGATCACATTTCAGTACCTATCTATTTTTAATTTTCAGGAAGAATATAAATAAATAATAAATAAATACTTAATACGTATCCAAATAAATAAATATTGGTGTACATTTTTCACACAGCGCCATCTATAGTCCCAAACTAAGCAAAGCTTGTAGGTACTATGGGAACCAGCAGAGCGTTTCAGACCTTCTCTGAATGTACTTATTCCGGAGAGACGTTTCTTCGCTGAAAAAACGACATTTTTCCGAAGAAAATCATCAAATCTGGTGCATTTTCGTAAGTCTGAATCGCACTGCAGTCGCCGTACCATGAACTCTTAGAGCAATGTTAAAACAAGCTTGAAACATGACAACGAATGTCATTTCTAAAGCAGTAAGCCTGTTTTAAGCTTGTTTTGGCATTGCTCTAAGACTTGGTGGTACGCCCCCTAGTCACTGTTTTTTTTTCTTACTTACCTACTTTATAAGTTAGCTTTTATAAGTTAGTTTTTCTTACCTACTTTATAAGTTAGCACCCAGACACAGAACAAACATCTATGTTGTTCATAACACAAATGTTGGTCCTGGATGGGAATCGATCGATCGACCTACAGCGCAGAAGGCAGAACTTCCAACTGAGCTAACCTAAGTTCATTTATCTCAGATCAGAGCATGAGCCTGCATTGCTAGAACTTCCAACTGGGCTAAGCCAATGAATGTTCATTTTTTTTTTTCTCTTTTCTCTAAGTAGATTTTAGTTCATTCATTCATTCATACACTTAGGCCGTTTGTCCACCGCCGCCGTCACCGGGACGTCAACGAGAACGATGTTATTTCTGGCTGAGATCAAGATGACGTGACGGTCTTCTGGTGGATTGGCGGCTATAGTAAATGTATGGTCGCTACTTCGGCGTCGTCATCTCGTTCTCGTTGACGTCTCGGTGACGGCGGCGATGGACAAACGGCCTTACTGTAACTTGTGTATGTCAAATAAAATGAAATGAAATGAAATGAAATGAAATGAAATGAAATGAAATGAAATGAAATGAAATGAAATGAAATGAAATGAAATTTATTGCTCAAAATGTGGTCAAGTACAGATGTCAGTCTTAAAATAAAATAAGTTCAGCACATTTCGCTTAAAGTCAGCATGCAATAATAGAATTAAATTAGTCGAAAAAATACATTATTAAGTCAAATAAGATAAAATGTCACACATTAATTTTAATAATAATAATTCAAATCAAAACCTACGAACGATTTAAATTTTAGAAAAATTCATTTAGGTTGTAAAAGCAGCCTGCAACTAGCCAGCTATAAAGTTTTGAATGAAATTTTCGTTCCGGGAGTTCTATAATTTCACGTGGAATACGATTAAACACTTTTATTGCCATATGATAGCTATTCCGAGTATTAAGAGCAGTTTTTGCTGCTGGCTGTACAAGGCGATTTGGATAACGTGATTCAAATCTGCGTTCTAGATCTCTCTTCCTAATAAATAGATTTGCATGCTGCTTAACAAATTTACAAAGCTCAAATATATAAATACTGGTCAATGTTAGTAGATTAAGCTTTTTAAAAAGAGGTCTGCACGAGACTAGGGGGCTGACACCACATATTGCTCTAATACATTTTTTTTGGAGCATAAACAAGTTAGTAATGTCTACTGAGTTGCCCCATAGTACAATACCATACCGTAAGGCTGAGGCAACATATCCATGATAAGCGCATAATGCCGTTTTTTGATCGACTATACGTCTTAATTCGCTGAGGGCGTAAATAAATCTGTTTGTTTTTTTTTCAATTTTAACTATCTGCGACTTCCATGACAGTTGCTGATCAAGTGTTATCCCCAGAAAATTGCATGTACTTGATTCTTTTAAATTTTGTCCGTTAATACCTATTTGTAAATTTGCCTTATAGGAAACTTTGTTTCTATTAAAAAATTGCATAAAAGTAGTTTTGTCTATGTTTGCACGTAAATTATTCTCATCTAACCAGTCTATAACATTTTTAATTGTATCATTAATGTCCATTTCATAGTCAGTATTTTTTTTATATTCAATAACAATAGAAATATCATCGGCAAATAAAGTGCACATATGTTCCGTGATGTCTGGGAGATCGTTGATATAGAGTAGGAAAAGTAATGGCCCAAGTACACTCCCTTGTGGGACGCCATATTTATTTTCTTTTATGTCAGATTTGTACGTTAAGATTTCGTCGAGTTCGTTTATTCCTCTTATTTCTACAAATTGAGTACGGCTTTTCAGGTATGATTCGAGCCAGTTGTGTGCAAGTCCTCGAATGCCATACCTCTCGCATTTGTCAAGCAAGCGTCTATGATCCACAAAGTCAAACGCTTTGGTCATATCAAAAAATATTGTTATTACTGGTCTGTTTTTATCTATTGCTTCAGATATTATTTTTACAAGATTGAAACAAGCGAGGCTTGTGGATTTACCTTTTTGAAAGCCGTTTTGTTCAGTTTTTAGGATTTCAAATTTAGACAAGAAAGATTCTAAGCGTTTATACATCATTTTTTCAAAGATTTTTTCAAAACGTTATTCTATTCTATTATCTCAGGTCAGAGCATGAGCCCGCGTTGCTAGCGCTGATCGAGCGCTGGCTGGAGCGCACGCCCGGCCTCAACACGCGCGGGTTCAACTTCTGGGGCAAGTTCCAGGCGGCCGTGGACAAGATGATACGAGAGGACCTCGACGCGGGCGCGGTAAGCTCTAAATCAAACAAAACAACGCCATTTTTTTGCTTTAATTACTTATAATACAATACAATCATTTATTTGCATAAACACAGGTAACAAAAAACAGGTGGAAGAAATGATGTAGAGCAGTGATTCCCAAAGTGGTCCAGGTGGACCCCCAGGGGTCCACGGGAGGCTCGAAAGGGGTCCACGATGGTTCTCATTTTCTGACGAGTTTTGGGAATATGGTAGAAATGTAGCAGCAGGGGGTCCACCGAAACCAGTAAAATTTTGAAAGGGGTCCATGAGAAAAAAAGTTTGGGAACCTATGATGTAGAGGTACAGCCATGTTCTGCTTTAAAGCGTGCAAAATTAAAGTTCTTAATTAGAGTTTTTATAAATTACATGTCAAATTATTAAAAAATAAATATAAAGTCACCCAATTCATATAAAAATAATTATTCGCTTAGATACCTATAAATTCTTATCACTCAAATATTCGCTGGTTTTTATTAGCTTATCTGTACAGTTAGGACTATGATAGGATGAAAGTTGGGAACCTGTTCAGTTAAGATTCTGTAGGGGTGGGAATCTGTAAAACTAGGAAGTCTGGTAATCTGTAGGATTAGGATCTGTTGTATGATTATCTGTACTAATATATAAAGCGGAAGTTTGTTTGTTTGAACGCGCTAATCTCAGGAACTACCAGTCGAATTTGAAAAAATATTTCTACATTTGATAGCTAAACTCTTGAGGAAGGTTCGATGCTACTTTTTATCATCATCATCACCATATACCTACCATCACTATGGAGGCAACGCCGCGAGGGCGCTGCTAGAAACAAATATTTATTATTCAGAAAGAGGTACCCGCAATGATAGAAGCGATCCTCCTAAGAGGTCCTAGTCACAATTTAGATGGGTGACCGCAAGTGGCATTACGAGCTGAGCGCTTCCGTGCTTCGGAGGGCACATTCAATTGTCGGTCCCGGCTTTTAAGTCGTTAAGCCATGACGAAGGCCTTTAGGCGGCCAAAAACTCCGTCACCAGAGTTGGCCACTTGCTCATACGAACTTACTTTTATTCAGAAAGAGGTGAATGAGAACGTGCGTCGCCATAGACTGCAGGACGCCGAGAATCGTCGTGAGATCTACCGCTCCATATTCGATCCAACTGTACACGACGCGCTGAGGTCTCGCGGAGAAAGAAGGTACTATATTATAATGATATTATTAGAGAGAGAACGTGCGTCGTCACAGAACCGTCGTGAGATCTACCGCACCCTATTCGATCCAACTGTACACGACGCGCTGAGGTCTCGCGGAGAAAGAAGGTACTATATTATAATGATATTAGAGAGAGGTGAATGAGAACGTGCGTCGTCACAGAACCGTCGTGAGATCTACCGCTCCATATTCGATCCAACCGTACACGACGCGCTGAGGTCTCGTGGAGAACGCAGGTAATATAATATTTTTTCCATCACGGTTTTATTAAGTCACTTCTTTGTCTGTCTGTCTGTTCCGGGTGGAATCTTGCAAGTCAACTTCGATCATGCTTCGGAGGGCACGTTAGATCGTCGGTCCCGGCTTTAAAGTCGTTAAGCCATGACTGGAGGCCTTTAGGCGGCCTAAAAACACCGTCACCAGAGTTGGCCACTTGCTCATACGAACTTACTTAGGTATGCGCGCTACGCAAGTTGAACTTTTTATCACATAGTAAGTACCTATTTGTCTGTTCTGGCGACGAAGCAACGCAACGATAAGACTATCTTAAGAGGCCTGCGACAGGCGAATTTCCATAAACACGTAATACCGAAATCATTTAAAATCTAAGCATATTTTTATCAGTTTATGTTGTTAGATTAAGAGAGTAGTAGGTACTTGTCTAGGTTCCTGTTACACTTTTGTTCCGAAAAACTTACCTAAATAGAAATGTAAGCAAATTGAATTTAAATCTTTGTAGGTACACCAAAAATTGCATTTTTTCTTTTCATTTGTTCTATAGTAAGTTTTTTGGAACAAAATTGTAACAGGAACCTAGATAAATACTGCCTTTATCCAAATAATAACATAAAGTGATAAAAACATGCTCAAATTTTAAATTATTTTGGTATTACGTCCCTAGGTACGTAGATACGTTCGCCGGCCCCTTAACCCAAATGATTCTCCCCATGAATCGAAACATTGACAGTATCTAAATCGGCGGTATTTCAAAGAACTTTATTTGTTACGAACTTACAAAGTGATTCCTGTATGTAGTAATTATAGTAAAATGTTTGTCGCAGGTTATCCCACAAGGCGCTACAAGGAGCTATTATGATCACGTTCTACCGCGACGAACCTCGCTTTTCGCAACCTCACCAGCTGCTGATGCTGCTGATGGATATCGACAGTCTCATCACCAAGTGGCGCTGTAAGTGACATCCAGCTCAAAACTACCAAAATATTTAATGTCGCGTTTACACGCTTCCGACCAAATAGACAAACGAAACAGGTATATAATCAAAAAACTCCGTCACCAGAGTTGGCCACTTGCTCACACGAAAGAAGAACCTAAAATTTTATCGAACGAATTCTAAAATTCGTTTCGTTAGATTCGTTCGACGCGTTTGGTGAGGGAGGATAGGTGTAGATACATGTGAATTTTGTATTACAAAATTATGGCTGGACATCTGTCGGGTTACAAAATTATGGCTGGACAGCTGGTATTGAAATGTTGATCAGCAGTGCGATTCAGACTTCCAAAATGCATCCGATTCGATGATTTTCTTCGGAAAGTTTACGTTTTTTCAGCGAAGAAACGCCACTTTCCGAATTCGGAATACATTTCGAAAAGGTCTAAATCACACTGGATAAGTCTATCCGACATGATTGTTAATTTTTGAAGTAAACTTCTTTACGCACGCTTGACTTGGAAAGTAAGCTGGTGACTGCGAAAAGTATGATCGGGCGAGGCGAACGGGAGTTTTACTTCAGTCGTGTGGTCTAAAAGTACACTCGTTTTTTTTTGTCCAGATAACCACGTGATAATGGTGCAACGTATGATCGGTGCAATGCAGCTCGGGACAGGCGGATCCTCGGGTTACCAGTACCTACGTTCAACACTCAGGTAATACACGATTTCATATTTCTAGACGTTTCTATGATATTTAACTATGGTTTATCTGCTATGGGCAATTTTCACAATTTTCGTCTATGAGCTTGTGTAGAGAATACCTTATAAAACAAGTAACTAGTGAAAAAACTTAAGAGGGCAGCGACGAACGAATTCTCCATACAAACGTACTACCGAAATCATTTAAAATTTGAGCGTATTTTCACCACTTTATGCACTTATTTAGATTAAGGAAGTATTAATCTAGGTTCCTGTTAAACTTTTGATCTAAAAAACTTACCTGAAACAAAATGTAACCAAATTGTATTTCTAACATTTTTACAGCAAAAATATCGTGTTTTCGTTGCATTTGTTCTGTATGATAAACAACAATGATTGTAATATCCTTTTAATAGGAACACAGCTTAGAGTGTCTAGTTACAGGCCATACAAAAAAAATTGCGAAATCATTAACTTTTCATTCATCATTTTTGGTATTACGGAATACATCGTAAATTCTTGTAAATTCTGAACTCGAGTATTGCCGTACGCGTTGCTCGGATGTCTTCAATGTGTGTGTATAGTCCCGGAGGCGGAGTTTCGACACTCACACTAACGCAAAATTGGTTTGCAACGACCACCGCTTTTTATAATTTTTAGCATTTTTAGCTCGCTCGATGTATAGGTATGTATGTAGGTATAGGTGTAGGTAGTATACACACTAACTAGATAGGTGTACCTAGCGTAGATTAGAATTGATTTTTACTTTGAACAATTATTTCAATTTTAAATGGTATGTAGGTAGGTAGGTTTTGTAGACCCTTTTATGAAAATTACTTTCTTTTTAACCGACTTCAAAAAAAGGAGGAGATTCTCAAGTCATAGGAATATTTTTTTAAGTAGGTAGGTATGTTTCTCGAGTATCTACTTGAATAGGTGAGCCTGGACCGATTTGGAAAATTATTTTTTTGTTTGAAAGGATACCAGGTGGAGCTATGGTCATCAGATCAGGTCAGGATCTGATAATGGAGTCAGGAACTGTTCAACAGAACTCCTCAGTAAATAGGCTGATTGAGATTAAACTCGGCATAATGTAAGCTGTCTTGTTCCGTTTCGTTCCGACTACAATGTCATGTAATATGTAATACCTATGCGTACCTATGGTGACTGCGAGCTGACCTGATGATGGAATCAGAAGCTGTTCAAAAAATGGTGCTGGTGATGATGATGACGAGTTTCAACTCCATCGGCCTATTTAGATTTAGGTAGGTACTGATGTGTTCTGTTGAACAGCTCCTGACGCCATCATCAGATCCTGACCTGATCTGATGACCATGGCACCACCTGGGACCCTTTCAAACAAAAAAGAATTTTCCAAATCAAAAAAATTCCAAAAACATACCTACCTACATAAAAAAATATTCCTATGAATTGAGAATCTCCTCCTGTTTTTGAAGTCGGTTAAAAAGAAAGTAATTTTCATACTAAAGTTATGAAGTTGAAGTTATGTTTTTAAACTTCAAAGTCTATAAATAGAACAGTAGTAGTTTTGTAATGACGTCACAAAATGACGGCGGGCCATTTGAATCTGCCAAGAGGGGCTTTTCCATCCTACTAATAATTTTACAGTGTGAAAGTTTGTGAGGATGTATGGATGTACCTATAGATGTACCGCTATCTAGGGATGTTTGTATGTTTGTTACTCTTTCAAGCAAAAACTACTGATACACGCGCGGTTTGAGGGGGGGGTCATGGGGGTCATGACCCCCCCCCCCCCTCAAAATCCTTGAGAAACCTGTAACATCCAGCAAAAAGAGAGGTAGGTACGCACTACCAAAACTAGTGACCCCCCCCCCCCCCCCAAAATCAAAGTCTGCGACCGCCAGTGCTACTGAACGGATTTTAATGAAACTTGGAATACATATAGGTAGGTACCTATACTTACCATAATTTATGACCTGGAATAAAACATAGGCTACTTTTTATCCGGGTAGGTATCACGCGAGCGAAGCCGCGGGCGGAACCTAGTATATTTTACATTTGTCTCTCTGATGTTGGCTGTTAGGTAGGTATTATGTTTTATCTCGCTTACATAGATACCTACCTACTCTACTGCCTATAACAGTGGCGGATTTCCAAATTTGCCGCCAGTAGGCTATTCAACTTTTGCCGCCCCTACACTCGATACCACATCACAATCATATTAATTACATTTTTTTTGTTAATGAAATTGTAACTTTTATGATTTGTGTAATATTATTTTTAACCGACTTCAAAAAGGAGGAGGCTCTCAAGTCGACTGTGTGTTTTTTTTTATTTTAGGTATATATTTTTTTTAGTTTTTTGTGTGTGTGTTACGCCATTTCTCCGTCAATTGTGGACCGATTTTGACAATTATTTTTTTTTTGGTTACAAAAGATATACTCCAGAAGTGGAGGATCTGATGAGGGGATCCCATGGAAATCGAGGGGAACTCTCAAATTTTATGGTTATTTATTGTGTTTGTAGAACTATCGGGCTGAAATTTTGCACACTTATATATTCTCGGTGACAATGAAATATTATGGTATCAATCAAGCTTATCTGATGATGGAGTCAAGAGCTGTTCAACAGAACTCCTCAGTGAATAGGCCGATTGAGTCGAAACTCGGTATATCTATCAAGTTTCAATTACAATTTAATAATATGGTGACAACGAGCTGATTTGATGATGGAGTCAAGAGCTGCTCAACAGAACTCCTCAATAAATTGGCCGATTGAGTAAAACCACAGCATATCTGTGAAGTTCCGACACAATGTAATATAACTAGTAGTTCGCCCCGAACTGAGATCTCGCGCACCGTAGATGGCCAACATTTGGACTTTCTTCTGACTACCCCTATAATTTCAAGTGCTACTACTGCCGGGTATGCCTATTGCGCTAGCTCTTCATGGTAAAAAATACTAGCATGCATGCAATACATAATGTCGTGTCTAATTTTTCATTTATTTCATATTTATGAATTCTCGTCGTATTTTTAAAAGTATACGTCCTAGAATAAAAATAATAACTATTTTAGAATGTACAAATAAAGACCTTTCATTTGACACCGCACTCAATATATTTGTTTACTTAACTTTTTTTACCCCAATTATTTTCATTTTTTATCAAAAAATTTTTTATCATGAAAATAAATCAAGTAGCATCTAAAATCATTGCAAACCAAACCGCAACGATGCCACTCTCTTTTTAAGACCGACCAGTCAATGAGCTACGAAGACATCGAAACTCTATGAAACGGGAGCTCTTGCAGCTCTGGGTTCGTAGTTTTTGGTCTTTGGTCGTATTTCAAAAACTATACATCCTAGATTAAAAATAAAAACCATTTTGGAATGTACAAAATAAGCCCTTTCGTATGACACCCCACTCAATATATTTGTGTAACTTTCATAATTTTTTACCCCCTTGGGAACCCAATATCTTCACAACCCCTTCATCGATTAAGCTCATATGCTTTACCGTAAATTTCCTTACCACAACCTATTGACCTACCAAGTTTCATGCAGATTGGATGAACGGTTCGACAGTTATGCTCGAACAACAATTCGTGAAACATACAAACATACAAACATACAAACATACAAACATACAAACATACAAAGCAAAATCGCCCAACTTACCACTAAGATCTTCGCTCGCTTCGCTCGCTCGATCGATAATATGGTGACAGCGATCTGATCTGATGATGGAGTCAGGACCTGTTCCATGGAACTTTTTAGTAAAATAGAAATAGAAATAAGTTTTATTTTCGCCACTACGATACATACAACACAAATCAGAAATGCTACATTACAGTGACAAGAAAATAAGGTTACCCCTCAGCATTTGCTCCAGCAGCGCCATGGCTGTTAGAGCGCTGGTTTTCAGTATCTTAGTTTTTAGTAGTATAGTAGTAGTGACATGGATATCAAATGAAAGGGCTTGATGAGCGAAACACAATAAGTAGGTAAGATGACATCATTCTTAATAAAAAATAAACACTAAAATGAAAAAATAAAAAATAAAATACTTAACCGACTTTAAAACATACTTGCACTAAAAAGCAAAACATAAGAATATAAACAGATTTATTTACCTAATTACTAATTACGCGCACTCCGCACTTTAGGTACGAAGCTACAAGTACATTGGTGGGCCCGCCCGGGCGGGCCTTGGCAGGGTTCCCACTTGCCACTCGGCTCTAATACCTATCGCGTGACAACTCGACAACCCTTCCGCGTCACTCCGCGCCAGACAGTGACAGAGTTATGCGTTAGAAAGAGAGAATTTGTGTAGGCACGTGTCAGTGCATATTGCACTAGGCAAAGAACGCTTACGCGAGCTGAATTGAACTTTGTCGCATAATTCTGTGCTACAACGTAGGTATTTTATTCAAAGTTTTCGTCAGAATCTACGACTTTTTGCCTTCTTGAGAGAATCATTTTGAGACAGAGATTCGTAGATCACACATACATTTGTCTCACAGGCAGGCAAAGGGAATTAAATTTGCAACCTTCTGTGTTTCAGGCGGGCCTTCGCCCTCAGCACCACAGAACATTGTTGTCATGATGAATAATAATGGATTCATAACATGTCGCATATTGTGGCTGTTTTCGGCCTCCCGTGATCGTTTCACTAGGTTTTAACAGTTCAAAATAGATGAGATTCTTCTGATCCTACCAAATACAGGGGGTCTAAAGTAGCCACTTTTGATGAAAAATCAGATGTTTCATAGATGCTTCATCTATGAAACATCTGACTTTTCATCAAATGCTTCATAAATGCTTCATATGCTTCATCTATGAAGCATCGATGCTTCATAGATGTTTCATAAATGCTTCATATGAAGCATCTATGAAGCATTTCACAAAACATCTTTTTTGACAGATCTATGTGTGAGGTTAAATTTATTTTTATAAATTAAATAGGTAGGTACCTACTTAGTTTTTTTATAGAAATGATTGCACTGCGCCACCCTGATGGACATATGGAAATATTTTTGAGGCACACGAATAAATAAAAAAGGTAAATTGTCGCGGGAGCGGGTATGTTTTTTTTTTCTTAAATTTGGCTTCGCATGGGTTTTGCATTCAGCCATCCGTTTTCCATTCAACCTATTTACTTTCTAAAAATAAATTTGACCTCGCACATAGTTCTGTCAAAAAAGATGTTTTGTGAAATGCTTCATAGATGTTTCATAGATGCTTCATCGATGCTTCATATATGAAGCATCTATAAAGCATCGATGAAGCATTGATGAAGCATCGATGCTTCATTTAAGAAGCATATATATGAAGCATTTATGAAGCATTTGATGTTTCATCAGATGTTTCATAGATGAAGCATCTATGAAACATCTGATTTTTCATCAAAAGTGGCCACTTTAGACCCCCAGACAATTACCTCAGCACCAACAACAACAACCAGCACCGACAGCTCGTTTGGAGTTGTTTGCACACCAGCTTAAGATGAGCCGTACATTCAACGGTTCCTGTGCATTCCGGGTGTCAAGGATTCCAGCTGTTTGTAATTTCGGAACTACAAAACCGATGACCTTGAAATTTTTACGGAACAATAATATAAAGTACTTACTTTCAAACAAAGTAAAAACCGGTCAAGTGCGAGTCGAACTCGTACACCGAGGGTTCCGTACCTACCCATTATACCCATTAAGTTATTGAACAATTAGTAATTTTTTTGTACATATCCTAGTTCTGCGATAGCAGCGCCGCAAATGTTCTGCGCACACGAGCATAATATTGCAATAAATATTTTCTTTTATTTACTTTCACACAATAGCACAATTTTATTTATTTACCTTATTTGAGGATGGTGCCAATTAAGCTAGTTCGCTTAATTGTATGAGCGCTCATACAACTCAGAAGACAATCTTAATTGGCGTCAACTATGTATGTATGTATGTATGGGAACACCCTTTAACTTTCAACTTTTTTAATTTTTTGGAATTTTTCCTTTATTTCTGCTATAAGGCCTTGCTTTTTGCCAAATTTCGTGATTCTAGGTCAACGGGAACTACCATTTAGGTTTTCGACCCAAAACCTCTAGGGTACTTCCGGTTGACCTAGAATTGTCAATTTTGGTTACAAGCAAGGCCTTACAGCACAAGTAAAGGAAAAATTCCGAAAAATAAAAAAAGTTGATAATTAAGGTAAGTTTTGGTACTTACAAGTTTTCACGAAAACCTAAATTTGCCTATATCTTTTTATAGTGTTGACTCAGGACCTTGATTTTTATACTCACAATAGGGACTATAGACCTCAGTATATGGTATGAATTTCAACTTGCTAGCTCCACCCATTCCTGAGATAATCGATGGTGACAGACAGACAGACAGACGGACAAGAAAGTGATCTTATAAGGGTTCCTTTTTTTACCTTTTAAGGTACGGAACCCTAAAAAGAATCAATGAAATCGGACTACGCGCTCATGAATTACAACCAGATACTTATTTTGACTTTCATCCCCTCTCCCTAGGGAACCGTGCTGAATTTCAGGATTAAAAGTATTTTATATTAGACCTCGTAGTATGCACTCAAATAATACCAGGTTTCATTTAAATCCAACCAGTAGTTTCGACGTAATGCGCGGCCATGATACGGACAGACAGACATGAATGAAAAAAATTACAGTTTTGGCTTCAGTATCGACAATAGAGAGCCCTCCAAAAAAAATTTCAAAATATCTTCAATGTACAGAATTTGACCTGTTACAGTTTTATTATAAACTAGCTGCTGCCCGCGGCTTCGCTCGAGTTGTACCCGGATAAAAAGTAGCCTATGTTACTCTCCAGCCCTCCAACTATCTCCACACAAAAAATCACGTCAATCCGTCGCTCCGTTTTGACGTGATTCAACTACAAATAAACAAACAAACACACTTTCACATTTATAATAGGGGTACGGATACCTATTGATGTTTGATTGGTTGATGATTGATGATGTGAAATTTAATGATTAATGAAAATAAAAATTCTTCGGTACACATAGGGATTTTTCGTACATGACGACCTTACACGTGCTGATTACAGCTACAGAAACAAACATGATCAACAGGTAAACTGTTGGAAATTTTCGGGATACTACTGTAATTCGCGGGCCCATCTAAACGCACCGCCTTTATCGCTCGTTTCCAATCCAATTATGGAAAAAAGTTTTAAGCAAGAAAAGCTCTCACTCTAACAATTTTTAAAACATTACTTACATGTTGAATTGTTTGTGTGTACATAATAACATAGCATTATCAATAAATATAGGTAAATATTATTTTTCTGTAACACAAAAAAAATTGTTCCCTATTTGCCGCCCCTAAAATCTGCCGCCCTAGGCTCCAGCCTTCTCAGCCTATTGGTACCACCAATTGATTCGCCACGTCATAAGTACCTAAATATGCGTTATCCTTTGTTGCACTTATGGGGGCATCCATTAATTACGTCAGGCTTTTAGGGGGCGGGAGGGGGTTGAGCCAAATCGCACCTAATCCCATGTGGGATTAAAAATGAAAGGGAGGTCTCGGCAAATCTAGGTAGGTACCTGTTTAAGATTATTTTTTTTATTCTCACGTGAGATTAGGGGGTAGGGGAGGGGATCGAGCCAAATCTCAGGACATCTCATCAAGGGGGGAGGGGGTGCGGGGGTTGAAAAATCGCAAAAATCACCTTTAATTTTTATTCTTTAATTTTAATTAATGGACGCCCCCTAATTTCAGAGGGATAAACATCCGTTGTGACTTCAGTAGTTAGGTAGGTTAGGTAAGTACCTACTTACCTATAGACATTGGACAGAAAAAAACATAGGTAAGTACCTACTTAGGTACCTACTTCCCTTTGAAAATTTAGGTAATTGTGTACCGACTTATATAGGTAACAACCCACATATTCTGTCTAGCGTCATAATATCGATCTCATCCCTCCCTAAAAATCTTGAGAGTAAGATGGGTAGGTAATTACCTAGATATTGTAGATAAATTTCCAAAAAAAGCATTTTTACCATACATTTATCTAACGATTCCATGAAATAAAATGAACATTATTCATTAGTGACTGACAATATAACATTTTTGGCCTCTCCAAAGATGCAAAAACTCAATATCAACAGGAATTGATCTCCATTCCGCAAGTACTTACCGGGCTGCAAGCGGAGCTCACAACCACTGAGCCAAACGTCCTGATGCATTTGTATTTGAAATTATTGAACAGTAGCTGCGCGTAATGCGTCCTGCATCGCGCTAAAAAGGGCGGGCCTCATGTCAGACTCATATCTGCCAATCACAGATTAGGTAGAGGTAATACTGCCAATCGGGGCTGTGATTGCTCATAGTAGACTGAGTAGTACACCTATACTATACTACATAGAGTTTTTTGCGTGACAAGGACGAACAATTTAGATAGATACGTTGGAAGAGAAGTTCCGAGCTCCACTCACCGCAACCTTAAATATAGTTTGAATGAAGTTCTTAATATTGTTTCCTGCTTGATAATGAAATCGCGGCTCGCTTCGCTCATTGTCTATTTCACAACAGGACGAATAAAAACTCGTACCTACTTTTCTTTTTAAAAGCACCATTTGAACAGCTTTTTTAAACAGATTAACATTGAGGTAGATACCTACTTATAATAAATCTGACATTGACATCACGGCTCGCTTCGCTCGTTTACATTTAGTTTGTTCCAGTGACCGCTACAAAGTATTTCTGGACCTGTTCAACCTGTCCACCTTCCTGCTGCCCCGCGCGCTGATACCCCCACTAGATGAGGATATGAAGAAGAGCCTCAATATGGCCTGGGGAGAGAACAAAGAGAACGGAGAGAACGGGCTTGATGCCTCTTTATAGTGCAGAGTGATTTTGGTGACAGTGTGACAATGACGAGATTTAAGTTGCTATTAAGTGTAGAATTTCGTGTGTGTTTTCTTTCTATTTCTATATTTTCGGCTTGACCAATTTCAATTATTTTTGTAGGTGTAGGTACTTATGAGATCACCTGGATCACAGCTATAGTTAGACATTGGTGTTGTAAAGATTTTTGACCGCTCGATAACGTCTGGTCCGATAGTTAATAACTAGAAAGAAACTAAAATAGTAAGAATATTTAAAATTATTACACGTAAAATAGCAAATCTCCAGTGAAAAAACCAACGAATGTAACGACTCCATGCCTAAAGTTTACCTACTCAATTTATAGGGCAAACGTTGAAGATTATACTGTTTAAGTGATATGTTTTGATGACAATAAAATACATGAAATAATTTATCTACCTGTCTAATTTTATTGTAATTTCTAACAGAAGGTAAACCACCCACTTAGGTAACTGACAAAGATAGACAAATAATTCAAATTTGAAGAACGATTTTAAGATTTAAAATTAACCTATTGAGAGGAAAGATAACATAATCATTCGTAGTATGTAAGACATTGCACGCTAAATTAACAACTCGAATGTGGGATGAGGGCAGGAAGTTAATGAATATTTATCTTAATCAGAGTTAAGATTTAAGAGGAGAGTGACTTGAGAGTTCTCCCGTGATCTCGATTGTTGTAAGGTTGCAACACAGCCACAAAGTACCATTTTGTATTCTGTGACACAGCTGAAACTGAGGCTGAGCTGGGGTATCATTATAAAGGTAAATGACGTAAAATCCTGTATATTTAAAAGTATTTAGCAGCATTATCTAAGCGGGAACCACATGTGGCTCGGCACATTTCTCTACGCCGAACTTGTAGACAACATCGTGTTTATATAGTTCCCCTGGACTCAGCACTGCGCTGGGGAAGTTAGCATGGTGGACAGCATCGGGGTAGTTCTGAAATAATAAAATTCCATTTTTATTGTTCGGTCTTCTATTTTAGACCGTGAATGAAAATGATATATTTAGGTTTGGAAGGTATTCTTCAAGGGAATTTTAGACACAAAAAAACTTAGGCCTATACATCTTTACTAGATGATTTATAGTGTCAGGAGGCAATCTTTGCCTACATTTAATGGGACACTGTAGTGCCTGGGACATTGTTTGAGATAGAGTAGGCTTGCCCAGCACCCAAACCATCCTCAGCTTAACCGGCCATATCCACAGGAAAGACATAGTCAAAACGTATGGGGCTGACTAAGCCGCGGGTTTCCTCATGATGTTTTCCTTCACCGTTTATAGCTCGTGTTAATGCGCATAGACATTTTTCGAAACTAAAAATCCAGTGATGCACGATCAGGATTCGAGCCCACAACCTTCGGATTGAAAGTCGAGGTACTATCCCGCTCGGCCAACACAGCTCGTTTGTCTTCAAAGGCGTCGATATTTAAAAATTTAGATTTTTTTTTCTTCCCTTTTTATCTGCCATCGGCTTGTCAGCCATAATCAGATGTGTTCTGAGGGTGGAAGTTTTGGCGCAGTTCCAGTGAAGTGCCCCAATTACAGCAGTTGAACTTCTTAGTTCCTCTGGTCAAACGAGAGAATGTCCCATCTCTTGAGACGTTTTATAGTATTTTGGTCGTTCAGTAGGCCAGAAGTATTGGCCAGAAACCTACTGAACGACCAAAAATTTAGAAATAAGGATTAAAAAATACAGAAGTCACCTGGGTCTCAAGACAGAAGGCTCCATGTCTCCTGTAGCCAACTCCTGACTTCCCAGTCAAGGCGGGTTCTGCCGGTGAGGGCAGGAAGTTGGCTGTGTACAGCTGAACTCCTGGCTGATTGGAGTACACCTCCAGCGAGCGGCCTGATGATGGATGGACAGCGCGGGACACGAAGTTCAGACCCTAGTGGAAAAGACTAGAGTATATTCCATTGCTAATAATTTAAAGTATCCTAGAACAATCGAAAATTGAAACGATTCTAATACTAATAACATCTAAGTACCTACTTCTTTCTTCAGAATTCGTTTGACTGTTTTTTGAGAAATGAATGCCCGAATACTGAAACGCTACATAAATATTTGAGACGTTCTTTCTCTTCAGAATCGTTTACAAAAACTAGTAGCGAAATTAAAAATTAAAAAAAACCTACTTTAATGTTATACATACGTATAAGCGTATTAGCTGACCAATTTTCGTCACTCTCGAGTTGCAATTCATAGGTGATTTTCATCGACAGATCCTCATCAAGTTTTTATGGCACCAATCGGAAAGTAGTAGTATGTAAGTAGCTTTAACCTTTCAAACACAAAAAGATTTTTTCAAATCGGTCGAGGCGTCTCCGAGTAATCGGTGAACATACATAAAAAAGCTTCCGACGACTTGAGAACCTCCTTTTTTTGTAGTCGGTTAATGACAGTTAATGTCAATGATAAGCACCACTTAGGCTGATTAACGCCTTTAGTACACCGACGCATTCGCATGCGACTGCGACGTTCGCATCGCATTGCGATGCGAAACTCTAATGCCAATCGGCTGCGTCGGTGTAACAGCCATTTCGCAGTTGCTTGCGAAACAATACAGACAAGGATGCAACTATTTCATCTAGCTATATGATAGAGCGAGACATAACACATGCGAAACATTGCCATACAACTTACAGTTTTTTCGTCGATTCGCTGTCGCATGCGAATGCGTCGGTGTACTAAAGGCGTAAAGGCTGGTTTTAGTGTCACGCTCAACGTCAGCGCTGATAGGCGAGTGATCTTTATTACAATGAAATGGCTACACTGATTGCTCTCGTCAGTCCTGGAAATCAGTATCCTTATTTCATTGTAATAAAGATCACTCGCTTTTCAGCGCTGACGGTGAGCGTGAGACTAAAGTCAGCCTAAAATCAGCCTTAAACTAGGTAGCGTTTCAGTGTAGATCTTCAATGTTGAGGTGTAAACCAACCTTATTTCCATACGTAGAGACACAGAAGTTGTCGTCGTACAAAGTTTCGCCCTTCTTCATAGCGTCTCCGAGTCTGGTCGCCGAGCGCAGGTCGAAAGCAGTGCCACCGACCTTCGTGAGCCTTCCTGTGGGAATCGACTTTGATGTGGTCTCTGTGATCCTGAAAATGCACGACATAGACAACTACGTATATTTCAAACGGTTAACAAGTTAGTTCAAAAATTCTAACACATGCTCGAATTTAGTCTAGCGAATTTAATTTAGTGCGGACAACAGATTTGGTCTGCTCCGAACCATATCCGGCCGCCTGTAGAGTAGTCCGGACTCCGGAAGGATATTAATACACAGACTACTCTACAGACGGTCGGATATGGTTCGGAACAGACCAAATCTGCTGTCCGCTCCAGACAAAATCTTACGTCTTTCAAGCTAGCTAGAGTATAACGCGTTCACTGTCCACTTCCTTCGGAGGGAGTTCTCACATACAATGTGTGCGTCAATGGCACTTCTTTTGGTGCCTACTGAATGATTCGGAGGGATAAAAGTTGTATGTTCTTTGTTTTTGAAATGAGAGATATAGTTAGATATCAAGCATTAGACACAACCCAATCCCATCCAAATTCATCCAATCCCGATCCAAAATTTTATTATATGGCTACCATATAATAAAATTGATTTTCCTCGCGATATTTTCCTTTATTGTTTTCAGCTCATGAACGAAATATCCATTGATACACAGCCAAACAGACTGACCAAACAGAGCGCTACTGAACACCGCTCAAATATTTTTGTATCGAGACTAGAACTCACTTATCGGCATTGATCGCGATGACATGATCATACAACCCCTCGGCCCCCGCGTCGTGCCCCGCAAGGTTGAAATACGAGTGGTTAGTTAAATTAACCACGGTCTTCTTGCTAGAGTTAGCGGTGAAGCTCATGAGAAGTGTGTCGTCATCAGTGACGTCATAGCTCAGGTTGGTCAGCAAGTCGCCGGGGTAACCCTCCTCTCCGTCTTTGGAAAGGTAGCTGAATGTCACCTTTGTGCCTTGTATTGTGGTGAGCCAGTTGACCTAGAGTTGTAAAAAATTTGAGGTCAGTTTCTGGATGGTACAATACTACAAACTACAGGAACAATCAGTATGTAAAGTTTTCGTTTGTAAAAGCTTTGTCACGTCAGATATTCAATATGTAAAATCCTGTCAAATCTAAAAGGCACATTAATCTAGAACGGTATCTGATCGAGTGGAAATCCGGGTAATGAATGAGAAATGTCTATAGTAACCAAAAACTATAGTCTACGTTAACATTCTGAAACAAGATAATACTAAATAGGAGGATATATCTTGGAGTAGGCATTTGGTGTGTAGGTACCTACAATTTTTTTTTAACATGGTGACCATTGTTTTTTACTGACTTCTAAATAAATATTGATCTCACCTTGTCGAACCCAACAGTTCCTCCATGTAAATGATCTTCCCCAATATTCTTCACCAGCGAGTACGTCTCGCCGTCTATTTCGAAGGTGGCGCCCCCTATCCGGTTAGCGCAGCGACCCACGGCGGCGCCTAGGTAAGGCACGTTGCGAGTGACGTAGCTTTCTAGATCATCGAAGCCTAGGACAATGTCCTTTGTGACGCCATTTTGGTCTGGTACCTATAAGAAACAAAACGAAATGAGACTCCACGACTGTATTCTTAGCTCAAAGGCAGTATTCTCAAAGGCATATATGGCATTCTCTCAGATATAATAGGCATTCATATTTTTACAATCTAGATTACTTATATGTTAAGAGAACCCTAGTGTCTAGTTAAACCTAACATAGGCTTTAAGACACTATTTAACAGACAAATGTATTGTGTTGATGAATTAAATATCTATCTATCTATTCAGGATCCATTGAAAATGTCTAGTCAGAGGCAAGGTACATATTTGGCATAATTATATCCACATTTTGAAGACGGAGCGCGATGGCGCTCGTTAGGGGAGGCCTACGTCCAACAGTGGACTGCTATAGGCTGATGATGATGATGTCCACATTTTGAAGAAGAATCAATCAAAGAATCAAAGAACTTTTTTATAAGCCTGAGTAAATGTTATTTTTACCCAAAATTGGGATAAAAGGGTGCTTGTATAGTTGTTATAATCGAGATATTTACCTTCACCGCCTGTATGATAGCACCATAGGATATGGCGCTGACGGAGAACCCACTGCTCGTGCTCCAAGTAAACTTCTTCACGGCTTTGCCATTGTGGTTGCCGAAGTCTTCTACCGTTAATGTCACCATTGTTTCTGAAACTTTAACTGATAAATAAAAATTACATAGGTAGCCTAGCATGTAAGTTTGTATTTAATTTATCTGAGGATTATTATCACCATGAACACAGAAATAATAGTTGCCATGAATTAATTTGTATTGAGGTCCTGTATCTAAGAATTTTAAGTCGGTTTATTTTAGTGGTTTATTATTTACATCATCATCATCATTGTCAGCTTGTAGTGATGCACAGTTGGGCATAAGCCTCTTTCCCTAACCGCCACATAAGCTCTACTCTACGCGCAGTAGAAAACTTGCGCATCGAAACGGCTTATCGTACTTCACGAATGCCTAGGCCTAAATCCATCATACGTACTGTACCCTGTAACTAATGTCGTCCAGCCATTGTCAGTTTAAATAGACAATTTAAATAAACATTAAGGAAAAAACCTATTCTACCTACAGCTCTTTCTAGGCTAGGACATTAATCAAGAGTCAATTGCAAACATAAGTGTCCAATTGAACACTCAACAAATACCAATTACTACAACAAAAACATACGCTCAAGTATCTAACCAATTCAGTTCACACAAGTCAAAAACAACCACATCCATATCTAAGAGATAACAACCACATAAACAATTAAACAATAAAATATTCAAATACTTACACGTCTTCACTGCGCTCGTGTCGGTATCTAACTGACGTGAATGTATCTTTTCACCGGTTATGTATGAAAGTAGCCGCAAGCCACAACTGATAATGCTATATTGATAGATAGACGATTTAAAACCGAGCCCGTGTTACTAGGTAGGTAAAATACTGTATCCTGTATACTAAGTAACTTCGTATGAGCAAGTGGCCAACTCTGGAGCCGCAGTTTTTAGGCAGCCTAAAGTAAAGGCCTCCTTCACGACTTAAAAGCCGGGACCGACGATTTAACGTGCCCTCCGAAGCACGGAAGCGCTCAGCTCGTAATGCCACTTGCGGTCAACTTTTCAAATTGTGACCGCGCACAACGTTGCTTAACTTCAGCTATCAATGAAGAACGTCTAAGCAAGCTACGCCACGAGCGCTTCCGGTGAAACCAACAGGCACAGCTAAGTTAACATAATAAAGACTTTGTTTGTTTGAACGCGCTAATATCTGGAACATACAGTATTCGTTTTGAAAAATTGATTTGATACTTAGCTCGGAAGGCTTCCTCATTATGCGTAGCATCCTATGCTGTGGTGTGGTCCTCAAAAAACTTAGGACAATTTACAGAATAAAAAAAGGAAATTGGGGTAAAATAGGTACAACAAATAGGTACCTAATTAAAACAACATTTTATTTACATTTACTTATGAGAAATGTTATGAGGATGTCCGTCCACATGCCTTTTACAGTTGAACAGGGGTTTCTTCGAGGTGAAAAATAAATATTACACTACACAGGGCGGATTTAAGGGACACCTACTGTGGAGATTCCATCACAGTACATACTTAAAGACAAACTAGCAGACGCCCGCGGCTTCGCCCGCGTGGACTACTATTTTTTTATCCCACGGAACCGTGCATTTTTTCGGGATAAAAAGTAGCCTATGTCCTATTCCCGGTCATTATCTATCTATGTTTCAAATTTCAGCTAAATCGGTTCGGTGGTTGTCGAGTTATAGAGGAACAAACATACGTCCAAACATCCAAACTTTCGCATTTATAATATTATAGTGTGATTAGTGTGATAGTGTGATGTGATGTGATATTAGTGTGATAGTGTGATGTGATATTCTTTATAAATTATCTGAGTTGTTAAATATACTAGTGCTCGCTCTGTGAGCTGTAGACCTCGCAACTCTGTCTTTGCTTTGCATAGCTAAAACGGATGAAATGTGTGAATTTGATTTGAATGTGATTTTTTGGCTATCTGCCTTGTGCCCCTCCCAGATCCGCCCTTGCCACTACAGATTATTTCACATCAAGCGCCACGATATGATCATTGATCCCGCAAAGGTTCCTCCCTCTAGCAACTCGAATGTATCCATCCTCTCCCCAGTCCGCCCCCCAGGTGTTCTTGACGATGTAGTACGGTAGATCCTCGCCTGTCTCATCGGTGGTGGTTCCGTAGCCGACTATTTGAACCACGTGAACCATTCCTTCTGTGCCATCACTGCGGAAATTATAAAAAACCCTTTACAATTTTACTTGTAGATATAGATACATAGAATAGAACAGAAAACACTTTATTGTAAGTACACAAAAAGAAAATACATTGCAGATATAAAATAAAAATAACAAGTATAGTTCGCGTCATGTAAAAAGAACGCTGGAAGAAAGTGAAGGGGTGTGTTTTGTCTCATGTTTGCGAATATGCATAATATGTGATGCGAGTTATACAATGGGCGACCTTATCGCTAAAAGGGATTTTCTACTAGTATTTATGCGTCATATTATTTACGCCTACCTACACTCGACTTGCTGGCTGGGCCCTCGATTAGCTCTACCTTCTACGCTGTAGGTCGTGGGTTCGATTCGCACACAGGACAAACATTTGTCAGTCTATGATTAAATTATTTTGTGTGATGAACGTAAATGTTTGTTCTGTCTGGTGGTTGTTATAAAGTAGGTACGTACCTATGTATTTACAGAATATTTGTATTCTATTCTGTATGTATTCTATTCTATCAGACATTATGGTTCTCATAGTCCAATATTGCTTAGTTTGGGGCTAGATGGAGCTGTATGAAATGTTCACCAATATTTATTTATCACTAGCTTCCGCCCGCGGCTTCGCTCGCGTGGTACCCGGCTAAAAAGTAGCCTCCGAGACGATCCGTTCCGTAGTTTTAGCGTGAAAGAGTTACAAACATCCATAAGTACCTACACTGTACTTATACATCCAGAAATCCATACATCCTCACAAACTTTCGCATTTATAATAATAGGATGGGATAGTACTCGTAGCACTATAATATTGCGACAACAAAGTCAACTCACAAGCAGTTTCTGGATATGACGCCGCTGTTGTAGTTCATCCAACCAGTGGGGTGAACGACGGTCATCACCGGCCCGTGAACCAGCCTCTCCAAGAGATCATCATCTGCCATGTTGCTGAAAAATATTTACAATTAACAAAATGAAAATGATCACGATTGGTTCCCATAGATAGATAGATAGATATTTTATTCATCAACACAATACATTTGTCTGTTAAATAGTGTCTTAAAGCCAATGTTAGGTTTGACTGGACACTAGAGTTCTCTCTCTTAAAAAGGCGATAGACATTCTCTCAGATCTATGAGCATTTAAGATCTGAGCTGATTCTTACAGTCGATAAAAAGCGGAAGAGTTTGTTTGTTTGAACGCGCTAATCTCAGGAACTTTCAGTCGGATTTGAAAAGTTATTTCTGCATTTGATAGCTAATCTTTTGAGGAAGGTTATATTTTACTTTTCATCATCATCATCATCACCATATACCATCACTACGGGGGCAACGCCGCGAGGGTGCTGGTTCCTACTGAAACGTGGTGTTTATCATTGACATTAACAGTCATTTTTGTATACGATTCTGAAAAGTAAGAACGTCTTAAATAGACAAGTACGTTTCAAATATTTAAGTAGCGTTTCAGTATTCGGGCAATCAATAGCTCATACGAACATCCATACTTACCAAAATATCTCGTAGTTCTTGATGCCCCTAACCCCATTATAAAGTGGCCGGCGACACTTTTCCGACACCAACTTTAAAGGGTACTGCTCCTCTGTGGTGAGGCTCTGGTTAAGTACGCACATAATTCTTAAAGCGGCGTCAATGTTCCCTCCATCACAGCCTTTAGAGTAGTCGGAACAATCAAGAAGTTGCTGAAAAATGTTCTAGTGGTTATAATTATAACACTATCCGATTTAGGAAACCGCGCCCTGCGGAGCTAAAAAGGTCGCTATTGCAGAATCGCATTATTGGAATTGAACTATTGCCATCTCTTTTCATTGACTGAGAGTGAAAAGAGGCGGCAATATAGTTCAT
This sequence comes from Camptogramma bilineatum, assembly GCA_958496255.1. Taxonomy (NCBI): domain Eukaryota; kingdom Metazoa; phylum Arthropoda; class Insecta; order Lepidoptera; family Geometridae; genus Camptogramma; species Camptogramma bilineatum. Next base: position 2,847,269 of record OY292471.1, on the reverse strand, counting down.
TTCAAATTGTGATTCAGTTTTAGCGACCTTTTTAGATCCGCTGATTACGTAAGACTTGCAATAGCAATGCGACAGCAATCACTACGCGACCGCTCGAAAAATAACATTAATTGCGTCTGCGATAGGTGAGCAATAGACGTGCGATTGGCTTCCGTAAAACGATTTTTAGTGATGTTATTCGACCGGTCGCGTAGTGATTGCTATTGCATTGCTATTGCAAGTCTTACGTAATCAACGGGCTTAAAAAGGTCGCTATTGCAGAATCGCATTAAAGGAATTGAACTATTGCCATCTCTTTTCATTGACTGAGAGTGAAAAGAGACGGCATTATAGGTAGTTCATTTCAAATTGTGATTCAGATTTAGCGACCTTTTTAGGTCCGCAGGGCGCCGATCTCTAGAATACCTAAACGCTCTGCCTCGTTCTTTCCCCTACGAATTGAGTATTGTGCATCCTACTTTTTTCATCCTACATAGGCCTGTATTCCCGTAATAAATATGAATAAAAGGGGATCACAGTAAACACTTCAATGACTCGTTTGTTTGAAATACCTGTACGCTGAGTTCTTCGTGTCCCTTGTCGTCAATGGCGGCCATTGCTTCCATAATACCCACTATACTGAACGCCCAGCAACCGTTACACTGCTTCTGGTTATCGACAGGTCCTATAACACCTTTTTTGTTTCGCCTACGACACAAAAAAAATCATAAAAATGTGATCACGATCGTTTGAAGATGTCTAAGGGTAGCCAAAGGTTTTTTTAGGCACATAACTGATTTTCTCACCATGGTTTTCTTCACCGTGTAAAATCGAAACGAAAAATCTATTGAACTTCTGTGGCGCAGTGGGCGAATGCCCGCTTGAAACATAGAAGGTTACGGGTTCGATTCCCACCACAATGCAAATGTTTGTATGATCTGCAAATATTTGTTTCTGGTCTGATTACGAGTAGGTATATTCAAAGTGTCATCCAAATCGACCCATTAGTAATTACTACACATCAAACCTATCAGCTTATATTTACTTACCAATCCAAGTTTTTTGGCACTCTCAAACGATCACTGGCTGAAAAAGACCTCCAGATATATCCATCAAAATTTATACTGAGCCTCATAACATAATCATTCATTGTATTTTTACAACTGAAGTACTTGCTACGGCAATCGTTGCTGGATCGCTTCAACAACAAGTTGCTGGACTCGTCTCTCGACCAGTCCGAGAACTTTGTCAGTCCGTGCACAGCCCCGGTCTTGTTCTTGCCGTGGTTCAGTCTTTCTATTTCTTCTAAAGATTCCTGTAACACATTTCTAAGGTAACATGTACCTACCTACTACTACCAGTTTTAATGCTAATACATATAATAATATATAACGAACTTCGCTTGGCGTTTCCTAGAACTATTTTTTTTGTGAAATCCGTTTTGAACACAAATACATAATAATTTATTTACTTAATTCCAGCAACACAGAAACAAAATATACAAAAGATAATAATGTCATTGGCCCATATTTTTAAATACCTTACAGACTAACTAACATACATGACATACACTAGTAGTTCGCCCCGAACTGAGATCTCGCGCACCGTTGTGTTGATAGCCTAGATTTGAACTTGTTTCTGACTACCCCTATACCTACGTTAAGTGCTCCTTCTAGTGTTTACCACACAATTATATCTAATGCACTACCTCAGTATGGTAAAGATTATAGGCATGCATGCAATACATTAAGTCGTGTCGTGTTTATATTCAATAGTTGACCCCGCGAACTTCGTACCGCGCCTCAGGGAAGGCCTCTTAGTTCGAGAAATTATTAAAATAGCAGTTCAATACAAAATGTATGAGAAAATCAATTCCCTCCCCCTCCCTCCCCTCCCCTCCCTCTCCCCCCACTCCTCCCCCTCCCTCTTCCCCTCCCTCCCCTTCCCGCTCCCCTCCCCTCCCCCTCCGTCTCCCCCTCCCCCTCCGTCTCCCTCTATAATTTTGGTACATGCCCAGCCCACTATTTGCAGGAGTTAGCATTTGCATACGTGACAGGTTGCAAGCCCATCGCCGCTATTAGAACGTTAACTGGTTTCCTCACGATGTTTTCTTTCACCGTTTAGAGCTCGTGTTAATGCGCATTTAAATTTTTCTAATCGAAAAATCCATTGATGAGCACGGCCAGGGTTCGAACTTACGACCTATGAATCGAAAATCGAGCACTCTTCCACTCGGCCAACACGGCTTTTATTTTCAATCTCAAGGAAAAATATCAAGAAGCAACTAAAATCATTGCAAACCAAACCACAACGATGCCACACTCTTTGTCTGTTAACCAGACCTCCGAATACATCGAAACTCTATGAAACGGGAGCTCTCTCCATACATCCGTTAATTGGTTTTCTTCATTTTTCTTTTTCTCTGTATTTCAAAAACTATAGAACCTAGAAGAAAACTAAAAACCATTTTGGAATGTATAAATTGAGTAGGTACTTTCATATGACACCCCACTCAATATATTTGGGTAACTTTGAAAAAAATTTACCCCCTTGGGAACCCCATATCTTTACAACCCCTTCATCGATTACGCTCATACGCTCCACAGCAAATTTCCATAGCACAACCTATTGACCTATCAAGTTTCATACAGATTGGATAAGCGGTTCGATAGTTATGCGAGAACATAAAAATGAAACATACAAACATACAAACATACAAAGCAAAATCGCCTAACTTGCCACTAAGATCTTCGCTCGCTTCGCTCGCTCGATCGATTATTATAAAATTAAAAACTAATCAGCGGGTCTAAAAAGGCCGCTACAGCAGTATCATAATCTGAATTGCACTATATGCCGTCTCTTAACTGTAAATCTAGATGTAGGTAAAGATTTTAGTTTTATAACAATTAAGTTTCAATTAAGTACAAATAACTTCTGAGTTATCAGTTATCTGGTTCCCATAGTACAAGCTTTGCTTTGTTTGGGGCTAGATGGTGCTGTGTGAAATGTCCAGCAATATTATTATTATTATTACATTATTATTATTATTATTCTAAAAACAGTGGAATGAAATTAGACTTACCTCGAAATAAACCAATCTCTTTTGAATCTCTTCAAGACTGTAACTCTTATTAAATCTCTGCAAATAATCCTTGTACCGATTATATCTATAGTTCAAATAGTGCGTTTTTATGGCTATCATACCACATAACAACATTGCACAATATAGCAACTTGTACGACATTTTGGAGAACAAATAACACAGAAAACTGAGTTGTACTGAACCAACTAATGTTACTTCAGGAAAAATATTTAATATCCAAACATAACGTCCCCATGAATCATGTTCATTTTGAACCTCAGAGTATCAAAAATATAGATATCGCAGACAACTGGTTAAAATTGTCGTTTAATTGAACTTCGTGGTGATTTCTGAAGGAGGCCACGATCGCCCTCTCTTTTGGTCCACCATGTGCAGTGGCGTGTGTTAAAGACGACCTCTGTGGCGCAGTGGGTAAAGGCCCGCCTGAGACTCATGAAGTTGCGGGTTCGATCTACTGTGTTGTGATGTCGATCGGATTCGACAAATGTTTGTATAATCTACAAATATTTGTTTCTGTCTGGGTGTTTTCTATTTAATTGAATGTATTTAAAAAAAAGTATGTAAGTAGTATATTAGTCATATGGTTTCCATAACACAAGCTCTGTTTACTTTGGGGCTACATGATGCTGTGTAAAATGTCCAGCATTATTTATTTATTTATTTAAAGCTCATTTAGTTATCTACCTACATATTTACAAGCTCTATTCGCTTCGCAGCGGATATTTTGAAAAATGAGTGGGTATTCTCGTAAAAACCTAAGCGGAAATAGCTCGTTCGTGTTCGTACCACAGAATACTAGTACAAAGTTCGTACTCTATCTATACAGACCTATGGTTGTTTTTATGTCTCTATTTGATATAAGTACGATTTAACCGACATTATCGCCAATAGCTAATACAGGTTTTCCCTAACTTAATGAATATAATGTAATTTTAATAATACTAAGCCGTTTGGCGTAGTAAGTTGGATGACCCTGCTCGATCCGGACGTTGTGACTTCGAATCTCGAGAGTATGTCATCGGAATTGAAATGGATTGAGTTTATAACGGCGACAGAAAACATTATAAGGCAGTTAGCAATATATTAAGTACCTACAGTAAATAAAAAAAAATCTGATTATTTAAATATTTATTACAAATAAAAAATAAAAACAAGCAAAATTGTAACTAGGGAATCACATTTGTAAAAATATTCGTTTTTATAAGATCTAACACATGTTTTGAGATGGCACTTTAAACAATACGAGATGGATCGATTGAGCTATCTGCAGATAGTCAACTGGTTGAGTATTTTGTAATTTATTCAATTACTTATGTAGCAAAGAAGTTTTAATAATAATAGTATACATAATGTACATTGTACAATTCACATCAAAAAGACATCTAGACACAAGTCTAAAAGTTCTTATAACATCTGTATACAATTAACAAACAATACCTTTTTATAAATCTTATAAAGTCTTGTACAACATCAAAAACTTACAACAAAAATTAGGCACTTTGGTAATAATAGGCACTTTATTTTTGCATTTTTGGACGGTAATCAAATCATAAAGCCGCCTATGTTTGGCGAGCCTAGGCCAACGCGAGCGAAGGCCAACGTGTAGACAGCATATTTGCCATCGCTCGGTGTCGCTCGCCTAGCTGGCCGAGTAAATACAAGCGCATGGTTTAGACTTGCCAAACGTCTTTACGGTAGCACTTGTCTAGCATCAATTTGCTTTCGCTCGCGTTGGTCTAGGCACGCCAAACATGTATAGGCGGCATGTATATAGGTAATACAAATTATTATTATCTATTACGAGGGCACAAAGCGCCCTAAGCGGGACGGTCAAATATTGTTTTTTTTATGAGAATAAATAAGGGACGATTAACTCAAAAAATAACATTGATGTTCCTAATACCGCGTTCACACGCTTCTGAGCAAACAGACAGTCAACGAGACAGGTATATGATCAGAGCGAGCACGAAATAGCTCTGTCACCCTCATCTCAAGGAGACCGAACGCGACAGAAGATAATGTGCCCGTTGAATGTCTGTTTGCACGCGAGCGTGTGAACGCGCCATAAGACAATCGATAATTTAAAAAAAAATCTATTCAGATAATTGTAATTAATCGTATTTTCAAAATTCTAATGGTCTACATGTAATATTGAACGTGAACTTAAAAATAAAATAAATTCTGTACTTACATTAAAATAGTATTTTTTAAATACTTTGATAAAATATACTTATACGATTTGCTTTTAGAACACTAATATAATATTTATTGCATTCTTACATTACATTAATATCAATATATACCTAAATAAATACACAAAAACAATATCTTAGGCGGTTAACCGCTGGCAAGATAGCAACTTGCATTTAATATGTAAATGCATAGTTAATTTAAAATTCGAATATAATGGAATGTTCTTTGTTCAAAGGCACGTCTTTCAGTCTCGTACTGTCACCTTCAAAATTACATTTTCATATTTTTATTATTATTTGTGTAAAAAAGTATTAATAAAAAGTACGAACATTTAATGTTCAGATATTTGACATATGAGTTGTGTAGATCTTTATGAATAAAATGTTTTAGCTTTCAATTGTTTGTTACATCTAATATCATGGCTGATTTACACAGGGTCAGTAGACAAGTCAATCGCAGGGGGGCGCCAACTGACTTTAAAATATTCGTGTCCGAATATTCAAGTCAGCGCTGACTTCAAGCCACTGTACTGACTTCCAATCAGTTTACACAGGGTTTTTTTCGGGTCAGCACTGACTTGCCTCGAATTTGTAGTCAGTTACTGACCCTGTGTAAATCAGCTCTCATGGACGAAAAAAGATATCGTCCTTGCTAATACCTAATAATTGTTTGTAAATCGTTTGAAATTACCTTTTTAAACACTTCACTAATGAGACTAGGATGCTAAGCTACTTATAAAGGATATGCTAAGCTATGTTCGCTTTGAGCTTAAAAGCTGCCTATATCGTTAAGGCGAGTATACCCTAGATTTATAGAATTAGATTCTTAGAAGTTTGTCAACTAAGCCATTTCTGAAGATAATGTCTCTCCAGTATTTTCAAATATTATGAAGACTAGGATTATGTTTTCCTATTTTGAAGATTATTATGGATTAAGGTGTTAAGCAAGTTTTGGAGATAATGCTGCATTTATGAGATTTTCATTCCTGTATCTACAAAACCACTACTATTCTATCTACATACACGACGAACTACGACTGGTGTATTTTCTACTTAACGCCTAAGGAGGTTCTTGAATTTAGTTACTGCTTACAACAATGCACAGTTTGTGTATTGCCCTATCTATGGAGTCGATTAATATTTACTAGGAAAATATTGAGAGCAGGAGATGCTAAGCTATTTTGAAGATAATTTTGAGTTGGAGATGTTCAGGTATTTTTGAAGATGATTTTGACTTTATGAGATGATCAGCTATTTTTAATCGACTTCAACAAAAAAGGAGGAGGTTCTCAATTCGACTGTATGTTTAAGGATATTTTTCGAAGATTTGATTTACTTTAATTTCTTGAATATGTCGTATGATTGTTGAGCCACCTATTTCATATTTCTGTATCTACATTGTGTCTACTTTCTCTAGCTACAAAGTAACTACAACCACAGAATAGGAACAGAAGGCGCACTCCGCTATCACGTGACAACACGACAACCCTTCCGCGTCACTCCGCACCAGACGGTGACAGAGTTATGCGTTACAAAGAGATGATTATTATTGAATATTGTACTAGGTAATGAGCGCTTGCGCGAGCTGAATTGCACTTTGTTGCGTCGCAGCAAGAGTCGCTATTTGAATAAACGTTCACGCGAAGTCAGGCTTCTGTGCCTATTTATTCTGTGCTACAACTTAGCTGATGTGTTCTCTACTTGACGTCCAAAGTGGCGACTTCGTTGGCCAGTCCGCAGACTTAAAGATATTTAACGAAGATTTGATTTACTTTAATTTCTTGAATACTTATGTCGTATGATCATTTTTAAGCAACCTTTTCATATTTCTGTACTACATTAAAATGTCTACTTTCTCTAGCTACAAAATAACTACAACTTAGCTAATGTCTTCTCTACTTGACGTCCAAAGTTGTCTACTTTCTCTAGCTACAAAGTAACTACAACTTAGGGAGTGTCCACATTGCGTTTTTTGCAGCGCGTTTGTATCGATACAAACGCGATTCGAACGCGATGCGAACGCGCAGCCCCCCGCGCAGCCCCTCCCGGTTCGCTTTTGTATGGAAAAATACGCGTTGCGAACGCGCGTTTGTATCGATACAAACGCGCAGCTTAAAAACGCGCTGCAGAAAACGCAATGTGGACACTCCCTTAGCTGATGTGTTCTCTACTTGACGTCCAAAGTGGCGACTTCGTTGGCCAGCCCGCAGACATTCCCTCCGACGGCCAGCATTAGATAGCCAGCGTTGCCGAAGTCGCTTCCCCATGAGTTCTTGGCGATGTAGTAAGGTACATCCGCGCTAAGGTCATAGCCCACTAACTGAACAGCGTGGTTCAGGTCTTCTGGTTTACCACTGAAAACAATAAAATCATTGTGTATTTTTTTCTAGAGGTCAAAATAAAAACCTAATAATATATTTATTTATCTATTGAACACTTTCACACAAAAAAACCGGTCAAGTGCGAGTCAAACTCGTGCGCCGAGGGTTCAAGACAAGAAAGTGATCTTATAAGGGTTCCTAATTTTACCTTTGGGGGTACGGAACCCTAAAAATTGTGCAAGGAGGACTTAAACTTTGAAATACCTGCAATGATACTGTATAACGCCTCCGAGGTAGTTCTGCCAAGTGATGGCATTCACTGCCACTGTGACGGGACCGTGCGTCGCCAACGCTTCTAGGATCTTGTCTTCGGAGCCGACGAAACTGTAAGCAGAGTTTTATTTATTTTGACACTAGCTTAATTTGAAGCGCTCGTGGCGTAGCTTGCTTAGACGTTCTTGATTGATCGCTGAAGTTAAGCAGCGCTGTGCGCGGTCATAATTTGGATGGGTGACCGCAAGTGGCATTACTAGCTGAGCGCTTCCGTGCTTCGGAGGGCAGGCTAAGTCGTTAAGCCATGACGGAGGCCTTTAGGCGGCCTAAAAACTCCGTCACCAGAGTTGGCCACTTGCTCATACGAACTTACTTTACTTTCTAGCGTACTTTCACACAAACTTATTCCAATGTATACCATTTAACGTTCCGAAGCAAGATGGCTCTGACAAGACAGCGCCACTTAACTTAAAAAACTTATAAGCAGACTAGAGCTAGCTCACTCTTACATTATGTCTTATAGCAACACGTAATATACAACGCTCTGGTTTAAAATAAAACAATTGCACTATGCGCTTTACATGAGCCATTTGTTATATTGCGCGTGAGGGTCATATTTTCGACAGCGCTTTACATGAACATGATTTATAACTGCAGCGACATATCGCGACTCTAATGCGGCGTTCACACGCTCGCGAGCAAACAGACATTCAACGAGACAGATATATGATTAGAGCGACCACGAAGTAGCTCTGTCGCTCTCATCTCAAGGAGACCGAACGCGACAGAAGATAAATGGCCCTTTGAGTGTCTGTTTGCGTCTGAACCTTTACAAGCATCAGGTGAGATTGTGGCTAAACAAAGTTCTATCGAGAATTTAAAAAAAAAAGCTAAAATCATCAACTCACTCGTCACAAGTGAAAGTGCTGAGGATCACGCCCGTAGCGTTTTTGACCTTCGCCTTGCAAGCGCCATCTGTTAGCTTGAGTGGGTACTGTTGTTCTTGTTCCACTGGTGTGTTAGTGAGGTGTAGCCAGTCGAGAAGGAGGCAGATATCGCCGCCCGCGCAGCCGGTGTTGCCAAGACCTGCGCAGTCTATTACTTGCTGGAATTGATAAGTACATCTTGGTTAGAAAGAATTTGTTGCGGTTTTTTGAACTATAATATTTTTCTGGTTGTTAAGATCACAGATAATAAGTACTATCTCGTACCTGTGTTTTATTAATTACTAGCAGCGCCCTCGCGGCATTGCCTCCTTATTGATGGTATAAGTGATGATGACGAAAAGTAGCCTATAACCTTCCTCAAGAGTTTAGCCATGGTTTAGCTATCAAATGCAGAAATATTTTTTCAAATCCGACTGGTAGTTCCAGAGATTAGCACGTTCAAACAAACTCTTCCGATTTATTATTGGTATAGAAATAGCCTACAATGCTGTTCCGAGTTATGATCTACACCTATTCCAAGTTTTAGGAGAATCGATTCAAAGGCGTGATTGAAACACGAACATACAAAATTTAATATTTATAGAAGGATTTAGGAATTAGAAGGATTGCTGTATACCAATACTAATATAATAAAGCGGAAGAGTTTGTTTCTTTGAACGCGCTAATCTATAGAACTATACCAATCGGATTTGAAAAATTCGTTATGCATTTGATAGTTTCGTTTCGTTCTCTCGATTAGATTTCGCCAGCGAGGTTTCTGATAGACTTACCTGCACACTGAGCACGTCCAGTTCGCCATTCTTGATAGCGTTCATAGACTCCATGGTCGCTATAGTGCTGAAGGCCCAGCAAGCTCCGCAGAGACCCTGGTCCCTCACCAGACCAACCACGCCCTTATCTCTCCTGAAACAAGGTGTATTTTTTAAAATTAAAATGAAATCAGTTTTTGCGAGAACATTAGGTATGTGCTTTAAAAACATAATTCATAATTCATTTATTGTTTGTGAATCCAGGTACATAAAATATTAGATGTCAAACATGGTATAAAGTGGCTCTAGAACAGGTCTTATCGTTAGTTTATGATGTAAGTACATTGTTTATATTTCCAGTGGATTTACTCCCGCTTGTGGTGTAGCTAGCAGACGTTCTCGATTGATCGTTGAAGCGCGGTCACAATTTGGATGGGTGACCGCAAGTGGCATTACGAGCTGAGCGCTTCCGTGCTACGGAGGGCACGTTAAATTGTCGGTCCCGGCTTTTAAGCCGTTAAGCCATGACGGAGGCTTTTAGGTGGCCTGAAAAGTCCGTCACCAGAGTTGGCCACTAGCTCATACGATCTTACTTGCTCTATTTGTGTAGTTGTCACTATGAATTCTGGGGTAAATCAACTACAGATCGGTTCCGAAGCAAAACTCAAAAACTCAAAATCATTTATTTAATAAGATCACTTTGTGTACCACTTTGAATCGTCTTAAGAGCTAGGTGATTCTACTCCTGTTCCTTCGCGACCAACACCGTGAAGAACCAGGGCAACAAACACGGTTTGGGGCCTAACACTCTTCTCGGTGACACACTTTTTATATCTAATTTTTTTTTAATGTTTTTTTTTTATGTGAGTAATTATTATAAATGTTATTTAATTTACAAGTAGATACTTATTATTTAGTTATATAATTATAATAATAACAGAATTGCATATTCTTGATCACTTTGACACGTCAATGATAGTTATAATTATTATTGGTTACAATAGCGATCCACAAAATTGACGAAGGCCTTATTTGTAAATTTAATGTCTTATTTGTAAATTTTCCCATGTGTACAATAAAGAATTACAGAATTACAGAAGGCCTACTAGATGATAATGGTGATAATGATAATAGAGGGACGAGCTAGCTAGACCATCAATCACGCTTAACACTTTAAGTGCTACCGAATCGCATGGAGTACCTTCTGCAAGCGTTATTGCGGCTTCTTTCTTTATGATTTTACTTCTATAAACTGAGATGCGACTACTAGTACTGAGTGACTGCGAGTCCCTTTTACCCAGATAAAGATTTTCTCCGGATTCATCGAAACATTGTCGGTGTATTGTCGACATTTTTACGTAATTCTCGTATGCAGGTATTATTATAGTTTTATATATATAAGTGGGTAACCTAGTTACGTTAGTTAGCTCGTTGTCTGATATCATACTCTAATTTAAAGTTACACTTCTCTCTCTTTGCATTATGAGTTTGATTAAGTCTTTAGATAACTGTGAAATATGTATAATGAACCAGTTTGGAACGTAGCATTTTTCTTATTTAATATCAGCGCTTTGCATAAAACACTTGTTTAACAGCTTGATATTGGCTTTCGACCTTGGCTGTTTATAGATATTCAAATAAGTAGGTATCTACCGATGGAAAGAAAAAATGTTTGAGTTCGTTCATTTTTTAAATAAATTCAGTAACCAGTGGAAAATATTAGCGATGAATCGAATTAAGTGGATAACCGGACAGAAGTCTCGTTGTCAAAAGCCAAGATCGCCATTCCTAGAATTGACAGTAGTTATAGTTTGAATGAGAAAAAGAAAACGTGTTCTAGGTACTCTCACTATCGCTAGGTATGATAATAGAGAGAAGTGGAAGAAGAATAAATATTGTGCCGACCCCACATAGTGGGATAAGTTAGAGCAGGAAGAAGAAGTCTCACAAGGTACGCCGGCGAATCCGCGGGCGGCACTTAGTAAAATAATGCACAAAAACTTCTACAGAGAGTCTCTGTCAGAGACTCAAATAACAGGTGGCAAAGATAATATTTATAATATCAACAAAAGCAGATAAATAAACTCATTGGATTCGAAATTAAAGTCTAATTTACATTAGCCTACCTGTGTTACTACTTCACTACACTACATCTTGTCATTTACGTGTCATAAACTACGCTAGACGGCAAAATTCCTTACCTTAAGTTTTATATTTCGCTGTAGGTACCTAAGTGAATTTGTAATAATTCTTTTAAGAAATAAATTAGGACAGCCAAGGTTACATAAAACTACAACAACATTTAAAATACTTTTGCATTCAAATAAAATATAGGGCATTCACACCCAGTATCATACTTTTAAGTTCCAAGTTATGTTTGTATATTCTGCTTATCAATTTCTCTTATGTAGTCAAGGGTATGTTATGTTATGAAGCACTGAGGAGCCTATTTAAAAGTATTCTCATAATAAAGCATTGGCGCTCCAGTATTTGCAAGATCGTATTTCACATCCTAGCAACGCGTTTCTCGTTTCGGAAAATGATATGCATGAGGAAACCAGTATTCTTAAAGGTGGTGACGGGCTTGCAACCTGTCACGCGTGGAATGTAAAATAAGGGCATGTATCAAATACTTTTTAAGAGTATTTGACACAATTTCTCAATGTCTAACTATATATTTACAAAAAAGTATATTAAGTCATATAGTTCCCATAACACAAGCTCTGCTTATTTTGTGGCTAGATGATGATGTGTGAAATGTCCACCCAAAGTGTCCACCATTATTTATTGTCTATTTTAGTTGTCTTCTTTAAATAATTTTAGGTAAGTTAATAAGAGTATCTATACTTTTTCTATGAGTATACATACATCCTTTAAAACAAATGTAATATAATATCCATTACACTAAGTATTGCATAACTATTGCATTATTCATTACAATACAATCAAGGCTTATTGGTAGGCTCATTATTTTTTTGAATGTCATGTAGCCTAGTCCAAACCTGTTCTTAGAAACAGGAACTAAAATAGCTTTGATAATATTTTAATTTTTTCAATAATATTTTAAGTTTATGAAGCCTTTTCGCATTTATATACCTAATCAGATTTTCATGTTATGGCTGATGAGTTTAAAATCAGTAGGTAGACAATTCTATAGTATTTACACCCGAATACTGAAACAACGCTTAGTTTTAGTGATGCTTATCATTGAAATTAACTGTCAATAAATGTAATTTTGGTATAAAATTCTGAAGAGTAAGAATGTCTCAAATAGATAAGTATCTCTCAAATATTTAAGCTGAGCTTTTTAGACTATCAAAAGTACTGTATTATGGATATCATATAGATATAACGGAGGGGACTGTTGTGGCTTAGAACTAGAACTATTACCAATCAAAACAAAAATAACTCAAGCATTAAATAAAGTACCTGGTCTATAATATCTCAGACTTTTACAACATAGGCCTCCCTTAAATCATTCTTCAATACTTTGTAGTGTCCCACCAGTCTTTATCAAACAAATCTAATATAGGGTAATATTATGCCTGTTAAAATAATAATAAAACACTCACCAGTCGACTTTCATAGGCAAAGTAGCCCGTTTCTTCCTAATAATAATGTAGACATTATCATGGGGCTCGTTCCCATGTTCAGGCCTGTTCCTTTGATGGCTGGCATGGATATCATTAAACTCTTCATATGCATGATCATTCTTTACTGTTGTATCTCTGTATTTGTTCCAACTCTTTCCAAAAAGTACGGGGGATTTCCGCTGCCGTTCATCAGCAAGGTGAATCTCCTGGAACTCACTTTTGGACATATCTGAGAGGTGAGTGAGGCCATATTTCGCTCGTGAAGATTCGGGGCCACGTGATGCTCCATTTAGCGTGTCTATTTCTTTAACAGCAGCCTAAAATAAGAATAATTCATTGGATTTATAATAATAAAGTAAAATGCATTATAAGTAACAGAACATGATAGTTTATAAACTTAAAATTATTTATCTAAGTACTTAGATGGTACACAGAAATAGGCACAGTAATTTCGTTTTTGTAAGCAACTATTAACTTAACTAATTTAATTAGGTAAATGTAAATTAGAAAACCTTTCATGCAGATTATTTAATAAGTTCATTCATCTATTGCGATTCGAATGTACCTACAAGTATATGAACGAAGGTACCTACGTCAAGAAACTTGTTTTGGAGATCGCGGACCAAATTGGTCTAGGTTCAATTACCTTCAATGATTGTGTGACGAAAATGTTAGGAATGAAAAAAATTGAACGAAGACATGGAGTTAAATATTATTAACTGTTCGCACTTACAACAAAGTATTGGAACCTGGTCATGTATTCCTTGGGATCCCGATAAGTTTTATTGAACTGTTTTAAATAGTCGTCAAAAAACGGCTTCAGATCTGCCTCACTATATCTCATCGACAAAGGCACAGCGATAAATAACAAACAGAAAAGAGCAAAAGCTAGCACCCAGTTCCACCATTTCTGCATTTTATCGTGTTTATTTTAGATTAATTTATTTACGAACACAAAGCACGTCCTCCCGCCTTGCAGAACTTTCAAAAACTTTTTTGTTGACACTTGCTTGATAGAAAGCTGACATGACATGACAATGACTGACACTGACCTGACAGCAAATTCAGTGTTGCCATAATGTGACATAGTTTTCTACCAATTTTTTGAGTGTTGTATTGCTAAATATACTTCCACCACTCGAAGACTTCCACCATTCCACAAGACTTCCACATTCTACACACCTACAGTAACGATTGTTGTTCATATATTTTTAATCATAGAAGTCGAATTTATTAGCTAACAGCTTTAACGTTCAACTTCACACGTTCCACAGGTGAATAATTTGCCTAGCTTTCGTGTTTTAATTATACCTTTGATAGATAATAGGATTTCATAGAAAATAATCTTAAATTCACCAAACTAAAATCAATTTATTTTAAATATTACAAAAACCGTTCACGAATTCTTAATTTACATAGTACGTAACTTGTCAGTTATACCTTTCTTTATATGGTACCACAAACAAGGTAATTCTTAAAATGTAATCTTTATACTAGGCATAAACGTAAAACAACTTATTTCAACTAAGATCTACACATTATTTATTGCTTGTCCTTGCAATTTTCACGTCAACGAAAATAGATATCGATAGACACACTAGCTATCAAATAAAAAAATAAGATAGTAGGTACCTACATAATCTAATGTCCTTCATTCTTCACGATATCAAACAGGACAAAAATCCATCTATCCTTTTGGCGCGCAAATATGTCGGCATATTTAATCAGGACATTATTGACAGTTGATTGGTTAGCGCCGGGCACCATAGACCTGACGTACGACGCTAGATAGTCTATTGTCGCGCCCAGAGGATGAGCAAGGAGGAATGCAGTGAGCATAGCAACGAGTTTCGCCTCTTGCTTGACAATTTGGGGCATGTATTGCATTTCGTCGGGAGTGGGGGGTGCTCCGCGGGGGTTGTCCATTGACGGCATTGGTGGTGGCGGCGGAAGGGGCGGGAATACTCCTCCCTGTAAACAAAAATGTTTAAGCGTTTTTTTAATCTGTTTAGCAAACCTATCCCAAACAAAGACCGGGTATATCTGTATTTCTGTAACACTCGCTTGATCCACTTCCATAGAACCGGTAATTATGGAAGTGTGTAAAATAAAAAGTAAAGATGGGTTGGGTGTGTTAAAATGGGGTAGGTACATTTTTTTCTCTTATATTTTAACAATGGGTCAGAGAATGGGTTATAAACAATTTAACTCTCGATTGCTAGGGTCACGAAGATCGCTTTAATTCGACGTTCTACCAAGAATGACTATGCCAGTTACTCAAATCAGTTAGCTACATTTTGGTACCCTTATCATGATATGGCAGTATTATGCCATGTCGGAGGCCTTCATGACAGACTTTCTTATGAGATACTGCAATACCCTCTGCCTACCCCTGTGGGGAAGAGGCGTGATTTTATGTATGTATGTATACTGAAATTACCTGTATGGCGCGTCCGCCGTGCAAAGCTTGCTGTGCGATGAAATGCGCTTTAAACTTCTCGAATTTTCTCTCCGCCTCATCCTTGGCAAGGTGTGCCTCGTTCCGATAGCCTTCCAGTTCGCAGATCAGAGTATCATTTTCAGTCTGCAATGAATAGAAATTTAGACGTTTGGAATGCACCTTTTTAAAATGAATTCTATCGAATTCGCCTCGCGATGCGACGTGAACTATGTCGTCGACCCACCCCGCTACCGGTCGCCCGACACTCTTATACGTAAAATAAAAAATTAAAGAAAAATATTGTCGATGTCCCAACACTGTTTCGATTCATCGGTATCATTATCTAGGTTAGAAGGATTCGCAACAGTTTCTTTTTGCGGTTGAGTAAGTCATTTTTTTTAAATAAAAATAATGTCTACTTCAACGTTTTGCAAGTGAGAGAACGTTAATTTGTGTGAAGATGTTATAGGGACAAAACCATAGAGATTACTTTATATTGCTATTATATTGCTTGTGATTTTCATCGTCATCATCAGCCATTTTGTACCCACTGCTGGGGCCTATCTTCGTGTGAGTGTTCTTATTTTCTTGTGTTTTTTATCAATCAAAAAATTACCTTGAGCTGTTCATATTTCTCAGCGGAAACAAGTTTCTGTCCAATTTTCTCAGTTTCTTCGTCATCGAACAACATATTGAATTCTTCCTTCAAGTTTTCCAGATCCTGCAAATTAAATTATTGTTTAGAAATTATAATTAATAGCGACATAGCAACCTGAAATCTACATTAGATTTAAATTAATTCTTTCAGGATGAATTTTACGCTTTTTTAGCTTAATTCCATTGGAGAATGGTCCCTGAAAATATGTTAAAAACTTTTGGTTAGAAAATGTGATGCCGTGCAGGCAAAATGCTGTCCCAGGAAGCTAGAACTGTGTCTCCAAAAAAATATTGTTGCAGGTAGTTACTCCGTTGTTTTTCCAAGCGCTGATCACAGTGATCACAGCAGATGTGTGATGTGTGGTCGTGCGCGTGTCGTGTAAGTTATATATAAAGTATGAAACTGTAAGAAAGATGCCAGACCAGATGCGTGACGTGCGTCACGTATCTGGTCTGGGTAACGCATCTTCTGGTCTAACATCTTTCTTAGATTCATACTTTACAACTGGTGCTGCGCACGTCACGCGCACGCCATGTATCAGGTGTGACCCGGCCTTTAACCTTGTCTATAACGTACAAGTTCCCCGCAGAAAGACTCGATGACTACAGCAATGCGATTCAGACCTTCTCTGAATGTCTGAATCAATTCTATGAAAAAAACATCAACTTTCCGAAGAAAATCATTGAATCGGATGCATTTTCGGAAGTCTGAATCGCACTGCAGGACTTCTTTTGTTTTAGCCTTCCTGGTCTTTGACGATTAAACTTAGCTTCTGATAATCAAGTTGCACGAAGACTCGATGACATTTTTGTCGGCAGTGTTGTTCAGCAGGAAGACTTACTGGACTATGACGATAAAACCTAGTTTATATCATACTAGTTGGTCACAGAAAGACTCGATGAATATACGGCTTCCTTCGGCGATGTTACTTCAATTTATTGTATTACAATCCGTCTGTCAATTCGATGGAGAAACATATTCACACCTTCCATGAGATTTATCATCTGTAGAATCCACTCCTATACATTTACCTCACAGTTCAGTAAAATCACTGACACCTCGTTATGCTCCATACCACAGCTGCATTGTCCTGTCTTATTATTCACTAAGGAGACTTCTTCATCGATGTAGCGAGGAAGAATTTTTTACTAATTAAATGTTTATAGCGAGTAGTTTAACTGGTTTAACTTACAGTTGAAGGATTTTTTGCGATAAAAACCATGAAGAAAGGCTTTGTTTTTTCAAATATCTAGATTTACAAAAATCGAAGACGACAGACTATAATACTACTGGAAAGTGCTGCCAACACGACGACTGTCCGCGTCCCGCGTCCTTGCTAAATCCTAAAGTATTTTACTTACAAAATCGATGTACACCAAGCTGTAAATAGGAGTCAAAGTTGGAAGCAATTGCTTCCTCAACAAAATAATTAAAAGAATCCTACTTCCTAATACTATAAAAATAAAGTTTATGTTGGATGCTTGTGTCTGGATCGTGCCGGTTTGTTTAGAATGGATATTCATCATCATTGGCAGCTCAAATAATAGCCCACTGCTGGGTATAAGTCTCCTCCCTCAAACGCCATTCTAGTCGAATAATGGATATTGGCCATAAATAATTTGAAATAACATTATAGGCATCGTTTTAATCGTAGAAACTAGAGTGAAGGCAACATTGAAAAACGATGATCCAAAACAAGTTAATTTGGAAATATTTTATGCGATAAAAACTTTTTTCGAATTCGACAAAGTTATAATATTTTTAAATTTATTGATATTGGATAGTTTCTATGTCAGACGACATTTAATTTTGATAAAGTTAGTCAATTTATAAATTTGTCGAAAATGGAGGCTCTACGAACACTTAGACGACAAATAGCAGAATTTCCACGTCGTCGTCCGAATCTTATACTGACATTTGGAATTTTAAAGCTATTTACGCTGTTTTTTTACACATAGTTTTATATTATACGATTCTTATTCTCTTTCTATTTATCTACTACTACGAAGGGCCCCTTATTTAGTATCCCGTCAACAGCTATGAGTAGTCTAAAGAATCCCATAATTTCGCCCGCTAGGTGTTCTTAGAGCCTCACTATGATTACCTCTGTCATTTTGAGCCACATCTCGATGTTTCGGCGCTGCTGCTTCGAGAAGTGATCCGATGCGCGCTTGTGCTTCGCCGCAGATAGAATCTTTGCCACCTGCTCGACTATTGAAAAACGTTTGTAAAACAGGATCACAGTTGTATCCCCTTCTACGTCCTCGTCAGGTATTCGAGAGGTATTCAGGTATACAGCTTTGTGTTGTTAGATCTACCCTTCCTTAGATACTGGGCAGGAGAATGTCAACTTCCATAGTTGTAGTATCATTTGAAAAAGAGCATAATTATGCCAGCTTCCGATTGCGGGCTAAGTAGATCTTAGCATAATACACCTCTCAGCTCTCAGCTTTGGCTTTTAATAAAAATACCAGCATGGGATTCGAACCCACGAACTTCCTTGGTAAAAGAACAATAGGAACAGCTCCGCAAACATAATTGCTTACACACCTCACTCCTTTCTCAGCAGCGTGTGACAAGAAGTGGAGCACTTCTTTATTTATTCTGAGTCCGCGCTCTGGCGTGAACGTGTCTCAAGCGAAGTAAAAAAAATTAAAATACAAGCACTGACATTAAAATTTTCATAAAAAAACTTCGACATAATCCCTTCATTAACTAGAAAAGAGCTGATGACCTTCAAACATAGCTCTTGAACGGATGGTTTGTTTTGTTTGAAAACTGACGTGATCTTCTTAGCTATAATTTATTAAAATCTGTTCAGGCGTTTGAAGATCATCAGCTCTGTTCTATTCTAGCTGATGAAGAGATAATGTCGAAGGTTTTTCATTAAATTTTTTATTTAATTGTTATTCGTCAAAAAAGGGGATAACATTAAATGAAATTCAACACGGTTCACGCTGAAATGCGAACTCTAAATAGGATCTAAGAATATGTAGTAAGTATTTCGATCTTGGTGGCGTGTCGGGTGAGTTCCCGACAAAGACGCCAGAACGGGTTCGATTCATGCCACGGAGGAAATGCTTGCCTGATCTTCAGACTAAGACAGAATATAACTAAGTTCAAATATCAACATTTACCGCTCGGTGCACCGTTCCTTGTCGCACCGTTGTTGTGTCATAGTCTCTGTAGTAGCTCTGAAGTATCGTGGTACCTACTTTGTTTAGCCAAGTAGGATGATTACGTAGCTGCAAAAAGGTGGTCAAACTCGCGCAAACACAGATTTAAGCGCTGTTCACACCTGATGCGTGTTCAGTGGCGTGCGCGTGGCGTGTAAATGTTTCATACATTACAACTGGTGCTGCGAACGTCACGCGCACGCCACGCATCTGGTGTGACCCGACCTTTAATCAAAATTGCTGCAGCACATTTAGTTACGACACTCATAGAAACTTTATCAAGCAAAAAGGCATCAAGTAATAAAATCAACTTTGATCGTTAGTTTAACGTGGTAGAAACCTACCATACCTTATGCTTACCTGTACCCAGACTGGAAATTGACAACTTTACGTAGTATGATCATACTTGCAGAATGCCGGAACGGAGTGTATTTAGACTTGCTTCTTCCCTCCTAAACGTATTCAAAGGACCGTTATAATGTGTTTAGAACTGAGTAGATGTATACATACCAGGAGTTACAGTAGCCTGCGTCATTGTGTACTTACGGTTCTTGTCGTTGAAGTTTTAACCCACGTTCGTTCCAATTTCTTAAGAAGTTCTATTTGCTCTGGAATGTTTCCTTACACTATTTTCGTAAATATTAACCCTCTGTTATTCTTATTAAACTTTCAGGCAATCAA
Organism: Camptogramma bilineatum; assembly: GCA_958496255.1. Lineage (NCBI taxonomy): Eukaryota > Metazoa > Arthropoda > Insecta > Lepidoptera > Geometridae > Camptogramma > Camptogramma bilineatum. The sequence continues at coordinate 2,827,157 of OY292471.1, read as the reverse complement.
TTTTCAAAAGGCGGCGACTACTAAATAGTTTTTCATTGTAAGTTTTAAACCACACTTAGGTGCGTTTAATCGAAAATTTTAAATTGAAAATGAAGATTTTCGGGCCGAGACACCCCACGTTATGGGCTAGGGTGGCTGAGTCGAAAATTTTGATAAGTATCAATTTTCATTTTCGATTTCATTCGATAACACGTAATTTGAAAGTGAATAATGAATAATAGAGTTTTAGCGTATCAAAGTTGATAATATCGATCCGCCAATGCACTGCAGTATATTTTGGAGTTGGTACCTATAAAAATTTGAAGCGCTAGCGCTCGTAGACTTGCCAAGTTCTCGTTAGACGAAGCGTTTGACAGATGACCACAAGTGACAATAAGAACGCTGACATGCTTCGAAAGGCGCGTTATGTTGTCGGTCCCACAGTGGTTAAGCCATTATCCATCACGGCGGCTTTAGGGCAGTCCCAAAACTCCATCGCCACCTTCCTCTTGATTCAGGGATGAAACGCAACATCTAATTCTCTAATGATCGAAGTGTATCTTTGTAGTTTTCATCAACTCCAACTGCCTTGGAACCTTGAAATCGTAAATCTATTAAAAACTCCAATTACAAATAAACTCACATTGGAAGATGATGTGGGCGAACTTCTCCTTCATCGTAGTTTTCATGTTGAAGAATTCTTCGTCAACGCTCATCTTCTCATTGTAAAGGCGGCGGACTTGATTGTTGCATGCTTGGAGGAGAGAATAGAATGTATTTGCATTCTTCTTGTTGCATTCCCCCTTCTCAAGCCAGCCAGCGAGAGTCTGAAAATATTATTATAACTGAGTGTCTCGATCTGTCCAAGGCATTTGACTGAGCTTCACATGGTTTCATGAAGAATATAGCCGGTTATTTACAGGTTTAGGAGTGGGGATGTAAAAATAATCTTAAAATTTTGTCGATTAGACACATTTAGGTAAAAGAATAAACAAAATCAAGAAGAAAATATCTGGAGTGTCACTAGGGAAATTTTAGAATCTTTATTGTTTTTCTTTTACAACAACAAATAAACGACAAAATAACAAGTAAATTTAGAAGTTTTACATAGAGTAATTTTAATACTGTGCTCATAATATCCTCAGATTTCAGTCAAACATTAAAATACTTACAGGTGCAGATTCAGCAAAGTCTGTGTCACTCTTGATCTTCTCAATGAGGGCTGTGAGGGCCGTCGGCGTGAAGGGCTCGATACGGGGTGGAGTCGGCTCCCGTTTCTGTTTTTCACTTTCTGACTGGTCATCACGGTTCTGTACATCACATTAAGGATCAGCTGAATGAAAAAATCTTATAAAATTTCGAGAAGTAGAAAAAAACTTACCAAAGCATAGTCAATAAATATTGTAGTGGCCTCATTATCACTTTGGTCATGCGTTTTAAAACGGTAACCAGTTAGATAGAACGACTGTTCTACCATCCTTTGGTTCATAAACCGAATATGACAGACTCCTTGCTTATGAAGTTTTATATCATCAATCTCACCGAATCTCTGAAAGATTTCATTGATGGTATCAACGCCGATACCAGGTGGTAGGCCTCCGACAAATATAGTTCTGCAGCCTGAAGGTCTCTCACGTCTTTGTGGCATAGAAACACCTGGGAGAGGTGTGAGCAATACACCAGCTTGGAGAAATATAGGCTGTGCCATCATTTGCATTTGTTGCTGTGCCATCATCATGTTTGGGTCCATCATATTAGGCATCATGTTGGGCATCATATTTCCCATCATGTTGGGTTGCATGTTCATACCAGGCATCATCTGAGGCATGTTTGGCATGGGCATGTTGGGAATATCCATTGGAGGTTGACCAGGCATCATGTTGTTGCCGTATTGCATCATACCTTGAACACATAATTATGTATTAAATTTTAGCTTTGTAGAAATAAAAAGGTTAAAGCAATAATAAAGATTACTAAGTTCACTATGGATCATTATCTCATGGACTAGCTAGGTAACTCAAATACTTCATACAGAAGGAGGCTGAAGAGAAAAGATGTCATGTAACTCATTGACTGAAAATGAAGAGTGCCAAATGCCTAGAAAGCAGGAGTGTGCTCTCCGATATGATACCTACAGACCATTTGCCTATATTTTCCTGATCGCAAATATTACCGAGAAAAAAAATTATAAACTAAATGGTGGTTGAAACCACCTGGCACAGCTAGTGTTTGATAAACCTTACCTGGCATCATTATATTGCCTGCCGGTCCAGCCACCCCTCCCGGGGTGTTCATGCCCGGCATCTCGGGCATGGGTGGTTCATCTCTAGGTCCGAAACGGCTGACACGCTCCCGGTTTTCCCTCCCTCGTTCATTCCGGCCCCTGTCACTTCGATCGCGGTTGCGGTCTGTGGATCTTGGACGCCTGCCTCTATCTCTGCCTCCATCATTTCTATCTCTGTTATTATCTAAAATGGATAAGAAATGAAGTTAAGAATCAAGTCTACTAAGGCAAGTTCAAAAACTACTCACCTAAGTAAAGTTTGTCTAATGGTGGGGTCAGATGCTCGCATGCAAAAAGACATTCAACGGGCCATTTATCTTGTCATGTTCAGTCTCCTTAAAATGAGAGCTACACAACTACTTCATGCTCTCTGTAATCATATCTTCTACTTCTACTTTAACTTTAGTTTTAGTTTTAGTATTGGTTGTCTGGAAGAAATCGCCTTTTGCGATAAGACCGCCATTTGCAACCTTAGATATATAAGTACCTACCTAAATGTATTTGTGTTGCAATAAAGCTTTTTTCATTTCATTTCATTTCATATCTGTCTCATGTTGAATGTCTGTTAGCTTGTGAGCATGTTAACACCCCATAATGATAGTTATTGTTATGATTTTGGGTTTGAATGTGGATTTTATCTATCTATCTAGTAGCTACCAACTTTAGTAAAAGCTGTGTAACATACATGGCTAAGAGCTCAAATACATACACAAAGAAAATCATTTATATCTATACTAATTATATAAAGCTGAAGCGTTTATTTGTTTGAACGCGCTTATCTCAGAAACTACCAGTCGGATTTGAAAAATACTTTCTGCATTTGATAGCTTAACTTGTGAGGAAGGTTATAGGCAACATTTCATCATTATCATAATCATCGTTACCATTATACCATCACAACGGGGGCAAAGCCGCGAGGGCGCTGCTAGTAGTCTCATAACCAAGCATATTTACATAAATTTTACAAAATAGAACTGATAACCTACCTTTACCATCCCTGTTTCGGTTCCACCTGCTGTCACGACCACTATTGGAATTCCCAGTCCTCCGTTGATTCTGGTTATCACCCCTGCCCTTAGTGTCGTCATCATCTTGAGTCAAGTCCATACTTTCATTCTCAGGATGAACTGGTCCAATGAAACTACTTGGCACTTGGTTCTGTTGCCAGTCCTGTCCTCCCATTGGCATATTATCAGGTGGGGGTATCATGCCAGAATTCATCATGTACTGGTCTGGCGCCCAAGAGTTCATTGTTCCACTCTAGGGTAGGGTATACTTAGCTCAGTCCGTCCCGATAGAATTAAGCAGTGAGCAGTAAATAAACTTAATACAATACGCTCACAAAGTCACAACGTGCCACGGAGTAAAAAATTGAAATAAGAAACAGCAAAAATTGCGTGAAAAATTGAAAATGCGTGAAAATCAGAGAAAATTACAAACAGACTGACGATGATGGTTGACTTGACTGACTGACAGACAGTCCGTCCGTCTGTCAACCGTCAATCCGTCCGACCGACGGACGGATGCGGCGGACGGTTTGGTGCGGACGGAATGGAACGTAATGGCTCCTCTACATAGACGTCTCTATTTAGAGTATTAAGTTTTTGTTATTTTATTTCAACTTAAACTAAATGTTCTACATAATCACTGAGGAGTTCCATTGAACAGCTCCTGACTCCATCATTAAAATAAAACAACAGACGATGATTTAAATAGCCTTATACAGGCAGGCCGTTCTTCACAATCGAAAGCGTGTCAACGTCTATCAATATGGCGTAGCGTATGTGTAGAGGCGCCATAGCGTAGATGTGTGCCTGTTATTTTTACGACTAAAAGGCAATAGCTAAGAATGCTACGTATAATGTCATTGTCAAAAAAATTTAATTTTAAATTTTCACTACATAATGAAAAAAAATATTAAATTAAACTTTATTTTGTAAGTATTGCACAGAAAAAAGATTCGACCAAAATAATTTTGGACTACAATTCGATGCAGTTGCGGCGCCCCGGCAACTGCCTCTTAAGCATAAGGGAAAAATTTATAAGTCAGTAATCAGACCTGTCGCGATGTATGGCACAGAGAAATTAATACTACGTTATGTATGGATCAGAGTGTTGGGCAATGAAGAAGACTGATGAAAGGAGAGTGCACGCTACTGAGATGCGGATGTTGAGATGGATGTGTGGGGTGACGGGTGACACGTTTGGATAAAGTAAGGAATGAGTATGTAAGAGGAAGTTTGAAAGTGGCGCCTGTTACTGAAAAGGTGAGGAGTGCTAGGTTAGCTTGGTATGGACATGTTATGAGGAGGGATGAAAACCATATAACCAAGAGAGTGATGAGTATGAATGTGACTGGGTACGCAGGTAGAGGAAGGCCGAAGAAGAAGTGGTTGGACTGTGTGAAAGAGGATATGAATGTGAGAGGAGTGGATTCTGAGTTGACGAATGATAGAGGTGAGTGGAAGAGGAAGACATGTTGTGCCGACCCCACTTAGCGTGGGATAAGGGCAGGGGAATGATGATGCGGCGCCCCGGCGGCGGCCGCCAGCCATACCATAGCCATCAGCAGCGTCTTTTTTTTTTTTTTAGAGAGCTGACCGTGGGAATAACCTCTGCCAGACAAAAAAACAAAAAATAAAAAAAATAATAATAACTTTCATCATAGGGATGTGCGATCTTTTCATTTGATCCGATTTTTAGGATCGTAATGGATCGTAACGTCTCGATCCGATCCGCGGATCGGATCGCATTGTATCGATCCGATTTTCAAAAGATCGTATCAAAAGATCGAATGAAATAAAACCAATTAATGTATTTTTTAAATGTTATTTTAACATGCAAATCAAACTTGTATTGCAAATAAACATGTCAACCTTTCAGATTAATGCTTTTAAGTGCCAATCTTTTATGTGTAAACTTTTTTTAAAAATAAAATTTAATAGATAATTTGGATCCATCCATAGAAGACTCACACGACTTAGCAACTTGCAGGTAAAGTGATGTGTTTTATTTTGCTAGTTACTTATTATTCTATTGCTAGTTACATATATATTCTAGCAAATAAACGAATCTTATCTTATCTTATCTTATCTTATTACATCGTCCAAGTTGTGATTATAGCCCCGATAATAACAATCTTACCTACGTTTAGTTAATTCATTCGATCTTTTCGATCCGATCCGATCTCTGGTGTAGTTCAATCGATCCGCTAAAAATCGAATGGCTTTCATACGATCCGAAAAATCGCTTGATAATATGCAAGCGATCCGATCTTCTAAAAGATCGGATCGGATCGGCGCATCCCTATTTCATCAATCAACAATCAAGTTTCATTCGAATCGAATCGAAATTTTGAACCAAACAAAACAAATCAAAGATTTCAATTTATACATACAATACAATCAACTTCAGAAAATAGAGAAAAACTAAAATTATGTATGTAAATCGGATTTGAGGATAAATTCTGAGACTTGCTTTGGATGCAAATGTTCAATCTACAAAAATGAGGTAAGGATGTTCTTTTTCTATTAGTATTTTACCGAGCAGCCGTTGCCAGAAGTGCATTCAAAGGATCCTTCGAGTCGAGATATTCGTTGATCCTCAGTGTTCTGCTCGAAGTCCTCAGTAGGTGTCTCGTTTCGAAAGAAGTTATCATCCATAATGATTTCTGGTCCCCACTACTTCCCTGATTTTTTTTTATTTCCTTCAATGTAAAAACAAACAGTAAACAGGCTACACAGAGATTAAAATGCTCTCATTTTGCAACTATAATAGCTATATTTTGTTCTTACAACTATCAGATAGAAAGATAAAGCATTATCTCAACTTCTTGACGAATTTGATGAATGTTTTCTTTTCCTCAGTAGTGTGACCAGTTATTGAACTATAAATAAATGATCTGTCTGTATAGGCTGAGGTATAGTTCGCCATGTAAAAAGAACGCTGGAAGACAGTGGAGGGGTGTGTTATGTCTCATGTTTGTGAATAGGTAACCCATGCGCAAACAAGAGACACAACACACCCTCTCCACTTTCTGCCAGTTCTTCACAATAGCGTTGGGTATGACATGATTTTAGATTGACTTTTGTCAGAGTAGGCTCATTTTCATTTTGAGCCGGTACTGTGAGCCGGTTCGTTTGAGCCGGTCATTTTCAGTTGACTGTTCATTATTTTGGCGAACTACTCACTCATTCTCATATGACAATCTGTCCGATCAGTTCAAAATTCTTTCTTGTCATTGTCAAGCGAGGTGTGATTGAAGATTGAATGAAGTTTGAGGAAAAGAGTAACGTCAATTTTCTCATCAGTATGACAAAATCAGCTGATTTTGTCATATTGTGTACGGTCACATGACATGAATTGAAGCATGACATTTTTAGAAAATGAGCCGATCACACAAAGTTGAATTTTGTACGGGACAAACGAGCCGCGTCAGTCACGTCATATTCAACACTACTTCACAATGTTTACCTTAAATCTTTCAGTTCCGAACCAGTGCTGGAGCTGCCAGAAGAGTTCGCCTTCAACACAGAGGTGCCGGACTTCATCTCGGAATGCTGGAGTGATCCGATACCTACAGTCGAGGAGGAACTGTCCTCAGCAGAATGCGAGATCAGGGATTTGTTGTGGTTGAAAAGTGCTGGTCTGAGCTACAGTGAAATAAAGATCTATCAGGCTAAAGAATCTACCCTATTGGAAGAGAATGGAAAGGATCCCAAAGCTATGGAGGAGAAACTGGAGGCTATTTATAGCAAGATGTTGATGTATGCAAATGAGAGGTAATATATTCATAAAGTATTCTGAGCATGAATTTACAAAAAAAGTATTTAACCTTTTATATGCCAGAATGCGGATCCAAACATGACAAAATTGATTTTATATTGTGTCTGGAATCCCGGCAAACTAAAGGTTGAGTATTCTATTAGTTAACTGGTTCCCATAGTACAAGCTTTGCTCAGTTTGGGGCTAGATGGCGCTGTGTGAAATGTGCAATATTTATTTATTATTTATGGCAACATACATACTCCATTTGTACATGGTTGATATTCCCAGTGTTCGTACTAAGCGCTTTGATTCTACATTTTTTATACGCACGGCGAAAATGTGGAACTCCTTGCCGGGGTCTGTATTTCCAGAAAGGTATAAGGATTTGGCCGGATACTGCCCCAGAAGAGCCGAATATCGAATTAGACTATGCGTCAGAATAATATTATTTAAATAAAATATCACAAAATTAACTGGTACATACAGAATACTTAGATATCTCGTGCCGTGTGGGAATATAATTATGTTATTTTATTAGTAACTTTAGTCACTTCCGGTACTACAGTCCGTAATGCCTCTCCAGACTCACGGCGAGAAGTTTCACCGAGACTTCTCGAAGAACAAACAAATTATCCACACTCTCAATTTTCTCACTCGTGATCTGTTTGAAATCCTTTGTCTCGGCCAAAAATAGGTACCGACACCGAAGCGCGAGAACAAGAAGGCGAGAAACTCCTCACATTCACGCTTCTCGGGTGTTGTCGGGGTTTCTTGCCGAGAGTCTGGAGGTATCACAGAGAATATTTTTATCAGATAGACCTACCTTCTTTTTCGCGGTTGACATGACACTCAAATAGTAAACAAAACAGACGGACAAGAATTTGACAGATGTAAAAGGAATTTCGTTGAGTTTCAGTTGTGTGATTGTGTTGTGATGTGATTTATGAGGATTTATCATATTTTATTTAAAATTACAAAAACTGACGCCTTGGGATATGCATACAGACTAAAATGGAAGTGGGCTGGACATGGCTGGACGTCTACAAGATGGAAGATGGACTAGGAGAGTGACAAATTGGGAGGGTTCAAGAGGTCGACGCTGCATAGGAAGACCATACGCTCGCTGGGACGAAGACATCAAGAAAACTGCTGGACCAAACTGGCTCCAAGTAGCACAAGACAGGGACAGATGGCTGGCTTTGGAGGAGGCCTTCACCTTAGGGGTTCTCTAGTACCTACTTAGATTATAAGCATTAGTGATAAGAAAAAAATGTTAATTATAGAGAAATAAAAGGCTTTTTATTTTATTTATTTATATCATATTTTATTTTAAGTACAGAATCACTGCACATGAGTGTAGATAATTTTATTGATGAAATTCCCAATTTTTCCTAAGTACTTTTCTTTTTTACTTTAAATTGTAGGTACTGGGAGCAGCTGTGTGCGTCAAGCTGCAACAGCCTCCTTCAGGCGATAGCCGACAGGCCTGACTTTCATCTTATTCAGTCTTGGGAGTCAAGGCATGCCATCTTGGCAACCTATACTTGCCATTGACTGTCCGGTTGTACCTACTTACCACTCAAATGTGCCACCGATTTTTGCCTACCTACTAATACTAACATAATATAAATGAATGATAATATTTTCACGTGAAAATTCCCGTGTGTTAAAATATATATGGATGAAAGTCTGAAATAAAGAATTTTTATTTTAATTAATTATTTTATTTATTTTCCATACCCTAGTTCACTCAAAATTCTGCCAGTCCATAATAATACTTACTAAATAATTATTGTTGGACATTACACACAGCGCCATCTATCCCCAAAGTAAGCAAAGCTTTTACTATACGAACCTAAAAAATATAGTTTCCTAGGTTCATCCGTTCATGTTGGGCGTCACAGCCTGCTGCTTTAAATTAGATTATCTTTTAAATCCCACTTTAAAAAGGAAGAAGATGAATGGAGTCTCACTATAAAATAATAAAACAAACCCAAAAATCCCAATTTGGTCATGACGCTAGCATTCTTTCCTGTGGGCATCTGTGGGGCAAAATTGTTCTAGGAATCGGCCATGTCCTTTGGGTGTCTTCAAATCGAGAGTCAATAGGTTCCTTCTAGGTAAGCGTGCTCCATCTTAGACCGCACTGTTGCTTTACATCAGGCAGAGTGTGGTCAAACGCGAACCTATTTTCGTTTAAAAAAAAAAAAAAAAAAAATTATCATTTATATAACTTCATATTTTTTTGAACAGAGATGGCAACAGAGCTGCATAAGCTCAAGCTAGAGCCTAAACTTAGAAGTCCATTATTGAATAAGAATAAGTCCCTGTACTGCAGATTTCATCAAAATCGTTAGAGCCATTTTCGAATATGTTATTATGTTATCAAAATTTCCTTTGCAGTTCTCAAGAAGACGACTTTGTAACTCATTCAGCAAAAGTGGAGCCTGAAGATCTTTACGTAGCATACCAATCTCCTATTCTATATCCGGATGGACATCCCATGAACTGGATCAAAGAATTGGAAATTGATATCTTCGGGCGTCTCTCAGCTGACATCCAACCAATAACCAACGGGAAGAGAATGTTGAGACGCTTTGAAAGGAAAAAGACCAGAATCGAAGAGCACAATAAGCATGTTTATGTTGCTATTGGCAGTCTTGACATTCCGATCCCAGAAGATAGGAAGCATAAACTTTCCGATCTGGAGATAGAAGATGTGATAGAACATGATTTCCCTTGTGGTGATGCTCTCAACAAAGATCATGTTCCTAGCGATTGTTATATCTGTTTCAATCGCAACCAGCCTCGTCGAAACCGCAACGACTACCACCCCGGTCAGAGGAGCTTCAACGAGCACCCTGAGAATTGGAGGAATCGGAAGAACGAGAGAATCGGTAACGTGCCAATGGGGCCGAAGAAGAAACCGCGTTATGCTGTCAAAGGGAACGATATTATTAGACTTGATCATGATGAACCGGTACCAGATGTACCGATCGAGGAGCAGATGCTGGAAGGCACTAAGATGTCTCTGGAAAGAATAAGGAAGATTGACAGATTCAAAGACTACAGTCCTGGAGTTCCTTCAAAGGTAGGATTTAATTTTGTTATAAATTTACTGTTTTCCTACAGTTAGATTTTTGCTACCGCGTTCACACGCTCGCGTTCAACGAGACAGATAAGATTAGAGCGAGCACGAAGTAGCTCTGTCACTCTCATCTCAATGAGACCGAACGTGACAGAGATAATGTGTTCGTTGAGTGTCTGTTTGCACGCGAGCGAGTGAACGCGCCATGAGGTATTCTCTGAAACATGACTGAAGCATTTTACACCACAAAGGCCATGCAGAACGTTTTTTAACTTTGGAAATCCGTCCAAACGCCCAATAAAGAATCACAAGCGCTTGTTTTTTTAAAAAAAAAGCAATTACAAACCATGTAAATTAGGGAAATATCATCTCGTTTCCAGGTGCTTTACTTGAAAAACATCTCTCCAGACGTGAGCCAGGCGCAGGTATCACTGCTGTTCAACCAGTTCATCCTCGCTAACGGAGGGCCCATCGATGTGCATCTCGTGACTGCCGGCCCCATGAGGGGACAAGCGATTGTAGAGTTTCAAGGTGAGAACGAACTAACAAGCATGTTGTAAGCCTAGCGATGCACACGTTGTCGCGTTTCCACCATGGACCTAGTATAAATATGGACTACCTGTAGCGTGCCGCCGAAAGGGACAAAAAAATTAAGTGAATTCCATTGTTTCGTAGTACACTTATGGACCACATTGGTACGTAATCTACCAACAAAAAGCCGGCAGTGATGAGGGACAAAAGATATTATGCTCTCTTTTTCACAAGTATTTTGTATATATTGTTCTTTGTTTTATGAGTGAGAAGGAACGTGTCCAGCAGTCCAGATCTATACTAGGTCCACGGTTTCCACTGAGGCAAAGCGGTGCTTAGTGGCTCTTGAATCGACTTAACTTTTTCGAGCACTGTGATTGGACAATTCATGCGCCGCTATTCTCCGCTCCGCCTCAGTGAAAACGCACCCTTATATCTTCTGCTGCGGTCCACTCCTTTGGAAGGCACCGCGGACGCTAGGCAGTGAACGCATTAATCTAGAGTTATCTACTTGTTTCAGAAACAAAAAAGCATAACGACTGCGTCCCCAAGGCACTGTAGACATTCTCTAGATCTTTGAGTATTCCTTCCATTGGAGTAAGAGTAACATTTTTATACATACAAGCTTCCGTCCGCGGCTTCGCTCGCGTGGCACTTAGGTAAAAAGTAGCCTATGTCCTATTTCCTGACATAATCTATTTATGTTTTAAATTTCAGCCAAATCTGTTCAGTGGTTGTCGAGATAAAGAGGAAGAAACATACATCCAAACTTTCGCATTTATAATATTAGTGTGATGGATTAGGCGAGTTCTCACATTTTACAGGAGTTAGCTTTTTATGACAGGTTGCAAGCCCATTGCTGCCAAAAATACTGAACTAGTGTATCATCCTAATTGGTGACATTCAAAAACGTGATGCTATTGTGGATAAATAAAAGAAGGCTTCAATACAAACGATTTATTTCAGATGAAGATATCTGCATACAAGCACTGGTAGAGGCCAATGGAACGATCCTTAGCGGTCACCCGATCATCGCGCAATTCGGTTCGACTGCCTACCGACGACCCCCAGACGATTTCAGATAGATTTAAAGTTTAATACATTTGTCATTGATTATAAATTAAGACATCTCAATCTAATTTGTAGATTATTATTATGAACTATATGCCGTCTTTTTTCATAGACAGAGTGATAAGAACGGCATATATTGCAATTCCTATAGTGATTCTACTCTATAGCGGCCTCTTTAGCTCCGCAGAAGCATGATATTACGAAATATATCTTCTTTAAAATATATCTTGTGGCTTGGAAATGAAATGGGAACTATATCTAGGCTTTTTCTCGCTTATTATTGTTGTGTAAATGTTTATAGAATATAATAAAAACAAGCTATTGTAATTATCTAGTCATTGTATAAATCGGGAATGAGTGTTCGCTAGGCGACCCATTGCCCATCAAAGACATTAAGGCTGTATTTAGTGCTCAACCGACGGTCAGCGCGGACAGTACACATCTTCGAATTCGTGAAGTTAGTCGTTTCGATGCGCAGTGCAACTTTCATACAAAATTTTCTAATGCGCAGCGAAAAGCCTAACTTCATGAATTCCTAGACCCATTGTGACAACTGTACGCGCTGATCGGTACGGTAACAACGCGATACGCGCATTGTAAATCATCAGCGCTGCACTGTAGCCTTTATACATTTTAGCTACACTCAACCGATCTCAGCGCTCCGTTCGGTTGAGCACTAGAGCGCTCATTAGACCATGCTGAATTCAGTACACTAAATCAATCCTTGTTCATTCATAAATTAACGCTCTGTCTCGCTCTTTGGCCTAAAGCAAAGCAAGTTCGTATGAGCAAGTGGTCTGGTGACGGAGTTTTTAGGCCGCCTAAAGGACTGCGCCATGGCTTAACGACTAAAAAGCCGGGACTGACAATTTAACGTGCCCTCCGAAGCACGGAAGCGCTCAGCTCGTCGCTGCCACTTGCGGTCACCCATCCAAATTGTGACTGCGTACAACGTTGCTTAACTTCAACGATCAATCAAGAACATCTCAGCAAGCTACGCCACGAGCTCTTTGACTAGCTAAGGAGCGAGACAGAGCGCTAATTTATGAATGAACAATGATTTAGTGCATAGTTTCTGAACCTTATTTTGCCAACCGCCCACTATGAGAATACTTATATTTTTTTCAAGAACCCCCTCCCCATATGTTATTGCGCCATTTCAATGCCCCCTAATTTTCTGTGGGTCTTCTACTGCCCCCCTGAAAGTCTCAAACGCCCACAAGGGGGCGTTATCGCCCACGTTGAGAAACTATGATTTAGTGCATTGAATTCAGCATGATCTAATGAGCGCTTTAATACAGCCTAAGTATTAACTAAATGTTGCTTATATAGGATATAAGTCAATGTTTTAGAAATAAAGAAAATAATCTTAATTTGTTTACTCTTTAGATTCATTTCTCATGACCATTAAAAGTTACCAATTTCAAGTTTACTCTCTATCTACTATAATCTTGACAAGATCCTGACTCCTGAAAAATTGTAACTTCACTGAATGAACCACTAACCATTTTACCCTAAATACAATTAAAATTACCAAATTTTAATCTAAATTTAAACATCTATGAAGTGAAAAGGCAATCTGATTGAATATTACGTTTTACGCCTACGCATCTACCCCATTATTCATATTTACTATCAATTAGTACAGCTTATGAATAATGGCAGCCACCCACGATCAATTCTATCGTCTTTCCGATTGGATCCAATCGGCAGCCCACACGTTCAATTCGAACTGTCCATTCGGCAGTTCATGCCGATCCACGTCCACACACGGTCTATTCGGCAGTATCCAATCGATTGGACGATAGAATTGATCATGGGTGGCCACCATTAGATGGTTTTTCTAACTCATAACAATTCAACAACATGACCACAGAATTAGCAGCTGTTAGAGACAGAAAAATCCATTAGGGATAAATCCATACTTGATTTTGAAAAAGACACTAGTCTAGAACAAAGTGACGGAGTTTTTAGGCCGCCTAAGGGCCAAAATAAAAATGCTTATTGATGAGTTACTAAAACCAAATATAAACGCAATAAAAAAATTACTCCTACACTAATTTCACACACTTGTGTCCAGAAAGTTCACAATCACTGTGTCTTCACTCCGTCCAGGGTAAGTTGTATACCCCTCCGGGGCAAAATGGGGTCCAGTTTAAGGGGCCTGCTCCACTTGCCTCGGGACGGACTTGCGCCGTCGTTTGACGACGCGTTTTGGCGAAGATCATTCGGCCTCTTTCTTCACTTGTGGATCCTCCGCTGAAACGGAAATTTTATATTTCAAGACTGGAAATTGATGATTATCGTAAGTTCCTTTTATAAGGAGTAAGGAATTGAAAATTCCTCGCACATCGGCTAAGTACATGTCGTTTTATTTTGGTCTTACGCGTGAACGAAATAAGAGCCATATCATTTTAGGCATAATTAGTCAGTGTTTAGCGGAATCACCGCCATTGTCGAAGTAATTAGACGCAAAAGGCAAGTAGGGACGAAGATCCGCAGACAGCATTTGTTATGCTGTATACGGATTTTCGTCACAATAAAATTATCGTGAGTATTAAATATATCGCGCTGAAAACAATAGCTGCGCGCACCCCTTGTTTGTCGCAATGGAGAACTTTGAATCGTTAAAAATTGATGAAGTCCCGATAGGCGGGAGGCAATACGTGTTCATTCTATACTTAGTATTATTATTTTAAATACTACTAGTAGTTCGCCCCGAACTGAGATCTCGCGCACCGTTGTGTTGATAGCCTAGATTTGGACTTGTTTCTGACTACCCCTATACCTACGTTAAGTGCTCCTTCTAGTGTTTACCACACAATGATATCTAATGCACTACCTCAGTATGGTAAAGATTATAGGCATGCATGCAATACATTCAGTCGTGTCGTGTTTATATTCAATAGTTGATCCCGCGAACTTCGTACCGCGCCTCAGGGAAGGCCTCTTAGTTCGAGAAATTATTAAAATAGCAGTTCAATACAAAATGTATGAGAAAATCAATTCCCTCCCCCTCCCCCTCCCTCTCCACCTCCCTCCCCTCCCCTCCCCTCCCCCGACCCTCCCTCTCCTCCCCACCCCTCCCTCTCCTCCCCACCCCTCCCTCCCCTCCCCTCTCCCTCCCCCTCCCCCTCCCCCTCCGTCTCCCTCTATAATTTTGGTACATGCCCAGCCCACTATTTGCAGGAGTTAGCATTTGCATACGTGACAGGTTGCAAGCCCATCGCCGCTATTAGAACGTTAACTGGTTTCCTCACGATGTTTTCTTTCACCGTTTAGAGCTCGTGTTAATGCGCATTTAAATTTTTCTAATCGAAAAATCCATTGATGAGCACGGCCAGGGTTCGAACTTACGACCTATGAATCGAAAATCGAGCACTCTTCCACTCGGCCAACACGGCTTTTATTTTCAATCTCAAGGAAAAATATCAAGAAGCAACTAAAATCATTGCAAACCAAACCACAACGATGCCACACTCCTTGTCTGTTAACCAGACCTCCGAATACATCGAAACTCTATGAAACGGGAGCTCTCTCCATACGTTAATTGGTTTTCATCATTTTTCTTTTTCTCTGTATTTCAAAAACTATAGAACCTAGAAGAAAACTAAAAACCATTTTGGAATGTATAGATTGAGTACTTTCATATGACACCCCACTCAATATATTTGGGTAACTTTGAAAAAAATTTACCCCCTTGGGAACCCCATATCTTTACAACCCCTTCATCGATTACGCTCATACGCTCCACAGCAAATTTCCATAGCACAACCTATTGACCTATCAAGTTTCATACAGTTTGGATAAGCGGTTCGATAGTTATGCGAGAACATAAAAATGAAACATACAAATATACAAACATACAAACATACAAAGCAAAATCGCCTAACTTGCCACTAAGATCTTCGCTCGCTTCGCTCGCTCGATCGATAAATGGGATATTTACCATGATTTTTTGATTTTCGAGTTTCCCGCAAAGTCGCTACAAACTTTAGTTTACCGTGATCATGGCGCATGCAACTCTGCCGAAATATCGGGAAACTCAACATTCGAAAAATCATGGTAGAAATCCCGTTTATAATGTTCGTAACCATGATTGTTTTAAAAGCTAGTATTATTAGATTTTTATGTGTTCATAATAGTTTTAAGTTAGTATTATAATATTTTCTCAGCTAGTTAGAGGGGTGTCCTACTCACGCTTGGCGTCATGGTGCTGGGGCGCGGCGTGTTGGTAGGGGTCCTGCGGCGCGGGGTAGTAGGGGTGCGGGGGGTAGCCGCCGGGGAAGCCGGCCGCGTAGCCGGGGTAGTAGCGACCGCCGTACGGTGCGCCGTATGCTCCTACTGAAACAAACGTGGTATTTAGTTGACAACTCTGGGAAGTTTTTAGAGCTCTTGCCAGGGTGTTCTCACTCCGCAGTTTATAGTCGTATTTCTAATTATACGCAATAAATTGACGATCAAAATGTCATTTTTCATAGATTTTTAGTTCGTAAAATGAGCAATTCGACTACAGATACGTTTAGCCGGCGCGCCTCTCGGGTAGGCGTGTGACATAGGGCAGGGGTGCCCATACTTATGTGTCGGCGATCGACCAGAAAATATTTTGAAAGCAAAGGATCGACTAAACTAACATACTATGTCGGTAGGTAAAGTAAGTACTGAAAAACATTTGTTTAAATATTGTTTTACTGCACTTTTAAATTGAATATAGGTAGGTACATCAAAATGATGGTATTGCTGGCGATCGACTCGAAAAGCTTCGCGATCGACTGTCTGGGCACCCCTGACATAGGGTTTCCATTTGACGCTCGGCTCGCCCGCTTGCCGCGTCGCGCGTAAAGGCTCAAACACACGCTCTCCCAAGCTCGCTTGCCTCTATCGCTCTTGCCTTGCATCGATTTGCCTTCTCGCTCGCACTCGCCTAGGTTGGCCAAACGTGTGTTATAATAGCCATAATACCTATTTATGCGACAAGTCGATAACCATCGCATCGCTCCGCACTAGGCAGTGACAGAGTTATGCGTTAGAAAGATCTGCAATGTTTAGGTTCACCTAAACATTGATAAACATAGATCTTTCTAACGCGTTAGGTACGAAGCGCTTATGCGAGCTAAATTGCACTTCTGATTATTAATACTGAATCGCAGCATTCAAGCATCAGCATGCAAGAGTCGCTATTTATTCAATTTTTTGTTTATAATGCCTTCTGTACGTACTCGTAGTATTATAATTTATTACGTGCTCTTACAAACGAGCACGTTGCCAACGACAAAGGTAACTGCAGCCGTTGACCTATAGCAACGCTTGCAGTTATAGTAATCCCCGCCTACCTGTCGTCGTCCGCTTTACAACTTTGTCCCACCCAGTTTTACCGTAATATGGAAAAATATTAACCTGGTGGTGGGGGTCCACCGTGTGGGGGTCCCGGCGGGCCGGGGGGTCCCGGGTGGCTCGGGGGTCCGTTCGGATTTGGCGGCATCATCATCGCTGGAAGGTAAATATTACATTTGCATTTTTTTATGGCGTGAAAGAAATTAATTACATAGATACACTAGGGGACATTTTGACATACAACATAATGCGCAACTTTTCACGTGACTTTGCAATGTTGCACAGCACAAGGTCCTGCAACAAAAATGTCAAAAAAAATGTTCAAGTGGAAAAAAAATAAGTTTTTTTAGCAACTCGACGACGACGTCATAGAAGAAATTTCATGAGCATAGGTACGATGAATACCGTAAGATGGCGGCTGGAAGAAGAAATATCGTGTCGACCCCACGTAATGTGGGACAAGGGCAGGAAAGATGATGATACACATTATTATGAAGATACATTTTTGCTGAATTTATCCCCTTCGCCCTGTGAACTATATCACAGAATACTAGTACTACGTACAGAAGGGTCACTTCGCGAGTAAATTTGTTTAAATAGAGACTCTCGCGGCGAAGCTATAAAGTGCAATTCAACTCGCCTATGGGCCTATTACCTATCGAGATATTTGCCTAAACATTCCCATCCTGCTCTAATGCGTAACTGTGTCACTGTCTGGCGCGGTGTGACGCGACTCGTAAGGGTTGTCGAATTTTCGCTTGCGACAACACAAATAAATTAATTTATTTTATCTGTCACAAAAACAGTACCTACTTAAGTTCTAAAATAAGTAGGCCTAAATATAATTTAATCTACCGTTACCACAGAATAAATAGTAGTAAGTAGGTACTACGTATTGTACGTAGGTAGATACATTATTATCTCGTTCGTTTTGTAAACAATTGCATTTCAAAATATCTATACCTTCATACCTACCTAGACATCGATCAGGCACACACAATCATCATCATCACACAACTAGACCGGGAGCCGTTATCCGATAATCACCCTTTTAATGTTAGGTTTGCAATCACATTTGCAATTTAATGCACGGCCAGGACTCGAACCCACGACCTTCGTCTCGAAAGTTGAGGTACTAATCACTTCGACCAACATGGCTCTATGAATGTAATGTAACTTCGAAACACTTACAATTATTATATTAAGTAGGTTAGGTACCTACTTAATGGATAAGTTACTTTTAGGTACATATGTAAATAAACAAAACTGTAGGTACCTACCTACCTAGTTTTGTAGGTAGGTAGTTTTGTAGGTGTATTATGTTTGTTTATTTGTAAACAGGTACCTATTCAATCAAAAAGGAATCGAATAGGTACCTATAAAATCTCGTTTTCATTATGCACCTACAGTTACAGAGTAAAAGTAAGTACCTACCTAGGTATTTATTGATGATTAATTACAATAGGTAGGTACTTACAACAAATTATAGAAAAGCTTAGTAGGTACCTAGGTACCAACCTTTCAATATCTTCCGGAATTTTGTGGAATGTTAATGTCCATTCATTGCTTTTCCTTTTGTTTAGACACCCGTAGACACAGAAGTATCTTTTATACGGATTAGATCGTTTAGTTATCGTGCAAAAATCACAAGAAACGATGAATACGAGATCACGATAATTACGCACAATGCGTCTAGTCCGCAAGCCGAGCGAGCGGCAAGTGGCAACCTATGTCGCGCGCCGCCCGAGGCGGCGCGCGTCCGATAAATACCTAAAGTGAGAAGTGAGACAGGCCTGACTATATTAAGTATTTATGCAGCTTCTTTCTTTGTTCTTTGTTCTAGGTATCACGTGTGGCAATAAATTATTTTTTAGTTTTTATTTTATACTCACGATGATGTGGCGGCGAGGTCATCTGCTGCGGATGGCCCGCGGGGGGCAGCTGGGCGAGGGGGCCGGGGGGCGCGGGGGCGGGGGCGGGGGCCGGGGGGGCGGGCACGCCCGGAGGGGGGGCCGGCTGCATTGGGGCTGGCGGCTCCTTCTCTGACTTTATCTTCTCGTCTTTGTTGTTCACTGTAAAGAAGTGTTGATTTTTGTTTCTTACCACAAAATCGAAGCCGTTATAGTTAGATGTTGGTCGAGGAAAAGGCATGTAATTATGTGGCATGTAATTATCTGGAATTATGTGGAACTAGCTTCCACCCGCGGCTTCGCTCGCTTAGTATCCGGATAAAAAGTAGCCTATTTCCTTTTAAATTTCAGGCAAATCGATTCAGTGGTTGTTGAATAGAGGAACAAACTTACATCCAAACATCCAAACTTTCGCATTTATAATATTAGTGTGACTTCCAACTCCAAGTTTCTACCAAATTCGTTCAGCCATTTCTGAGATGAAAGGGGTAAAGGGCACCATACACACAGCAGATAATATATCTTTTGAAATATAAATCTTGAGATCGCGCCCATACAAAGTATATGGAGGAACGCAC
Organism: Camptogramma bilineatum; assembly: GCA_958496255.1. Taxonomy (NCBI): domain Eukaryota; kingdom Metazoa; phylum Arthropoda; class Insecta; order Lepidoptera; family Geometridae; genus Camptogramma; species Camptogramma bilineatum. The sequence goes on along the minus strand of OY292471.1, from coordinate 2,807,615 downwards.
ACAGCGAATATAACTAACAAAATATATTTGGTGTGATCTGTCAAGATTTATATTTCACTAGCGGACGCCCGCGGTTTCGCACGCGTGGACTACTATTTTTTTTATCCCACGGGAAACGTGCAATTTTTCGGGATAAAAAGTAGCCTATGTCTTATTCCCGGTTATTATCCATCTACATTCCAAATTTCATCAAAAGAGATACGTGGCAACAAACTATCACACACACACATACACACGGACTTTCGCCTTTATAATATTAGTAGGAGTAGGATAAGATATATTATCTGCTGTGTATGTGGTGTGCTTAAACATAACTAGCCAAAAGTATATAGTAAGAATTACCATCGTCTTTATTAGCAGCGGGTTCAGATTCCTTCACTGGCTCCTTGGTGAGCTCCGCAGTGCTTCCGTTGGGCTCGTTCTTCACCTCGGTGGTAGACACCTTGTCCACTTGTGTGGGAGGGTTGGGCCCGTTGGCCTCCACCTTTGTAGCTTGGTCTGTTTCCATCGGCTGGAAATGAAAAAGTTATGTTACTGAAAATAAGGGGGCGTCCATTAATTACGTGAGGATTTTAAGGGGGGGACGGGGTCGAGCTGTATCTCACAAAAAAAAAAAACGTGAAAATCGCCTCAAGTAATTAATTAAAAATCAATTGTATATTGTGGTATAAATGTGCTACCATTTTTTTACTTTTCTCTTTTTTACCTGATTGCAGCGAATCCCAAGAGGTGTGCGAGGTTTCATAAGATTTCATAATAAAGAATTCTAAAATTCGTTTTCGTCGATTCGTTCGGTGCGTTCGGCGAGGATGGGTGTGAAATATCATTTACTAGCTGCTGCCCGCGGCTTCGCTCGCGTGGTACCCGGATAAAAAGTAGCCTATGTTACTCTCCAGTCTTCCTACTATCTCCACACAAAAAATCACGTCAATCCGTGGCTCCGTTTTGACGTGATTCCACGACACAAACAAACACATTTTCACATTTATAATAGGGGTACGGATTCAGTAGGACCGCTATGACCACTTTGAATCGTCTTAAGAGCTAGGTGATTCTACTCCTGTTCTTTTGCGACCAACACCGTGGGGCAACAAACACGGTATGGTTTCAGTTTTTTTAATGACAATGCAACTGCAACTATTGTTGTCGACAATGCTTACCTCTTCCTTCTTGAGCGCGGCGCCGGTGAGCGGCTGTGACGCCGGGTTGATGCCGCGACGCATCTGTTCCAAGGCTCGCTCCACCATTCGCTGGAACGTATCCTCGTCCACAGCCGGCTTGCAATGCTGCAATAACAATAAACAAATAAATAAATATTGTTGATGTGGCTTCGAAGGCCGCGACGCTGAAGTGGAACTGGGCAGGACATGTCTGTCGGATGCCAAATGAGCTGTGGGCGAAGGTAGCCACCGAGTGGCGGCCCGAACCAGCGAGAAGGCGACGCGGCAGACCAAAACGGAGATGGCGGGACGAACTCGAGCAATTTTTGCCGGACTGGAGGGTTGTTGCTGAAGACCGCGATGTCGGGGGGAGGCCTTTGCCCAGCAGTGGGACACCTACGGCTGATAATAATAATAATAATAATTGCTGGACATTTCACACAGCATCATGTAGTCCCAAGCTAAGCAGAGCTTGTGTTATGGCAATCACATGACTGATATACTACTTATATACATATTTTTTTTTCGTAAATACATACATAATATACATAGAAAACACCCAGACCCGAGACAAATATCTGCAGATCATACAAACATTTGTCCCGCGGCGGGGATCGAACCCGCAACCTCTTGCGTCACAGGCGGGCCTTCACCCACTGCGCCACAGAGGTCGTCAAAACACATTAATAATCAAAACAAGCACGCCTATTCCCTAACTCAGTTGACATCAGTGCTTCCAGATTCCCTGTAATTACAGTAGATTTACTGTATCTAAGACTAAAATTGCTAGGTACCTATTTGTATGAAAATTAAATACAGTATATTCCATACACTGTATTTTATTATAACAGTATACAGTAGAAAAGTCTATAACACAGTAAATCTACTTTAATTACAGTGAATAAATATCTATAGATAGATAGATATAGATAGAAGTATAGATTATTATTCATACCAATACCAATAAAAGAAGCGGAAAAGTTTGTTTGTTTGAACGCGCTAATCTCAGGAACTGCCAGTCGGATTTGAATTTTTTTTTTCTGCATGTAATAGCTAAGCTCTTGAGGAAGGTTACAGGCTATTTTTCATCATCATCATCATCACCATATACCATCACTACGAGGGCAAAGCTGCGAGGGCGCTGCTAGTTATTTATTTTTCATTTTCTCAAAAATTCATGATGCACTGGCATGCAAAGGCTGGGATCCGAACTCGCATACTTTGGATAGAAGAGGTTATACCTTCTTAAGTTCCTCCTGGAAGCCCTCACTGCTCTCTATGAACTTCCTCTTCTTAGCTTCGAACTTCTCCTCGATCTGCTGCAGCTCATCTTCCAGCTTCTTCTGATGCATTGTCAACGATTGGACTTGCTTCTTCAAGATCTGAAATAACAACAACCAAGTAAATTAATTTAACCTAAATTATTCCAATGGATCTAGGCATTCGTGAAGTTAGCCGTTTCGATGCGCAGTGCAACTTTTTCATACAAAATTTTCTACTGCGCAGCGAAACGGCGTCACTAATAATAATAAATCATCTATTTATTTACTAATGCCCATGGGCGTAGCTATAGCTCTGTTATGGGGGGGGGGGTGGGGGGGGGGGGGATTCATGGGTTCCAAAATACAAAGATTGACTAGGTTTCCCCCGAACTTAATGGGATTCAACTGTTCAAGGGTTCCAAATTTTTTCTTTGGACGTCATGAACCACGGATCACGGATATCCCATGTCAGATACAACTTATAAATATGTATTCCGCGAATTTGCTAAGGAGGGGGGAGAGTCCGGTTACCTATTCGCAAACATGAGGAAAAACACACCCCTAAACTTTCTTCCAGCGTTCTTTTTACATTACGCGAACTATACCTGCATCCTAGCAGTGGTGACCACAGAGCGCACATCTGGGACCACGGTGTCAGAGAATATTTCGTTGATGAGACGGTGGTTGCGCAGATACCGCGCGTAAGCTACGTGCTTCACAGATAACCCCTCATCTTGGTCTGAAAGTAAAAAAAGTAAGAAATTAAACCATTCTGATTTAAGTTAAAGTGTCAATATCCGCGCCGAAAGAATCGAATTTTAGAATTTTTTTATGAAATCGTATGAAGCCTCGCACCTGCCCGCACTGGCAGATTCGGTCGAATCGGACGATTCGACCGAATCTGGCAGTGCTTCGAGAATTCAGCGCGGATAGGTGTGCGCTGAGCCTTAGGTCTCCTTTCGTACGTAAATAGTTTGTTATGTCAATATACTGGCCTCTTAGCTCAGTTGGAAGTTCTGCCTTCTGCAAATGTAGGTTGTGGGGTCGATTTAGGAATCGATAGTCATAGATAGAGATAGCGATATGATACTAACCATATCCGTCTATACTACTCGGTCAGATATGGCTCTGGACTAAATCCGAGCGTGTGTTAGTACATTTACGCTTGATTTATCATTAGATCATAGAATCATTGCCCGAATGCATTGTTCTATAATTGTTCTGCAAAGTTACTATATTTAATACCATTTAACTTGAAACTGTAATGTATGACGCTGTTATTTTACCTTCTTCGTCCTCTGCAGGTTGTATGTCGATCCGTCTGTCCTGCTGTTCCTTTTGGGAGCTTTTCTTACTGGAGCTCTCATCTTCCAAGTTACCTACTGCTCAGAAAACCATATTTTAATCCAGTTCAAACTTAAAAGTCAAAAACCAAAACATAAAGATATAATAAAGTTTATCGATACAAAAAAAACGAGTGTGCTTTAGTTAGAACACATGACTGAAGTAAAACTTCCGTTTGCCTCGCCCGACTTTTGGTAACGCTCTCGTCACGCATTCACCAGCTTACGGATTGTAGAAGTAGAAGCGTCCAAATATTTATTTGACAAATGCCCACATTTAGCTAAAGTTAGTATGATAGTCTTATTAAATCTCACAATTAGTGTTTGTTTATTCGTTTTCAAATTTAAATACTTATGTATTTTATTGAAATTTTATTTGAGGAACCTGCCTCATTTATGATGGTGTTAAACAGATGTTATCAAGATTAATATAAATAAATAAATATGTGTACTTAAATCTAGGTGCAAGTTATTTACTAGGATTATGTATTTTTTAAATTAAATGTTGAATTCAAATCACATGCAACATTATACCAATTAGAGTAGTGGGTTTATCTGACTTTATCTGTAACTTTGTTCATCTGTAGGTTATACAGAAACACAACTGGATTGTAATCGTAGCTTCACATGATATTTCAGTCAGTCAGTCATTCGGTTTCAGCTTTTATCAAGCAATAGAATATGAATAGAAAAATTTGTATATTCTTAGCCACATCACTAGTTGGGATACAAAGGTACAGTAAACTATCTCTGTATATAAATTGTGTGTGTTCACATGCACACACACACAATTAAGACCAAACGGACTTCGTGAGATAGAACAACTGTAACAAGGGAAATTAAAATACAGCGGAATCGCACAGTGAGACGTTATGCTACAAATTTCCACGACACGCCAACGTGGCAGCAATATAAAATGAATTAGGTAAAGTGTTGTTACTTTTAGCGTAGTACTAGTATTCTGTGCTTTTAGTAAAGTTTTGTACTGGTATGTTTTTGTTACGTACTCATTTAGCCACATCACTATAGTTGGGATACAAAGGTAACAAGGGACATTAGAATACAGTGGAATTTCACTGAGACGTTATGCTGCAAATTTCCACGACACGGCAATGTGTCTAAACCCAAAGGATAGGCCGGGACTCCACCAAAGCGGAGATGTGTGCGGTGTGCTGTAGATGTTTATTATACAACCAATAGAATTGTGTTATTGACACATCTCTCCGCTCAGCTTCAGTGGAGATCGCTGTGCGGAGACGTGTAATATTTGTATGGCGCGATGGAAGCGGAGATGTGAGCTGTGCGCGGACGACGCGCAGTGGAGACGAAAGATGTGAGCACACCGCACACATCTCCGCTTTGGTGGAATCTCCCGAGCTGAAAAACATCTCCTCTCGCACAGCACACAGCACACATCTCCGCTTTGGTGGAGTCTCGGCCTTATGGTTCATATTGTCAGGTAGAAAAGCATGCAATTCCCTTACCTACGGCCTTGTTTTTCGCTGCAACGTACGCAAGGTAAGCCGGTGAGTTGTGGTAGGTTTTGAGGCTCTTTTCGTACTCCGACTATCAGTGCAGTTATTTACATGACGGGTGCATGGGGACAAACATTTAGCTTGAGTGATTGCGGGTTAGTCACAAGGCGAGTGGACAAAGAAATTCATGAATTTTCTACAAATAGAGATTTTTCTCTTTATCATCATTGAACATACATTGCTAATTAAATTACAATACAAAAGTGTTCCAACAAAATATTAAGTACATTTCTTTATCCACATCTCCAAAAATGAATATTGATATTATAAGACCATGTCTATACAAAAAAGTGCATCCGATCTAGCACTATGTATAAAATGAGAAATGAAAATTAAACTTATCACATAAACATAAAACACATTTTCGTATGACCTCATCCCCATGTTAAAAGGCGTGTGGTGTAGCGTTATAGCCCTTATTGTGTATTCAGTTAAGTACCTCTTGTTTTGTGCGCCTGCCATTGTAAGTAAGCGGGCGACGATTGGTATGCTTTCAACAGTTCAGAGTACTGCGCCTGAACGCAAAATAAAACTTAGAAACTTATAATCATAATCTAGAATAGGTGTCATTCAAGTATTGATACTTTAGAAGTCAACTAAAATAATAGTATTAATTCAACATATTTTTTTTAAGTATTTAAAAACAGGGGTGTAAGGGGTAGCATATCATCTAGCTCTACCCAAGTCAACCTCTCCTGCTCGTGGTACACCCTGCCGACCAACAAACGAGGCTCTGACGCAAAACTCGCCAAGACGCCTGGCCAGCGTGGCGTTTTATGGCTAAAAAACCCTCCCCAATATGAATTACGCCAAACAAAAACGGCCCTCAGTCCCCAGCGGCCCCACTAGTCGTCCAGACCAAGATGGCGGTCTTGGAAGAGGTGGGGCAGAGGGTGCGAAGAATCCCTGGGTAAGATCTGGCCATCACCCCACGACTCTGAGGCCATAGAGGGAAAGACGTGGATGAGAACGGCACAGGGTCGACTAGAATGGCGTTTGAGGGAGGAGGCTTATACCCAGCAGTGGGCTATCATTTGAGCTGCCAATGATGATGATGATGATGATTTAAAAACACAGTAGTTTAGAAAACTCTTTCACCTTTAATTTTCCCTCAAGTTACTGCGCAGTAGCGACTTTTGGTTCAGAATACGAACCATTTACAATGATCCTAATAAAATTATAATGCCATCGAGTTAGACACTATGTCAACCAGCCAGTCAAAATGGCCAATTACCTAGGCCTAGAATGCGTAACGTGACAAATTCTCTCGAGTTGAGAAAAGAGATATCTCGATAGGTCGAACTGCTATCTATGGCAGCAAAGAAAATTTTCATTCCATCTATTCGAAAAGGACGACTTTGTTCGCCTTTAAGTGCGCCCAAAGTAGATGATTCCTCTTCAAGGAACTTTTAGCGGGCAGTAATGAGTTTTTAATCCTCTTTATAAGTTTAGCGGGCAGTAATGAGTTTTTAATCCCCTTTAAGTGCGCCGGAATTATCTATGAATTATCTTTGCCGCGCACTTTTGAGGTACAACTACTTTCCACATTCATCTCAAATCTACCAAGATGAATGAGGGAGGACTCTTCCAAAAACACCACAGTTGTAATCACATTTAGAGATTTATTACTCTGCAGTTTTCTATCCATACATAATTGTAATTCCAACCTGATAAAATCCTGTGCGTTTTCGTCAGCGCGATCTAGAACGATGGTCTACTGGCGCCATCTAGTTTGTTTTCGTGGAACTATTGAGCAATTCTAGCGGAAGAGATTTTTTGTTTGAACGCGCTAATCTCACAAAACAGGTTTTTATAATAGCTACCTACAACGTTTTTAATATTCATTATTCTGTATATTTATTTAGCTATTTATTTATATTTATATTGTTTGTGAGAGAAATAAATAAATAAATGAAATGAAATGAAATCTCAGGAACTACCAGTCGGATTTGAAAAATTATTTCTGTATTTGATAGCTAAACTCTTGAGGAAGGTTATAGGCTACTTTTCATCATCATCATCATCATCACCATAAACCATCACTACGGGGGCAACGCCGCGAGGGCGCTGCTAGTATCGGATAAACATACCGCCCACCATTCAGCCGGCGCGCGGCCACCGTCTGAATAAAAAAAAATTAATCCCCGATTACTCTTCTCAAGTGGAACTTCGTTGATTTAACACATTCCTTTCTCCTCCCTTTTATTTTCTCATAGATTGTAATGAAAAGTAGAGTGTATCACTCGGGCGCAAAATATATTTTTGGCTCGGGCGACGTACTTTAAATCCCTCGCTTCGTTCAGGATTCTACTAAAGAATCCCTCGCTACGCTCGGGATTCTACTCTAGAATCCTTCACTTCGCTCTGGATTCAAAAAAGCGCCCTCGCCGTAAAAATATTATTTTCCCCCCATATAATACAATCTACTATTTGTCAACTTGAGAAAAGTTGTCATGTTGCACATGTATGCCTACTGATATCCATCGTAAGTCCAATCTAAATCATATAAGTATCCAGAACTATGTCCAATTGTCCATACCTTCTCAGCTTCATATTCATCGACAAATCCAGCCTTCTCCGTCTCAGGCAGGTCCCTCCACATGCCTCCGATGATGCGTCCGATCTCCCAGAGCTTCAGGTCGGGGTGCGCCGCCTTCACGCTGTCCCAGACACGCCGGGAGTACCGCATGTACGGCATTAAGGGCTTCTCTGGCGGCTTCGGGGGCTTCGGCAGGCCCGCGCCCTGGTTTCAAGAGAATAATGTGAAAAACATAATTTGGCACACAGTAAAAGCATAAGGATTGTAAGAAAACGACACCACATAAACATGAAAGGCCTTAGGGGTTTCTCTAGCGGCTTCGGCAGGCCCGCACCCTGGTTTGACAATACATTAGTGTGAACTTCTAACTGGTTCTCTAATTTGGTTCACAGTGAAAACTTATAAAACTCGGAAGCGTCTCTATAGCTACAAAATGATTCAACTAAAACTTTACGTAAGCCTACTGTCTGCTGGGAAGTCTCGACTCCGAGTTGTTCACTTTTTTCGATCTTTTGTAAACACTTTCCACTGGTTATTGGTGGTTTATCTAAATAAATAAATAATTTGGTAAGATAGCCTCAAATGGAACTGGGCTGGACACGTCTGCCGCATGTCAAGCGACTTGTGGGCAAGAAGAGCCACAGAGTGGATCCCACCCAACGCAAGACGGAGGCGTGGAAAGCCCAGAAGGAGATGGCGTGACGAGTTGGATGCCCATTTAAGATCTTGGCCTGTAACGGCGTTAAATCGCGAAGAGTGGAAGGAGGAAAGGGAGGCCTTTGCCCTGCAGTGGGACAAGAATGGCTGAAAAATGAAAAAATGAAAAAAAGGTCTGATGCCTAGTCCTAGAAATGCAATGCTATTGATCTTTGAGTTTATCGTAATTTCAGTTGTTGTCCCACTGCAAGGCAAGAGCCTCTCTTCTCTTCTTTCATTCTCGGGCTGATTAGTTAGATTACTTATACAAATACTAAACAAACTCACCGCTCCAGCCCCCTTCCCAATCTTCTGCGGCTGAAATCCAGGATGCGAATGCACAGTCGACACAAACGGTGAGGTCTTGTCATCCTTAGCCGGCGGCTGTGCCTGGCCGGGCGGCGGGCGAGCCCTGCTCTCTGCAGCGAAACGCGCCGCGGGTGACGACCAGTACCCCCCGGGCCCGTGCCCCCCAGGACCCCCCGGACCCCCCGGGTGGTACTGCGGGTGGTACTGGTAATTATGGTGCGGCGGTGCATTCATACCGCCTTCAAGCCAAGCGGCGGCAATACAATGAAAAGAAAAAAAAGAAGCATAAGGGATAGGACGGGCGGAGATGCGAACTAAAGATAAATGCAAACAGTTAGCGTACTAGCGTCAAGCTTCAGCATCTCTTCCAACATTGGTTTGTAGTTGCTAAATACAGTTGTCACAATGGATCTAGGCATTCGTGAAGTTAGGCTTTTCGCTGCACAGTAGAAAATTTTATATCAAAAAGGTGCACTGCGCATCGAAACGGCTAACTTCACGAATTCCAAGATCCATTGGAAGAAGTGTACTTGATTTTACGATGTAAAGAAAACTCAAGACAAGGTGTACGAGAACAGATCTAGGCATTTAAATTATTTTAAAGTCTAGAGTGGTAAATCCAAGCATTAAGTTTGGCACATACCCATATTTTGTATGCAGTTAGCCCTAGGCTTTTGATATACTTGGTGGGCTCACCAATACAAAAAACTTAGGCCTTTACATCTTTACTAGATGTATACAGTGTCAGGAGGCAATCTTTGCCTACACTTATCAGGACACTGTAGTGTCTAATACATTGTTTGAGATGGAATAAGGCTCACCAATGCTTTCTAAAATATTAGCTGGTTACTTTAATGTTTCTGTCATCAATACGTGTGTATAATATTTACATTTTCTCAAAGGAAAAATTGCCCAGGACTCAAAACTTGCAACCTTCTTGAAGTTAAGGTGACATGGCCTTACTTATTTAGTCTACCTATGGATAATGGCTTGACCAATGGTGGAAAAGATGCTTAATTAATATTAATTTATTAATCGGCAGAAAAAGAGGTAAATAATAAAAAAACAACATAAAAGTGATGGCTTGTGATGTGGAAACGGAAATTCTGTGCAATTAAATTTTATTAACCCCATAGTATCCTAGGCCGAAATGTGAGAGTGAGGAAAAATTTGGAATAAAATACAGTAAAAAAACAGAGTTGTATCATTACCTTTCATCATACCGAAACTCATTGGGGGCCCAGCAATCATGTAGTCTGTTTCGACATAACAAAACATGAAACAAAACCAACATAAGAGTAACAATGTAAGTAAAACGCAGCGGGGCAAATTAAAATAAGAAATTATAAGTTTTTCTAAATACTTTTAGATGAGAAAGCATAGAGAACATGCTCAGGAACATGACGGGTAGATACCAGCAATACCGATCATTGACAGCCTAAGCTTGCACAGGCATCAACTTCAGTACTTGCACGGGTTATTACGTTAGTATCTAACAACATTCTAACACAACAAACTTTACTGAACATACTAGGTGCAACTCTGATCTCATTGTATAATCGAAATCAGAACATTCTTAGTTCAATTCTAATGATACAGTTTGGGTCGGTCTTAGTAGGGTGTGTAATAGAATACGAACGCGGGTTGTTCTGCGGACTGGGCATGGACATGGATGCATTTTGCTTGTAGGCGTTTGGCGTGGCCATCGTGCCGGGAGCCGCCAGGGTGCCTGAAATCAACCGTGTAGGTAGAAAATGTTATTAAACACACAAATAATAACACACCAAACAGTCACATACATAGTTCTAGGATTCCCTGTATCGTAGGTATCAGAAAGAGTACCATGGTGCTACAACACCCAGACCCAGAAGAAATATTTGCAGAACATGCAAACATTTCTCCCGCAGCGGGAATCGAACCCGCACCTCTTGTGTCTCAGCCAAGTACTCAACCGCCACGCTACTTAAGAACATGTTTTATTTTACTTCTATGAATAAGTACTTCTCGATTTACGTAGAAAGTGGGTGTCAGTCATCTAATGCTGACAATGTTGTGTAGGCTTTCGACAGCCTAAATACTAAAATAAATCGCGAAACAATATTGTTGTTATACATTATGTACATACAAGACACGTCACAGGCTCACAGGTACAATTTTGTATATGTAGATTAGTATCACAATTTTTGGAAATTGAATTGATTCAAGCAAATAAAACATTTCCACTCCAAAAAACACCAAGAATGTATTCGTAAGCGTAACATGTTTGTAACGAGGCCGGGGTACGAATGGAAATCGTTTGTGCATGTGCCTCGGTGCATGTTTTATATGGAAATTTGCATGATATAAATGCTTACCTGTTTTTAGAACAACTGTTTTGTGTAAGTGCGAAATCTGGCGAGTATTCAATGCAATTTGAGTACAAAAAAGGACAACGCTTCGTCAATCAAATCAAATCAGTCAGACTCAAGCGGACGCCATTCTTTATTTTTTTATTTTTTTTGAGAACGAACGAATGAAGGAAGAAATTGCAATATGACGTTTGACAGTGACATATATTATACTTCCGTTTTGGAAATATGGCAATACCAAGGAATTTCTATACTACGTACCTGGAACGCTGACTGAGACAGAAAACAAGGTCCGCTTGAAATAAAACTTGGGCGGTGTGTCTCTTTCTTTTTGCAACTGTGTGAAAGAGACAAAGCACCCAAGAAAGCCTCTCAACAAGACCAACAATCCTTTTAACCAAGATTAAATGATAATAGATCGTTGTGCAGTCGCGATAAGGTTCAAAATCCTTTGTACATTAAATGTCAGTTAGCACTCCAGTTACGTAGTTTAGAATCTTCTTGGGCAATACAAATTGCAAGGTTCCGTTTCCGTGTTAATAATTTGGCGGCATTTAAAAATGAAATCCTTTGCGGATTTAAATCAAAAAGGTTTATTTTTAGGAAATAAATAACTTTTTGATAATAACAACTAAGCAACTACTGAGTCTACAGACATGCACGTTTTGGTGTTTATGTATTTCTATCTATGGACTCTACAATTTTTATTACCTACCTACTTATTGACCGTGTGAGCGAAGTGAGAGAAGCGTCTCTGCTTCAGTTCAGCTTGAACAAAATGCTTTCGTTTGTACGCCGGATAATATGTCTGTTCGCCGTCTGTCTGTATGTTCTCATCTATCCCTAAGGAACCATAAAACTTTAATTGAAGTGACATTATAACTCGTTTACCCACCAGCAATGATATTCCCACCATATCCAGTGAACGCATATAAACATGGAAGCATTCTTTCGAGGCAAATATTCTTGCAAAATGGTACAAAATTGCAACCGACCTGACATTTCAAATCCGTCAAAATTTCTTTGCTGATTGGTCAATAATTTACTAAGACTCGGGACGCACAGTTAAAAGTCGACTTTATTCCCTCGATGTTTGGGTTTAAATTGCCATCCAACGCTTGTCATTACCTGCCACGCCTCTGATAATCGGGATGATTTTATGTAATAAGATGCAATGCAAATAATTAATTCGTATTATTATGGTGAATTATGATAACAATTTCATAAGTATTACGAACTTCTATGAGTTCTATGGTAGCAGTTGTTCTAGGGTTCGAAATTATAATAGGTTTTAAGGAGTAGGTGGGTACTTATTACTCGTAGGTTTGTTTAGTAAGTAAAACTTTGTAAGTATTTACTTTGTATTCCTAATCAAATAAAATAATTCAATGTTCTAAAATTTAGAACATTGAATTATTTACAAGCAGGTAACTAGTACAAATTACAAAACTATTATCTAAGGTAGGTTACATCTATAATTATATCCAGTGAAAGTCAAAGTCAAAGTCAAAAAGTTTTATTCAATAAAATTATCTACAAAATATCACTCACTTTGAAGACCTCGGTGGTGCAGCGGTGAAGGCCCACCTGAGACGCAGGAGGTTGCGGGTTTGATCCCTGCCGCGAGACAAAGGTTTATAAGATCTGTAAATATTAGTTTCGGGTCTGGGCGTTTTCTATGTTCAGCCAAGACCATTTGGAACTGTTTTTTGGCGTAATCCGTCAAAATCATAACCCTTCTTTTTTGCTTCGCCGTAGTCGGGTAAAATTTTAGACACAACATTATGTATTGCATACATGCCAATATTCATTACCATGAAGAGCTAGCGCAATAAACATACTCGGCAGTAATAGCACAGATTATTAAGTAGTAGCACTTGAAAGTAAAGGGGTAGTCAGAAGCAAGTCCAAATATAAGCCATCTACGGTGCGCGAGATCTTAGTTCGGGGCGAACTAAGTAAGTATGTAAGTATTCAAATCGGACTGGTAGTTCCTGAGATTACCGCGTTCAAACAAACAAACAAACTCCTCCGCTTTATAATATTAGTATCTATAGTATAGGTACTAATATGAAATAATAAAAAAATATCAGTTAGGTAGAAATTAGGTACTTGGTTTGGGTGGCATAACACCATCCCTATAGACAAAAACCAGGATTATTTTTATGGAAAAATGATAAATAGCGATGTACTTACATCTGAAAACTAACACCATTATTCTTGTTGTGTAAATCGGATCTACTTACGCACCAATTTACAGCACAACAAGGCATTTTTATGAAAAAAACTAGAAATTTAGTTGACCGTCGCCGCCAATGTCAACTTCGCAACTAAACTCGTCCGTGTCACACTTTTCAAGCCCCGCCTACCGTGTCACACTTTTCGTTGGGTCATTTTCTAGCGCAAAGAATGCTTCCATGTTTTATGCGTTCACTGACCATATCCCATCCCATCGTGATACATAGGTGGATAAAATACACGACACGACACTGTGAATTACTTAGGTATGTAGTTATATATAACACTAGCTGTGCCCGCGACTTCGTTCGCGTATGCTAATTCTACTAATATGAGAAATGTGAAAGTTTGTGAGGATGGATGTATCGATGGATGTTTGTTACTCTTTCACGCCAAAACTACTAAACGGATTTTATTGAAACTTGGAATATATTACATAGATTATGACCTGAAATAGCACATAGGCTAGGTTCTTTTTATTCAATTTTTTTAAAACTCATTAGGTATTGCACTGGTAAATCTTTTTGCATGAAAATGCCGAGAAAACGAATTTTCCCAGATAAAAGACCTAGCTAGATCGGTTTTTCGCCTCCGTAAGCCCCCGTACCTACCGCAAATTTCATCAAAATCGCATAGCTAAGCATAGCTTGTACTATGGGAACCAGATAACTGATAGAATAGGTACCTACTTCTATATTTTTTTGTAAATACTTTAGGTAGGTACTTAATACTTTAATATCTGGGCGACCGAACTATGCTCGGGTGCAAATAGATAAAAATTAAAAAAGAAAAAGAAATAAAACTTACAAAAAGTAAACTTTTACTGGCTGAGATTCGAACTCGAAGCCTTCGGTTGAGAGGCGGACACCTATTTCACTTGGCCACTTTAGTCTCAACAGAAATTGTGAAATTACGAACCACATTGCACTGGTAAACCTTTTTGCGTGAAAATGTCGAGAAAACGAATTTTCCCAGATATGAGACCTAGCCTAGCTAGATCGATTTTTCGTCCCCTTAAACCCCTGTACCGCAAATTTAATGTACCGCAAATTTTATCGAAATCATTAGGTAGAGCCGTTTTCGAGAACGTTAGTAGGTACAGACAAACAAATATTGCTCGTTTAATAGAATAGGATAGGATAACACTTTATTGAAATAGGTACCTACCTACCTACTTTTCAATAGGTAAGTAGGTACTTACATCTGAAATTCATACAGGTAGGTACTTAAATAAGTAGGTACTTACCTATTTTGATCTTTATAATTCCAACGACACAAATTGGTTGTCTATTATATAGGTATAAAAATGTATGTAGGTAGGTATGTTTGGCCGCTATGCGTTCTTATAATGTAATTGGTGGTGATCGAAATTGTTAAAGCCGTTTTCGAGAACCTCAATTGGTACCTACATACAAACAAACTTCAAACTTAAAACATCAAACAATTATTGCTCGTTTATTAGAATAGGTTAAATAAACAAATAAATATTGGTGGACATTTTTCACACAGCTCCATCTAGCCCCAAACCATAGAATAGAATATATCCAAACTAAGCAAAGCTTGTACAATGGAACCAGCTACCTAACTGATAGAATACTTTTAGGTGTCTACATAGGTAGGTACCTATATTTTTTGTAAATACATATCTACATAGGTACCTACTTACTCATAATACTCTTATCACTTTTTTGAAATAGGTAAGTACCTACCTACCTACTTTTCAATACATCCGAAATTCATAAAAATACTTACCTACTTAGGTATTTTGATCTTTTTACTTGCAATGACACAAATTGGTTGTAGGAAGGTATTCCTTATTAACGTACCTACCTAGTAGGTACTAAGTAAGTATTACGTTTTAGAATTGGATGGTCATGCATGACGTTTCAGGTGAAGAAATTAATGGGACAATGCTTATGTAGGTAGGTAGGTAGGTACATATCTAAATAAAAATGTAGGTACCTACCTGAGTATGTTTGTCCGCTATGCGTTCCTAAACCATTGACCAGATTGTGATGAAACTGTGGTGCTGATCTTCTGAAAACGCCCGCGATGGTAGGTACCTACCTAGGTATTTGGTCCAAAAGATCTCTAAAACCTAGATCACTTTTTTACTTTGCGTCACGTACCTAAAGATTATTTCTGTGTGAAGTGAACACTTCACACAGTACCCGGTATCACGTAATTTACGTGCCTAATTACCCGGCTGACTGTCAAGTCACAGGGTTATGTAGATCGCGCGTTTCTATGTATGTGGGTGGGTGGTTAAGTAAGTAATATTCTTTATTACCACGTTTCTCCTAAACGGCTCAATGGATTTTGATGAATGAGGTATCGTTAGAATCGTCTCTATGTCGATTGTGCTCTAGGATACTTTTTATTTCGATAAATCAAATAGTGCGCCTAGAAAATGCAACAATGTGTGAATTTAGAAAATAAAAATCATGCCATCATATCAAAATCCATGTCAAAATCAAGAGGTTGGTGGATTTATATCAAATATAATTTTTTGAAAAATCTAACATGACATCTTCAAAAACTAAATCGACTTCCAAAATTTTTGAAAATCTATTTTTCGCCCCTAATGTTATTGCTAAACAAAACGCATACTAAAACTTTCTATTTAGTCACACGCAACGTTTAGAACAGACAGAGCCATCTGTGTGTCAACTGTGACAACAAAGTTTAGGAAAAAGCGCACGGCATCGAACCCTAGATACCTACCTACCTAATAATAAAATTGTAATTTAATTTTGTGATTGAGATAATGCTGTTTCCAACTTTTCAGTTCAGCCGGATTTTTTAATTTTTGAATGAATTGCTTGTTCATTTCTTTAATTTTTTTTTCTGCGATTAGATAGCAGCGCCGCCGCTTCTATCGGACTTCAGTGGTGGCGCGTACTCTACAACCAATTATTTGTGTCGTTGTAAGATAAAAGATTAAAAATACCTACCTACATAATGAATTTTGGATGTATTGAATGGTACCTATTTCAATACCTACATATTGGGCGACCGAGCTCTGCTCGTGTAAAAATAGAGAAAAAATAATCGTTAAACGAACGCCATCTAGTGTGACATGACTGACAATTTTATCTATTTTTTAAACATCTTGGCCTAAGCTAGCCATCTTGGCCTGGCAACCAACGAACTGGCGTTCGTTGGTTGCCTCTTGCCACTAGATGGCTCTAGTGGTTCAATTACGAACCACATTGCAAGAGAAAACGTATTTTCCCACATAAATATAAGACAAATATTGCTCGTTTATTAGAATAGGTTTACATTACATCATTATAATTAATTTTGAAATCGTTAATCATTCGTAATAAAAAAATGTGTAAAAATTTTCATGAGTGCAAAAAGAGGCGGAGTCACCTAACATTTTGTTCCCCATACAAACTTGCAACCCTTATTTTTTTATCTCAACCATGATAACATTTGAAAAAAAGTAGCCTACGTCCTTTCCTGGGATGTAATCTATATCCATGCCAAATTTTATCGTAATCTTTTCTTTAGAAAAGCAAGTGTTTAGAAATTTAGATTGAATTCTTTAAATGTACATATCTTTTTTATTTGTGAACGGATTTTGATAAAACAACCCCTATCTTTTAATCCCGGCTTACCGTAATACAACAATGAAAACTGCATCCAAATCAGTTCAGTAGTTTCAGAGATCTTAGTGGTCAAACACACAGAAACGAAAATATCAAAGTCACAGATTACCAACAGTTACTATGAAGTGTTTGCGTTCAAGGTCATTCTAAAACGCGCTAACGAAGTGTTTTGCTGCTCGAGGGTTATATAGATCAAAAACTGACTTCACTTAATTGAATACTTATAAGTTTGAGCTTAGACTTCATTCTTATTATATGTATAGATAGATAGATAGATAGTAGGTAGGTAGGTAAGTATTAATATTTTCTATTAAGAGGGTGGCGACGAACGAATTCTCCATACAAACGTACTACCGAAATCATTTAAAATTTGAGCGTATTTTCACCACTTTATGCACTTATTTAGATTAAGGAAGTATTAATCTAGGTTCCTGTTAAACTTTTGATCTAAAAAACTTGCCTGAAACAAAATGTAACCAAATTGTATTTCTAACATTTTTACAGTAAAAATATCGTGTTTTCGTTGCATTTGTTCTGTATGATAAACAACAATGATTGTAATATCCTTTTAATAGGAACACAGCTTAGAGTGTCTAGTTACAGGCCATACAAAAAAAATTGCGAAATCATTAACTTTTCATTCATCATTTTTGGTATTACGGAATACATCGTAAATTCTTGTAAATTCTGAACTCGAGTATTGCCGTACGCGTTGCTCGGATGTCTTCAATGTGTGTGTCAGGGTTGTTGCTGATGCAGTTTTTTTACACATCAGCGGATGCTGATGCTGATGCTGATTTTTGACTTTGACATCAGCGGATGCTGATGCTGATGCTGATTTTTAACCGACTTTAATAAAAGGTGGTTCTCAATTCGTCGGAACTTTTTTTATGTATTTTCACCGGTTAAGTACTCGAAGACGCCTGGACCGATTTGAAAAATTATTTTTTTGTTTGAAAGGGCAATACTTTTCGATTGGTGCCATAAAAAAATGGTGAGATTCTGATGAGGATCTTCGGAATTATGAACAGAAATGCACCTCGAGAGTGCAAAAGCAGCTAAATAACATTGAAGTCGGTCTTTTAATTTAGCTAAAATTTTAATTTAGCCAAAAAAATAAATCTTTTTTACATTACATGAAACAGCTTTCTTCGGTAATGAAATAGAATTATATTTTAATGTTTTTGAGTCATTTATTATATCAATCAAAAGATTCAATCTGCATAATTTTTAGTTAAGTATAACTTAATCATGGGTTAAAATTTTATCATAGGTAATTGTGTTTTAACCGACTTCAAAAAAAAGGAGGAGGTTCTCAAGTCGTCAGAATCTTTTTTATTTTTCTAACAATTAAGTGTGGCAATCTCGTTCTCGCGAGATCTCGGTTTTTTTAGCGAGATTGATCTCGGCCGAAAAATGGGTGAGATCTCGCGAGTTTAACGAGATTGCACTCGAGCATAAGACTAGCTTTGAACCCGAAAGGGCCTTAGTTGCTGGTTATCTGGCTAGCAAAATAAGAAGCCGTTTAGCAGACGATTCTTTGGAAATTTTGTGCTTTATAACTTTTGAAATAATTCGTAATAATGGCATGTGATGTGAACTGAACAAGCCTTTTATTTGATCGGTATATTTTGTTAATTCATCATTAATTTCTAATAGATCTCTGAGTAGGTATAGTTTTATTTAATTGATTATAATATCTCAGTTTAATAGTAAACTCATTAACAGTCAACTCAACTTAGTTTCATTTTAGTTTTTGACTTCTTATTGTTTATAAGATAACTGTTTTATTATAAAAAGACTTTTGTTTGAAATTAAAAGAGAAGACTGATTGTTTATTTCATTTCTTATTTGAATAGATAGGTACGTCAAAGTTTACTACATAAAAGTTTATTAAAAAAATGATACATAGATACCTACATCAGAAATGTTAAATTCATAAAAGTTTATTGAAAAAAACCGTAAAAATAAATGTTTATTTCTTAAGAGGCCTGCGACAGGCGAATTTCCATAGAAACGTAATACCAAAATCATTTAAAATTTAAGCATATTTTTATCAGTTTATGTTGTTAGATTAAGACAGTAGGTATTTATCTAGGTTCCTGTTAAACTTTTGTTCCGAAAAACTTACCTAAAACGAAATGTAAGCAAATTGAATTGAAATCTTTGTAGGTACACCAAAAATTGCATTTTTTCTTTTAATTTGTTCTATAGTAAGTTTTTTGGAACAAAAGTGTAACAGGAACCTAAATAAATACTGCCTTCATCCAAATAATAACATAAAGTGATAAAAATATGCTCAAATTTTAAATTATTTCGGTATTACGTTCCTAGGTAGGTAGGTACGTTCGCCGGTCCCTTAATACTTACCTATAATTAACTCTTATTATTTTTTTCCTAATTTATTCAAATATTGTGATTATTTGCAATAATAAACACACAAAACTGCCAATCTCACGAGATCTCAAATTGGCAAGATCTCGCGGTATTGCTATTCATAAACTCGCGAGATCTCGCCTGAGACCCAACCTCGCGAGATTGCATTCCCTAGTTGGACCGAACTACCTGGAAAACTCGAGGGAAGGCCTTTGCCTAGCAGTGGGACAGTGTAGGCTAAAAACAACAAAATAATACCTTCGGCATTATGTTCGCCAATTATGCACTATTTTTGTAATTTTGTGCAATAAAGAATTTAAACAAATAAATAAACAACAACTAACATAAGTCCGCTCATTATAAACGAACGATATACAAAAAGCCCCGCCCCCTAAGTCCTGTCGCGACTGGAACATCAGCATTGAATATCAGCATCGATCAATGCGGATGCTGATGCTGATGCTGATGTTCCAAATGATGCTGATCATCAGCGGATGCTGATGCTGATGCTGATATTCGCAACAACCCTGGTGTGTGTATAGTCCCGGAGGCGGAGTTTCGACACTCACACTAACGCAAAATTGGTTTGCAACGACCACCGCTTTTTATAATTTTTAGCATTTTTAGCTCGCTCGATGTATAGGTATGTAGGTATAGGTGTAGGTAGTATACACACTAACTAGATAGGTGTACCTAGCGTAGATTAGAATTGATTTTTACTTTGAACAATTATTTCAATTTTAAATGGTATGTAGGTAGGTAGGTTTTGTAGACCCGTTTATGAAAATTACTTTCTTTTTAACCGACTTCAAAAAAAGGAGGAGATTCTCAAGTCATAGGAATATTTTTTTATGTAGGTAGGTAGGTATGTTTCTCGAGTATCTACTTGAATAGGTGAGCCTGGACCGATTTGGAAAATTATTTTTTTGTTTGAAAGGGTACCAGGTGGAGCTATGGTCATCAGATCAGGTCAGGATCTGATAATGGAGTCAGGAACTGTTCAACAGAACTCCTCAGTAAATAGGCTGATTGAGTTTAAACTCGGCATAATGTAAGCTGTCTTGTTCCGTTTCGTTCCGACTACAATGTCATGTAATATGTAATACCTATGCGTACCTATGGTGACTGCGAGCTGACCTGATGATGGAATCAGAAGCTGTTAAAAAAATGGTGCTGGTGATGATGATGACGAGTTTCAGCTCAATCGGCCTATTTAGATTTAGGTAGGTACTGATGTGTTCTGTTGAACAGCTCCTGACGCCATCATCAGTTCCTGACCTGATCTGATGACCATGGCACCACCTGGGACCCTTTCAAACAAAAAAGAATTTTCCAAATCAAAAAAATTCCAAAAACATACCTACCTACATAAAAAAATATTCCTATGAATTGAGAATCACCTCCTGTTTTTGAAGTCGGTTAAAAAGAAAGTAATTTTCATACTAAAGTTATGAAGTTGAAGTTATGAAAGAAGTTGAAGTTATGTTTTTAAACTTCAAAGTCTATAAATAGAACAGTAGTAGTTTTGTAATGACGTCACAAAATGACGGCGGGCCATTTGAATCTGCCAAGAGGGGCTTTTCCATCCTACTAATAATTTTACAGTGTGAAAGTTTGTGAGGATGTATGGATGTATAGATGTACCGCTATCTAGGGATGTTTGTATGTTTGTTACTCTTTCAAGCAAAAACTACTGATACACGCGCGGTTCGAGGGGGGGGGTCATGGGGGTCACGACCCCCCCCCCCTCAAAATCCTTGAGAAACCTGTAACATCCAGCAAAAAGAGAGGTAGGTACGCACTACCAAAACTAGTGACCCCCCCCACCCCCAAGATCAAAGTCTGCGACCGCCAGTGCTACTGAACGGATTTTAATGAAACTTGGAATACATATAGGTAGGTACCTATACTTACCATAATTTATGACCTGGAATAAAACATAGGCTACTTTTTATCCGGGTAGGTATCACGCGAGCGAAGCCGCGGGCGGAACCTAGTATATTTTACATTTGTCTCTCTGATGTTGGCTGTTAGGTAGGTATTATGTTTTATCTCGCTTACATAGATACCTACCTACTCTACTGCCTATAACAGTGGCGGATTTCCAAATTTGCCGCCAGTAGGCTATTCAACTTTTGCCGCCCCTACACTCGATACCACATCACAATCATATTAATTACATTTTTTTTGTTAATGAAATTGTAACTTTTATGATTTGTGTAATATTATTTTTAACCGACTTCAAAAAGGAGGAGGCTCTCAAGTCGACTGTGTGTTTTTTTTTATTTTAGGTATATATTTTTTATATATATTTTTTAAGTATATATTTTGTAAAAATTACAGTTTTGGCTTCAGTATCGACAATAGAGAGCCCTCCAAAAAAAAATTTCAAAATATCTTCAATGTACAGAATTTGACCTGTTACAGTTTTATTATAAACTAGCTGCTGCCCGCGGCTTCGCTCGAGTTGTACCCGGATAAAAAGTAGCCACGAAAGTAATCACGTCAATCCGTCGCTCCGTTTTGACGTGATTCAACTACAAATAAACAAACAAACAAACACACTTTCACATTTATAATAGGGGTACGGATACCTATTGATGTTTGATTGGTTGATGATTGATGATGTGAAATTTAATGATTAATGAAAATAAAAATTCTTCGGTACACATAGGGATTTTTCGTACATGACGACCTTACACGTGCTGATTACAGCTACAGAAACAAACATGATCAACAGGTAAACTGTTGGAAATTTTCGGGATACTACTGTAATTCGCGGGCCCATCTAAACGCACCGCCTTTATCGCTCATTTCCAATCCAATTATGGAAAAAAGTTTTAAGCAAGAAAAGCTCTCACTCTAACAATTTTTAAAACATTACTTACATGTTGAATTGTTTGTGTGTACATAATAACATAGCATTATCAATAAATATAGGTAAATATTATTTTTCTGTAACACAAAAAAAATTGTTCCCTATTTGCCGCCCCTAAAATCTGCCGCCCTAGGCTCCAGCCTTCTCAGCCTATTGGTACCACCAATTGATTCGCCACGTCATAAGTACCTAAATATGCGTTATCCTTTGTTGCACTTATGGGGGCATCCATTAATTACGTCAGGCTTTTAGGGGGCGGGAGGGGGTTGAGCCAAATCGCACCTAATCCCATGTGGGATTAAAAATGAAAGGGAGGTCTCGGCAAATCTAGGTAGGTACCTGTTTAAGATTATTTTTTTTATTCTCACGTGAGATTAGGGGGTGGGGGAGGGGATCGAGCCAAATCTCAGGACATCTCACCAAGGGGGGAGGGGGTGCGGGGGTTGAAAAATCACCTTTAATTTTTATTCTTTAATTTTAATTAATGGACGCCCCCTAATTTCAGAGGGACAAACATCCGTTGTGACTTCAGTAGTTAGGTAGGTTAGGTAAGTAGGTACCTACTTACCTATAGACATTGGACAGAAAAAAACATAGGTAAGTACCTACCTACTTAGGTACCTACTTCCCTTTGAAAATTTAGGTAATTGTGTACCGACTTATATAGGTAACAACCCACATATTCTGTCTAGCGTCATAATATCGATCTCATCCCTCCCTAAAAATCTTCAGAGTAAGATGGGTAGGTAATTACCTAGATATTGTAGATAAATTTCCAAAAAAAGCATTTTTACCATACATTTATCTAACGATTCCATGAAATAAAATGAACATTATTCATTAGTGACTGACAATATAACATTTTTGGCCTCTCCAAAGATGCAAAAACTCAATATCAACAGGAATTGATCTCCATTCTGCAAGTACTTACCGCGCTGCAAGCGGAGCTCACAACCACTGAGCCAAACGTCCTGATGCATTTGTATTTGAAATTATTGAACAGTAGCTGCGCGTAATGCGTCCTGAATCGCGCAAAAAAGGGCGGGCCTCATGTCAGACTCATATCTTTTTTTTTTTTTTTTTTTTTTTTTCGTTCTTTAGTGTAAAATTAAATAGTTAATTATACCCTAATAAAATTACAATCTAGCCAAGTAGGCCAATGAGCAATTTGAATTTGACTTAGTTTTATAAAGTTGCTTATATCTAAGAATGTGCCCAACGGCACGTTTCTTACTGTCTCTATTTAAGGGGAAGACACTTTGTTCTTGTGTTCTTTATATTATGTAGCACTTATTCACTAACACTTTCATATAATTTTACACTACACTAACTCAAATGGTTTAGTTCGTTTGAGTCTTCTCACTAGGTCTGTGTTGTCGAGGAGCTGGATGGCCTCGACGTTCACATGGTGATGAAGTCTTTTTTCGTGAGCTTCTGCGTATTTTTTTATAACTTTATCAACGAAGTCTATGTTAAGGTCCCGGTGAAGGTCTTCGTTTCTTACGTACCAGGGGGCATTCACGATACCCCTAAGAACTTTATTTTGAAAACGTTGGATGATGAGAATGTTACTTTTTTTGGTACAGCCCCACAGCTGTATACCATAGGTCCATACTGGCATTAGGACCTGTTTGTATAAGATAATTTTGTTGTGTACTGATAGAGCGGCTTGTCTGCCAAGCAGCCAGTACATCTGTTTGTAGCGTAGGTCCAACTCATCTTTTTTCTTCTTGACGTGAGCCTTCCAGCGTAGCTTTGCGTCAAGCGTCATACCCAAATACTTGGCTGTATTTTCATGCGGAATGAGCTTATGGTTTAAGTATACTGGATGATACTCCTCCTTTTTGTTGGTAAAGTTTATATGGATTGATTTTGATTCATTAAGGTTGATTCTCCATTTCTTTGTCCAATCATATACTTTGTTAACTGCCTTTTGCACTTTTTCTGCCGCTTCTGCATGTGTACTGCCAACTGCCATTATGGCCGTGTCGTCAGCAAAGGTCGCGATCATACTATTCTCTGGTTCAGGGATGTCACTGGTGTATAAAAGATACAGGACCGGGCCTAGTACGCTTCCTTGTGGCACCCCAGCTTTTATTTCTTTAATATCAGAGTAGGCATCCTCTTGCCGTATTCTAAAAACTCTGTCCGTTATGTATGATTGTAGAATATCTACATAAGGTTTGGGAAGAATTTTCCTCATTTTAAGTATCAGGCCTTCATGCCACACTTTATCAAAAGCTTGTGCTACATCCAGGAATACGGTAGAGCAGATCTTTTTATTTTCTAGGGTACCTTCGATAACATTTGTAATCCTATGGACCTGGTCGATGGTTGAATGTTTTTCCCTGAATCCAAACTGGTGCTCTGGGATAAGGTTCTTGGCTTCTATTATAGGTCTCAATCTTTTGAGTAACAATTTTTCAAATAGTTTAGAAATTATTGGAAGTAGGGAGATCGGTCTGTATGATTTTACGTCACGAGGCGGTTTACCCGGCTTTACTATCATTATTACTTCAGCTACTTTCCATAAGTCAGGCACATATTTTAACCTAAGCGCAGCGTTTATAATATTTGTAAGTTTCACTAGAGCCTTTTTTGGTAGGTTATGTAATATTTCGCCTGAGATGAGGTCGAATCCTGGCGATTTTTTTGGATTTATGTTCTTATGAATCTCACTTCGGACCTCTCTAGGAGAGACTGGCGGTATATAAAGCTGTTCATCCAACACGTCATAGGTCGTAGCTTCTGTGCTAAGCGTTGGACCTTCATTTGGCGTAAAGATGTTTTCTAGGTGTTCGGCAAACCGTCTTGCTTTATCTGCATTGCTGACTGCCCATTTCCCATTTTCCTCTTTTAGTGGGGGAATTTGGGTCATTGGCCTTTTCATGTTTTTTGTAGCTTTCCATAGCGAATAGTTACTTTTGCGGTCATTGGTTAGTTTTTGTAGGAAAGAGGTGGTTGTACTGTCGATGACTGATTGTATTTCATTCTTCAATTGTTTTGTCATATTGTTAAGCTTTTTTTTGTCGTGAGGGCACCTGGATTGTTGCCATCGCTTTCTTTGTCTTCTTTTTTCGCATATGAGTTGCTTAATCTCTTTAGGGTAATTATTTTTAGTGATCTTTTTTTTAATATCTGGTGTATTGTTCCAAGCAGTCTGCTGCACCACGTTAATAAAATGTTCAACTTCTTTGTTTAGCTGTTCATGAGTTTTTATTGGGACTTTGAGTTCAATATTCATGTCTAGCTCAATTTTAAAACTTTCCCAGTCTGTGTATTTATTAACTAGGGTTGGAGTGATATCCTTGAGCACAACTTTATCACTAATTTCTAAATGTATTGCAGAGTGGTCCGAGTTCATGTCGTAGCTCTGGTCTATTTTGAAGTAGTTTGGTGAGATATTTTTATATATGAAGAAGTCTATCAGGTCAGGTATTTTAAAAGGATCTGTAGGCCAATAGGTTGGCGATCTTGTTGATGCAACATCAGAGTGTATTTCTTTTATAGCTCCCAGAAGTTCTCTTCCTTTTGTATTGGTTAGCCTAGAGCCCCAGTACGTGTTCTTGGCATTGAAGTCACCTCCAATTATGAACCTCTCACCGAGTTGTTGTAGGAGGTTCAAGTAGGTATCTTTTCTAATAGTATACCGTGGTGGGCAGTATATGGCTGCTACTGTAAGGGGATACTGCTCAGTAGCAATTCGAATTGAAACAGACTGAATATCCGGCTCTTCGTATTTGCTTTCTTCATGATGTTTGATATATTCCTTTACAATAACAGCACTGCCTCCCCTGCCTTTATTAGCTGGGTGAAGTGCGTGGTAAACTTTGTAGCCTTTGAATTTGATATGTGTTTGCTTTGTAAAATGTGTTTCTGATATGAGACAAACATCAATGTTTTCCATATCTAGGACTACTTGCAGTTCGTTCTGATGTTGTAGTAGCCCATTGCAATTCCATGCCATTATTTTAATCGTGCGAATCATTTTTTGGCCTTAGGTATAGCTGTTCTGTCGCTATTTTCTATTTTCTTTAGCCGCTCATCGAATGTTGTCATGAGTTTTAAGATTTCGTCTAATTTATTGCTGTTCAAGTGACTGGATTGCTCATTGTGGTGAGTAGTTGGAATGTTTTTTGCTGCTACTTGGGCGTAGGACACAGTTTTGTTAGCGGTGCCTGTGCGCCTTATTTGTGGTTTAGGCTGGTTAGTATCTAATGATCTGTCACTTACCAGTACTCTTGGTGTTTGCTGTTGCCGGCCAACTAATGGTTTCTTGGCGGCCTTGTTCCTAATTTTTTGGATTTCTTTGGCTATCATGCAACCTCTATAGTTGGCCGGGTGTGCTTCTCCACAGTGGACGCATTTAGGTTTCTCTCCAGCTGGTTTTTTGCAGTCTTTTGTTAGGTGCTTACCTGTGCATTTAACACATCTTGGCTCTTTAGCACAGTACTTATGAGTGTGTCCATACGCCTGGCATCTTTTACATTGGGGGATAAGTTTTGTTGATCGTAGTGGTTGCATTTCAATAACGCACCCCAGTATGTATTTAATATCGTACACTTTGTTGATGTCCTCCTGGTTGCTAAAGGTTAGCATGAACATATTGAGTGGTTCCTTAGTTTTCCAGCTCAGTTTGTTTACCGCATCCTCAATCTTGTACCCTTGGTTTGTGAGGTCTTCAATGATCCTCTCAGGTTTGCAGGTTGAAGGTAATTTTTTGACCATTACTCTTATTGGTCTATCTTGCTTGTTTTCATAAGAATGCCAGAGACAGTTATTGTCTGAGAGTGTTTTTGTTAAACACCTATATGCATCTTCATTGCAAGAATTGACTTTAACGCTATCACCGCTCATCATCTTTACTGTGAAGGTGGCTGATGGCTGATTTTTTGACAAGAAGTCATAAAAGTTTTGGTAGTTATTCACCCCGTCGACTATAATAGGAGGGGGTGAGAGAACTTTCTTAGTTTTTTCTTTATTGGAAGTAGTTCTGTCTTCCTGGGGTGAGAGCGAAGGTGAGGTGTTCAATTTTCTTTTCTTCCTTGTCTTGGTTCTGATCCACTCTGTTTCCTTGGCTAGTTCCTCCTCATCAGTGCCATATTCGGCATGTGATGTAGAGTTTTCGTCGTTTGTAGTTGCTGGTGGGGTTGAGTTGGTGTTCATTACACATTTCAGCTGTTGCTGAAGAATTTCGATTTGACTTTTTAAGTCATCTACGAGGCTCTCCAGCTTTTTGCGTTCTTGTCTTTCTTCAAAAAGACGGTCCCGTTCTTCTTTGAAGCGATTGAACAATAAATGCTCTGTTTCTGTTCGCAGCGTTATACTGCCATCTTTAGACGGTGAGGTATTCATTGTTAAAACAAGTAGTAGCGTCGCCTTAACAATATGATTTGCTGTCTATGCAAACGAGCCGTACGCGATGTATAACTAGGTCATCTTCGCGGTCAGGCCGTGTCGCGACGGCATTGTTGTGATGCGTAAGCACTTTGCACTGTTGGTACGCGCGGTCGCGAGTAACACAACTGTTCTCAGCGAAAATCGAACGATCACTGACGAGACTCATATCTGCCAATCACAGATTAGGTAGAGGTAATACTGCCAATCGGGGCTGTGATTGCTCATAGTAGACTGAGTAGTACACCTATACTATACTACATAGAGTTTTTTGCGTGACAAGGACGAACAATTTAGATAGATACGTTGGAAGAGAAGTTCCGAGCTCGAGTCACCGCAACCTTAAGAGGGCAGCGACGAACGAATTCTCCATACAAACGTACTACCGAAATCATTTAAAATTTGAGCGTATTTTCACCACTTTATGCACTTATTTAGATTAAGGAAGTATTAATCTAGGTTCCTGTTAAACTTTTGATCTAAAAAACTTACCTGAAACAAAATGTAACCAAATTGTATTTCTAACATTTTTACAGCAAAAATATCGTGTTTTCGTTGCATTTGTTCTGTATGATAAACAACAATGATTGTAATATCCTTTTAATAGGAACACAGCTTAGAGTGTCTAGTTACAGGCCATACAAAAAAAATTGCGAAATCATTAACTTTTCATTCATCATTTTTGGTATTACGGAATACATCGTAAATTCTTGTAAATTCTGAACTCGAGTATTGCCGTACGCGTTGCTCGGATGTCTTCAATGTGTGTGTATAGTCCCGGAGGCGGAGTTTCGACACTCACACTAACGCAAAAATGGTTTGCAACGACCACCGCTTTTTATAATTTTTAGCATTTTTAGCTCGCTCGATGTGTAGGTATGTAGGTATAGGTGTAGGTAGTATACACACTAACTAGATAGGTGTACCTAGCGTAGATTAGAATTGATTTTTACTTTGAACAATTATTTCCATTTTAAATGGTATGTAGGTAGGTAGGTTTTGTAGACCCTTTTATGAAAATTACTTTCTTTTTAACCGACTTCAAAAAAAGGAGGAGATTCTCAAGTCATAGGAATATTTTTTTATGTAGGTAGGTATGTTTCTCGAGTATCTACTTGAATAGGTGAGCCTGGACCGATTTGGAAAATTATTTTTTTGTTTGAAAGGGTACCAGGTGGAGCTATGGTCATCAGATCAGGTCAGGATCTGATAATGGAGTCAGGAACTGTTCAACAGAACTCCTCAGTAAATAGGCTGATTGAGTTTAAACTCGGCATAATGTAAGCTGTCTTGTTCCGTTTCGTTCCGACTACAATGTCATGTAATATGTAATACCTATGCGTACCTATGGTGACTGCGAGCTGACCTGATGATGGAATCAGAAGCTGTTCAAAAAATGGTGCTGGTGATGATGATGACGAGTTTCAGCTCAATCGGCCTATTTAGATTTAGGTAGGTACTGATGTGTTCTGTTGAACAGCTCCTGACGCCATCATCAGATCCTGACCTGATCTGATGACCATGGCACCACCTGGGACCCTTTCAAACAAAAAAGAATTTTCCAAATCAAAAAAAATCCAAAAACATAGGTACCTACCTACATAAAAAAATATTCCTATGAATTGAGAATCTCCTCCTGTTTTTGAAGTCGGTTAAAAAGAAAGTAATTTTCATACTAAAGTTATGAAGCTGAAGTTATGAAAGAAGTTGAAGTTATGTTTTTAAACTTCAAAGTCTATAAATAGAACAGTAGTAGTTTTGTAATGACGTCACAAAATGACGGCGGGCCATTTGAATCTGCCAAGAGGGGCTTTTCCATCCTACTAATAATTTTGCAGTGTGAAAGTTTGTGAGGATGTATGGATGTATAGATGTACCGCTATCTAGGGATGTTTGTATGTTTGTTACTCTTTCAAGCAAAAACTACTGATACACGCGCGGTCCGAGGGGGGGGGGGGGTCATGGGGGTCATGACCCCCACCCCCCTCAAAATCCTTGAGAAACCTGTAACATCCAGCAAAAAGAGAGGTAGGTACGCACTACCAAAACTAGTGACCCCCCCCCCCCCCAAGATCAAAGTCTGCGACCGCCAGTGCAGACTTTGATCAACCTATACTTACCATAATTTATGACCTGGAATAAAACATAGGCTACTTTTTATCCGGGTAGGTATCACGCGAGCGAAGCCGCGGGCGGAACCTAGTATATTTTACATTTGTCTCTCTGATGTTGGCTGTTAGGTAGGTATTATGTTTTATCTTGCTTACATAGATACCTACCTACTCTACTGCCTATAACAGTGGCGGATTTCCAAATTTGCCGCCAGTAGGCTATTCAACTTTTGCCGCCCCTACACTCGATACCACATCACAATCATATTAATTACATATTTTTTGTTAATGAAATTGTAACTTTTATGATTTGTGTAATATTATTTTTAACCGACTTCAAAAAGGAGGAGGCTCTCAAGTCGACTGTGTTTTTTTTTATTTTAGGTAGGTATATATTTTTTTTAGTTTTTTGTGTGTGTGTTACGCCATTTCTCCGTCAATTGTGGACCGATTTTGACAATTATTTTTTTTTTGGTTACAAAGGATATACTCCAGAAGTGGAGGATCTGATGAGGGGATCCCATGGAAATCGAGGGGAACTCTCAAATTTTATGGTTATTTATTGTGTTTGTAGAACTATCGGGCTGAAATTTTGCACACTTATATATTCTCGGTGACAGTGAAATATTATGGTATCAATCAAGCTTATCTGATGATGGAGTCAAGAGCTGTTCAACAGAACTCCTCAGTGAATAGGCCGATTGAGTCGAAACTCGGTATATCTATCAAGTTTCAATTACAATTTAATAATATGGTGACAACGAGCTGATTTGATGATGGAATCAAGAGCTGCTCAACAGAACTCCTCAATAAATTGGCCGATTGAGTAAAAACACAGCATATCTGTGAAGTTCCGACACAATGTAATATAATAATATGGTGACAGCGATCTGATCTGATGATGGAGTCAGGACCTGTTCGATGGAACTTTTTAGTAAAATAGAAATAGAAATAAGTTTTATTTTCGCCACTACGATACATACAACACAAATCAGAAATGCTACATTACAGTGACAAGAAAATAAGGTTACCCCTCAGCATTTGCTCCAGCAGCGCCATGGCTGTTAGAGCGCTGGTTTTCAGTATCTTAGTTTTTAGTAGTATAGTAGTAGTGACATGGATATCAAATGAAAGGGCTTGATGAGCGAAACACAATAAGTAGTTAAGATGACATCATTCTTAATAAAAAATAAACACTAAAATGAAAAAATAAAAAATAAAATACTTAACCGACTTTAAAACATACTTGCACTAAAAAGCAAAACATAAGAATATAAACAGATTTATTTACCTAATTACTAATTACGCGCACTCCGCACTTTAGGTACGAAGCTACAAGTTGGTGGGCCCACCCGGGCGGGCCTTGGCAGGGTTCCCATTTGCCACTCGGCTCTAATACCTATCGCGTGACAACTCGACAACCCTTCCGCGTCACTCCGCGCCAGACAGTGACAGAGTTATGCGTTAGAAAGAGAGAATTTGTGTAGGCACGTGTCAGTGCATATTGCACTAGGCAAAGAACGCTTACGCGAGCTGAATTGAACTTTGTCGCATAATTCTGTGCTACAACGTAGGTATTTTATTCAAAGTTTTCGTCAGAATCTACGACTTTTTGCCTTCTTGAGAGAATCATTTTGAGACAGAGATTCGTAGATCACACATACATTTGTCTCACAGGCAGGCAAAGGGAATTAAATTTGCAACCTTCTGTGTTTCAGGCGGGCCTTCGCCCTCAGCACCACAGAACATTGTTGTCATGATGAATAATAATGGATTCATAACATGTCGCATATTGTGGCTGTTTTCGGCCTCCCGTGATCGTTTCACTAGGTTTTAACAGTTCAAAATAGATGAGATTCTTCTGATCCTACCAAATACAGGGGGTCTAAAGTGGCCACTTTTGATGAAAAATCAGATGTTTCATAGATGCTTCATCTATGAAACATCTGACTTTTCATCAAATGCTTCATAAATGCTTCATATGCTTCATCTATGAAGCATCGATGCCTCATAGATGTTTCATAGATGTTTCATAAATGCTTCATATAAGTAAGTAAGTAAGTTCGTATGAGCAAGTGGCCAACTCTGGTGACGGAGTTTTTAGGCCACCTAAAGGCCTCCGTCATGGCTTAACGACTTAAAAGCCGGGACCGACTTTTAACGTGCCCTCCGAAGCACGGAAGCTTCATATATGAAGCATCTATGAAGCATTTCACAAAACATCTTTTTTGACAGATCTATGTGCGAGGTTAAATTTATTTTTATAAATTAAATAGGTAGGTACACAAAGCGTCACCAATATATACTCCCCCTGGTAAGACGTCAGTTCGAAACCCGTTGATCTCAACTTTTTGTAAAACATTTACCTTTTTTATTAGATTTGTCATTCTTACTTTCTTATTCTTACTTACGTACGGATAAGTAATTTCACGCACTCTGCTGTGCGACCAAATGGATCAGCCGTAGCGAGCCCAGATTCAAATGCTCCTGCGTGGGTCTGGGCTTGGTTTCAAATCCTGTCACGACTATGTATTTTTGTTTATTTTATTTTTATTTTTGCTTTCACAACTACGTTGTGAGTATGTAGGTAGTAAGTTACCTAGTAAAGTTATAGTTAGATAAAACAACTTTTAGTAGGGTCTTAGTAAATTTATTTAAACACAAACCTAATACTTAATCCAATAAAATTAACGAGTGAACAAACATGTCATGTTATCATTGGAACAGTTTATACTTGTCGTATAAAATCCAGTGAAAAATAAACAATTTAGATCTCTCGCAAATCAGATTAGACTAAGTAGATACTACTTACAATTTAAAACAATATCAGTTATCTTTCAATTTTATAAAAGTTAGTAACAGCTCGCGAACGATGAAGCGCAGTTATCATGAACTAAATACACTAGGTAGGTATTCCTTCTCGATAAGCAACTCTCTGGGCCAATATAATGACATCTTTCCATCCCCAATAACCTGAAATTAAGAACATTATTACATAATGGCATAGGTTATAAGATAAAAAAACAACCTCTGTAATACCTACTTATCAATTATCATACCACTTACCTAACGTTATTCTGCAACTTGCTGGTATTAATAATAATGTTTGTGGCGTTCATATAGATCTGTTTAGACTCCTTAGTTCTTTCGGCCTGATTTGTGTGGCTTTATATATGATTCATATCACCAGTCTGCACCGATTTGACCTCCGAAAAGTAAAATAAGTAAGTGTTATACATTTATACTCAGGCAATTATTTATTCACAAAGATTCTTCTAATATTTACGACTTACCATTATTCCATGATGCCAAGCAATCTCTTTTGCTTATATTTTATTCGTAAAGAACAACTATCTTTGTCCTTTCAAAATTGATAAAATGCACCATTGCTATGCTACACGCACCGAAAATAAAACAAGTAACAAAACCAGTCAGTTAATTTTATTGTTCAATAGAATTTAGTGCACAACTACCTTCAATACAATTTTATTAGTTGATGGTAGTCGTGTAAAGAGTTACCTACTATTATTTTGTAAACGAATAATGTAACTTATAAATTCAGCGCTGTTGACAACTGATACGGTAGCTCAGTTGGAAAAGCGTGGGCTGCTAATAATACTCGCTCACGTTCAAATGGGGCATCGGTGGTTCGAATCCTAGCAAACAAATAAGTTTTTGTAAGATTTTATTTATTTGAGTCGTTCAGGCAAACAATTTCGTTAGTGTAGCCTGCATACGGCAACTTTCCATTTACACTATAAAGGGTTACCAATTGGTAACGCAGTGTGTACCTACTTAGTTTTTTTATAGAAATGATTGCACTGCGCCACCCTGATGGACATATGGAAATATTTTTGAGGCACACGAATAAATAAAAAAGGTAAATTGTCGCGGGAGTGGGTCTGAGGTTTTTTTTTCTTAAATTTGGCTTCGCATGGGTTTTGCATTCAGCCATCCGTTTTCCATTCAACCTATTTACTTTCTAAAAATAAATTTAACCTCGCACATAGATCTGTCAAAAAAGATGTTTTGTGAAATGCTTCATAGATGTTTCATAGATGCTTCATCGATGCTTCATATATGAAGCATCTATAAAGCATCGATGAAGCATTGATGAAGCATCGATGCTTCATTTAAGAAGCATATATGAAGCATTTATGAAGCATTTGATGTTTCATCAGATGTTTCATAGATAAAGCATCTATGAAACATCTGATTTTTCATCAAAAGTGGCCACTTTAGACCCCCAGACAATTACCTCAGCACCAACAACAACAACCAGCACCGACAACTCGTTTGGAGTTGTTTGCACACCAGCTTAAGATGAGCCGTACATTCAACGGTTCCTGTGCATTCCGGGTGTCAAGGATTCCGGATGTTTGTAATTTCGGAACTACAAAACCGATGACCTTGAAATTTTTACGGAACAATATATTTTAACTTTCAAACAAAGTAGAAACCGGTCAAGTGCGAGTCGAACTCGTACACCGAGGGTTCCGTACCTACCCATTATACCCATTAAGTTATTGAACAATTAGTAATTTTTTTGTACATATCCTAGTTCTGCGATAGCAGCGCCGCAAATGTTCTGCGCACACGAGCATAATATTGCAATAAATATTTTCTTTTATTTACTTTCACACAATAGCACAATTTTATTTATTTACCTTATTTGAGGATGGTGCCAATTAAGCTAGTTCGCTTAATTTTATGAGCGCTCATACAACTCAGAAGACAATCTTAATTGGCGTCAACTATGTATGTATGTATGTGTGGGAACACCCTTTAACTTTCAACTTTTTTAATTTTTTGGAATTTTTCCTTTATTTCTGCTATAAGGCCTTGCTTTTTGCCAAATTTCGTGATTCTAGGTCAACGGGAACTACCATTTAGGTTTTCGACCCAAAACCTCTAGGGTACTTCCGGTTGACCTAGAATTGTCAATTTTGGTTACAAGCAAGGCCTTACAGCACAAGTAAAGGAAAAATTCCGAAAAATAAAAAAAGTTGATAATTAAGGTAAGTTTTGGTACTTACAAGTTTTCACGAAAACCTAAATTTGCCTATATCTTTTTATAGTGTTGACTCAGGACCTTGATTTTTATACTCACAATAGGGACTATAGACCTCAGTATATGGTATGAATTTCAACTTGCTAGCTCCACCCGTTCCTGAGATAATCGATGGTGACAGACAGACAGACAGACGGACAAGAAAGTGATCTTATAAGGGTTCCTTTTTTTACCTTTTAAGGTACGGAACCCTAA
This sequence comes from Camptogramma bilineatum, assembly GCA_958496255.1. Taxonomy (NCBI): domain Eukaryota; kingdom Metazoa; phylum Arthropoda; class Insecta; order Lepidoptera; family Geometridae; genus Camptogramma; species Camptogramma bilineatum. The sequence goes on along the minus strand of OY292471.1, from coordinate 2,772,543 downwards.
AAAGAATCAATGAAATCGGACTACGCGCTCATGAATTACAACCAGATACTTATTTTGACTTTCATCCCCTCTCCCTAGGGAACCGTGCTGAATTTCAGGATTAAAAGTATTTTATATTAGACCTCGTAGTATGCACTCAAATAATACCAGGTTTCATTTAAATCCAACCAGTAGTTTCGACGTAATGCGCGGCCATGATACGGACAGACAGACATGAATGAAAAAAATTACAGTTTTGGCTTCAGTATCGACAATAGAGAGCCCTCCAAAAAAAATTTCAAAATATCTTCAACGTACAGAATTTGACCTGTTACAGTTTTATTATAAACTAGCTGCTGCCCGCGGCTTCGCTCGAGTTGTACCCGGATAAAAAGTAGCCTATGTTACTCTCCAGCCCTCCAACTATCTCCACACAAAAAATCACGTCAATCCATCGCTCCGTTTTGACGTGATTCAACTACAAATAAACAAACAAACAAACACACTTTCACATTTATAATAGGGGTACGGATACCTATTGATGTTTGATTGGTTGATGATTGATGATGATTGATTGATGATGTGAAATTTACCCCCTTACTTATGAAAGGTGTTTAAAGTTGAACACTGGTTGAACAACGTCCTGTCTCTGTTTGTCACTATCCACAAATAAAGACAGGACGTTGTTTAACCAGTGTTTCACTATAAACATCTTTCATAAGTAAGGCCCTTAATGATTAATGAAAATAAAAATTCTTCGGTACACATAGGGATTTTTCGTACATGACGACCTTACACGTGCTGATTACAGCTACAGAAACAAACATGATCAACAGGTAAACTGTTGGAAATTTTCGGGATACTACTGTAATTCGCGGGCCCATCTAAACGCACCGCCTTTATCGCTCGTTTCCAATCCAATTATGGAAAAAAGTTTTAAGCAAGAAAAGCTCCCACTCTAACAATTTTTAAAACATTACTTACATGTTGAATTGTTTGTGTGTACATAATAACATAGCATTATCAATAAATAGGTATAGGTAAATATTATTTTTCTGTAACACAAAAAAAAATGTTCCCTATTTGCCGCCCCTAAAATCTGCCGCCCTAGGCTCCAGCCTTCTCAGCCTATTGGTACCACCAATTGATTCGCCACGTCATAAGTACCTAAATATGCGTTATCCTTTGTTGCACTTATGGGGGCATCCATTAATTACGTCAGGCTTTTAGGGGGCGGGAGGGGGTTGAGCCAAATCGCACCTAATCCCATGTGGTATTAAAAATGAAAGGGAGGTCTCGGCAAATCTAGGTAGGTACCTGTTTAAGATTATTTTTTTTATTCTCACGTGAGATTAGGGGGTGGGGGAGGGGATCGAGCCAAATCTCAGGACATCTCACCAAGGGGGGAGGGGGTGCGGGGGTTGAAAAATCGCAAAAATCACCTTTAATTTTTATTCTTTAATTTTAATTAATGGACGCCCCCTAATTTCAGAGGGACAAACATCCGTTGTGACTTCAGTAGTTAGGTAGGTTAGGTAAGTACCTACTTACCTATAGACATTGGACAGAAAAAAACATAGGTAAGTACCTACTTAGGTACCTACTTCCCTTTGAAAATTTAGGTAATTGTGTACCTACTTATATAGGTAACAACCCACATATTCTGTCTAGCGTCATAATATCGATCTCATCCCTCCCTAAAAATCTTGAGAGTAAGATGGGTAGGTATTACCTAGATATTGTAGATAAATTTCCAAAAAAAGCATTTTTACCATACATTTATCTAACAATTCCATGAAATAAAATGAACATTATTCATTAGTGACTGACAATATAACATTTTTGGCCTCTCCAAAGATGCAAAAACTCAATATCAACAGGAATTGATCTCCATTCCGCAAGTACTTACCGCGCTGCAAGCGGAGCTCACTACCACTGATCCAAACGTCCTGATGCATTTGTATTTGAAATTATTGAACAGTAGCTGCGCGTAATGCGTCCTGAATCGCGCTAAAAAGGGCGGGCCTCATGTCAGACTCATATCTGCCAATCACAGATTAGGTAGAGGTAATACTGCCAATCGAGGCTGTGATTGCTCATAGTAGACTGAGTAGTACACCTATACTATACTACATAGAGTTTTTTGCGTGACAAGGACGAACAATTTAGATAGATACGTTGGAAGAGAAGTTCCGAGCTCCACTCACCGCAACCTTAAAACATCTAGCTGCAGTACATGCCTATTGCATCCTAAATATACGCTACCAGTAAAAATGTCGTCCCACCACAGGTTCAACCTATATTTCGCCATAAATACCATCTAATCCAATAAAGGCCTTATTCCTAGAACCTAGTTGATTATTTTTTAATATTGCATCAGGTGCATGACCGCTTGACATTTCACGCGGTTAGTAGAGCAGGCAACGCATGGTTGATTATTTCTACCAGAAGTTATTCTGTGGAATGGTAAGCATAGAATAGATAAGTAATAATACTACGTGGGAGGGTAGAACATTTTGCCCTTTCGATGGTATGCAGTCAGCCGGTGTGAGCCGGTAATAAATAAGATAGAAATATGGAATACCTACGTTTCCCTGTCATCAAATTCATATGTAACGGTACCTAGCTATTTAATTTTGCTAACTAAAAGCGGTTGTGTTTGTGTGTGAGATGCTTAGAATACAAGGGTTGTTCTTTTATTCTGAGGTGAGAGGCTGAGAGGTACCTACATCTCTCTCATCTTGCTCATCTCGTTCATCTTTCTTATCTCAATCATCTCGCTCATATCTCTCTCGTCTCTCTCATATCGCTGACCTCTCTCATCTCTTACATCCCGCTCATCTCTTTCATCTCTCTCATCCCGCTCATCTCACTCATGTCGCTCTCTCACTCATCCCGCTCACCTCTCGCACTTCTCTCATCTCTCTCATCCCGCTCATCCGATCAACAAAATTTTCCGATTGATAATTTTTCAGAAAGAAAAAAATATTGCTGTTTTGATGATGGATGGTTGATTTGATGAATCACCTAATAATCCGTTGGATCCATTACTTCCGTCAATGTCAAATGCAGTAATGTAAACGATAAACTAAACACGTATTGTGTGTAGGTATGTCTGTCACGTGAAAGGTACCTATATAGGTAGGTGCTGCATAAAGGAAATGCTGAGTGAATCATGCGTAGTAGGTATTTTTATTGGAGCTATTTTTGCACCGAAATGCTATTGTTGGCATGTGTGTCACCGCTCTGCAATAGTTAAATAGGTAGGTAGGTAGGTACATAAATACCTACTAATCTAACTACAATCTACAAAAGAAGTAAGTAAGTAGGTAGGTACCTAGGTACCTATTAAATTCTAGTTTGAAGTCAGAAAAATAATGAGATTTGTCCCGAATTTTCATGGCGAATATTACAATTCTGAGAATTGAAAAATAAAACTAGAGAGGTAAGTAATAATAATACTACCTTAGTATAAACACGTATAAGCAAGTAAGTACTAAGGTACCTATCGGTTAAATTAAAATAAATACATAACGTAGGTACCTTACCTACCTAGTTTTTGCTATAGATTGTATAGCTACCTACTTACCTACTCCCATACCTAGGTAGGTAAGTACACATAGAGATAAAATTAATATTACCAACTAAAACTTTTTTTTTTCCCATAATAGGTGGGTACTAGATATCCTAATGTTAATATTACCCAGTTAATATTACACAAATCTAAAGTACATAGGTACAAACTTATAAATAAGTTGTTCTTGTTATACACAAAAAATATGGGTCGGTAGTACGGGTATTGGGTATACCAAAATTACTCCCGAAAACCTGGAGCGTATGTTAAGCTCCATGATGAATTATTGCAGTGTCGATGTGGCGACAAAAACCGCAGCTCTTGCATTATACCTGTTTGGGCAAAAATAGGTGTTGAAACATAGATCATAATTAAATATGTTTTTACCTAATTTAGTAGGTAAGGTATTTTTCATTTCTCATACACGGAAAGTACGCTTGAAGTTACCTGAACAGAGGGATGAAAGTAGTACTTTTCTGCCCTGGGAAGCAATTTTCCCTGCTGTCAAATTAAAAAAAAATCATTCTATTTTGACTTTTCTATTGAGTCATGTTGAAACTTTTTACACAGCAAAAGTAATATTTGACATTTCTATTTTACCTTTACAATGAGAATTGCTGTAAAAAATATTTTCAACAATTTATTACATGAGTATTGTTATTAATAATTACTTTTCACTAAATTATTATTATTTAAACAAGATTTTGAGCTTGAAATATTCAATGACAAAAAATACTGGCTGAAAAAAAAGGTGGGCGCCTTTTTTGTATTTTTTTTTTTTTCAGTGGCAAGCTACCAGCCAGTATTTTTTTTAAAGCACCAATTCGATTTTTATCTGTTTTGTCGATCGAGAGCAGAGATTTTTTATAAAATGAGCTAATCAGGTTTTTCTTTACTTTCCTAATATTCGAAATGAAAAGCAGAGTGTTAACCTCGGGTGAAATACCTATTACGGCACTCGAACTATTAGCGCCCTCGCTACGCTCAGGCGCCAAACCATCTCGTGCCGCAATAGGTTACTTTCAACCCTCGTGCAACAATCTACTATTATTAGTTAAGTAACTTCACTGTAAATTTTTAATGAAATAACTCATTGAATCATAGATAGGTATTATTCCGCTACAAAGTTTCGAAGGTTGTACGAACTAAGTAGGTAGGTACTTGTAGGTACGTTTGAAACACCACCAGCCTACTATTATCAAGATCAATACTAGATATCAATTACGTACTTACAAGCAAATTAATGTACCTACTTACTTACCTAGATTTAAAAAAATCTAAACTTTTTAGTAACTATAACTAGCTAAGCTTTGTCATCGATTGTGACTTGAGAGCTACCCTGAAAGTTTTTTCAGCCGGATAGCTAATCGGAATTGCTCGTTTGAGTTGAAAGTGTCATTTGGGACACTGTGTCCCAATATATTTTGTCCGAAACGTCAGCAAGTCCAAGATTCCACCTGGCACGAACGACAGACACATACCTACAAACAAAGCAAGAAAGTGACATAGTAAAAACGTTGTAAAAATAAGCCTTTATTTACTAAACAATTCTAACGATAGTCAATCAATACAAACACATCGATAAAACAAGACCTAATTGAACTTATCTTTGAAACTAGGTCAGCACAAAGTGAATTGATTCCATCCAATGCATTTGAATGCACCAGAACATCCTCGATGGAGTTCTGATTTGGCACTAAGTTGGCACTATCAACTACTTTGTTTTTGATGCGGGCTAAATATAACACAATCGGTAGTCACCTATCAGATAGAGTTGCAGCGAACCAAATCCATCGAAGTGGTTTGATTAATCTAGCCAATTTTTGATGCGTTTATTATAAGCAGTGGACATCGGTGGCTACAGTAACCGTCCGTTTATCTCTCGGTGTACGGTTATATTTACATTACGTTCGAAATTCGAATTGCCTTCGAGCCACATCACATCAGTTAGCCGTCTGTCCTCGGCCTGTTCGCGCGTGTTTTATTTACGAAACGATTAGTGAACTACACAAAATGATTGTAAAACTAGCTTTCCCGTCTCTTGCTTCCGAGTTCCCGGATGTCGATATGCTGAGATATAAAGAGATGAATATTTTCGCCACCGAATGCGTTTTGCCGAGGAGGCCGAAACGCAGTTTGCCGCCATTGCCGGAGGACAAGGAATGTAGCAATACGGAGCTAAAGAAATGCAACAATGCAATGCCGAGACGAAGAAAGTACAGGAAGCAGTGCCTCAAACTGCCAGCGCTACCGGAACATGACGAATGTTGAAGGAATTTCAAATTTAAATTCTGTTCTGAATTTGAATTGTCAGTTTTTGCAACGGATGAAAGATTTCGATTGGAAGCTGTCTTCAGTTTAAAAATGGAAGAATTTTTTCATGTGAATTGACATTAATGTTTGTTAAAAGTTTAAGATTACTGTTAATCAGGTGAGCAGATAAAATGCGATTAGGATAATTATGTAGATTAAGTATTCCTGGAAGCGTTTTATGATAAGAAGTTTAATACTTAATGATGATTGATACTATTTGATAATAATAATAATAATAAGATCAGATTACCAAATAATAATAATAATATCAATATTATTATCAATTCCTCAATGAATTTATTTGTCTTTGAATTTACTTGACTTCACAGAAGCTTTTTTGATTTTGTTAGCATAACCTGTGGCATAAAATAACAGCTGAACATTTCAAACGTTATTGGGACATCGTCAATACCTACCGTGAAAAATGTTACTGCAATTTTTAACTAGTTTCAATTACCTACCTAAGTCACGTAATAAAATAAGGTTAGGTGCTTTCAATAAGCCTAATTATATAATATGCGAACCTACCTACTTACCTACGTGCTAAGTAACTATCAATTATTAACATTGTATAACCTATATTTCGAGACAAACGGCCGGTAATGAGGTCATGGGTTCATTACCCGCGTTAGGACAGCTCTATCTTGCCATCTGCAAATATTTTCAAAGTTGGGACCAATGTCCTCAGAATTTTACACACATACAGGACGGGCACACGTACACGGTACAGGGAACCCTAGGTATTGTTAAACTTTTGGGTATTCATGTTTTTTGTTTTAGTGTCTAAGGATTATGTATAACACAAAATGTAATGTTTAGCTCTAATAAACGCACCAAATTTGTAATACCTACTTAGGTAAGTACTTAATAATTTATTTATTAGAGTAGTAACTCAATGTAACACACAGTTCGCCTATTTATAGTAATTAGATACTGACTAGTTAGCTATGAATTATGAGTACCTATTTATTTAGTTTTAACTCATTTTAGTGTTGTAAATTAGGTAGGTAATTACTTACCTACTTCTAGTAATAATACCCGTTAATATGACCCGTTTAAACAGATGTTTCAAACCTTCAACTGATAGTCTGATACATAAGAGGCCTAGAAAATATAATTATCGCGGTTTCGAAAGAAAGCAACATTTTTATGAGTTTGTGTTTAATTTAGGATTAAAGACGAACCTTGTAAATGATTTGTCATAACATAATACATATTATGTGGATCACTGAGTTATTTTAATGTAGCCGCTTCACACAGTTTAATTAATCTTGACATACTTTCGAATAAAATGATTTTGTTTTGGTTTAAAATTTTAGAGTTAGGATTTGAATGCGCTGTACCAGTTTTCGGGAGTGGTGTTGTTACAACCTGTAAATTTAATTTAAGTGAAGTAATTTGTATTATCGTTTTTAAAATCTTTATAGAGAACCGTATTTTAATGATCATAAACAAACTCATTCTTGTTCTACTTTCTCATCAGGAACAATTGGTACTGCAAGTATAATTTTAGGCCTATGTTTCATGAATGAAAAGAAATAAATAAGGTGGAGTGCCGTAATTGCAACTGTCCGGTAATTGCAACTGGAGTCAATAACTCCCTCTAGGATCACTTTTTTGAACATCGATAGATGTGGTATTGAACTTCTTCAAAAAGTCTCAGTCTAAAAATATAGATGGTGTTGATAGGACCAAAACTAAGCAAATGACAGGCCTTTTTGTAAAACTGCCAATTTTTCGGAAGTGACGCCGCTCGGACGCTCTTCGTAATTTATTGAAAAACATTGTTTTTCGTGGTTTTTCGCCGGTGTGTTCACAGTGAGAGTGATTATAAGACACAGTAAGTTGTTTTTTATGTGTTTGTTGTATTCTACGATAAATCTACTCAGAGTTATGGATGTAGTTACATTTGCCAGACAAAAAGTGCATAGTCTTGTAATTGTAACTATTTTGTTTCTTTTTTGACAGTTGCAATTTAACGACCGGTTTTGTATGAAGTTTGTAAAACCCAGTGATGTAACAATGACGATGACGATGTCGATACGTAATATTTTATTGAAAGGTATACTATCTACTTCCATACTATGCTATGAGTTCTTAGCAATTAGTTTGAGTGATTGAGTCCCTTCATTATGTTGGCGCTAGCGGAGCCCTTTCCAAAGCCGTTCAATATGTGAAACGAATATAAAAATGCTGTTTAACTTCTAAAATATAACTTATTGCGATTGAAATAAAGTTAGAAAAAATAATTAATAAAAGATAATTGAAGACTTTAAAGATAAGAGTAAAAGAGGCTGTTTCATAACTAAAAGATTACTGTGATTAAAATAAACATCGAGTCGATAAAAATCACGATAAGGTTCCCATCACTATTTATAGTAAAATAGTTGCAATTACCGGATTCTTTGCTGAAAAGTGTTTTCGCGCAAAATTTGACATTAGTAGCAAGGGCATAGCTATATAAATCGAAAGAACGATATTCAAGGCATGTGTTCTGTATTTTCCAGTAGTAAGCGCCATATAAAAATAAGAAGTAAAAACAAGTAGTTGCAATTACCCGCAAAAACGGGTAATTGCAACTAAGTATTGCTCCCTCTGTCATGAATTTATGCAATAGAATTTTATTCTTTATCGCATTACTTTATTCATAACAATGATATAAATGTACATAAAATTTACTATAGAACAGATCTTTCAAAAAATACATTTCTGATACAAAATATAGAATTATCAAGCGATGAAGTTAGGACTCCACTTTTTTTAGTTGCAATTACGGCACTCCACCTTAATAGGTACTTAGGAAATCTAGTTTTATAATTATAATTATTATTGAAAACGGCTGGACCGATTTGGTTACGTACATTATTTGTTATTATAATATAATTACGTTCGTAACAACAGCAACAGTCCGAATAAAGTTTTTAGGAAAAAAAAATTAAAAAAATAAAAAAATTTACATTTTTTTTGTAGTTTTTGTACTGACTCATTTTGACAGAGTACCTACCTACTAGTAAATAAAAATAGTGAACTAGAATGGAACTCTCTGCTTACGATATTAGCTTTCTATTCAAAATTCTAGTGAAATGACGCACATTTTTGTATGTTTTATTTAAATAAAATAAGTTTTAGATAAAAGTACCTACCTACATAAGTACTTTTATAAATCTGTGATATGTCCAAATGTTTGCAATTATTTTAGTCTAGTTATAAATCTTGTCTGTAGTCATAAGTTTTTAAATAAATCTTGGTTTAAAGAACTATTTTGTTACTTACCTACTACTTCGTTTTCCTGTATGATCCCTTAAAAATCTACTTACCTACTTACTTATATTATTTTGGGTAGGCAAGTAGGTAGGTAATATTTTCTGCATAGCCCATTTTAAAAATATCTAGGTAGGTACTTATATAAGTAAAAGGGTAGGTAAGTACCTACCTACAAGAGAAAGGTTATTTTGTATAAGTATTTATAATAAGTAAGTATTACTATACTCTTTGTGCTTTAGTGAAGTGGTCACTCATCCATTTTGTGAGCTCGCAAAAAGTAGCTCTATCTTCGACGATCTACACTTCGAGCGAGTGAAAGAGCTGAAGACAGAAAGAGAAGGGTTTACCTACTTTAAAAGAACTAGGAATATTCTAATTAGTTTAGGTACCTACTAACTAGATTAGAAAGTGGACACACGTTTTCCAATTTAGTTATCGAGGCATGATTTAATGATAATTAAACTGGTCATTGAATGCAAGGCAAGAAAACATGTTTGTTGGCTACTTATTTCATAACAACTATTCTGTTTACTAATTACTAGTTAGTTATTAATTGGATTAGGTAAGTAAGAAAAGTCAATTTGCTCTGGTCCTGTTAAACACTAGAATTAGGGCTGATTTTTCAATCTGCGAAATTATATAGGTACCTACCTAATGAGTACCTAAGTATTTATGTATGTAGGTCATGCATGCCTCTGACTTCCTATAAGATATCAAAGTATCAAGTACCTACGAAAGAAACAGTGAATTGAAAAAATTCAAAATGTTCATCGATTTTTGTAGCTGACTGTGTCCAAAATCTGAGAGAATGTTTTTTCTCTCTGAAACAAATATTGACTAACAACAAAACAAAAAAAAAAATCAAAAAATATCAAAATCAAAAATCATTTATTCAGTAGGACCGTTATGACCACTTTGAAACGTCTTAAGAGCTAGGTGATTCTACTCCTGTTCTTTCGCGACCAACACCGTGAAGAATCAGGGCAACAAACACGGTATGGGGCCTAGCTTTCTTTTCGGTGATCCATCCGCTTAAAATCTAAATAGTCAAGTTCCAGTGTGGAGCCAGTCGAACAATGTGAGTATACAAAATATTAAAGAACAATTAAAAATTAAGTAGGTGATTTTTTTTACCGTTTTATTTTATTGTAGGCAATGAGATAAAAAAGATTATTGACTGTAGTATCTTTGTGAGCTCTTAATCTTGTCTCAATGAATCATCACCTAGTCACACACAACCTAGTACCGGATCCGGTTGGTAAGATACCTACCATAATAATGTACGGACAAATCCTCATTTAATAGTTACCTACATAATAGATTTGACTTGTCATAATAATAATATACTTAGGTACCTAAACCAATGTGTTAGGCCCCAAACCGTGTTTGTTGCCCTGGTTCTTCACGGTCTTGGTCGCGAAGGAACAAGAGTAGAATCACCTAGCTCTTAAGACGTTTCAAAGTGGTACACTTGTGATCTTATTGAATAAACGAATTTGACTTTTGACTTTTGACAATGTTATCTAACATTTTTCGTGAAATATGCATCTACGCGAGTCCATTGATCAAAACATAGTAGGTCCTAGGTAATGGTAATACAATAGATTACGTAATAGATGGGTAGGTACGCGAACAGCTGTAAAGTATGTACCTACCTACCTACTCCCACATAAAGATTTCTATCATGACGTCAATTTACTGCCCCATAGCCCATAGCTCAAATACTTAGTCAGAACAAGACCACGGTAGGTTGCGGCCTTGCAGGTTTAAATCTCGTCTCAATTAAATCGTAAGCAATAATATTTGTACTAGATATAATTGTATTAGAATTACGTTCTCGAAAACGGCTTTAACGATTTCGATGAAATGCTTCCTCACTAGGTTTTCCTTTCCGTAACCGTGGCGAGACTACGTGTACGTAATCCTAACAGGATTGTTCTGGCCAGGACGCCTAAGACAGTCTTATATGTAAATAACTGTTATGCCATGTCTGGTTCTATATTTAATAAAATCCCTAATGACATTAAAAATTTACCTATGCGATTATTTATAAAAAGTTTAAATTGTGGCTTATTGAAAAAGCATTTTATAGTGTAAACGAATTCTTGGACATACAGTAATTAATTAAACTAAACATGACATTTCAAATTATTTCTATTTTTACCCGGCTGACTGTCAAGTCACCCGGGTTATGTAGATCGCGCGTTTCTATGTATGTGGGTGGGTTCGTTCGTTCGTATGTAAGTAATATTCTTTATTACCACGTTTCTCCTAAACGGCTGGATGGATTTTGATGAATGAGGTATCGTTAGAATCGTCTCCATCTCGATTGTGCTCTAGGATACTTTTTATTTCGATAAATCAAATAGTGCGGCTAAAAAATGCAACAATGTGTGAATTTTCAAAATGAAAATCACGCTATCATATCAAAATCCATGTCAAAATCAAGAAGTTGGTGGACTGATATCAAATATATATTTTTTGAAATCTAAAATGACATCTTCGAAGACTAAATCGAGTCTCAAAATTTTTGAAAATCTATTTTTCGCCCTTAACAGAATTGCTAACCAAAACGCATACTAAAACTTTCTATTTAGTCACACGCAACGTTTAGAACAAACTGCATCGAAATTGGTTCAGCCATTTAGGAGATATCTCATATTTAAGAAATAACTTACGCATTTAATTTAGGGACTCACAGAGCCATCTGTGTGTCAACTGTGACAACAACGTTTAGGAAAATGCGCACGGCATCGAACCCTAGATACCTACATAGTAATAAAATTGTAATTTAATTTTGTTTTGTGATTGATAAGATGGTAACCTATTAATCTTTCGAAAAACGATACACCGAATTTTGAAATCCATAAAACGTTTGATAGAAACTCGAAATCCAGATGCTATGTTTTACATAATTTTATTATTCCGATAAAACATTTCACTGAAGTCTCATTTGACAGAAACACTAATGCCAGATTATCAGTTCGTTTTTTTTTCATTCGACAACAATATCCCTATACCGATTTTTAAAAGACAGAAGTAACGCTTACCAGAAAATTTCCAGCCATATGAAACCTTTTCCATCTTACTCAATAATAAATATTATTTACGTAATTTGTGTTACTTTTCTTGTTGCGTCTGTCTTACCGTAAAACGAAACGTTTTTAGGTTATTATCAGTCTCAGAACCGAATCTGCCCACCCCGACTTCCACGTAGTCTTGTCTGTCCTACCCTAGAGTGTTTTTATGAACTCGGAGGCGCGAAGGGAGATGCAGCCCCCGCCCGCTGGAACAAAACGCGGCACCAGCACGAGCTGGAGCGGCTGAGGCTGGTCGCCGCCGAAGGTGGCGACCAAACAGCCGAAGCTGCGAAGGCTCGTGCTGATGCCGCGTTTTGTTACGCAAGGGCGGAGGGGCTGCACTTCCCGAAGCGCCGGAGCCGTCACAAAATCGAAATGGATGAAAGATTTAGGTTAAATTTTGATAATTTGCCAAAAGTGTTTGGTGAGGTTACTTAACTATCTAGCACGAAATTAGTTAGGAAATGTTAAAGGTATTATAAAAAAGTAACTAGGTACAATATGTATTAGATATCTACCTACAGTACTTCAAGCTACATAATGAACATCGGTCATTTAATTTTATGGTACCTAGTATTTATAACGCTCTGAATTATTACTAGATGGCGCTACTAGTGGCCTTTAGAAAGATTGAATACATAATTTTGTAATAGGTCTTTCCTGAACCATGATTTTTCGGGATCACAAAATATATGGAAAACAAATTATATGGAAAACAAACATGCGGTAAAGTGAAATATCTGGATGTTAAAATTTCTGGAAAATGTTTAGGTGGATTTTGTATTTCTGTCTTGTAAAAAAAAACAAATGAAAATCTGGCTTAAGAATTTATGGAATTCAAATTCCTGGATTATGAAAAAAAAGAAATCAAAAATCTGTCAAACGTTCCTATGGATTTCAAAAATCTGGCTTGTATTTTTCGTGACATAAATACGTAACCTGATAAGATAATGCTGTTTCCAACTTTTCAGTTCAGCCGGGTTTTTTTATTTTTGAATAAATTGCTTGTTTAATTTCATTTTATTTTATTTTAGTGACATTTTATTCAATTCAATTTATTTTATGTAATTTTGCATGCCGATGTTTTTTGGTGAAGTATGTGACACTTTATATTAGTATTATTAAGATCTTGTTATGACCATATTTCTTGCAATAAATGAATGATTATGATTATGATTATGAGAGCAATGACTTAGGTCTATTACCCAGGTGAAGTCAAGCTAATGATGATGATGATCATAATGATAATATTATTATTGAAGCTTCTTCATAATCTATAGTATTATAATAATACTAATAATACAGCGGAAATGTTTGTTGGTTTCAAAGCGCTATCTCCGGAACTACATGTCAGATTTGCAAAACTGTTTTTGCATTTGATAGCTCATTTCTTGGGGAAGGTTATAAATTAAATGGCGGTTGAAACCACCGGGCTGCAGAAAACGCAATGTGTACACTCCCACGCGTTTTTGAGCTGCTCGTTTGTATCGATACAAACGCGCGTTCGCAACGCGTTTTTTTCCATACAAAAGCGAACCGGGAGGGGCTGCGCGGGGGGCTGCGCGTTCGCATCGCGTTCGAATCGCGTTTGTATCGATACAAACGCGCTGCAAAAAACGCAATGTGTACACTCCCTAAGTAGTAGGTACCTAGGTATAACCATCATCATCATCATCTCAGCCGTTGTTGGACGTCCACTGTTAGACATAGGCCTCCCTCAAAAATTTCCATGTGTTGCGGTTGGAAGCGGTCTGCATCAATTGTCGGTGGACGTCCAACACTGCGTTTGCCGGTCCGTGGCCTCAACTCGACAAATTTTCGGCCCCATAGGCCTAGATATAACTAGTAGTTCGCCCCGAACTGAGATCTCGCGCACCGTAGATGGCTTACATTTGGACTTTCTTCTGACTACCCCTATAATTTCAAGTGCTACTACTGATACTGCCGAGTATGCCTATTGCGCTAGCTCTTCATGGTAAAAAATACTGGCATGCATGCAATACATAATGTCGTGTCTAATTTTTCATTTAGGTATTTCATATCTAAGAATTCTCGTCGTATTTCTAAAAGTATACGTCCTAGAATAAAAATAATAACTATTTTGGAATGTACAAATAAAGACCTTTCATTTGACAGCCCACTCAATATATTTGTTTACTTAACTTTTTTTACCCCAATTATTTTCATTCTTTATCAAATTTTTTTTTATCATGAAAATAAATCAAGTAGCATCTAAAATCATTGCAAACCAAACCGCAACGATGCCACTCTCTTTTTAAGACCGACCAGTCAATGAGCTACGAAGTCATCGAAACTCTATGCAACGGGAGCTCTTGCAGCTCTGGTTTCGTAGTTTTTGGTCTTTGGTCGTATTTCAAAAACTATACATCCTAGATTCAAAATAAAAACCATTTTGGAATGTACAAAATAAGCCCTTTCGTATGATACCCCACTCAATTTATTTGTGTAACTTTCATAATTTTTTACCCCCTTGGGAACCCAATATCTTCACAACCCCTTCATCGATTAAGCTCATATGCTCCCCCGTAAATTTCCTTACCACAACCTATTGACCTACCAAGTTTCATGCAGATTGGATGAACGGTTCGACAGTTATGCGCGAACAACAATTCGTGAAACATACAAACATACAAACATACAAAGCAAAATCGCCCAACTTACCACTAAGATCTTCGCTCGCTTCGCTCGCTCGATCGATTATATTTCAAATATTACTTAATAAGTAGGTAAGTATAGGTCTTTCTTGTAGGTAATAGGTAATATTAGGTTTTCTCATATAATTGTAGGTAGGTACACCGTTTTCTCATAGACTAGGGCTTTAGGATATTTTAGGGCGTCCTTGTTGAGTATTATTTCAGCTTTTATCAGCCGCGCTGTTTCTTATCGACCACATCTTCCGGTGTAAGGTTTGTTTTGTTCTATTTTCAAACACATTTTTTGTTATTATCGCCACTTCCTGGTTCTATTTTCATGAATGTATCTAAGCAAGAATTTGGCGCGTTTAGTGTCAACTGAAAATGAATATGATCACGCGCGCTGTATCGTCAAGGCGTGGTAGACACTATCTCAGATTTGTAGGCATCTTTTTTTTCATTATTTCACCGGGGACAAAGACCGGATATAACGGGAATTTTTTTAATAAAAATAATGAATTCCCGCTGTTCCCGTTCACCGGGGATATGCTCACCGGGGACAATGGAAATACATCAGCAATGGATCCTTTGAAGATGTATAAGGGGATAGTCAGAGGTACCTATGCCAAAACACATATTTGTTAGGTACATGCCCACATTTTGTAGAAGTTGAAAATTATGACTAGTTGCAAGCCCATCGCCGCTACGAGTATTAGAAAGCTGGACTGAAAACTAGATTCGATGTTTTCCTTCACCGTTTAGAGTTCGTGACATATTCCAAAATGACAAATCCTTTGATTCACGCGGCAGGGATTCGAAACCACGACCTACAGTTTGAAAGTCAAGGTACCTACAGCTCAATAAGTCAGTATTGACTGATTTTGGACAATAGCTCTTTAGCACTTCACATGAATGATTGACTCTAATGAATGGAACTGACGCATGATTCGAGAGCTGGCACGTATTATGGCTCAACGGATCAGTATTGCCATTAAAGCGTGGTAATTCTACCAGAGTATTGGGCACACTTCCGACTGGCAATGAACTAGATTAGTTGAACTGGTTCTAGTGTATTTTGTAAGTTGAATTTGTATGTTGTAAGTTAATGTATGTCAGTATTTGTAGAAATTGTTTTTATAAAAATGCAGAACAAAATATTATTTAAAAAAAAAAACAAGATGCTAGGTAAACAAACCTTGTACTATGGCTATACCTCATTATGTTAATGCTGAAAAACAAAATGATGAATTGCTATAGATTCTCCTAGAGAATCTATAGCAATTCATCTTAAATAACCTTCCACCACCTTAAATAAAGCAGTCACCTTAAATAAATTCAGAGACAAAAATTCCCACCTGTTTCCAAATTCAAAATTGGGGACAGGCAGGAATTTTAATTCCGGTTTGTCTCCTCTCGTGAACAAAACGGTGACAAACAGGAATGGAATAACCCAAGATTCCAGCCCGCCCAGGATCTTTTACTTATTTTCTATACCTAGTAAAATTTGTGGTAAGTATATAAAAAAGGTAGTGCTCGTATGCAGGTCGTCGCCTTAGCTTGCAAAGTACATACCACAACCTTATCCCACACATTTTATGACTGAGAAAATAAGTAAGGTCTGGGGGGCCTGTGATCTTGGACTATAATGATGAATCGAAATAGAGTCATTCAGTAATTCCTGTGTGTCATTATACTGCAAATTTTATTATCACTTAGAGATACTTACCAATATTATCTATTTAAGTACTGAAACTCTAATCGTTATTTGGGTAGGTAGGTACTCAATCAAAAAGTAAAAGTAAAAGTAGGATCCTACTCTCAATTCACGGCGGTAGCTCCAGTACTTCAGTCATCCCGTGACCACGAACGCTGTAACGTGTTCGAAACGTCGGGAAACAAAATAAATAAAAGGTACGCGATAAAATCCCGTAATAATAATTATCATTATACCTAGGTACCTATCTAAAAAGATTATAATAAGTCATACATTTTCTGAGGAAAGATTATTTAATTTTTACAAATGGTAAAAATTAGTCATGAGAAAAGGAATTAGTTTTTACCAGGGTTCGCCGATATATATCAGCGGATATATATCATGATATATATCACGATATATATCAATTGATTTTTATCTTGATATATATCAATGGATTTTTTCCTGTCTTCTGAACCAAAAATTTTGGAGATTGATGTTAACCCTGGCAACACGTAGCCAAAAACTACAATTCCGAATAATTTAGATTGTTTTTTTTTAAGTGTTTATTAAAAAAAAAATTGAAAATGAAAAATTCAAAGAAATTGTATACATAGTAGAATGCTGACTGACATTTAATGTACAAAGGATTTTGAACCTTATCACGACCACACAACGATCTATTATCATTCAATCTTGGTTATAAGGATTGTTGGTCTTGTTGAGAGGCTTTCTTGGGTGCTTTGTCTCTTTCACACAGTAGCAAAAAGAAAGAGACACACCGCCCAAGTTTTATTTCTCAAGCGGACCTTGTTTTCTGTCTCAGTCAGCGTTCCAGGTACGTAGTATAGAAATTCCTTGGAAAAATTATATCAAAATTTTTAATTCCGACGGGATTCGAACCCGCAATGATACATAAATGTAACCTAAGTGTGGTTTAACACTATAACAAATTAAAAATTATAAAAAAAATATTTCTCAAAGAAACACTAGGTAATTCTTTTGATACTTTTATTAAGTTTTTTAAATAAAAAATGTGGTAATTTGACACTTACTATATTATTTTACAAATTACTTTCACATTTTAAAGTGTTTAATCCCCTTTCAGAATGAAATTCGCTTCTTTTTCTTAACCTGGATATATATCCGATATATATCGGATAAATATCAAAAAATCCGATTTTTGATATTTATTATAAAAATCGGATTTTTTCGAACCCTGGTTTTTACCCGACTATATTTAAGCACGGTACGAGTTTTCCGATTTATTCTTGTACACCCTATAGTTAGTAGGAAACTAGTGGGCTGGTACCGTGAATATTTTGAGTTCCAGGTACAGACCGATACAGCCAACTTATCTGATAATGTTGGACGATAAAACGCGTATTCTCTTTGGAATGCGTAGTATGTGAACAATATTCGGTGTTATGTGACTGATCGCATTGTTTTTAGCGAAAAGGTATTTAAAGTTAATCTAATAAAAATCGTTTAACGCAGTACAAACACCTAGTCATAGTAAAAATGGATCCTCAGGACTTAAACAAGGAAAGTGACGAAACCGTGGCTGATGAAGAAAAAAATGAACAGGAAGTTGAAGAGGAATCAGAAACGACTGAAGATGATAATGGTGACGAAGAAACCAAGGAAGATGACGATTCAGAGGGCAAAGGTGAGAAAGAATCTGATAAGGAACCACTGGATGATGATGATGGTGATAGTGCTGGCCCTGAAACGGACGCAGCAGAAAATGGTCCAAACGAAGAAAATAACTCTGAAGATCCTGAAAAAGGTTCTGATGCAGGAGATGATGATGGTGATGCACAGGATACTAATGACGATGAAGATGAAACTGGTGATGTAAAAGAAGATGATAATGATGACGTTGAAGAACAAGAAGATGATGTAACAGAAGAAGAAGAAGATAATGATGTAAAAGAGGATGCCGAAGACGCGACAGAAAATACCGATAACGACACTGAAGATGCTGATGATGACAAAGCTGATACTGATAATGCAGAAGAAGACGCTAATGATGACAAGGAAGATAATGACAGTGTAACAGAAAATGGCGATGAAGATAAAGATGATAATAATGAAGATGACAACAATGATACTGACGATGCTACTGAAAATTCTGATGAAAAAGATGGATCTGAGGATATAGAAAAAGATGCTGATAAAGGTAATGATGAAGCCAACGATGCGACAGAAGATGCTGATGAAGTTAAGGATGAAGCTGATGATGAAACAGCTGATGACATAAAAGATGATACTGATGATGTGAAAGAAGATGTTGCTGACGACAAAGGTGATACTGACGATGAGACAAAAGATGATGACGATGTAAAAGAAGACATTGAGGACGTAGCTGATGCTGATGATGTTGATGAGGACGATGAAGCTAACACAGAAGATGTTGACGACCAAGACGAAACTAATGATGTCAAGGAAGATGCTGATGACGATAAGGATGAAGCTGATAATGAACCAGATGATATTAATGATTCAACAGAAGATGCTGCTGATAAAGAAGATGCTGATGATATTAAGGAAGATACTGATGACGTAGATGATGACAAATTTGAGAAAGAGGAAAAATAGTAGTGAATTAGTAATTACTAGGATTAAATATAATTATATTATAGGTGTAGTCTAGTCAAGATAAGTTTAATGAAAAAATAAAATACTCATAGCAACTATCAATTTGAAATTGAATTAATTTATTGAATAAATACGCACGACAAGTGTAAAAAAACGAGTGTGCTTTAGACCACACGACTGAAGTAAAACTTCCGTTCGCCTCGCACATTTTTCGTAACGCTCTCGTCACGCATTCACCAGCTTACTCCCCAAGTCAAGCGAGCGTAAAGAAGTTTTACTTCAAAAAATTTACTAAACTCCCGACACCTATCCTAATTTCTTTTTCCTCTATCATCAGATCCTGATCATTATCTATCTATAATCCATTGAAAGTATTCCATTCCAATGAGCCCAAACACGATACCTCTTCTGTAAGTTGGTAAGGAGTTGAGTATCCTATACTATCCTGGTGATGCTGCAGCATCAGATCAGGGTTGTCGTGTTCTTGCATTGCAATATCATTGAAGCAACAGGATATCAATCGATCAAACCCGTGGAAGTTGCTCATCCCCAACTAGAAAAGAGACGATCTTCATTCCCCATATCATGAATGATGCTATTACTTGGTAAAAAGTGTCAATCAAAATTACTAGCATTCGCATACCGAGGAAGCGATAGCATACCTTAGCGTCCAATCTCAAAACAAACTGCAGTTGTTTGCACAACACGCATCGTGCACGTGAACACCATGTGGTTCACAATCACACCATAGGGCAGTTGTCTGACCGCCAGTGATGAACGAGTAACGAGTAGAACTAGAAACTATAAACGAGTTGACGAGCAGCGAGAAGCGAGTCTGTAGTTCCGATAGTTATGTCTCTGGGCTATAAGCGAGTGTGCAGCGAGTGGCTCAGCTTGGATCTTCAGATCCAAAGACCCTGACTTTTGGATTGGATTGCAAAAAAAATGAAATGTCATCTTGTATCATGATAGGTACTCGTCGGTAGACGACTTTATGTAGATTTTAGTATTCTTTTAAAACAAACATTTAATTTTGTAAAAAGATTTTCCGTTTCAGCGCCATTGAAAAAAGTAATAATATTGATAACGTCAGGTAAAGACGTGCTCTATAAATCTTTCAGGAGCATTATGATAAAACTATTTCTTAGGAATCATAAATGTGCTTAGGTATAAGACCATTTTCCGAAAGTGTACCCATGTGGCCTAGTGGGAAGTACTTCGACTATCGACTCAAAGGTCATGGGTTCAAAATCCACAATCATTGACATTTCAAAAACCTTTGAAAATAAGTAGAGTGGTGTAGGTATTGGCGATTTGGTACATGCACACGAGTTTACGGTGAAAATGCCGACTATACTAGCAATAATTGTTTAAAATAGGTATTTTATTGCTGGACTGGCTGCCGTAAAATAGGCTATAGGTAAGTACTTAAGTAGATATTATGTATTTTGTAGGGGATCATTTTACATCTTTTACTTGTTTAACTACTTTTGCCTGAATTAAACGTTTTATTCTT
This sequence comes from Camptogramma bilineatum, assembly GCA_958496255.1. NCBI lineage: Eukaryota > Metazoa > Arthropoda > Insecta > Lepidoptera > Geometridae > Camptogramma > Camptogramma bilineatum. Next base: position 2,751,869 of record OY292471.1, on the reverse strand, counting down.
ATTGTCATTACAAGTACTAATAGTAATAAAAAAATTATTTAAAAAAACAAAAACCCGACTGCGTTAAAACTAAAAAGACTAAAACAAGCCTGCAAAGAATTACTCACAGTCGGTACCCATTCATTTTATTACCAATCAAATCTTCCCAATGTTATGGGTACCGACTGTGAGTAATTCTTTGCAGGCTTGTTTTAGTCTTTTTAGTTTTAACGCAGTCGGGTTTTTGTTTTTTTAAATAATTTTTTTATTTTACACTTTTTAGTTATGATTTATTTTGTGAAGATGATTATTCTGATTAATTAATTTCCCTTAGTTTGGTAGGTAAATTAGCGAGAATGATTGTTATTTAACTTTAAACCATTATATTTCTTAAACTATTATTTAAAATTAAAAATGGTAAAAGAAACCTAACATTTATTTTTAAATACCTATTCAACGATACCCTATTTGACATAGTTCGTCAATTTTGATTTTTTTAATTTTGACAATATGGCGTCTGGTTGTAACACTGGTGAATTTTGATTACTTTCATGTCTTTAGTGACACTCGCAAGGTTAAGACGAATCGATTGACGTTAGAATCATCAAAATCGGTCCACGCGTTTGGCCTCTAGAGTGCCATATAGAAACATCCATAGCGAGGATTATTATTAATCAACTTTAAACCGTTATTTTTCCTAAACTATTAGTTAAAATGAAAAATGGTAAAAGAAACCTAAAGTTGATTTTGAAATACCTATTCAACGATACCCCACTTGATATAGTTCGTCAATTTTGATTTTTTTAATTTTGACAATATGGCGTCTGGTTGTAACACTGGTGAATTTTGATTACTTTCATGTCTTTAGTGACACTCGCAAGGTTAAGACGAATCGATTGACGTTAGAATCATCAAAATCGGTCCACGCGTTTGGCCTCTAGAGTGCCACATAGAAACATCCATAGCGAGGATTATTATTAATCAACTTTAAATCGTTATTTTTCCTAAACTGTTAGTTAAAATGAAAAATGGTAAAAGAAACCTAAAGTTGATTTTGAAATACCTATTCAACGATACCCCACTTGATATAGTGTGACGATTTTGACATTTCTAATTTTGACAACATGGCGTCTGGTTGTGGCACTGGTGAATTTTGATTACTGTCATGTCTTTAGTGACACTCCCAAGGTTGAGACGAATCGATTGACGTAAGAATCATCAAAATCGGTCCACGCGTTTGGCCTAAATAGTGCCACATAGAAACATCCATACATACCCACATACAAACATAGACTGATAAACACATTACCCTTCCTTTGCTTTGCGCAGTCGGGTAAAAACACCTGTGTCGGTTTAATATCGTCACGTCACGAATATGTTATCAGCTGGTTATCGACTATAGTGCAAATAAACGTCATAATAACCGAATGGACCACCGAACAAAACCGATTCGATGTCCACGTGTATTCATACGTCATAAAAAACGTGCTCATATCAGATTAGCGTATACCTTTCGATACGGTTACGAAACAGTTTGATATTGATAGTGCACCTTGTTTTATTTGATAAAGTTTTGAGTTTTTGAAGAAAAAAAAAACTGAAGAAAGTTCAATGTTTTATGGAAAAGCAAAATTTTATTTAATAATTTCAAATTGATTTTGCTTCTGTAAATATTAGTAAAATTGATGATTTTTTAACTTATTTTTATTTCAAAATAGCTTTTTTTTATATTATGTAGTCTAAGATCCGGCTGCAAAATCAGTCACGTCGACTGAAACAAAAAAAAATTGTCGAATTCTATTGTTTTCGTATTTGCCAGGTACTTAACCATATTAAAATGTAGTAATTTTAATTTAAAAAATAATTCATCGACTTAAAAAAAACTTTAATATTGAAAGCCGGGTTGCCGGGCGGGCCTATGTATATAAGTATAAAGAAGTGTTACATAAGCGTAAAAAAATGTTATAGAAAGAAAATTGTTTGTACATAAAACGTGGAGTAACACAAGTACATTTTCTTATTTACGATAAGTTTATAAGCGTTCATTGTAATACAGCTTCCCTTGTAAAAAACTTTTAATTTCTGTTCCCTAATTCCCGACGTGACGTCATCACCACGCCTACACCATGTAATCTTAACTCTGTTGCAAGCCCATCGTCACGTGTGAGAATAATTATTTTCTCATTATGTTTTCTTTCACCATAGTTATAGGCGCATAAAGTTTTTCGAAATTAAATAGGAACATAGGGTAGACGATATGGCCATAGAGGAAATAGAGGAAAAGACATGGATGAGAACGGCACAGGGTCGACTTGAATGGCGTTTGAGGGAGGAGGCTTATACCCAGCAGTGGGCTATTATTTTAGCTGTCGATGATGATGATGATAGGTGTGCGGCTAGGATTCAAACCTACGTCTTTGAGATCGAAACTCGTGGCATTAGCACACTTGGGCATTACGCCTCTCGAGTTTTATTACGACGCATTTCCTCATAGTCTTTAAAAATAAAGCGATTGCCTAATAATAGTAGGCAGTGAAATAAAATCTCAAATCAATCGTCATTAACCTATTTATATAGCCGCAAATGTTTACGCAACACAAATGGATTTTATAGACGAATTCAGAATCCTTGAACTGAAACTGGAAAGTAGTGTTGAATATGACGTGACTGACGCGGCTCGTTTGTCCCGTACAAAATTCATCTTTGTGTGATCGGCTCATTTTCTAAAAATGTCATGCGACCGTACACAATATGACAAAATCAGCTGATTTTGTCATGCTGATGACAAAATTGACGTTACTCTTTCCTCAAACTTCATTCAATCTTCAATCACACCTCGCTTGACAATGACAAGAAAGAATTTTGAACTGATCGGAGAGATTGTCATATGAGAATGAGTGAGTAGTTCGCCAAAATAATGAACAGTCAACTGAAAATGACCGGCTCAAACGAACCGGCTCACGGTACCGGCTCAAAATGAAAATGAGCCTACTCTGACAAAAGTCAATCTAAAATCATGTCATACCCAACGCTACTGGAAAGTAGGAAGTGAATTAAAGTTTGTTTAAAACCATTTGTTGGGTATTGACGTGCGCGCCTGCTCTCGTGCGCACTTTTATTCTCTACTACTTACGTAATAATCGAACCCTAGTTTGTCTGTTTGTATTCTGTTGCTTGTCATAAAGCTTGTCATTAATAGTTTTTTGACAAATTATATTTTTTGGTCATCATAATACAACAAGAATTTTGAGCAATAGGAGTTTTTTTTTGAGTAAATAAATCTTTCGTAAAGTAGAATTTGTTGTGAATGGTATTAAGTATTATGTATGTTACGGGCAACATGATGGTGACGATGATGATGAAAAGTAGCCTATCCCTTTCTCAAGAAAGCTATCAAATTCAGAAATATTTTTTCTACAAGCAAAGACTGGTAGTTCCAGAGATTAGTGACTCTTCCGCTATTATATTTCGTCGCTTCATTCTTCAGTTATAAAACATGGTAGTATCGTTTCATGCTACTGGCAACTTCGCACATTTAAAAATAAAAAAGTCAGAGTTGTCAATTCCTACCTGCGGTCCGGCCTGCGGCAGCTCGTCATTATTTTTTCGTGCGCGGCAACAAGCACACGCTTTTACCTACCGTGTAAAAATTAAACAAAATGCCGAAACGTAGTGCCGAAGAAAAATTAGAATATTATAATAAGAAAATTAAAAAACTTCAAAAGCAAAATACCGCTAAAAAGCGTCGCGTGATTGTGTATTCTTCATCATCGGATTCCGATGAAAATCCAGGTGAGTTTTTACAATTTGTATTACCTAAGTGAAGTGATACTGTCTCATGCCATATCAGCATCTCTAAGCTTCCCTGGAGGATTAACTGCGGGTTATCACGATGGGTTAGCATGATGCTTAAAAATTGCCTGGAGGTTCGACTGCGGGTCAACACGAAGGTTTTAATCTGTCCGAAAATATAATTGCATTTTATTTTCCTAAGAAATTAATTTTGAAATTATTTTTTTTAACTACCCTCAAAATAATAAAAAAAAATTTTTTTCGTTTGCTCAGATAACGGAACGCAATTAATGGAAGAAGGCAATAATGTCGATGGTGAAACACCACCTGTACCGGCGCTCCTCACGGCATCAGACGAGGCCTCAGTGCTTCCGCAAGAGACTACTGAAACTGTGCCTGAACTCGATCCAGAGTTATTACAGGCTTTGGGCGATGCTTCAGATGACCTTCCAGTTTATGGCCCTGATATACATGACAAGCTGGCCCAACTTTGGCTACCAATCCTTAAAAAAGGATTACAAAAGGAAGTAAAAGAAAAGCTTTTAAAAGACTATTCTATCCCCAGTAATTGCAAACTACTGAAAGCACCCACATTAAACGCGGAAATATCCGCTGCGGTCTCTGATATAGTGAGAACCAGAGATAAGAAAATTCAGCTCAAACAGGACCAGCTGGGCCTAGGCATATCGGCAATAAACAAAGCAATGAGTCTGCTGCTGACCAGCGATGATAAGGTACAAGCCGTAAAAATATTATCTGACGGCTGCCGTTTACTAACCGACATCCACCACACCGAATCTCAAGTGAGAACCAAGCTCATCACTCCAGGATTGGAGAAAGCGTTCCTTACTTTAATACAGGACCAAGAAAGAGACGAAACTCTCTTCGGTAGCAAACTGCCTGAAAAAATTAAGGCCTCAAAGGCTATCGAAAAACAAGGGTTGCAGATCAAAAAGACTCCTAATCCGAAGCCTTCTTCTTCGGGTACTCAGTCGTCAGCTGGACGTTTTCAACACCAGGGAAACTGGTCAGGCCCCCCTCGCTACCCGCCATCGAGAAGGGGGGGGCGGACAGCTGCATACAAGACGACAACGCAGCAACCGTATCGCAGAGCCCAACCAATGACGTCGGCGCAGTCCACGCGTCCTTCGACGAACACGAGCTACAACAAACATGCCCCAACGAAACAGTAACGCAGGTACATGCCGGTAGATTACAATTTTATTATAATTGCTGGATTGGTATTACTAATAATCAAGTTATTTTGGATCTGATTCGTAACGGTTATAGTATACCATTTAATCGTAAGGTAGAACAAAGTTATTATTCTAATAATTTTAATTCGATCAAAGAAAAGAATGAAATGAGGTTAGCCATCCAGAACCTAATAGACTTAGGCGCTATTACTAAATGTAAACCACAAAAAGATCAATTTCTGTCAAATATCTTTTTAGCACCAAAGCCTAATGGCGGCCATAGATTTATACTAAACCTTAAACAGTTAAATAAATTTGTTTCTAATGCCCATTTCAAAATGGAAGACCATAGGACTGCATCGAAAATGATACCTAGCCATGGATTCATGGCGACTATCGATCTCAAAGAATCTTACTTACTTGTTCCAGTAGCTAAGTCTGATCGCAAGTATTTAAGATTTCAATTTGATAAAACTACGTATGAATTTAGTGCCATGCCCTATGGTCTATGCTCGGGTCCTAGAACTTTCACAAAGATAATGAAAGAAGTTGTAGGTTATCTGAGACATCGCGGATATAGATCCGTAATATATCTCGATGATTGGCTCTGTCTAGGAGATAGTTATGATGAGTGCCAAAGAAATGTTACTGAAACTCTTAAGTTACTTAACTGTTTAGGTTTCGTGGTCAATTTTGATAAAAGTTGTTTACATCCTCAACAATGTTGCAAATTTTTAGGATTTATTTACAACTCTGTGGATATGTCATTATCTCTGCCATTAGACAAGCGACACAAAATACTACAATTAGTACAGAAGTTTTCGCGACTACCTGTTTGTACTATTAGGGAGTTCGCTCACTTGCTAGGGGTCCTTACATCAGCTTGTCCAGCTGTAAAGTATGGGTGGCTCTATACTAAAGAGTTAGAGAGACAAAAATATTTAGCTCTTGTAAAACATCAAAAATATGAAGCTAAATTCAAACCATCTTCTTCTATATTACCAGATTTGGAATGGTGGTTAAAAAATATTCATTCCACAGCATTCCCTCTTCAAACTCCTAATTTCATTCTAGAAATTTTTACTGATGCGTCTAGAACAGGGTGGGGCGCATATTGTAACAGCAAGCGCGTAAACGGTGGATGGAAAGATAGTGAACTAGATTTCCATATCAATTATCTCGAGTTACTTGCTGTTTTTCTCGGCTTAAAATGTTTTGCTCGCGAATACACTAATTGTAGCATTCTGTTACGCGTTGATAACACAACCGCAATAAGTTACATTAATAGGATGGGAGGGATCCAATTCCCTCATCTGACAGACCTAACAAGAACTATTTGGCAGTGGTGCGAGAAGCGAAACATCTGGCTGTTCGCTTCATATATTAATACAAAAGACAACACAGAAGCAGATCAGGAGTCTAGAAAAGTTAATCCTGATATTGAATGGTATCTTTCTGTCTCTGAATATCAAAGAGTAGTAACAGCTTTTGGCGAACCAGAGATAGATCTATTCGCTTCTCGCACCAACGCAAAATGTGAAACCTATGTCTCGTGGAAGCCAGATCCAGACGCCATAGCAGTTGACGCATTTACTATGAGCTGGAAACGGGTGTACTTCTATGCATTTCCACCGCTTTCACTTGTTTTGAAATGCATACAGAAAATCATTATTGATGAAGCTGAAGGTATCCTAATATTCCCTAACTGGCCGTCCCAGCCTTGGTTTCCTCTGCTTAAGAGACTGATTCGGTCTGATATTATATATTTTGACCCAAATCATTTGTCCTTTTCCAGGACTCCTCCACCTCCGAGACAGTTTACCCTGGCTGCGGCAGTGCTCTCCGGGCTGCCTTTGAAGCAAGAGGATCACCAAGCCTATCACTCGACTTAATAATGGCTTCCCTTTCCAAAAACACTCTACTTCAGTACAATGGAACCTATAAACTGTGGTGGCAGTTCTGTTATACTCGCAATCAAAATCCATATGTATGTTCGCTATCAAACATAATGTTATTTCTTACTGAACAGTTTAACAATGGGGCAGCTTACGGATCCTTGAACAGTCATCGTTCAGCTCTATCTCTACTGTTAGGTAGTAACATAACCTCCGATGACCAAGTGAAACGCCTTCTCAAAGGTGTCTACAAGCTCAGACCAGCTATGCCGAAATATACTTCTACTTGGGATCCTCAGGTAGTTTTAAATTATGTCGCGGATTGGATGCCCAATAAAGATCTACCCTTAGAAAAGATCACCAAAAAATTGGCTGTCCTTTTAGCATTAAGTACGGGACATAGAGTGCAAACACTCTCATTAATAAAATTAGAGAACATTTTTGTTGATTCCACCGGCGTTAAGATAGGTATTTCTGATGTGATCAAAACATCTGGCGTAGGTCGTGAGCAACCAGTACTGATTTTACCTTATTTTCATGAAAATAAAGCAATATGTCCCGCTACTATAGTAGAGGACTACATACATATCACAAAAGATATTAGATCTGAGGCTAATAGTCATAATTTAATATTAACCCACAAGCGACCACATAAGCCAGCAACTGCTCAATCGATTAGTAGATGGATTAAGCAGGTGCTGGAGGCGAGCGGCGTAGACGTGTCGACGTTCAGCGCGCATAGTACGCGGCACGCCGCCACGTCTGCGGCACGCGCCTCTGGTCTCTCGTTGGATACTATTAGGAAAGCGGCTGGTTGGACCAGTACATCGCAGTCCTTTGCAAAATTTTACCATCGACCAATATTAGACGAGGGTAACTTTGCAAGATCTGTATTATTACCTACCTAATCATACATGGTGATTGATTGTGAGTAAAACATAAAAAATATATGTCAAATAATCTTTAATTTTTATAATAAGGTTAGAATTGTATTAGTTTCGGAATTTATTACTTACTAAGATTATGATTAAGTATAACCTGTTATAAATAGGTAAATATAATTCTATGTTCTGTTAAACCTGCTTTTACTTTCACAAAATTTTCATCTCTAAACATCTACCATGTTTTATAACTGAAGAATGAAGCGACGAAATATAATAGATGATCAAACGAACTTGCAAAGTGAAGTTCGATCGATATTATATCCGTGGCACGCGTGAATACGTTGACATGTATAAAACACCAACTTTTCAGGGCGGCCGTTTGAAAGTTTGACCTCTTCTGGTTTCTCGGTAAATTAGTTTACAGTATTTGTGTTAATTGTTTCTATGGTTATTTTATGCCCTCTTTCGAATGATGACAATAAATAACCAAAATTCCCCATAGTTTCCATGATATAAGACATGTCAACAAAAAAATTGATGAGATTTAGGTTACGTCTCGAGATGTCCAGTTATGCCGCAAAAGATATCAACTTATTCACCTTTAATGTATGGAATATTGGTAGGTAAACAATGCTATATTATCGGATTGCAAACAGATAGAGACTATAAAACCAGTTTTTTGAGTTGCTGAAGTACCTACTTATTACTCAGAACCATTCATACCGTTTAGAAATGAGATTTAACATAGTAAGGGTAAGCTGATTTTAAATGAGCCCAAACACGGATGCTCTACTGTTAATCACTGAGAATTTGAATGGAATACAACCAGATTTTATCAGCACATCTGCTCATTGTCACCATATTATTACAATGTATTCGGAACTAGAAAAAAATTCAAAGTTTCACCTCAATCGAAAAATTTACTGAGGAGTTTTGTTGAATAACTCCTGACTCCAGCAACAGATCAGCTTGTTGTTATCATAATATTACATTCTTATCTAGAGTCTATAAGTGTGCCAAATTTTAGCTCAATGAGACACTGGAAAGTGGGTCAAATTAAACTTGCAAGAATTCACTAAAAAAAATATGAGTTTTGTTGAACAGGTCCTGGCTCCATCATCAGATCAGCTCGTTGTTACAATAATATTGCATTGTCACCAAGAATCCATAAGTGTGCCAAATTTCAGCTCAATCAGACACTGGGAAGTGGGTCAAATTAAACTTGAAAGATTTGACCCGAACACAATATTGAGTTTTGTTGAACAGCTCCTGACACCAGCATCAGATCAACTTACTGTTAACATAATATTACATTGTTATCTAGAATCTATAAGTGTGCCAAATTTTAGCTCAATCAAACACTGGAAAGTGGGTCAAATTGAACTTGCAAGATTTCACTAAAAAAAAAGTGAGTTCTGTTGAACAGCTCCTGGCTCCATCATCAGATCAGGTCGCTGTTACAATAGTATTGCATCGTCATCGAGAATCTATAAGTGTGCCAAATTTCAGCTCAATCAGATGCTGGGAAGTGGGTCAAATTGAATTTGCAAGATTTAATCCAAACAAATATTGAGGTTTGTTGAACAGTTCCTGACTCCAGCATCAGATCAGCTTATTGTTAACATAATATTACATTGTTATCTAGAATCTATAAGTGTGCCAAATTTTAGCTCAATCAAACACTGGAAAGTGGGTCCAATTGAACTTGCAACATTTCACAAAAAAAAAGTGAGTTCTGTTGAACAGCTCCTGGCTTTATCATCAGATCAGCTCGTTGTTAAAATAATATTGCATTGTCACCAAGAACCTATAGGTATTCCAAATTTCAGCTTAATCAGACACTGGGAAGTCAGTCAAATTTAATTTTCAAAAGTAGACCCGAACAAAAATCGCAAGTTAATAATAAAAGCTTGTAAAAATCAAGCAATGTCATTATAGTTTAACAAATAATTAAAATCTATCAGTTTTCCATGTAAAAGCAATACTTAAAAAAAATAAGATTTCTGAACTGACGTTTTGTTTACCAATACGAGTGACATGTTCGGTTATGCCAGCGCGAGAGCGCGCGGGCATAACTGAACAACTCAATGTATCACAATTTAAACGGAATACTTTGGTTAGCCATAACCTGACATTTTAATTTGTTAAAAGTTAATCAAAAATATCATATGTATATGTCGAGATATCATGTAACAAATATAATTTTGACGAATGAGTAGGTTGATAAATCGAAATATCTACAAAAACATGTGTGTGTTAGTGGCTTGAAAAATTGACAAGTAGTTATGTCAACTAAAATACGAAAAATGGAGGAGTTGGCAAGGCCATAACTCGAAAACTTGTCTAGCTAGGGAGCTGTCAATTTTTTTATAGATACTTCATAGGCGTAGATATCGTTTAAGCCAATAAAAAAAAAATTGACATCTCGACATATCAACGTATTCACGCGAGCCACGGATATGAGTACGCTTCATTCGAAGTTATATACACCCTCCCACCCAATACCCAAAGAAAAATTTTGTGGTTCTTCTCTAAAATAATGACGAGCTGCCGCAGGCCGGACCGCAGGTAGGAATTGACAACTCTGACTTTTTTATTTTTAAATGTGCGAAGTTGCCAGTAGCATGAAACGATACTACCATGTTTTATAACTTCGAATGAAGCGTACTCATATAATATCGATCGAACTTCACTTTGCAAGTTCGTTTGATCATCTATAATATTTCAATTAATTATGCATGATGATCATACTTGTGAATATTATGGACACAGATGGATCCAGAGGCAGAAACTAGTTGTAATTTATTACTCGTAGCAATCAATATTTTTGAGATCAATTCAGTGAACTGATTTGAGTGTGTTATTTTTGTATCGATCTTATAAATCACATTAATCGTTTATTGTGTTCATTCATCAGTGCTGTGAAATAGTAATACTTACCTAAGTATTATGATGGATTATGTCTTATAATCTATCTATAGAAACTAGCTGGTAAGCCGTGGCTTCGCTCGTAGCCAGCATCTACATCGTAGTATTATTATCTATTCTATGTCTACATATCAATTACTTACCTATTTCATCGGAGTTTAAGTATTTGGAGATGGCAAAACTCTTTTTTTTTCTCTCTCTCTCTCTCTCTCTACTGCTATTCGTCCCAAAATCCTAAAAGTATCTTAGGGGATGTCTGTCTGTTTTTCTGTCACATAAATGTGAGTATTTACAAAAAAGTATTTAATGTACTCGTAGTATTTACTACTGTAGGCCAAGCATGGCGATTTCCTCTCTACTCTACACTAGACTAGACAACATCGTTTCTTATCTTCCGATTTTGTATGAGATTAGTGTACAGATGCGAGCATGGCGTTCAATTTTATCTGATTTTGACATTCGAGAATAGAAACTTTCCTCCGAAATTGTCTACACCTCCTGAGACCTAGACAAGCGTCTTCCATGCGTTACAAACGCGCGTTCGCCTCGCGTTTGTAGTTTGCTAGTTTGCTACTTATCTTACTTGTCTTACTTATCTTACTTTCTTATTTTTCTTACTTTTCTTACTTTTCTTACTTTTCTTACTTTTCTTACTTTTCTTACTTTTCTTACTTTTCTTACTTTTCTTACTTTTCTTACTTTTCTTACTTTTCTTACTTTTCTTACTTTTCTTACTTTTCTTACTTTTCTTACTTTTCTTACTTTTCTTACTTTTCTTACTTTTCTTACTTTTCTTACTTTTCTTACTTTTCTTACTTTTCTTACTTTTCTTACTTATCTTACTTTTCTTACTTATCTTACTAATATTACTTCACTTATCTTACTCATGAGATGAGATAAGATGAGATAAGTAAGATGATAAGTAAGAAAAGTAAGATAAGTAAGGAAATAAGTAAGATAAGTGAGATAAGTAAGATAAGTGAGAGCATAGTCATAGCATAATGCTATGATTATGTTCGCGTGAAAGACCAAAATCGGAAGATAGGAAAATGTGTTGTCTAGTCTAGTGTAGAGAAGAGATGAAATCGCCATGCTAGGGGGGCTGATATAATATCAGTCTTGTAATTCCCATGTAGCTCTCTTACTTTGGGGCTAGATGATACTATGTGAAAATGTCTAGTATTATTTATTTATTTATATTTTAGAATATTTTATTTTATACTGACGTCAATTCAAAGTTGTTTTGTTCTGTTCAAAACAAAGTTGGGGTCATTCTACCTTGGATTTTAGGTACATCTACCAAAAGTAAAAAAAACATTTCAGATTTTTTTATCCGATAGCATTGGAACTTGATTATTTTTTTGGATTTGTCAAATTACCTTGACCCTAGGTAATTCCAATGTAATGAAAGTTTCTTAACATTTTATGAAGTGGAGCTTAGAATTTGGAACACGCATTAAAAACTAAGCGTGTTGGCCGAGTAGTTCATTCAGTCATGTAGTTCAGTCATCAGTCATGTAGTTTCCATAGCACAAGCTCTGCTTGCTTTATTTATTGACTAGCTGCTGCCTGCGGCTTCGCTTGCGTGGTACCCGAATAAAAAATAGCCTATGTTACTCTTTAGCCCTCCAACTATCTCTACACAAAAAATCACGTCAATCCGTCGCTCTGTTTTGACGTGAAAGCAGGACAAACAACTAAACTAAACAAACCAATAAACACTCTTTGACATTTATAATATGGGTATGGATATTTTATTTATTTATTTATATTTTAGGATATTTTATTTATATACTGACGTCAATTCAAAGTTGTTTTGTATATCGAATACACAGTTGGTGGGTACGAGTAACTACAATAAAATTTAATCATCATATTGTATAAAAAACTCATGCTCCGTGACTTTACCAGCTGACACCGGCGTGCACTGACTCACACAAACATATCTGTACTTCTTGTATGGACACCACATGTGTATGTGTGAATCCCATGCGAGTTAATTGCTGATTCAGATGAAACTAGCCTGGCTCCAGATGATTCTGAAAAAATCATGATTTTACTCGGTATGTTGACATCATTTTGTTGATTTGAAGAACGGTGTCATTATTTCGTAAAATTTGATTCACTTCTTCTTAAATTTGTTGGACATGGACAAAAATATTTTCAGGGACCGAACTCATGCAAACTTTCTCTCGGCCGATTCACACACACCGGACTTTCAGTCGGCCGACTAGTCTAAAGATCTAGGTAAAAGCTCTCTACGTTCATCGAGTTTATTAAAAAAAACGAGTGTTCTTTAAATCACACGACTGAAGTAAAACTTCCGTTCGTAACGCTCTCGTCATGCATTCACCAGCTTACTCCCCAAATCAAGCGTGCGTAAATATAAATAAGTTTTGCTTCAAAAACATTCTTCTTATACTTCATCATCATCAGCTTAAAAAGCAGGGTACCTACCTAGCGCAAATATAGATCCTCTAAGGCCGAAAACACACTGAGCGTATCTTAATAAAAGCCATAAAATGACAGTTTTTACGGGTATCTAATACCGCAGCTAATTTTAAAAACATAGTTAGGTACATCCTACCTTTTTATTCTTTTTTTTTTGCATTCCAGTTCTGCAAATTATTTAGAGCAATGTGTACTTAATCTGTGACGTAAAGCACGAAATCTAATTTTGTATGCACCGTGTGTTTTGTTGTTAGCGAGATCCGCATCAGAGTTCAAATGGAGCAGTCACGTTTGTATGCAAGGGCAATAATCTTTTTATTTGTTTTCGTGGCCCGAAAGAACTTTGGAACGCGGTTTGTGGTTCAAAAAACCGTGCAAATTTAAACTGTGCTACACTGTGCCTTTTTGTGCAAACCAAGCAGAGAATTATCACAACACACTATCACACTAATATTATGAATGCGAAAGTTGGGTTGTTTCGATGTCAGTTTGTTCCTCTTTACTTCGACAACCACTGAACCAATTTGGCTGAAGTTTAAAATATAGATAGATGACCGAAAATAGATCCTTTCCAAACCATTAAACAGCTCTACTCTGGAATTTTAGCATCCAGGACCAGAGGCGCGATTCAGACCTTCTCGGAATGTATTCCGAATTCGGAAAGTGAAGTTTTTCGCTGAAAAAAATCTCAACTTTCCGATCAAAATCTTCGAATCGGAGCAAACTAGTAAAATAATAAGCTAACTGCCAAAACGTATTTTTCACTTCAAGAATCTAGTACGTAATTTCAAAAACGTAATGAAAACGAATAGGTAGGTAAGTAGCGTCGCTTAGGTACCAGTCCGATCACGACCACCATTCCACAATTGCATTCAGTTTATCGACCGAATTGACGCCCAATGAATATTACCACAATTGATGGAGAGACAATCTCCTAAAAGATGATGAAACATCCAATACCGTTACAAGATACATAAACTTTTCCAATTGGTTCTTCACGTGATGTTATTTATTCCAATCAACTACGGTCAGGCTACGTAATGAACCAACATTCACGTGATTATAGTAAACACAGGTTATGGGACCGAGCACATCTCCAATTTTCTCTCGTACGATAGTTAATCGGGCTCCTAGATCAGTATGGAGATGTAAGCAGGTGCGCACATTACACCGATTTAATTAGTATCGTACGATAGTAAGTTTGCAAATTAAAATACCTAAACTTAGTCAGCGCACTGAAAAGAAAGCTAGGCCCCATACCGTGTTTGTTGCCCTGATTCTTCATGGTGTTGGTCGCGAAAGACAGGATCACCTCACCTTTCAAAGTGACAATTCAATGAATTAATAAGTTAGGACTCAGGACGATGCGGTGTCGATCTGTGCTCCAGTTAGAAAAGCCAGAACGTCGTGACTTCTAGGAAGTATTAACTAAGGGGAAAATAATTATTAGTGTGTTACACGGAATTTTAATAATTTTATCAAACCTCGTATGTCATGCGACTGTAAGTTATGCGAAAATAAACGATTAGGGCTCTATCTCGCTAGGACAAGATGGTGGCGCCACCACATTTGCTTCACCAACAAAATGTACGTAAATGACACTAGCGTGCTGATTCAGACTTCCGAATTAGCATTCGATTCGAAGATTTCAGTCGAAAAGATGTTTTTTCAGCGTCACTTTCCGAATTCAGAATACTTTCCGAGAAGGTCTGAATCAGGGGGCAGCAGTGCGATTCATACTTCCAAAAAAATGCATCCGATTCGATGATTTTCTTCGGAAAATACGTTCTTTCAGCGAAGAAACGTCACTTTTCGAATTCGGAACACATTACGAGGTCTGAATCGTACTGCAGGTGTAATTTTCGGACATTTTGTTTGTGGTGACGCAATGGTGTTCTAGTGAGATAGGGCCCTTAGGACACACATCAAATCACATCACATCAAATTTTGGAACTCTCTTTCTGCAGTCGGCCCCTCATGACGGAGGGTCGTGGTCATTATTGGGTGGTCTGCATCTAGATCGGATGATCTGTCTTTTGGAAATTTTTGGAGAAACAATTATAAAAATAAACTGGAGCAGCTACTGTCATCAGCAAACAAAGTAATGAGTTGAGGCATGTTGTAATTTAAAAATATCATCGTTTTTGTTTGCATCAAATAATCTTTATATTTTAACTCGTATTTTGACAGAACAGTGTCGTCACATACCCTTAACCTTAAATATTAAGCACTTATTAACTTTATGTTCTTGCTCCAATTCGGTCGGTATTCCCTTGGCATCCTCTTTGCTGATACCTCGACCTCTGAATGCTGTAGATCAGAGTTAACACCGGTTACTGGATTACTAGCATAAGAAAAACTATTCATAATAATCAGCTGTTATTTTATCTGTTATTGATTGTCATTATAAAAATTAATTACTTACATCTTTGTTTCGGACTACAAAGATCCATATTGTACAAAATCATAAAAAATAAAAGATAAACACAAATTATTAGATGACTCTGCACGTTTTCTTCAGCAGTGCGATTCAGACCTTCTCGGAATGTATACCGAATTTCGGAAAGTGACATTTCTTTGCAGAAAAAATCCTAAGAAAATAATCGAATCGGATGTATTTTTGGAAGTCTGAATCGCACTGCAGGATACTGTTGGGACTCCCGCGGATTCTGCTTATCAGGAATACACTTTTTTTGCGTATGATGGCGTTAAAGCCATCAGTGTGATAGTGAGCAAACATTCCTGATGCACAATTGTATTATACATTCCAGAATGTTACAATTTTCATTAAAACAATTTGTATAGCGTCCATTTCAGCGCTCCTGACTGTACCTCCTAATGATTGATTTCAAATTGTCTAGTACTATTAATTACTGGTAAGAATCATCGACATAGAATAAAGAAAAAAACATGTGAAGAAATGTTTTTTTCTTTATTCTATGTCGATGATTCTTACCAGTAAACTCGTGCTAAAATACAGAGAATTATCTCTCCGTAAGAATTTATCACCAGCTTCAAAAGCTGAGGAATTCTCCATAAACACATCTTTTGTTTTTGTTTTTGTTTCATAAAAATTGACAACCGTTATAAAACGTTCGTAATAATTGCCCTTGAAACTGGTAGTTTGACCTACCACAGTCTACTATTGGAGTATTTCTTGTATTATATTCTTCTATTTCATAGTTCATAAAAACTTGACCGCCTTGATTCCCTGTCGAATAATCGAAATCAAATACCTAAGGTTTATTTTGTGGTCATTTATAACCTAGAAAGATATTATGGTAATAAAATTTAAACTCTATCTAACTATCGTATCATTTATTTTTATGGCCGCATTAAATAAATAACAATCTTGATAGAGTTTCGTCCTAAAACATTTCGTTAGAAACATGCCTAGCCACACAAGCTTGCGAGATTACATGGTGCGAGTTTCTCGCCCCGAAGAGGCGATTATCGTCATCAATGTCAAACTAACGACAATGTAAACTAAACATTGAAATCATACATCGAAGGACGATAATAACTTGTCACTGAATTATCATGGAACTAGTTTCTCGCATCTTAGAGGTAAGAAACTCGCACCATGTAGATGAGCCTTAAAGTACAAATTGAAAGCATAGTTTTTAGTAAAAGACATATTTCGTCCTGAATATTGGTTGTAGACAGAAAAGACTCAAACACGTTGGTAATAATGTTCTTTCCATAGTAGAAATGGTTTAAAATTGCATCCAACTATTAACTTAGAAAAGTGCTTTACTTGCTAATTGGTAGAGCTATAAATTTTCCGCAAAGTTAACGACAGTCATACAAGTTTACTGCAACTTAACAAGCAGGCCAGTGTTCGTACAAAATATAAAACATGTATTTTTATCGATCTGCAGAAACCAGGTCGCGCGTAATTAGGTACTACTCTCATTCATTTTATGGGAAATGAAACGAACCCGACGCACTGGAAAGGATACACATTACACACACTAAAGTATCAACTGAAGTGCGTCATTTCAATTAATCTACGTATCAAGCGGCTATAAAAGTATCCATGTTACATGAAAAGAAAAATGTTTGGTTTAAAAGAGCTGTAGAAGAAATATTGCCTACTAAATGCAGAGTATTTTGTCTCATAAATCGAGTCAGGGGCCATACCATGAACTCTTAGAGCAATGTTAAAATAAGCTTAAAACAGTCCTATTGCTTTAGAAATGACATGTTTCAAGCTTGTTTTAACATTGCTCGAGTTCATGGTACGGCTACAGCAGTGCAAGCACCGTTCTTATCGATCGCTAAATTTGACATTTAGAATCGACAAAATTTGGATTTATCAATGAAAAATTTAATTTTATCGAATTCTATCGAATCTAAATGTCAACTTAGCGATCGATAAGAACGGTGCTTGCACTGCAGATCCAGTAAAAATAGTTTGAACTATTTTCATATTATTTTATAAGGATTCCTTCCTAGTCTGCATATAAATTCATATGCTATGTTTTACCCCGATAAATGACGGCTACTATGAGAATCTTAACTGCATCACAACAATGACATCATAGGTACCACTCAACTTTCTACAATCTGAACTAATCAAACAATTCAAGTGTTTTACTTATTCTGTCCTTGAGTGATTTGACCATTATATTTTACATTCCAATGAGTTCATAGAGTTACATAAAATGAGTTGAACACTGTCACTAAGCCATGACAGAGGCCTTCAGGTGGCTTAAAAGCTCCGTCATCTAAGTTAGCTACTAGCTTATACGAACACAATTTAATTGATTGAACACTACAAATATGAAAGTTCCTGCTATTCTGTCCGGTTACCTCACGATGTTTCGATTCAACGTTTGAAAGCAATATACCTACCTAATCATTTCTTAGAAATACGTTACTTAACTGACTCTCATCATAATCCCGAATCAACAAAGACTTAAATCAAGGCAACTTTGAGTTTAGTTATCATTATCAGTTTGGTTTATACAAATACACAGTTTATTCTTGGCCTTACTAGGAACACATACACTTAGCTGTAGAAGCAGTGTAGAAGTGGCAAGAAATCGGACCAAAGGATTGCGTCAGCGCCGTGAAATTAGTCTAAATCCAGGCGAATGAACCCTCACTTGGACAAGGGTGTGCCAATGTTGGGAGGGTATTTCGGGATCTTCGATGTTTTCATATCGAATTCAAATAATAACAACGATTGGAAGAGATCACTCCTTAGCGATAAGGCCGCAAATTGTACGCATAGGAGTTCGAACTCTATTGCTCAAAAATGGAACACTGACTTGACTTCTGCAAATTCTATTTATCATGGACCAAATCTATTTTAGATATTGTCTAAATGTGCTTCTCACTACCCCAAGACATCTATGAAACCTTTGCACAACTAATGTCCAATTATGAAAAATGATACTTAGTCTAAAAATGTGCATTCATAATAATGTCCATTCATAAGTAATAGATCTTGAATGCCTGAGTTTAGGGAAGTGATAGTCTCTATAAAATAGCGGATTCGAGCCAATGGATAAATAATTTATTTTTCTACTAAGGTTCGTTTACGGTTACCGTTGCCTATGGACGCTGCCTGTGACTCGAGAGGTTGTAAAAGAGAAATCACTGCGCGTTAAAGTTTTAGTTAAATTCTACTAAAATAACTAACGGGACTTCGTGATGCATAGCGCTAGAATAGATTCCCGTCGGCTCCACTGGTTGAATCACCCATTCATGTCACCCTAAGTCAAAATAGCCTGTGTTTTGAGTCATAAATTATACATATTTTGCGGTGAGGATATAAGACTATCAAATATTATAAATGACTAGTTCTCTCTTATAAGTTCCAATAGTTATTTTATGTCGGTTCATAAGTCATCATCATCATCGTAGAATGTCAGCAGTTCATTCGTCGGAGTCAGTAACCCAGTGACCGCATAGTTAATATAAAATGTAAAAACATTAAAGGAAATGGATTAAATGTTGGTACAAAAACGAACAAATTCGGAACAAATATCGGAACTACTTAATTTATCACTTATTTGCCATCATTTTATAACGAAATTGTTCAATCAAATACCGCTCTTATTTCTGTCAAGAATAATTTCGCACCCCTAGATGAATACTCCGGTAATTCGGAAAACCTTCTTTTTCAGAAATGACAAAAAACTGATTTAGAAATCTATGACAGACTATGGAAAAGGTATTATTCATGAAGGTAACAATTTTTCAAGCTTGTTCAATTAACTCATTTGAATTACCGTATACCTATGTTCAGTTTAGGAATTCGAAACGCAACTTACTCAATTTGGGCTTTTGAGTTGCCCACTGCGGCTCACTTTGCATCATTTCAAAAAATCATGCTTCTATGTTTTTTAATTCACTGTGTTTTTTTAATTAAATACTGGTCTGACGCAATTAGTCCAATGTTCATGTCTGTTTTGATCGTTTCTTGTAAACCGACATTGCTTACGTCAATACTCGTAATACATAACCCAGTCCCGGTTTAGAGTTGAAAGTAGGTTGGACCTATTTGTTACTTTGTTTGTTCATTCAAAAGCGACGGCCCGCTTCTTGGAAACACGGTATTTTGAGGCGAAAACAAAGAATTAATTCCGATTTCTAGAATGAATGTATAATATAGGTCAGGTTGGTGTTTTGAATGGTACGAAGATCAAGATCGGTTGGCTATGTGTCGCGTAACGGTTACCTAAAGGCTCATTTACATGGTGCGAGTTTCTCGAATGCGAGAGGCGATTATCGTCATCAATGTCAAAATAATGACAATTCAGTGACAAGCTATTATCGTCCTTCCACGTATGATTTCAATGTTTAGTTTTCATTGTCATTTTTTTGACATTGATGACGATCGTCATCAATGTCAAAATAATGACAATGAAAACTGAATGAATGCGAGAGGCGATTATCGATAATCGCCTCTCGCATTCGAGAAACTCGCACCATGTAAATGAGCCTTAATTCATTTAAGGTTGAAGCTGATCAGTTGCCTCCGCACCCGCACCCGAACCTCACCGCATCGCCTCAGTATTCCTTGTATGGACTTCTATGGACCAACGCTCAATACAATTTCGTAACGTCACCGGAACGCTGCTTCGCAATTCAAGAGTGAAGGAACAAATGAACGCTGAAAAGGCGACGCCTTGCGAAGGCGACTGGTCAGCTATAACCTTTATTCTGGACATGGACAATTGGACATATTATGTGAATGATTTGTATTTAAGTGTTCCTCTATCTTCCATACTTCTTAATGAATCATTTTCTATAAGGATAAACGAGTGTCTCCCGTGAGATACAGTCCTAATTATTTACTAATCCTCGTTAAACCAGTTAAAAAAAAAAAACAAGTCGAAAAAGTAAAGAATATACATTACAGTAATGAACAGGACATAAAACACATCTCATCATATTGGATGTCTGTTAAACGATGTCGTATCTAGTTTTATGGAGTCGGTAAGGTTCGTGAACCGCGGCCTATTCTCTTGTTATTCTAGAAATATCGAGAGAATTGACGATAACGCGAAAATAAAGTGCTATTAACATTAATTAACAGGGTTTGGTTACAGTGACTGCAAGTAACTGCGGTTGTTGGTTAAAAAATAGTTTTTACTGTTTTAAATGTGTATCTACTAACATTGTAACATATCAAATTAGTTTATAGAAAAATAGAAAAAAAAAAATAGAATATAATTTTTCTACTCTTATAATTATTATTATGGACACTGTCTGAAATAAATAATATAATAATAAATAATAAGACGTTAGATATAAATAAAATATTATTATATTTTTTTTAAATACTTAACATCATTACAATAAATTGAAACAGCAATTATTTGAGTTTTAAATAATGCTGCTGATGCAAGTTCAATTTAAAAAAAGCTCCATTATTTTTTTATTGACTATTGTGACATCGACCTGTTAATACATGAAATACATAATTGATTGATTGATACTATTTGCAGTTTTGTATCATCATAACCGCTATCGCTTCAGCTCTTCACCATAATCAAAGTCATTGGAACAAGTGGTCCGTCTACGGAATGTCTACGAAAGTGCTACGCCCACGCTACGCCGTAGCAAAGGGAAAGTAATATTCATTACGAAAATGAAGACATTGTCTGGAAAGAAAAACTTGGCCTTGAAAAAAAAAAACATGTAGGTACCTAATGTATACCTACTGCTAAGTACCTACTTAAAAAAAAATGACAAGATTAAAAAAAATATACTTACTGACACTAAGAAAAAAAATATACTTCTCAGGATTCTTGTGACCCTGGCAGCTAGACGTAATACCCTTGAATTTTTTTCTAAATACTTTTAAAAACCAAAGAAAAATTAATGATTTAGGACTCTAAACTTATTAGGAGCAAAGTATACAGTTTAGCTCAGGAATAAATCTAGAAAGATTGTTATAAAATACCAAGCAATTAGAGTAATCAAATACTCATTAGCTGTTGTTGAGTCTTCATCCAGTTAGATCCAGACTTTTCTGGATACAACAACCCATTAGATTTTTTAATTAGAAGTAATTGAGTAGGTAGGTATTTAAAAGTTTGTTTACAACAAAGCAAAAAGAGAGATAAAATGTTAACAGTATTTGTGCGCTGATTCTGCATATTTCATTTTTAGTTTTAAACTATTTCGTTATTATTACAAAAGCTTTTAAAAAGAAACAGTAATATTTCGATATTTGTTTAAAATTTGTAAACAGGACATACAATTTTAAAACTTACTAAGTAATTATCAAAGTAATCAAAACATTATTTTTTAGGAAACTATTTTACTACTTTATTTAGGAGTAGGTAATCGTATTAAGGTAAAAGTCTGTCTGTGTGTGTGTGTGTATGTGTGAATGTTTGTTACCTCGTATCTCCATAACTACTAAACTGATTTTGCTGAAATTTGGAATGTAGATAGCTTAGGTTTTGGAATAACACATATGCTACTTTTTATCCCGGAAAAATGTATGGTTTCCTTGGGATATAAAAAGTAGTCCACGCTGGCGTTCACACTAGTGCTTTCATAATTTTACTAATATGTTACACTGAAGTAGCCTACATAATCTTTGGTACAAATTAGACAATCTATGCAAATCTAAACAAAGCTTATCTCGATCTAAACACGTTGTGCATACAAAGCAGACCTAAATAAGGATGTACTGAGCAACGATGATTCATTTCAGACCAAAAATAGAACCTTATCAGAGTAATAATTTAGACCTAAGTGGTAGTAGGTTTCTTATTATACGAGTATTAATATGAAAGTTAGGGGGCGTCCATTACTTACGTGAGGGGATTTTTGAGATTTTTTGACCCTCCCCCCCACCCCCGCTTGGTGAGATGTCGTGAGATTTAGCTCAACCACCTCCCCCACCCCCTAATCTCACGTGAGATTGAAAATTGAACAATAAAATTATTGTACCAACATGTCCATGTGATTTTAAATAAAATCATCGGCATTACACATTTCTTAAGGAAAAAAATATTACGTGATATTGCCAAGACCCCCCCTCTCCACTCCCTCTTACGTGAGATTGGATGGGATTTTGCGCAACCCCCTCCTAAAAGCCTCACGTAATGCCCTTATTGCAGGTATTTTATTTCATATTTTATTTTATCTTATCTTATTATTTCAGATTATCCATAATAATGATAATCCATATACAAAACACATCAAAATTGTATAATTGCAATTTTAATCATTAAAATATTAATAATTAAATTTAAAACTGAAACTAAAACTTAAACTGAAACGAAACGAAACGAAACTGAAACTGAAACTGAAACTGAAACTGAAACTGACACTGACACTATCACTGACATCACCTTCAGCACGAAAAATTGCCACAGGGAGAGGAAAACCGAAGGGACCATGAGAGGAAAATGTTATGAAGTAGTACTACCTAAACTAAACAGTTTCTGTAAATTAATAATATTAAACTACTTACTTATTAAAAAAAAGATGAAAGTTGTTAATCGGGAATATGTACTTAAGTACATTTTTTTAAAATATTTTTATACGATAAGTTATATTATCTATAAATAGCCGCTATATATTCAAATATTTTTTCTTTAAAATAAGAACTAAACTTTCTAACTACAAGAGAAAAGGTAGCTACCATGAAGTGCCCAAAAATTTGCCACACCCTGTATAGACTAGACTGTAGAGACCTTTGAAAATGTCTAGGTCTAGGAGGATAGTCAACGGCAAGTCTACTAAGCACATTTCACATTTCATTCCATAAGACCAAGCTAGGGTTCTTTTTTATGACTCTTCGGACGTACTTAATATTCAACACGTATTTAAAAGGAGGAAATAGTGTCAAATATGCACTAAGTAGTTGTTTGTGTATGAACGACAGGCCTAAAGCATCCTGTTTTTGTTTACTATTATGGCTGCTTACTAGCAAAATAACCTAATCCAGATTATTACGTTTTTTGCAATACAAAATCTGACGGTATTTTAGCATTTGACAAGCCACATTTTGTTCAATTGGCTTCCCACCGGAGCTCATGAAAAGAAAGCCAGGGTCCAACTCCAAACTATGTTTGTTGCCCTGCTTATCAAGTATAGTTTACACCAGGCTAGCGCTGGCTTGGTATTTACCTTGTGTAAACAGTTTTTCAAGTGGAGGCAAAAGTCACTGGCTTAAAAAATAGACGGGCGCTCTATTCTCGCCAGCAGCGCTGGGAGCCAGCGCTGGCCTGGTGTAAACTATACTTTACGGTATTGGTTGCGAAGGGACAAGAGTAAAGTCACCTAGTTTTTGAGACTATTCTTTATGATCCTAGCGGTGAATTTGAAAAAAAAAAGAAATTGTCAATGACAACCTGTGAAGGCAAATTTTAGGAACCAAATGCTGATGATTCTCTTGTGCATGATCCCTTGTAAACTGACTAATTTAATTAAAACTAAAAGCAATAGCTCTTATTTCATTAACTCTAAAGACCAAAACAAAACGACAGCCTGAGTGACATTTCTAAAGTTACTATAAATTTAGTAAAAATGAAGTTTCTGCGGATAGAATTGAGGCCAATTTCAGATTCTGAATAAAACTACCTTTGATCGAAGAAAACGACAAAAAACAAGGTACCTACTTACTTATAGAAATGTTACTTTCAATGGTATTCTGATCTGTAGCCGTACCATGAACTCTTATAGCAATATTAAAAACAAGCTTGAAACATGACAACGAATGTCATTCTTAAAGCAGTAAGGCTGTTTGAAGCTTTTTTTGACATTGCTCTAAGACTTGGTAGTACGCCCCCTGGTCTTTAGCGCGAAGAAATAAAAGCTATCGGTTTCACTGATACTTAATTTAATTAGTCAATGTACAAGAAAATTACCATCTAATTGTGAACCAAACCAATTTAGTTAAAATTAAATTTTGTGAGTTATGACACTTTTACAAAGTAGGATGCTATTTTAAGGAAGTGTTAACAATGGCTTATCAGTAGATAAAAATAGAGAGCCTTAGTTTGTTGTTATGACAATACCAGCCTTATGTATATCAGTTTAAAAATAGTAGCAGGAAACGCATTTTACGCCAAACAGTATCACGTTTTTTGTATGTACTTAAGTACTTACTGATTTTCTTTGACTGTATTTTCAAAATGCGGAAGACCATTGTTTAGATCTATAAGCATTTCACATTTTTTATGAGGTCTAAGTGAGGAGGCAGGTAATGTTCAAATGTTGTAGTATTTGGCCCACATTTTGAAGAAGCTAACATTCCATACGTTGCAATGCAAGCACATCGACGCAAATCCATCGATGTTCATCCGGGTTCGAACCCAGTACCTTCGAGTCGGAAGTCGAGGCACTAACCCACTCGGCCAACAATGCTCATAAATAAATGCTACTTTACAACGTCAACCATTCCGTTATCAATACCGCTGCGTTTTGTTTTGTTCTCTAAAATGACAGTAGTTTGATTGAAAAAGTCACCACAACCACAGATAATATAATACTATACAGAGTCGTTGGTCATTATTCGATTAGAAAACAAAACGAAATCTAAGTTTAATCGAAGGCTGACGTTTTGCTTTGGCACAGAGAAGTCTCTGTGGAGTCTCTGTGGCTTTGGTTGACACAAAGTAGAATCGGCCCCGAGGTGATTATCGATTTTCTACATTTTTAAAGGGGGATGGACAAAACTGTATAGTAATTGGACCACATTTACGTGTGACACATGGTAGATTCTGATAACTCCCGACAAAATTTATCTAATAGACAGGATTAAAAAACCTAATAGAATTCGATTACAGTAATGTTTGCCGAAATTTTAGTCACATTTATTTTTGGAATGTTGTCACGCGATAGGTAAAGATAATCTTTTAACAGCTGTATTTTGTGTTATCTATGTTTACTATCAACATTATTTCGTCAAATATTGACAATTAAGTAATTATTAAAAGCAATATCTAAAGTCTTATGACTCACACTTTCCAAAAAATTAATTCACTTAGATATTTTCCTTATTACTTACAAATATGGTAAGTCTGGCGACGGAGTTTGCCGTCTGAAGGCCTCCGTCATGGCTTAACGACATTAAGCCGGGACGGACAATTTAACGTGCCTTTCGAAGCACGGAAGCTCTCAGTTGCTAATGCCACTTGCGGTCACGCATCCAAATTGTAACCACTCACATAGTCACATCGTTGCTTTACTTGTTTTTTCGTTCATAGGTTCATCAATATAATGTTGACTTTTGAAAATTGATGACTTAGGTAAGTAAATAAAATCATTCTTTGTAGAGATGTGTTTTTAAAGTGCGTCTTTGATGCTTCGGAATAGGGACCATATCGATTTCGTTGCCTTGACATATCAGTTGGAAAGTCTCATGACCTCAGTTTCTCCGGAAGTAAGTAGGTACTCGGTACTTACAATAGGTCAAGAACACCATAACATAAGGAAATCTAGGTCATCTAATCGTTTGATTGAATATTTGATCTAGATCTTTGATTGTACCTAGGTGAAAAGCGACATTTTTTTGATTTTTTTTTTGATTTGGGGTTTATAAGAGAGTTGATAGATATTAAAACTGGGCTACCTAAAAAATAGGATCTAATATTTTCTAGTCCCAAAGGGTGTGCTTTTACCAAAATTATAATTTTCTTTGGAAAAAAATGGCTGCTCTCAAGTATACCAGCCAACCAACGTCTTCAAACAAAATAAATTACCGCAACTTAAACTTATTTACTTTTTTATGTACCTACCTGGTAGTCAATGGAAATCATTTTCTGAAACTACGAGCAATTTTATGAATCACAATTTGCTATTGTGATCCATATATTTTGTCCACTGTGTTGCGTGTAATCTTTGAAATGATAAAAGCCACGAGCGGATGGATTTAAAAGCAATCATTGTTATAATCATGATAAATAATAAACATTCTGGGAATCACCTATTCTGTATCGTTTACCGCACCCTTTCACAATGTTAAAATACGTTAGTCATGTAGCTGTAAAAATACTGCTAATTTGTGAAAGCTTTCCTTTGAATTAGGTACCGTCACTCACAAAAGTTTCAAAATATTAAGGGTCTTACTTATGAAAGATGTTTAAAGTTGAACACTGGTTAAACGACGTCCTGTCTTTATTTGTGGATAGTGATGAATAGAGACAGGACGTTGTTTAACTAGTGTTCAACTTTAAACATCTTTCATAAGGGGGTAAGAGCCCTTGCAGACTGCAGTCTTTTCTCTATAGTTTGGTCGGGCGAGCAATAGTGCAAATATGGCCAATCCTGGGCCCCTACTCCCAAATTGAAAAAGATATACCGTGCCCATTATCGTAGCTCAGCTTATGTTGGTGGAAACTGAATTCGGAATAATAACCAACATAAACTGAGCTACGAAAATTAACACGTTATCTGTTTTAGTTTTGGGAGTAGGCCTGCTGAATCTGTCTAGTGTGCGCACTTGCATACATATCTGATTTCAGTTTATATCGCGTATATCGGGTATATCGCGAGCTTACTATTCTATCCGTGACTATAGTAAAGTATGAACAATTGTATGGACTGAACTTAGTTCGGTCAAGTTACCGCTAGAGGCGCTGCACTGAATTCCATACAATTGAGATACTTTACTATAGTCACGGATAGAATAGTATACTCGCTATACATACACCCACTGAGCGCGACCTATCGGTTAATAGAAAGCTTTGCCGTCTGCGAGAAGCTTTTCAGTGGAAAAGTTGACGTACTTTGGATCTAAAAAAAATATTAGATCCTGTTTCTGGGCAACGTCCGATCGTCTCTGTTCAAAACTTTAATTGTTTAACTAAATTTTTTTATAAAGTTATTTCCTACTGTAACGGAATTTTATCATCTTATAAACGTTCTGCTGCAGCAAAGGTCTCCTTTACTTATAACTTGATTTTTCTTAAAATTAAAGTAAGAAATACGGTGAATTTTTGTTTCAATGTATTTCTAATATTTCTCCTGTGAAACCATCGTAAAGCTTCATAGAACTACACTGTTAATCAAATTGTGTAGGTGTCTGTATGAACTCGTTACCAGACAAGCCCAAACTCCTGGAAATAATGAATGAAACGGCTGAATGAAGGCCCCTTGTGTGTTGATACTCGTATGTCGCAGTTTAAGTAGAACTGAAATGAAATGGTTAAGGTGGATAAGCACGAGAGTCCGCGAAATTCAATTTTTCTTGCGTTTTTTGCTAAGTGTGCGTTTTTTGAACAACTTTGTCAGGTTGTAAGTATCTTGATCAAAATAATGATTTGCGCAAATAACTTAGGCGTTTCCATTTAATAAACAAAGTAATCATCACTATTTACCTTTCTTTAACTTCATAAAGCCAGATTATTCAATGACTTAGATTTTTTTTTATTTTCAATACATTTTTATTTATAAAAACGATTTTTGGCGATCTATAAACGTAGTCTACCTGTTGTATCTCTTTGTGATATTAAAATTTATTATTTTATTCCCTTCAAAAATGTTCCACTAAGATATCTCTTCTTTATTTTCAAAGAAGATCAAATGGAAAAACTTACTTTTTATTCCCTGAAACGAAAAATTGCAAAAGGATGATCCTGATAAAATTTCCCTTCACACACGGACTACGACAATAATGGAAAAGCCAACCTACGTTGTTACCCAGAACCTTCACAATAAACGTACCGGGTAGGGCATGGCCTTGAGCTAGTTAGATAATTTGTAGAACGAATTGGAATTGAGCTAGTTTCGTAGTATTCAGCAATAAAACCACACTATGTAGAAATGGGTACATATGAAAAGTCCGAAAACCGAAATGCCGATCCTTGAAAAGCCGATGCTTGAAATAGCGAATGCTCGTAAAGAAGAATGCTTAAAATGTAGAAGCTTTAAATGTAGAATGCTTAAAAATCAGAATGCTCGAAATGCCGAAAGCCAAAATACCGAAGCTTAAAACATAGAAGCTTAAAATGCCGACGCTCAAAATGTAGAATGCTGGAAATATAAAAGCTTGAAACCAGTAATGCTCGAAATAATTATGTAGATGTAAGAATTTTTTTTTGTGATTACTTATTATTATTAAGAGGTAAAGTGTGTTTGTATTGTACTCGTATGTAGGAGGTTATCTCAAAAAGTACTCATCTGATTTAAAAAATTCTTTCACCTGTATTTAGAATGAGGGAAGGGGGAGGGAGAGGGGGAGGGAGAGGGGGAGGGGGGAGGGAGAGGGGGGGGAGAGGGGGAGGGAGAGAGAGGGAGGGAGAGAGAGGGGGAGGGAGAGAGGGAGGGAGGGGGGAGGAGGGGAGGAGACGGGGAGGGGGAGGGAGAGGGGGAGGGAGAGGGGGAGGGAGAGGGGGAGGGAGAGGGGGAGGGAGAGGGGGAGGGAGAGGGGGAGGGGAAGGGAGAGGGGGAGGGAGAGGGAGAGGGGGAGGAAGAGGGGGAGGGGGAGGAAGAGGGGGAGGGAGAGGGAGAGGGGGAGGGAGAGGGGGAGGGAGTGGTGGAGGGAGAGGGGAAGGGAGAGGGAGAGGGGGAGGGGGAGGGGGAGGAAGAGGAGGAGAGGGAGGGGGAGAGGGAGGGGGAGAGGGAGGGGGAGAGGGAGGGGGAGAGGGAGGGGGAGAGGGAGGGGGAGAGGGAGGGGGAGAGGGAGGGGGAGAGGGAGGGGGAGAGGGAGGGGGAGAGGGAGGGGGAGAGGGAGGGGGAGAGGGAGGGGGAGAGGGAGGGGGAGAGGGAGGGGGAGAGGGAGGGGGAGAGGGAGGGGGAGAGGGAGGGGGAGAGGGAGGGGGAGAGGGAGGGGGAGAGGGAGGGGGAGAGGGAGGGGGAGAGGGAGAGGGAGGGGGAGAGGGAGGGGGAGAGGGAGGGGGAGAGGGAGGGGGAGAGGGAGGGGGAGGGAGAGGGGAGGGGGAGGGATAGGGGGAGGGGGAGGGGGAGGGAGACCAAAACATGGATCTTCCACTGTTATTCACTGAGAAGTTCTGACACAATAGGTCCTGACTCCATCAGATCAGCAGCTGTCACCATATTATTACATTGTAGTCGGAACTTCACCGATACGCTGAGTTCCAAGTTTCAACTCGATCGGACTATTTACTGAAGAGTTCTGTTGAACAGCTCCTGATGTCATCCTCAGATCAGCTTGTTATGACCATATTATTACATTGTAGTCGGAACTTGACAGATATGCCGAGTTTTAACTAAATCGGCTTATTTACTGAGGAGTTCTGTTGAACAGCTTCTGACTCCATCATCAGGTCAGCTTAATGTTACCATCATATTGCATTGTCACTGATATCCTATCAAGTTCTTAAAAAATTCCCGAATCGCGTATGCCTTTAAAATATGAAGAGTTACCTCGATTTCTCCAAGATCCCATCATCAGATCCTAACCTGATGATCAAAAGGAACATTGGAAAAGTGTACCCTTTCAAACAAAAAAAGAATCTTTGAAATCGGTCGAGGCGTCTTCGAGTAATCGGTGAACGTACACAAAAAACACAAAAAAAAAAATCCGACGAATTGAGAACCTCCTCCTTATTTTTTTAAGTTCGGTTAAGAATACAATAATTTTGTAAGTATTTAAGTCGTTTCACTATCACGTTTCCATCTTGCTACTTTACACCTAAACTACTTTCGCACCCGTAAAAACTACCACGAAATAAAGTACTAAAAAATTCAATAATTTATGTAAGTACTTATTTCGATCATTTTCGATGTTTTAGTTATTCGGCATTTGGAACTTATACTTATTAAGCATTCTACTTTGTAAACGTTCGGCAATTGAAACTTTCGGCATTTCGAGCATTCTGACTTTTAGCTTTCGACCTTACAAACTTCTATCTTTCAAGCTTTCTGCATTTCAACCGTTCTACATATCGAATTTCGCTATTTTAAGCATCGGCATTTCAAGGATCGGCATTTCGGTTTTCGGACTTTTCATATGTACCCGTAGAAATAATACAATGTTGTAAGGTAACAGGAATAATATTTTTTGTGTAGGTATAAATGTTAAAGTAATAAGGTTCGTATGAGCAAGTGGCCAACTCTGGTGACCGAGTTTTAAGACCGCCTAAAGGCCTCCGTCATGGCTTAACTACTTAAAAGCCGGGACCGACAATATAACGTGCCCTCCGAAGCACGGAAGCGCTCAGCTCGTAATACTGTTTATGAGCACATAACAAAAGCTGGCACCGACAATTTAAGGTGGCCGCGCACCTGTGCGCGCCGAACGCATCGAATTTTA
This sequence comes from Camptogramma bilineatum, assembly GCA_958496255.1. Lineage (NCBI taxonomy): Eukaryota > Metazoa > Arthropoda > Insecta > Lepidoptera > Geometridae > Camptogramma > Camptogramma bilineatum. The sequence goes on along the minus strand of OY292471.1, from coordinate 2,721,046 downwards.
GAATTCCCTATATGAAATCGTATGAAACTTCGCACACCTGCCCGCGGTCGAATTGTCCGATTCGACCGAATCTGGCAGTACTTCCAGAATTCGGCCCGGATAGGTGTGCGCTCAGCCTTAACGTGCCCTCCGCTCAGCTGTTAATGCCACCTGCTCAACCATCCATATTGAAATTGTGACCGCGCAGAACGTAGTTTAACTTCAACGATCTTCAGGGAGCTTCAGGTTCCTTGTGCTAACTTTATACAAGCAGTAACTAATCGAAACATTACTTGCAGATGGTGAAGACGATTCAGGCCCCAATGCAATATACATTACAAATTGTAAAATATAATTAATTGTAACGGCTACAATTGTACAAGTTTATGTTTAATTAAAAATACAATTTACATATTTGTTTAGGTGGAAAATTTACAAAATTGTAAAATTGTACCTACAATTCTACATATTTTAGTTGAAAAAACTTTTTCTCCCTACAGGCGATATTTTACATATTTGTAGGAAAAATCGTTTTATTGAACACCAATTGTAATTACAAGTTTACATATCTACAAAATTGTAGTACAATTCTGACAGGCGGGCTCACCATGTGTAGAAACTCTACAATTCTAATTCAATACAAAAAAATGATGCTAGCGAGTATCTTAACTGATCGGCAATCTTTTTACCCGACTGCGCAAAGCAAAGGAAGGGTAATGTGTTTATCAGTCTATGTTTGTTTGGATGTTTCTATGTGGCACTCTAGAGGCCAAACGCGTGGACCGATTTTGATAATTCTTACGTCAATCGATTCGTCTCAACCTTGGGAGTGCTATTAAAGACATAACAGTAAACAAAATTCACCAGTGCCACAACCAGACGCCATATTGTCAAAATTAAAAAAACCAAAATCGTCACACTATATCAAGTGGGGTATCGTTGAATAGGTATTTCAAAATCAACTTTAGGTTTCTTTTTACCATTTTTCATTTTAAGTAATAGTTTAGGAAAAATAACGGTTTAAAGTTGATTAATAATAATTCTCGCTATGGATGTTTCTATGTGGCACTCTAGAGGCCAAACGCGTGGACCGATTTTGATGATTCTTACGTCAATCGATTTGTCTCAACCTTGAGAGTGTCACTAAAGATATGACAGTAATCAAAATTCACCAGGGCTAAAACCAGACGCCATATTGTCAAAATTAAAAGAATCAAAATCGTCACACTATATCAAGTGGGGTATCGTTGAATAGGTATTTTAAAATCAACTTTATCATAACTAAAAAGTGTTAAATAAAAAAATATTTTAAAAAAACAAAAACCCGACTGCGTCAAAACTAAAAAGAAAAAAACAAGCCTGCAAAGAATTACTCACAGTCGGGACCCATAACATTGGGAAGATTTGATTGGTAATAAAATGAATGGGTACCGACTGTGAGTCATTCTTTGCAGGCTTGTTTTTTTCTTTTTAGTTTTGACGCAGTCGGGTTTTTGTTTTTTTAAAATATTTTTTTATTCCACTTATTTATATTCTTGTTGTGAGTCGTATTTTGACTGAATCAACCAAATAAATTGTAGATAGGTAGATAGATAGATTAACACTTTATTGTACCTACACCACATGAATATTAAAACAAATTACAGAGACACAGAATATAAGGAGCGAAGTACGATGGGCGGTCTTATCGCTATGAGCGATTTCTTCCAAACAACCTTAGAATTAGATTGTTACACAAAGGTTGAAAGTAACCTATTGAGGCACGAGATGTTTTGGCGCACGAGCGTAGCGAGGGCGCTAATAGTTCGAGTGCCTAAATAGGTCTTTCACCCGAGGTAAACATTCTGCTTTTCATTTCGAATATGAGGAATGTAATTAACTTTGTAAGAGATGGTAAGTAATAAATAACACGCTGAGACGCCATTTCAACACGAACTGTTTGGCCACGTGGCCGGCGACGTGGCCAAACAGTTCGTAATAAAATTTATGACAGATAACTCACTTGGCTACGGTCTGGCGTCATGATCCTAATCCCGTGATCCTGACCCAGTGATCCTGCGTAATCCTGATTCCGTGATCCTGATCTGTGATCCTGTGATCCTGATCCTACGTGATCCTAATCCCATGATCCTTATCCTACGTGATCCTAATCTTGTAATCCTGATCCCGTGATCCTGATCCTGTAATCCTAATCCTGATCCTGATCCTGTAATCCTAATCCTGATCCTAATCATATGTGATCCTAATCCCGTGATCCTGATCCTGTAATACTGATCCTGTGATCCTGATCCTACGTGATCCTAATCCCGTGATCCTGATCCAGTGACACAGATCCAGGTGATCACGGGATCAGGATTACGCAGGATCACGGGATTAGGATCACGTAGAATCAGGATCATAGATCAGGATCACGGAATCAGGATTACGCAGGATCACTGGATCAGGATCACGGGATTAGGATCACCTAGGATCAGGATCACAGGATCAGGAAATTGACGCCAGACCGTAATCAAGTGAGTTATCTGTCATACATTTCAACACAAACTGTTTGGCCACGTCGCTGGCCACGTGTCCAAACAGTTCGGATTGAAATGGCGTCTCAGCGTGTTATATAGCTCTTACTTTGTTAATTACTTTCTTCATATTCGAAATGAAAAGCAGAGTGTTTACCTCGGGTGAAAGACCTATTAAGGCACTCGAACTATTGCCTCAATAACTCGTGCCTCAATAGCATTATCTATTCTATGTCAATAGGTTACTTTCAACCTTTGTGCAACAATTTACTATTAAAAACGAACTTACATTTTATGTAAATTGTAACTTACTGCTACATATTTGTAAGAACAATATTGTCAGCAACATCTACAGGCGTTTTTTATAATCATGTAATCTATATATAGTACAAGCTTTGCTTAGTTTGGGTTTAGATGGCGCTGTGTGAAAAATGTCCACCAATATTAATTTATTTGTTTATTTAAGTATTTATTTATATTTAACGAATTTTTGGGCGTTACAATTGTATGAAATATACTTGTAGATTTTTTACATAATTGTAGGTTTTATTATACAGCACTTGTCGAAAATTCGACAAAATTGTCACTTTTCTACAAATTTGTAGACTTGTAACGTTTATTATATACGGGCCAGACCTTCTCGGAATGTATTCCGAGTTTCTTCGCTGAAAAAACGTTCATCTTTCCGAAGAAATCATCGAAAAATAAAGAATAGTTTGGCGTTTTATATAAAAGACGAAATCTTCAAAGTTTTTTTTATTACTAACTATCTCTAAAGTGTTTGTGGCTAACACCTCACAAAATTGTTACCTTGAATCTTTACCAGTTTATCTATATTTGTGGGCGATAGTTCGTTAAATGTTCAATTTACTACAGCGTAGTAAACTACACCGGAACATGGAGTAAGGAACGTTCACCTTCACGGGTATCGAGTGCGGACAGCTGGAGAACAGAGGCGGACTTAGGACTAGACCTGCAGATCTGGAAGGCTGAAATGGCCGTTAATGAAATTCCTTTTATGCAAACACACGCTGGGCCAGCCTAAGCCAGTGCGAGCAAAGGCGAGTTGATGCAAGGCGAGTGCTTACCTCCACACGCTTGGCGTTCATATTCACTCGGCCAGCTAGGCGAGCGATGGCAAGGCGAGGCGAGTGGTGCGTTATTCAATGAAAGGGTTAGTCATCCAATTGAACGGCGCCCTGATTACGCAAGACTTGCAATAGCAATGCGACAGCAATCACTACGCGACCGGTCGAAAAATATCACTAAAAATCATATTGTCTATGCACTATTGCCAAAGTGCATTTTGCGACAGGCGAGCAATAGACGTGCGATTGGCTTCCTTAGTACGATTTTTAGTGATATTTTTCGACCGGTCGCGTAGTGATTGCTGTCGCATTGCTGTTGCAAGTCTTACGTAATCTGGGCATGGGTGATTCAACCAGTTGGCTACTGCGACATAAAAGCCCTTTTCATTCAAATCCATCCCTGGCAACCTCCCTGGCAGACAGCCAATGATGCCTAGACTTTGTTTACTCCCAGCCTAATTAATACCACGCGCGAGTGGGCCCGTCGCTTTTCTGCTTATTTTGGCAACACTCTTAAAATGGAACTGTAGATTTAAATAACACAAGATCACAAAATCTCTGATCTTCAAACGTATCTTTGATCAATGAGTTTGGATATCATGCATGCTTATTTTGGACAATATAGTTACCTATACCTAAAATGAGTTTAGTGATCAAATTTTTGCATGCCTATTTTGAACAATATACTTAGTTATACGTAATACGCTTGGGGTAGTCAGAGGTATACGTTTTATTTCATAAGTTAAAATTAATTCTCATGTAGGTAAGTGTCTCATTGTCTTTTTTGAAAATAAATATCTATGAACAGATCTAATGTCCAACTTGTGTCCAACCAAATACCTATTTTAGTACGTAGGTACCTATACAATTTTGCAAAAGTTAGCATACCATACGTGACAAACCCATCGATGCTATCATTTCGGCGCCACTGAAAACCAGCGCTCTAACAGCCTTGGCGCTGCTGGAGCAAATGCTGAGGGGTAGCCCTATTTTCTTGTCACTGTAATAACATTTTTGATTTGTGTGCATGTACCGTATAGTGACGAAAATAAAACTTATTCCTATTTCTATTTCTATCCTCACGATGTTTTCCTTTACTGTTTAGAGCTCGTGTTAAATGCGCATATATTCAAACCGAAAAATCCGTTGATTCACGGCCGGGTTCGAACACACCTTTGAAAGTTGAGGCACCTACTAGCCCACTCGGTGAGCACGGCTCGTAGAGCAACAGGACTTTTTCAAAATAAAAACTATAGATCTATATCTTATTTTACTGGGTGTAAGAGTATCATCAGCATCATCATTAGCCTATAGCAGTCCACTGCTGGACAAAGGCCTCCCCTAATGAACGCCATCGCGCCTTGTCTTCAGCTTGACGCATCCAACTTCTGCTGGCAGCCTTTCGCAGATCGTCACTCCACCAGGCCACTACACTACGTTTGCTGAGTCGTGGTCTTCACTAGAGAACTCAAGAGGGCTCCTGAAGAAGATATTTTTTTTTGTTTCAGCAGCAAAAATAACGAAGAATAAAATCTAAAAAACACCTGGAATATAGGAATATACGAGTAAATGTGATATAACAAACCATAACTCCCGTCATTTCGTGTAATTCTCACACGGTGATGGTTTACGAGCAATGTTCGCGGAACGAGTTTAATGTTTTCCTTATTTACAAACGTTCGGCCTTCAATGTAAGCTGATCCCATTATGTGTTGTTTCCCTGTTACATCGGACATTATAATAACGTGGATTACTTACTACTCACGTAAAAATATCGTCGATTTTAATTTCCTATGTATCGCTGCTTCGCGGCATGCTGTGCCTTCCCACCGTTCTTGACACTACTACGTAGCGTACGTACTATTATTCTGTGATACTACTCAAGGGAATTAACATGACACTTGGCTCGAATAGTTTGTGCAAAAGTACAGTGCGCAATGTATCGCGCAGTGTATCAGTTTTTACGAAAGGTGTCATGTTAATTCGCCTGAGTAATAGCTAAGCGACGTTTGGAGTGGTCACAATTTGGATGGTGGGCAAGTGGCATTACCAGCTTTCGTGCTTCGGAGGGCACGTTAAAGTTGGCCGCACACCTATCCGAGCTGAACAAATCTAATTTTAGAATTCTTTATAATGAAATCGTATTAAATCTCGCATTGCATCACACCTGCTCGCATCGAATCGTCCGATTCAACCGAATCTGACAGTACTTCGAGAATTCGGCGCGGATAGGTGTGCGCTTAGCCTAAATTGACGGTACCGACATGCCGTTATGCCGTGACAGAGGCCTTGAGGCGGCCTAAAAACTCCGTCATCAGAGTTAGATAGATTAACACTTTATTGTACACCACATCAGACACACAGAACATAGGGAGCGAAGTGCAATGGGCGGTCTAATTACAACCTTAGGACACCGTCTCTGTGCTTAGGATGAACTGGATGTACAGTTAGCCACAAGCTGAGAACAGAGAATCGTATCTTAATAATAAATACCCATTGAATACAGGTAAATTACTTACCTCTTGCATACCAATTAGCGTCCGGTCGTGTCATTGGGGATTTCAAGTGATGAGGTAAGCTATTGTCTAAGTCTAGGCTACTGCGTATTCTGTGCCTAGGTCAGGCTTCGCTTGCATGACTGAGAATACCAAGGTTTGCATTTACCTTGCAACTAATTACTTATTTACCTAGGTACCAGTCGGTAGATTTAGTTTTCGATTCTGACATTTTAGATGCGTTTTGACACGAGCTACGAGTAAGTACAGTGAAGGAAAACGTTGTGTGGGAAACCCCCGGCTTAATCAGTCTCAAGTTATTGACGATGTCCTCTTATGGATAAGGTAGATTGCTGCTAGAATTTATCCTTCTCCATAGGTAACTACTCAGGTATAGATTGCTTCATAACATTTTTTAAACCATCTAAACCCAAAGTAAGAAGAGCTTGTGTTATGGGAACTAATTCACAGGTAATTCATAATAATTTATTGTGGAACATACCAAGATGATATAGGTACTTACTACATACCCCTACCTATGTTGATTGTTGGTATACCTACATATATCTTCTTTTTTGCTTTGTTTTTCTTTCTGTTTTGTTGGATAGCACAGCTCCGTTACCATGCGGTGTCAATGCTATATTTTATTATTTTCCTATAATAGTAGGTAGTAGTTTATTGCTCATAAATTGCAAGAAAGAAAAACTAGGTACCTACCTACCTATCTCTGCACTGTATCTTATCACAAAAATGTACGGTCGGGATTCGAACCTACGATTTTGAATCGAAAGTGGACTTTACATAAAAGACGGACAAAAAGTATCCATGTAGCTGACTAAGCCCTCGCCACGCAGTCTAAACAAAATGTATTTTTCAATGTTTGTAAACGTGCCAATAATTTCCAGGAAGTGATATTACACACATAATTAAATATAATCCAGAACAGGTAGCTACTTGTGTTTTTCACGCATAATTTTGTTTCCCATAAATTACTATAATTACGAGATCAAAAGAAAAAAGCGGGCGTAAGTTTTCGTTCTCTAAAAAAAGGAGGACGCATTTTGAAGTTACTAATAAGGGCTAACACACACGCTCCGATTTGGTCTGGAGCTGACAACAGATTTGGTCTTCTCCGAACCATTATGATTATTATATTCCCATTACCTATCATACCAGCAGCCTTACTATGAACTCTTAGAGCAATGTCAAAGTAAGATTATCTACTATGATTCGGTGCTAAGATAAGGTTAAAGTAAGTCTAACGCAGGAATGTTTTGGTAACGTCTCTTCGTGGAGTGTCAAGTGTGAAGTAATTGACGCGAAGCAGGACTGTTTATACCTTGTTTTGACATTGCTCTAAGAGTTGGTGGTACGCCGGCTGCACAAACGTCCTGTCCAAATAAATAAAGTTAAAAAAAAAATAGTTAGGGAAAATATTTGTCATATCATTGAACTTTTGTTTTTCATTCATAATTTTCTGATTTAATATGATAAAATATAGGTACCGTAAAATACGCCAACATTGCCCGCTTTTTTCGAATAATTTCAATTTTTGTAAAAAATTTCTATGGGAACGTAAGTATTTTCTTTTATCATCTGCTATTATAAGATTATGTGCATGTATTACTTTATCAGATTTTATGATGCGTCAATATTTAATTAAGTATTTTATACATTTTGATGGCGGGCAAAGTTATCTGGACTTTTAGCCAACATTGCCCACGTTGATTTTTGACGCAAATATAGCCTCTAGAGAGATGAAATAAAAAGCCAATACAAGAATTTAGGCAATAATGGCGTTTACTTTAGGTTTTAAAACGATACTATAGAAGGTTTCCTAGCAAAGTGGCTGGGCAAAGTTACCCTGACATTTTTTGTCTTTTTCATACAAACCGCATTTCACAAATTAAAAGTGCTAGGGTTGGCACTTCTTAGTTAACTGATCTTGTGATCGTAGTTGTTGTAGGTATAAAAAAACTGGTTATTTTTCATTCAGGTATTTATTTAATAAACTTTAATCAACATATTTATATAGGTACCCAAATGAAAATGAAATACTAATTGAGATCAAATGATGTTAGGAGCTAAATTCCGTGGCTCGCGTGAATACGTTGATATGTCGAGATGTCAATTTTTTTTTTATTGGCTTAAACGATATGTACGCCTATGAAGTATCTATAAAAAAATTGACAGCTCCCTAGCTAGACAAGTTTTCGAGTTATGGCCTTGCCAACTCCTCCATTTTTCGTATTTTAGTTGACATAACTACTTGTCAATTTTTCAAGCCACTAACACACACATGTTTTTGTAGATATTTCGATTTATCAACCTACTCATTCGCCAAAATTATATTTGTTACATGATAATCTCGACATATACATATGATATTTTTGATTAACTTTTAACAAATCTGGGGGCACGGCAGTGCCCCGCCAAGTCTCGAAGCAAGGCCGTACCATCCTTTTCTCGAAGCCATTCGGGCCATTTTCGACCCCTCGTAACTTCGTTGTGGAAAAGACTAGAAGCCTAAACTTTCAGTGACCAAGAGGGCATTACATAGCTAGATATATTTCCAAATTACATTAAATTTGAACCAGTAGTTTATGAATTATTGCAAGTCAAAATTCCTAGTTTTGTAAGTGACTCACTGACTCACTGACTCACCGATCATCAAAATTAAAAGCCTACTTCTAGCAGACCCACAAACTCCAAATTTGGCACACATGTATAGTTTAGTGTGTATAGCAAGGAAAAACTCTGACATTCCGAATTATTAGTCCCGATTTTAATTTATGTAACTTTAGGTTATAATTTGTTTGTACAAGGGGCCGCGCCGCCATTTCTGTGCTGCGCGGAGCGCGTGACGTTTCGTTTCGTATGGCAGCTAGTGTTGAGTTGAGTATGATCACGTATGATGTTCCGCGGTGTAGGGATGTTCGATATTTCGGATTGTAGGTATTGATATTTTATTAAAAAAATAATAATCATTTGTTCATTGAAAACAAGTTGTACATGGGTTGGGATCTCTTCATTTATGTTTCCCGTAATCCTGATTCCGTGATCCTGGTCTGTGATCCTATGATACTGATCCTACGTGATCCTATGATCCTGATCCAGTGATCCTGCGTAATCCTAATCCCGTGATCCTGATCCTACATGATCCTAATCCCGTGATCCTGATCCTATGTGATCCTAATTCTGTGATCCTGCATAATCCTGATCCTTATCCTGTGATCCTGATCCTACGTGATCCTAATTCCGTGATCCTGATGCTGTGATCCTGATCCTGTGATCCTGATCCTATGTGATCCTAATTCCGTGATCCTGCATAATCCTGATCCTTATCCTGTGATCCTGATCCTACGTGATCCTAATTCCGTGATCCTGATCCTGTGATCCTGCGTAATCCTGATCCTGTGATCCTGATTCTGTGATCCTAATCCTGTAATCCTGATCTTCATCTTATGGTAAATAGAAATGTCAAATATACCTGACATAGAATTTCTACGGGAAGAAATTCTCTCTAAGGACGAAAAGTACTACTTTCATCCCTCTGTTCAGATAACTTCAGGCGTACTCTCTGTGTATGAGAAATGAAAAAAATATGTAGGTAACTCTAGTTGCACGGGGTGCTCAACTGTCCGGGCAACATGCCTCTGTATTTGCCTGGGCGCTCAAGTCGTTGTGCATTGAAATGAAATGAACTGAAATCATTTCTTCATCCATCAATCAAATCATTGATGGATATTGGTTCGTCAGTATTTACATGCGGTCAAGCGTATGTGGCACTTTCAAGAGTGACAAGTCTAGGCGGTTTACATCTAATCAATGTCAACTTTGGTTGTATTAGAGCGCAGGAGTCTGCTCTGAATATAATAGACTAGATGCATTTACCGTCCAGACTTGTCAAAAATCAATACATAAAAGCCTCTGAGAAAAGCCCACGAAGACAGGGAGTGGGCTATGAGAAAGCCCACAGATAAGGCACAAGATATAATAGGTAAAAGAAAAAAAGGAGGACTACCTACAAAAAGAAGTGAGATCCCATCAAAAACATAACATGTACAAAAATGCACAAGTCTCGCAACGCAGTTCTTCTGCCGTAAAAAGTTGTGAAATCGAATGTAAACCAAGTCTGTATAGAGTAACTTGGCAAACACACACAGCAAAATAATCTACATAAAACGTTTACGAGCTTGCTGTGTGTGTTTTTCAAGTTACTCTATACAGACTTGGTTTACATTCGATTTCACAACTTTTTACGGCAGAAGAACTGCGTTGCGAGACTTGTGCATTTTTGTACATGTTATGTTTTTGATGGGATTAAAATGTCAGGTTATGGCTAACCAAAGTATTCCGTTTAAATTGTGATACATTGAGTTGTTCAGTTATGCCCGCGCGCTCTCGCGCTGGCATAACCGAACATGTCACTCGTATTGGTAAACAAAACGTCAGTTCAGAAATCTTTTTTTTTTTAACTATTGCTTTTACATGGAAAACTGATAGATTTTAATTATTTGTTAAACTATAATGACATTGCTTGATTTTTACAAGCTTTTATTATTAACTTGCGATTTTTGTTCGGGTCTACTTTTGAAAATTAAATTTGACTGACTTCCCAGTGTCTGATTAAGCTGAAATTTGGAATACCTATAGGTTCTTGGTGACAATGCAATATTATTTGAACAACGAGCTGATCTGATGATGGAGCCAGGAGCTGTTCAACAGAACTCACTTTTTTTTTAGTGAAATGTTGCAAGTTCAATTTGACCCACTTTCCAGTGTTTGATTGAGCTAAAATTTGGCACACTTATAGATTCTAGATAACAATGTAATATTATGTTAACAATAAGCTGATCTGATGCTGGAGTCAGGAGCTGTTCAACAAACCTCAATATTTGTTTGGATTAAATCTTGCAAATTCAATTTGACCCACTTCCCAGCATCTGATTGAGCTGAAATTTGACACACTTATAGATTCTCGATGACGATGCAATACTATTGTAACAGCGACCTGATCTGATGATGGAGCCAGGAGCTGTTCAACAGAACTCACTTTTTTTTTAGTAAAATCTTGCAAGTTCAATTTGACCCACTTTCCAGTGTTTGATTGAGCTAAAATTTGGCACACTTATAGATTCTAGATAACAATGTAATATTATGTTAACAGTAAGCTGATCTGATGCTGGTGTCCGGAGCTGTTCAGCAAAACTCAATATTGTGTTCGGGTCAAATCTTTCAAGTTTAATTTGACCCACTTCCCAGTGTCTGATTGAGCTGAAATTTGGCACACTTATGGATTCTTGGTGACAATGCAATATTATTGTAACAACGAGCTGATCTGATGATGGAGCCAGGACCTGTTCAACAAAACTCATATTTTTTTTAGTGAATTCTTGCAAGTTTAATTTGACCCACTTTTCAGTGTCTCATTGAGCTAAAATTTGGCACACTTATAGACTCTAGATAAGAATGTAATATTATGATAACAACAAGCTGATCTGTTGCTGGAGTCAGGCGTTATTCAACAAAACTCCTCAGTAAATTGTTCGATTGAGGTGAAACTTTGCATTTTTTTCTAGTTCCGAATACATTGTAATAATATGGTGACAATGAGCAGATGTGCTGATAAAATGTGGTTGTATTCCATTCAAATTCTCAGTGATTAACAGTAGAGCATCCGTGTTTGGGCTCATTTAAAATCAGCTTACCCTTACTATGTTAAATCTCATTTCTAAACGGTATGAATGGTTCTGAGTAATAAGTAGGTACTTCAGCAACTCAAAAAACCGGTTTTATAGTCTCTATCTGTTTGCAATCTGATAATATAGCATTGTTTACCTACCAATATTCCATACATTAAAGGTGAATAAGTTGATATCTTTTGCGGCATAACTGGACATCTCGAGACGTAACCTAAATCTCATCAATTTTTTTGTTGACATGTCTTATATCATGGAAACTATGGGGAATTTTGGTTATTTACTGTCATCATTCGAAAGAGGGCATAAAATAACCATAGAAACAATGAACACAAATACTGTAAACTAATTTACCGAGAAACCAGAAGAGGTCAAACTTTCAAACGGCCGCCCTGAAAAGTTGGTGTTTTATACATGTCAACGTATTCACGCGTGCCACGGAATTAAAATAATTACTAAACTATTAAACATTTTCAGCTAACTGTCACTATTATTATTGCATTGTCACCGAAGACTCATAATTTTACCTAAATTCAGCTCAATTTGACACCGGGAAGTAGGTCAAATTAAGCTTGCAAGAATTGACCCGGACAAACATACTTACAAACATAGGAACTTACAAACATACAAACATTGCAAGTTAATTAAAAGCTTTAAAAAAAACAAGTTTCTGAAGTGCCAACCCTAACCTTATTTTGATGGCGGGCAATGTTGTCAATAGTAGATCGCTACATTGCTGGATAACTTTGCCCACCGCTTTAACTCTTGTTTGAAAAGACATTCAGCAACGATAACAACATATTAATACTCCTAAAATGTTCTTACATATCACAATATTAATAAAACTAACCTGTGTTTTCGCCATCACTCACAATTCACTTATGAATTTACACCAAAATTTGCCCGCGAAAATACGCACCGTACTCGAAGAGTTCCAACAAGTTACTGAGTGAAGCTAGCGACACACCAGATAGACAGTGTTGCTAGACACATAACCTATTTTCTATCAAATTCAAAAAATGTTAACATATTATTCAAATATTTTTGCAATTTAAAGATTTGCTTAAAAATTGATCTTCGGGCAAAATTACCCTTGGTGGCAATGTTGGCGTATTTTACGGTACCTGAATGTTTTATCGATCGAGCGAGCGAAGCGAGCGAAGATCTTAGTGGTAAGTTGGGCGATTTTGCTTTGTATGTTTGTATGTTTGTATGTTTGTATGTTTGTATGTTTGTATGTTTCACGAATTGTTGTTCGAGCATAACTGTCGAACCGTTCATCCAATCTGCATGAAACTTGGTAGGTCAATAGGTTGTGGTAAGGAAATTTACGGGGGAGCATATGAGCTTAATCGATGAAGGGGTTGTAAAGATATTGGGTTCCCAAGGGGGTAAAAAATTATGAAAGTTACACAAATAAATTGAGTGGGGTGTCATACGAAAGGGCTTATTTTGTACATTCCAAAATGGTTTTTATTTTTAATCTAGGATGTATAGTTTTTGAAATACGACCAAAGACCAAAAACTACGAAACCAGAGCTGCAAGAGCTCCCGTTGCATAGAGTTTCGATGACTTCGTAGCTCATTGACTGGTCGGTCTTAAAAAGAGAGTGGCATCGTTGCGGTTTGGTTTGCAATGATTTTAGATGCTACTTGATTTATTTTCATGATAAAAAAATTTTTGATAAAGAATGAAAATAATTGGGGTAAAAAAAGTTAAGTAAACAAATATATTGAGTGGGCTGTCAAATGAAAGGTCTTTATTTGTACATTCCAAAATAGTTATTATTTTTATTCTAGGACGTATACTTTTAGAAATACGACGAGAATTCATAAATATGAAATACCTAAATGAAAAATTAGACGCGACATTATGTATTGCATGCATGCCAGTATTTTTTACCATGAAGAGCTAGCGCAATAGGCATAGATACTCGGCAGTATCAGTAGTAGCACTTGAAATTATAGGGGTAGTCAGAAGAAAGTCCAAATGTAAGCCATCTACGGTGCGCGAGATCTCAGTTCGGGGCGAACTACTAGTCATAATATAGATTGGATAACATAATTTAGGATATCAATCATTCAAGCACTCCTTGTTTTGTAGGTACCTATTATCAGGCACGTTCGATGACGAAATTAGATTGTCCCTACTACTTAAGTAAGTACATAATTATAAACAAAATGCATATGATTGATTACGTAAACTTCATTGAAGATTTTGAGAGCTTATGATCTATGATTGTGTAATTTGAAGATTACTTAGGTAGGTAAGTAAAAACAAAGAACAAATGTTTATATCCGCCGATTAATAATCTACAGACAACAAAACGGAAAGACATGCTCAATTTCCGATTAGGTACTATGATCTCGAAATAAAATCCTTAAAAAAAATTACGAGCTCCCTTTTCTCAAATAAGATCAGTTTTCAAATGTTTCCCGTCACCATTTCTTGTTTATTCTCCCGATGTCCCATTTCGAAGGCGTTGTCCCTGTTCCGAAGATTAAATGTGACATTAAGATTTCAGAGACTGCTCGGCGGCCGTTTAACCTTTAGTTATTTTAGTTCTTCTGACGTAGGTACTGCCAACAACAGAATTTGATTTACATTATCAAATTTTCAAATCACAAATAAAACTGGAAATATGGGCAGGCATACAGAAAGAAAGTAAATAAAGAAAGAAAGAAAGGCAAGCAGAACAGATGGCCAATAGCGCCGAAAAGTTCTCGAGAGAAGGCCACAGACCGGCAAGCGCAGTGTTGGACGTCCACCAACAAGATGGTCAGACGACAGTGTGAATATGTCCTTAATAATATATGGTGTGCGATATTGTTGTGCTATGAACTATATGCTATATGTTATTATATTATAGCGTAGTCTGAAATGCGCCTTTGCAACCTTACTCGAGCTGGTAAAAGAAGTGCTACAAAAAAAAAACAACTGAAACACTGAAAATGTACACACAAACAAGGCGGTCTTATCACTAATTTAGCTCTTCCAGACGGATTCTAATTTACGATAAACTTTCAAGAGAAACAAGGAAGTGCATAAGAAAAAACATTAACGAAATGAGAACAGGAAAATACTGAGAAGAGCAGACTTTTAGGCATTTTCCGACGCGTGAGTCAATTATTTGGGACAATTTTATTTCTCAGATAAAAAACAAAGTGATTTATTTTACATCTGAATACATTTTGTTTTAAAAATGTTCTACGAATTGTTTAATCTTTGTCTTGATTATGTACCTAGATCATTTCTTTTTTATAGAAATCGGGAACTTTCATTATTATTCAATTTAGTTACCATACAACAAATCAGTGCCTCCAGTCAAAAAGGGCACAACTCAAATTCGGCACTTTTCAGGAGAGCCAAAAAACCAAACTTTTAATGTTTTTTGCTATTTCGCAAGAGAAATCAAAATTTTTTTTGATACAGAATTGTAGACAAAAAATAGCCCTTTCATTTAATGTTAATCACTTTCAAGTTCGTTTACTATTTCTATATTATTTTCTTGTTTTACTTGAGTTGTGCCTTTGTTAACACAGATGTAATGGAATAACGTTAACTATTCTAGTCAGTTTACTCGTACTAAAAGCAATATTACGACTTGTGCCTTTTGAATAATGGAATAACTTTATTAATACTAGTCGATTTACTCCTATTCAAAGAAATACTAAGACATAATCCATTAGTAACGAATACTTATTATAACAATAACGGCTTATTTCCATCAATTACTGATGTCGAGAGCTGTAGTTATGTAAATAAAATCTAAAGTTAAACAATAATTATGATATTTTTAATATTTATTTCAATAAAATCAACATTATAACAAATGTTTTCAGTAAGTAAATTCTAAGTATTCCTCGGTATTTTAATTTACTTCCTCATTTTCTGGTATAAAGCACAAACCGGGGTCGTCTTCAGCTCTCTCTGATTCAGAATTCAGTAAGTTGTATAAAAATCTTGAATTATGGTAGATCCTTTATGCGTGGGGATAACCTGACTCACTAGTTATAAAGCCAGTTTAGCTTCTCCCAGAAGCTCAGAAGTTTCCTGGGGTCTTCACATGCTTCGAGGAGCGACCTCGGGTTGTTGAGGACATGCTGCCGTTGTGCTGCTACGCCCAGGTATTCCAGGACTACGTGGGCTGCTGATTCTTCTTCGGTTAGACATCCCCTGCGGAGTGGGATCCCCTGCGGAGTGGGATGATCGTTGTGAAGGTTTTGGGTGTGTTCTGTATCCAGGTGCGTAGCTGGGAGAACGTCAGAGGAAGGAATGGGGCTGGGTATTCCACTTGTGTTTCCGAGCCCCTTCTGGCTGGTTCATCTGCAGCGACGTTTCCCAGTGATCCACTGTGTCCCTTGATTCATTGTAGTTACATTGTACATTACATTGTAGTTACCCTGTTCTTTGCGGCGATACTTTCAAGGGAAAGGTGACATTCGTATATGCGCTTGGAGTTGCATTTTTGGCTCTCCAGTGCTCTGAGGGTAGTTGTACTATCTCGGGGACTACTATGCCGTATACTATGCCGTAGTCTTCTATCCCTCTCCATATGATAGCAGTGGCAGCTGATTGGAAAATGGAACTGCGTGAGCCTAGTGTCATAGGTAGGATAAGATAAGATAAGATTAGTTTCCATGTGTTTGTATTTTGTAGTGTTTCCGGGATGTCGATTGTCTTGGAATCTTATCACACGATATTATGGTAGAATAAATAAGTATCTCGTATCATGTGGTGGTCATCAAGACTTTTTCTAAAACTTGAACAAAAATGGTCAATTTGGTAATACTGGAAGGCAGAACGAGATCAATTACATTAAAAAACAAAAATTAAGACTTATTTACTTATCACATTAAATCAATCAATACCAGCGATACACAGATTATTATAATACTTACTACGTAAAAGATACATTTATGTCTCATTATTATCCATGCTTATAATCACCAAAAGCAACAAATAGAGATATTCCCTTAGAAACATGCATAACAAATGCATCAACTTCATTTATTTCTAACTCTGTTTATCTAATGCATTGGAACATCATGAGTTATGCCTTTTTGTTTCATTGTAATATTTTTTTAACTGAAATTATGCCTTCATGTTCGATGATGTTTTGGGCTTACTGCTACTTATTTTCTTTTAGTTGGGAAATTTTGTCGATAACTAAAGACGTTCCCTTTCTGACAGTCGAGTTATACCCTTGATGTAGTTGAAAAAACCAGGTTAGGATGCAGCTAGAGTTATGAATTTTTGATATGTTATGTAACTGGATACGTAGATCACGGTAGTCCAATAAAAACAAAAGGGCACAACTCGACTTATGTCCTTTTTGACTGGAGGCACTGAAATAATCAGCGTTTCATGGTACTTACCTCATTTTGAAAATATTTTCAGTACCTACTACAGAGGCCTAAAATCTTATTCACATCGTCTATTTATAATATTGTCTGTTTTATTTTGCACTAGGGATGTTCGATATTTCGGATTGTATCGATATTTCGTATCGCAATATATCGTAACGCATTGTATCGATACGCGTATCGATACAGGGCATTTGATACGATATATCGTATCGATACAGTATCGCATCAAGACAAAGTATGCAGGTAGTTTAATAATTTAAAAAAAATATTTTCTTTTAATAATGTGCACTATTACAAAAATGTGCGTAATTATAACTGTCAAAAAAGGTGTTTTGTGATATCAAACTAATATTAAAAAATGTGAAAGTTTGGACTTCTGTTTGTTCCTCTAAAACTCGACCACAACTGAACCGATTTGCCTGAAATTTAAACATAGATAAATAATGACCGGAAATAGGACCTATGCCACCTTTTAACCGGGTAACTTGCAAGTCAAAACAATTCGTTATCAAAATAATTTGATACGATACTTTCGATCCGATACACCTTGCATGTGTTGTATCGATACGCCGTATCGTATGCCATTGTATCGATACAAATATCGGGTGTATCGTATGCCATTGTATCGATACACGAAAATATCGTATCGTATCGAACATCCCTATTTTGCACATTTTACCACGCATTATTTATGTCAAATAAATTATTTTTGTCCTAAAAACTTTGATTCCAAGAAAAGTAGAGCATTAGTAGTTACTATGTCAAGATCGACTATTCCAGATTTATAAGAAGAACTCAATAGACATCTTGGCAACAGGATAACTGACTTCGATTTGTAAACATGTAGGGATGGGAAAGTATCGATTGACTGGCCTCTTAGCTCGGCTGGTAGTAGTGCCTTCTGCGCTGTAGGGCGTGAGTTCGATTCCCACTCAGGACAAATATTTGTGATGAACATGGATGTTTGTTGTGTCTGGTTGTTTTAGAGTATTTTTATGTATGGGTTTATTGAATATCTACAGTGCCACCAGTATAAGTTGGCGGTGGAGATTTCTAGAACTAAAACGCATAAAAATTTATGCCAGACTAGATTTATTGCATGGATATTGTTTTGAATAAAATTAATATGAAAAATCGGATTTTTTTCCTCTGTTTTTGGTTAAGTTCTACACAGTAAGCAGGGCACTGGTTTCGAGCCGAGCACAGTGGCGCACAGGTGCGCCAAGTTATGCTCGTTGGACTGTATGTATTTTTTTTATATTTTTCAAAGTAGTTGCATTATAGATAGATACCAATAGCAATGAACTTGTAGTCAAGTGAGATTACACGTCTGCACCGCTATCAGGTACAACGACAATAGCAGCATTTACACGCAGAGATCGGCCTGCGGATTTTCCCGCGGATCGATCTCTGCCATTCCAACCTTTGAAAGTTTTATCCGCGGATATCCGTAAAGATATCTTTACAGATATCTGTACAGTCCAGATCCGTGCTAAAAACTCTACCGTTTAAAGGCCGCTAGTTTTATCCGCGGATATCTTTACAGATATCTGTACAGTCCACACAACGATCTATTATCATTTAATCTTGGTTATAAGGATTGTTGGTCTTGTTGAGAGGCTTTCTTGGTAGCTTTGTCTCTTTCACACTCGTTGTTGGATTAGTAGTGTGCCCATGTCATTTAAATTTCAGGATATTATTACTTTATCGCGCTCGACAAAATCAGCGCTTGATTTCGATCCATGGTTTCGATCCTTGAATTCGATCCTTGATTTTGATCCTTGATTTTGATTTCGATCCTTGATTTCGATCCTTGGTTTCGATCTTGGATTTCGATCCTTGATTCTTGAATTTTGAACCTTGAATCTGAAATTTTGAATCTTGAATCTTTGAAGTGACAGCTGTCAAACTTCAAATGACCATATCTCGGGAACTACTCGTCCTAGACTCCCCGTTCTCAGTTCAAATCAAAGAAATTCTATACATACTAGAACGCTGACTGACATTTAATGTACAAAGGATTTTGAACCTTATCACGACTACACAACGATCTATTATCATTTAATCTTGGTTATAAGGATTGTTGGTCTTGTTGAGAGGCTTTCTTGGGTGCTTTGTCTCTTTCACACTCGTTGTTGGATTAGTAGTGTGCCCATGTCATTTAAATTTCAGGATATTTTTACCTTATCGCGCTCGACAAAATCAGCGCTTGATTTCGATCCATGGTTTCGATTCTTGAATTAGATCCTTGAATTAGATCCTTGATTTTGATCCTTGATTTTGATTTCGATCCTTGATTTCGATCCTTGGTTTCGATCTTGGATTTCGATCCTGGATTTCGATCCTTGATTCTTGAATTTTGAACCTTGAATCTGAAATCTTGAATCTTGAATCTTTGAAGTGACAGCTGTCAAACTTCAAATGACCATATCTCGGGAACTACTCGTCCTAGACTCCCCGTTCCCAGTTCAAATGAAAGCTATGACCAAGATCTTCATTTGAAGTGACAGCTGTCAAACTTCAAACCGCCATATCTCGAAAACTACTTGTCCTAGACTCCCCGTTCTCAGTTCAAATGAAAGCTATGACCAAGATCTTCATTTGAAGTGACAGCTGTCAAACTTCAAATGGCCATATCTCGGGAACTACTCGTCCTAGACTCCCCGTTCTCAGTTCAAATGAAAGCTATGACCAAGATCTTCATTTGAAGTGACAGCTGTCAAACTTCAAACGGCCATATCTTGGAAACTACTCGTCCTAGACTCCCCGTTCCCAGTTCAAATGAAAGCTAAGACCAAGATCTTCATTTGAAGTGACAGCTGTCAAACTTAAAACGGCCATATCTTGGAAACTACTCGTTCTAGACTCCCCGTTTCCAGTTCAAATGAAAGCTATGACCAAGATCTTCATTTGAAGTGATAGCTGTTAAACTTCAAATGGCCATATCTCGGGAACTACTCGTCCTAGACTCCCCGTTCTCAGTTCAAATGAAAGCTATGACCAAGATCTTCATTTTTAGTGACAGCTGTCAAACTTCAAATGGCCATATCTTGGAAACTACTCGTCCTAGACTCCCCGTTCCCAGTTCAAATGAAAGCTATGACCAAGATCTTCATTTGAAGTGACAGCTGTCAAACTTCAAATGACCATATCTCGGGAACTACTCGTCCTAGACTCCCCGTTCTCAGTTCAAATGAAAGCTATGACCAAGACCTACATTTCAGATGACAGATGTCATTTTGACAGCTTTTATTGAAAATGTAGATCTTGGTCATAGCTTTCATATGAGCTAAAAAGGAAGAGTCTAGGATGAGTAGATTTCGAGATATGGCTGATTGAAGTTTGACATCTGTCACTTTAAATGAAGATCTCTTCAATAGCTTTCATTTGAACTGAGAACGGGGAGTCTAGGACGAGTAGTTCCCGAGATATGGCCATTTGAAGTTTGACAGCTGTCACTTCAAATGAAGATCTTGGTCATAGCTTTCATTTGAACTGAGAACGGGGAGTCTAGGACGAGTAGTTCCTGAGATATGGCCATTTGAAGTTTGACAGCTGTCACTTCAAATGAAGATCTTGGTCATAGCTTTCATTTGAACTGAGAACGGGGAGTCTAGGACGAGTAGTTCCTGAGATATGGCCATTTGAAGTTTGACAGCTGTCACTTCAAATGAAGATCTTGGTCTTAGCTTTCATTCGAACTGAGAACGGGGAGTCTAGGACGAGTAGTTCCCGAGATATGGCGGTTTTAAGTTTGACAGCTGTCACTTCAAATGAAGATCTTGGTCATAGCTTTCATTTGAACTGAGAACGGGGAGTCTAGGACGAGTAGTTCCTGAGATATGGCCATTTGAAGTTTGACAGCTGTCACTTCAAATGAAGATCTTGGTCTTAGCTTTCATTCGAACTGAGAACGGGGAGTCTAGGACGAGTAGTTCCCGAGATATGGCGGTTTTAAGTTTGACAGCTGTCACTTCAAAGATTCAAGATTCAAAATTTCAGTTTTCAGATTCAAGAATCAAGATTCAAGATTCAAGAATCAAAATGAAGGATCAAAATTGTATCAGTATTTTAATTCAAAAATCATGCCCTGAAACATCACGTAAATCAGAAAATGATGGAAAAGGCCCCTTATGGACTAGGAATGTTTAGTTCATGGTCACCCTTTAGAAAGAGACACACCGCCCAAGTTTTCTTTCTCAAGCGGACCTTGTTTTCTGTCACAGTCAGTGTTCCAGGTACGTAGTATAGAAATTCCTTGGTTCAAATGAAAGCTATGACCAAGATCTTCATTTGAAGTGACAGCTGTCAAACTCCAAATGGCCATATCTCGGGAACTACTCGTCCTAGACTCCCCGTTCTCAGTTCAAATGAAAGCTATGACCAAGATCTTCATTTGAAGTGACAGCTGTCAAACTCCAAATGGCCATATCGCGGGAACTACTCGTCCTAGACTCCCCGTTCTCAGTTCAAATGAAAGCTATGACCAAGATCTTCATTTGAAGTGACAGCTGTCAAACTTCAAATGGCCATATCGCGGGAACTACTCGTCCTAGACTCCCCGTTCCCAGTTCAAATGAAAGCTATGACCAAGATCTTCATTTGAAGTGACAGCTGTCAAACTCCAAATGGCCATATCGCGGGAACTACTCGTCCTAGACTCCCCGTTCTCAGTTCAAATGAAAGCTATGACCAAGATCTTCATTTGAAGTGACAGCTGTCAAACTTCAAATGGCCATATCGCGGGAACTACTCGTCCTAGACTCCCCGTTCCCAGTTCAAATGAAAGCTATGACCAAGATCTTCATTTGAAGTGACAGCTGTCAAACTTCAAATGGCCATATCTCGGGAACTACTCGTCCTAGACTCCCCGTTCTCAGTTCAAATGAAATCTATGACCAAGATCTACATTTCAGATGACAGATGTCATTTTGACAGCTGTCACTTCAAATGAAGATCTTGGTCATAGCTTTCATTTGAACTGGGAACGGGGAGTCTAGGACGAGTAGTTCCCGAGATATGGCGGTTTGAAGTTTGACAGCTGTCACTTCAAATAAAGATCTTGGTCATAGCTTTCATTTAAACTGGGAACGGGGAGTCTAGGACGAGTAGTTCCCGAGATATGGCCATTTGAAGTTTGACAGCTGTCACTTCAAATGAAGATCTTGGTCATAGCTTTCATTTGAACTGGGAACGGGGAGTCTAGGACGAGTAGTTCCCGAGATATGGCCATTTGAAGTTTGACAGCTGTCACTTCAAATGAAGATCTTGGTCATAGCTTTCATTTGAACTGGGAACGGGGAGTCTAGGACGAGTAGTTCCCGAGATATGGCGGTTTGAAGTTTGACAGCTGTCACTTCAAATGAAGATCTTGGTCATAGCTTTAATTTGAACTGGGAACGGGGAGTCTAGGACGAGTAGTTTCCGAGATATGGTGCTTTGAAGTTTGACAGCTGTCACTTAAAATGAAGATCTTGGTCATAGCTTTCATTTGAACTGAGAACGGGGAGTCTAGGACGAGTAGTTCCCGAGATATGGCCATTTGAAGTTTGACAGCTGTCACTTCAAAGATTCAAGATTCAAAATTTGATAGGGCCTCCAGACTCTCTGCGAGAACCCCCGAGAACACCCGAGAAGCGTGAGTGTGAGGAGCTTCTCGCCTTCTCGTTCTGTGGCTCGCCTGTTCTCCGATCGGTGTCGGTATTTTTGGCCGAGACAAAGGATTTCAAACATCACGACGGAGAAAAATTGAGAGTGTGGATAGCTTGTTTGTTCTTCGAGAAGTCTCGGCGAGACTTCTCGCCGAGCTTTCTCTCGAGAGTCTGGAGGGGCTATCAGATTCAAGGTTCAAAATTCAAGAATCAAGAAAAAAACTTTGTAAATTTATACCGTTCCACGCGCCAATCCAAAATCTGCGGTTATCTGTACAGATATCTTTAAAGATATCTTTACAGATATCTTTACAGATATCTTTACAGATATCTTTACAGTCCGGATCCGTGGGAAAATCTTTAGCGTTTAAAGGCCGCTAGTTTTATCCGCAGTTATCTTTAAAGATATCTTTACAGATATCTTTACAGATATCTTTACAGTCCGGATCCGTGGGATAATCTCTATCGTGTAAATGCCGCTAATGTCAAAATGATGAATGACACGACGTAGGTACTAGTTTAGATAAATAAATGTCGGTCATCGTTTGGTATTTCCGCAAGTAAGTGTTATGTTTGTCAGTAAAAAAAGACAGCAATTTTCCCATTCATCATCCTGTGTTGGAAATTTTGGAAAAGTGGATGATTCGATAAAAAAATTACTTAAAATTAAACCGCCAGAAATGGAAAGATAAATAAAATTGGTAGTCGCAACAGAAAAATAGTTTTACAATTCACCCCGCTCTATCATACCTACGCCATCTGATTTCTCTACAGCCACTCCTTAATTTATTAAACAACTGATTATTAGTAGGTCTATTTGAATTATTTTAGTAGTAGGTATTTTAGTAGGTAAGTACCTACCTATTTAATTTTATGAATTTCATTTTATTCATAAAATTAATCAACAAACCTATAATTAAGTGTCGAGATCGATTACCCAACACCCCATCACTAGCACTTGAATTTGATTGCCTGATTCACGCAACTTTTTTTGTTTAAAATTATATCATTATGACAAAACTTCTTGGGATTCAATACTAATATTAAAATGCGAAAGATTGTTAGATTGAATCTACTTTACACAGTAATTGATGAAACAATTCGGATTAGTTGAAGTTGATGTGATCCGTTGATCAGTACAGTAACTTGTTACTAGTTTCTTAAAATAACACTTAACTTTTTATCCCCCTTTTTTATCATACTTCTAGATACTAACAGCCCTCGTAGACAACAGACGTTCTCCGATTCAGTATTGGCCATATAGATAGCTATGCACTATAGGTAAGCCCAACTAGACCAAACTATCGTTCGATAGAAAGTCGCAGTTTGCGAGTGCTGTCAGCAGCCTTTTGACAGAGTCGTTTCACTAAAATCCCCGAGATCAGTCCCCCGGAGATTACACAGCACTCAATGTTCCACTACGATCCCCTATGCTATAGGGAATTGGGAATTCTCCAAGTAGGTAAGTACTAATAAGTGTTATTCCTATACCATGGTGCGAGTTTTTTGGTTTGTAGATGCGAGTCGCTCCATGACAATTAACAAGCGATTATCGACCTTCCTCGTATGATTCAATGTATTGTTTACATTGTCATTGACAGCTTTCGATAATCGCATTCGATGCGAGAAACTCGCACCATGTAAACGGTGCTTAAAGCTTTCGAATGCAGGCATAGGTCCTGTACCTATAGATAGAATAAATACCTAAACGGAATACCTAAATTTTAAAATCCCAGTTGCAAGTAAAGCCACAAGATAAAGTTGTCGCCTGCTCGGTAATGTCGACATAATTTTCGGGATTGGGGTTACGCGGACAGGATAATAAAGATTTCCCTGTGGACTTGACTGAAATAACACGAAAGATCCCAAGGATTTTGGAGGGTTTCTTAGAATTGGCGGCTGTTATCTTGTAACTTTTACAATAACCCATTTTTAGCCCCAACCCACGAAGTCTTTTGTGTTTGTAAACGGATTTTTTTTGAGATGACTTAGGCTGGATTCGACCAAAAGTCATCTTACTCCAGAGTAGCTCCTAACTAGCCGACATAATTCGAATTACAATTGTTTAGAAAGCGCAACCGAACATTAATATGTTCATACAAATTAACCTGGTTATATGGTAAATCTGTTCAGCCGTTGAAGATATCAGCTCCAGTTGATGAAGGGACGTGACCAACTTCCACATGTCTGATCAATAAAACTTGTTAGAATACACTGATAGTGCAAGATCACGGAAACCTTGTCATGACGTTGCAGCATCACCTGAAATCTGCATAATCACCTGGAATCATCATCTCCTAAACTTCTTCAAAGAATTGTACAGGGCAAGAAATTAAATGAATATGATGGATAGGAAAAAAATAAAAGAATCAGGATTAAGGAATAATTGGGAAAGATGAGAAATAACTCAAATGGACCATACGGTTTTACAGACTTTGGGAGTTGACCCTTGTACGTACATGGTGGTTTGCGCTCGAGACCGAGAAGGAGACCGAGACCAGAGACCGGAGACCGAGACCAGAGACCGAGACAGGAGACCGTTGTCATATAAACTGACGGTTCTCTGTCTCGTGTCACTTTCGCGAGCCCCTACCAGGCCTGTCTCTGGTCTCGGTCTCCTGTCTCGGTCTCAAACCGCCACCTAATGTTTTATTTATTTAATCATTGGGTTTTTGATGTTCCATGTTCTTTGCATGACGAAACAATCAATGCTAATAACGTCATGTTTCTGAATGAGAAGGCACTTGAACTGAATCAACTTATCTCAAGTGGGTTTTTAAAGTTTTTGACAAAAGATGAACGATTATGTAGGTACCTACGTAAGACAGATATGTCTTTCAGTTTCATGATAGATGAAGCTCCATTCATATCAATCATGGTAAATACAAATAAATGGTATGGCAGTTGGTATGCAAGAAATAAATCTGTTCGAGTCTTCAAAAGTGGCTTCAAAAGCTGCCGTACATGCATGCTCATACACTACTCATACATACCAACCGGCTACCCGGCAACCGGGACGTATGAAAAGGCACTAAGACTAATATTTTTCATAAAATTATATTGAAGGGATCACAAAATAAAGAGTTTTATGTTCCAAAAATATAGTGGCGGTAGGCGGTATACCCGATTGTCTCTAGTTTTGTAGAGAAGTATTTTATCCATCCAGAAAAATAGTAATTTGATACGGTCACAAACTTTCAGAGCGGTGATGATAGAGCAATATGATTTTCAGGACCAGGGTAGGGTGTTCTAAAGATTGAGGTTTTATGAACCCTGCAAAGAAAAAGAAAATGGGTGTTTGAACCTTTTTTGTTCTTGGGTCGGTAAAAATGAAAATGTACAAAGGTTTTTCGGTACAGTTTATTCATGTTGTTCTATTTATTTTTAAAGAAAGAAATACTTACAATATAAGTAAAATACCTAATATAAATCACCTAGTAAGTAAAGACCTAAGTTTTTAGTTATACTTACACAATAAATAATTCAACAAACTAAAATAGTTTGCGTATTCAAGATTCCTCTCCATCCAAAAGTTGCCAGGAAGAGATCGCTTCTTAGCGATAAGGCCGCCCATTGTGAATTGTTTTGAGGTTTTGTTTTGGTTTTGAGGTGCGCAATAAAGAACTATCATTCATTCATTCAAATAACTGTAAAATACAGTAAATACGTGTAAAAATGTTCAGTAGAAAGAATATCGTTGTGGTAAATAATGCAGTGACCGGTGACCTGATTGGGTTCCAGTGACACCGGTATTCGCCGTTACGATGAAACCAATGGAAAAAATGGTAATTAGAAACACTTTGATTGTTGTTTGAGCACGAATCGAGTTTTCTTGGTGTTCAATTTAAGTGTTTATTCATTCATTCGTCATTCTGAGTTAACTGTGCGTATTTTTCCCTTTTAAAAAGACCATTATCTACGTCCATCTACTAGCTAGTGTATACCTTCTGTAGTTCTCTCTAAAATTAACCTTTCTAACTTTTTTTTAAAACAATCTAAAACAAAGTAGGTACGTAATAAAATTTTATAATGATAAATTGTAGTTTCTCGTATTCCAATAGTTTATTCTAATCATTCTACTAATATTATAAAGAAAAATACTAATATTAGTGTGTGTGTGTGTTTATGTGTGTGTGTGTTTGTGTGTGTGTGAATGTTTGTTACCACGTAAGTATCTCCATAACTCTCCATAACTACTAAACCGATTTTAATGATATTTGGAATGATCCTACTAATATTATAAAGGCGAAAGTCCGTGTGTGTGTGTGTGTGTGTGAATGTTTGTTACCACGTATCTCCATAACTACTGAACCGATTAGGCTGAAATTTGAAACATAGATAAATAATAACCGGGAATAGGACATAGGCTACTTTTTATCCCAAAAAAATGCATGGTTCCCGTGGGATAAACAAAAAAGTAGTCCACGCGGGCGAAGCCGCGGGCGTCAGCTAGTTGTAGATAAGTAGGTAGGTAGTTTAGATTCTGGAATAACACATAGGCTACTTTTAATCCCGGAAAAATGTATGGTTCCCTTCGGATAAAAAAAAGTAGTCCACGCGGGCAAAGCCGCGGGCGTTCACTAGTTATTTATATGAGTGATTGAGAGTAGGTATATGAGTTATTTTATGTGAGATAATAGGAAATACCTATTGGGTATTTCGCGGGACTTTAATTATTCAAAAATATTGATAAGGTGTTGCTTATTGGCATGGTAATGAGGCCGGGAAGTCCTTTACTGATACCCCAACATCCTTGTAAATAAATATTTATTAAATGAGTAGAAAAGCTGATTGATATTGTAAAATGGCCCTGTTATATCAGCACATATTTTTGAAGTCGGTTAAAAAATGAGCAATGATTTTTAAATCTGACGCCCCATAACGTTTAACCTTTTGAAATATCGGCGCCATCGCTATCAGCAATCATCATCATCGATAGGTACCTGTGTATGTTTAACCGATATCGCTATCGCAACAGAATAAATAATAGTACGTGACACGCTATCTCATAAAAAACATCTGATGGTTTTTACGCATTACTTTATGTACCTACCTATCTACAACTGTAACACATGGGGAATTACACCCGTGAAATAATTTTTGATATATTTTGTTGTTTCAGAAATTACCTCCTACATCAAATATACAAACTTTACCTCATTATTTAGTACCTTATTAAATCCCGACGATTCGGTTGTGTTACTACTTACTACTACTACAGACTCAAAAATAAATAATGAAATTACAAATGCACACACAAAGTTAGTAGGCCTACTCCCAATTAGAATTAAGACGAATCGATTAACGTAAGAATCATCAAAATAGGTCCACGCGTTTGGTCTCTAGAACGCCACATAGAAACAAACATACATAGACCGAGAAACACATTCCCCTTACATTACGTCGCGCAGTCGGGTAAAAACGATATATCGCACCAATTTGCGTAGTTCAGCTATTGGTGGAAACTGTGAATTCGGAACATTTGGCCAACATAAGCTGAACTACGATAATTGGGCCGATATATCGTGTTTGGTTTTGGGAGTAGGGGCCCAATATCGGCCATGTTTGGACTTGCACCCCAACCCGAACTAACTATCGGCTGATAGAAAATCCTGCAGTCTGCA
Source organism: Camptogramma bilineatum (assembly GCA_958496255.1). Classification (NCBI taxonomy): domain Eukaryota; kingdom Metazoa; phylum Arthropoda; class Insecta; order Lepidoptera; family Geometridae; genus Camptogramma; species Camptogramma bilineatum. The sequence continues at coordinate 2,692,624 of OY292471.1, read as the reverse complement.
AGGGCTCTTATTAAAATAAGTAAATGCTAACTGCAGTAATTTTTCAGCTAGCAATGTCAAATTGTCCAGAGAGCCAAGGTTGTATATGATTTACTCAAGTTCCTCATGCAATACTGCGTGCTGCGCATCAATCAATTGGTGTCAATGAATTTTCTTTGTGGATTGACATCGAAGCGATGATTCTACTAGTGTAACCAGTTTCTTATTAGTCTAGAATTTTCCTACTTGTTTACCTACTTGTTTTTAGACGAATCGATTGACGTAAGAATTATCAAAATCGGTCCACGCGTTTGGCCTCTAGAGTGCCACATAGAAACATCCAAACATACATACATAGACTGATAAACACATTACTCTTCCTTTGCTTTGCGCAGTCGGGTAAAAACAAGCCTACAAAAGCTATGTTTACTTTAATCGCATGTTAATGTGTTGATGAACTGGCTCCTCAAGACATCTTGATACTGGTTGTTGACATTTGAGCACGCGCGTCGCGGGTCACGCTTATTTTATCGTTGCATAACAGTTGAGATGAGATAATGTCATAGATATCTACTTTCTTGAATTTATTTAATGATAAAAAATCCCAGACTAGGATAGGTACTTACAAATACTTACATAAATAAAAATCATTGCATAAAATTAGGTGTTGACACCAGTAAAAATATAAAACGAAGAAGACATTGTATGTGATGTTGGTACCTACTTTTAATAAATAATATCTAAAATATTTTATAGACAGCTAAAGGTGGTGGTTTGCGCCCGAGACAGACAAAAGGAGACCGAGACCAGACCGAGACAGGAGACCGCTATCAAAGGAATTTTTATACTAAATCCTTGCCGTTGAGCCCATCACACACCCACTACTGCAGATGCGGTCAGATATCTGCATCTGCAGCGCATATCTGTCCATATCGCTCTCTATACAAAACTCAAGGAGCACCGCACACGTAGCAGATCACTTATATTTTACCGTCAAGCATCTGTAGGCATCTGTTAGCACCGACATTATATCAACAGATGGGCAGATGTTATCCGCGTATTATGTTCGTATATGTGCTCTGGGTATCCAGCAACAGACGAAAAGTTCGAGTTTTAAGAAAGATTTATTTGATGAACATGAAGAATGAATGAACATGAATGTCTTGTGGGTAAATCTGATTTCAATTGCATAAATTCTTTCAGAACTTCACTAAGTCTTGAGCATATTTTCAGGCGGATCTGTTGCTGGACACCCAGACCACATACAGACAAATTTAAAACAGATCGTTTTGTATCGTATAGCGTATCTGCGACGTCTGTGATACCTTCAGATCAGATAAGTTTTTATACGCAGATAAAATCTGACCGCATCTGCTGCGTGTGTGACACGCTTTATCATTATAAACTGACGGTTCTCTGTCCAGTGTCATTTTTGCGCGCCCCTACAAAGTCTGGTTTTGGCTCGGGCTCTTTTCTAGATCTTGGGCGTAAACTGCCAACATTGAATATTACAGCACTCATCTGTATTTGTTTACATTTTATGATCCATCATTTTATCCAATCATCCTAGCTCATCCTATTTATTGTCCAACAAGTTATTGGAACTAAATAGTAATGTAACGATGTCTCTACTGATATCTAGCAGAGAAACTAGTTAGGTATCTAATTTGAACCATTATTTATTCGACTGTAATCTACTTTTTACGGCACTCGAACTATTAGATAGGTTACTTTCAACCTTCGTGCAACAATCTACTATTGATAAGCGCTTGCCTTGCTTAGACCGACCGACCGACGACGCGACGTTCTGCGGAGCTAAAAAGGTCGCTATTGCAGAATCGTATTAAAGGAATTGAACTATTGCCATCACTTTTCACTCTCAGTCAATAAAAAGAGATGGCAATAGTTCAATTCCTTTATTGCGATTCTGCAATAGTGACCTTTTTAGCTCCGCTGAGTGGTCACAAAATTTGGATGGATGATCGCAAGTGGCATTGGCATTAGGTAGTACCTAGCTAGCTAAGCGCTTCCGTGCTTCGGCACGTTCAATTGTTGGAGCCATGACGGCCTTAAAACTCCCTCACTAGAGTTAGCCACAAGCTCATTTGAACATACATAGTACGACATTTAACATTTTTATAATAGACTAAAATCTACCAATATTACTAAAGGTAATATTATTACAAGATCGTGTTTGTGATCGGAAAACAGGAATAGCTTTTTAAAATTCGCAAAATGTTTTGAAAACGATGCCAATAGACGAGCAATTTAAATCACGAGACATAGTAACTGTTTCATAAGCTGGACCGCTAAATACTAATCATTCAGGCTATGTTGTTTTCACAACTCGAGCGCCGGTAAACAATGAGAAACCAAGTGTCTTCACTTGCTCAACAAAAACAATGGCAGATATTCAACCTTATTCAGTTGTGGTAAGACGCGGCGGTACTATTGTCGGTAGTAAATGATAGGTGAGTCAAATGCCAAGTTTCTGTCACAACTTTCCGGAGTCGCCTTGGCCTGGACACGGAACTTCGACGCTGGTGACAAACCCTAGACTTTGTTGGGGTTATTAGGGCAGCTACCTCGTCTGTGCAAACTGTTTTCTACAAATAAATGTCTGTTACCTCATCGGTTTGTTTACTCATGTTGCAGTCGTTTTTATTACAGATGGATCTATACAAATACTAATGTTTACATAACTTTACAATACACTAGAACCGGTTGAGCCATCTAAAGATCGTTAGTATGTTTCTACTTTACCATCATCATTTTTTATAACATCATCATCGATAGAGCGACTTCATCCGCCGCTGAATATACGTCTCTCTTTATTTGTGCTATCGTCTTTAGGTATGGCAAATGATGTAATTAAATCGGTCTAGACAAAATATTAACGGGTTTATGCTACTATTTTACTTATTTCTTTATCAAAAACATGAAAACGATAACATTGGAATGGGCATCAGAGGAGGATTCTACAACTTTCACAATAATAATTTTGGATGACACCAAAATTATTATTGTGAAAGTGGTTTAATTTTTAAATTCAGTACAAAGTACCATAATTAGTACAATTACTTTTTTATTAATTTTATTGTTCACTTTTTCTTTCGCGTCTATTTCTGATGTGGTTCAATCAGGTAGATAATATTGAGGTGACACTTAACTTTAATCAGTTTCAATCTGGTTCATTTATTATAACGATAATGCTTCGACAGACCAGCCAATTGTATTCAATTTGAAACATTTGGTTTGCGAATCGAGACGGAATATTCTATTTATAGCTCCGCTCGCACAATTGGGTGTCAATAAATATTCTCAATGTCGACACACCCTCCGGTCAGACAGAAATAGGCAGCAGGATGTCTGATAGTGCTGGGACCACGATAACAACGTTTTTACCCAGGGTTTTTTTGTTATTGTGTTTCCTTATCATTTTAAAATTGTATCCCACAGAGGCGTTCGGCTTGCAAACTTCCACGTGCTTAGATTCGTGTCAGGTATTTGGACCTGCCTTTGTCTACCTTCCTAGACAGTTTCAATGAATCTTGAATGCCTGAAGATATCTTTCTAAGGATCTTGATTTTTCTGTTGATTTATATAAGTATGACAGTAGGTACTGGTCTGGTTTTATCACGGTGTTTTCCTTTACCGTTTACAGCTCGAGTAACATAACATAACACAAAGAATCCAATGAAAAGTCACTGATTCTGCTAGGATTCCACGCTTCCTTTTGACCGAAAGTCAAGTTCAAAGCATAGCTCTTTGTCTTGAGTACGTATAGGTACATAGATTACTCAGAGTTGATATAAGAGTGAATTTTCATCAACATGTCCGTACCAAGCATGGTTACATCCCTAAAGATAACATCGCAAAATATATATTTAGCTCAAGAACAATTGTATAATGTCCCCTATACACATGTAACTTCCTTGATAACTAGATGTGATTAGGATTACTGACGTCAATATAGGTACTACTGTGGTACTACGCAATAGGAAAACGTGTTTGCTTCAAAGCCTTCTGGAGCGAAACTGTCAGGAGCAGATTCCATAGGTTGATGACGTTGACTTCCACATGTGGGTCACGTGACTCAAAGCTATGGGTTTCAGTGATCAGTCTGCACGTGACCATGACTTTTGTAGGTTATATTATATTAACGTAGCCGTAACGTGATAATGATAAACGGTGTAAATAAACGGTGATAAATAACGCAATAAATTCTGGCCACGTGAGAACCACAGAACACCAGTCAGATCACCAGCCAGATTATGATATTGTAAATTGTAAAGGCTGCAGGTACGGAGTATTTAAATCTTATCCATTGAGTTCTGTTGAACAGCTCCTGCAGAGCTAAAATGGTCGCTAATGCAGATTCACAATAATATGATTCACGGGTGATTTGTATTGATATTGCTAAAGCATTTCATCTTTAATTACCGTCAAATGTTAGCTGAATTGTACGCAATTCAATTCACAGCAGAATCACATGCTAGGCCTTAAATTGCCACACGAAAAAAAATAACTTGGTTGGTTTTCATTTAATATTGCATCGTATTATTACTAAGTAAGTACTAATACTCTGTAAATATGTATTTGGTTTTTAAGTAAGTATTTAGTATGTTTTATTATCATTATTAAACATAAATAATATTTGATTGACACTTAGTGCAATTCCAATTCATAGGTGGCCATTTTATTTTACGATTCTCCACAAAACTGTCAAACAATAAGATGATATTGCCGGTACGGAATTGTCAACTTTGTGATTTCTAATACGAGAATCTCGACGCAAATCATTTGTGAATCTGCATTAGCGACCATTTTAGCTACGCTGATTCCATCAATAGATCAGTTCGCTGTTTACCATTGCATTGTCTCATAGAATCGGATACCGGGAACTTGTTCAAAATTGAGTCGCAAGATATGACTGCGAATGTTTGTATGATCTGCAAATATTTGTCTCGAGTCTGGGTGTTTTCTACGTATGCTAAATGTATTTACAAAAAATATATATATAAGAATATATTTAAGTAGTATATCAGTCATGTGGTTCCCATAACACAAGCTCTGCTTAGCTTGGGGCTACATGATGCTGTGTGAAATGTCAAGCATTATTTATTTATTTATTTATTTATACCACAGCCATACTAAAAAGGCAAGCAAAATAAAAACTTGTAATAACAGCCCGACTGAAGTTCTGCGATAAGAATATCTGACGTCAATACGGAACACGTGCTTCAAAGCCTTTTACAGCGTGTCTATCAAGAGCAGATCCCATGGCTCGATGACGGTGACTTCCACGTGTGTCACGTGACTCAAAGCTATGGCTTTCATTCTAGGTACTAGAATTCTAGATAGACGTCACAAGCTCTCGTCAACTCTATCATCGTCAGCCTGAATTTGCATGAGTGGATTACAAACAACAGCTAAATTTTGAGCGAGTGGTAAACTCTTCAGAGTTAAAAAATCTGTCATGTCTATAATTAACTTTATTACCCGGGGCTTTATTGAGAGTGCATAAAACACGGAAGCGCTCAGTTGTTGATTGATGACATTAGCGATTACATATTTTAAGCCATTTTATGAGAAGACTGATAGGCTGATGCTTTCAGAAGAAAACGATAATGTTATGTTATAAATAATAAATAAATAATAAATAATAAATATTGCTGGACATTTCACACTATGTTATGTTATTTCATGTTATGTTCAAGACTATTTTTTTTTTTCAATTTATATGCAGTGAACTATGAATTGTGGTATATCATTTGAAAGGTAATTTTGCTATCTTTCAATTGATATCAAGAAGATTTAAAATTTATTAAATTTCCTATCTCTTCTGCTACTATTTCACTTTCAAAGTAGTGTGACATACGAATGCGAGAAGTGACCATACGAAGTCACTCCATGATGTTTCTCCGAATTAATTTAAACGTTATTAGTACCTACCTAAATCGACAATGTTTTACATTAGTAATTTTATATATTCACCAACGAAAACCACATAGAAACTAGAGGAAGTAGGTAGAGTAATAAATGTGTCTGGCTGGAGTCGCTCCGTGGCGTCACGAATCACGATCGATTGTCTCGGCAGACTTGCAGGCGACTCTGGCGTGAATGAGCTTAAAGAAGGCTATGGGTTACTTGCAAACAGGGTCACAACTGTATTTGCAAGTACGGAGCATAATTTACGCAGAACTACAGGTATTCTTTGAAGATTTTTAAAGTCGGGTTAAGCCCAAAACAAGCATAAGCTTGTTTTCATAAGAATAAAATTAGACCTTACAGTTTTTAAGAAACACTCTACCTGCGTAGATAACTTTGTCTTCGTCTGGTGGATTAATTTACCAGATCGACATACAAGGCCAGATTATATATTCTATCTTATATATTACTTAGTAGTAGTGACATTTTGACCCCAGCACATTCCAAATTTTCAACCGTTGAACATTTTGTCAAGTAACTACCCACTCCCGGAATCAGTAGTTTTAGTAATGTCAACTCTAACCACAGTAGGTAATCAAAACCTCAGATTGTTAAAATATACTGCTTACACGTTTATACATCATGTTTTTTTTTTCTAAAAATACAACGCAGAATGACCGTTAAAATTACTAAAACAATATAATTGGCGTGTTCTCGCACTGTCCAAACTTCAGGTAAACCACAATAACATGTCCAACAAAGGCTTTTATGTTTCCAAAAATAGCATCACAAATAATCACCTCGATATTATGTAGGTAGGTGCCGTGATTATCTTGTTTTCTCGCAAAGTACGTCAGAGCAAGGTGTTGACAAGCGAAGCACCGAATTGAACCACACTTGCGCGGTTTCATGTTTAACTTCAAAATACTTACATTTTTTTTGCGAAAACTGCAGCAAAGAATCAAAGGCATGGAATTGGGGATCACCACACTCAAAAAGTTAAATATACATTTTTGCTTAGTACTTTATGATGAGATGAATATCCAGCCGAGATGTAAAGATGCCTTTTACGAGCAAGCGATAAGAAGATAAAATGCTTAAAAACGAAGAACAGATTTGCCTTTTCCATTTCATATGTTTTGTTGAAAAGTACGTGTTAAATTAATGGAAACTAATTACATGGAAAAATAACAAAACAATCTTTCCAGGAACGAAAAATTGACAAATCCGAAAATATTTTAAACCTAAACATCACATTTATGCTAACACCACCGAAAACAGTCATAAAAAGTTAATGGCGGATTCGCATTTTATAGCTTAGATCCACATATTCGTTTCCTTAGATAATGTTATTACCTAAATATGTGTGGCAATCTAAGTTATAGTGCGGTTATAGAAAGGAATTGATGATTTTTATGTCTTTTATTATGGAAATACATAATACTGTTACTAGCGCGAATCATATTTTGATCAAGATACAACCTGATACAGTCCTGCAAATTGCAAAAAATGCAAGAAAATTTTAATTTCGCGAGCTACCCCTGTGCATCCACCTTAAAGGTGGCCGCACACCTACCCGCGCCGAACGAATCAAATTTTAGAAATATGAAATTGTATGACTTGTTAAACTTTCGCGATTTGTTAACATAATGATAATTATTATTACGGGATTTTCTCGCGTACCTTTTATTTATTTTGTTTCCCGACGTTTCGAACACGTTGCAGCGTTCGTGGTCACGGGATGACTGAAGTACTGGAGCTACCGCCGAGAATTGAGAGTAGGATCCACGACTACCCCCAATTCGTCTTCAGAACCAGAAAAGTCCTCGTTCACACTACGACACACAACACTGACGGTGTCAGGCTGACGTACGGTAGCTCCAGCACTTCAGTCATCCCGTGACCACGAACGCTGCAACGTGTTCGAAACGTCAGGAAACAAAATAAATAAAAGGTACGCGATAAAATCCCGTAATAATAATTATCATTATGAAATTGTATGAATCGTGCGATTCGATCGAATCTGGCAGTACTTCGAGAGTTCGGCGCAGATAGGTGTTCGCTCAGCCTAAATAGGAGGTACTGACTTTTAAGAAATATAATCATCTGGAGGTCTAAAGTGGCCACTTTAGACCCCCAGTTATGCCTATTCAACAGATATGCCTGTCGGTAGATTTCTGAACGCACTTATTATCAAAATTTTATGCAACGCAGAAAGCAAGATGAAAGAGCGTTTATAAGAACATACCTACTTTTTAATACGTACCATCCGAGAGTAAATGTGGTGCGATTAAAGGATCAAGCGAGAACGAACACCTTGTTCTTGACGTCACAAAGTAAAAGGAATCTCCCGTGATCGCAAAAAATAAGAAAAAATAATGAAAATGTCGAAAAACATTTAACCAAATTGTTTGAGCGATGGTGTCTGCATCAGTAGTTATGGAGATACGTGGTAACAAACATTCACACACACACACACACACACACGGACTTTCGCCTAAGATACGGATACCTAGTGCATGAACCACAATAACAATCTTATACTTTTCTTGTTTACCTTCAGCCCGTTATAACTAACTAATTAACATGGTAATTTATGGTTTAACTTAGTGGTGAATTAACTATAGGTACACAAATACGTCATGATTTTATTAAGCCTGATTTAATGTATGTATGTGAATACGTCATGATAACAACAAACACTACGACGGACGTTCGAGGTTCATAATTATATACGTACATTGTATAATATGCAAAAACTGACATGCTAGCATGTATAATGTTTGCATAACGTTGATCGCACACCGATGCGCGCCGAATTCTAGAAGTACTGCCAGATTCAGTCGAATCGGAGGTTTCATACGATTTCATTAAATAAATGAAAAAAAAAAATGTTTCAAAATGTGAACTACTTAATTTAGTCCAGTCAGCTTAGCATAAAAATGGTCTAAACCTCGGAATGACAGATAATAAGCTGAATTTTCGTATGTAGCTTCATTTAGGCGTCCTAAAAGTTGTCTCAAAAGTCTCATAAAATCTCGTGTCTGCGTCTTAAGTTATTCAAGGTCAAAGGTAAAAAAAATTGTTTTTCGCGAATATCTCGGTTGCTATTGGTCCAATGATGTTAACATCTATTATAAAGTTGTAGAGCATACAATTTGCGACAAATTTTGTATATAACATTTTTTCATGCGCTCAACCGTTTTCGCGATAGAGGAGGGTGAGTGAGCAGCGCTCAACCATACGCGTAGGTACTGTAACGGAAAGTCAAACGTGAATATCTGTGAATACCTTGAATTTTGAATAATTTGTTTTATTTATCAGTTAATTATCGACCAAGCGAGCAAAGCGAGCTAAGATCTTACGATTTTGCTTTGTATGTTTGTATGTGTAATTTTTATGTTATCGCATAACTATCGAACCGTTAATCCAATCTGCATGAAACTTGGTAGATAACTAGGTTGTGCTATGGAAATTTCATATATGACATATGAGCGTAATCGATGGAGGGGTTGTAAAGATATTGGGATCTAAAGGGGGTGAAAAAGATAAAAGTTACGCAGATATATTGAGTGGGGTGTCATATGAAAGGACTTAATTTGTACATTCCGAAATAGTTTTTATTTTTGTTCTAGGAAGTATAGTTTTTTAAATACACATACTGAACGCTTTGCGCTCACGGCCCTGAATCGCAAAAACGGTTGAGCGCATGGAATTTTTTTTTAATGAATTGGTCGCAAATTTTAAGCTCTACAACTTCATAATAGATGTTAACATCACTGGACCAATAGCAACCGAGATATTCGCGAAAAACTATTTTTTTTACCTTTGACCTTGAATAACTTAAGACGCAGACACGAGATTTTATGAGACTTTTGAGACAACTTTTAGGGCGCCTAAATGAAGGTATATACGAAAATTCAGCTTATTATCTCTCATTCCGAGGTTAATTCCTAATTTGACTGGGCTAAATTGTATAGTTGTTTTTTCATTTTTTTAAATCTTACTTAGCTCTTTTTAGCTTATCGACAACTTTAACCTAATAAGTACTTATATTTAAAGCGTACACAAATTCTTTCAGTTTGGTCTTATGGGAAATAGGAGTATGGGTGGAAAAGAAAAAGCAGAGTTAAATTTAAAATAGATACGATAAAACGTATATTGAGAAATGATACTACTGTACGAGGAAGGTATAATGTCTGTGTCCTTACTCAAGTGTTGATCGCAGCAAAAAGAGAAAGTATGAGGGCACCCATCGCTTTTATACTAATCATTTAGTGTTGCCAGGTGCAAAGTATTACCAGAGAATACAGAACAAAATTATATTAATTTTTGCAACATTACCATAGACAAATGCCAACAGGTCTTTTCGTTAAACCATACGGCCTATTTTCCCAAATATTTTTTTTCAGCCGTTTACTGTTAGTGCCTGTTGAGATGGAGTAGGCACTTATTCTCTCAGTTTAATCGTCTTAGGCTGGATTTTACCAAACTGGAATAAGTTTTACCTGGAGATTAAACCACAGATTAAACTGCTGTTTGTTTGAATATTTTGACATTGTAAAGTTGACACCTTATAACCAGGATAATTTGAATGCACCTAATAATGTTTGGTTGCGCTTTCTAAACAATTGTATTTCGAATTCTGTTGGCTAACGGAATAACTACTCTGGGAGTAAGATGACAGTTTGGTAGAATCCAGCCTTAGGAATAGTTTAGGTTAGTTATCTTTAAAACAAGTGAAAAACGTTCAAGTGCGAGTCGAACACATTCCCAAGTCCTGGAATTTGACGATACTATAGAAAAGTTTGATGTCCATTGGATAAATCCAGCTACAAAATTAAATGATGACGATGACGACATACCTGAAAGTACAACCCGGGAATAGCTGGGGCGTCACGATGGCGTAAGTAAACCGTCGATAACTCGATAAGTTAATCTCTTTAGTGCCAGGACGGCATGTAAGCAAACATGGCTGAGATAGGTAGAGCTGTTCATTTTTCTAGGAAAACTGTGCTGATGGCGTCACATACACCTACATCGTAAATAGAGTGTAATGTAGGAACCAGTGCTTCCAAATTCACTGTAATTACAGTAGATTTACTGTATTTTAGACTATTTATAAAGCTAGGTACCTATTTGTATAAAAATTAAATACAGTATATTCCAGACACATCGATAAAATACAGTAAATCTACTCTAATTACAGTGAATTTGGAAGCACTTGTAGGAACCTAATACTCTCGACAAGTGGCTAAATTAAAATTTAAAAAAAAATTGAACTAAGTATATGATGTCTCTTTTCACTAACTGAGATTGAAAAGAGACGGCATATAGTTCAATTCCTACTGTGATTCTGCTATAGCGACCATTTTAAGCCCGCTGTTCATAACTCGGAAGATCCTCGACAGATCCTCACCAAATTGTGGCACCAATCGGAAAGTATACGATTTCAAACAAAAAAAGAATTTTTCAAATCGGTTCAGGCATCTTCGAGTAATCGGTGAACATACCTACATAAAAAAGATTCCGACTAATTGAGAACCTCCTTCTTTTTTTGAAGTCGGTTAAAAACTAAAACAGCTTTCAGATTATGATGAATTAAATGAAGTGAATGACATTTTTATAACACACTTTATAATAACTGAAATGGATTTGGAAGCGCTCCATTTTCTTGTATGACAAATTCAACATCGAATGATCTGTGTCAACTCTGTAACCATTTTTTTTTTTGATCGAGAGTCGAGGCTGCCAGTTCTTATGAGGCCGACTGACTTACGAGACCGAATGAAAACCTTTTACTTCATTTCATTTTCAATAACAACAAGCTGACCCGGCGAACTTCGTACCGCCTCAGAATTCGGGATAGCATCATCAAGCCGTCCCATACAAAATGTAAGAGAAAATGAATGTTCTTAAAAAATACTTTTTCGTGAATTTTCCGATGTTTAGATTATTCTGCTATTCGGGGCGGAGGAGACAAATCCAACAAATCAAGGATCATAAAAATCAGTCCAGCCGAGTCGTTCTTGTGGTTCTTTAAGCTCGAAGTTCTTGTGTTATAAGATGGTGTCACTAACCGACTACTACTTTGTCAAATTTCGGTCCAACTAACCGACTTTGATTTATATATTTAAATTACAGTTATGTCTATACTTAAAAGGGTAACTTAGCATCCCTTAATTTTTGAAGCCGCATATAAAATGATTCAATGTCATCTGTAGACTACGTCACACAACCAAAACAGAACCAACACTACGTCATTAACGAAATATCCATAAAAACACCTGCATAAGAAAAACTTCCTTTAACAGATTATATTTTAATCTGTGGTAAATAAAAAAACTGGTATAGCATAATATCCTATAACAGATTATATTTTAATGTGTGGTAAATCGAGTTACCCATATACGGTAAGGTCAAAGGATTGTAGACGTAGGTTACTGGGCATGTTTGCACCATCTTTGGAACAGGGCCAGCTCGTAGGACGTCGAAGGTCTTATTATGTCATCTTGGAATAAGTTCAAGGTATTTTAATAAATTGGAAGATGAGTTAGATAGATTGATATTTTATTTATGGAACACAATACATTTTGGCTGTTATATAGTGTCATAAAGCCTATATTAGGTTTGACTAGACACTAGGATTCTCTTAAATAAGTATAAATAATCTTTAAATTGTAGGAATCGTTCAGACTATGCTGGTAATAATTTATTTGTTAGTATAAGATTTTATCAGTCGTTTATCAGGGCCTAGGACAATATTTTAAGAATGGAGATGCATTAGAAGATAGAGGAAAATAAAAAAGCCCCAATATCGTTTAGTAAAATTAATATTGAAATTCATTATTCACATCCTACGTTTCTTATATCGACAAATGAAAATATAAGAATAATAGCATGACCAATTGACTAACTTGACATATTATAATTATTTTGTGATAAGATACAGTAATTTCGACTATAGTCGTATTGCTCATTATTCGGACTAAAATCGGACTAAAATTGAAGGAACAAATGTCATTTTTCATATATTTTTAGTCCGTATAATGAGCAATACGACTATAGGTACCTATTTTATATTTTTCCCAAACATAATACCTAGTATTTGGGATTCAAATACAGTAGACTTCCATTAAATATAAAAGGGGTGGCAACACTGTGGTGGCAACCCTACCCTAGTCACAGTCCATTCGGTTTTCAGAAAATGTCAGCTGTTTAGTATATTTTCCGAAAAATAACGAAAACGATGTTTCCTTCCGATGTTTCAATCCACCGTTTAGAGCTCGTGTAATGCTCATATTAGTTACGAATCTACCCTTTGGATTGAAAGATACTGGCACTATCCCATTACAACACAGTTCTCTAATTAATTGATGCCAGGCCAGGGCCGATTTTGCGGTCATAGTCATAAATTAATCCTATAAATGGATAGTTTTGTTTTTGTTGACCGAGAGCTTGACTCATAGAGGTCGTGTGTTCGAAACAGGTTGTGCACGTGTTTTTCTTCTAGATTTTTTTAATAAATAATCACTACCGTGATTCAATAATTTATTTTTATCTACATTTTTCGATTTGACAGCTATGTAAAGAAACCTGTCATACCGCTCCATAGATAATATCAAAGTCATTAAAACAAAGGTCCTTTCACTACCTATTTATTGCAACCAAAAATAAAAAAATGGGCTTGCACCTTAAGCTTGCACCAATACTTACGTCAAATTTTTATTTTAAGCAAAACGTAGGAATGTGTAAAATTATGTATTTTGATTTGCCTCTGACTTCCTTCATAGACTTAAAAATTATCTTGGATGCCTGCTTACCTGAGTTGATATCTATCTTCTTGTAAGCTTTCCTAGTGTGAATTCTCATCGAAATGGTCGATTTAATAGTCAAGTAGGTACCTAGCTAACAATTTCTTAGAATGTTTTTAGAATGCTTATGGTTGAACTTTACAAGTTACAAAAACATTCAAAGTTGAGTTACATAACAACAGAGAATTCGTTGAATCACTTGAACTTTTCCAAGTGATTTTCAAAATGTATTACGTAATTTTATACATAGGTTAGGTAGGTACATAACCTTTTCCGAAGGACGGAGCTAAAGAGATTTTTAATTAAGTTATTCAATATTAAATATTGTCATTATATTTATTTAGTTATTCCCGCTAATTAATTAAATTGCTCAATCCTACTATATAATATTAGAAAGGCGAAAGTCCGTGTGTGTGTGTGTGTGTGAATGTTTGTTACCACGTATCTCCATAACTACTAAACCGATTTTGATGAAATTTGGAATGTAGATAGCTTAGCACATAGGCTACTTTTTATCCCGGAAAAATGTATGGTTCCCGTGGGATAAAAAGGGTAGTCCACGTGGGCGAAGCCGCGGGCGTTCACTAGTACCTATATATGTACTATCATGGACCAATCTTATTTGGTCCATCCAAATAAGTTTGGTCCATGATAATACATAGATACATAGATCAGACACATACACCCATCCGTTATCAATGTAACATCGCAATCGCAAAGCAACTCATGGTGATTTGTAATATTATCATCACCATAAACTGTACATATTCATTGTTATGATGATAATTGATTTAATTCTTTTATTATTCAAGACACATTGTCTCATTTGACTCACGTCAATTGATAACACGGTATAACCACGGTAGATGAGAGTGATTGTGACACACTCTAGATTACCCAACGTGCGTGGGACGTCTAGATTTGAAATTCAAAGATTTGAATTGAAACCATACTTATAAAAAATTGGTAAGTATAAGTACATGGCTGGGGCACACCCCGGACACTTGACGAAATCTCTATGCAAAAGTGGCGTCTAACTACTTACACTTACACTACACAACGTCAGTTTTGTACACAGTAAGGTTGTCACTGTATGAATAATGTACACTGTGGTCTCGGTCTCGTCTGCGCGTGTGGCGCGTTCCGTGCTCAAAGTCAGCTCCTCGCCAGCTCAAACTCAGAGTGTCCATTCTATACTGGTATTATTATCTGTGCTGGGGTTACCTGCAATGTTTTTTTTCATACAATGTCGGGAGAAACATTTGGCCAGCAGCGACATAGGTTAGATATAAACATTTTCATCTGTAGGTATGTATAATTAAGCTATAGGTATAATTAAAATGTAAACAAAGCTCTCAGAAAGTAAGGCTAAAATATTTTTATAGCCTTTTTGTTTTGTTAACAGTTAGGTATTTTCCCACCATCATTCAAGTTCACACAGGAACTGGACATTTATATGGAGGCTAGCAAAACATAAGTTGTGTACAGTCAACGTCAAAAGTAATATGAGGTCAACACATTCCCTGCCTCGCATCTGCCAGCTGACAGCCTGCACTCGGAGACCTCGGAGTGTGTAAAACTATTGTAATTTTATACAGCATCCGGGAATTTTGGGGAATTCGAGCCTCGAATTGAAGCAAATTAACGAGTTTGGCGCGTGTGAAGCACGTGCAGTTCCAGAGCCCCACCATTTTACTAACAAACTCTTTCTCAACCAAAGCAAAACGTCAACAATTTCGTTTTGTTTCATAATCCTCTAAAGATGACCGATGAGGGTTACTCTGTTGTGATGAGTTTTCAAAAAAATCACTAAGAGGCTTTGCAAATTACTGCCATTTTGCAGCGGTAATGATACCGGAATGGTTGACGCTGTAAATTAGAAGATTTGAAGATCTGCTGTCTAACTTGTCTCAAACCTCAAAATGGTCTCAAACTGTCAAAACGATCGCGTAGGTATCTTTTGGCGCGTTCGGTCTCGTTGAGATGAGAGAGAGTTACTTGCGTAGTCACTGAACTGTCTTATTTGAGAGTTTGAGACCGATTTTGGTAGCTATCAAAGATAGACAATCAAGGGGCAGGTTGTCTTCGGAGAGCACCGCAGTATGTCTTATTAAATTAATTCTCACAAAAGAAAACCTAAATTCCAAACAAAATAGCCATCAACTCTGAGGCTAACTATCCCTAGTTACCGGTTCTGCAAGATGGCACACACACGCAAAACGAATCCAAAATATTGAAAGATCGTAAGATGTTTTATTCAACACTCGGCCACGCACACCTGGGCCTGCTCATACATAGCCATGGGAACCTTTGTTGGCTTGGCCTGTAGACTTAAATAGTTTCTGTTATAGCGGTATCCGCTACTGATATAGCGGAGATACTCAAGTTATAGAAATAGTTCAATTAAATCGCATCCTCAGAGTTAAATAGAAAAAAGTGTACATGCAAATTACGCCGGTACTTGCCTGCCCTGTCCTTAAAAAGTTCCAACACAAACTTCGACACCCCATTTCACCCCTTTTTAAGGGTTTAAAAAGGTTGTTTTGAAAAGTCCTGAAATACGTGTTCATTTATTTATCATCAATAGTATTCAAACCCAGATTCAAGCAAATCAGACTACCTATTAAAAAGTAGGTACCCATAAAAACTTTGACACCCCATTTCACTCCTTTTTAAGAGTTGTTTTGAATAATCCTGAAATACGTGTCCATTTATTTTGCATTTCGAGTATGCGAACCGAGTTTAAAGCAAATCATACTACGCGTTTAAAAGTTTCATCCAAACGTTTTCACTACTTTTCACCCCTTTAGGGGTTGAAATTCGAAAATAAAATGCCTTAGTGGGTGGTTTTACTAGAAACGAAAGCTACCTACCTTCCAAGTTTCAGCTTTCTAGTTTCGTTCAAAGAAACCACCATTATCGCGCCATTTTGGCACCAAAACACCATGTTCGCGCTCGATTTGAACTTAGCTGTGATAGAATGAAATAAAGTACACTCCAAGAGCTTTCATATGACATAAGTTTCATCACTGTTGGACAAGGGGGCCCAAAATGTCGCAACGTTCTTTCGCACAATAGGCATACTCGGTAGTAGTAGCACTTGAAAGTATAGGGGTAGTCAGAAGAAAGTCCAAATGTAAGCCATCTACGGTGCGCGAGACTCAGTTCGGGGCGAACTACTAGTCTATCTATATTTTGAAATTTCAATTTCAGTCAAATCGGTTTAGTGGTTGTCGAGTTATAGAGGAACAAAATATACATCCATCCAAACATCCAAACTTTCGCATTTATAATATCAGTGTGATTATGACGGTTAAATAACGGTGACCGCTTCAAAAAGGCAAGCGATATACCTGAGACGCTTTGTGTCATTCTCACAATAACGGTACACAATTGAGCCATTCTGAAAGAGAAACTGGTGCGCAATGACGGCCATTGGGAGTTGTTATAATAAGCCAGACTGATGCTTCTGCGCACGCGATTTATTCTGTCGTCATGAGAAGGCCGTTACTGGCTCAATTTAATGAAAAAGTTACTTTTACCTAAAAAACTCACCATCCCATTTTAAGAGTAAAAAAAATCATGGATTGGGACTTTTTCCTTTATTTGTGTTACCAGATTCAGAATTATAGTTAAGTACAGTATAATTATAATTATAGGCATCTTAGACTGTTTTTTTATTTTTTTATTTTTAGGATTGAGCGTTTGTTTTTGTAATTATCGCTTTTCTTTGTGCTCCTTACTGTCACTTGTTATTTTGTTGTGTACATTGTTACTGCGTTTTGTCATTGATGTATTTTGTTTATTTGTGTGCAAATATTATGGTGGCACTTCACATGGCTATTTGTATTTGTGTATTTGGCATATTTGGCAAACAATTACCATATGTGGACAGTTTATTTGACAAAGTGTTCGCCTTATTTGCCTATTTGACAAATATTAACAAATAAGGCCAATACCAAATACGCGTTACCGTGCGCATGTCGGTTTCTCGCGGCACAATAAAGCAGTCAAATAGGCAAATACGCAATAAGCTGTCCACACAATGGCCATATTCAGAAGCGCACGCGCCTTATTAATTGTTGGTAAACACCTGAGTCTGCTGCTAAATGTTTGTGTGTTTGTTATTTGAGTGCCATGTGTGGATGGTCGTATTTGCCTCTTTTTGCATGTTCGTCTGAACGTCATATCTTTTGCCAAATACAACAAACACCCATTAGCGAACACAAATAGCCATGTGAAGTGCCACCATTAGATGCTTTGGCCTGCTCTTTTACTAACAATAAATTCTAAACAAAAGTTACCAATATCGCACATAACGTGAAGAAAAAGTGACTTGAAAAAATCAAAATGTTCATCGATTTTTGTCGCTGACTGTTACGTGGTGTTTGTGTAAAGGGAAATTCCATCCCGGAATTTCCCTTTCCACGGAATTTTCGGAATTTTCCATCTGTTTATGGTTTTTTTTAATTGGATGTACCTACTTACATTTTTTCATGTGTCACTTTAGAATATAATGGTTGTCAAGTTTAAATTGCTCTATTGTACCTACCTAGTAAAATATTCTCACGATTTCGCTTCACAATTTTGAGAACGTGATTTATTTTTAAGTATTTATATTTGGGTTTTTAAATGTAAGTAGGTACTTACCTATTACATTTTTAACTGACATCTAAAAAAGAATATACATGTATGTTGTAGGTTTGTATGGCCGGTTAAGTTGAGAAGATGGGTTAAGTGCTGGCCAAAGCCTACTCCATCTCAACATTGTCCCTGGCACAATGCGGCATAGTGCCTGGGACAATGTTGAGACCGGGGCACTAGGCATAGTCTACGCCTAGTGCCCCGGTGTAGGCAAAGATTGCCTCCTGACCCTGATGCTAATCATCTAGTTGAAGATTTAAAGGTTTCAGCTTTTTTTTAAAGATTGTCAATTGCATAGCCAAGGTCCAGGTAAGCGTTTTATTTTTTGACTCTACCTTATGAATGAACTTAACAAAAGCTTCAAATAACATTGAACCACGTGGTTAAATAAACCAAAAAAAGAAGAGTATGGCAACAGACTGTTTCCTTCTCTTTTCCTAACAGCTGATAGAACGTTTCTTGCAAAAAAACTTTTGTAGGGGTTGGGGCGAATAACAGCTGATCAAAGTTCATACAAAAACTCCAACAAAAAAATAATGGATCCGGGGATTGGAAACTCAGGCAGGCCTTTTATATTTATTTTAGACTAGTTTCCGCCCGCGGCTTCGCTCGCAGAGTCTCGGTTATAATTTGAAGAAACATTCGTAAGGCCGTGACCTGCTTACGAAATTTTTAAATAGTTTAGGCCGTGGGTTTTATACTAGACTAGAGGTCCGGAGGTCAGTCCGCCAGCCCCCAGGTAAAACATAAAAAAAACAATTTTCTAGGTAGGGTAGGATGGGTACCTACCTGCCCATCTGGATATATTCCTATAAATTGAAAAAGAATCCTTTTCGTAAAAATACGAACTCGCAAAACTATCAAAATGTATATTTACTTACCTAAATGTAATAAATGTAAAGGTTTTTAATAGTTATGGACCATCCCACTTCTTAAATTTTTTTTTTGTGCTGAACAACACCTAATTTTACACACCAAAAATGTAGCAAAAAAAATACAATTGTCGGTCTTCTTAAAACCGTGACGGCTCTTTTCCTTGTCGTCACCAGCAGATTGAAGTTTGTAAGTGGCAAGAGCCACGTGGGCTGAAGCCACGTGCGCTAACAGCTGTGGCTTCGTGGCCGTTTGCCACAGTCCACGCACCCCTCGAACCGTCTCCTCTCCTCGCCCTGACTCATGCATCACATGGGAACGGTATTTTTTCACGAACACGTTGTGACTCTGATATGCAAAAAAGGAGAGGATTATTAGGATATTTCAGTTCAGATTTTTTTAAATACTTACCTAATTTATTTCTTTTCGTTAAGCGAAAATGGGGAAAAAATACAAACTTGTATGAAATAAGCACTACAAAATTTAAAACACTGACTACATAAGCCAAAATCTTTTTCGACGACTTTGATATCGAAAAAAATACTACTTTTACCTAACGATCGAAATTCTTTTAACCTTATTGGAGTAATTCAGTAAATAAGCAAAGTTTTTATTTTATTTTAGTGGATTAAAAAAACTATGACAGTAAAAGGCAGGTATAAAATGACCAAACCAATGAAATTAACAAAAGCCCAGAGAATTTAAACAGTGAAAAAGCTTATCTCATTTAAGGTAGGTAGTTCTCCTTAAAACCTCAAGAGATTAAAAACAATAAACCTAACTTTTAACAATTACTTTACTATAAGTAACAGTAAAGTATACATTTGGCAAATTAACAAACAATTTAGTTTTCAATACCTCAGCTCTGAACAACAAATTGTTAAAAGTATTCAGAAGACTTTAAATTCAAAGACCCTTTCTTACTGTGTATTTGAACAAAGACTTTAAATATCTAATTTAAAACAATCGTAGTGCCTCATAAAATAATAAGGTTAAAATGTATTCGCTCCCTCTCGCTCCCTCTTGTACATAAAGTAACCTATTTATTCTAAAGGTATAGCGCAGTGACATACCTACCTATATACCTAACAACGTATAAAAACTTGACTCTCTTATCTAATTCTTGATTTCCGAAACATCCTAGACCCAAGACTGATCAAAATGCACATTCTACTAACTAAACGGCTGAGGCTGGATTCGACCAAACTGTCATCTTACGCCCAGTGTAGTTATTCAGTTAGCCGACAGAATTCGAAATACAATTGTTTAGAAAGCGTGACCAAACATTATTACTTAGGTGCATTCAAATTATCCTGGTTATGAGGTGTCAACTTTACAATGTCAAAATATTCAAACAAACATTAGTTTACTCTGTGGTTTAATCTCCAGATAATCCAGTTTGGTAAAATCCAGCCATAACAGGGTAATTAAACTACAAACAAACATTCAAAAATTTCAATGACCATCACATACTATGTATGATTGATGAATGACCATTAATTTTTTTACCTGTGTTCACGCCATAGATAATGTAGTTCATTATATTTTCTCATTGTTTTTACTTATTGTTAGACCGAGGCGTTAACGGTAAGCTTGACATTTTAAACTGAATGAGCGTTTTTTTCCCATGACCTATGGAGGTACTTACCTACATACTTATAAATGCAAATAAACGCTGGAACTCTCACGGATCGAAAGTAGAAAATATACACAAGTTATAGTAGGTAAGTTTATTCTTCAAAATTCAAGCGGGAGATTCAGTTTCTTGATTGATACTAACAGAAAAGTCATAATCGATCGAGCGAGCGAAGCGAGCGAAGATCTTAGTGGCAAGTTAGGCGATTTTGCTTTGTATGTTTGTATGTTTGTATGTTTGTATGTTTGTATGTTTGTATGTTTGTATGTTTCATTTTTATGTTCTCGCATAACTATCGAACCGCTTATCCAATCTGTATGAAACTTGATAGGTCAATAGGTTGTGCTATGGAAATTTGCTGTGGAGTGTATGAGCGTAATCGATGAAGGGGTTGTAAAGATATGGGGTTCCCAAGGGGGTAAATTTTTTTCAAAGTTACCCAAATATATTGAGTGGGGTGTCATATGAAAGTACTCAACTTATACATTCCAAAATGGTTTTTAGTTTTCTTCTAGGTTCTTTAGTTTTTGAAATACAGTCAAAAAGAAAAATGAAGAAAACCAATTAACGGAAGTATGGAGAGAGCTCCCGTTTCATAGAGTTTCGATGTATTCGTAGGTCTGGTTAACAGACAAGGAGTGTGGCATCGTTGTGGTTTGGTTTGCAATAATTTTAGTTGCTACTTGATATTTTTTCTTGAGATTGAAAATAAAAGCCTTGTTGGCCGATTGGAAGAGTGCTCGACTTTCGATTCATAGGTCGTAAGTTCGAACCCTGGCCGTGCTCATCAATGGATTTTTCGATTAGAAAAATTTAAATGCGCATTAACACGAGCTCTAAACGGTGAAAGAAAACATCGTGAGGAAACCAGTTAACGTTCTAATAGCGGCGATGGGCTTGCAACCTGTCACGTATGCAAATGCTAACTCCTGCAAATAGTGGGCTGGGCATGTACCAAAATTATAGAGGGAGGGGGAGGGTAGGGGGAGGGGAGGGGGAGGAGGAGGAGAGGGGGAGGGGGAGGGGAGAGGAGGGGGAAGGTAGGGGAGGGGGTAGGGGAGGGGAGGGGGTAGGGGAGGGGAGGGGGTAGGGGAGGGGAGGGGGAGGGGTAGGGGAGGGGGAGGAGGGGAGGGGTAGGGGAGGGGGGGGGAGGGGATGGGGAGGGGGAGGGAATTGATTTTCTCATACATTTCGTATTGAACTGCTATTTTAATAATTTCTCGAACTAAGAGGCCTTCCCTGAGGCGCGCTACGAAGTTCTTGGGGTCAACTATTGAATATAAACACGACACGACTTAATGTATTGCATGCATGCCTATAATCTTTACCATACTGAGGTAGCGCATTAGATATCATTCTGTGGTAAACACTAGAAGGAGCACTTAACGTAGGTATAGGGGTAGTCAGAAACAAGTCCAAATCTAGGCTATCAATACAACGGTGCGCGAGATCTCAGTTCGGGGCGAACTACTAGTACTGTGTTTATAGGTCGAAGTTTCAAATGATAACTCGAAATGCTTATAAACAACGTTGATTATGTATGGAATTTACCCAGATCTATAAATTAGACATTTTCATACAAAGACCTACACATGGCAAAACCAATTAGATTCATAAATCATCTGTTCTAACCATAACTTTCTGTAACCATAGTATTATTATCTGTGATGTAACTGAATGGTATTTTATGTCAAGATTGAGTAATGTATTGATGGTTTATGTAATTAAATAATGTAAATAATGTTAATGTAGGTAGCTACGTCTTTACAGTTGAGGCTTATATAAATGACAAAGTGTGCACATTGTCCCAGGCACTAACACCAGAATAAAATCATTACACTAAGAATATTATAGATCCATTAACATTGACTATTAGATGCCAGCACTTAAACCATCCTCTCAGCTTAACCGGCCATATCCACAGGAAAGACATGGTCAATACGTGTTGGGCTGACTAAGCCGCGGGTTTCCTCACGATGTTTTCCTTCACCGTTTAGAGCGCGTGTTAATGCGCATAATTATAATTTTTTCGATTCGATTCGATTTTCACGAAAAATTAATTGATGCACGGCCAGGATTCGAGCCCACGACCTTCGAATCGAAAGTCGAGGTAATAACCAATTCGGCCAACACGGCTCGCCGACAAAATGCCCGTTCTCCCGCATTTGTAAACACCTAATTCTTTGAACTTTTCCACGCTTTACCGAGGTTATTGGCTCGGTGTCATTGCTAGAGAGAATTCGCAGTTCAAGTTAGCCCGGAGTCTAGACTAGAGGGGTGAGGGTCCTTTCTACCCTTCAGGGTCTACCTTGTTTATTTTGCAAAAGCGTAAAATATTAATCGGGATTTTCTGAACTCTTTCTATCTGGGCAGGGTTCAGAATGATCATCTAGGTAATTTGTTAAAATGAATTTTTCATTTTCCACCTCCACCACTGTCTTTCTTGTGGATAAGGTCAATTATGCTTAGAGGATGGTTTAGTTAGATGCTGGGCTAATCTCAGTAATGTCCTAGTCACTACAACACTGTTCCGCAAACATTTTGGGCCTTACTTAAGAAAGATGTTTTAAGTTAAACACTGGTTGAACAACGTCCTGTCTTTATTTGTGGATAGTGACAAACAGAGACAGGACGTTGTTTAACCAGTGTTCAACTTTAAACATCTTTCATAAGTAAGGGGGTTTGTGTTTAAGTTACATCTATGAAATCGGAAAATTTTGGAGGTACACCATGAATGAAAAATCATTTTTTAATGCGAAACATGAGCTTGTTTAGCATATGCGGTCCTGGAGTAGCTTAACTGATAGGTAACCTTAGTTTTCCGAGGCACACCAACTAATGACCACGGTATGGTACACCAGTGTGCCGCGGCACACCCTTTGCGGAAAACTGCACTACATCGTCACATTGAGTGTAGGTGACAGTCGTGAAGTCGTGATGTAAGTCTAGTTAAGATGTAAAGGCCTAATTTTGTTGAAACAATGGCAAGGCAACAGAGCATGATTTGTTTTTATCAGTGTTCAAATGAAGAACAATCTAGTATTCCGGGTAAATAAATATAATTAGCTGTGAAATGTTATTCATATCACATGGTACGAGTATCTGTTGTTGCTACCTAGTTACACAAACAAGTCTGCAATATTTTTAGGCCGCTATCAGTGGCCTACTTATCCAGAAATAAGTGTACATAGCAATAAGGTATTTATCTATGCTATAAAAAATAAGCTCAGCGAGAACATTTTTTTTTCTTGATTTCGATCTGTCAGAATTATAATAGAGAATGTCTCGCTACTGAGGACATGGTTGTGAGCTTGTCTATATTTTACACCTCAACCATAATTTTAAATATCGCCAATCGCCAGCAGTAACATTAAATTCCAAATTTTTAAATATCACTGTAGGTACCTAAACGAATCCATTTTTCCCCTTAGTTCTATGGCTACTGTTTTGTGTAGTTCATAAATTGGTCTTATTTTCCGGTACCGGTAGTTTGAGTTCCTCGCTTTCAGCTCAGTTGGCAAGTCTCACTGACTGCGGCTCAGTTTGTGTTGACTAGTTTTGTAGCAATAAAGATACTTCCTTTATTTGCGTTTATTGACTGCATGGGAGTGCACTGCTTTTCTCTGTAGGTAGGTAATTTTTTAAAATTTTTATGCACTTTATTGATTGGATTGGATACACCGGCAGGGGTAGGCCTAAAAAAGATGGATGGACTGTGTAAATGCGGATTTGTGTGTGAAAGACTCACTCCTTTACTACAATGATGACGAGTGATAGAAGAAAATAGAGAACGGAAACATGTTTTACAGACCCCACTTAGTCCGATGAGGGTAGGGAGATGATGATGATGATGTTATCGACTGTACTTATAAATACAAATGAAAAACTCATTAAAAACCGATACCAAGTATTTAAAGGAAGCGCTCAAGCAATGTGGTGAATTCAGAATTAACTGAATTAAACATTAATTTCCGTTACTTAAAACAGTTGTCAACTTCCTTATTCGTTGCATCTCGAATTTGTGCGATTACGTTTAAAAATATAACACAACAAAAACATATATTTACCTACAACAAATACAATACAATACAAATACAAAATGTTTATTTCTTCAACTTAATCTAAAGTTTACATTTCATGGGTTTGAGATGCCCTTTTAAGTATAAAGATACGTGTGCTAAGGTCTCTCACGCTTCCGTTTATACGTTTTCATGTAGATTAAGATAAAGATTAAAAAACTAACAAAAAACGCAAAATTAGTTGGAAAATTAAAAAAACCTATGTTTGGAGCATATACCTCTATGGATGCGAAACATGGACTATGACACTGTGAGATGGAGAGATGATGGAGACGTTTGAAATGTGGTGCTGGAGGAGGATGGAAAAGATAAGCTGGACGGAGAAGATAGCTAACGAGGAAGTGCTGAAGAGTTGAGGTGAAAGGGTTTTTGATGAACACCATCCAAAACAAAAGAGGGACAATTACAGCTTTATAAAAAAAATCATAGAAGGACAACTAGAAGGATGACGAGGAAGGGGAAAACCAAGAATGATTACATAAGTCAGATAAAATAGAAGGTCTGTTATGTCGCAGAAGTAAAAGAGATAGCATTGGAAAGAGATATAGAGGAAATTGCATCTTTGCACCGACAAGGGCAGAGATTTTAAAAAGATAAGTTTAAAAATAACATCCCAAACGTTATAAAACTTACAAAAATAATATGATCAATATCTTCAGAATTTTCGTATGGTTTATTACTGGTTTTGCATAAAAGTTGTCGGCAAAAATATATGCTTTTGTTTAGAAATACCGGTTATTTCTTGTTTTTGTTTTGTTTATCTATTAGTAAGTACATGAACATAAATTATTCCATAGCCTCATTTATTTTTACCACACCCAAAAATTAAACACGTAACAATAACATGTTGGAACATAACCCAGTTAGTGTGGGTCGCGTCACTATTTGTCACAAACAACTTTATTTTTCCAGTTTATAATTATTATTTATTTATAAAACATTGTTATTATGATCTGTGTTTACTTGACAACAGTGATGCATTTCCTCCGGTAGTAGTACATTGTGATTTTGCTGATTGTCTCTTTATGTACCTACAGTTTTGTTATAATAACTCAGATGTTACAAAAATAACTTGTTTTTGATTTAAAAAAAATGCCCATACCTAAAGAGTTTTAGTCACCCAGGATCTTTTTTAACCGAACTTCAGAAAAAGGAGGAGGTTCTGTATATTTTATGAAATCTTATAAAAAAAAAACCATTGACATAGTCTGATCGTGATAGTGACGTCAAAAACGAAATACATTATTGAAGTACCTAGGTACTAAAAAACATAACACAGCACTTGAAGCAGATAGCGGTATATTTACCTGTTTGTAACAAAACAATGATTAATCAACATAGTATTAATAACGGTTATTAGAGTACCTTCAATGTTGAGTGGTAGGTATATCTTTACAAATGTATAAATATAATAAATATGTAAATAGAACAAAGTCGGGTTAGTTACACCATTTATAATTCAAGAACAGCTGGACCAATTTTGATGGTCTTTGATTTGTTGGATTTGTCAGTTGCTTCCGCCCCGAATAGCAGATTAGGACTTTAAAACACCGGAAACATCATCTAACTTCAACCAAACATCGCTTTTGCCGACTGCTACTGATATATTCATGAAAGCTTTGCCTTTTTGAGGGAATAAGGGTTATTTGTTGCGTAATTTGACGGCTTAATTATTGGGGATGGAGCATTTTTGCATATTTAGTGGATATTTTGCGTTTGTTTCTTTCAATAGCAATTTGTTTCTTTAAACAGCCTTGGCGCTGCTGGAGCAAATGCTGAGGGGTAGCCCTATTTTCTTGTCACTGTGACATTTTTGATTTATATGCCTGTACCGTACCTATAGTGACGAAAATAAAACTTATTTCTATTTCTATTTCAATAAAACATCGAAGAGAAATAGCATCGGAAACAAGCGGGTTAGCTACAGTCACGTATTGACCATGATATATGTAAACATCGCAAAGAAAGCCTACTCCATCTCAACAATACCCGAAGCCGATTTCGTAGTCATATTTCTTGGATTATGACTTCGATCATCCAAAGGCATTGAAATAGTAGTTACATTATAACTCAATGTTTAAAGGAGATATTGTTGAGAATACCTTCAGTGAGAATATATTCAGCGGATATTTTCATTTCTTTGTTAGGTTTATAATTTAACAATCAATCTGGTTTGGCTGGAAATATATTTTATTGTTGTAGCAGGTTACGAGCTACATCTATTTCAAGTTTCATCGAAACCGGTTCAGCTCTTGTGGCGTGAACATTTACACGTCAGTTTTACTGATCAAAGATTATTTTTGTTGTTTGTTGTATGCCCGACAAAGATAGAAAAATGTGAATTTATTTAATTGCTACTAATAAAAGTGTTTATTTTGAGCGAATGATATTTTTAATATTTTAATAAGCTTTTCCTTCCTATCCCATTAGGACTTTTAATAATTTCCTTGTATTTATGTACAAGGACATTATATTGTAAATAAATATGACATGTGTTTTATTATTTCAGTTCACGAATTAGGTATATAATAATGTTCGAAATTTCATCCGAATGTTGAGTCGTTACGAAAAAAAACTGGAAACAAACACAACACTCAAACTTTATAACATGTTTAATATTACATAAATAAATAAAAATCTTCATAAAAAAATTAAGACAGTACGAAGATCGCCGGGTCAGTTAGTATAATATAATAATAATACTTTACATCATAGGTTCTCAACGTGGGCGATAACGCCCCCCTGTGGGCGTTTGAGACTTTCAGGGGGGCAGTAGAAGACCTAGAGAAAATTGGGGGGCGTTGAGATGAAGCAGGGGGGCGATAGTGTAATCTAAAATAGGCAAATAAAACACCCTAATCCAGTGGTCGTCAAAGTGTGGCCCGCGGACGGTATTGGTGCAGCCCGCGGCCAAGCAAACAATTTTGATAGATAAATAGATAATGACGATAGATAATGATACCACGTTAGAGAAAATGTTGTGCCAACCCAACCTAGTTGTAAAAGGGCAAGGAAATGATGATGATGAATGAAACTACCTACGTTGCTACAATAATAATTATAATTGATTATAAAACTTCGAGATAGGGAAGGTCGCTTTGTTTGCTTGGTTTGGAGCTCGCTTTTCTCGCATCTAGCTTCATGAGTAGGTATCATACGAGCAAAGTGAGTTATGTCTGACCACAGAATAGAAACCGACAAGCAGCGAGCCTTTCTATAAGCACCGCAAACAAAATCAAAGTTCACATGTTACATTTGTCTTAAAAAATTTGGCTCGCTGCGCTCGCATTTAACTTTATAAATCCTTATTTATAAAGTTATATTGTGAATAAAGTGAGTTAAGTCTAACCACAGAATATGAACCGATAGGCAGCGAGTTTTTCCTTTGAACACCGCAAACAAAATCAAGTGTTACATGTTGCATTTGTCTTAAAAATTCGGCTCGCTTCGCTCGCATTTAACTTCATGAGTAAGTAAAGTATATTGCGAGTAAAGAGCGTAAAGTCTAACCACAGACTAGGAACCAATAAGCAGCGATTTTTTTCTTTGATCACCGCAAACAAAATCAAGTGTCACAATGTTGCATTTGTGTTAAAAAATTGGGCTCGCTTCGCTCGCATTTTCTGCATAAGTAAGGTATATTGCGAGTAAAGTGAGTAAAGTCTAACCACAGAATATGAACCGATAAGCTAGCTTTTCTTAGAAATCTGCAAAAAAAAAAATCAAATGTCACGTATTGTATTTGACTTACAAAAAATCGGCTCCCTTGGCTCGCTTGGTTTGAAGCTCAATTCACTCGCATTTTAACTTCATGAGTAGTTATATTGCGAGCAAAGTGAGTTTTGTCAGACCGCAGAATAGGAACTGATAAGCAGCGAGTCTTCGAGCCCCGTAAACTTATGATAAGTTTCAAGTTCGTTGGTGCCTACTAGGATTTTAACCCCTTTAGGAATTTCGAAAAATCGCAACTAAATAATTCAAGAATGTGCGGCCCGCAGTGATACCTCACAATGTCCTATGCGGCCCTTAACCACAAAAGTGTGACGACCATGCCCTAATCACTATCACTAAATAACAGCAGTTAAAGAAGTAATAGCCACTGTGCTCCAAAAAGGTGTTTAAAATTCGCGACAGTAAGAAAAATAAAAAGTAGGTAAGAAAGGGGGGGGGGGGGGGGGGGGGCTCTAGAAAAAAAAATATTTTCAAAGTGGGCGGTGGGGAAAATAAGGTTGAGAATCTATGCTTTACATATTGAAAACATAAAGGCTCGTCTCGACAGCGGTAGACAATGTCATTCAGAATACCTGTTTTGATTCATGCTATTCAACAACTGGTTTTTTGTAACGTCAGTGGTCAGTAAGGCGTAGTACAGTAAACTGCATATATTAATAACATTTTTACCAATAACATTGAAACGTATAAATAAATAAATTGAAGAAATAAGCAATGTTTAGGGAGGCTCAAATGGCCGTTAACGCAATTGTTTTAATGAATCATAATAGTTTTTTTCTTGGTACTCTCATGTCTATGAAAAACGAAGGCATAAAGTGCAATTCATACTTATTTATTGATTCTGCTCTAGCAGCCTTTATACCCCGCTGATCACAAAATGGATGGGTTACCTATTTCTGACGTTAAAGAAGGGGATACTTCTGACTCTTCTGAGCTTCATAAGCGCATAAGGCTGCGTTTCGTATGCGTGTGTTTTGTTTTGAATGTGCAAAAATCTAGCTCCGCTGAACCGTTTCTACCAGAGCTGTGCTGACCGAGGCGAGGTAAATGAAGCGATTCTATTGGTGCTTTACAAACACATCCCTCGCTACGCATCCTTGCACATCTCTGGTGGAAACGCAGCCTAACGGAGGCCTTCAGACTGCTTTAAAACTTTTCGTCAAAACTGACAACTTCTTTAGCCTAAAACCCGTCACAGACGTAGCTTTAATATTATATTACATCAACGTCTGTGCCAGGCCTAATTCATAATGGGATTTCTTATATCTTCTATTGTTGTTCCCCTGTTTGGTAGACCTCCAAAAACAGAAAATTCTTATGTAATGTTGTTGGTGGTAGGTACTTACCTACTGGTTTTCCTTGTCAACAATGCTAGATGACCATGGACTTCTAAACTAAGAAGAAATCTAATTAATAAAAATCTCATTTTTAAAATGTAGGCTGTATGAAGATGAGGTAACATTTAGAACATTTTTTTATTAATAGCGTCATCGACCCATAGCCAAAATTTAAATTTTAAGTAGGTAGGTATATTATCTACGTTAGCCTCTAAGACTAAGGTTTTTATTGTATGGACCTGTATGTATTGTATGTATATAAGTTATAATTTGTATGCTCTCTTTGTTGCCTGAAAAAAAAAAAAGATTATTATTAATATAGATATTTATGAGTAGAGCACTTCGCTGCACTGTAAATTCAATGTAAGTTTATAAAACTTCCTTTGTATTCTTAACCGTAACATTTTTACATCATTCTATTATCCGATAGTCTTGGTGAACGGGAAAATATAACAGTTTTTCTTCACTTCCTTATAAAGATTGCAAAGGAATCCTTTCCTATTGTGTAAATGAATAATATTAATATTTTTAACGGGACAGGTATCGTGAGGTTTCCCTGTGTATTTTCCTTAAAGGTAAACTGTGTGTTATATTTTATAGATTGCGGTTTGTGACTACATTTTGGTCACTTAGATGACTTTGGTACCTATTCAATATCATTGGAAAAAACATGTTTGTCACTATTTGCGTATTTTTAGACCCCAGTCGATCAAAGTGACGTGTAATGTGACGATAGTAAATCAGTGTGTAAAAACATGATGTTGATGACGTTAATGATGATGAGTTTTGGGGCATAAATAACACATAACTAACATAACTAAAATGGTCGCTATGTATTCCTATTATTAATCAAATTAATCAATAGGTATAAAGTTTTAATTATATTGGAGTTGTCACCATAAAAATCCATAGTTATATTACAACGCAAAGGATTACTTAGTGACCCGTCTTTTTAAAGTTTATTAAGCAAGTTCGCTTGTATGAAGCCATCAGACTCATGTCATATTACTAAATACATTTGTAAGTAAATTCGTATGATCTAGTAGTCAACTCTGGTGGTCACCCATCCAAATTGTGACCGCTCAGAACGCCGCTCTATCAAAAACTTTAGATGCGACAAGAACCTACGCATATGCAGCCTACGCATATGAACCTAACCGACGCATATGAATGAACATATGCAAGCAACGCTACGAACGCTTCAGTTCCTTATTATGCAGGTACTTACCTATTACAAAATTCCCTTCTAGATTTTTTTTATCACCACCAGTTTTTTTTATCACTCTCTAAATTGGTTCTCGTACAAACTGGATCGTTAAAATTATCGCAAGCGTAAGGAAAAACATAAAAACGCTCAAAGCACTATGTTTACGTTCAATGCTGTATTTACCGCCATTTATTTATGCAAATGCATAATGTTTATACTTAAACCGCAGAATAATTTATAAGTAGGTACCTAGATACACCCAATGAGATACTACCAATAGAGAAGTTATACTCATTAGAAAAAGCTCTAAAACGCGGAGAAATTTTGTTATCGCTACTAGTTTTGTTTAATATCTGTCAAGAAAACTAAAAAATAGCAGAGATTATAAATCCCCGTTGTCAGAAAGAGATAAATTATGAGCGTGCTGCGTATAAATGCGTGTAACATCGGAGCAAGACAAAGTGCGACTGAGTTGACTCAAGCTAATTAGCTTGACTTTTGCTCGCCACGCAGAGCGGGGTACAACGCATCTACCTCAGTTTATATATAACATCATTGGATACACCAGTCTGTTCTGTTATCAGTTCAAGAACCTAGACGTCCTCTGAACTGAAGATGTCTGTCGATAGATAACTTTGGCAATATGTTTACTAATTAGCTAGATTTCAATAAACATTGTTTTAAAACGAGATGGCACAATACTGATAGTAAATGAATGTATGTGTATTCAAATATCTACATATTTTTGATTAATATGACTTTTTGCTACGACTTAATACGAATGGAAAAATACAAGAACTCTTTGTTTATTTGTTTGACCTTATGAAGCAAGTTCTTCAAATTAAATAAGTAAATGTATTAAAATGCTCCTAGAATTACATTTTTTTTAGTGGCTAACGGGAAATATCTAGGGCGATAGACTTTTTAAGATTATTTGAGGACATCTAAAGGGTGGCGGTGTAGTAGAGTAAAATAAATCAAATCAATTTATGTTTTTTGATTTGATTTGAAATTAAACAAGTAGGTAGCTTAAATAAAAATTTAAAAAACCTGACTTCAATGTTATGAGCAATTTTTGCACTCTCGAGGTGCATTTCGGTTCATAACTCTGAAGATTCTCAACAAAGTCTCACTAAATTTTTATGGCACCAATCGGAAAGTATACCCTTTCAAACAGTAAAAGAATTTTCCAAATCGGTAACATAGGTACCTACATAAAAAAACTTTTTTTAATTCGGTTAAAAAGAGATTCCAATAAGACATAAATATGACGGTATAACGCGAATACGATGATTATAGCTCCTACATTGACAATTTTTCTACTTGAATTTAGTTTCTTCACATTGCAAGTACCTACTTATAGGAAATAATATAATTGTATTTCATCTAAGATCTTCCGGAATACAAAATACAGCCAAAGTCAACGGCAACAGCTAGTCATATCAAGTGTCATGGATTAAATTGATAATGTTAATAAAACTACATACTTAGAGCGTAAATACTTATTCATTCTCGCTGCACGTTGAATCATCGTTGTGCGATGAGAAATTGTTTACAAAACAGTGTAGAATTATCGCCTTTACACATGCATTTGCCCGAATAGTGTCTCTACTCTAAAACATAGTTTCAACTCAACCTTATTTTGCCCACCCACCACTTTGAGAAGAAGTATATTTTTTTCAAGAGCCCCTAACTTAATGCGCAATCTCAATGCCCCCTAATTTTCTCTAGGTCTGTCTTCTACTGTCCTCTGAAAGTCTGAAACGCCCACGGGGAGGCGTTATCGCCCACGTTGAGAACCTATGCTCTAACTAAACAAAAGTCTTCTGAACTAATGTATTCAATACAGACGTGCATAGAAGTAGGGCTTGTTTAGTATGCCATTAACTTAACACTATAGTGCACTTTGAAAAAAAATGTTTTTTCTGGATTATAAATAGATTTTTGCACGACTGCTAAGAGACTCCGAATCTTCTTCTCAAATTCACTAGCTGACCTGGAATCACAAAAATAATAATTTTTACAAATGAAAATATTCTAATTCATTATTGTAGTCGATAACACCACAAGCCAGTACAACACAAATGCTTTAAAAAGTATCAGGATTCAGAAAACTTGATAACTTGTTAGGAAAATGTATAGTACTTACACTACCTAACCTAGGTAGGTGTAATTTTTCTTCCATTCCTATATCGTAATGTATAAAAGTTCTTGATTAAAAAGTCAAAGTCAAAGTCAAATTATTTATTGCACTGACTTTTGACTTTGAAAAACTACCTATACTCGTGAAAAGGCATCACGTGTACAGACGGTGCTAAATTACACAATGGATTATGTTTTCAGATACAAAGTATCGTACCAGTAAGTATAGAAAGCTTATCTTATTTCACTTGGTAACCTAATAAGTATGAATCTACTAACCATAATGTAGGACTTTGTAATGTTCTACCTATGTATGAATCTATGTATACCTAAGTACATTATTAAAGTACTTACGAGTTTCTTTTAAAAATATTTTAAATTATTCCAAAGAATAAAATGTTAAAAAGTTTCTTTTGATAATAATAAAATATATGGGCGACCGAGCTCTGCTCGGGTGCAAATACAGAAAAATTTAAAAAAAAAAACCGGTCAAGTGCGAGTCGAACTCGTACGCCGAGGGTTCCGTGCCTAGCCATGGTGCCAATTAAGCTAGTCCGCTTAATTGTATGAGCGCCGATACAACTCGGAGGACAATTTTAATTGGCGTCAACTATGTATGTATGGGAACACCCTTTAATTTTCAACTTTTTTAACTTTTTGAAATTTTTCCTTTATTTGTGCTATAAGACCTTGCTTTTTGCCAAATTTCGTTATTCTAGGTCAACGGGAACTACCATTTAGGTTTTCGACCCAAAACCTCTAGGGTACTTCCGGTTGACCTAGAATTGTCAATTTTGGTTACAAGCAAGGTCTTCTAGCACAAGTAAAGGAAAAATTCCGAAAAATAAAAAAAAATGATAATTAAGGTAAGTTTTGGTACTCACAAGTTTTCACGAAAACCTAAATTTGCCTATATCTTTTTATAGTGTTGACTCAGGACCTTGATTTTTATACTCACAGTAGGGACTATAGACCTTAGTATATGGTATAAATTTCAATTTGCTAGCTCTACCCGTTCCTGAGATAATCGATGGTGACACACGGACAGACGGACAGACAGACAGACGGAAAGACGGACACACGGACAAGAAAGTGATCTTATAAGGGTTCCTTTTTTTACCTTTTAAGGTACGGAACCCTAAAAAAGAACAAAAAAAAACTTCGTGTGTACTTGCAGCTTGCAGCCAAGCCGGTCGCGACTTAAATAAAACCGGTCAAGTGCGAGTCGAACTCGTACGCCGAGGGTTCCGTACCTAGCCATGGTGCCAATTAAGCTAGTCCGCTTAATTGTATGAGCGCCCATACAACTCGGAGGACAATTTTAATTGGCGTCAACTATGTATGGGAACACCCTTTAATTTTCAATTTTTTTAACTTTTTGGAATTTTTCCTTTATTTGTGCTATAAGACCTTGCTTTTTCCCAAATTTCGTTATTCTAGGTCAACGGGAACTACCATTTAGGTTTTCGACCCAAAACCTCTAGGGTACTTCCGGTTGACCTAGAATTGTCAATTTTGGTTACAAGCAAGGTCTTCAGGCACAAGTAAAGGAAAAATTCCGAAAAATAAAAAAAGTTGATAATTAAGGCAAGTTTTGGTACTCACAAGTTTTCACGAAAGCCTAAATTTGCCTATATCTTTTTATAGTGTTGAGTCAGGACCTTGATTTTTATAGTCACAATAGGGACTATAGACCTTAGTATATGGTATAAATTTCAACTTGCTAGCTCTACCCGTTCCTGAGATAATCGATGGTGACACACGGACGGACAGACGGACAGACGGATAGACGGACAGACGGACAAGAAAGTGATCTTATAATTATTATTATTATTAAGTATTTATTTCAGATTAAAAGAAATCCATATTACTATTATCTACTACACAAAAACATACTCAATCACATATAATAAATTAAAATTAAAATACACATACAAACACTTGAAAATTTTTAAAAATAAAATAATAATTAATTAGTACATGATAGAGCAGAAAAACAATAACTGCATTTTACTGTTTCATTGAGTTACTAGCATTGTATCTAGTAACTCACTAAAACAGCCTACTGCAGCGATACAATTTGGAGCCTAGGACAATATCCATCCATTTGTTCTGGATTGGGCAGTCCGCACGCGATACAATCATCTCCAGGATGCGATTACGGCTGCTTCGCGTACGCTGAAGTAGTGAAGCGACTTTTTTGCGTATTACGGCATGATAGCCGTCTGTGCGCGCCAACGCAAACATTTCGGATGCGCTGCAAAAGCGAGGCAGTCCCATCATCATCCTGAAGATGTTGTTATATTGGACTCGCAGGGCGTCGGCCGTCCGTTGGGTGTGATTTATCCAGAGGCTGCTCGAGTAGAAGGATTGACAGTATGCCTTGAAAAGTGTAATCTTAACTTCCCTCGAGCAGTGAGCGAACCTGCGTATCAGCATGTTTCCTCGGACTGCCAGCGCCCTGCGTTCCCTTTCCATATCTTCGTCATCCTTCAGCTCCTCGTCCACAATATGCCCCAAATACTTAAAACTAGAGACTTTTTGTAGAGCCGCACCGTTCAGCATAATTGGCGGAACATCGACCGGTCTAACTTTCCCACTCTTAAAAACGAGAAATTCGCTCTTTTTCGAGTTATACCCTAGTCCGTGCTCCTCCGCATATACCTCACAGATTTTAATTAGTTTTCGTATCGATCCCACTGTCGGTCCCAGTAGCACCATGTCATCTGCGTAACTTATATTGTTTACGGATATGCCATCAATAAAACATCCAGTGTGAGTGCTACTGAGCTCGACAATGAGCTCGTTTACATAAAGGTTGAATAACAAAGGAGATGTTATCCCGCCCTGTCTCACACCACACTGTAATCCATATCCTTCAGACAGAGCACCCGCCCACCTCACCTGGTTTTTCTGACTTTTATACCAGTACCTAAATACGGAGACGACTTCTGCCGGTACACCCTCTGCCTCCAACTTGGCCCAAAGCTTGTTATATAAAACCGTATCGAAGGCTTTGGACAAATCCAGGAAGCAGGCGTATACCGGCGTCTTCCTGTCCGTGTAGTACCTGACAGCTTGCTTAAGGCACAATATTGCACTCTCAGTGGACAGCCCAGCTCTAAACCCGAACTGGGCGTCGTGCAGTTTGACATATTGTAACATAATATTATTAAGCAAGCTGTCAAGAACCTTCGCCATAATTGTCGCAAGTGAGATGGGCCGGTAATTGTTTTTGTCCGACGCGTCTCCTGTTCTACACTTCAATATTGGCACTACAATGGTCTTAGTAAGAGCGTCCGGCAGGTAGCCGTGGCACAAACACAAGTTATAAAACATGGAAAGAACATGTGGCAGGTGGACACCAGCATATTTAAGATGCTCAATGCTGAGACTGTCATGCCCAGGAGATTTACCTCTCTGCATGGTTTGAATAACTTTGCGTACATCTTCAGTTCTAATAAACAACAGTTCTCTCCCGCACAGCAGTCCCAGCACTATCCGGCTCGGTAGAGTCCAACTTCGACTTGACTCTAAAGTGCTCGCTAAACAAATTGGCGATCATAGTGCAATCATCAATGTTACTTACACTCATAGGGAGGCCAGACTTAATATTAAGTTTATTGGTTTGCTTCCAAAAAGTCTTAAAATCCTTTGCGGCATGATGAGAAGCAAGAATATCCATTTTAATTTGGTCCTGCTTATCTTGGCACCATTTTAGTTGTTTCTTAAAATGTATCCTACTCTCACGCATAACATCATAACAATGGCCCCTATTAGGCTTCCCAGCTTCAACCCACGCTAAGAACCCAAGCCTGGCCTCCCTATGGGAGGCTGCCACATGCTTATTCCACCCAGCAATATATCCCCCTCTCCTTTGCGTACCATCCCGCTCACACGAAGACGCTGCGGCTTCTGTCAGGATAGACACAATATCAGAGTACATATTATCTATTATTATTTTATGCTCTACATTAGTACATGTTTGGTCACAACAGTCAGAAAACTCCTGCGGAAATACAATATCTCGTAGTCGAGCATGGCACAAGCTCTGATAACGGTTTTGTTGACTAGGAGTACGTTCTCTCCAAGCTACTCTATCCTCCATCAAAGTTGGTGCTACATTTACATTTGATTCAATTGTATCCAATTTACACTCCACAAATAATGGGAAATGGTCAGACCACTGCACACTATACTCTACCCACACCCGACTTATATTAGACTGTGCAGCACTCGTTACTAAACAGTGATCTAACCATCTCTT
Organism: Camptogramma bilineatum; assembly: GCA_958496255.1. Lineage (NCBI taxonomy): Eukaryota > Metazoa > Arthropoda > Insecta > Lepidoptera > Geometridae > Camptogramma > Camptogramma bilineatum. The sequence goes on along the minus strand of OY292471.1, from coordinate 2,654,983 downwards.
AGATCCATATACATCACAGATAAATGTAAAAGTGCTAGAGTCCTTTCCTAACATAATCATGTCCGCACAAATTAAATTTTGTTCTTTACAGAAGTCAAGCAGTTCATTGCCAAACCGTTCATTTGGATGAGCGTTAAAGTCTCCCAATATATAAACAACACTTGTGTCATTATTCTCGTCAATAATTGAGCTTATTTTACCTAATAATTCAGTGAACTTAGTCAAATTATGAGATAAGTCAATGGGCATATAAACACTAAATACTATAATTGGCATACCGGTACTTCTTGTTTTTAATTTAATGGCTACTAAACGCTCGTCATTACATTTAATCACACTAGCACAAGGAAATACACTTTTTCGCCAAAGCAAAGCTACTCCACCATAGGGTCTGCCACGTAATGGTCCAAGAGACGTGTCAACTGCAGAAGTCCCGGTGCTTCCGAACTCGTCATCTATGGCTGTCAGCATCGGTAGGTCATGCGGCAGCAGCCAGGTCTCCTGCAGAGCAACAACATCAGCCTGCTTACACAATCCTCTCACCCCATCCAAGGAGCGCTTCACAGACTTGCAGTTGAATGAAATTAAGTTTCTATAGGTCGTACTATCCATTATTGAATTTTGATAGTTGCCTCTCGTTATCAGGCGAGCTATGTTGGCCATGCTCTTTATCTCTAAGATCTACGAATCTCCTAAACGAGATTCCTTTAGGCCAAAAGCTATCCTCTAGAAATATTGGCAAGCTTGTTTTATTAACGAAGATTTTAAAGGCATTATGACTTCGTTGTTTAGCCATTTTAAGCATAATCGGCGCTACTATTTCTTGAGTTTTATTCTGTATATAATCAGCTATATCTGCCTCAGAAACATCCTTGTGTACATTAGTGATAAATAATGGTACCCTAATTTCAGCCGCTTTAAATTTACTATTCTGCTCTACAGAGGCTTTTCCTTTAACTGTAGTAAATTTATTTCGCAGGCGCTTCCTCTGAACCAATTTCCATTCCTCGCTCGGCTCCGGCTCATACCACAGTCCCCTTCTCCGTCCCACCTCAGCAAAGGTAGGTCTTGACGTCGATGAGGCACGGCTGTGTGCAGCAGTAGATGTAGCCGATCGCTGGTCCAATGTATCGCTATTTCCTTTGATTGGTGATGAATGGACTTCTTGAGGCACGGAAGTTGCCGAGCTTTGACCCGACAACACACGAGCGTGATTCTGTTCCGTGATTGGCGACGAAGGAGTTACGACGATAGTCGAGCGTTATAAGGGTTCCTTTTTTTACCTTTTAAGGTACGGAACCCTAAAAAGAACAAAAAAAAACTTTTATTTGGATTTAAATGTTGGTAAAAGAAAAAAAACGCACTCTGCTTATATTTTACCTCATCAAAAAGTTCATACTAAGCAAAATGTAAGTAAGCAATTAATATTAATATTCAAGTTTTACCTTGAGTGAGCATTCGAGCGAGCGTTTTCAGACCGCAATTATTTAGGTAGGCTTTAATATCGCTCCACTCCTATATCTTTCCCTTATTCCCTACCCTTCCACCCCCCGTAAATTGCCTCTATTGTAGCTATAATAACTTATTCTGAGGCGGTAGAGCTATACTGACTTGGCATTATTCTGTATCAAGGGTTAATGCCCTCGTACGGGGGAGAGGAATCATTTGGGAGCTTTGCGATTCCATTCCAATGTTCGCTATAAATTGTAGAGTAATATATATAATCGAATACCTTTCAGGTAGTACTTACCATATAGCACCTATTCTAGAAGTCCCAGTGGTTGAGCCGGTTAAAATCAGTGAATGTTTATTGAAACCTTAGATGAATTTATAAATATGAATTCATTTTGACATTGCTCTAAGAGTTGGTGGTACGCCCGCTTCGAAGATCCTAGATAGATCCTTATAAAAAATATGAATTCATCTAAGATTGAAACTTATAAAACAAGCATGCTTATAGCTGCGCATCTTATACTAAATCGCAAACAAACACGCATCGGATCGGAACTCTACCTATGTTCTCTTATCAGTTATCACACAATCACACCAACCTATACTTACTTACCTATACTTACTTTGCATTTGAATATTAAAACTAGGCCTGGCAAACTTCGTACAGCTTCAGAATCCGAGAAATCATCAAAATAGTCGTTCCATACAAAATAATTTATGTATACCTACCTAATTAGGGTTTTCCCTGAATTGTTTTTCCTGTAAGTACATTGTTTTTCCGAACAAAACAAAAAAAAAAAATCGGTCAAGCCGCTTTTTGAATTTTACCGGGACAAGCACAGATATTAATCCGTCCGTACCCATATTATAAATGTGAAAGTGTGTTTATGTATTTGTTTGTTTATTTGTCCTGCTTTCACGTCAAAACAGAGCGACGGATTGACGTGATTTTTTGTGTGGAGATAGTTGGAGGGCTGGAGAGTAACATAGGCTACTTTTTATCGGGGTACCTACCAGCTAGCAGCAGCAGCTAGTTTTTATATAAAAGAGAAGATTTCATAAATTACTGAGAGGTGGATGTTAGCTTGAATTTGTTTGTGATCAGAACAATAATAATTGTAGTCGTTATCAGGCAGGTAATAGGTCACACGGCCATCTGCTGGAATTTTCCTATAGTATAGAGCTGCAATAAACAACAACGTTTAAAAAATTAAGTGACAACAAAGTTACACCACAACACAATAGTCACATTTAAAAAAAAAAAAAACAATTTTAACATTGTGATAAAAAGTAATAGATTTTTTTTTTATTGTAAAAGAGAAACATGATGCAATAAACGATCATGAAGAGATGAATTTATCAGCACCAGTGATCTAAAACATTCCTATGCTGAATCATCCTAATTATTTTGAGTTATCTAATAAAAAAATAATCATTCACATTAAAAAGTGTCGTATCAATGAATGCGATAAAGGTTTTCGTCATCTTTATCATACAATTACGTCTAAAAACATTTACCTCTTATCAGAAACTTGTTTTATACGTTGAAGTGTTATCAGGACAATTTGGTTGTTTTAACACTACGCTATAAACGGCAAATCCGTTTTCGTAAGATAACCAGCGGATTAACATGATCATGATTTGCCTAAAGTTGACTGAGAAGGTTGCATAAGTGTTGCAAGTCAACTAAAAAATTTCCTAACCACTAAATGATCTCTAAATTGTTACCTAGGTACTGGTTACTTTCTAAGTTGATCTAGACTTTAGAGATAAGATGGAAGCAACAAACTTGCGACTCTAACAAACATGAAAGGTACTGGTTAGGTAGAGTCAACTATCTCCAAAGTGTTTATTGATTGCATATTTGCCTTTGATAATGTTTTGAAGATGTCTAAAGATGTCTCGGCATCTAGGAAATATCAGCCGATATCCGTCCGGAAAGCTGACACGAGAAAGGAGAGACGAGTGGTAATAAATCAACAGTCGTATAGCACACGTTCCATTGTTTGCTTTTACTCATCTCTGTGTTCATCAAGTAATAACCGGACTTCATGGTCACTTACCACTTTCCCTAATATCTAAACTTTCCCAGTCATTGAATATTATTTAGTCAAACTTTACTGGGTCTGAAATTATTTAGAGAAATCAATGATGGGTTTTTTCGAATACCTACTACATTGTTTTTTAAGTCCTAGCAAAGTTTTTGAGTTTCTACCTAAGTTTATTTTTCAGAGCTCACGAACTGAACTACAACAATATTCAACTCATCGCTTTCAAGGTAAACTGCATGCATAATCCTTAAAATTACAAGGGTACGTACCAGTTCAAGAAAACCAACAAATACATTTCAACACCGTTTAATTTGGTAAATGTCTTACAATTATTCTTAACTACATTGGCATAAACTTTGGCTTTGCATCTTTTGGTCCACATCACTATTGTATTTACACGTTGATGACTTTCTAGTATCACTGTGTCCAATTGCAGCAAGTTTGGGGGTCAATGCTGACCCCACTGGGTGTCCATCTTCTGTTGCTTTCAGAGACCTTCACGGTTCCGGAAGACGAAGCGAACAGCCGGCATGACTTCACTCCTGATGACCGGACGAGATGATCAAGGCTCCTCATCTTCAGAGAGAGATGGCAGGGCGAGGGAGCGGCGCAGTCTCTGCCTCTGCGGAGACACCGACTTCTGCCTTCGGAGTCCTTCAGTGTGGAGCAGGTAGGACCTCTTCTCAGTTTCGAAGACCTCTTCAGTTTCGTCCTCAACGAGAGCAGGCAAAGCGACCTGTCGCTTCAGCCGACGCGGGCAGTCGGTCACGATGCTGTCCATGTCGCGACGAGACTTGATAGCAGGGTAAACATCAGCGTACAACGCAGACACTGTTTCTAGTTTCATAACCATGATTGTTATTTGAAGTTTTGAGTACACGTGCGCTCTGAACGAGTTGTTTGAGCTGAGTGTAGAGGGGCGGAGCGGACTGCCGTATTTATAGCCTCATGGACCGTGATAATTCGGTTTGTGCGCCTGTGTGCGGTACCGCTGGCGTCAGAGCGCTTGTGTTCGTCACGGCCGTAAATGTGAGTGTCTGGGGCTTGTGTGTGTGCGTGCGTGCAAATGAAAAGCATTTCCCAGTAGATCTATGTGTGCGCTTGTTGTATGTGTTTGTCCCAGTGACTGACGAAAAACGTTTTCCCTGAGAAATTCCTGGATATAGGTAATGATATTGCTTTTTACTTGTAAAACGTTTATTAGTCGGGAAATCCGAACTTCCTTTACGAATAGGTTTTCCTAGATAAGTAGGTGTTACGGTGGGTGGTAAAGTGGTAATCGTGAATCGTTCGATTATTTTATGGTACATTGTAGGCGAGAAGCTGTAGTTTAGATAGCAAAATGTTGTTTTCCTAAAGGTGAAGAATCAATGACCCAAAACATTGAAGTTGATATTAATAATTCACTATATCATACCAATGACGTACCTAACTTAATCATACGTTTTTGTAACTATGCACTCTTGATTAATATTAGGTATAACCGTATAACGTGCTTGAACCTACTATGAGGAAAACCCTAGATTATTATTATAACGTGCTTGACCATACTATGATGAGGAAAAGTATTGCTTTCTCCGTGTTTGGTATGGCGTGTCCATTTCATGTTCGGATGGTAACTAAGCAATGAGGATCTGAAATTCCTCACTCCGAATTCTGTTTAAAAATCTAAGTGGATTTTCTGGCCTGATTTATTGAGCAACATTTCTTTTTACTACGACAAAGGCTAATTCTAGTTGGATATGTTAGGTTACTGAAACTAAGTGAGTTTCAGTTAGAAATACAAAATAGTAACTAGCATATGTGCTTGTATGTGCTACTATCACGCCTATTTCCCATAGGAGTAGAAAGATACCATGTATTTCCACTTGCTACAATTCTGTCATACATCTTTCCCTCATTTACTCTCATTACATTCTTCATACTAGTTCGCCGGTTTAAAATATTTTGGACCAGGCCCTTCACCAAAATTGGTTTCAGTATGTTCGCTTGTCTTCCCCTTCCAGCTGTCCCATTCACAATCTCCTTTTACACCTGTTTCGTTTGTAATTTTAGTTAGGAAACAAAACAGCTTCTGGTGCATCCTTTCTAGAAGCGAGCACAAAGTACCGGGGCACAAGTAGTGCATAGATAATGCGAATGCGCTTGACCCGCATAGGTGAAGTCCGATAAGTGCTGTATAAATAGCACTCTGCAACCTTCGTGCATTATGCAATGGGAACACGCGATCTTTTGACTACCCCGTTGTTTATAATGGACCTTTAATAGGCTTCCTATCTGAAATGGCTGCCTAGTGTTAAATACACTCACTGCATTGGACAAAATTCATATTGGACAACATTCGTGTTGGACAAAAATTGTGTTGTACATTAATCCTAGTTGGACATTTTGTATTTTGGATATAGTCGTGCAAAGGTATCTAATAATAATGACTATGACACACGCCTGTTTATATATATATATCTTAGGCCTATTTTAAGTTTTTGAAGATATATTACATCAGGTAATAGTGTTAAAGTCCCCTACGTTCACTACTTTTTTGTTGTGAAGATAATATTGATTGAACCACAAAATTCCTTCTGTCCTTAGTCCTTTAGTGCCGTCGTTGTCGCTGTCGCTGCCGTGTCGGCGGCGTTCTTGACTAATCTAAAAACATCATATCAGTGCCAACACGCCGTATCTTGATGTAAATATGAAAACCATCACTTATGCATGCGACCTATAAAGGAATAATTCAAGAGCAAACGCTTCGTCTCCGATCGATGTTGTTTACTGATGAATGCTCAAAATATGGGATTTACCGCTAAGATTTATAAGCACAGACTTCCATCACACTAATTTTATAAATGCGCAAGTTTGGATGTTTGGATGGATGGATGTTTGGAGGTATGTTTGTTCCTCTATGGACAACCACTGAACCGATTTGGCTGAAATTTAAAATTTATATAAGTAATGACCAGGAATAGAACAAAGGCTACTTTTTATCCGGGTACCACGGGAGCGAAGCCGTATAGTGTGACTGGGTACGCAAGTAGAGGACAGAAGAAGTTGTTTGACTGTGTGAAAGAGGATATGAATGTGAGAGGAGTGGATTCAGTGTTGACGAATGATAGAGGTAAAGAAAAACATGTTGTGCCGACCCACTTAGTGTGTTATAATAATAATATAAATAAGAGAATGAAGATTTATAAGCAGAGACTTCCGTGCTCCAGTATTTTGATTTTGGCTTTTATAGACTTTGAGCCATGTCTTTCAGGTGGCTTAAAAACTCCGTCAGCATCACTATGCTACTCCTACCTGACTTATTTTATATATAGATAAACGTTATATTATATACGTTATATATCGTACACGTACATAATACAAAGTATTATTTATCTAATCCATACCTACCCACTTATGACGAGTAAGATAACTAATTCGCTAATTACAAATCAATCATACAATGATAAGATAAAACGAGAACACACAACAATAATATTGATAATATTGTATGTGTAGGTAAGTATTAGGTATTGTAAAACGAGTCAGTCGGTCATGTACAAATGTACGATACATAATCGGACTAGAAATGTTTATTCAATACTTATGTTTAAAAATCCCAAAGGCTCGAATCTTGGCCATGTTTCAACGGATTTTACATTTTGATTGACGAAAGTTGAAGGAAAACGTCATGACTAAAAAATCCACCACCGTCTACGTGTGTAGATGGCTGTCCTATGGTTAAGAGCAACCAGACTTGGCGTCCGTGCTTCGGAGGGCATATTAAACTGTCGGTCCCGGCTTGAAAAACTCCGTCATCACACCAGAGTGGCCACTAGCTCATACCACCATAATAATATACATCAAATTAAAGATTTTTCCCTACAAGTTAGTCATGGTCGTACATACAGGGGGATGCGGACTCCCCCCTAAAGCAAGAGAATTTTTTTTTCGTATTTCTCGAGTTATGATTTTTAATTTTATTTTTAGCATGCTTGGCCAGATCAATTTAAACTTATATTTTTTTTCCCAAGAATCATCATTCTAATTTCAGGAAAAAACTAGTCAATCTTTGTATTTTGGAACCCTTGGACTCCCCTTAACAAAGCTATAGCTACGCCCATGAAGTAAGTGACTAACAAACAGTCTATTTACTCACTCGGTCAGTAGTTAACTAGAGTATCGACCGATAGACCAATTATAAAGATTGCTAGGTGTCAACGAGGTATAATTGTAAATGTAATGTAACAGTACACATGACTGTTAGTCGATATTTCCTAAATCGGATCTATGGGCCAATTATCACAGTGAACTGAGACAGAACGGGACTGACTCATCACACTGTGTTATAAATTCGAAAGTTTTTGTGTGTGTTTGTTTGACGTTGGCAAATGCTGAAATTGTTTGGAAATTCGGAATGGACATAACTTGTACAAGCTCTACAATGACTGAAACATCGTGAAGAAACCAGTTGCAACCTTGCAACCTGTCAGTGCCTATAGGATCTGAGAGAATGTCTACCGTGTCTTGGGGATACACTGACGTATCCATTGCCTTGCTCTGCGGTGCCCACCATGTAAACGGTGCTTAGACATTCAAGGTGCATTTTTATCGTTACATTGGAGACAAAAATGTGCGAGTTAGTAAAAACTGTTATCAATAAATTCAATAGAGAAGATAAGCGAATGGAAAGTTACAAAATGGAACCATATTGCGCATTATTTACACCCACAGAACTGTTTTTTCTTTTCTGTTTGTACACCTATTGAGCTGGACACGGTATTACAAAAACTTTTAGGTCCTCAGTGAGCCGTGTTGGCCGAGGGGATTAGTACCTACCTCGACTTTCAATCCGAAGGTCGTGGGTTTGAAACCTGGCCGTGCATCAATGGATTTTTCGTTTCGAAAAATGTATAGTATACGCATTATTACGAGCTCTGAACGGTGAAGGAAAACATCGTGAGGAAACCCGCGGCTTAGTCAGCCCCACACGTATTGACCATATCTTTCCTGTGGATATGGCCGGTTAAGCTTAGAGGATGGTTTAGGAGCTGGGCCAGCCTCCTCCATCTCAAACAATGTCCCAGGCACTACAGTGTCCCGTTAAGTGTAGGCAAAAGATTGCCTCCTGACACTAAATCATCTAGTGAAGATGTAAACTTTTTTTTTATGTCCTCAGTGCTAGGAAGATAAATTCATTGTGGTCTCCTCAACTGGGTAAAACCAGCGGCAGCAGTAGCAAGTAGTCTTTTATATTTCCAATAAATCTTTTGTTCAGAAACACGCTCTACCTACCGGTTCCATAGATAATTTTCCTCCTATTCAGTTCATCCGGTAGATATGTTTCAAATCAAGGAAAATACAGAAAAAAATCAAGGAAAATGGTGGTGATGACCTTGCTACCGTCATGGAATTTTCTGTTGCATTTAGGCATGTGTTTGAATGTCTCTGACTACACCCCTATTGCAATCTTAAAAAGAATCGTTGAAACTTTGCCATCTGAAGCAGCCGTGATTGAGAAAGCGAGACAAACAACGAAACACAATCACGATGGTATCCCCAAGGCACAGTAACATTCGGTACTTTATAAATAGGTAAATAAATAAATAAATATTGCTGAACATTTCACACAGCGCCATCTAGCCCCAAACTAAGCAAAGCTTGTAATATGGGAACCAGATAACTGATAGAAAACTTATAATAATACTTTTTGTAAATACATAGGTACTTACTTACATTTATAATACTTTATAACACCCAGACACAGAACAAAAATCTAGTTCATCACACAAATGTTTGTCCTGGGTGGGAATCGAACCCACGACCTACAGCGCAGAAGGCAGAGCTACTACCAACTGAGCTAAGAGGCTAGTCTACTTTTGAACTATCTTCTTCTTCTTGTGGTGGCTCTCCACTACTGGACGTTATCCGTCAGCTCACTGAGTATTTCACGGCCTATTACATCTGAGGACATTCCAAATACACGTCCAAATACATCCTTTACACAATGCTTACATTTAGCATTAAATTGGCAGGATTCTATACGTAATACAGCATTTATACGTGACAGGTTGCAAGCCCAACGAGAACATTAAAATAAATTAGTTTTAAGTTTTATTTTATAAGCTTTTTTGACGTTATTTTGTTCCGTCAATTGTTCTTCTCACAATGACTTTACCATTTCGTCTAGCATTTGCTGATCAAGATATCTAATCTCTAGTATATAATCAATCAAGAGATAGCCTAGCTTATCAAACAACAGTGGCTGACACAGATTAGAGACACAACCGCTTTGATTTGTCGCCTGATCTTATCATCGAAGTTAACTTAGGTACATGGTATTGAGTAAAGTAGGGTTACCTACAACCAAACATCAAAATCCATACAAATTACGAAAAATCTTTTAATCATTAATCATTTTCACTGGGTACTCTTACATTTTTACTTATTCGAGTCCCTCAGTCCCTAATTTTATCTGCCAGGAGTTGGCCACTTACTCATACGAACTAACTAACTAACTCTGCCAGGAGTAGATAAAACCTATCCTAATATAGATGACTAGCAGCGTCCTCGCGGCGTTGCCCCCTTAGTGATGGTATATGGTGATGATGATGATGAAAAGTATGGAACCTTCCTCAAGAGTTTAGCTATCACATGCAGAAATAATTTTTCAAATCCGACTAGAAGTTCCTAAGATTAGCGCGTTCAAACTCTTCCCTTTTATTATCCTGATAGAAATGATATAAATGTTAATTCACTGTCTGTATTCCGAATAATAAAATATTTAAAAACTTAATAGGTACCTACTTTCGCAGTGCGATTTAGACCTTCTCGGAACGTATTCCGAATTCGACAAGTGACATTTCTTCGCTGCAAAAAACGTCGACTTTCCGAAGAAAGTCATCGATTCGGATGCATTTTCGCACTGCTGATATACCCTTGGTGCGGCCGACGCACAAGGCATGCTACGATGTTGCTACGGTATGGTGGCATATGGAATATTTTCAGTACTTATTCCTTACGCTGAAAAAAATATTACATGTTTCTAAAAGTTTATTTTTCCAAGAAAGCTTTTTCCGCTTTATCCTCATGCGGGGTAAAGACGGATCGCCCGCGGAGAGATTGGCGTCAATCAGCCGTTTCCGAGGAATACGCTTTTTGCAGGAAAACATTCGGTTCTCTGAAGAGAGCTACTCTTAAACTACAAAAATATTGGATCAAGCTTAAAACAACTTTGCGACGTGTGCCAGATTGGATGATTATGTTTCAACTTTCGGCTAATAGCCCTTTTTTGTAGGTGACGGATTTTCGAAAGTTTGGTAGTTAATACGTTTCCAGCCCAGCAACCACGGTGATGAAGGAGAGCGCTGCCCGCGAGTTTGACATAGCGAAACACCCGTGTAGGTAGACCTGCCAATCGCTAAAAGTGGAATCAGACTGTTCACTCAAGTGAAAGATCACTCGAATGAAAGCTGGGTTTTTCTATAACACTTTTCTTTCATTTTATGTTTAGATGTGTCACTTTGAGTGAAAGATGCTGAATGAAAAACAGAAATGAACGAAAAGTGAACCGTCTGATTCCACCTTAACAGACTATTCGGAAAGTGGATGTACAATAGGCAATATGCGTCTGATTCAAAAGCGGGTTAAATGTATTTTATTATGAACATTGTTGCTTTAGAGGTATGTGTGTGTAATTATTTTTTAATATTAAACCATTTTCGATTAGAAAATAAATTTTAAAAATTGCAAAAAATAGTAGGAATTTCAAAATACTTGAAAAGGATGTGAAAGGATGTGACGACACGAGTTCATAAGAAAAGTCAAGGACGAGTCAGATATGACGATCCATAGATAAGTTTTTTTTTTAATTTTCACAATTCCTATACTCGAACTTATTGTTGTCACAGATTACTGTTGTACTTAGTATCAATTTGACGTCACACGTCAAAGTTCACAAATTGTTACTACAACAGTAATCTGTGACAACAATAATAATCGTGTTTCAGATGCGTGAAAATGTTTATAAATTTCAAAAATTATTTTTGTTATAAAATTTTAGTATTTCGGCGCTGGAATTTTTATGACGGTTATTTGACGATATAACCTATCGATTAAAACCATAAAAAAAATTGATGCATATTGCCTATTGTACACGTTGACTGGTGACAACGCGGCGTGCACTCGTGCTGGTCGTGGACCACCTGTCGACAACTAGTGGACGCCGAACGACGAGATAGCGCTGGTCGGGTACAGGGTGGCTCTAATGAGCTGTGAACTTGAATGATGAAACTGTAGTCTTGAAATGATCTTGATCTTTAATACCTCCAATGCTTGGAAACCAAAAAAAAATAAACTAAAATGTTTTTCTTTTATAGTTTCATAGTAGCTCGCTCGTTTCTGGCATGTGTCCAAGATTCGTGTACCTGTGAGTGTGACGCTGATTCCCTTACGGGTATTTACTTAACAGACCCATTACTCTCGGGGTGGTAATGTTTATTTTGGCTCTTTGATAAACTTTATCCGTTGATGTCACGCTGTAAAAAATCACGTGCAATCAATAAAAAAAAACTTTGAAATGACTTGACCAAAATATAAAAAGGTTTTTCATGCTTGTAGGAAAAACACACGTGAAAAACGAAACAGTGAATATAATACAATGTATAAAACTAGTTAACTCCTTACTTTTATTTATCTTAACTGTATTTTATAACATAAGTATTGGTTTGTTTTTTGTATTACACTTTGTTTTTTTTTTTTTTTTTTCGGTGACAGTTGTTATGGAAATCGAAATTAATGATAAATTGGAAGAAATCGATAGGTACTTCAAGGTATTGTTTGATTTTTTACTACATACCTATTTGTAAAGTACTAATTATATCTAAAAAAATACCTAGAAACACGACGATATGTCCTAACAAATAATGCGTAAAAACGATAATTGTCTGAAGGACTCTACAAATAAGGCCGCGCGGAAAATTTTAAAATAACTAATTCTGTTTAGTAGGTGTGATAAGAGTTCAAAGAATTGATCAAAATAATTGTAAAGATAATAATTATGTATTAACATAGAACGATTAAACATACGAATGCTTAAATTTTTAAATTATCGCACGCTTAGCACGGCAATAAAAGACCACTATAAATATAAATAATCGAAAGAGGCGATTTCCATACAAAATCACCAAAACTATAAACTTTTTTTGGGTTTTCCCCATTGTTTTGTTCTTATAATAAGGCAAACAAAAAAAAAATATTCAAATCGGTCAATCTGTTTTTGAGTTTTTGCGAGACTGAGCGCTTGTAGGCGTCCGTTTTTTTCGCCGGACAACGGACCGTATTTTTCACCGGATTCACGGTTCGATTTTTTATTGACAATCCGTTGTCCGGCGAAAAAAACGGACGTCTACAAGCGCTCTAAATAAACTAGCTAAGTATTGAGATATTGTTATTATTATTATAAATGTAAAGATTATCCGCAATAACGGTAGACATCCGATCAAATCTTTTTTCGATTAGTCGAAGTGTAGACAGGTGTGCTTGTCCGTTCTATTGCAAGGCTGAAAGCTGATAAGTATTTGTCAAATATCCACGTGGAATATAAAACCGTCCTGCAGAGCTAAAATGGTCGCTAATGCAGATTCACAATAATATGATTCACGGGTGATTTGTATTGATATTGCTAAAGCATTTCATCTTTAATTACCGTCAAATGTTAGCTGAATTGTACGCAATTCAATTCACAGCAGAATCACATACTAGACCTTAAATTGCCACACGAAAAAAAATAACCCGGTTGGTTTTCATTTAATATTGCATCGTATTATTACTACTAATACTCTGTAAATAAGTATTTGTTTTTTAAGTAAGTATTTAGTATGTTTTATTATCATTATTAAACATAAATAATATTTGATTGACACTTAGTGCAATTCCAATTCATAGGTGGCCATTTTATTTTACGATTCTCCACAAAACTGTCAAACAATAAGATGATATTGCCGGTACGGAATTGTCAACTTTGTGATTTCTAATACGAGAATCTCGACGCAAATCATTTGTGAATCTGCATTAGCGACCATTTTAGCTACGCTGAGAGTGGAAATTTTCAATTCCACGCCTGTTTCTCGCTGATAAGATCTGTTAAAAATATTAGTTTCCTGCATATGAGATGACGCTATACTTTTATAGTCTGGCGTCACACAAACACAATTGAACGTTATTTCGATTTAGTCGTTAATTTGATTAACCTACCTAATATTGTTCGGTGATTTCGTGCGTAAAGTAAGATTTGGCACGAGGCAAGTCTAATCTCATATTTTCATACCTACCATGTTTTCGTTTGATAGTTGTATGTACTAAATATTTACCTAGATAGTTTTACAAAATACACTAAGACCAGTTGAGCCAACTAAAGATAGCTCAAGTTATCAATGATCTTTTCAATACGAAAAATTCAAGAGCCAAGGCCAATGGCCAAGGAAAAAATCGTGAGGAAACCCGCGGCTTAGACAGCCCCACACGTGTTGTGGTGCTGGGCAAGCCTACTCCATCTCTTTATTGTCCCTGGTACCTACTAGAGCGTCCAGTCAAGTGTATGCAAAGATTGCCTCCTGTCCTGACACTATCATCTAGTAAAAGATGTAAAGGCCCAATTTTTATTTTTACACACTTTCGACCAAACTGTTTCCGCTACAGTTTTATTTTTCTATATAGGTAAGTAAGTATAATGGATTAGGCTCGTGCTTATCAATTAATTATTATCAAGTTACCTACATTTGAAATTAAACGTCATAGCTACAGGTAAAGATTAGATTAATTTCATGTGAACTGCGTAAAAACTAATTCCTACCCAACAGCAATATTTATTATTTTGAAATCAACAATCATTTTGATAAGTTAATTCGTTTCTTATCATGTAGGTAGGTACCTTTAATCATCAATATTTCATAAACGGAACATTTTGAACGTAGTTTAAAGGCATCTGTTGCATTGATATGAACCGGTAGATGGATGCGTTACTAAGCTTTGAACGAAATCAAAATGTTGTCATCGTGGAAGAGTGAGCTCACACAGAAAGAGAAAATAAATGTTGCAATTGGTATGGGGGAAAAAGAGAACGATACGGGTTGCTTTGGTCGTGGCTTGTAGGCCATTTCTACACCCATTTCCACATTTGCACCTAAGAAGGTAAGTATTATATAAAAAACATTGTCACCTAAATTGGTAATTTATTCATACTTACCTACTTGCATACTTATAAAAGACATTACCTACCTACCTTAGAATAGTAAGTAATTAAATTATACTTAATTAATTTCACAATCTACAGGGTGGAAAAAATGAATGGGCCCCGGAGGGAAACTACTTTAAATCCTTCAGATACAGTATTTTACTTAAAGGAAACATTCCTTTATTTTTAAAAAGAAACAAAACTGCATTCATAGATTTTCTAAAATTCGCTTGCCTCACCCGGAATCGAACCAGCTAAAAATTAAAAAACGAACCTCGCTCTATTTAATACCACTAATCGATAGGATTAATGTCAGGATAAAATCTTTTTAACACACATTTGGTTTTAGAAATAAAAAAGATCATGAAATCTAATGTTAATTTTCACAATTTTTTTCATTAATTTATATTATTTCACCATTCGCGACAAAACTTTTCTAGACGGTATTTGTTTATCTGAGGTGAGATTCAGACTTCCGAAAATGCATCCGATTCGATGATTTTCTTCGAAAAGTTGACGGTTTTTCAGCGAAGAAACGTTATTTTTCGAATTCGGAATACATTCCGAGAAGGTCTGAATCACACTACTGGATACCTCTCACCATTCCACTGTAGAGCTAAATTGAAATTAAAGCCCTTGTGTACTAAATATTAGATTTAATGGATTTCTTGTACAACAGACGAGTGTAAGACCTCATGTTTCTTTGAGAAGTTTTATCTTTAGTATTGAATGTATCGACTAGTGGAATAAAATAGGAAGTGGATAATTTTTGAATTTTTAGCTGGTTCGATTCCTGGGTGAAGCAAGCGAATTTTAGAAAATCTTTGAATGCAGTAATGTTTCTTTTTAAAAATAAAGGAATGTTTCCTTTAAGTAAAATACTGTATCTTAAGGATTTAAGGTAGTTTCCCTCCAGGGCCCATTCATTTTTTCCACCCTGTAGAGTAGAGGTTCAAGAATATGGACAAGGGGCGGTATACAAATAACAAGAATTTATCACTGTTCGAAATAATTACAACGTAATAAACATTAACACCTTGATAATGGCCTCGGCATCTATATACAATGCAAGGCAATATACAATGACGTATTTCGTTAAATACGACACGAGACGGACAAATAATGATGGACTTAATAATGTAGAACCAGTAGATAGAAGGTATAACCTACCTACAGCGGGGAATCATAAGCTAAACTTATAAAAACAAGCAAAACCTAATAAAGTTATTGAAACAAAAACCCGACAATGGGTTCGAAAGATTTAATCGCAAAAAAAAATTTTTAGGAGGATCGGTTTGATCAATGCGATTTCAAATCCTTTCATCATTTCAAATCGGTTTGTTATAAAAATAATAATTTGTAGGTAAGTAATTAAATAATTATAGGTAAGGATACCTACCTATACAGTGATCCCCGTGTTATTATAACGTCATATAATCGGAGGTTGTTTTTTGAGAAAACTAGATAAATTATTTTGAAACATAATGTATGGATTAAGTTTATACCCGAGAGTAAACTACTATAGTCGAATTGCTCGAACTAAAAATATATGAAAAATGACATTTTGATCGTCAATTTTAGTGCGTATATTGAGCAATCCGACTATAGCCGACAATTGTTTAGAAAGCGCAACCGAACATTATTATGTGCATACAAATTATCCTGGTTATCAGGTGTCAACTTTACAATGACAAAATATTCAAACAAACAGTAGTTTACTCTCGAGACTAAACTTAATCCAGTTTGGTCGAATTCAGCCTAACTTGGCTAATGAGTTCACGAATAATTTTCCTTTTCACTCATTGCTAGTTATCTAATGCATGAAAGTGCGTCATTGGATGCTGAAAGATGCAATAATAAGGATAATTTCAGTAAACAATACCAACAAAATGTTAATCAATGAAGTTTACCTACTACATAATATAAATAGTAAACAAAACATAACATTACTTAGCTAAACAGAATTGAAATTTTAGAGGAAAATTCACAAAGAAAACAAATAGTAGGTATTCTCATAAAAGGCAAACATTAATTTCCTGAATCAGTCCTAAGGGAGTGTCCACATTGCGTTTTTTGCAGCGCGTTTGTATCGATACAAACGCGATTCGAACGCGATGCGAACGCGCAGCCCCCCGCGCAGCCCCTCCCGGTTCGCTTTTGTATGGAAAAATACGCGTTGCGAACGCGCGTTTGTATCGATACAAACGCGCAGCTCAAAAACGCGCTGCAGAAAACGCAATGTGGACACTCCCTTAGACTGCAGGTAGGTATACTGTTTTTTTAAAGTAATTAAGTAGGTATTGTAGGTAAGTACTAATTATTTATTGTCCTTTTTTAACATTCTAACCCTTTAACTCTCCCGCTAACTTTAGCCGATTTAACTCTCCAACATCCGGTAGTAGGTTAAAAATAAAAAAACTTCAATCCAGGTTAACGCCTAACTTTTTATGACGCAAGAGTGTTATTTTTCAGTTTTCCAATGAGCAGAGTTAAAATATTAAGTTATTATTAACCTACTTACCTAACCCGGGTTAACTCGCGCAAGTGAAAAAGGACACAAAAGGATGAACTAGTAGAAATTGTTATTTTACTCGATCATTTGTGATCGGCGGATAAATAAAACACGTTAGATCCTAATCGGATAAGAATTCATAGGTAATCGAATAACATTCATTATCAAGGACTACAGGAAATTTCTACAATCATTTTTCATTAGATATTAGACACCTACAAAATGTAATAATCATAATCATATTAGGATAACAACATGAAGTTCTAAATTAAACTACATTATAGTGAATGGAAATACCATATTATCCAATTGGTTATTTTTAAAAGTTTAGAAAGCAAGAGCGAAGCGAGCAAACTCGCAAGTGTAAGCTTAGGTACCTACTCTTATGTGGAAAGCTAAGCGTGTTACGAGTATAATAGAAAAAAAAATTATCGTTGTTTCGTAAGCCGCCTTGCCATAAAATAATTCGTCCTATTCTATATTGATTATCTGTTATCTGCTATCAAGGCTATCAATAATATTTTCAAAAGGGGAAAACATTTTGAAATCGTCATTTGCTCTGTTAATTTTGACGAGCCTACATACTCAAAAGACCTAGCTAGAATGTCTGAAGATTTGAGACTAAGAAAATATTTCTAGGGACGAATGAATGAATGAAATCTCTTTATTGAAAAATCTTACCAAAATTTTCAATTCCGACGGGATTCGAACCCGCAATGATACAAACGATCCTCCTTAAGCCGGAGTGCCTTACCATTCGGCCACGGAATCCTTATTACGTCAGGTTGAAAATCTTGGTAAGCTCATATTGATCGATTTAAGCATCGATTAGCGCCATCTACAGATTAACTACTAAGTTAACTCACTGCTCATTGCCCGAAGTTACATTCAGGATCAAATGACGAGAGATGTCGCTTTTGCTAATTCTATAAGTTTTAATTTTTATAGTGTTAAACCACACTTTGGTATTATTTCTAATGAAATAATACCAAAGTGTGGTTTAACACTATAAAAATTAAAACTTATCTCTTTATTGTACACGTTATACCAGTAACTTAAGAACTAGATAAACAATGGGAGGTATTTTCGCTTAGAAGCGATTTTTACAGACAACCTTTAAGTTAAAAAAAAAAGCGTGAACATTAGAGGAATGGTAGGGGGTTTATAGATACCTACTTACTTAAATTTAATTTCAAGAAGTGACCAAAATGCTTACACGACTGTTCGTGACTCAGTTTATGTTTTTTTTTTAATAATAAAAGTACTACGGGCCTAATCAATCATTCTATCAATTTAATCACACGCGTGGCAAAGTATAGTAATTTATCTAAAACTATTAATAGAAAACTAGACTAACGAAAATTATTTAGAATGTATTGGTGGACGCAAAGGAACGCGTGTTTCAAAAGTGAATTTTATAAGTAATCTAATTCATATCGGTATTAACAATGAACGATTCCGAGAACCTAAATAATTATGTCATCGAGCTAAAGCCTTACATTTACGGGAGGATTCTGTTCGGGTTGTATTATGACGTCACTTCAAATAAAAGTCTTCGCTTATTCTTAAAATTATACTGTGTAATTACTGCAGTGCATCTAATCTACTTTAGAATGTCATTTTCCGGAATTTTATCAACTAGTTGGACACGAATGTTTGGAACAGTTGAATTTATTGCAAGCTTTTTATTTTCAATGTTTTATAAACAACAATTTTCATTTTTAAAACGCATCCCACTTGTCGATAATTCTGTTATTTCTATAAAAAAAACTAAAGAACTTAGAAGGTTCTGTTCCATTTTGTGGTTCCTTAAGATTATTTTTAAAGTGGTTGGTTTCATTATATATTATAGGTTTTTTAAGCTTACTCCATCCGATGTGGTTCTAAAGTTCCTATCAAGATTTATTTTAATACTAAGTATCGAGTTAAGCAGACTTCGGTTTGTGTTAATATCTACGATTTTATACCATCGAGTGAAAAACCTTCGGTTAACTCTTGAGGCTGTACCTCCTACATACCCACCTCGTCTACGACAGGTTATGGATATGTATATGAAGATTGAGGATAGTTTTCATGCACAATATAGTTCTTTTACATTTTCTGTGAGTAATTGATAACACAAGTTAATAGGTATCTTACTAATAATACTTATCTAAATAGGTAGGTACTAGTGGCTCTGTGAGATGCAGATCTTGCGAGTCTGTCTTGGCATTAATTTAGAACAGAATAAGTATTCACAATTCTCTGGTTTTGTGATGAGAAGGTGGTCCCAGGTTCTCCATCGATCCCTTTCTAGTAGTTAAAGTGTAGTAAAGAGCCGACTCGACTGGTAGAAATCTAGAGAGCAGTAATATAACTAATACATTTTGAGGAGCTATTCTGCTCATCACGCTGAAGATCCTCGTCAGATCTTCATTTTTAACCAAATTTTTATGAGACCAACTTAAAGTTACAACCTTTCAAAAAAAACTATCGAAATCGGATGTCAAAAGGCGTAGGTATTCAGTAGCCCCCGCTTTGTCCTTTTTTGTAACAAGTACTACCCCTCTAAAATCCCCGTCGATGAAAAATCTATAAAATTAATACACCCTCACAATTTTTTTTGAGAATCAGTTGAGAAATACTACCTGTCGAGGAAAACAGACGGACAGGCAGACTGACAGACAGAAAGACGAAAGCATTTTTTGGCCAACAATCTCGAAACTGATAAACTGAAACTCACTTCGCTCGCTCGGTCTAATATTAAAATAAAAAGTAAAATTAAATAAAATTAAATACCTAAATTAAAAATAAATTACAAATAAATTAATTAAAATGAAAAACTTTTTATTTTAATATTTACAATACAGGGTGGAAAAAATGAATGGGCCCTGGAGGGAAACTACTCTAAATTATTAAGATAGGTACAGTATTTTACTTAAAGGAAACATTTCTTTATTTTTAAAAAGAAACAAAATTGCATTCATAGATTTTCTAAAACTCGCTTGCTTCACCCAGGAATCGAACCAGCTGAAAATTCAAAAATTAAACACTCCCTATTTTATTCCACTAGTCGATACATTAAATACTAAAGATAAAACTTCTCAAAGAAACATGAGGTCTTACACTCGTCTGTCGTACAAGAAATCCATGAAATCTAATATTTAGTACATAGGGCTTTAATTGCAATTTAGCTCTACAGTGGAATGATGAGAGGTATCCAGTAGTGTGATTCAGACCTTCTCGGAATGTATTCCAAATTCGGAATATAACGTTTCTTCGCTGAAAAACCGTCAACTTTTCGAAGAAAACCATCGAATCGGATGCATTTTCGGAAGTCTGAATCTCACCTCAGATAGATACCTAAATACCACCTAGAAAAGTCTTGTCGGGAATGGTGAAATAATAAAAATTAATGAAAATAATAATTGTGAAAATTATTGTTAGATTTCATGATCTTTTTTATTTCTAAAAGCAAATGTGTGTTATAAAGATTTTATCCTGACATAAATCCTATTGATTAGTGGTATTAAAATAGAGCGAGGTTTGCTTTTTAATTTTTAGCTGGTTCGATTCCGGGTGAGGCAAGCGAATTTTAGAAAATCTATGAATGCAGTTTTGTTTCTTTTTAAAAATAATGGAATGTTTCCTTTAAGTAAAATACTGTATCTTAGGGATTTAAAGTAGTTTCCCTCCGGGGCCCATTCATTTTTTCCACCCTGTATAACGTGCTGTAGGTACATGGAGCACACCCACCGCGCCGATACAAAAATTCAAATATCACTCTCAATGGTTAATTTCGCTGTTAATTTCAAGCATAATTCTAATTTCGGGCTTATCTATGATTTATGTAGGTAGGTACTAATATTAATCGGCGAAAAACTAAAATGAAATAATATTTTTTCTTACCTACCTATCTTTGTCATAATAACCTACTACTAACCATAATTATCTTTTTTTGCAGGTTGTATTTTGTCTCATAGATATAATGTGTGCACAACTATTTTACGTCGGATATTTTCTCTATTTTATAAAGGACAATGTGCGTGATTCATTTATGTACTTTTTTAACTATAATAACTTTAGTATCTATTATTATAACTAACATGAGCAACCTATATTAGTTCATGTTCATGCGAGGGGGTCAGACCGACTGCTGGCGTGGCAACTGGCAACGCGTCGCCACGTCATGAAACATCTTTGGTGTGGTGACGCGTCGCTAATGTCGCTATGCGCAAAGTTACTAAGCGACTCTCTCCCCATTCGGCTCGATTAATTTAATTCCTAATTAGTATGATTTTTTGTAATTATCTCTCGCATAATACGTATCTGTAGGTACGTTTACCAAATAATTTTGAAGTTTTACATAAAAGAATACATCCAACGTCCCGCAACGGCTCACTTTTTATACAACCTACTTATTAGACGAGCAATAGTTGTATATTTATTTGGTTATTATTTTGTATTCACGTTCTCGAAAACGTCTTTAATGATTTCGATAAAATTTGCATTATTGGGGTAACCGGGGTGAAAAATGGAATTAGCTAGGTCTCATATCCGGGAAAATTCTAATTTCTGCGAAAATACGTTTTCTCTATTTTCACCCGAGCAAAGCTCGGTCACCCAGATATTATTAATAATTGATCGATTAATCATTTTAGGTCACTGGTTTAATTTTAACCATGAGCTTTTTAGAGAAGAACGTCGAGTGCATAGTAATAGCAGTACTTTTCGATTTGATCGCTACTGAACAGCGGCGGATTCAAGAACTTGTAATGGAAAGGAAAGTTACTTCAAACAGTAAGTTGATAAAACCTTTGAGAAATACCTACCTACTCAAATTATCTAGATATTGAGGGCCTTTCTTATAAAAGATCTTTAAAGTTGAACACTGGTTAAACAACGTCCTGTCTTTATATGTGGATACTGACGAATAGAGACAGAACGTTGTTTAGTTAACCAGTGTTCAACTTTAAATATCTTTCTTATGTAAGGGGGTGAATAACTGAATGAGCGTTGCATCTTTACAGGGGTGGCCAACCTGTTGATCGCGACAGTTTATTCAGTCGATCGTGATGGCCATGCAAAGATAAATGTTTTTTGCATTGTTGTGTGTGCGCAGTATCTTGGGAGTAAACCTGTCAAACCACGTGCGGAACAGTATTCTCCACTCCCAAACACAAATCGTTGATGTTGGTCATCAAGCCGCTAGCCTCAAATAGAACTGGGCTAGACACGTCTACCGCATGTCAAGCGACTTGTGGGCAAGAAAAGCACAGAGTGGAGCCCACAACGGAGGAGATGGAGAAGATGAGGGAACAGAAGGAGATGGGGCGTGTCGAGTTGGATGCCCATTAAGATCTTGGCTTATAACAGCGTTAAATCGCGAAGAGTGGGAGGAGGGAAGGGATGCCTTTGCCCTGCAGTGGGACAGTAATGGCTGAAAAATGAAATGCAATGAAAAGGTGCATCCCCATTGCACTTTTTGAAATTAAAATCAATAAATAACAAAATTTCAAAAAAATCAACTAGTGGGATACGGGCAGAATGAAGCAGAAATAGGTACCTATCAGTTTATTTTGAATTGTTTCAGATGAAAAAGAACGCGACGAATGTTGGATATTTCTGTGTCTTTTGAGGAATGTTCCGATTAAAAACACCATTTTCCGTGTAATCCCGTTAAGCATGAAGACTATGCTGGCTATGTTTTCTTTTATCTGCACAACTACCATAGCAATTATGCAAGTTCAGCGCATGGATTATGAAGCTGCTAGACAAGTTGAATAGAATGGTAACGGTATGGCACCAACCAATATTGAAAAGTAAAATGATAAGAATGAAATGTTATTATTGTTTTTATGTACCTACCTACCTACTTATATAATTGGACGATAAACGGAACACAACCCATCCAAGACAAATTAAAAAGAGGTACTTAAATAAAATGAAGAACTTAGGGGGCATCCATTAATTACGTGAGGCTTTCAGGGGAGAGAGAGGTTCGAGCCAAATCTCACCCAATCTCACGTGGGGGACAGGGAGGGGGGGTCTCGGAAAATACCACGTAATTTTTTTCTTCCACAAGAAATTAAAAAGAGGTAAGTAGGGAATAAAGTATGACCAAGCAGATAAGTAATCATGATTTTTGACCAAAATGCTTACAGTCGTGACTCAGTTCATGTTTTTAATAATTTAAAAACAAGTACTGCGGGCCTAATCAATCATTCTATCAATTTAATCACACGCGTGGCAAATTAGGTAATTTATCTAAAACTATTAATAGATAACTAGACTAACGAAAATTATTTAGAATATATTGGTTAGTCAAAGGTTGACGCAAAGGAACGCGTGTTTCAAAAGTTAAATTATTTTAATCTAATTAATTTCGGTATTAACAATGAACGATTCCGAGAACCTAAATAATTATGTCATCGAGCTAAAGCCCTACATTTACGGGAGGATTCTGTTCGGGTTGTATTATGACGTCACTTCGAATAAAAGTCTTCGCTTATTCTTAAAATTATACTGTGTAATTACTGCAGTGCATCTAATCTACTTTAGAATGTCATTTTCCGGAATTTTATCAACTAGTTGGACACGATTTATTGGAATACTTGAATTTATTGCAAGCGTTTTATTTTCAATGTTTTATAAACATCAATTTTCATTTTTAAAACGCATCCCACTTGTCGATAATTCTGTTATTTCTATAAAGAAAACTAAAGAACTTAGAAGGTTCTTTTCCATTTTGTGGCTCCTTAAGATTTTTGTTAAAGTGTTTAGTTTCATTTTATATTATGGGTTTTTTAAGCTTAGAACTACATCCGGATCGAGTATAAACTTCCTATCAAGATCTATTATAATACTAAGTACCGAGTTAAACAGAGTTCGGTTTGTGTTAATATCTCAGATTTTATACCATCGAGTGAAAAGCCTTCGGTTAACCCTTGAGGCTGTTGTTGTACCTCCCACACACCTACCTCGTCAAAGACTAAATCTACGACAGGTTATAGATATGTATATGAAGATAGAGGATAGTTTTCATGTACAATATGGTTCTTATACATTTTCTGTGAGTAATAAATAACGAAAGTTAGTTAGGTATCTTACTAATAATACTTATCTAAGGACCTACTAGTGGCTAGTAATAAACCCTCACAAAATTTTATGAGAATCGGTTGAGAAATGCGACCTGTAGAGGGGAACAGACAGACTTACTTTTTTTTCCCGTCTGTCTGTAGTTAATAATTTCAATTTCGATGTTAATTTCATGCATAATTATTTTAATTTCGGGCTTATCTATGATTTATGTAGGTACATAATATCAATCGGCGAAAAACTAAAATGAAATAATTATTTTGCATAAGTAACTTATTCATTACCTAACCTTAATTATTATCTTTTTTTGCAGGTTGTATTTTGTCTCATAGATATAATGACTGCACAACTATATTACGTCGGGTATTTTCTCTATTTTATACAGGACAATGTGCGTGATTGGCTCCATTTATGTTCTTTGCCTACTATACTTAGTACTTACCTATTACGTATTTGAACTAAAATGAGCAACTTATATTAGTTCATGTTCATGCGAGCGGGTCAGACCGACTGTTGGCGTGGCAATTGGCAACGCGTCGCCACGTCATGTGTGGTGACGCGTCGCTAATGTCGCTATGCGCAAAGTTACTAAGCGACTCTCTCCCCATTCGGCTCGATTAATGTAATTCCTAATTAGTATGACTTTTTGTAATTATCCCTTTGTGCATAATTTGCATTATTGGGGTTAACGGGGGCGAAAAGTCGATCTTGTCTCATATCTGGGAAAATTGTAATTTCTGCGAAAATACGTTTTCTCTATTTTCACCTGAGCAAAGCTCGGTCACCCAGATATTATTAATAATTGATCGATTAATCATTTTAGGTCACTGGTTTAATTTTAACCATGAGCTTTTTAGAGAAGAACGTCGAGTTCATAGTTATAGCTGTACTTTTCGATTTGATCGCAACTGAACAGCGGCGGATGCAAGAAGTTGTAATGGAAAGGAAAGTTACTTCAAACAGTAAGTTGATAAAACTTTGAGAAATACCTACCTACTCAAATTATCTAAATATTGAGGGCCTTACTTATAAAAGATCTTTAAAGTTGAACACTGGTTAAACAACGTCTTTCTTTATATGTGGATACTGACGAATCGAGACAGAACGTTGTTTAGTTAACCAGTGTTCAACTTTAAATATCTTTCTTATGTAAGGGGGTGATTGACTGAATGAGCGTCGCATCTTTACAGGGGTGGCCAACCTGTCGATCGCGACAGTTTATTCAGTCGATCGTGATGGCCATGCAAAGATAAATGTTTTTTTGCAATGTTGTGTGTGCGCAGTATCTTGGGAGTAAACCTGTCAAACCGCGTGCGGAACAGTATTCTCCGCTCCCAAACACAAATCGTTGATGTTGGTCATAAAGCCGCTAGCCTCAAATGGAACTGGGCTGGACACGTCTGCCGCATGTCAAGCGACTTGTGGGCAAGAAGAGCCACAGAGTGGAGCCCACACCCACAACGCAAGAAAGAGACCCAGAAGGAGATGGGGCGTGTCGAGTTGGATGCCCATTGAGATCTTGGCTTATAACAGCGTTAAATCGCGAAGAGTGGAAGGAGGGAAGGGATGCCTTTGCCCTGCAGTGGGACAGTAATGTCTGAAAAATGAAATGCAATAAAAAGGTGCATCCCCATTGCACTTTTTGAAATTAAAATCAATAAATAACCAAAGAATCTGGCCGGATCCTGCCCCAGAGCCGAATATCGAATTAGACTATGCGTCTGAATAATATTATTTAAATAAAATATCACAAAATTAACTGGTACATACAGAATACTTAGATATCTCGTGCCCTGTGGGAATATAATTATGTTATTTTATTAGTAACTTTAGTCACTTCCGGTACTACAGTCCGTAATGCCTCTCCAGACTCACGGCGAGAAGTTTCACCGAGACTTCTCGAAGAACAAACAAATTATCCACACTCTCAATTTTCTCACTCGTGATCTGTTTGAAATCCTTTGTCTCGGCCAAAAATAGGTACCGACACCGAAGCGCGAGAACAAGAAGGCGAGAAACTCCTCACATTCACGCTTCTCGGGTGTTGTCGGGGTTTCTTGCCGAGAGTCTGGAGGGGCTATTAGGTATCACAGAGAATATTTTTATCAGATAGACCTACCTTCTTTTTCGCGGTTGACATGACACTCAAATAGTAAACAAAACAGACGGACAAGAATTTGACAGATGTAAAAGGAATTTCGTTGAGTTTCAGTTGTGTGATTGTGTTGTGATGAGTGATATAAGAGGATTTATCATATTTTATTTAAAATTACAAAAAGTACTGACGCCTTGGGATATGCATACAGACTAAAATGGAAGTGGGCTGGACATGTAGCCCGTCTACAAGATGGAAGATGGACTAGGAGAGTGACAAATTGGGAGGGTCCAAGAGGTCGACGCTGCATAGGAAGACCATACGCTCGCTGGGACGACGACATCAAGAAAACTGCTGGACCAAACTGGCTCCGAGTAGCACAAGACAGGGACAGATGGCTGGCTTTGGAGGAGGCCTTCACCTTAGGGGTTCTCTAGTACCTACTTAGATTATAAGCATTAGTGATAAGAAAAAAATGTTAATTATAGAGAAATAAAAGGCTTTTTGTTTTATTTATTTATAGATATCATATTTTATTTTAGGCGGTTAGTACAGAATCACTGCACACGAGTGTAGATAATTTTATTGATGAAATTCCCAATTTTTCCTAAGTACTTTTCTTTTTTACTTGAAATTGTAGGTACTGGGAGCACCTGTGTGCGTCATTTATTTTCTATACCTACTTCACTTAAAATTCTGCTAGTCCTAATAATAATGAAAAAGTAAATGTTCACACAGCGCCATCTATCCCCAACGTAAGCAAAGCTTTTACTATAGGAACCTTAAAAATATAGTTTCCTAGGTTCTCCGTTCATGCTGGGCGTCATAGCCTGCTGCTTTATATTAGAATAACTTTTAAATCCCACTTTTTAGAGGAAGAAGATGAATGGACTCTCATTATAAAATAAAAAAACAAACCCAAAAATCCCAATTTGGTCATGACGCAAGCATTCTTTCCTGTTGGCATCTGTGGGGCAAATTTATTCAAGGAATCGGCCATCTCTTTTCAAAAAAAACAATTAGTGGGATAAGGGCAGAACGAAGCAGAAATAGGTACCTATCAGTTTATTTTGAATTGTTTCAGATGAAAAAGAACGCGACGAATGTTGGCTATTTCTGTGTCTTCTGAGGAATGTTCCGATTAAAAAAACCATTTTCCGTGTAATCCCGTTAAGCATGAAGACTATGCTGGCTATGTTTTCTTTTATCTGCACAACTACCATAGCAATTATGCAAGTTCAGCGCATGGATTATGAAGCTGCTAGACAAGTTGAATAGAATGGTAACGGTATGGCACCAACCAATATTGAAAAGTAAAATAACTAGTAGTTCGCCCCGAACTGAGATCTCGCGCACCGTAGATGGCTTACATTTGGACTTTCTTCTGACTACCCCTATAATTTCAAGTGCTACTACTGATACTGCCGAGTATGCCTATTGCGCTAGCTCTTCATGGTAAAAAATACTGGCATGCATGCAATACATAATGTCGTGTCTAATTTTTCATTTAGGTATTTCATTTATGAATTCTCGTCGTATTTCTAAAAGTATACGTCCTAGAATAAAAATAATAACTATTTTGGAATGTACAAATAAAGACCTTTCATTTGACAGCCCACTCAATATATTTGTTTACTTAACTTTTTTTACCCCAATTATTTTCATTTTTTATCAAAATTTTTTTTATCGTGAAAATAAATCAAGTAGCATCTAAAATCATTGCAAACCAAACCGCAACGATGCCACTCTCTTTTTAAGACCGACCAGTCAATGAGCTACGAAGTCATCGAAACTCTATGCAACGGGAGCTCTTGCAGCTCTGGTTTCGTAGTTTTTGGTCTTTGGTCGTATTTCAAAAACTATACATCCTAGATTAAAAATAAAAACCATTTTGGAATGTACAAAATAAGCCCTTTCGTATGACACCCCACTCAATTTATTTGTGTAACTTTCATAATTTTTTACCCCTTTGGGAACCCAATATCTTCACAACCCCTTCATCGATTAAGCTCATATGCTCCCCCGTAAATTTCCTTACCACAACCTATTGACCTACCAAGTTTCATGCAGATTGGATGAACGGTTCGACAGTTATGCGCGAACAACAATTCGTGAAACATACAAACATACAAACATACAAACATACAAACATACAAAGCAAAATCGCCCAACTTACCACTAAGATCTTCGCTCGCTTCGCTCGCTCGATCGATAAGAATGAAATGTTATTATTGTTTTTATGTACCTACCTACCTACTTATATAATTGGACGATAAACGGAACACAACCCATCCAAGACAAATTAAAAAGAGGTACTTAAATAAAATGAAGAACTTAGGGGGCATCCATTAATTACGTGAGGCTTTCAGGGGAGAGAGGGGTTCGAGCCAAATCTCACCCAATCTCACGTGGGGGACAGGGAGGGGGGGGGGTCTCGGCAAATACCGCGTAATTTTTTTCTTCCACAAGAAATTAAAAAGAGGTAAGTAGTGAATAAAGTATGACCAAGCAGATAAGTAATCATGATTTTTGACCAAAATGCTTACAGTCGTGACTCAGTTCATGTTTTTTTAATAATTAAAAGTACTGCGGGCCTAATCAATCATTCTATCAATTTAATCACACGCGTGGCAAATTAGGTAATTTATCTAAAACTATTAATAGAAAACTAGACTAACGAAAATTATTTAGAATAATATTGGTTAGTCAAAGGTTGACGCAAAGGAACGCGTGTTTCAAAAGTGAAATTATTTTTTCATTCCATCTATTCGAAAAGGACGAATTTGTTCGCCTTTAAGTGCGCCCAAAGTAGATGATTCCTCTTCAAGGAACTTTTAGCGGGCAGTAATGAGTTTTTAATCCTCTTTATAAGTTTAGCGGGCAGTAATGAGTTTTTAATCCCCTTTAAGTGCGCCGGAATTATCTATGAATTATCTTTGCCGCGCACTTTTGAGGTACAACTACTTTCCACATTCATCTCAAATCTACCAAGATGAATGAGGAGGGAGGACTCTTCCAAAAACACCACAGTTGTAATCACATTTAGAGATTTATTACTCTGCAGTTTTCTATCCATACATAATTGTAATTCCAACCTGATAAAATCCTGTGCGTTTTCGTCAGCGCGATCTAGAAAGACGGTCTACTGGCGCCATCTAGTTTGTTTTCGTGGAACTATTGAGCAATTCTAGCGGAAGAGATTTTTTGTTTGAACGCGCTAATCTCACAAAACAGGTTTTTATAATAGCTACCTACAACGTTTTTAATATTCATTATTCTGTATATTTATTTAGCTATTTATTTATATTTATATTGTTTGTGAGAGAAATAAATAAATAAATGAAATGAAATGAAATCTCAGGATCTCACCAGTCGGATTTGAAAAATTATTTCTGTATTTGATAGCTAAACTCTTGAGGAAGGTTATAGGCTACTTTTCATCATCATCATCATCATCACCATAAACCATCACTACGGGGGCAACGCCGCGAGAGCGCTGCTAGTATCGGATAAACATACCGCCCACCATTCAGCCGGCGGCGCGCGGCCACCGTCTGAATAAAAAAAATTTAATCCCCGATTACTCTTCTCAAGTGGAACTTCGTTGATTTAACACATTCCTTTCTCCTCCCTTTTATTTTCTCATAGATTGTAATGAAAAGTAGAGTGTATCACTCGGGCGCAAAATATATTTTTGGCTCGGGCGACGTACTTTAAATCCCTCGCTTCGTTCAGGATTCTACTAAAGAATCCCTCGCTACGCTCGGGATTCTACTCTAGAATCCTTCACTTCGCTCTGGATTCAAAAAAGCGCCCTCGCCGTAAAAATATTATTTTCCCCCCATATAATACAATCTACTATAATCTAATTCATATCGGTATTAACAATGAACGATTCCGAGAACTTAAATAATTATGTCATCGAGCTAAAGCCTTACATTTACGGGAGGATTCTGTTCGGGTTGTATTATGACGTCACTTCGAATAAAAGTCTTCGCTTATTCTTAAAATTATACTGTGTATTTACTGCAGTGCATTTAATCTACTTTAGAATATCATTTTCCGGAATTTTACCAACTAGTTGGACACGAACGTTTGGAATACTTGAATTTATTGCAAGCGTTTTATTTTCAATGTTTTATAAACAACAATTTTCATTTTTACAACGCATTCCACTTGTCGATAATTCTGTTATTTATATAAAGAAAGATAAAGAACTTAGAAGACTCCTTTCCATTTTGTGGTTCCTTAAGATTATTTTTAAAGTGTTTGGTTTCATTGTATATTATAGGTTTTTTAAGCTTACTCCATCCGATTTGATTCTAAAGTTCCTATCAAGATTCATTTTAATACTAAGTATCGAGTTAAGCAGAGTTCGGTTTGTGTTAATATCTACGATTTTATACCATCGAGTGAAAAACCTCCGGTTAACTCTTGAGGCTGTACCTCTTACATACCCACCTCGTCAAAGACTAAATCTACGACAGGTTATGGATATGTATATGAAGATTGAGGATAGTTTTCATGCACAATATAGTTCTTATACATTTTCTGTGAGTAATAACTAGGAATCGGCGTAGGTAGTTCTATTTTGGGTCAATGAACCTGAATGATAATGTTAATGTGGACATGCCCCGGGATTCCCAGGAATATTTTTCTGAATATCGATGTTGAAGTTAAACTGTTTAAGATTTATAAGTACGTACGACGACATATCAGAATACTAATTTCTGGTTTAGAGAAACTGAATTTTCTTCTATTACATCTCAATAAGCATCATTTTTTGTTATAATTTACCGTTTTTTGTTGTGACCAATACAATATATATTTGCAAAGCTGAATAGGTACCACCTACTATGTAAAATACGAATTCCAAAAAAAACTGTTTAATAATATAAATAAGTACCTACTTACCTAATTATATTTCCCGGAATTTAGAAGGCATATCCATGTTAAGTTAACGGTCACTAATTCCCGTGAATAGCACTACCTACGCCGATCACTGATAATAACACTTACCTACTAATAATACTTATCTAAGTAGGTACCTACTAGTGGCTCTGTGAGCTGTAGACCTTGCGAGTCTGTCTTGGCATTAATATAGAACAGAATAAGTATAAACAATTCTCTAGTTTTGTGATGAGAAAGTGGTCCCAGGTTCTCCATCAATCCCTTTCTAGTAGTTAGAGGGTAAAGAGCCGACTCGATTAGTAGAAATCTAGAGAGCAATAATATACCTAATACATTTTGAGGAGCTATTCTGCTCATCACGCTGAAGATCCTCATCAGACCTTCACTTTTCACCAAATTTTTATGAGACCAACTTAAAGTTACTTAACCTTTCAAAAAAAGAACCATCGAAATCGGATGTCAAAAGGCGAAGGTATTTCAGTAGCCCCCTCTTTGTCCCTTTTCATAAAAAGTACCCCTCTAATCTAAAATCCCCGTCGACAAAAAAAATCTATAAAATTAATAAACCCTCACAAAATTTTATGAGAATCGGTTGAGAAATGCGACCTATAGAGGGGAACAGACGGACAGACAGACGGACAAAAGCATTTTTTGGCCAATAATCTTGAAACTGATACACTTCGCTCGCTCGGTCAAATATTGAAATAAAAAGTAAAATAAAAATTAAATTAAATAAATTACTGAAATAAAAAAAAGTTAAAAATTTTACTTTTAATTTTAGTATTTACTAATAACGCGCAGTAGGTACACGTACCACACCCGCCACGCCGGCGCCGATACGTTTTAAATTCAAATATCACTCTCAATGGTTAATTTCGATGTTAATTTCAGGCAAAAGTAATTCTAATTATTCTGCTTATCTATGATTTATGTAGGTAGGTACATAATATCAATCGGAGAAAAATTAAAAATAATTAATTTTTTTGCATAAGTAACTTATTCATTAACCTTTATCTTTTTTTGCAGGTTGCATTTTGTCTTATAGAACTAATGACTTCACAACTATTTTACGTCGGATATTTTCTCTATTTTATAAAGGACAATGTGCGTGATTGGCTCCATTTATGTCTACTACATAGTTTCTATTATTTTAACTAAAATGAGCAACCTATATTATTTCATGTTCATGTCGGGTCAGACCGACTGTTGGCGTGGCAACTGGCAACGCGTCGTCGCCACGTCATCTTTGGTGTGGTGACGCGTCGCTAATGTCGCTATGCGCAAAGTTACTAAGCGACTCTCTCCCCATTCAGCTCGATTAATTTAATTCCTAATTAAATAGTATGATTTTATTTAAATCATCCCTTTATGCATAATAAGTATCTGTACGTTTATGAAATAATTTTGAAGTTTCGCATCAACGGAGTCCTGCGCAACGTCCCGCAACGGCTCACTTTTATACTACCTACTTATTAAACGAGCAATAATTGTATATTTATTTGGTTATTAGTTTGTATTCACGTTCTCGAAAACGGCTTTAACGATTTCGATAAAATTTGCATTAATGGAGTTGACGGGGGCGAAAAATCGATCTAGCTAGGTCTCATATCTCGAAAAATTCTAATTTTTGGGAAAATTCGTTTACCTACTCTATTTTCACCCGAGCAAAGCTCGGTCGGCCAGATATTATTAATAATTGATCAATTAATCATTTTAGGTCACTGGTTTACTTTTAACCACGGGCTTTTTAGAGAAGAACGTCGAGTTCGCAGTAACAGCTGTACTTTTCGATTTGATCGCAACTGAACTGCGGCGGATGCAAGAACTTGTAATGGAAAGGAAAGTTACTTCAAACAGTAAGTTAATAAGCCCTTTGAGAAATACTCAAATTTTCTAGATATTGAATGACTGAATGAGCGTCTGGAGGTAATAGAGCAAGTGGCCAGAGTTGGCCACTTCCTCATACGAACTTGCTTGCTTGATAGGGCATATCTTTTGCAGGGGTGGCCAACCTGTCAATCGCAACCATTTATTCAGTCGATCGTGATGGCCATGCAAAGAAAAATGTTTTTTTTGTAATGTTGTGTGTGCGCAGTATCTTGGAAGTAAACCTGTCAAACCGCGTGCGGAACAGTATTCTCCGCTCCCAAACACAAATCGTTGGTGTTGGTCATAGAGCCGCTAGCCTCAAATGGAACTGGGCTGGACACGTCTGCCGCATGTCAAGCGACTTGTGGGCAAGAAGAGCCACAGAGTGGAGCCCACAACGCAAGAAAGAGACCCAGAAGGAGATGGGGCGTGTCGAGTTGGATGCCCATTAAGATCTTGGCTTATAACAGCGTTAAATCGCGAAGAGTGGAAGGAGGGAAGGGATGCCTTTGCCCTGCAGTGGGACAGTAATGGCTGAAAAATGAAATGCAATGAAAAGGTGCATCCCTATTGCACTTTTTGAAATTAAAACCAATAAATAACCAAATTTCAAAAAAAAACAATTTTTGGGATAAGGGCAGAATGAAGCAGAAATAGGTACCTATCAGTTTATTTTGAATTGTTTCAGATGAAAAAGAACGCGACGAATGTTGGCTGTTTCTGTGTCTTTTGAGGAATGTTCCGATTAAAAACACCATTTTCCGTGTAATCCCGTTAAGCATGAAAACTATGCTGGCTTTGTTTTCTTTTATCTGCACAACTATCATAGCAATTATGCAAGTTCAGCGCATGGATTATGAAGCTGCTAAGGTAACATAATTGTGGACCAGTTAAATAGAATGGTAATGGTATGGCACCAACTATTTAAAATAAGTATTTTTAAACCAATATTGTAAAGTGTGACTTTAATATTTTTAATAAAATGATAAGAATGAAATGTTATTTTCTTATTGTATTTATGTAGGTACCTACTTATACATATAATTGGACGATAAACGGAACACAAATTAAAAAGAGGTAAGTAAAATGAAGAACTTAGGGGGCGGCCATTAATTACGTGATGCTATAGGGGGAGAGCGGGTCGAGCCAAATCTCACTCAATCTCATGTGGGGGAGAGGGGGGTCTCAGCAAGTACCGCGTAATTTTTTTCTTCCACAAGAAACGTGAAACACCGATGATTTTATTTTTAGACATGTTGGTTCTAAATCACTCTTGAGACCACATAGAAATTCCCGTGGACTACTTTCTCACGAGATCTTCACCAAATTAAAACAGTAGGTAATAAAGTATGACCAAGTAAATACCTAAGTACCTAATGATTTTAAAAAAAAATAATAGCAGAATTATTATTACATCACCATACCCCGGTTAGCATCAGGGCCTCTAGACAAGTGGCATTAATCTTTTCTATTCTACAATTCGCTTCGCTATCGCCGATGTTTCATTGGTGGAAGACCACGTGATCTTACGTTCGACCTTGGTTCGACCAATGAAAACCTC
Source organism: Camptogramma bilineatum (assembly GCA_958496255.1). Taxonomy (NCBI): domain Eukaryota; kingdom Metazoa; phylum Arthropoda; class Insecta; order Lepidoptera; family Geometridae; genus Camptogramma; species Camptogramma bilineatum. Next base: position 2,620,240 of record OY292471.1, on the reverse strand, counting down.
ACGTTCGAGAGTTAGCGAAGTTAGAAATCGAATCGCTTCATAGCGAAGGCCGGTTGGCTAGGCCCTCAGGTGATTTAGGTAGGCATTTAATATTATTGAATCAAAACCAAGTAGGTATTCAATAAGATCATATAGGTATATAGGTAGGTACCTATCTACTTAAGTAGATCACTTTGACACGTCAACTGTTTTGTGACAAAATGGCTGAACCCAAATTACGAATGAATTTAAAACATAAGTAGGTACTTAATTAAAAGTGTATTTGGGTAGGTACCTACAGACACTTGTAAAGTAAGTAGGTAGGTATCTAACACATTGTTTGCGCAAAGAGCTCTCGTGACCTCTTTGACCTTGTAGTCTCCCGCGAACCACGATAACCAACCATGTAGGTAAACAAGTTGATTTATCTTTGAAATTGCTTTAATTAAACATACCTACTTACTTTTTATTCTACATACATACATGTACCTACCTACCTAATGCAACAGACTTATCATAAAATTATACCTACCTATAGGTTTTCGATCATATACCTTATAATGTTCTAAGCTATAGGTACCTACTCGCATACAATGAATGACTCGAAGTGTTGCTAAGCGCAAAACTCGAGAACGGTTGGATCAATCGGCTAATCAATTTTTTTAATGCTTGAAGTTTGAGGAATGTTCTTATGAAGAGTTAATTTGGAAAAAATCCACGGAAAAACGTAAAAAATACATTTTTTTTCCCTACTTTGACAGAACGTTAAAATTAGAAAATATACAACTACAGTACCTATGCATGATGGATCTGGGCATTCGTGAAATTAGCCGTTTTGCTGCGCAGTAGGTAGGGTAGGTACGCCTGTTAGGCGACCGGGTCCCCTTTTCGACTTTTCGCCGCACTACTAGTAAACAAATCCGAAAAATAGCTTAATCCACACGCACACACTGAAAGAAAGCGTTTTGGCACCATCTTGAATGTTCAAGCAAACACACTTATAAGTTTCAAACCACCAGCACTAACGAAACAATATTAAACAATAAAATCAATCTGTGGTCTTCCGCGAACAGGTGCGCAAGCGTCCTTTTCAACAAAAAAAATAGTGAAGTGTGTCGCAGTTCACGGTAAGTTATTCACTCATATATTCGGCTTTTACAATTTGGATTGTTTGTATACCTTGGTAATAGATAAAAAAATACGTTTATGATGTTTTTCGCTTTGAATATAAACAATAAGTAGTTAAAATTACGTGGACGAGAACTGTTCCGGGCTTTTGAACGAAAATCCCTTTTTCGACTACGTGGTCGGAATCGGGCTGAATCATATCAAGAAGGTGTAATTTTGTATTTTTGTATGTATGGAAACTAACTGCTGCTGTTAAACTATTCTAAGCCTTAATACCCTCCTAAATCTAATGGCCAGTTTTCGTCCGGGCTAATATGATCCAATCAAAAAATACAGATATGATAAAATGCTAGCGGTCGAGAACAGGATCGGGTAGATACACTCCCAGATTTCGACCATGTTTTTAGTAAATACAATAAAATGCTATAAAACATCAATAAATTCCAATTTCTAACTATAAAATAAATGTATTTGTACCTTTTTTAATTTTTCTCCAGGTTATTTGTTTATTCGCTTATAAATGTTCTCTTAAATTCATAGTAATATTGTGGTCGAAAACTGATACCACCGATCAGTTTTCGACCATTTAAAAAAGTTTTGATTTACAAGCATCCGCCCGCGGCTTCGCTCGCGTGGTACCTATTCGAATAAAGCTTATGCGTTGCTTTAGTTCTTATACTATTTGTATTCCAAATTTCAGCAAAATACGTTCAGCTGTTCCGGAGATGGAATTGATATTTTTCCGTAAATTCTCTTCCTCTCATTAAATTAGACTCGCTTTCTAACTTTCGCATTCATAATAATTAATTACTTACATAATAATGCAATAGATAGGACTGATAAAATGTTTTATTTTAGATGAGTTCAGAGCCCAAGAAAAGAAAAAAGTCAGCTTCATACACAGCAAAGACAATCAACCGGGTGACAAGTGGTTCAAGAAATTTATAGAAAGACACAAAGAGATCCTTCCTTCCTTCATTCCTCAGCATATATTTGCCCACTGCAGGGCATATGCCTCTCCAATGTTCCTCCACACTGCTCTATCGCTGGTCTTCCTGGCCCAGTCTGTCCCGGCATATGCCTTTATGTCGTCGGACCATCGGGCGGATGGTCTGCCAGCGCTCCTCTTCCCGAGCCGTGGTCGTCACTCCATGATGCTTTTGGTCCATCTGCCATCTCCACGTCTGCACACATGTCCGGCCCAAGCCCACTTGAGTTTTGCAAAGCGGTATCCAACGTCTACCACTTTGGTGCGCTCTCAGATGACGGTGTTGCGTACTTTGTCTCGTAGAGATATTCCGAGCATATTCCGTTCCATGGCTCTCTGAGCTACTTTCAGCCTATGGACCATTTTCCCGTTAACGACCACGTTTCGCAACCATAAGTCATTGCTGGAAGGACACATTGGTTGAAGACCTTAGTTTTGAGGGATTGTAAGAACCTTTTGCATTTGAATACCCTTTTCAACTTTCCACATGCCGCCCATGCTAGTTGGATTCTACGACTTATTTCTGCCTCTATAGAATTCTTTCCCAGTTTGATCCGTTGCCCCAGGTAAATGTACTCATCCACCCATTCGAGTTCGTGATCTTCCAATGAAATGGGATTTTATCGCTTTTATTGATTATTAGGCTTGTATCGACATTAGTCATCACCTTTGTTTTGTCCATGTTCATTTTTAGACCTACTTCGAGTGATGCGTGGTATAGTTGGGTTATCATAGTTTGTAGCTCTGATTCTGATTCCGCTGTAATCACTATATCATCTGCGTATCGTAAGTGGCTTAAGTACATTCCGTTGATGTTAATTCCCTTCTCAGTCCAATCTAGGGTCTTGAAGATGTCTTCCAGTGCGTTGTTAAACAGCTTCGGGGATATGACATCTCCCTGGCGCACGCCTTTTTGAATCTGAATGGGGTTGGTGTTTTCTGTTAGTAGAACAGTCATTGTTGCGGACTTATACAGATTCCTGAGTATTTCGATGTATCTGTCGTCTATGTGGCATCTTTTGAGAGAGTCTACAACTGCCCAGTGTTCCACAGAGTCGAACGCTTTCTCGTAGTCCACGTACGCTAGGTAGAGTGGTCTGTTATATTCTTCAGTCTTCTGAATTAGCTGCCTTAGCGTAAAAATGTGGTCTATCGTTCCAAATCCTTTGCGAAAACCGGCTTGTTCTCTGGGTTGATATTCGTCGAGCCTTTGAGATAGTCTAGTTGTAATGACTCTAGAAAAGACTTTGTAAACTTGGCTTAGCAGTGATATGGGGCGATAGTTTTTCAAAAAAGTATTATCCCCTTTCTTGTGAAATAGCACTACCAAGCTTCGTGTCCAGTCAGTTGGGACCACTCCGGTGAATAGGAAGAATACACAAAGAGATATCGCTAAAAAATGCAGAAGGAATCAACAAAGTTCGAGCTTTAATTACAGAAGAATCCATAAGACTATGGTTTGCAGGGCTTGAAGAATTTTTGATCAGCATCGGGCAAAAATAAATTTTAGATCATCCGGAAATAATTTTAAATGGCGATGAAAGCGGTTTTAGCCTATGCCAATGGGGATGTATGCCCACCCTGCGTCGTGTTCCTATACATCAGACCACCAAAGGCTGTTGTGGAGAGTATGCCACCAGACTGGTGCATACTCCCTAAGCCTTGGAAAATCTGAATCGGGATGGATGAAAGGAGATGTATTCTTTGAATATGTAACCAACGACTTCAATAACTGGACTGAGAATCAAAATATCCAAAAACCAATCCTTCTTCTAGTGGATGGACATAAGTCACATTATGTGCGAAGAAATGCAAGTTTTCGTAATATTTCTTCCATGCGGCGGAAATTGTATTATGTTTGTTAAATTGTAATGGGCAGAAGTTAAATGGAAGTTATAAAAGTTTTATAGACACAGTTACTAAATAATTATGTTAAATAATGCTATAATATAATAAATATCAAAGTACTATTAAAGGTATATTATTATTTTATAGGTAGAAACTGTAATCCAAAGAAAAATGTCTTCTGAAGTTAGTATCTGGTGGTAAAACTGTGATTTTGGATTATAAAAATAAATACTTAGTTAGTAGCCTAATTTTTTAACTTTGAATGCAAATATTTTGATTATTAATATCAATCTTGAAATATACGACATGATTATTATAAATGAGTTTAATTTCAATCAATTTTACTCTTATATTCGATATATTTTCCTTTTAGAATTTATGGTCGAAAACTGGGGAGCAGGTGGTCGAAAACTGAATTTTTCGGTCGAAAACTGGGCAAAATAGGTATTTCAGATAAAAATATTTTTATAAAATTCGCAGATTACTCTAGGGTTAAACACTTTACATTCAATGAAAATAGAGGATGTAAGCTATGTGATGAAAAAAGTTGCAGATCAAAATAATTACAGTAACATGTACTTTTTGGTTCTTGAATCTGACAACTCAGCTAATTGGTCGCCAACTGGCGTATCTACCCTACCTAGTATGAAAAAGCTACAGTGGGCATCGAAACAGCTTACTTCACGAATGCCTAGATCCATTGTGCATACCTACCTACAATAAGTACTTATGTAATATCACAGAACATAATAATAATACGTAAGTAGGCAGTGGCGGATTATCCTTAAGGCAAACTAGGCAACTGCCTAGGGGCGCGAGGTTACAGAGGGGCGCGCAAAGAAGTTTAAAAAAAAAAAATTGTAAGTAGGTATAGTTACAAAGCGCTAGGTACTTCCGCTTCCGAAGTGCGTCCCTTCTTCTTGATTACTCCGGGCGCAGGCCAGACAGAAGAGACGTAAGACGAGGACTTCGCGCAAATAAATTATTTCATTTCATTTCATTTCATTTCATTTCAGCGAACAGCTAGCGTTGCGCCCGCGCCCCGTCTCTTCTGTATGTTTTGCGTCGCGACGCTTCTATACATTTTGTATGAAAGGGACGCGGAAGAGACAAATGTCCGCGCCCCGTCTGCGTCTTACGTTTTTTCTGTGTGACCAGCGCCCTACGTCACCCGATTCGATTCAAATAAGACAGAAAATTTACGATGTTGGAAGTGCGGGCCGCGGGGGCGCCCCGTATGGCGGCGGTCGGGACGGCGTAGAGGGCGCGGGTCTGTCGTGAGCCGTGCGACAGGGATGATAATCGCGTCGCGATCATAGACGTACGATCTAGCGATTTTTTGGATCGATCGAAAGTGATTAGTTTTTCCAGCGGATCGATTGAATTTAATCAGATATAGCCGGATAGAAATAAACCTGAGCCTTTTCTTTGAGCACCGCAAACAAAATCAAGTGCCACATGTTGCATTTTTCTTAAAAAAATATGCTCGCTTCTTCTTAACTTCATAATAAAAAGCCCGCTGCTTGTCGGTTCTTATTCTGTGCTTATAATAAGAACCGACAAGCAGCGAGCTTTTTCTTTGATCACCAAAATCAAAAAAAGTGCCACGTTGCTCTTAAAAAATCTGCTCGCTGCGCTCGCATTTAACTTCATATTATAAGTAGGGTGAGTGGGGGCAAGATCGAACGGTTTTTTGATGAGATGAGCAGTGTTGTGTTTGATCCCTTGTAGAAGAAAATGTATTAACTTATGCTTAAAATTAATTAGTTGTCCTTAAAGAGGAAAGAGTCTACTTTTATATTACATCAACAATTGCCTGTTATATCTGTTCCGAAAGTAGAAAAAAATAAGTTAAAATATTTTTTCACGAAAAAAAAGTTGGGGGAAGATGAAATGGTGGCGGGGAAAGATCGAACGTTTTTCTAAAATCGTGAAATCAGACAATAAATGAATATTAGGACGTTGTTGATGGCCCCTAGTCTATAGCATTTTTTGTCCTGAAAACTCTAAACTGACTCTTGTCCCAAAATTCCTGTTTTTAACAAAGTTATAACAGATTTTCATATTTAGAATATATCAATCTTACCCCACCGGGGGAAGATTGAAGTAAAGGTTCTCAAACTTTTCCATTCCAGGTCAAAGGTCAATGACCCCGGGGTCAACGGTCAATGACCTCAAGTTGACGCGTCGTCGTTCCCCCACCCTAATACTCCCGCATCCCCCCTCTCCCGAAGTATGATATGGGGTTGTTTTTTGTGAAAAAATTTCTAAGTATTTTTTTCATAGTGGTGCGTTTTCTATACCTTGACCCAAATATCTCAGAAATTATAATTATCACTAACGAGATTCAATACTATTTGTTTGTATTGTAATCACTTCCTCTATCGATTGACAAATTATGTTTTATCTGTGGCTGCCAAAACTATTTTGTTTTTAAATGACAGTAGGTATGCCTGGCTCCATACATAAATGTTCGCACTTCTTTGAAACATAAGAGGGTACCTACATACCTACGTAAATAAATAAATAAAAAGTTCAGGAAAAGTTTGAGAACATCTGACTCTTACTATGAGTTTTGAAAATGAGGTAAGATTGGTACTTGTATATGTTCGTCTTACCCCGCAAAATTGAGATGGGGAAGAGCCATATTTAGGCGTAATAACACAAGTAAGAATTAAAAATAATGCGTAGATATATCAATAAAACACTCGTACCTACCTTGTAGCTCAAGTTACTGGACACGGGGTAAGATGAAAGGACTTGAGCACTTTGCGTAAAAGTCACTGTGTCAGAAAATTGCACTTTTTACACAACCCCTGGATCTAAGCAGCAAATGTTGACTGAGGAATGAGACGTGACAAAATGGTGGTCTTGACAATGTTACCAGCACTGTAAAAAGATTACTCAATCGGGAGTTATTGACTACTTTTTGTCTTACCCCGTTTTCGATCTTGCCCCCACTCACCCTAGATATATTGCGAGTAAAGTGAGTTATGTTTGACCACAGAATAAGAACCGACAAAAAGCGAGCTTTTTCCTTGATCACTGAAAACAAAATAAAGTGCCACATGTTGAATTTGTGTAAAAAAAATCTGCTCGCTTCGCTCGCATTTACTTCACATTATAAGTAGATTTTATATTGTGAGTAAAGACAAGCAGCGAGCTTTTTCTTTGATCATCGAAAACAAAATCAAGTGCCACATGTTGCACTTGTCTTACAAAAATTCGGTAGTACCTACCTACTTAGATTGTCATTTTCTCAGCACTTATTAGACATTCTAGCTAGATCCATTGCAAATGTCTCCTTAGATGGTCAGAACAGAGCTACCCCCTTGCGTAGTCAGAGGCTTGTCCAAATACGGTATTTGATGGTTTGTTACCAGAGGGGCGCCTTTGAGGAGCTTGCCTAGGGCGCTCTTGAAGCTTAATCCGCCCCTGTAAGTAGGTAGTAATATTATAAAAACAAGTTCAAGTTTCAACAACATCGCAGGTTTTCGCTTGTGTAATACATGCGTAATAAAAACAATACACAATGCCTTAAAAATTCAGGAAAACCGCAAGTAAATAAAGGATTAGGTAAATATCTAGGAAATGTTTTTTAATGATCTTCCTTCAGAATATAGCACTGACCACTGACATTCCCACACAAACATGATAAGAACTAGTTTTTCTGCATTTAATCGGTGCAGTAAGTAAGGAGCATAAACAACAATAATCTAATCTAAATAAACAACAATACTTAGCTCTTCGTCACGCAGAGAGTTTTGAAAACGATGATCATAACAAGATTTTTGGACCGAGTGACGTCACATAAGGGTTCCGTGGCTGAGTTGGTCACGTCGGCTTTCTAATCTGTTTGATCAATGTTCTAATCCCGCTGGAATCGAACATTTTGATAAGGATTTTCATTTTCGATTAAATACTTAATTATAGAAAGGTATTATTGACCTAAAAATAGCTGAGAGTTCCCTCCGAAGGAAAGGACCGAGTTGCAACCGGACTCCTTATGCGTCAAGGTTTGTTTTGGATGAACTTTTATGCTGTAGGTCACTGTGAACCGCTCAGATTCACCGGACATCTGGGCCCCTAATTCCAAAACTAAAAGCGATATTATCATGACAATTTTTGTAGTTCAGCTCATGTTCGTGGCTCCTGAATTTGGAACACATACATACATACATAAAATCACGCCTGTTTCCCATCCTAGGGGTAGGCAGAGACTACAGATCTCCACTTGCTACGATCCTGACACACTCCTTTCGCTTCATTCACTCTCATCACATTCTTCACGCAAGCTCGTCGGTTTAAGGTACTCTGGACCTGACTTGGCTTTTTTCAATAATTCGCCAATTTGAAATGAAATGAAATGAAATGATTTATTTGGAACACGTGACCATTATAGGCTGAACTACGAAAATTGATACGAACTAGCTCGTTTATCTCAGCGTAGCCCGTAGAGCCCCTACGGCCTACGGACCTACGTTAGTGTAGGGGTGCTACGATACGAGCTACAATAACTAAAGTTCAGATCATGTTGGTGGAACCTGAATTCGGAACACTTGATCAACATAAGCTGAATTACAAAAATTGATAAGAAACTAGCTCGTTTAGCATAGCGTAGCCCGTAGAGCCCAGGCTCTACGGGGGCTACGGGCTACGGTGCCTACGTGGTGAACTGTAGTGGTGCTACGGTAGGAGCTACGAGTACTAAGTTTATCAACAGAGTGGGGCGAGCTACGATCCCCTTTGTTTTCTAGTGTAGGAAAAATAAGCTTACATACTCGAATTTCAAAATAAAGTAGTATTAATATTCATCTATTAAAGATGTAGGGAGTAGATTTAAAAGTATTATGGTCTCTTTGGCCAATAATGGTTATTTTATTTTATTTATTTATTTAGTTAAGTATAAAGTATTGCCTGCAACATGATGATATTGCTCAACAGAAAGAGGCGCTATCGGTGACAAACTCAGTTAGAGCCTCATTTAACACATTCCCTGCCCAACCTCTGCGGTATTTAGGCACAGCATGTGCATCGCGGGTAGGTACTGAAAAGCATTCTGAATAATAGGAACGAATCAAATAAAAATAGAAATATAATCAGGACTAGGTATATCCCAAAGGCGTGGTAAGCGAAAGATTTCTCAGTTCTAATTTCTAAGGGGGTAGTCAGAGGTATGTCCAAATGTTTTGGACTGAATTGACAAGTGAATGTGAGTACGTTACACACATCCATAAAATCACGCCTCTTTCCCACAGGGGTAGGCAGAGACCACGGACTTCCACTTGCTTCGATCCTGACACACCTCTTTCGCCGTCACTCTCATCACATTTTTCATACAAGCTCGCCGGTTTATGGTACTTTTGACTTGGCCTTTCTCTAAAATATCACCAATCTGATTCAGGTATGTTCGCCTAGAGTACATTAACTCTTAACTAAGTATTTCCTAAAATAAAACAGCAAGGTAGGTACTTATTTGAAAACGTTTAATAAATTTATAATCAAGGCACAGGGCTCGCAACAAGGTACAAAATGGCAGTCGCATCTGTCAGCGACGTACGCTGTACGACGACGACTTTGCGCGCTGGATCTTCTTCAGGAGAATCTGGAATTATTGAAAGACTGATCAGCAAAAGTTTTGTACTACTGAAATAATTCGTACCTACCCATATTTCCGTACCCATATTATAAATGTGAAAGTGTGTTTATTTGTCCTGCTTTCACGTCAAAACAGCGCGACGGATTGACGTGATTTTTTTGTGTTGAGATAGTTGGAGGGCTGGAGAGTAACATAGGCTACTTTTTATCCGGGTACCACGCGAGCGAAGCCGCAGGCAGCAGCTAGTTTGATCATAAACAGGGCGTCCCACGGCTGTGTCACATGGAGGGAGAGTATCAAATAATGTAGATAGAAAATTTTACTAAAATAATACTTTATTTTGTTTTAAAAAACAATTAAAACTGCATTCAAAGAACTTTGAATAATCGCCTCTCTGAACCGGGAATCGAACCCGCTAAAATGTAAAACAAAACACCCGTAATTTTATGATACCGATCAAAAGGCTCAATCGTAAGGATTATTTTGTTCCAAATAACAGCATTTTAATAAAAGGAAGTCCATGAAATTTTACATAAGTACAAAGGCTTTTTTTTCTCTAGGTACCTAAAAATAAAAATAAAATTATGTTTTAAAAAGCTGAATCGATTTGGTAATGTAAGTTTGAATGTAAAAGTTGCCTGAAAAACTAAGAAATTCAGAGACTGAAAGGGGCGGGACATTTGGTAGTGCCTGGGACATTTGTGAGACAGAGTAAGTAGGTAGGCTTGCCCAACACCTAAACCATCTTCTCAACTAAATAAGTTTTCTCACGATGTTTTCTTTCACCATTTAATGTTTGAAGCTAGTGTTTTCGAAAAGAAAAATCCTGGCCGGGATTCGAACTCACAGCCTTTGGATCGAAAGATGAGGCACAATCCCGTTCGGCCAACACGGCGGCTACTAGACACTAAGTAGGTAGGTACTAGTTAATAAAATATTCTATTCACCATATTATCATGATCAATCTGCCGTTGGTGGTTCTTTCTCATAACAGCGGCGGAAGGCAGCGGTTTCCTCGGAGGCGGTTCTCGTGAGGAAATGGAAGACTTCCTCGTGTTCCTCGCGCTGAGGATCTTCGTTAGGAGGATGTGATTGTGCCTCTCAATCTCCCGCACTCGGTCGTTAGAGAAGGACATGTTGATCCGGCGCGTGGAAGGGACAGAGATAGAGCTGAAAGAGTTCCTATAAATTAGCATTGTACTAGGACCTAATTCTCTTAACTAGAGGACTTTATCAAGAACAAGACAAAAAGCCTAAGGGGCATAATCTCGACATTAGAAATGATAAAAGTTCAACTCCTGATAGAATTTTAGAGTACGATCATAAATTCATACCCATATGTGAAATTGTGTTTGTTTGTTTGTTTGTCCTGCTTTCACGTCAAAACAGAGAGACGGATTGACGTGGTTTTTTATGTGGAGATAGTTAGAGGGCTGGAGAGTGACATAGGATACTTTTTATCCCGAAAAAATGCATGTTCCCGTGGGATAAAAAGTAGTAGGTAGTCCACGCGGGCGAAGCCGCGAGCATCCGCTTATAGTGAATAAATCCTCGTAGCAGTGCAAATCCTTCGTAGAACAATTTGTACCATGTAGTCAGTAGTATCTAAGCTTCCTTAAGCGTCCCTATCTCTAGTTTTATAATCTACACACAAAAAGCTTTCTACAGGATGGTCAGGTCAATGCTCAGGTTTAAGGACTAGCTTCCGCTTGCGTCTTCTCTAGTAGTATCAAAAGTAGGTACCATAAGTAGTATCTAAAAGTAGCCCAAATGCCATAGGCATACTTTCCAAGACAGTGTCAGTGCAGGATTTGAGTTAATAAACATCCAACCTTTTGCATTCATGTGTGATTGGTGCTTCACAGAATGGCTGATTGCATGATGAATTTTCAATAATCTGTGGTGCATGATTTATTTCGAACCCATGACTTTTGGACCGGAATAAAGTGCGCTCAAAGTTTCTGTATCTTTGTATCTTGTGTTAAGCACCAAAGACTTGTTTGACCCAGTGCAAGTAACGTACTTATCGATAGCTAAATTTGACATTTAGAATCGTCAAAATTCGATAAAATTGAATTTTTCATTCATAAATCCAATTCAGAACAAAAAAAAAATTTACATAACAGTACGTATGTCCAAAGTGCGGTCTTTTTAGGTGTTATTAATTTATTTGAAGGTGTTTAGGTTATTCAGAGTACCTAAGATAAGAGTGCGATAGATAGACAATATCTATCTAACTACGACACTTACGGCGCAGATCTCTGGGTCCAATCCTCAACCAACTCTATCATGGGTCCTCTATGGTACGGGCAAGCGGTCACACCACAACTCCACTCTACAGATATATGCCTAGGAACTAACTTCTTAACTAACCCGTAATCAGTAGACCTGCCCGATCTCCCAGAAATAGACGCGGGCTTATTGCTACAGTCAGAAGACTGACTTTTCGTTAACTTTAGAGAAGACGGGTTTGGCTGGGGTTCTGTGCTGTCGGTCTTCGACTTTATTTCCGTGACCGAGTCATCTTCCTCGAACTCGTCGGAGTATGCATCCTCTTCCGCTTGCTCATCCTCGTGCGTCTGTGATGCCTCAGAGTCGGATTCGTAGACGCAGGTCTCCACGCATATGTTGGGGGGCCGTTTGATCGCATCCACGATACATCCCATCTCTGACAGCTCCTTGGATAGTTCATCTACCTCATTGTTGTTCACTTCCTTATCTTTCGGTGTCTGTTTAGAGTTCGTGTTGTTAGAATCGCCGGATGACATAGTGTCGATATACTCTACCTTGCTCTCTCGTCGAGACATTGCCTAGGGTGCAAGCGTGCTAGTGGCCAGGCGCTAAAAAAACAAAAAAAATTATCTGCCTACTTTTTACAAGTGGCAAATCGCCTTTGTGATTGCTGTAACAAAAATCGCTAAGCCCAACTTTAGGCTACGACGAAAAAGGAAAAATCTGAGTTGCATTTTGAACTATAGCTCTTTGCTAGTTAAAAAATAAAAGGTTAAATTCATTTACGTAGATGGGTACCTACTTACTAAAATCAACCAAATTACTGAAGCAGGTAATTTGAATCAAGTTTAAATCTAAGTGCGTTGTAGATAACAAAAACTTATGTTTATAAAATGTCCCGTGAATTTGTACTACCTAGGACTAATAGATAACAATGAATTAGGTACGATTTAACAACACCATTATTAATAAAATATTACAGTCAACGAAGCACAAAATAACAAATTACGAAATAAATAGGGAGCTTACAAAACATCACAACACAACAAAATACGCTTTACGTCAAAATATTTTGTTTTTCGAATCTTACACATTTCACTGAAATCATACACAGCCAGTTTTATTTCGTTTTGGAATATTTCCTTGTTTTTGTAGACGTGTAAAAAAATAATTCTTTCTTTTCTTGTGGCAAAATCGATACTCTACCATAGCAACATACAAACAAATAATTCGCGCGGTCGCGGTTGCTATGATAAAATTCAGCGTTTCCGGTTGTGGAGAGGTTCAATAATTTCGAGAATGCCAATGTTATTTTTGACAGTTCTACCCTACATTCATTCACATTTTCACTTCACTACGTTACGTTCGTTTATTTCATTCATTCATTCGTAAGGAGAGAAGAAAAATCTCCGGAATAGGATTTTGTTGTCTGCAATAATGATTTTTTATTAGATTTTCTCGGTGAATTTTAGTTTATTTACTAAGATTTTCATGCAAAATGGTAACAATAATCAAGAACCAACTTCTGAAGCACCTATCACGGTATGTCGCTCTTGATATCTTATTGATTTGCCGAAATACATAACAAGTAGCAATAGGTCCGTAACTAATATCGATATTTTAATTATTTTAGTCGGTTTAGATTGCTAATTAGACTCTGAACACATAATTAAAATGCACTTGTCATTATAAACATTACATACCTACTAAATTAATTACCAAACTTAATCTAATTATTTTTCTTTGTTTCAATTGTTGGCACTAGTTAAATTTTCTAGGAACAATAACGCAGTAGGTACCTACTTCAAAATATTTAAAAACACAATACTTACCTACATACATACTTTATTCATTAACAATTCAATGAAGCAATTTTTTGAGTTATAGTTTCACACTTCCATGGCTCATGATCTGAATAAATCACACGATAACTTCTCTAGGTTTACAAAAAATCTGAACCCGGAGCAAATATCCTTATCAGCACTACGAGGGTCTGGCGAGCTCCAGGACCTGACCTTAGATGAGGATCTGCTGACCGACCTGCTTGAGTTGCCAGGATGGGTCCGTCTCACCTCGGCCAGGTGCAACCGAGTCACCTTCAGGATACAATGGACCAAGCTCAAAACTGTGCCTATTGTGCTGGTGAGAAATACCTTAAAAATCTTGTATTTTATAAGGGAAATTGTGTTCTAACAGAGAGTCCGAGGCGAGTTTATGTGACCTTGCTGTACAGGCTCTAATGAGACCTAGTGCAGGGAACAAAGCTCATCTAGGTACATGGAAATTACCATACCTAGATACATTTTATTAAATATCACCATCATTGTACCAGATCCAAGTAATTTGTGAACCAATAAACATTCCATTTCAATTAAACAAGTGAAGCGCTCGTGGCGTAGCTTGCTTAGACATTCTCGATTGATCATTGAAGTTAAGCAGCGTTGTACGCGGTCACAATTTGGATGGGTGACCGCAAGTGGTATTACGAGCTGAGCGCTTCCGTGCTTCGGAGGGCACGTTAAATTGTCGGTCCCGGCTTTTAAGTCGTTAAGCCATGACGGAGGCCTTTAGGCGGCCTAAAAACTCCGTCGCCAGAGTTGGCCACTTGCTCATACGAACTTACTTACTTTAATTAAACAAGTGTCTAGGGACTTCCCTAGAATAAAGTATGACTCAAACATACACTGAGATTTATAGAACTGAGTGAGACTGTCTTTAATTTATTTTGTGTCAATTTACTTTTCATAAGAATTGATTCAAGAGGAAAACTTCCTTGGTTTTTGTAAAAAGCATAGTAACAGAAACATTGTTGGATTATTCATAGATATCAATACTAGGAAATACCAATTAAATTCATATAAATAGCCTAACATACTTACCAGTGGGCGATCCATTGATGAGAGAAACCGCGGGTATAAAACTTAGGCCTTTACATCTTTACTAGATGATTTATACAGTGTCAGGAGGCAATCTTTGCCTACACTTAACGGGACACTGTAGTGCCTGGGACAATGTTGAGATGGAGTAGGCTTGTACCGCGGGTATACCAGCATGTTAAACCATTAATATGAATTTTTAGATTTGCTGTGAATCCATGCTTCTTCATATCAGACCATCACCAAATCAGTGTCTCATTTTCTCTCACAACTATCGCAACTTTTTTTTTTTTTTTACATGTTGTAGCTCTAATGTCTAATGTGTGAGCTTACTCTTCAACTATGACAACATTTCCACTGCTCAAAGATAGCGGCGTATCTACTCATAACGTTGTATCGATGTCAATAGTTTTTAATTTTAAAGTGTTAAACCACCACTAGGGTAATTCATTACATTCAATTATTCATATTTCATTTTCGATGTATGTCAATGTACTCAACACTTTATACTGTTGGCTCGCTGGCTTGCCAATGGAATACCTCCTTTATAGCCACCCGTGCCTCGAGCATCGGTATGCACAAAGTCTACTATTCGATCCGTGACTGTAGTATAATCTCTCAAATGTATGGGATCCGGTGCAGCGCCTCCAGTGGTAACTTGACTGAACTAAAATCCCAAGCGGCAGATTCGGGAGTCACGTTCGATCAGGTGCACGTTTCAAAATACTCTACTTGAATAGACATCTTCATACATTTTGCCGCGGTTTGCGAGCACGAGTAGCAATTTGACAGCTTTGATAAAGTATATGACCTAACTTGTCAAGTAAAATCACTCACGGCCATTTTTCATCGTGACAAGATACTTTAGAGAGATTTTGTAGCATTTAATGTGCTTTCTTAGTATTGTGTAGTGAAATTGTGAATAACTAATATTAAAATGATGTCAGCTTGACACGATTTTGCCTGGCAAATGGCGAAAGCAACACTAAAAGTGCACAGTTTTGAAGAATGTACCTACTCACAAAAACTTGCGAAAAAACTAAGTTGTGCAATATCTACAACAACAATGTAAAGTACATTGTGCCCTTGGAACCTTCCTTCACAAAAATACCCACCTACCTAACCCTAGATGCAAAGGTAAGTTTTGTTTTTCTACAACACGTATTGTTCCAAGAACGAAAATGACCTTGGGAATGTGTGGTTGTGCTTCCTATTACATACTTACAATACAACATTTATAATGTTTTATGTTGTGTATTTATGATGTTGATTATTTAGTAGGTACTAGCAACGCCCTCGCGACATTGCCCCCTAGTGATGTTAAAGTTGATGATGAAAAATAGCCTATAACCTTCCTCAAGACTTTACTTTTATTATTGGTAGGTATAGATGTACTTAAATATGTAATTACCTAATGAAGTGGTTATTATTTTCAGGTATTGAGTGCCCTTTTCTTTTGAACTCATGGAGATTACCAACATGTCGCTGGAGTAGCTAATGTATTTTCTCAGACTTCAATTAAAATATCACTGATGCGTGGAACAATACAAGAGCGAAAAGGACATTTAGAAGCTGAGGTATAAATAAGTTTTTATTAAATAAATGTTTTTCAAGACAAGCTTTTATTGGGTTAGGGTGGGCTAATCCAAATTAGCCCAAATACGGATGTTCTACTGTCTTTCACTGAGAAATTTCATTGAACAGCTTCTGACTCCATCATCAGATCATCTCGCTGTTAGGTACCTAGGTACCATAATATTGCATTGTCACCGAGAATCTTTATGTTTGCCAAATTTCAGCTCAATCGGGCACTGGGAAGTGGGTAAAATTTAACTTGCAAGATCTAACCCGAACAAACATTGCAAATTAAATAATAACTTGTAAAATACAACAAATGCTGCACATAGTTTTCATAATATAATTACCTTCTCTACTTCCTATACAATGTATTTAGATCACTATGTTAACAAACAATAATTATTTACAGATGATGGTGAGACAAATTAGGTATGTGCAGCAAAGAAACAATTAACACATTCCCTGTCCCACCTCTGCGGTGCTCTCCGAAGGCAAGGACTGTCTACTCGGGCTCGGCAAGTGCGTCGCGGGCATTGAACGTGTTAAGCCACCAGTATTGATATTATAAGAGGAAGAGCTTTGCAGGTCAACTTGTCTAAAAAACTAAGGCTTGTCAAATTAAATATAAAACAATGTTTTACATTCTCAGTGTAACTACATAAGACTATTCTGTAATCTGATATTATACTTTATTACATTTGTTAATAAACATAGTTTTCTGTTTCGTATCTAGCCTTTATTTAATAGCCTGTCCCTTAATAAATAAATATAACCTAAGTCTATCATGAGGAGGAAGTATCTCACAAAATAAAAATACTTAGTCTAGGATATGAAGTTTCTTTAGAGTGCATAACGCCATCTAGTGGTTCAATTACGAACCACATTGCACTGGTAAACCTTTTTGCGTGAAAATGCCAAGAAAACGGCTTTTCCCAGATATGAGACCTAGCTAGATCGATTTTTCGCCCCCGTAAACACCCGTACTGCAAATTTTATCGAAATCGTTGGAGCCGTTTTCGAGAAGTACATACAAACAAACTTTAAAGATCAAACAAATATTGCTCGTTTAATAGAATAGGATATTTGATTATAATCTAATGTACTATGTATGAAAACGTAAGTATATTAGTAGGTATAGATTCAATTAAACCAGTTTAAACCAATTGTTTTAATTAAATAAACATGTCTTATTATTATGAATAAATAATATTAAACACTACAAATTTACAATTTAGTAATTACAACTGAAATGTATCAATAATTAAACCTAATACAAAATAAAGAAAGATTTA
Organism: Camptogramma bilineatum; assembly: GCA_958496255.1. Lineage (NCBI taxonomy): Eukaryota > Metazoa > Arthropoda > Insecta > Lepidoptera > Geometridae > Camptogramma > Camptogramma bilineatum. The sequence continues at coordinate 2,602,720 of OY292471.1, read as the reverse complement.
AATTAAATTAAATTATAGAAATAGTAATTACATTATAATGTCATGTATGTACCTACAATAATACAATATAGGTATACTAAAGTATTATGATGTAGCTCACAGAGCCTTAAACATGCAAGCAATAACATCTACAATCCACCCGCAAACAAGTCACAGTGCTGTCCGAAGACATTGAGCGCATTGAGGAAGCGGGGCACGGGGGATGATGAGTTTTAATGATGCGGGGCGGCGAGGCGGCAGGGTGAGCTGGGCAGGCGATTTTGGATGCACATTCATGGGCTTGACTGGTGATCCCGTTCTGCCATGTTCAACCATGAAAGCATTGTTGAGCTTGATGTGCTCGGCTGGCTCCAATTTGCTTCTGCAATAAACATCAAACACTTTAAAGCATTGGTCACATTAGGGAAGAGTGTTAAAACGTTGAATCAGATAAATTAGTGTTCATCATTATTTCAGATAAAAATCATCATTTTAGCCATGGGACATCTACTGCTGAAAATAGACCTCCACCTTATGTGTCATCGTAACACTTGATTAATTTTTAAAGTTTAATCAATAAACTTACTAAAATCAGCATTTAGCCTGCTGCTTGATCACTGCAGCAGCTGAAGGAGGTTCTTGTTCCTCAGTCGAATGAATATTCTGTAAATGTGAAATTTTTTAGCCATAGTGATAATGGTATGTATGTAGCTAGATTTTCAAGTATATTTTCTATATACCTACCCAACAAATTATATTGATTGGTGGTTGTTTCTCTAGTAATCTAGTAGTACTAGAGTGATGGAACCTAGCCACTCCTTATAAGATTTAAAATAAGGCTAGTATTATGTCCACAAAAGAGGTGCTTTAGGCATGTGGGTGAAGGTACTGTCACGAGTAGGTAATAAAATATTTGCTTTGAAAACAAAAGTAAAATAGTAATGCCTACCTTTCTCTACGTCCCATTGGCATTGAACAATCAGCCCATCGGTATAAGTTAGTCATTCTCCCGTGGCGAGCCTCAGCTTGTTTGCGGTCGTCTTCGTGTCTAAAACATTAAAATATCATGATGATTAACTTGAATTATAAGTTGGACAGATGGTTGAGACTATGTTATTCCTAATTAAAAGTAATCCACTCGTGTAAAAGATAGTTAATAGTACCTAAGTATCAATCAATAGATTTTGTTTTCCATACAATTGTTAAGTTTAATTTTTATGCTTGTGTACGTACCTACACTTACTGCTTCATGAATTCTCCCATCACATTAAAGCACGCACGGTTTTCTTGTTTAGTTTCTTTAATGTACAACAAGAATAAACTTTATTATCATTTCACAAATAAATCATCAACTCAAAACAGCTGACTGAGTTGACCATATTATAGCCATAAATTAAGAAGTACTAAACTTTATACAAAAACGCCGTACACACAACACTTTGCATTTTTGCCGGGTTATACAATCATTCATTCAAAAAGGTTTAATTACCATAGACAAATAAAGATTTCAAAGTCCTCATTCGCTTTCCTTATCTATTTCATAGAAAAGAAAGAGAAAGATATATTGATTGTTGACGTTTGCTTTTTGACATTGAGTACTCCAGTCTGGTGAACAATACCAACATGAAATAATAAAAAAACGGACTTCCTGTGGTGTCAAACGCACCAGCCACGTAAAGTTTTTAAAAACCGGTGCTCGCATATGTTTATTTAACTTGACAAGTTGAGTTGTCTGTCACGGATCGAATAGTAGACTTTGTGCAAACCGATGCTCGAGGCTCCGAAACAGGTCACTTGATAAATAGGTACCTACCAAGTATGTTTAATAAACACTTCACAAGCTGGTGCTCAGTCTAGTGTGCAAGATTATGCAAATAGTATTAATTTCAATGGCTATTGTTCTGTAAGCATTGAGACTGCTGAATTAAGTACTTGATAATAAAAATCATATACAAAATGTGGGCATGTAAGTACCAAATATGTATTTGGACATACATCTGACTGCCCTCCTTTGAAAACTTCAAAGGATGGCGCTAATCGGTGCTATAAGTAATGAGCTTATCAAGATTTTTTTAAGAAAAAGAGTCATTTTGCCTATGGTTGCGAAAGTTAAATGATGATGATACTTTTAAGGAGACATCTTTTTATGTTCTTACTATATAATTAGATGAGAATGTCACTTTTACCAAAGGTACAGGAGGCCGATTCTATTAACAAACTTTTTATCAACTAAAGTAAAACGTGAACTATTAATCATAAACGTTATCGTGCCCACCATAAGATATAATTAATTAATTAGTACAATCCATACCCATATTATAAATGTGAAAGTGTGTTTGTTTGTCATGCTTTCACGTCAAAACGGAGGGACGGATTGACGTGATCTTTTGTGTGGAGATAGTTGGAGGGCTGGAGAGTCACATAGGCTACTTTTTATCCTGAAAAAAAATGCATGTTTCCAGTGGGATAAAAAGTAGTAGGTGGTCCACGCGGGCGTCCGCTAGTAAATTATATTGTTATCTACACATAAATACTCAGAACTGTCGATCGAAAAGTAATACATAAGTACTCGTATTACTTATCTAAGTGCTTATAAATCTATGATAAAATATTATAAACAGAAAGCTAATTTTGTAGGTTTTTTTTTGTGTACCTAGGTATTTGAATGAATAAGTGTAATCTAGCACCTTTTTACCCGGCTGACTGTCAAGTCACCCGGGTTATGTAGATCGCGCGTTTCTATATATGTGGGTTCGTTCGTTCGTTCGTTCGTATGTAAGTAATATTCTTTATTACCACGTTTCTCCTAAACGGCTGGATGGATTTTGATGAATGAGGTATCGTTAGAATCGTCTCCATCTCGATTGTGCTCTAGGATACTTTTTATTTCGATAAATCAAATAGTGCGGCTAAAAAATGCAACAATGTGTGAATTTGTGGGACGACCTCTGTGGCGCAGTGGGTGAAGGCCTGCCTGTGACGCAGGAGGTTGCGGGTTCAATCCCCGCCGCGGGACAAATGTTTGTATGATCTGCAAATATTTGTCTCGGGTCTGGGTGTTTTCTATGTATAATATTAGGTTGGGGAAAAAGTTTTTTCGCATTTTAGTATGTATGAACGTGTAATAAAATTTCTTTGGCTATACTATTTGTATCTGGCTGGTTTTGGTATCATTGAAAGTTTAGATTTTAAAGATTATAATTCCTAATTAAAATTAGGAAAATGTGTGATTTTCATTTGTTTTTCGTACAGTCAAGATGAGTGAATCTAATGAAGAAATTCGATACATTTTAAAATTTTACTACAAAAAAGGTAAAAATGCAACGCAAGCCGCGAAAAAAATTTGCGATGTTTATGGACCTAGTGCAGTGTCTGTCAGAGTAGCACAAAAGAGATGGCCGATTCCTTGAATAAATTTGCCCCACAGATGCCAACAGGAAAGAATGCTTGCGTCATGACCAAATTGGGATTTTTGGGTTTGTTTTTTTATTTTATAATGAGAGTCCATTCATCTTCTTCCTCTAAAAAGTGGGATTTAAAAGTTATTCTAATATAAAGCAGCAGGCTATGACGCCCAGCATGAACGGAGAACCTAGGAAACTATATTTTTAAGGTTCCTATAGTAAAGGCTTTGCTTACGTTGGGGATAGATGGCGCTGTGTGAACATTTACTTTTTCATTATTATTAGGACTAGCAGAATTTTAAGTGAAGTAGGTATAGAAAATAAATGACGCACACAGGTGCTCCCAGTATCTACAATTTCAAGTAAAAAAGAAAAGTACTTAGGAAAAATTGGGAATTTCATCAATAAAATTATCTACACTCGTGTGCAGTGATTCTGTACTAACCGCCTAAAATAAAATATGATATCTATAAATAAATAAAACAAAAAGCCTTTTATTTCTCTATAATTAACATTTTTTTCTTATCACTAATGCTTATAATCTAAGTAGGTACTAGAGAACCCCTAAGGTGAAGGCCTCCTCCAAAGCCAGCCATCTGTCCCTGTCTTGTGCTACTCGGAGCCAGTTTGGTCCAGCAGTTTTCTTGATGTCGTCGTCCCAGCGAGCGTATGGTCTTCCTATGCAGCGTCGACCTCTTGGACCCTCCCAATTTGTCACTCTCCTAGTCCATCTTCCATCTTGTAGACAGGCTACATGTCCAGCCCACTTCCATTTTAGTCTGTATGCATATCCCAAGGCGTCAGTACTTTTTGTAATTTTAAATAAAATATGATAAATCCTCATAAATCACTCATCACAACACAATCACACAACTGAAACTCAACGAAATTCCTTTTACATCTGTCAAATTCTTGTCCGTCTGTTTTGTTTACTATTTGAGTGTAATGTCAACCGCGAAAAAGAAGGTAGGTCTATCTGATAAAAATATTCTCTGTGATACCTAATAGCCCCTCCAGACTCTCGGCAAGAAACCCCGACAACACCCGAGAAGCGTGAATGTGAGGAGTTTATCGCCTTCTTGTTCTCGCGCTTCGGTGTCGGTACCTATTTTTGGCCGAGACAAAGGATTTCAAACAGATCACGAGTGAGAAAATTGAGAGTGTGGATAATTTGTTTGTTCTTCGAGAAGTCTCGGTGAAACTTCTCGCCGTGAGTCTGGAGAGGCATTACGGACTGTAGTACCGGAAGTGACTAAAGTTACTAATAAAATAACATAATTATATTCCCACAGGGCACGAGATATCTAAGTATTCTGTATGGACCAGTTAATTTTGTGATATTTTATTTAAATAATATTATTCAGACGCATAGTCTAATTCGATATTCGGCTCTGGGGCAGGATCCGGCCAAATTCTTTGGTTTAAGCGTTTTCAATCCGGAAATTTTGATGTCAAAGATGCACGTCGCTCTGGTCGCCCTATTACGGATAAAATGGATGCCATTTTTGAAAAAGTGGAGCAAGATCGGCATATCAGTGATTACGACGTAGCTGAAGAACTGGGAATTGACCACAAAACAGTTTTGGCGCATTTGAAAACAACTGGGTACACAAAAAAAGCTCGATATTTGGGTACCTCACGAGCTCACCAAAAGAAACCTAATGAACCGTGTACTCATTTGTGATTCTTTACTACGACGTAATGATACCGAACCATTTTTGAAGAAGCTGATAACTGGTGATGAAAAGTGGATCGCGTACGACAAGAACGTGCGAAAAAGGTCGTGGTCAAAGGCCGGTAGGCTTCACAGACTGTGGCGAAACCCGGATTAACTCGCAACAAGGTGATGCTGTGTGTGTGGTGGGATTGGAAGGGCATTATTCATTATGAGCTTTTACCACCAGGCAGGACCATCGATTCTGAACTCTACTGCGAACAACTGATGAAATTAAAGCAAGAAGTTGAGAGAAAGCGGCCGGAATTAGTCAACAGAAGGGGTGTGGTTTTGCATCATGATAACGCTAGACCTCACACATCTTTAGCCACTCAGCAAAAATTAAGAGAGTTTGGCTGGGAGGTGTTAATGCATCCGCCGTATAGTCCTGGGGGTCTAAAGTGGCCACTTTTGATGAAAAATCAGATGTTTCATAGATGCTTCATCTATGAAACATCTGATTTTTCATCAAATGCTTCATAAATGCTTCATATATGCTTCATATATGAAGCATCGATGCTTCATCGATGCTTCATCGATGCTTCATATATGAAGCATCTATGAAACATCTATGAAACATGTGCGAGGTTTTTCCTTTTTTTCTTCTACTTTATTTTGGCTTCGCACGGCTTGTGCATTCAGCCAGTGTCAAGTAATTAATATTCTTCAAGTTTATAGATAAATAAGATATACAAATACCTACAAAATATACATAAATATAATATTCCACCCCTCCCCTTGGCCTCAGTAAAGATGGTGGGGCTTTACTGAAACATCAACACGGACTTTTTGCTAGAAGTCAAAAAGCTGTTTCACTTGCCCACACTTATGCACATTCACGAACACATAACGGTTCATAATCCACCATCATTACACATTAACATTCGAAGAAACACAAGTTTTGGAAAATAAAACAAAACGAAATCATGACTTCTCAAATTCCCGCCAAAAAGCCATGTGCGAGGTTAAATTTACTTTTAGAAAGTAAATATAGGTTGAATGGAAAACGGATGGCTGAATGCAAAACCCGTGCGAAGCCAAAATAAAGTAGAAAAAAAAAAGAAAAAACCTCGCACATAGATCTGTCAAAAAAGATGTTTTGTGAGATGCTTCATAGATGTTTCATAGATGTTTCATAGATGCTTCATATATGCTTCATATATGAAGCATATATGAAGCATTTATGAAGCATTTGATGTTTCATCAGATGTTTCATAGATGAAGCATCTATGAAACATCTGATTTTTCATCAAAAGTGGCCACTTTAGACCCCCTGACCTTGCACCTTCAGATTTCCACCTGTTTCGGTCTCTTCAGAATTCTTTAGGCAGTGTCAGGTTAACATCACGAGAGGACTGCCAAAACCACTTGTCGCGGTATTTTGATCAGAAGTCCCAAAATTTCTATAGCAATGGGATCATGTCCCTACCCACAAGATGACAAAAAGTTATCGAACAAAATGGTACCAACATACTTTAGTTAAATGTAAATAAACCATATTAAAAAATGTTTTGAATTTTCTTAAAAAATGCGAAGAAACTTTTTCCCCAACCTATTATGTATGTATTTACAAAAATGTATATAAGTAGTATATCAGTCATGTGGTTGCCATAACACAAGCTCTGCTTAGCTTGGGGCTACATGATGCTGTGTGAAATGTCCAGCAATATTTTTTTTTTTTTTTTTTTTTTTTAATTTTCAAAATGAAAATCACGCTATCATATCAAAATCCATGTCAAAATCAAGAGGTTGGTGGACTGATATCAAATATATTTTTTTTAAAAATCTAACATGACATCTTCGAAGACTAAATCAAGTCTCAAAATTTTTGAAAATCTATTTTTCGCCCTAAACAGAATTGCTAACCAAAACCCATACTAAAACTTTATATTTAGTCACACGCAACGTTTAGAACAAACTGCATCGAAATAGGTTCAGCCATTTAGGAGATATCTCATATTTAAGAAATAACTTACGCATTTAATTTCAAACTCACAGAGCCATCTGTGTGTCAACTGTGACAACAACGTTTAGGAAAATGCGCACGGCATCGAACCCTAGATACCTACATAATAATAAAATTGTAATTTAATTTTGTTTTGTGATTGATAAGATAATGGGTCTTTAGGCGTTTCGCACCACGAACGATTCGGACCGCGGTGTGAATCGCCCCAGAGCTATTTTTGAATGGGTTCTTTCGCACCAGGGTGGTGACAGCGGTGCGAAGCGCCTAAAGTATCTTTTCAAATGGGTCGATTCGGACCACAGCACAGTGTACCAAAAGCCCATATTTTTTAGATAAATTACCAGAGTGACTTTTTTGGAATGTTTTTGCATATTATTTTGGTTCAGTAGGGTCAAAGAAACCTATTTTAGAAGTTTAGCCAATTTGCCCCTCGGGGGGGCAAGTTGGCCCCCCTGTGGGGGCAAGATGACGGAGGCCTTTAGGCGGCCTAAAAAATCCGTCACCAGAGTTGAGTACTTGCTCATACGAAAGAAGCTAGATAACGGTTATGAAAAGAAGAAAAAAAGCGTTCATTTTCGTAGCTACCTAGTTACCAAAAAGTAAAAAAAAAACAGTCTATTTCGTGGTTACTAAAATAAGAAAAAAAAATCCGCTTTTGTAGCTGGTTATGAAACACAGTTGTGTACCTACCTACATGGATTAAAGGACATGGCCGATTCCTAGAACAATTTTGCCCCACAGATGCCCACAGGAAAGAATGCTTGCGTCATGATCAAATTGGGATTTTTGGGTTTGTTTTTTTATTTTATAGTGAGACTCCATTCATCTTCTTCCTTTTTAAAGTGGGATTTAAAAGATAATCTAATTTAAAGTAGCAGGCTGTGACGCCCAGCATGAACGGATGAACCTAGGAAACTATATTTTTTAGGTTCGTATAGTAAAAGCTTTGCTTACTTTGGGGATAGATGGCGCTGTGTGTAATGTCCAACAATAATTATTTAGTAAGTATTATTATGGACTGGCAGAATTTTAAGTGAACTAGGGTATGGAAAATAAATAAAATAATAAATTAAAATAAAAATTCTTTATTTCAGACTTTCATCCATATATTATTTAACACACGGGAATTTTCACGTGAAAATATTATCATTCATTTATATTATGTTAGTATTAGTAGGTAGGCAAAAATCGGTGGCACATTTGAGTGGTAAGTAGGTACAACCGGACAGTCAATGGCAAGTATAGGTTGCCAAGATGGCATGCCTTGACTCCCAAGACTGAATAAGATGAAAGTCAGGCCTGTCGGCTATCGCCTGAAGGAGGCTGTTGCAGCTTGACGCACACAGCTGCTCCCAGTACCTACAATTTAAAGTAAAAAAGAAAAGTACTTAGGAAAAATTGGGAATTTCATCAATAAAATTATCTACACTCATGTGCAGTGATTCTGTACTTACCACCTAAAATAAAATATGATATAAATAAATAAAATAAAAAGCCTTTTATTTCTCTATAATTAACATTTTTTTCTTATCACTAATGCTTATAATCTAAGTAGGTACTAGAGAACCCCTAAGGTGAAGGCCTCCTCCAAAGCCAGCCATCTGTCCCTGTCTTGTGCTACTCGGAGCCAGTTTAGTCCAGCAGTTTTCTTGATGTCGTCGTCCCAGCGAGCGTATGGTCTTCCTATGCAGCGTCGACCTCTTGGACCCTCCCAATTCGTAACTCTCCTAGTCCATCTTCCATCGTGTAGACGGGCTACATGTCCAGCCCATTTCCATTTTAGTCAGTATGCATATCCCAAGGCGTCAGTACTTTTTGTAATTTTAAATAAAATGTGATAAATCCTAATAAATCACATCACAACACAATCACACAACTGAAACTCAACGAAATTCCTTTTACATCTGTCAAATTCTTGTCCGTCTGTTTTGTTTACTATTTGAGTGTCATGTCAACCGCGAAAAAGAAGGTAGGTCTATCTGATAAAAATATTCTCTGTGATACCTAATAGCCCCTCCAGACTCTCGGCAAGAAACCCCGACAACACCCGAGAAGCGTGAATGTGAGGAGTTTCTCGCCTTCTTGTTCTCGCGCTTCGGTGTCGGTACCTATTTTTGGCCGAGACAAAGGATTTCAAACAGATCACGAGTGAGAAAATTGAGATTGTGGATAATTTGTTTGTTCTTCGAGAAGTCTCGGTGAAACTTCTCGCCGTGAGTCTGGAGAGGCATTACGGACTGTAGTACCGGAAGTGACTAAAGTTACTAATAAAATAACATAATTATATTCCCACATGGCACGAGATATCTAAGTATTCTGTATGTACCAGTTAATTTTGTGATATTTTATTTAAATAATATTGTTCAGACGCATAGTCTAATTCGATATTCGGCTCTCTGGGGCAGTATTCGGCCAAATCCTTTAATCAGTGAAGAAAAAATCTTCTTTCGTAGCTAGATAGGACAAATATTTATGAAAATGGACCAAAGGCATTGCTGTGTTCAAAATTATCTATAAGTGTCTATTTACTATATCTATAAGTGTATAAACAAAACTTAGGTATCTCTCTAATCCTATTCCATTAAACGAGCAATATTTGTTTGTTTGATTGATGTTTGTTTGCCTTAGTTTTAGTTTTAGTTTTTGATCTCACTAGATTAACGCCTTAGATTTAATTATCTGTAATGTTAGTCAGAAGTTGTAAATAAATAATTGTCTAATTGTCTCGAAAACAGCTCTAGAGATTTCGATGAAATTTGCAGGACGGGTGTTTACGGGAGTGAAAAATCGATCTAGCTAGGTCTCATATCTGGGAAAAGCCATTTTCTATGCATTTTCACGCAAAAAGTGCAATGTGGTTCGTAATTGAACCACTAGATGGCGTTCGTTGGTTGCCAACGAGCAGAGCTCGGTCGCCCAGAAAGGGCCATGCCGATTTTGTATGGGCGTTTGGTGCCTTTTTTATTTCGCGCGGCCATCAACCAAACATTAAAATATAAACTCTTAGGAGTATATCAAATAATATTGTGAGCACAGTATACAGCTTCACTCAGCCAGGACCGAGTTATACAGGGTGAGTTTTTAAAGAGTACCTCTATGGCCAAATCTGAAACTATTAGCAATAGCGAAAAACACTCAAAGGAGTGTCATAAGCGATTTTGATTAGAAGTAAAACTGCATCATTACATTTTAAAAATAATCATTTTCCTGGCCAGGAATCGAACCTGTTGGTTAAAAAAAAACTTTTTGTATTATTATACCATCCGATAGTGTAGGTAGATGATAAGGATCAATTTCTGAGAAAAGCTATATACGGCAAACTAATAAAAAAAAAGTTATGGGTAATCTACGAAATATTAAGAGTTTAAATCAGTTTATTAAAAATCAACACTTTCCGTTAGTTTGACGCATGTAGTTTCTCCGCAGAAATTGATCCTTATTATCTACACTATCGGATGGTATAACAATACAAAAAGTTTTTTTTTTGTAACCAACAGGTTCGACTCCTGGCCAGGAAAATCATTATTTTTAAAATGTAATGATGCAGTTTTACTTTTGATCAAAATCGCTGAAGAGACTCCTTTGAGTGTTTTTCGCTATTGCTAATAGTTTCAGATTTGGCCCTAGAGGCACTCTTGAAAAACTCACCCTGTATAACTCGGTCCTGGCTGAGTGAAGCTGTATACTGTTCTCACAAATGTTGTTTGTTATACTCCTAAGAGTTTATATTTTAATGTTTGGTTGATGGCCGCGCGAAACAAAAAAGGCACCAATTTCGGCATAGGCTTTTATAATATTATATTAGTGTAGATTTTTTTGTCCTATTATTTCATGCCTGGTTGTACTTTAAGAAATGTGTGTAAAACTATGTATCTTTGTCCGAATTCACCTATCTAAAAAGATAACTGTTTTGTTCCCCCTCAGCAGCGGTCCGAATCGACCCATCACAAAAAGTTCTGGGGCGATTCGCACCGCGGTGCGAAAGAACCCATTCAAAAACAGCTCTGGGGCTATTCACACCGCGGTCCGAACCGCTTGCGGTGTGAAACGACTAAAGACCCAAGATAATGCTGTTTCCAACTTTTCAGTTCAGCCGGGTTTTTTTATTTTTGAATAAATTGCTTGTTTAAAAATTCTTACAATATATGTAAGTAAGGCCTTCATCTTACAAATATTAAATCTAATTTATAGCCTAACTATACCATAAATAAATACGAACGAAGTCGGGACTGACCTCTAGCTATTGATAACTAGCAGCGCCCTCGCGTCGTTGCCCATGTGATGATGATGATGAAAAGTAGCTTATAACCTTCCTCAAGAGCTATCAAATGCAGAAAGATTTTTTCAAATCGGATCAAACAAACAGATACTTCCGCTTTATTACATTAGTAAAATTACCTAGTATTGATGGTTATACAAACTCTGAATTAAAATGCGTTTGATATTACAGTAGGGCCAACGGATCTCGGCGTTCGTGAAGTTAGCTGGTTCGATGCGCAGTGTAACTTTTTCATACAAAATGTTCTACTGCGCAGCGAAAAGCCTAACTTCACGAACGCCGAGATCCGTCGGCCCAACTGTAACAGCTGTGTAACTTCAGGCACGTTTACGTATTTTCAAGGTTGGTTTTGTTTTAAATCTGTACTCTCAAGAGTTTTTATTAGATTTAACCTTGAAGAATGCAGTTTGATAAACTGCTTTATGTACAACTAGCTGCTGCCCGCGGCTTCGCTCGCGTGGTACCTGGATAAAAAGTAGCCTATGTTACTCTCCAGCCCTCCAACTATCTCCACACAAAAAATCACGTCAATCCGTCACTCTGTTTTGACGTGAAAGCAGGACAAATAAACACTCTTTCACATTTATAATATGGGTACGAATAGTAGGATCTATCGACGTTGGTATACCCATATACCTACAATGTGTTTTGCTAAATTGATTAGAAATTGTGGTACGTTTTAGATGAATCGGACAGTGTTTTCATTAAATACTGCATACTTACTCGTAATCGTAACATAGCAAGGTGAAGTAGGTGGAATGTGTTTGATCTCAAACATTAGTACTAAACCTCTTTATCACTACACAACATTTGTAACTGATAATAACATATTTATTACTTCAAATATTTTGAACTCAATGCCTTTGCTATAAAACCGATTTCAACTCGTAGACGTACAACAAAATGATAGGTCTTTAGGTTATCTTTTAGGCGTTTAGATCTAGATTCTAGATATTTTAAACAAAATCTAGAGTCAACCTGTGCATGATGCCTTAGCAGTCAGTACAGTACAAAATCAAGTCATAAATTACATGTAATGATGACTTGATTTTAGTTTTTGCCAAAAATCGAGTTAAAGGGGTATTACACCACACTGATTCAGGGTCCCTAACCCTGAATTAAGAGAGGTGTAATAAGAGTAAGGCAGTAAGGGTTCCTAATTAGGGCGTCAGAGTGGACCCGGTCTGCCTTACTCCCTTACCGCCCTTACTACCGTGCAGTGTAATAATATTTAGGGCCCTCAGCCGCTCATTCGAAGTACGACGAGCGATGAGACGGTCGTGTGTTATCTGTGCTTTTTGCTTCGAGAATCCCCAAACTTGACTGTTTTTGCCTAGTTTTAAATATTCTTTCACCCATATCTTTCTCCTTCTCCTCGCTTTTCTAATATTCAGTGTTGTCGCAAGGACAGCCACTGCAATAGAGATTTTTTTTTGCTTTTGATAATACAGGTGGCATGGTGTCAAGTCGCTTCTAGATTCGCTGTCCGACTGAGTTAGGGTCCCTTTTTAGTGTAGTGTAATAATCAAGGTCCCTAATAAGGTCCCTAACCACCCTAAATTCAGGGACCCTGAATCAGTGTGGTGTAATACCCGCTTTACTCTACTCTTAGTTAGGGGGGCAGCGTTGGAAAGTCAAGAGAGAGACCACTTGTAGATCTTTTGAAAGTAACATTGTATTAGTTTTTCTGTTGTTTTGAATACTGTACTACCTATTTCGTGCCATACTACTAACCTAGTAAACATAGGTACCTACCTAGCCGATAAACATGTTAAACAGGCTAAACAGCCAAATTATAGATACTGATAATAATACCTATATGTGCCTATCATGAATGATCTTGCGTGTTTTTTGTTCAATCTACCGGCGTACACACTATTGCCTATCTATGTATGTAAACAAACAACGTAATTATAATTGCGTAGTTTTACATTGACCTGTGTCTTGTAAATTATAAGAATCCTTCACCTAGAACCGCGTGAGGTTATTTATTGTTCAAGTAGCAACATTTACAGGTCTACGTGCAAACTACCTCCTTGCAAATAGCGGACACGTGCCGGATATATATTTTGACGTGCTTTTGGCTGTCCTAGTCAAATAATAACAACTAATAATACAAACTCAAAAATAATAGACACACAATCTACAAATAATCACAGATAAACAAATAATTTAGGTAGGAACAACAATATTAAATCTTTGAAGATTTTTGATGCAGATGTCTACCGTACTAGGGATACAGTCGTGCGTGAGCATACGGCTGGTATCCTTTTGATTACAAATACGTTCAACGTCAATAATGTATCGGCGAATTCATAAATAACTAGCATGAATCATCGACTTTCATATCATTGGGTGATAATAAGTGATAGCAAAAACATACAGACGAGCATACGATTTATAATAAGTATAGGGCTGTATCGAATGAAATCCCCGTTTTCGTTCACTATACGTACATTTTATCATGCCTAATTTAAAAAAAAAATCTTTTTTTTTTTTTTTTTTTTTTTTAAACGAAAATAGGTTCGCGTTTGACCACACTCTGCCTGATGTAAAGCAACAGTGCGGTCTAAGATGGAGCACGCTTACCTAGCTTAAATCTTAAATAAGCAACTAAGTACCTAACCAACGGAAAAAAAGGTAGGTGTGCGAGAAAGTGACAAAATATATATTTCTCACTCTACATCCATGCACTTTAAGTACCTACATAACTGGTATGACAATATTGAACATCTGGACACACTTAAGTTTGATAAATAGAGCATTTCTATGCAAGTTACTGTCTAATTATTGTCATTCTGTCCTTGTTTCATAGAATTTGGACGAGGTCCACATAGCGCTGGAAGTATGCGCGGATCCTCGGCCGATGAAGCAGGATGCCTCAGGGGCGATACCGATACCAGGGAAATACAGCTACATACACAAGGTTAGTGAATATTTCAGTAAAGCCGAAATCAGACGCTTCATTTTTCGTTCATTTCTGCCTTTTATTCGGCATCTTTCATTATGAATGAAGCGTCTGAACTTGAAATGAAATAAAAATGAAAAGTGAATTCACTAATGAAACAATCCAACACTGTCGGATCGGTTCATTCCGGAATGAAAGGAAAATGAACGCGCACTCCGAATGAAAGAAAAATGAACCGTCTGAACAATAAAGTGAACGTTCACTCGGAGTCGGCCATCCAAGAGGCACGACTTCATTCTATGACATAGACAAGAATAGATATGAATGTTCATTTCTTTATCATTCCGTATTAATGTGTGACCATGGAATGAAGGGAAAATTAATCAATCACTCGAGTGACCTTTCATCCGAGTGAACCGTCTGATCCCGACTTAACGCCTTTTTTTTAATGACTAAAAGTAGTGTTGGTTTTAGCATAAGTACATTTTTTTTTATAGTAGGTAAAAAATAAAAATGTTACATCCAAACGAAGCTTACGACTATTTAAAGCCATTGTTATTTTAATGTTATTTCTAGTTTCTTGTTAAACCCGATCTGTTTTTAGCCTTCGTTCTAAACTTCCTCATGTCTGGTATCAGAATATCAATATTATTGTAATTAACTTAAATAAATTACAGAGAATGAATTATCAATCTTTTTTTAAGAGCACTTCCTGACCAATCCAATATTATTAGTGGAGGACCGGCGAGCTTTTATGAAAAATGTGATGAGAGTGAATGAGGCGCAAGAGGTGTGTCAGGATCGTAGCAAGTGGAAGTCCGTGGTCTCTGCCTACCCCTGTGGGAAAGAGGCGTGATTTTTATGTATGCATGTAGTGGAGGATTTTATTCTAAACTATTATGTTCCAGGTGATTGACGGAATATCAGTGGTTGTGAACCATGTCCAAATAGACTTCAACTGTGACGCCTTCACCAGTAGTGTTCAGGTATTTATGGCTTTTCAATATTGTAGATGTTTAGCTCAAACTTTGGTGGAGTTGCGGCGGAATCGCAAGATTTTCTTAGCTACACCATGGTCCTTATAATGATGGTTTAAGGGAGTGTACACATTGCGTTTTTTGCAGTTGTATCGATACAAACGCGATTCGAACGCGATGCGAACGCGCAGCCCCCCGCGCAGCCCCTCCCGGTTCGCTTTTGTATGGAAAAAAACGCGTTGCGAACGCGCGTTTGTATCGATACAAACGCGCAGCTCAAAAACGCGCTGCAGAAAACGCAATGTGTACACTCCCTAAAACTTGGTATGTGTCTGTCTGGTGGTATTTATTTTTGCTGTAAGGAGCAAACCACCTGGCCTGACCTGGCGCTGGCGTAGACGAGGCACGGACGTCTTTCAAATTTCATACAAAATGCATGGAAGTAGAGTCGCAAATCGAATACACCGAATGATATGGCACAGATGCCCGTATGGCACGCCATATCGGTTCAAATTGCGACTCTATTTCAATGGATTTTGATCATTGACTCAATGGATCAACCACGCTATAAATCGTGAAAAATCAGCCGTCGCACTGAGGGGTATTCGACCCGAAAACACGTATAAAAGTCAATGTATGCAAAGTATGCAATTTTCAAAAACAGATTATATAAGTTGATACCTAGATACATTCAGCACAAAAGTCAACTGAAATTTTATTTTCGTAGGCTTGCGTTAAGTTGCAGGTAAACGTTTTATAAGTGCTTTGAACCAAGTACGTAAATTAACACTAAGTAAACGATTTTGCAGTCCTGCATTCAGGAATATTTTAAAGAAGTGGAGAAGTTAGGAGTGGTTATTTGTATGATTTATACTATTTAACGAGGTATGTACTATTCGTTTTACTTAATAATTTTAAAATAATACGAGAATATTAGTAGATATTGTAGTTTTTATGAACCGCAAAAAAAACTCATGATATTTCGTTTCAAAAATGTATACATTAGAGTTTTTGTTGTATTGCCGGGTGTTGCCCGGCATATGTTTTGTTTTCGTGAGTTGATGTAACTATCCTACTTTTAGAATACGTAAATATTGGGTGCCAAAATTTGCCTATTATATATTTTTTTAAGTTTTCTTTGATGACGATATTTTACAAAACAAAATTAATAATGCACTTCATACTCTAATATCTGCGTTTTTTCGCATGTAGGTGGTTCTGGTGTCAGCATTAAGACCCGAGAATATATATTTGCTTAATATGGTGAAAGCTAGCACAGTGAGAGAATTTTCAAAGTGGGATTTTATGGAGAACTCCATAGCCATAATTTTCCGTTGAACAAATACAAGAGTTTCGCTGCAAATTTTCTAAGATTAAATAAAAAATGAAGACCAGGCTTGCTGCCGACAGGAGTGAAGATGTTTTCATCAGGAAAATATTGTGATTACAAGGCACAGTGGTAAGGATGAGCTGATTCAAAAGAGCCCAAACACGGATGTTCTACTTTTATTCACTGAGAATTTCATTTAAACGGCCCCTGACTCCATCATCAGATCAGCTCGCTGTCACTATATTATTACATTTTAGTCGGAACGTGACAGATATGTCGAGTTTCAACTTAATCGGCCTACTAACTGAGGAGTTCTGTTGAACAGCTCCTGACTCCATTACTAGATCAGCTCGCTGTTTCCATATTATTACATTGTAGTCAGAAATTGACAGATATGCCGAGTTTCAACTCAATCGGCTTATTTACTGAGTAGTTCTGTTGAACAGCTCCTGACTCCATGATCAGATCAGCTCGTTGTCACCATATTATTACATTGTAGTCAAAACTTGACAGATATGCCGAGTTTCAACTCAATCGGCTCATTTACTGAGGAGTTCTGTTGAACAGCTCCTGACTCCATGATCAGATCAGCTCGCTGTCACCATATTATTACATTGTAGTCGAAACTTGACAGATATGCCGAGTTTCAACTCAATCGGCATACTTACTGAGGAGTTCCGTGGAACAGCTCCTGACTCCATCATCAGATCAGCTTAATAAAATTATTTTTCGATCCTAATTGACATATTATGTCAAAATAATGTCAAATAAAGCGAAAAATAATTTTATACGTGTTTTTGGGTCTAATACCCCTGTGTGCGTCGTCGTATATTCTCAACTGTCTTTTTTTTTTATAAAAGTAAGTAAGTTCGTATGAGCTAGTGGCGAACAGTGGCGTAACTCTGGTGACGGAGTTTTTAGGCCGCTTAAAGGCCTGCGCCATGCCTCGACTTAAAAGCCGGGACCGACAAATTAACGTGGCCTGCGAAGCACGGAAGCGCTCAGCTCGTAATGCCACTTGCGGTCACCCATCCAAAAATTGACCGCGCACAACGTTGCTTAATTTCTGCGCTCAATCAAGAACTTAGCAAGCTACGCCACGAGCGCTCCATACATTTTCTTCATTTTTTCTTAATGAAAACAGGTGTACTTAGAAGTTATATTTCTTCTTTAAATAATTATTGATTATTACAATTGTTGTATTCAGATTTCAAGAGTGACTGTGGAATCAAGGACGCCTGACGGTCGCAAGGGAGACCTAAGACTGACTAGAATCAAATCACCTGATACCGGACAGCTACTTATTTTTAAGGTTAGTATTTATAATGCTTATAGCTTGATTTACTATCTCAGAGCAAGGTCTCAAGTAATCTAACTATCACTAAAATAAAAAGCACCTTGTCTCCATACAATTATTTAGGTAGTTGGCAATTATGTTTTCAAAAGGTGGCAATGATGTTTTTTTTTAAAAAAAGGGTCCCTTTTAAAACATCATTGGAAGTTGGACATTTTTTTTTAAATATTGTTGGACATTTTTCACAGCGCCATCTAGCCCCAAAATAAGCAAAGCTTGTACTATGGGAACCAGACAACTGATAGAATACTTAGATACTTTTTGTAAATACATAAGTACCTACTTATTATACTTTATAACACCCAGACACAGAACAAACATCCATGTTCATCCCACAAATGTTTATCTTGGGTGGGAATCGAACCCACGGCCTACAGCGCAGAAGGCAGAGCTACTACCAACTGAGCTAAGGGCCAGTCAAATAAAGTATTTTTCATTCCATCTATTCGAAAAGGACGACTTTGTTCGCCTTTAAGTGCGCCCAAAGTAGATGATTCCTCTTCAAGGAACTTTTAGCGGGCAGTAATGAGTTTTTAATCCTCTTTATTAGTTTAGCGGGCAGTAATGAGTTTTTAATCCCCTTTAAGTGCGCCGGAATTATCTATGTATTATCTTTGCCGCGCACTTTTGAGTTACAACTACTTTCCACATTCATCTCAAATCTACCAAGATGAATGAGGGAGGACTCTTCCAAAAACACCACAGTTGTAATCACATTTAGAGATTTATTACTTTGAAGTATTCTATCCATACATAATTGTAATTCCAACCTGATAAAATCCTGTGCGTTTTCGTCAGCGCGATCTAGATCGACGGTCTACTGGCGCCATCTAGTTTGTTTTCGTGGAACTATTGAGCAATTCTAGCGGAAGAGATTTTTTGTTTGAACGCGCTAATCTCACAAAACAGGTTTTTATAATAGCTACCTACAACGTTTTTAATATTCATTATTCTGTATATTTATTTAGCTATTTATTTATATTTATATTGTTTGTGAAAGAAATAAATAAATAAATGAAATGAAATGAAATCTCAGGAACTACCAGTCGGATTTGAAAAATTATTTCTGTATTTGATAGCTAAACTCTTGAGGAAGGTTATAGGCTACTTTTCATCATCATCATCATCATCACCATAAACCATCACTACGGGGGCAACGCCGCGAGGGCGCTGCTAGTATCGGATAAACATACCGCCCACCATTCAGCCGGCGCGCGGCCACCGTCTGAATAAAAAAAATTTAATCCCCGATTACTCTTCTCAAGTGCAACTTCGTTGATTTAACACATTCCTTTCTCCTCCCTTTTATTTTCTCATAGATTGTAATGAAAAGTAGAGTGTATCACTCGGGCGCAAAATATATTTTTGGCTCGGGCGACGTACTTTAAATCCCTCGCTTCGTTCAGGATTCTACTAAAGAATCCCTCGCTACGCTCGGGATTCTACTCTAGAATCCTTCACTTCGCTCTGGATTCAAAAAAGCGCCCTCGCCGTAAAAATATTATTTTCCCCCCATATAATACAATCTACTATTATATCTATCTATCTATGTCGTATTTCGTAGGAGTTGGAATGGCAGAGCGCCCGCATCGAAGCGAAAGCGCACGGTGCGGCGGCAGTCAACTTGCCACCGCTACGATTACTGCTGGGAAACACACATTGTCGCATCGTCATCAAGAAGAGGCTATCTGGTATGTCTCGTAAATAGCGACCTTTACACGTAAAGTTCGGAACGAGGGAAATAGCACGCGCCATTCCATCCTTCGCTCCAAAACCTACATGGAGGTGCGCGAGGCTGACAGTTCGATCTGGCATGTGGACAGACCGTTTTTGTTTTTGCACTCATCACTGTGTTAACGCCAGTCTAAACTGTAACAGTAATTAGCACGACAGTTTGTGATCCGCGGTTCGGAACGCAGTCCAGAACTTTACCGTGTGGCGGCCGCTAATGAATGCCGTGGTGGATCTTAGAACCGTCTTATTTTTTCACAAGAATGTTGTATACACCGTTTATTTTTGGTCAGTTTAAAGCCGGCGCCTACGTAATCTATATCGATAACCTTACTCAAAAATAATAATAAAAATGAGATCTATTTTTTTGCAATTAATAATATCACGAAACATAGGCAGGATAAATCACGGAGATACGTGCTCTGTGCTCAGCTGTTGCTACGTCGTAGTCATACATACATACCTAGGTCATTAGCTCTGTGCGCTTACGACACCTTACCAAGTGTTTTCCTCACTTTTGTTAATCTTTTCAACTATATATATATATATATATAGTTTCGTATGAAATACTTATCAAATTCAAAAACTAAACCAACGACACGAATACGATTAAGCAATACAAGTAGTGGGTGCTGGCTTTAAACTGACCCAGAATTAACGGTGTATATCTTTCTTTGTTTTTGTGTAAGTGAGAAGGGACGATCCAGCAGTCTATAGTTTTCTTCGTCTTTGCAGAAAGATATATACAACATTCTTGTGAAAAAATGAGACTGAGCATAATATTTTTTGTCCCTCATCGTGTGCCGGCCCTTTGTAGTTAGAAAACATCTATGTTCTAAAATTCTGTACTAATATGGACCTTATGTGCACTACGAAACAATGGATCCACTTAATTTTTGTTCCTTTCAGCGGCAAGCTGTCAGTGAATCTAGTACTAATTATACATCTATGTCCAGCAGTGTATAGTTTTCTTAGACGACCTCTGTGGCGCAGTGGGTGAAGGCCCGCCTGTGACGCAGAAGGTTGCGGGTTCGATCCCCGCCGCGGGACAAATGTTTGTATGAACTGCAAATATTTGTCTCGGGTCTGGGTGCTTTCTATGTATATTATGTATGTATTTACAAAAAAAAATGTATATAAGTATATCAGTCATGTGGTTGCCATAACACAAGCTCTGCTTAGCTTGGGGCTACATGATGCTGTGTGAAATGTCCAGCAATATTTATTTATTGATTCTTTGTGTTTGGCCCGCAGACTGTGCTGTGATCGGTTCGCGACTGGCGTTCTGCCCGGAGCCGGTGGCGTGGGCGCTGACGGACGGTCAGCTGCGCGCCGCGCTGGCCTGCGCCGCCGCGCTGTCGCTGCCCGTGCGCCGCGCCACCGCCGCCGCCACGCGCGCCAAGGCGGCACGCAAGGTACGCCTACGCCCCATCTGTGCCTTTCATGCCATTCCATAGAATACGGTAAACCAGACTATTCTTGGCACCCCCACAATGATTGGCACTCTGGCATAAAAACCATTCATTTATCTTTAGAATGGATATTATAAACATAAATGAATGCTACCACAAAGAAATTAAATATTCTATCAAATAAATTAATGCCACTATAAAAAAATGCTCGAAACTCTTACTTCTTGGGTTTTTATGCCAGAATGCCAATCATTGTGGGGGTGCCAAGAATAGTCTGGTTTATCCTAGATAATTCAATTCAATTCATTTATTTCAGACAACATATAAATTAATTACGATTATAAAATTTACAGTGTCCATATAAAAGGCAATAATAAAACACACACAAAGGAAAACTAAAACATTAAAAAACAACACACTACCTACAAATATACGAGCACCAAGATAATACTAGGAGCTGCCACTCACCCGGCGCGTCAGGGAATCTGATCTCTTGCGCAATATCGCCGCCGATAATAATACTACGTATAGGATGGCCACTGTCCGTCCCCCCCCCCCCCCCTTTTTGTGGAGCCCAATCGGGGCTTCCTTATCGCGCGACCGAATTTGGGCTGACGAGGGGCTGACTTTGAGCTAAGCACGCGCCACGCCCGCAGACGCGACGACGAGACCGAGACCACAGTGTACAATAATTATTCATACGGTGACAACCTTACTTCATGCACACAATTGCGCGTGTACAAAAATGACATTGTGTAGTGTCTGTGTAAATAGGTAGTTAAGACGCCGCATAGAGATTTCGTCGAGTGTGCCTAAAGTGCGGAGTGCGCCTTCTGTACCTATTCTGTGCCCTTACACAATAAAAGTTTCTCTTGAAAAATATTTTTTCAACAAAATAACTTATTAACGATTAACCTGCGAGACACACTTAGTAAAACATCTCACATATTTGTTTATCTACAGAATAATATACATTTCATAACATGTTCCAGATAGAAGAGCCAGTTGACAACATCCAAAGTCGCGTGACCGGCGGCGACCGCGACATTCTCGCGCGCATGTTCGCGAAGCACGACGTGCGGGAGACTTCGTACCATCTCCTCGCACCAAGGATAGACCTACATTTGTGCGACGACCCGGGACGTGAGTATACTCAGTACCAAAGTCGCGCGACCCGCGACCGCGACATTCTCGCGCGCATGTTCGCGAAGCACGACGTGCGGGAGACTTCGTACCATCTCCTCGCACCAAGGATAGACTTGCATCTGTGCGACGACCCAGGACGTGAGTACAATAGACCAGTGTTCCGCAAAGAGTGTGCCGCGGCACACTGGTTTACCGTGGTTATTAGTTGGTGTGCCTCGGAAAAATAAGGTTACCTATTTCAGTTAAACTACTCCAAACTTGGACCGCATTCTGCTCAACTAAACAAGCTCATGTTTCACATAAAAAAAATGTTTTTTCATTTATTGTGTACCTCCAACATTTTCCCATTTCCTAGATGTACCTTGAACACAGAAAGTTTGTGTAACACAATAGACCACTATTCAGAGCCCACCCTTGGACTCTAGTTATCGTCCCTAGCTCCATATGCGAAAAAGTCAAAAGTCAAATTCATTGATTCAATAAGATCACTTATCTACCACTTTGAAGGTGATTCTACTCCTGTTCCTTCGCGACCAAGACCGTGAAGAACCAGTGCAACAAACATGGTTTGAAAAGAGGAAAGATCACAACAAAGATCCTAACGCTAAGTAAGCTCGTATGACCAAGTGGCCAACTCTGGTGACGGAGTTTTTGGCCGCCTAAAGGCCTCCGTCATGGCTTTAAAAGCCGGAACCGACAATTTAACGTGCCCTCCGAAGCACGGAAGCGCTCAGATCGTAATGCTATTTGCAGTCACCTATTCAAATTGTGACCGCGCACAACGCTGCATAACTTCAAAGATCAATCAAGAATGTCTAAGCAAGCTATGCCACGAGCGCTTCAATAATAACGCTATCAATATGGGAAATAGCTCCATACGCCTTTTGGTTAAATTGAGTACAGATAAATGTAGACTGTAGAGACACATGATAGATAGATAGATAGATAACAGCTTTATTGACACACACTTTTACAGTACAGACACACAAAAAAATATTAGGTAGTACACATGTAAGTATTTTCGTAAGTTGAGAAACTTGTCCGATAATTCTGAGCATTTACACACACAAAAACAATGTGTATGCATATGTGTATTTATCCTAACCGGTCCCGGTCTTTATCTATCTAAAAATCTATCTAAAAAATCCGGCACCCGGAATCTATTCAAAATCTGTTGTCTTCTCTTTTCATTCACATGCGAGTGATAAGAAAGAAACATTCGTCAAAGCCTTGTTTGACAATTGAATATGAATAACGGAGTTCATTTTTTTTTCCAGTGGGTCGTTCAGAAAAGCCATCATTGTCGAGCGGCGGCGCGCTACAACTTACTCTAGTCAGTATGCAGGCGGATCTCTTCCCTTACCACAAGGCATCGGACGATAGAAGACATTGGCGAGGGTATAGGTAAGATATACCCCGGCTCCACACGTTGGGGCCAACGTGTGGATCTAGCAAAATCGGCCCCAACGTTGGTGCCAATGCAATTTTGCTAGATCCACACGTTAGCAAGTGGCATTAGGGCCAACGCTGGCCCCAACGTGTGGAGCCGGGGTTAGGCCCTTATGCGCATTAATACGAGCTCTAAACAGATTTATTCATTTGGCCCACTAAACTGGACGTTACACATAACAAAATAAAAAGAACAGCGGGCTTAAAAAGGTCGCTATTGCAGAATCGCAGTAAAGGAATTGACCTATTGCCATCTCTTTTCATTGACTGACAGTGAAAAGAGACTGCATTATAGTTCATTTCATATTGTGATTCAGCTTTAGCGATCTTTTTAAGTCCGCAGTACATAAATAAGGTTAACATAGTGTACGTCTAATGTTTCTCTATTCTTCTGTAGTAAGACTTTTCCACTAAGCTAGCATTAATAGAGTTTATTTGCAATGCCTGATGTCCATTACGTTGTTTCAGAGAAGCCGCGACGCCGCATAGCCAATGGTTGTCGCAATCGTTGTCTTCCTTCTGCGGGAGTTTGTTAGAACACCTAGATCCTAGACCGACTCCTACTAATAAGGTACGATTCAATATTCAAGACGATCAAGTGATCAACTCACACTGACGCTGAAGCGAAGCGATGCGTCATGTTTTTAAATTTAAAGTATATTCAACTCTATTTCCATCAGATAAGGTACCAATTTGTGTTATGCAAATTATAAACAAGCGCGGCGCCGCGCTTCGTCGGCCAAATTCGCGCGTCGTGGAATCGTGTAATCGAGCTATTTGCATCACACAAAGAACCTTATCAAATGGAAATAAAGTTTAATTTACTTTTTTAAGAAGTTTAAAAACATGACGCGTTGCTTCGCTTCGACTCTGCGTCAGTGTAAGTTGAGCCTAAAGCACCTTCCGAAGCTATTTTAAAAAAAAAGTTTTACCCAAAACAAGCTTTTAGTAAATGCATTATTTAAAATTATGTTTTGTTTTAGAGTTCAGAGAGTGAAAAGCCGGCAGAGCCTGTGTCAAACGGCACAGCGCACAGACCGGCCGCCACACAACCCAGCGCTTCCAGCAATCCGTCCACTACCCCCACTACCTCACAAGGTAACTACCCCGCAAAGTATAGAGACTACCTATTGTATACCACACATAAATCGTACAGCTAGAACGATAAACCAGTAGTGCCTATGTCATACCACAAGGTACCACAATCTCACAAAGTAACCACTTCGCATAGTAAGGATACTAAGAATATATTGGTAACTTACGTGGTAACTACATTTTCTTAAAAGTAACTCAGCTAAACGATAGATAAATCTACCTTGTACCTAAATAAATACATTTTGGCGTACATTTTTACACAGCGCCATCTATAAGATGTGAAGCCCCAAATATAACTGATGTATACTTAAAAACTTACTTATAATACTTTGTAACACCAGCCACGGAACAAACATCTATATTCATCACACAAATGTTTGTCCTGGGTGGGAATCAAACCCACGACCTAAAGCGCAGAAGGCAGAGCTACTACATACTGAGTTGAGATTTAGCATTATGACATGCCCACATTTTGTACACTTAATTTGTCGTTATTATACCTAGGTATAACCCGGTTCATTAAAGAAAATAATCTAAAATGGCGGCGCTTATCATGTTCTCTCGCTTCGTGAGTATAGACGGCACTAGTGTGCAAGCGAGAGAACATGATAAGCGCCTCGTTCGATTAGATTCCTTTCTTTAATGAACCGAGTTATACACCGTTTATTTTTGGTCAGTTTAAAGCCGGCGCCTGCGTAATCTATATCGATAACCTTACTCAAAAATAATAATAAATATGAGATCTATTTTTTTGCAATTAATAATGTCACGAAACATAGGCAGGATAAATCACGGAGATACGTGCTCTGTGCTCAGCTGTTGCAACGGCGTAGAGTCTATGCTACGTCGTAGTCATACATACATACCTAGGTCATTAGCTCTGCGCGCCTACGACACCTTACCAAGTGTTTTCCTCACTTTTGTTAATCTTTTCAGCTACTTAGTTTCGTATGAAATACTTATCAAATTCAAAAACTAAACCAACGACACAAATACGATTAAGCAATACAAGCAGTGGGTGCTGGCTTTAAACTGACCCAGAATTAACGTTGTATATTCCATGACACTTTGATTAATTAATTAATTGTTGTTACAGCGTCGCCGACTAGAACGAGAATACTGCAGCAGCTCGGCAAACTGATGACGACGTGTCTCGTACTTAGGATAGACGACTTCACGGTTTACAAGGTCAGTGGGCTTTTTATTCGGTGTTTAATAGCCCGCCCTGACTTCGCCCAGGTTACTATTCAACGTGTAGAAACCCTGCTCGATTTAAAGCTGAAAATATCAATATTTCCAAAAGAAATAACAGTAAAGAGTTTTAATTTACAAAAGTGATTTTTTTCTTGGTTTCATCATCAACATCATCACAGCCCGACTTCACCCACTGCTGGGTATAGGCCTCCCTTAGTTTGTGCCATTCGTCACGATCCTGCGCCAGTCCAATCCATCTTTTGCCCGCGACTTTGTCGATGTCGTCTGCCCATCTTGCCGCCGGACGACCAACATTTCTGTAACCTTGTCTTGGCCACCATTCAGTTATTTATAACTTTACTCCACCAGCCATCAACTCGCCTCGCCATGTTTACATGGCGTACATTACATTACATGGTTTACATTTGCTTGGTTTACATAATATTATTTTACCATCACGGCATCATCATCATCATCAGCTTTTAGTAACTCACTGCTGGGCATAAGCCTCCTTCAAAACGATCTACTCTGGGCCTTTTGCATCCAGGTCTTACCCTGTACGGCAACTATGTCGTCCATACATCTGGCAGGTGGTCTGCCAAGAGGTCTAGTAAATCCCCACTACTTATACCGATGTTTAAAGTTCAAAGTATTTTGCTTTATGTTAGGTATACCTAAGTAGGTAGGTTACATTTTGCACTAGTGACTAGAACATGAGCCTTGAAAGGACATTGCCAGAAATATTTTAATTACCTACTTAAGTAGGTACATAACTAGGCCTTACTCCACCTGCCATCACCAATTCTTGCCAAGTGTCCTGGCCAACTCCATTTTAACTTCATAATACGGTCCAACATCGACCACTTTGGTTCGACGTCGGATTTCCTTATTACGAACTCTGTCAAGTTAAGTACAGTGCTTCAAGCTTTAGAATAGACATCGGTTATTGTCGCATTTTCCGAATATGTCCGACAGCAGTGTATGATTCCACTAAACAGAATGTGACGGCAGCTCTAATTTGCTTTTCTTAAAAATTACATTGATATTTTATTTGTTTGCAATTAAAAATTATAAGTAATTTTCATTTCCAAATGACTTTTCTTCAATGGTTTTTGTAAATGCATTCTTTTTCTGTAGTACCAAGCATGGTACTACGCTCCATGGCCTGTTATGCATCACGGCATACGGGTCGGTATTACCTAAAGATATTTTAATCGAAATGATAGCTAAGTTTACCATTGACAGGTATCGACAGGGTCTAAATCGCGCGAGTCGCCGAAGCCGCTAGTAAGCGCTGAGAAAGCTACACTGCCTGGAGACGCGGGCCTTTTACACGCGGAGCTAACCTTCTTCTATTACCCCGGCGATGTATGCTTTCCTGGTAAGTCATGATACTTACATTTAGGTCTATCTGTCGAAATCCGTCGAGGTTGTCGGAAAACGTGTTGAGTCGATATTATCAAAGAAATCACGAGCAAAACCTGTAACAAAGACGGGCAGAACCGAAACGTTCGGCGAAAGTGAAAGGAGGCCTATACATCATTTATATGCGAAAGTTTCGCGGCGAAACCTCACTCTCTAAACCTAAAGTTGTGAGTTTTCGCAGCGAAATCTCACTCTAACAGTAAATAAATACGGTGAAAACGCTGAGACACAGTCGCTAAGCCATGACGGAGGCCTTTAGGCGGCCTAAAAATTCCGTCACCAGAGTTGGCCACTTGCTCATACGAACTTACTTACTTACCGAGACTTACCCACTTAAAATCATCATCATACCAAATTGCCGCCATTTTGTTCAAAATGGCGTCCAGTAATCAAAATGACGGTTTTAGGGAACAAGGTGGAATAGTTCCCCAAATGCAGAGTAGATGATTCCTCTGCAACGGGCCGGCTCATCTGGCCCACTTGCCCGTGGTCTTTCGACCGACAGTTGAAGTTAATTTGTCGGTAATATGTCTAGTGCTCTGGAAAACTTTGCTTGCGAGCTCTAGACATATGCTGTTGTGGCGCCATCTATGTTGAAGCTCTTATGCTGGGGCCACACTACGGGGATATGGCAAATTATTTGCCAAATTTCGTATAGCCACAATACAGAATACCGGCAAATAATTTGCCATATCCCCGCAGTGTGGCCCCTGCATTAGTGAGTAATATGTCTATGTAGTTCATCTAGTGACAGGTAGATGTCGCTACAACGGTTATAAAAATTTCCCCCCAGTCCCAGCCCCAAAGATGTACATCTTTGGGGCTGTGCAGCTGAGTCCAGTACGAGTGGCGGTGGACGTTCCCAGCGTGGTCTGGCTTGGACATACCCAGTTAAAATCATCATTATGCCGCCATTTTGTTTATTTTTCAAAATGGCGTCCAGTAATCAAAATGACTTACTTACTCCATTGGCTCAGGAACCCAAAGTGAGTCTTGGCCTCCGATACGAGAATTCGCCACTTCCTTCTGTCCATGGCTGCCTCCAGCCAGTTGTCGGCTCCGACATCAAAATGACGGACGGTTAATATAAAACTTTCCCCCCAGTCCCGGCCCCAAAGATGTACGTACAGCTGAGTCCAGTGCGAGTGGCGGTGGACGTTCCCAGCGTGGTCTAGCTTGGACGAAACATGTAGTTTATTAAACTGAAAATGAAAAATGAAAAAATATTTATTGAAAGGGTGAAACAACACATTACAGTTTTTCAGCGGCCTCCACACTAGGCAAAGCCTGTATCGTGGAGACCAATTAAAGTTTTATCGTGTAGGTATTTCGGACTACTTAAATAAAAACAATTTTGAGGATGAAGCTACGCAAATTTACAAAATACTATTTAAATGAAAAAAAAAATGTAGGTACAATAATTTGGATACAACAATTTGGAAAATAAAGCTATACAATATTAAGTACTTATTTAAAATAAAAAATAAAAAGAAGACTAACACCGTAAACTTGACTACTATCAAAAACATCGATGCAACATCAAAACTTTTACTATATCGGTATGTATACCAGTGGAGACAGATTTCAAACGTCGGTAACTATGAACGTAATATATCTGGGGTATATAATTATTATTAACCTTTTATACACTTTAGTTGTGCTATTAATTCAAATTAATACATATTTAATCAAAATAAAAAGGAAATCAAAACGGAATAGCAACCAAACTTCAAGACTCTATGCGTAATAAATCTTCAGTGGAGTCGTAGGAAAGGGTAAAAAGCCATTTGATAATCAAACGCTTTGCTTCATTGGTTGGTTTGTTCCTTAAGTCACAGAACTTTGCAACAGTGTTATAAATAAAACATTTTATGGGATTACCAAAGCGGAGAGCGAAACTCGTCCTACAGGGAGGCGCCGGTATTCTGTAGACTCTTTTATTAATAACTACAAGTTTCATTAGGGTATGGGCCTAGACGGTTAATATAAAATTTTCCCCCCAGTCCCAGCCCCAAAGATGTACGTACAGCTGAGTCCAGTGCGAGTGGCGGTGGACGTTCCCAGCGTGGTCTGGCTCGGAGCGTTCCTACCGCACGTGGCGCGCGCGATCAACTCGCCCGAAGAGGAGACACCGCCGCCATACATGGATATAAGGATGGAAGCCATCATGCCCAAGGTAAGGAGGTCCCCAATACAGTCCAGTATGAGCACATAACAAATAATAGTAGGTACTACGAACAAAAGGCTCATTTCGCGAAAAAAATACACAAATAGTACTCTTGTTGCAAAAGTTGCAAAAAGTGCAATTCAGCTCGCATAAGCTCTTAGTGCCTAAACATTGCCGCTCTTTCAAACGCATAACTGTCGCTGTTTAGCGCTGTGTGACGCGGAAGGGTTGTGGATTTGTGACATAAATAGGTAATCGACGCGGACGGCTATCATGCGAGCTGAGCAGAAAGTGGGAACCCACTGCCATACGCCTGCCCGAAGAGGGAGGCGCGCGGCCGAACGTACCTAAACTGCGGAGTGAGACCCCCATGGTACGATTGGGGGGGTGGGGGGGGGGGGGGGTGGAGGGGTTGTTCCTAGCGTGATATGTGTTCACAGAGGAGACACTTCACCAGTATAAGGAGGTCCCATTGCAGCTCAGTGATTTGAACTGTCTCGTAACTTTGTAGAATTTTGGTTACGGTTTGTAAAATTCCTTTGACTTGCAGAAACCCAAATACAACTGCACGCCCAGGTCAGTATACTAACAAAACATCTACTAAGATCTAGAAAGATTCAATGAAGATGTCACTACGTCTAAACAATAATTATGTTTGTCCCAGGTTGTGCTAGAAGCGGGCACGGAGCACGTGTCCCAACAAAGAGACCGGCCTAAGGAGTTGCACGTTTGCACCGCGCGCGCTACACTGACCAACGTCAGGGAATCTCCAAGAGCTAGTGAGTTTACTTCATGATCCTTCGAATCGACTTGACTAGCGAACTGTGTAACGGTAATGTTCAAATTTCACTTTTAATTCTTATATTATCAGCAGAGATCGGAATTGGGTGTGTGAAAATACCTAAAGTTTGAAGCGGGACATAATATGGAGCTGTTACAACCACTTAAATTAAACCGGTTTTTTAACTTAAGATACAGATCAAAAAAGAAATTAAAACCACATTAGCATTTTGCAGATTTGTAAAATTCTGTGTTTGGCCGACAAAGAACAATTGGGACTAAAAACCGAATTTTAACCGGAAAAGTACAAAACAAAAATTAATTTAGAACTGTATTAGCAGCTTGTAAATGTTTATAGTTCGGTATTTCATAGGTAAGGAACATGTAAAACAAAAAAACCGAAACTAAACCGGTAAAATCCAAAACCGGCTTAACTTAAGTGGTTGTAACAGCTCCATATTATGTCAAACTTTAGGTATTTTCACACACCTAATTCCGATCTCTGATTATCAGACGAGTGAAGAGCGTTCTAAAAGAAAAGAAGAAAGAAGAGATATTAACCATGCTGGAGAAGAAATTACTTTTTGTTGTTTGTATCCTTCGTTCATCTATCCCTTTTTTTTGCCTAACAGCCCAACACTTAGATCCATTTAACACGACAGGTCTTATGATCGAATTATAAATTTTCCCCTCCAACTTAAGGACTTACAAACATATTCTTAGTCGTTTCCTTGAACATTCCTCTACTCAAACTCAACCGAGGAAGCCTCGAAGGTCCCTCAGCGGCAACCCCAAAATCGGTATTCTTAGACATCCCTCGATCTAGTTTTTACGTTTCCTCGACTGAGGAAACTCGGTCGATAAATCTTCAAAATCCATAATTCCACTCATTTTGAACAAAATAAATACAATTTTCCCTTCAGGAAGCTTTCAAGGTACCTTGAGTTTGACAGTTCTCTACTCATCTCAAACTCAACTCGAGTGAAGAGATTCTCGAGTGGAGGACGTTTTTTATCAACTAAGAATACGAATCTATTGAGTGGAAATTGAGTCGAGTCAAGGAAACGACTAAGAATATGGGTGTTAGATTCTATTCCCTATTAAGATTACA
This sequence comes from Camptogramma bilineatum, assembly GCA_958496255.1. Taxonomy (NCBI): domain Eukaryota; kingdom Metazoa; phylum Arthropoda; class Insecta; order Lepidoptera; family Geometridae; genus Camptogramma; species Camptogramma bilineatum. The sequence continues at coordinate 2,571,299 of OY292471.1, read as the reverse complement.
TTAAGGTCTTCTTTACTTTAACCTTACCTGGTAACCTTCCACTTTCAGACACTGCCGGTACTCGAGCCGACCTAGCGTCCATACTATCAGCGTTACGCAGGTCAGCGCCACCTCGCGGCCAATTCCCTTGTTCGCCTGAAGACGTCGACCCTATCAACGAGCAGTTTATACTACACGCTGATAGTAAGTTAATTGTCTTGAATAATCTGCCCCCCTAACCATATTACACTATCTATCGTCGCTGTAGAATAGAACACTTCAAAATGTATAGGAATTGACGTTTAAAGGTGATGAGTCACGTGGTCAGAACGTCAATTCCTATACATTTTGAAGTGTTCTATTCTACAGCGACGATAGATAGTGTAATATGGCTAGGGCCCCTGTATTGATAATGAAAGGCATTTAATTATTAACGGAAACAAATCATGAAAGCATTACTTCAAGGTTAGCCAATACATATTATTGACTTGACCGTTATTCGAACCTTATTAATTTGAGATAGGCACTTCCGTTTCCCGCCTTGCATTTCCTTTTTCTAATGAATTTACCATTGACTTCCGGCTGCTTCCGGTACATACGTCACTTCCACCAGGCAGGGTGGCGTGCGATTTTATCGACGACATCTTTATTCCTCATTGGCGTTTTATTCCCCGCCGAGTGCGGACGTGTCTTGCCAGGTGCAACCACGTCTTGAAGAAGTTATTTTTTCTTTTGAATAATTTAAAAAATTAATATTGCGTTTTATGGAAATTGCAGACAGATTGCATATTTCTAGTGTTAAGAGTGAGTTTGTTCCAAACTGTAAGTAATTATTTTCTTTTCTTTTAGAAATTAATATTTCTGTTCAAAAAAGCAGAAAACTATTCGTAAATCATAGCTATGTTTTGAGTTTATTATAAAGATTTGTTAGCATGATTCGGTCGGAATTGTTCCGAGACTATCCGATTGTGTGAACACTTCTTAAAAAACTGTGGGTAATTTTGTTATACTTACTTCGTTGAATTGTTTTTCGCTTGAGCCAGTCGGTATAGAACCGAGACTATCTGGATTTGCGAATACCTTTCAATGTGTAGGATGTCAAGTACCCACAATATAATCTCAAATCATAATAATTAATTGCTATATTTGCCTATTATGTTTTTCTGCCACGGGCCAGTCGGTATTGTACCGAGATTATCTGACCGTGGCAGTTTAATTTATTGTAAGGGCAGTGTCTGGATATACAAAAGGTTATAAATATACCCTGTATTTCCAATAATGCAATTATGAAACGATTTAATGGCTTTTTGCTTTTTTATGATTTTTAGATATTTAACGGTTTACCGTTCGATTTTAAATTTGATTATTTAAAAATAATTTTATTTTAAAGAGGTGTGTCAGGATCGTAGCAAGTGGAAATCCGTGGTCTCTGCCTACCCCTGTGGGAAAGAGGCGTGATTTTATGTATGTATGTATGTATGTAATTTTATTTTCGTAAGATCTTAGTATAAGCTCTTAGCCTTCCAGTATTATAAAGCGGTAATTTCTGCAAATATGTGAGTTATATTATAATGTATAGTGCAGTGACAGGGACAGTTCTCCCATATGCTCTCTATAACGACGCGGTCAGCGAGTAAAACAAGGGGGGGGGCAAATATAAACACCGCTAACGTATAATTATTTATATTTTGTTATCTGTCCCATAAAGTTCGAAATGTCGAAAAAGATCACGTGAGTACCTAACCTATAAATGTTTCTGTCATTAATCTACCTATTATGGCGAACATAAAATTTCGTTGAACATGAGGCTGGATAAATGACTCAACTGGTCGTAACATTTTTTTGTAAAAGGAGCTGTCTCTGGGCATTAGAAGTTCCTGGCTCTGAAAAAGTCGACCAAGTTGAAGTTCTTTGTACAATCGTGTTTGCTAATTCAGATTCTTAATAATATTATTTTATTGTGGGTGTGGTCCTGAGCGAAAATTCAAAGAAGTAAGGTTGTCACCTTTGTGATAAAATTAATTTTGAATGAGTTTGAGCATGGTAACGTTATGCGAGATAAAACATCCCATAGATTCACTTGTCAGGGCGACACTCGCAACACAGGTACCTTTTTTGCACGAGCTGGCTTTTCATTGGGAAGAAGCCGAAAGCGTGCGGCCTCAAACGTGTGGCCACTAACCTCTTCCTCGCAGGTTAATACTATTAAAAAACGAGCGTCTCCTCGCAGGAGCATGTCAATTAACAGACGCATGACTGTTGCAAAACTAGTCTATAGTGGCTGTGCCCGCGCGTCTACTCGCAAGAGTACCTACGTAAATTAAAAGAAACCCCAGGGTTTTCGACATAGCCTCTTTGAATCACATGACTGTTGCAAAACTAGTCTATAGCGGCTGTGCCCGCGCGTCTACTCGCAAGAGTACTTAAACTAAAAGAAACCCCAAGGTTTTCGACATAGCCTCTTTGAATCACATGACTGTTGCAAAACTAGTCTATAGCGGCTGTGCCCGCGCGTCTACTCGCAAGAGTAGGTACTTAAATTAAAAGAAACCCCAGGGTTTTCGACATAGCCTCTTTGAATCAGATGACTGTTGCAAAACTAGTCTATAGCGACTGTGCCCTCGCGTCTATGCGCAGGAGCACGCAAATTAAAAGAAACCCTCGCAGAGTTTTTCGACATAGGTTCTTGTGTTGTAATGCTGATAAATTAAATGGCTGGTGTTAAGCTCATCTGTCGCGACTGTGCCCTCATGTGGCACTTCTTACGTCGCTCGGTCGACAAGCTCGACTCACAAAATCAACCCAAACAGGGGCTGTGATTGAGGCATGTGACCTAACCGCTCATCGATCGATAGTAAGAAGAAATAAATCCCGTAAGTATTGACATGACATTTAGAACAGGCCTGCTTTGCGCCCAAGCAACGGGTCTTATACCTACTCAAGACCTTATGTGGGTATCGCATACCCTGCAGGAATCTTACTCTTAAAGTAACGACAGACCGAGTTTCCAAATGCTTCGAAATTAACGTTCGACAATGGTGTTATCCAATGGTACGCTCAGCTCCCAAGTTTCCTGGCGTTTAATTTGCTGGTTAAGAGAAGAGAATCTACCTTGTTAAATGGGTCGACCTTTTTAAATTTTGCGGAACCCAGTTGCGTAATGATGACCGTAAATTTCAATGAATATTGCTCTGATCCCTTCTTTAACTGAGGGACTATGACCTTGCAGTCTAGTCTCAGGTACAGTCACCTGCCACTAAGATTTATTCATTCCATATTCTTTTTTAAAACTTAGACGAAAGTATTCAAGTACCTAGGTACACAACAAATATCTAACCATCCACTAATTTCATTATCCGTCGAAGATCTAAAATATTTTTATTGGTTCCTACAACGAGGTTTTAAAATTTTTTGAGTGTACCTTCATGCCTTGAATATATGTTGTTTCTTGGTGCATGCAACTGTACCTAAGCGTTACTATCAGTAGCTTACTATTTTATTACGATGATCAACTTTATTATCAAAGCGTTAGGAGATTTTAAATTTTGTGTGGATATTTTAAGTTCAGTGTAACTTATAGAATTCCTTTATATCTACTCACGTAAGGGTAGATTGCTGATCATTACATATAATATACCATGATAATTGCTATGTGATTAGACTGGGAAATGATAATAATAAGACTGCTGTTGCCGAAGTGAGTTTTGAACTAAATTTATTATTAATTAAAAGTAGGTATCTACTTGGTATGCACAATGCCCTTTGTGCTGAGTGTGCAGGTTGGTCTTTACACATGTTTTCACACATCCTACGAGCGAACATTTATCAAAAGGGATTCCAAAGCCTTGTCGGACTCCTAAACCTTGTAAAATTCACTGTTCCGTTGTGTGGCATAGTCTCTAGTTCTCTGCTTACTTAATGCATTCTTGAAATCCGTCCGGAAATTGAGTAACATTATAAGTTAGTTGTGTGTAGTCCACAGAAATGCAAAGTTTTTCGGCCCTATACATACGTAGCATCCATGTTTATTGTTAGGCACCAGACCCATAGCTTAGCCGGTTCTCTGCCGAGGTTTCGATTCATTCATTCAGATCGGCACGTGTTGACCAAATGCACAAAGAATTTACTAGATGAAGTAGGTATCAATAATGATTGCCTGTATGTAAGTAGATAAGTATAAGTAGTAATAATGTTTACGTTGCAGTGTAAACTATTACTGAGCATTTATTCGCGACGCGTTTGGTCGAATGTGGCCCCCTCTCACATGTGGGTACCCTCCATCCTTTCTAATAATGTAAGTACAGTTATGCATGGTGTTTATTGGTGAGCTGACATCAACCGACTACTAGCAGCTGCTTTTCAATTCGTCAATTTCAATCCGTCAATTTCTCTAAATTCATTATTTTTGTCCGATTTCTTGCAACGTTTATGCTAAGTTAGACGTATCGACGAAGCTGCCGTGATGCTTCGAAAAAGTGCAGTCTATGTCTCCGTCAGGTTGCGCAAATGTGTAACTGAACAAATGAGTTAAAGTACTGAAATGGCAGCCAGGTGAATCTACCGTAAGAATGACGTTCTTCTCTGCTCCTTATATGGCTCATTTGATCTTAAAATATCATATTGATCCACTTTATCTGAAAGGTAACAAGGTGGTTACATTATTTTGAAATTTTCCTTTGGTTCACGATTTATCTAAGTGCAAATTATTTTCTTGCATGAATCTGCAAATGCAAGATATTACTGAAAGAATAAGTACATTTTTTGGTGTAAGTACCTACAAAACCAATTCTTCAATCCAAATGTTTAGATCTATTAAAACAAAGCAAGTATAGATATAAGTCTAGCTTCTTAATGTATTATTCATTCATTCATCGTGTCAAATGAGCTCAAACAAAACATTCGGTTTTAAATCTGTTTGCTTCAACATGAAGCCTTTGGCCCTATGTAAAGCCGCGATAAGATCTACGAGATATTTATTAAGAAACTACCTACTATTTTCAATAATAAATAATTTGTTCAATGCCCTCGTATAGGCATTGCGTTACAATTTAAGAATTATTCATTTAGAGTTCAAATGCAATTAGATATACCTAGGTATACCTACCGTTTTGTGACCTTGTTCCTTGTGCTTTCTGGTCGAAAGTTAAACGAATGCTGAACATTATATAGGTAAAAGTGTGAAATTCGGATCACCCTCAGGCCTGCCTACGGGTCAAAGATAGTTTGTACAATCGGGCTCGACACTGTTTCAAACATACAGAATTGGGTCCAATATTTTTGTTTGCTTCATCTTTTGTTCTGCGACTACAGAATATCTGCTAAAAAGTCATAGTTTACTCGTTTTTCTGCAGAATAGGTGAAATAAGAGTTAAGTATATAAAAGCGATAGAAACGAAAGTATATCGCTACACCATTTTGAACTATAACAGTTATTGGTTAGAGATTTTCCTTAGAAATGTAAAAATGCTTCCATACAATTATAATTAGGTATTGGTACTTACATAAATTCACGCTTCGTCCCCTTACGGGTGGAAAACAGAAGCTACTTTTTTCCTAGAAATTTCCAAAAATACTTTTAAAGGAAAATTAATACTTTTTGTAAAGCAATCAGTTCTAGCTGCAAGTTCTAGTAATATTTTGGTAATTAAGTATGTGAAACGATTTGATTTATATCTACCTATATTGATTGGTAGAAAGTTCAATATTTTTTATTAAGTAACAATAATTTCTTTTGATATCCTTGCTGTAAAGTACTTTGCTTCTGGCTCAGCTTTTATTTTGAGGCTTCTGGTAGGTATATACTACCTAAACTACGAACTAAAGTTCAGGTTCTTTACTTTTGAGTTAAAATTCAATATTCTTTATTACATGTTATTATGCCTCTCACATTGGCGTCACTTCCACCACCAGGCGATAACAAACAGGTCTCAAATTAATAAGGTTCGAATAACGGTCAAGTCAATAATAGACGCGTTTTACCTACCAATAAAACGCATATTATTACTTACCTTATTCGAACCTTATACTTTAATCTCTGCCTGGTGATTTTCGACTCGCAATGAGGAATAAAGATGTCGTCGATAAAATCGCACGCCACCCTGCCTGGTGGAAGTGACGTATGTACCGGAAGCAGCCGGAAGTCAATGGTAAATTCATTAGAAAAAGGAAATGCAAGGCGGGAAACGGAAGTGCCTATCTCAAATTAATAAGGTTCGAATAAGGTAAGTAATAATATGCGTTTTATTGGTAGGTAAAACGCGTCTATTTGTCATTTCATGAAGACTGCTACGTTCAAAAATCCACCTTATTTTCATGCTGTTTAAGGGCCAGTTGGTAAAGCGCCGCAGTTTAATTTGCGTTGGGTATACTAGCGATAGAGATGCTTCCATGTTTTGTGTTCACTGCGTTTAGATGAAGTAATCAACTATTTCTGAAGACGCGATAGAAGTAAAGTCTATCACTTTTCTATCGCGTCTTCAGAATCAAAATATCAAAATAAAAGCGCATATAGCTTTGTCTGCATTGTAGCTATTCACTTAACTTTTTAGGCATCCAAAACGATAGTGAGGGCACTTCAGTTCGATAAATTCCCCTAAGCAAGCTCACATCTTTGAGTAATCACTACGTGCAATAAATTCCTCTGAAGCAAGCTTTAGAATTTAGGTATTAAACAGCACGGGTCTTACTTATTAAAGATATTTAAAGTTGAAGACTGGTTAAACAACGTCCTGTTTTTATTTGTGGATAGTGACGAATAGAGACAGGACGTTGTTTAACCAGAGTTCAACTTTAAACATCTTTCATAAGTAAGAGGGCACATGTTTAAACACCCGTAGATCTAGACGACATCGATCGAGGCACGGCGATCACTCCCGAGCTGCTGTGGCGAGAGAACCGAAGCGTTTGGTGCGCTCGAGTCGAACCGTTGTGGTGTGACTTTGTTGGCGCGCGAGCTACCAACTACAAGCCAGCGCCGCTACTTGACGCCACCCCGCTCACCGCTTGGGTATGAACATGCAGCTATAGTTAGTAGACAGAGGCAGCTCTATTTCCGGTGATTTTGTGAATCGAGCCACCAACTACAAGCCTGCACGTAAAGGTTAGGAAAGCACTCGTGGCGTAGCATGCTAAGACGCAGGGGCGTAGCTATAACTTTGTTAAGGGGGGGGGTCCAAAGGTTCCATAATACAAAGATCTTTGTTAAGGGGGGGGTCCAAGGGTTCCAAAATACAAAAATTTACTAGGTTTCCTCCGAACTTAATGGGCTAAGGGGAGGGTCCGGACCCCCTAAACCCCCCCCCTTATATACGTCCATGCTAAGACGTTCTTGATTGATCATTGAAGTTAAGCAACTTTGTGCTTGGTCACAGTTTAGATGGGTCCCCGTAAGTGGTATCCCATCAAAAACATAACATGTACAAAAATGCGCAAGTCTCGCAACGCAGTTCTTCTGCCGTAAAAAGTTGTGAAATCAAATGTAAACCAAGTCTGTATAGAGTAACTTGAAAAACACACACAGCAAGCTCGTAAACGTTTTATGTAGATTATTTTGCTGTGTGTGTTTGCCAAGTTACTCTATACAGACTTGGTTTACATTTGATTTCACAACTTTTTACGGCAGAAGAACTGCGTTGCGAGACTTGCGCATTTTTGTACATGTTATGTTTTTGATGGGATCTCACTTCTTTTTGTAGGTAGTCCTCCTTTTTTTCTTTTACCTATTATATCTTGTGCCTTATCTGTGGGCTTTCTCATAGCCCACTCCCTGTCTTCGTGGGCTTTTCTCAAAGGCTTTTATGTAAGTATTGATTTTTGACAAGTCTGGACGATAAATGCATCTAGTCTAATATATTCAGAGCAGACTCCTGCGCTCTAATACAACCAAAGTTGACATTGATTAGATGTAAACCGCCTAGACTTGTCACTCTCGAAAGTGCCACATACGCTTGACCGCATGTAAATACTGACGAACCAATATCCATCAATGATTTGATTGATGGATGAAGAAATGATTTCAGTTCATTTCATTTCAATGCACAACGACTTGAGCGCCCATGCAAATACAGAGGCATGTTGCCCGGACAGTTGAGCCCCCCGTGCAACTAGAGTTACCTACATATTTTTTTCATTTCTCATACACAGAGAGTACGCTTGAAGTAATCTGAACAGAGGGATGAAAGTAGTACTTTTCGTCCTTAGAGAGAATTTCTTCCCGTAGAAATTCTATGTCAGGTATATTTGACATTTCTATTTACCATAAGATGAAGATCAGGATTACAGGATTAGGATCACAGAATCAGGATCACAGGATCAGGATTACACAGGATCACAGGATCAGGATCACGGAATTAGGATCACGTAGGATCAGGATCACAGGATAAAGATCAGGATTATGCAGGATCACGGAATTAGGATCACATAGGATCAGGATCAGGATCACGGGATTAGGATCATGTAGGATCAGGATCACGGGATTAGGATTACGCAGGATCACTGGATCAGGATCATAGGATCACGGGATTAGGATCACGTAGGATCAGTATCATAGGATCACAGACCAGGATCACGGAATCAGGATTACGGGAAACATAAATGAAGAGATCCCAACCCATGTACAACTTGTTTTCAATGAACAAATGATTATTATTATTTTAATAAAATATCAATACCTACAATCCGAAATATCGAACATCCCTACACCGCGGAACATCATACGTGATCATACTCAACTCAACACTAGCTGCCATACGAAACGAAACGTCACGCGCTCCGCGCAGCACAGAAATGGCGGCGCGGCCCCTTGTACAAGCAAATTATAACCTAAAGTTACATAAATTAAAATCGGGACTAATAATTCGGAATGTCAGAGTTTTTCCTTGCTATACACACTAAACTATACATGTGTGCCAAATTTGGAGTTTGTGGGTCTGCTAGAAGTAGGCTTTTAATTTTGATGATCGGTGAGTCAGTCAGTCAGTGAGTCACTTACAAAACTAGGAATTTTGACTTGCAATAATTCATAAACTACTGGTTCAAATTTAATGTAATTTGGAAATATATCTAGCTTCGTGATGCCCTCTTGGTCACTGAAAATTTAGGCTTCTAGTCTTTTCCACAACGAAGTTACGAGGGGTCGAAAATGGCCCGAATGGCTTCGAGAAAAGGATGGTACGGCCTTGCTTCGAGACTTGGCGGGGCACTGCCGTGCCCCCAGATTACGAGCTGAGCGCTTCCGTGCTTCGGAGGGTACGTAAATTGTCGGTCTCGGCTTTGAAGTCGTTAAGCCACGAAGAAGGCATTTAGGCGACCTAAAAACTCCCTCACCAAAATTGCCCACTTGCTTATACGAACCTACTTTTGCTCAATATTTGCTGTTGCTCACCTATTTTGAAGGAAAACTTCGTGAGGAAACCCGCGGCATAGTCAGCCCCACACGTATCGACCATGTCTTTCCTGTGGATATGGCCGGTAAGCCGAGAGGATGGTGTAGGTGCTGGGCAAGCCTACTCCATCTCAACATCGTCCCAGGCACTACAGTGTCCCGATAACTGAAGGCAAAGATTGCCTCCTGACACTGTATACATCATCTAGTAAAGATGTAAAGGCCTAAGTCACCTAGTAGACTGGCCTATTAGCTCAGTCGGTAGTAGCTCTGCCTTCTGCGCTGTAGGTCGTGGGTTCTATTCCCATCCAGGACAAACATTTGTGTAATTAACATAGATGTTTGTTCTGTGTCTGTGTGTTATAAAGTATTATAAGTAATTTTCAATTGAAAATTTTGATAAGATTTTTCATTTTCAAATGTAAATAAGTACCCAAGTGTGGATTAACACTATAACAAATAAATATTATAAGTATGTATTTACAAATATGTAAGTTTTCTATCAATCATCTGGTGCCCATAGTACAAGCTTTGCTTAGTTTGGGGCTAGATGGCGCTGTGTGAAATGTCCAGTAATATTTATTTATTACCTAATTTACCATTCTCCACCAGGTTTGCCTCGAGGACGGTTTCTCCCGTATCTTCGTTGTGGCCCGCACCAGCGGGCTGGCGGGTCTGCAGCTCAACCACTATCAGATGCTGTTCCTGCTGCGACAGATGGAGAGGATCTCGGAGATGCTGGCCTGGCTGGCGCACGATGCTGCCAGACAACCTGACGCTGAAGAAGGGTAGGCAACAGAGAAAGCTATTATTATTATTATATTAAGAACTTCAACAAAGATTTATTAAAAAAAAAGAACAAACAATCCACCTAAAACTAGAACTTAACCAACAATTTTAACTGTAATCGAAAAATCAACTCAAAATAACCTAACTACGATATGACGCAAAAATACAAAGTTCCTAGCACCACTAGAGCATCCGTCTCGTTCGAAATTCCGGCAGAGAATGAGCGCGCTCTTTTTTTTTTTTTTTTTTTCGGACGGACTTTTATGTTGGCTGGTCACGTGTCGACCTTTGCAACGTTACCGGACTATGGCGAGAGCAGAAGGCTCTACGCCGGAATGAGCGCGCTCTTTTTTTTTTTTTTTTTTTTTTTTTTTTTTTTTTTCGGACGGACTTTTATGTTGGCTGGTCACGTGTCGACCTTTGCAACGTTACCGGACTATGGCGAGAGCAGAAGGCTCTACGCCGGATAAAGATAGGTTGGGGCAACATGCGCAAGGGCACCACTTAGGTACGGACCTCGGCTTGGGCTGTCGCCAGGGGAGGGTTTTTTGAGGACGGCCGCAGCCCAGAAGGGGCGGAAACGGAGAGAGAGACTACGTCTTCGACCCCGCCGGCGGGGTCGGTGTCGTGTGGAGTGTATTGTGTATACTATCTAACGCGGATGACTAGATCTCCGCCGCGTTAGCGGCGGTGATCTTGTCGTCGGGGTCACCAAGAACGTGTCTTGGTCGACGTCGGGATTATGAGCGCGCTCCGCCTTGCTCGCTCTTTTTATACCCCGGATCACGTGATCTTGTTTACGCATTCGGATGTTCTCTAACAATTATTTATTTATTTAATTAACACGGTATTAACCAATTACATTAATTAAAATACGTGATGTGACTCAGTAACTCGACGACCTCTGTGGCGCAGTGGGTGAAGTCCCGCCTGTGACGCAGGAGGTTGCGGGTTCGATCCCCGCCGCGTGACAAATGTTTGCATGATCTGCGAATATTTGTCTCGAGTCTGGATGTTTTTTATGTATAATAATGTATCTATTTACAAAAAAAAAAAAACCCGGTCAAGTGCGAGTCGAACTCGTACGCCGAGGGTTCCGTAGGTACCTAGCCATGGTGCCAATTAAGCTAGTCCGCTTAATTGTATGAGCGCCCATACAACTCGGAGGACAATTTTAATTGGCGTCAACTATGTATGTATGGGCACACCTTTTAATTTTCAACTTTTTTAACTTTTTGGAATTTTTCCTTTATTTGTGCCATAAGACCTTGCTTTTTGCCAAATTTCGTTATTCTAGGTCAACGGGAACTACCATTTAGGTTTTCGACCCAAAACCTCTAGGGTACTTCCGGTTGACCTAGAATTGTCAATTTTGGTTACAAGCAAGGTCTTCCAGCACAAGTAAAGGAAAAATTCCGAAAAATAAAAAAAGTTGATAATTAAGGTAAGTTTTGGTACTCACAAGTTTTCACGAAAACCTAAAGGAGTGTGGGCAAAAATGTATGGGCACTTCACCCACGGCCGCCACAGCTCAGACTACTTTTGTTTAGAAGGTATCACATCCATGTATCTCTGTGCCAATGCGCATCAAATTCTGTCCCAGGGTTCTCTATTTATTTTAAGTCGAATAGGTTTAACTTACAGACAGGCTAAAATGGCCGTTACCGCATTTTTTATCATAAATGTATGGACCCACTACGGCCGCCACAGATTAGAATACTTTTGTTTAAAAGGTATCACTGCCATGTTTATCTGTGCCAATGCGCATCAAATTCTGTCCGAGGGTTCTCTATTTATTTTAAGTCGAATAGATTCAACTTACAGAGGTGCTAAAATGGCCGTTACCGCAATTCCTTTTATGAATCATAATAATGATTCGTAATTATGTTTATGGGATCAGGATTACGCAGGATCACTGGATCAGAATCACAAGATCAGGATCACGGGATCAGGGTTATACAGGATCACTGGATCAGGATGACAGGATCAGGTTCACGGGATTAGGATCACGGGATCAAGATCACGCAGGATCACGGGATCTGGATCACTGGATAAGGATCACGGAATCAGGATCATGGGATTAGGATTACGGAATCAGGATCACGAGATCTGGATCACGGGATTGGGATCCTGACCGTAGCCAAGTGAGTTCTCTGCCATACATTTCAATACGAACTGTTGTGCCACTTGGCCGGCGAATTACTTTCCTCATATTCGAAATGAAAAGCAGTGTTTACTTCGGGTGAAAGACCTATTTATGCACTCGAACTATTGGTGCCCTCGCTACGCTCGTGCGCCAAACCATCTCATGCCTGAATAGGTTACTTTCAACCAACTTGTAACAATCTACTAATTGCTCCCTTGTCATAAAATCTAGTACTAGTACTACTCAGGTTAGGTACAAACATGGATTTATCTAGTGACCCCTGGGATAGATTTTAATGCGTCGATAATAAAAAATGCTTAATTTTGTTAGGTCTTTCGAGTCATATTAGTTACATTGCTGGCGGAGCTGGGTGAAGTTTGCCCACTATCGTTTGCCTATATCTTTTTATAGTGTTGACTCAGGACCTTGATTTTTATACTCACAATAGGGACTATAGACCTTAGTATATCGTATAAATTTCAACTTGGTAGCTCTACCCGTTCCTGAGATAATCGATGGTGACACACGGACAGACGGACAGACAGACAGACAGACAGACAGACAGACAGACAGACGGACAAGAAAGTGATATTATAAGGGTTCCTTTTTTTACCTTTTAAGGTACGGAACCCTAAAAATGTATTTAAGTAGTATATCAGTCATGTGGTTCCCATAACACAAGCTCTGCTTAGCTTGGGGCTACATGATGCTGTGTGAAATGTCCAGCATTATTTATAAAAAAAAAAAAAAAACTGAGGGAATATACGTCTGATCCAAAAAAGGGTTTTTTATGAACATTTTTGCTTTAGAATTATGTCTTTTAAATATTTTTAACCGACTTCGAAAAAAGGAGAAGCTTCTCGGTTCATCGGAATCTTTTTTTTTTTTTTGTGCTTATAATACTCTCTTATGCTAACACACAACGGAGATCCATTCGTGAAGTTAGGCTTTTCTCTGCGCAGTAGAGAATTTTGTATGAAAAAGTTCACGAATGCCAAGATCCGTTGGAAGACGTGTACTGGCCTGAATAATTCCTATTTATTGATTAAATAATGCATTAATCTAAGTTCTCCAGTCCATAAAACAATATAAATATTCCCAGGTCTATAGTAGTGGGCGCGGTGATACCAGCAGTGGAGCTGACGTTCGTCCTGCCCTCCAACTGTCCCGGACAGGAGTCCTCCCGGGACCTGGATAGTGTCCCGCTGGATTCCTCCAGCCTCCAGGATATGAAGATGGGTAAGAATTCCCAGGTCTATAGTAGTGGGCGCCGTGATACCTGCAGTGGAGCTGACGTTCGTCCTCCCCTCCAACTGTCCCGGACAGGAGTCCTCCAGGGACCTGGATAGTGTCCCGCTGGATTCCTCCAGCCTCCAGGATATGAAGATGGGTAAGAATTCCCAGGTCTATAGTAGTGGGCGCGGTGATACCTGCAGTGGAGCTGACGTTCGTCCTGCCCTCCAACTGTCCCGGACAGGAGTCCTCCCGGGACCTGGATAGTGTCCCGCTAGATTCCTCCAGCCTCCAGGATATGAAGATGGGTAAGAATCTCCGTAATTTATAACTTTTTAGCAGCTCTTAACTTCGCCCAGATTACCACTCATACATCACACACACACACCGCACACATAAACACCACAAAACAAACAAAGTGTTCTCATTACACAATCCCAACATTAAAACAAAATATATGTCACACTTATTTATTATTCTATAAGTTCTAATAGTAATAATAACTTATACTTCACTCTGTTTTGAATAACTCTTGTCAAGAGGATACTATACCACAACTACAACTACAATACTATGCCTGTCAGTATCGTTTAAATCTATCTAAGTTCACTGTTAATGGTTCCAAATAAATATATTTGTATTTTTGTATCAATAATCTGTGTAATAACATGAACTTTGTATGATCCGTGAATCATTTCTGAGCCAATAAAAGTGATTTCTATTTTCTCTCATTCACTGTGTGTTTATTTTCCATAGGTTCTGAAGCAACAATGGCGCCATCCCTCCTAGACCGCGACAGTGGCGTCCTAGCGACCTCATTGGACGCCTACGCGCCGCCACCGCTGCCTATCGAGCACCACATCTATCAGACTCCACCTAGTCCTGTGATCGGCAGCTTTGGAGGTACCTATCATAATGATAGTTATTATTATTACGGGATTTTATCGCGTACTACGTAATAAAATAAATAACTCTCTTCACAGGATTCTCGTCAATGCGTCGCGGCTTCAACTCTCTCGTGACGTCAATAGACACCGCACTGACGCGTGACGACGCGCGTAGCGACGCAGCGTCTACCGCGAGTAGCGACTCGGAACGATACGTCGTCGTCGGCCTAGCCGCCGAGTCGCCGGACGACGCTGACGTCGCATTCAGGTAATTAAAGTGGCTGATCGACGTACGAGCCTATACCGCGGTTTTAAAGAACGTCGGTTTTGCTCGCGGCTGATCGAGTAGCGACTAGTGCTGATCGACTAGCGAGTGAAACAGTCGTGTCATGGAAATAAAACCGTGTTTGTCCATGACATAGTGTTCTTTATTAATCTTCAGGTTCTTTTACATTTACAAAATTAGAATATAAAAAGCAAAGGCTCAGCCATTTTGTTTACCACACAGTGTTACCGTCTTACTTTTCTAATTTCACCACTAAACTACAGTGTTGCCAACTCATATTTTTAAGCCTACAAAAACTCACGACAAGCCGTATTGTAGTTGAATTGAGGTTTTAAATTTTGAATTTGATCGAGCAGAGTAGAAAATTAAGCAAACATGACGAGCCGCGAGCCAGGCTCGTCAACTCACAAAACCGCGGTATTGCAATGATACACCGGCGAGCTTTGCCGACGAGCCATAAGACCGCGGTTTTACTCGCTCGTCGATCAGGGCCTTAAGACATCCAACATAAATATTACACCTATACTCTAGCCCAGTGTTCCGCAAACTTTTTGTGTTCGAGGTACATCTAGGAAATCGGAAAATTTTGGAGGTACACTATAATGAAAAACAATTTATTTATGCGAAACATGAGCTTGTTTAGTTGAGCATATGCGGTCCAAAGGAGTAGCTTAACTGAGATTGGTAACCTTATTTTTCTGAGGCATACCATTGGCTACGGTACACTAGTGTGCCGCGGCACACCCTTTGCGGAACACTGCTCTAGCCAAACCCAAGATGCAATATTTACTAACATTGCACTGACAGATCAATCAGCTGATAGAAGGACTAGACCTATGACAGAAAACTAAGATTTAACCGCAATAGGCAATATGCGTCTGATTCAAAAGCGGGTTAAACGTATTTTTCTATGAACATTATGGCTTTAGAATTATGTGTGTGTAATTATTTTTTAATATTATTTCATTTTCGCTTAGAAATTAATAATTAAAAAGTGCAAAAATATAGTGGGAATTTCATAAGACTTGAAACGCAACGCTATTTGTCACGTATGCTGTGACGTCACACTCCTTCAAACTCGACAGAAAGTTTTTTTTTTCTACCTACAAGCGCGTGTAATTTTGGTGACTTGTGACGTCACGTCCGTTTCAAGTGCATGAAAATGTTGATAAATTTTAAAAATGGTTTTTGTTACAAAATTTTAGTTTTTCGGCGCTGGAATTTTTGTTACGCCGGCTCCATACGTTGGGACCAACGTTGGTCCCAACGTTGGGGCCAAGATTTCGTGAACCATCCACACGTTGGCGATACATCAGTCTTGTTCCGTCAGAGCCAACGTGCAGACGTCCGATGTCTGCGCGTCCGATACAGAAATTGAAATTTCTCTAAGTGATTTTACATTACTGAATACCAATTTTATTACAATCACATCACATCATGTCACTATCACACTTCACACAACACACTATATTATAAAAGCGAAAGTTTGGATGTTTGGATGTATGTTTGTTCCTCTCTAACACGACAACCACTTAACCGATATGGGTGATATTTAAAATATAGATAGATAATAACCGGAAATAGGACATAGGCTACTTTTTATCCCAAAAAATTGCACGGTTCCCGTAACATTAAAAAAAATAGTAGACTCCATCATCAGATCAGCTCGCTGTCACCATATTATTACATTGTAGTCAGAACTTGACAAATATGCCGAGTTTCAACTCAATCGGCTTATTTACTGAGGAGTTCTGTTGAACAGCTCTTGACTCCATCATCAGATCAGCTTGTTGATACCATAATATTTCATTGTCACCGAGAATCTATAAGTGTGCAAAATTTCAGCCCGATAGTCCTACAAACACAATAAATAAGGAATACGATGACATTCTCGCTCGTCAGTCGACACGTGCGCTCACGATGCGCGTCGAAACGGGACTGAGCATAGCGCCAACGTGTGGACGGATCCCCAACGTTGGCGCGCCAACTTCCTTTGATAAAACCGACACGGCACGGCCAAGCCCCAACGTTGGCCCCAACGTTGGCGCCAAGCTATTTTGTCAGCACCACACGTTGGTGAGAGGCATTGGGACCAACGTTGGCCCCAACGTGTGGATGCGGGGTTACGGTTATTTAACGATATAACCTATCGTTTAAAACCATAAAAAAAATTGATGCATATTGCCTATTGTGGGGAGGTGAAGGCGGTGAGGGGCGGGGCCAGGCGGGCTATGTAGATAAAGTTTACTCTATTCTATTGCGTTGACTGTACCTGCGCAAAGTCGAATCTGCCGCGCACTTCAGCCGCCATAAAGTTTGCGGCGCACTATAAAGCATATTTGGGTTTTCCTGGATCATTATCTGGATCACGAGAATGCAACAGTCCGTTTTTTTTATATTTTAAAAGACAATAACGGACGCCATACACGTTCAAGTTCACCGTCAAGTTTGCAGGACTTGATGCGGCGTCCAGTAAACTTGACGGTGTATGGCTATGGGTGTGCATGACAAGTCTACTTGAAGGGAATTCTGCTGACTTGATCAAGTTTGCAGCGTCATGTAAACTTGAAGGTGTGTGGGAGGGTTCAATTATGCGCGACGGTTGGTCAACGCGTCGTCGTCCGTCACCGGTGACGCCATGGTTTCGACTGGCTGCGCCATCAAGCAAACTTGGCGGTAAACTTGATCGTGTGTGTTAGATAGATAGAAAGATAGAAAATACTTTATTGCACACCACATAAAAGAAAAACAATATAACAAATTAAACTAACTTAATAATGATAGGTATACAAAGTGTTCTATATGGACGAACTGCAAAATGGACGCCGCATCAAGTCCGCTGCAAACTTGACGGTGAACGTGAACGTATATGGCGTCCGTAAGAAATATGTTGTATTTTCAAGGGCTTTCATGCCGATGATGGCCGAACACAGCAATGAGTACGCGAGTGCGTGGCAAGCCAATAAGTGAGTCTCACTCGCGACAATCACTAAGCAGACGCCATATTTGTTGCATACGTTTTGTCCATTTTATAGCTTATGGCTCATTACCACTATACCTTTGTGGTTTCTGAAAATGTTGGTTGTAATAATGATAGAAATATTATCATCTCTCTTTGTCTCATGAAAAAGAGACGAAAAGAGATTTATTTTGTATTTTCATCCTTTAAAAATTATAAACTAATAAAATCCTATAAAATTTCATCTAAACAGAGTGCCAAGTGCGAGTTTTTTTAACTATTCAGTATCAACTCCGTAAACGTAGCAAACTCCCACTTGACACTAAGGGCTCTACCAACAATTGAGAATCGACGCGTTGGTAGAGCGGTGGCTACAGTAAAACCGAAGCCGCGGCTTCAACCCCTGTCTATTTGAAATTTTATGGGTTTCATAAAATTCGACATTTTATTATTTTACGTTGTGTTACATAGTGGAATATTCTCTTTTGTTTTGTCTTGTACTTAGACGACTTAAACGGCTGCCAAATCTGTTGCCTTGACTCTCCATTGCCTTAAAAACTCCGTCACCAGAGTTAGCCACTTGCTCATACGAACTTACTTACTTACTCTTCATTGACATGATTGTCAAGGACAAACATTTTCTAGAACTTTGGTAAATTGACAGGTTTTTATAAGACAGACCGTTGATGCCTTAAACATGGTGGTAGTCAGCCGTTATTCAGTTTTATTTTTATGTGATATAACTATTATGACAGTGACAATGTTGCTTGGTCTGTAGTTTAAGTTTCCCTACACAGAGGGCGTGTTGAAAGCGTGTTGTGGGTTATATAGTTACACTTCAATTTTTAGGAAACTTAATTAAGAATCATTGCTCTGTCTTGCTCTTTGACCTAAGAAATCCGCACATCACAGCTCAATAGCAGATAAATTACGTTATTGTCTTTTTACAAAAACCAGCTAAATATATTACAAAGCGAACTCAAAATCGACTCCACTCAGTCACGCCCTCTATGTGGAAGCCTATAGAAGCTTAGGCTGGTTTTAGTCTCACGCTCACCGTCAGCGCTGTTAGGCGAGTGATCTTTATTACAATGAAATAAGGATACTGATTGTTTAGCAGAAGTGGCTACACTGATTGCTCTTGTCAGTGCTGGACAATCAGTATCCTTGTTTCATTGTAATAAAGATCACTCGCCTATCAGCGCTGACGGTGAGCGTGAGACTAAAATTAGCCTTACATTTTATTAGCTCATTACTGAAATAGCCGCACTAGTTCTTCCATCAGTCATGTGATAAAGCCGCACACCACAGCTCAATAGCAGATAAATAACGTTGCTGACTTTTTACAGAAACCAGCTAAATATATTCACAAACACGCTATCATCACGCTTTCTGTGTAGCGAAAGCTTTTTGTCACTATATTCGAAACGCACAAACAAGGATTTAAAATCCAAAAGTACTTTCAAAAGTACAAAAGTTCTTCCAACGGATCTTGGCATTAGTAAAGTTAGCCGTTTCGATGCGCAGTGCAACGTTTTAATACAAAATTTTCTACTGCGCAGCTAAAAGCCTAATGTAGTGCCTGGGACATTGCTTGAGATGGAGTAGGCTTGCCCAGCACCTACACCATCCTCTCAGCTTAACCGGCCATATCCACAGGAAAGACATTGTCAATACGTGTGGGGTGACTAAGCCGCGGGTTTCCTCACGATGTTTTCCTTTACCTGAACTGTAAGCGGAGCTCGTGTTATTACGCATATACATTTTGGAAACGAAAATTCCATTGATGCACGGCCAGGATTCGAACCCACGACAACAACAATATAATATTAGGGTCTACACTAGGGTCCAATATAATAGGGTATAATACTAAGATCCAATATAATATTAATGTATTGCAGAGAGTTCGAGCACGGCCGCGGTAGAGATTCAAGCGGCGTGGAGGTGGCGGCCGAAGTGGTGGAACGTTCGTCTTCGCCCAGCGACCACTCCGTCACCAGCTCGTGTAAGAGAAGAGATGTGGTGAGACAATTTACTTTTGAGGTATAAATCCTCTCTTTTCTTTACGGTTAATTTCATCTATTTAGCCGTTTCATCGTATAGAAGGGACAAAAATTGCATTTATAATTTTATACTAGTGTAATTTCCAATCTGTGATGTTGAAAATATAATGAAATAATTTAAACAAACTAACGGGACTTTATCGCGTTATTACCTTTGTTTATTATTTCCCGACGTTTCGAGTGCGTTACAGCTCTCGTGGTCACGGGTAGACTGATGTACTGGGGCCACCGCCGCTAATTGAGGGTAGAATCCGCGACTACCCTCAATTCGCCATCAGAATCAGTCACGGATTCTACTCTCAATTAGCGGCGGTGGCTCCAGTACATGAGTCTACCCGTGACCACGAGGTAGTCAAGCGATAAAGTCCCGTTAGTTTGTTTCAATTATGTCTACAGATCGCGATAGTTTAAAATGTGAAATGAAATATTGTTTAGGGGGTCGGACCACCCCCCTTAGGAACCCTTAAACAGTTGAAACCCTTTGATTTCGAGGGAAACCTAGAAAATCTTTGTATTTTAGAACCATTGGACACTCCCATAACAAAGCTTTAGCTACGCCCATGCCACTTCCTAATATGACATGGTGTCTACAGATATCGACTAGCACCTGGCGTCTCAACAACATCCACCTAGTCCAGCAGAGCGCTAACGGCAAGTCCAGCCTGCGACTAGCGGCCGATGACCTCAAGAACGACGAGTGCACCGCTATACCGTGGGATGAGTTTCAGGTACGTACTAGTTGGTTACAACTGGGTTATAGGGGTAGTTAGGGAAGTTCCTGCCATTCGTTGTTATAAAACTCCCCTCTACTTCTTCTTCTTCTTTCGTATGAGCAAGTGGTCAACTCTGGTGACGTATCATATTGATCATCCCCTCTACTTATAAAATTCTGTTAAAATTGAAACACCGTTTAAACGATTGCCATCCTTTTTTGTTATATAGTGTTAAATAGAAACAGGGCGAATCTTGAGCATTGCTTAAAGTTGAGAGGCGTTTATAAGTAACGCCCATGCTGTTTAAATAAATAAAATTTAGTGTTTGGATGTTTATGTTTCATGCCTGAACGTTTATTTTTATTTATCACAATTTGGAAGGGTGACCGCAAGTGGCGTTACGAGCTCAGCGCTTCCGTGATTCGGAGGGCACGTTAAATTGTCAATCATAATTGCCTTCTCTCAATGCTTATTTTATTTATAGTTTAGACATCCTGGGTATAGTTTCTAACATCATCGTTCTCTTACTATGAAGCTACATTACAATGTTATATTAGCTACATTACTAAACCAGGTATGTTGCGCGAGTGAAGCAACGGGCAGTGACTAGTTTTTTATATTGCCCTATTTTGATTTGTACCTATGTGATTTCAATGACAATGACGGATTTCCACTTGTTGCCTGACTGACACTTCATTCGTCTCATTCACTCTCATAATCATATATCACATTCATCCGTTTAGGAAACATAAATACTTGAATGCTATAGATTATATAGCATAGAAAATACTTATATTTAAAGTATCAAAACGAATGGCTGGAAATTCTCTATAATTTATGGTGTATTCTGAAATTTTATCTAGAAAAAAATGTTTAAATCATAACTAACATACTTTCCACATACAATATTGCCACTTGATTTTTTATAATCCACATAACACCGTTTTATTTGAAACTGTATACTTATTTTAACAGCATGTGACACCCAAAAACTAACCTTCAAAGACCTATACATTGGTAGGTTATCCCTTGACAAATACATAATTTTATTTTATAAACTTTTGCATGAAAAAAAAAAACTTTAAACTTCACTTCTCATAGTTCCATTCATTGATCATTTTTAAGTTTAAAGAAAGAATTCATAAGCGTTAAAATATCTGTTATTTTCCATGCAAATGTTTATAAAAAGATCTCTTATGCCCCATAATAGATTTATACATATGCATGACCACCGTTCATCACATGCCATCGTATCTCGTACCCCGTAAGGTCTAAATTGCTGTAACTAACTGTACCACGTAAGAGTATCTACCGAACAGAGACCAAGGTTTAGGCAAAAGCGGATTTCTACAAAAAATAATTCTCATGAAGAACCCCAGTATGGATTTATAATATATCATCAGTATTTACTTAAACAGTATGATGTGTGATTCACCAAAATTATATACAAAGGTATAGATAGCTAGTATTTTATTTTTATTATCTTTGATTATGCGGGTTCGATCCCCGCCGCGGGACAAATTTTTGTATGGTCTGCAAATATTTGTCTCGGTTCTGGGTGTTTTGTATGTATTTACAACAAAAAAAGTAGGTATCTAAGTAGTATATCAGTCATGTGGTTCCCATAACACAAGCTCTGCTTAACTTGGGTCTACCATGATAGTGGGTGAAATGTCCAGCATTATTTATTTATAAGATGAGTACCTAATACGAATCCATGGAGATATATACCTATTCAAATTACATATATTCGATGAAAGAGTTTGTTGCAAATAATCTTGGCCTCTGCCCGGCACTCTATTGATCTATCTGCATCCGTTTCTATAACTATATACGTGTCTATGTGTTTTTTTTCTCTATGCCATTCATTGCCCGCTCGGCTATCGTCAAAAAGAAACGGCTCAAGGTATTTGAACGATCTGTAGATCGTTTTAACGTAGTGGTATCATGTTTGCCGATTAGATGTAGAGGTTGTGTAGCCAAGGGGGTTTGTGTGTATGAGTGAGTGAGATAGAAGATGTTTCTGTCACATTAAATCTGCCTGGTTTTACGCGGTAATATATTGTACAATAATTTCATTTACGGCCTCTATTAATAAACTCCGCTCAACTTGTGTCTAAGTTGCACCACGGATTTAACTATTGTCATCCTTATTTGTCACTGTCTAACAAAAAAGGATGGCAATAGTTAAATCCGTGGTGCAACTTTGACAGAAGTTGAGCGGAGTTTATTAATAGAGGCCTAAAAGTTTAAAGTCCACTTTACTTTTTATATGTCCTATGTCTGTGTTACCTATACGTTAAATAACTGTCTTAGTATGACCTAAAATTCTCATGCTAGACAGACATTTTTTGGTCTAGCTAGAAAGCTCATGTTAAAAGGCAGATGAAAAATGTTTCAAAATGATCAAGGATGCGATGAATAAGTGACAAGAAACATCTTGCAAACGCTTCATTGCTACCTTTCTGTGTTTACATAATCCGCCATCTTAGCTGCACCCACGCCATCTGATGTTTAAACAGGTAAACTGATATAAGTGTATGATATATCAAGGTAAACTAAATTTTTATCACTGCTGTTTCTCAAAAAAGACAAAAATAGACTAAGGTAAGTTGTCTTTAAAGAATGTGACAGTTCTCTTAATGCAAATATTTCTTTAAAATTATATAAATAAGTATAACAGTACAAGCTTTATAGTATGGCCATGAATAATATAATATCCTTTATATCTTATATTATAATGAAATGTACAGCTTTTGAGGATATCCTTGTCTTGCATGCAAACGTGTGCATGCATCCATCGTCATTCATCTCATGTCATAACACTGTGACGTCACATGTGTGAATGATTTTATTTAGTAAGGAACACTACTCAACTAGATACAAACATTATGAAGAGTAATCACAATACACAAGCTAATTACTGCCGTACTATTGCTTAACAACTAGTTCAACCCTCCCAATTATGTCAACAAAGTCTGGCTGCGCCAATTTTATATAATTGTGCTTAAATTCCAAGTAAAATAAAATCCGGTAGGATGTCTAGTAATTTTTTCTTAAACCTAGTTTTGCTCAAAGTAGATTTATTTAGATTTTATTGAGTGACATTAAATAAATAAAACCTTAATAATTACTGTACATTCAAGTACGGTAGACACTTTCAGGTATCGAAGATCTGTTCCTAGATATCTAAAAGAAAAAAACTCACGACGCAGCAGGCCCAAATAAACATTTATACACTTCAAAAGATAGCCTTTAGATAAATTATTTAGTCATTAGATCAAGAAAAAGCAGTTTTAGAGCTTAAAATCAATTTAGGCTGCGCCAGTTTTCATACTAACATTGATGACTACACTGTAATTTTTTTGCCATTACATTAGATTTAAAATATATGGACACGGGATTTTATCGCGTAGTTTTACCTTATTACATCCCGAAGTTTCGGCTATGTTACAATTACAACAGCCATGGGCACGGATAGACTAGAGTATGTATTCAAGGTACATTGCCTTTATAATTAATTTAGAATATCACACGATTTCAAGTTAGAAAAGCCATGATTCTGATTACTCTTCACTACACAAGAACTATTCACACCAGTACTAAAGTTCCACTGTATTATAGAACAAGTTCTCGATGCGAGCGCGAGCGTGGACGGAGCCCGACGTCGATGAATACGAGCTGAAGACAAGAGAAGCATCCAACGTGGCTATGAAGCTGATAAGGACAGAACTACCGAGGCAGCTGGATGAGAAGGTACAGTGGAAAACTGTCATGGAAAGTTTAACCCCATCCTACTAAAATTATAAAGGCGAAAGTCCCTGTGTGTGTGTGTGTGTGTGTGTGTGTGTGTGTGTGTGTGTGTGTGTGTGTGTGTGTGTGTGTGTGTGTGAATGTTTGTTTCCACGTATCTCCATAACTACTAAACCGATTTGATGAAATTTGGAATGTAGGTAGATAATAACCGGGAATAGGACATAGGCTACTTTTTATACCGAAAAATTGCAGGGTTCCCGTTGGATAAGAAAAATAGTAGTCCACGCGGGCGAAGCCGCGGGCGTCCGCTAGTTATTCATATAACTGTTACTTAAGACGCTACCCCGAGCTAAAATTAGCACATCAAAAATTTGTCTTAGACTCGTTAAAATAAAGACGAATTTAGAATGCAGTAGGCTGGAATGGAGTAGGCTGGCCCAGCACCTACACCATCCTCTCAGCTTAACCGGCCATATCCACACGAAAGACATGGTCGATGCGTGTGGAGCTGACTAAGCCGTGGGTTTCCTCACGATGTTTTCCTTTACCTACTCTTACTATTTCATATTCCATTATTGTTCTTTACAGGGTGAAGCGTTCGGGCTAGCGCCGTTTGAAGAGTTGCTAGAAGCGCGAATCCGAGATTTGAGCCTGGCTCTCAATATGAGCACTGCTTTAGCACTTGCTGAGTTAGTGGAAGATGAGGTGGTCGTGCCTCCTATGCCTTTAGAGGTGAGTCATTCTTTACGTGGTGTTCACACGCTCGCGAGCAAACAGACATTCAACGACAGATATATGATCAGAAAAAAAAAATACAAAAACATTTGTTTTGTTTCAGAAGGTACATTGTTTCCGTAACATAATTTAACATAGTTTATACAAGGTAGGTAGATATAAGCTAAAGGGAGCGCGAAGCTCTATCGCTCTCATTTCAAGGAGACCGAACGCGACAGAAGATAATGTGCCCGTTGAATGTCTGTTTGCACGCGAGTGTGTCGTGCCATAAAAGTATGTCGTACATTCAGTTGTAAAAGGTGATATTTTTGGTTTTTAAATTCAAATAACGTCATGTATTGAAATATCACTGAATCTGTTAACGTGTTTACTGCCACCCTCTGAACGTAGCAGCCGTAGCACTTAAAGCAGCAAATACACCATGTCACTCGATTTCACTTTTGTTGGTGACTACAACAGTACAATAGTTAAATAGTTCAATATCCTTTTAATGCCGACACACAAAACTGCGATGCGACGTTGCATCGTAGAAACAGTAAGGCTGAGACTCCACCAAAACGTCGTCGTCGCTTACCATCAGGTGAGATTGTGGCTAAACAAAGGTCTATCTAGAATAAAAATAAAAAATAAAAAAAATAAAAAAACGGAGATGTGTTCTAAACAACCAATAGAATTTCAAAAGACGAGATGACATGTTTGAATAACGAAATTCTATTGGTTGTTTAAAACACATCTCACACATCTCCGCTTTGGTGGAGTCTCAGCCTAAATACAGATACGTAGCACTGCGTTGCGAATTCTCATCGCGCCGATTCGCAGTTTTGTGTTTTAGCCCACTGAACTCGACTGAAATTCATTTCAGGTGCTAATAGAAAACGTGAAGCTCCACCTAATAGAAGACCGGCAAACCCACTCCATCTCCTCCCCCCCACCCCAACCCCTCGACATCTCCCTAACTTCTCTTCGAATGACGCGCGATTCCACCGGGGTACTACACTTCGGTCCACCAATCAGCACGCCGTCCACTCTGACGTCACCGGGCACGCCTCAGCCAATCCCCGAGCTGGAGGAAGCTAGAGAGAAGATATCGAGGCTGAGTGGAGAGAATGAGGAGCTGAAGCGGAGGTTGATGACCTTGCAGAGGATAGCTGAGGATAACCGGGAGCTTAGAGCGTGAGTATAAAACGCCTTCCTTGGTTTTTATCCCTACCTTCTTCACGGTCTTGGTCGCGAAGGAACAGGAGTAGAATCACCTAGCTCTTAAGACGTTTCAAAGCGGTACACTAGTGATCTTATTGAATAAATGAATTTGACTTTTTGACTTTTACCTAAAGGTTGAAAGAACGTGTGTCTGCTCCTATTCTTACAATCCAGATTATGTGTTATGAGAACTCTAGTGTCTAGTCAAACCTAACATAAGCTTGAAGACACTATTTAATAGACAAATGTATTGTGTTCTATAAATAAAATATCTATCTATTTCCATTATTCTATATATCAGGCTCTCTGCAGAGACCCTGGTCGGAGCGTCGGCTGTCAGATCGGCCAACGGTCGGCGACAAGCTCCCAACTTCAGTGTGATTTGAGCTCTCGGACGCGCTCCATAGAGTTCTATTTATATATTATACCGACACGAACACTGGTTGGACTGACCCGCTGACCTAGGTCATCGAAAGTCATATCGGCCGACCGCCTTCCACACGGCAGATTCTGCCAAGGTGACCGCTACAGAGAGCCCTTTTAACCTAAGGATACCTTCAGGACGTTCTGAAACCTCCATCAATGGGTACTTACTCTTCGTCTAATTACAGTAAGGTTGAAGAGGCTTCGGTGCTTCGTCAGTGTGTCCACGCCGCGCAACAGGAGGCGGCCAGTCTACTCGCCGATAAACAAGAGTTGCTCGAATCGCTGCGTCTACTACAGGTAAAATAACATTAAACAGATTCATGCTGGAAATACACTAGTTTTTCTACATTAAGGGCTTGTTTCAAGGTCTAAGGTCAAAAGTAAGTTAACGTCAGTGAGATATCAGTTGCATGTCCTATTACTAAAAGGGCACTTGTTACCCATTTTTCTCAGTGAGCCTAGTATTTAGACTATAAGTTAAAGTAAGGAACTTCTTCCTTATTAGTCACTGACATCATAATTTAGGAAGTAACTAATCAAAACTTTATTTTGGTAAAGCAAATGAAGCTCTTGAGTTGATCAAAATGAGACATTGCTGACTCCACATTACGTAGAAACAAACACATCCATAATATGTTAATGCTGACCTACCATCCAAATTGTGACCGCTGAGAACGTCGATCGGCGTCGCACTTCACTATTTAGAACGCATAATGCAAGCTAAATGTTGAAGCTATATTAACATAATTTGTTCCAGGAACAGCAGTGTCGAGGAAAGAGGTAGCAGTCGCGAGGCGGTCCGCCGCAGGGCTGCCTCGACTGCACCGCCTGCTGCGGCGACAAGTAGCAACCCTACCCCCATCCCATAAAAAAAACACGGTCTTACCCTTGCGGGGTAGGCAGGCCTACAAGGAAGACTGCCTGCAACAGACACACGGTCTTTTTTCTACCCTTGCGGGGTAGGTAGGCCTACGAGTTTGCCCCAGTTTCAATTCCAAAGACAACTGCCCTGTAACTGGCAGTCGCCTTGAAAGCGGTGCCGACGACCAACGACCTCTTCAGCCGATGCACGCGACAAACCAGTAAAAGCAAGCAAAATCGAGCAAGTGGCCATTGGTGACGGAGTTTTTAGGCCGCCCAAAGGCTTCATGGCTTAACGACTTCAAAGCCGGGACCGACAATTTAGCTCTCCGAAGCACGGAAGCCCTCAGCTCGTAATGCCACTTGCCAAACAAGTTGTCTGACGAACCACGTGACAAGGATGCGCGATACGTAACTCTTAGGCGATAGAGCGAGACAGAGCTACGTCCCAGGACAGTTTGTCGCGAATTATACGCTGGATGCAACTAATCAGCGAGCGCACAGTGTATCAAAAGCCCATATTTTTTTAGATAAATTCCCAGAGTGACTTTTTTGGAATGTTTTTGCATACTTAGGTACAGTAGGGTCAAAGAAAACCATTTTAGAAGTTTGGGGCAATTTGCCCACTGGGGGGGCAAGTTGCCCCCCACTGGGGGCAAGATAAGATTTTATATCCCAAAAATTATATTAGGCTGCAGAGGTCTTATGGAACAAGTATGGGTCAAATCGGTTGAAAATGGCCTGAGATATGGCCGTTCAAACTTCCAAAATATCGGAAAAAGGGTGAAAAATGCCCATATTTGACCCCATATTGCTCAGAAGAGCACAACTATGCGCAAAATCTTTTTACACTCCTAGATTCAGCATAACGTGGGATTACTAGATCAATCAAAACCCCGATGGGTTTTTCCTAGAACCCGAGATATAGGACTTTGAAAATTTTCAAAAAAAACCCTAAAATCGAACCCATCTAAAGTGTTTTACATATGACAAAAATAATCAAATAGCTTCGGGAACACGTTATTTTCAAAATTTTCAAAAAAAACCCTAAAATCGAACCCATCCTAGAGGGTTTTGCCTTTGCTGGGGGACTCCATCTTCAAAAGGGGGGTAGTGTTAGATAAATAATGTGATTGTTAGACAAAATTTTCAAAAAAAAACCCTAAAATCGAACCCGATTTTAGGGTTTTTTTTGAAAATTTTCAAAGTCTTATATCTCGGGTTCTAGGCAAAACCCATCGGGGTTTTGATTGATCTAGTAATCCCACGTTATGCTGAATCTAGGAGTGTAAAAAGATTTTGCGCATAGTTGTGCTCTTCTGAGCAATATGGGGTCAAATATGGCCATTTTTCACCCTTTTTCCGATATTTTGAAAGTTTGAACGGCCATATCTCAGACTATTTTCAACTGATTTGACCCAAACTTGTTCCATAAGACCTCTGCAGCCTAATATAATTTTTGGCACATAAAATTTCATCTTGCCCCCAGTGGGGGGCCAATTTGCCCCCCCGGTGGGCAAATTGGCCCAAACTTCTAAAATGGGTTTCTTAGATCCTACTGTACCTAAGTATGCAAAAACATTCCAAAAAAGTCACTCTGGGAATTTATCTAAAAAATATGGGCTTTTGATACACTGTGGAGCGGTCAAACGAGCTATCATCCTTGTACATAACGACTTGACTAGCCCGGATTTCATTAGCCAAATATTATAAGTCGCCTTTTTGAGAGAACCCTAGTAGCTAGTTTTAAAAAAATAACGTTATTACGCTGTTTGTATGAGTAAAATTTTATAATTGGGCCAGTCAATCTAAGAGCGTTTTCAGATTATCCGATCCGATATCGGTGTCGGATGCCGATACGATATCGGGGCAAGTAAAATGTAGGAAAGATGTGCTCAAGGCAGGTACATATTCTATACATTTTACTTGCCCCGATATCGTGTCGGCGTCCGATACCGATATCGGATCGGATAATGTGACATTGAACTTACGTTGAATTACTGTTTATCAAAGTTGAGTTTACTAATAGGCCAGTCATCTTAGCCAAAAAAAGGTATCAACCTCGGAATGCTAAATAGCTAAATAATAAGCTGAATTTTCATATGCAGCTTCATTTAGACGTCCTAAAAGTTGTCTCAAAAGTCTCATAAAATCTCGTGTCTGCGTCTTAAGTTATTCAAGGTCAAAGGTAAAAAAAATAGTTTTTCGCAAATATCTCGGTTTCTATTGGTCCAATGATGTTAACATCTATTATAAAGTTGTAGAGCATACAATTTGCGACAAATTTTGTTTAAAACATTATTTCATGCGCTCAATCGTTTTCGCGATAGAGGAGGGTGAGTGCGCAGCGCTCAGCCATACGCGTAGGTACTGTAACGCAAAGTCAGACGTGAACTTCTGTGAATACCTTGAATTTTGAATAATTTGTTTTTTTTTATCGGTTGATTATCGACCGAGCGAGCAAAGCGAGCTAAGATCTTACGATTTTGCTTTGTATGTTTGTACGTGTAATTTTTATGTTCTCGCATAACTATCGAACCGATAATCCAAACTGCATGAAACTTGGTAATTATCTAGGTTGTGCTATGGAAATTTGCTGAGGAGCATATGAGCGTAATCGATGGAGGGGTTGTAAAGATATTGGGATCTCAAGGGGGTAAAAAAGATAAAAGTTACACAGATATATTGAGTGGGGTGTCAAATGAAAGGACTTAATTTGTACATTCCAAAATAGTTTTTATTTTTGTTCTAGGAAGTATAGTTTTTGAAATACACATACTGAGCGCTGCGCGCTCTCCGCCCTGTATCGCAAAAACGGTTGAGCGCATGGAAAAAATTTTTGAATGAATTTGTCGCAAATTTTAAGCTCTACAACTTTATAGTAGATGTTAACATCATTGGACCAATAAAAACCGAGATATTCGCGAAAAACTATTTTTTTTTACCTTTGACCTTGAATAACTTAAGACGCAGACACGAGATTTTATGAGACTTTTGAGACAACTTTTAGGACGCCTAACTGAAGCTATGTACGAAAATTCAGCTTATTATCTCTCATTCCGAGGTTAATTCCTAATTTGACTGGACTATAAGTAACAAGTATGCATTTGGCAGTACGCCATTTTGTTTCTCATCAAGAATTTAGCCATTTTGGGAATGACAAATGCAAGCAAGGTCTTTTGAGCAAATTTATTTAGGCTGAATTCGACCAAACTGGATTAAGTTTAGTATCGAGAGTAAACTTCTGTTTGTTTAAATATTTTGACATTGTAATAGGGCCTCCAGACTCTCGAGAGAAGGCTCGGCGAGAAGTCTCGCCCGAGACTTCGCGAAGAACAAACAAGCTATCCACACTCTCAATTGTTCTCAGTCGTGATCTGTTGCTTATCCGGTATGGACGTCGATTTTGAAACTGCACCCGGTTTGGCTCTGTGTGCCATTGCATACTGTAACTTTGTGAATGTTGTAACTAAAAATAATGTTAAAAAAAAAAACTTAATGTAAAAAACTTTTATCTCAGTAGTTTCGATATTTAGCATCCCATAAAATAGGCTCAGATTGAAAAAAATCGATAAATTTCAACTCTATTTATTATTCCACATTTTTACGAAAGAAAATTCTCGAAAAAAACAAACAATATGGATGTCTGCCCACCGCCGCTCATTAATCTGCAATGAGACAAAACGTGAGTGTAGGACCCTTCTCTTTTCTCGCCCGAGAAATCCTTTGGCTCGGCCAAAAATACCGACACCGATCGGAGAACAGGCGAGCCAGAGAACGAGAAGGCGAGAAGCTCTTCACACTCACGCTTCTCGGGTGTTCTCGGGGGTTCTCTACGAGAGTCTGGAGGCCCTTTAAAGTTGACACCTTATAACCAGGATAATTTGTATGCACATAATAATGTTGGGTTGCGCTTTCTAAACAATTGTATTTCGAATTAAGTTGGCTAGTAATTTACTCTTGGCTATAAACTTAATCCAGTTTGGTCGAATCCAGTCTTAATCAGTTTAGGAAAGCAGTTTCCTAATAGTAATCTCTGTCAATGACCAAATAAGGAATTACAAGCCAAAAGTATACTTACCTTATTTGTTTTAGGGACCTATTAAACCTCTAAACCTCTAAAAGTAAATGAATAGTAGTAAAAACCCTGGCTCGTATAAGTTTAGTTGATGACCAATTGCTATAGATATGTATTTAAAAGACTAGCTTCAAATTGAAGTGTTACAATGACCATTAAATGTCACCGCTTTCATACGAACGTAGTCGCATACCATTTTAAGGTGGCCGCACACCTATACGCGCCGAACGAAAATCGAATTTTAGAATTCTTTAGATGAAATCGTATGAAACCTAGCACACCTGCCTGCGGTCATATCGTCGGATTCGACCGAATCTGGCATGCCAGTACTTTGAGAATCCAGCTCGGATAGGTATGCGGCCACCTTAATGCACCAACGAAAAGAAAGATCTCAATGCAGTAACTTTGTTTCTCTTTATGCTTATACCGAAACATAAAGAAAAACATCGTTACTTGTAGAATCTTGTATATCAGGAGAGCTTAGTAGATATCTAATCTGTATTCATGGAATTTGGGCATGAAGGATTACCCCATTTTTGGGGTAATTATAGCAATGTGAGGGAAAGTAGATGCTATGAAAAATTGATTGAAGAAAATATGTACTTATCACGCAACACGCATTTAAGAGTTATTTAAATCGTGAATCATAATAATAAATACAAAATGCGTAATATTGTAATGCATTTAGCAGCTAAACGTTGACTGCAACTAGAGGAATTTGGAACAGTGTCATCTTTTGTAATAATTGTGTTTTTCGTGAAGTCCGTTTGTCCGTCTGTTGTTGTGCATTCACGTACACAATATTTTACTAATAAGCGCAGTTTTAGTTATCTGCGCCGAATCCTCGGGGTACCAGATTCGGTCGAATCGGACGTATCGACGCTGGGCAGGTGCGGGAGTTTGCGTACGATTTAAATGAAAATTTACAATAAAATATTACCTAAGTGTGGATTAACACTATAAAACTCAGAAATTCATAAGATATCATAAACTTATAGAATTCTAAAATTCGTTTCGGTCGATTCGTTCGACGCGGACAGGTATGCGCTCATCTTTATACCACAAGCAAAGCAGTTACCCACCAGAAAGGGCACTTAAAACCGACGACACCGACGCATATGTAGTACTTGGTCCAGAGGGATTCCCTTTGTAATCTGCTATAACTGCCTTTTTAACTCTAGCCGGTTAGCCGAAGCTAGCCGGTTCGCTGCGCAGTAGAAAAAGTATGAAAAAGCTACACTGCGCATAGAAACTTCACGAATGCCTAGATACATTGTGCGTACTGTACATCATGTGTATGTGCATGTACAATAATAGACACAGACAAACGAACTACGCAAAATAGAAACACTAAACAACTGGAATATCACGATGTATCTTATCGATTGAGGGTAGGTACTGGTCTTTCCAATTATAAAATTGGTCTTCCTTTCGCATATCAAGATAACAGGTTCAGATTTTGACTTTGATGGCAAGTTAAATGTAGCCCGTTTTTGAACTTTTGAGCTGTTGACTAAAATTTGTTTTCTATATTCAACGAACGGACATTAATCCAATTAATCCTACTAATATTATAAAGGCGAAAGTCTGTGCGTGTGCGTGTGTGTGAATGTTTGTTGCCACGTATCTCCATAACTACTGAACCGATTTTGATGAAATTTGGAATGTAGATAGATAATGAGCGGGAATATAACATAGGCTACTTTTTATCCCGAAAAAATGCACGGTTCCCGTGGGAAAAAAAAATTGTAGTCCACGCGGGCGAAGCCGCGGGCGTCCGCTAGTTTATAATAAGGGTATGGATTCGTCAAGTACTCTCTCAGTAAAAAGTATACTATTTTATCTGTCAAAAAGAGTCATGCATTTTTTTTTTACTAACAAAGTTGATAAGGGATACCGACATCCGTTAGTTGAATATAGTAACCAACCATGTTATATATGATTATATAGTAAAATGTTACCATGGTAACGAAATGGATTAAAAATAACACCAAATTAGATATTAAGTAAAAAGCCATTGACGTAGTACACGATGTGGTACATTATTTAGAAACATTTTAAATATTATTCTTGTAAACAGTGATTTTAGATATAGTATTCCTAAAGTCGTACTGTTATGAACTTATAGATAGAAAATTACTTAAATATCATCAACGCTTTCAATGTAAATTTTTTATTCTACTTAAATAGTACTTAATACAATAGGGCCTCCCCCACCATCGGCAGCTGAAGTTTTTTGTAACACACACTTGTTAAACTTCCCTTGGTGGTGATAGCTAAGCGGTGCGCGAGAAATAAATTCACCAATCGCATCACTTCATTTTCCTTACCTTGTTCAGCGCAGCTCTTTTATTGGTCGATCTTAGCGCACCGCTCGATTTACGAGGTTTTCAGTTTTTCGGCAAATTCTATTACTTACCTACTGTCATTTTAATTTATCTCTCGATGTTGGAAGATGCATTATGTTCTATATTATATTAGTGCCAAAGCGCATTGTACTTTATTTAGTTTAAATGTTTAAGTAAGTAGGTATAGAAGAATTTTTGTACTGAAATAAATTTTAATCCGTTTTCATTATTTTGTTGTTTATTGGAAAGTGTTGATTATTTGCAATTAATTTCTATAATTAGTTAATTCAACTTAGAATAAGTTGTTTATTTTTATATCTTGCATGACTGAACTCTACAAAAATATCAAAGCAGCCGAATCGACGTATTGCATCTAGTTAATGTTACTATAATTAAGTTTTTGAATGCAATATTCCAGTTTTATCACGGTTTATGTACCTACCTTAATGAACGCTCACGACCTAATTGTTAATTTTGCTTACCATCAAGCGAGTCGTATACAAGCAATAAAATAAACATATTTTATTGAAGCTTGCATACGATTCTGCTTGTTGATTTTCGGGATTTTTTTACTGGTGGATTATTTCTCTGAATTAACATTCCAGACAAACCATACCTTCTGTCAGGTCAACTCTTTCTATCATTCGGTTCTTTCGAGACTGTTGTATAAATAGATGGTTCTAAGTTATAACTGATTATATAACTTATAAGATAAAAGAAACCTCTATTTCGATCAGTAGTGGATGATAGCAATAACAAAATAATGAAAATATATATCCACAGAGAATACTACTCTCATAAATACTTCTTATTTAAGTTAACGTGCTAATGTGTATTGTGACTAAAACTGCATATTATTGTGGCTATGCTATGTATAAACATTATACTATATTAGGTTAAAGGAAATGTGCCTGTATTTAAAAGTCGGATCTGAAAATAAACTGTTGATTCTTTTAATACTTTTTAGGATAATTTTTAAATTAGCAATTTATTAAATTATCCTAAAAATAGGCTAAAAGAACCAATAAATTATTTCTGAGAATCTGCGTATTATCTGAATATATTCGCTTAAAGTGATATTTGCTGTCTTCTGTACGTTAACTTTTCGCGTCTTTCACCAACATTCTATCATAATTCAGAATAAAATCAATATTTGTGTGTTTACATACAAACTTTACCTCTTCATAAAGGTAAAGATTGTATGTGTGATCCATCATTCATACAATACTTTTAAGTTGGTGAAAGAGGCCCCTAATAACTGTCTATAATTATACCTATGTTACCCTGTGTTTTGTCATGGTAACTATATTATTAAAACATGAATACTGATTTTAATGTTATTAGTTACCATTTTTTATTGAGGAGAAAAGTTATAAAAATTGGTGGAAATATCGAAATAATATCAGTAGCTATCGTACCGAAATGAAACTCCCGCGCAGGCGAAACAAACTTGTTGTTGCGCCAGGCAATTTTTGGCAATTTGATGGGTGATGGGTGGCACACGTTGTATTGAAGCGACATGCGCACTTGTACAACAATATTATATAGGTACCTACCCGCGTTCCAAACCTACTCTACTCTACTGATTTGTTTAATGCGGGAATTTCAAATAATCGTGACGTGATTGTGCCTTGTCTAATGTGTAGGTAGGTACTGTGCGGTAGTTTCGTTTCTATTACCTCAACATTATTCAACTTTGTCTATTTATATCTTGTATTTTACTCATCATGAACCCATCCCATATTTTGATAAAATCAATTTAATAAAAAGAAAAAAAAACAATTTATTCGTCGAACTGTATGATACTGTTGTGAATTGTTTAAATATGGAGGAATTGTTAAATAAATTCAATATTCTTTACCCTTTGGTCTTATTATTTCAAGCAAGTAATACCTAGCTACCTTTCTGAGAGTAATAGACATCACCCAAAATGAGTAGGTAATTTGGTGCTTAAGTGTGTGTGAGCAAGTGAAGCATAATTGGTTATCGTGTTGATGTTTCAGTCCCATATCTTTACTAAAGATGTGGGACTGAAACCTATTATTATTACTATTATTATCTATTACATAAGCTGAATTGATGCTGAAACATCAACACGAACTTTTTGGGAGAATTCGAAATTCAATGAAAACCAATCATGGATATAATTTATTATAAGTACCTATAGATATTCCAGGGGTGGAATATAAAATTTATGTATTGTAAATGTATTTATAAATCGTGTAATCTATAATTTGAATTAATTACTTGACACTTTCTGAATGCACAAGCCGTGCGAAGCCAAAATAATGTAGAAAAAAAAAAACAATAAGCCCATGACTTTGACAGTTCTTGAAAGTGTTGCTGTTCATAATAATATTTCCCAATATGAAAGGTAATAAAAATTAGGTTAAAATAAAATACATACATAGTTTTTTGTGTGAGTAACAAATATACCTCTAATAACACGCTGCTAGAAAAATGTTTCATTTGTAATTTTGTAAATAATGTTATTTGTATGTGGTAATTTCTCATGCAAGTAGCTGTAACTATTGTCACAGAACAGATAATAATACTATTTATTTATTTTCTTAGAAAGAAAATTGGAAAACTAACAGCAGAAGATGATTTAAAAAGATTACCTAACTTATTAGCAACAGAAAGCTAATTAAAGGTTTTCATGAGTAGAAAATTTTACATAGAGAAATAGTGAAGTGCGAACACAATGTCGACACGTTAAGCAATGCACAGTAATTTATATGAACAGAGTCTCATAATTGATACACGGATATAAAAATATTATTATTAAACATAGGTATTATTAAACTTAAAAAGTATTAATGGCAGTGTACATTATTCATTATGTTCATCACACAAATGTTTGTCCTGGGTGGGAATCGAACCCACGAACTATATGTACAGCACAGAAGGCAGAGCTACTATCAACTGAGCTAGGAGGCCAGTCACAAAGCAAAGATAAATAAAAAAAATGGTAAAAAATAAAATAGCCTCTGGCAGCCAACGTCAAACACGTGAGTCAAGTAGGGAAAGCAACGCGACTTTCAATATCTGGCAACACTTTTAGTAATGGCCGATGATTCAAGTTGGACAGCACGCTAACGAGATTTCCGAATTTTTGTGTTGAAATCTAGTTTCTCACAATTCGGTGTTTTTGTAGTGATTCCATTGGTAATTCCAATTCTAATCATATTTTGCGCATTTCCGCGAAATCGATAGTGACTAAATTATCAGTGTTTTTCGGTAAAGAATGTTTGTTGTGCTCCCGTGGTAATAGGATCAGTGGATTTCAATTTTATTGGATTACGGTTAGCTGTTTATTACACTGTAGTTATTCGAGGTGAGTACTGCTTTATTTTACGTTGATTAGTAAGTTAGTTGTAGTCGTGTAAGTACTTGTTTTTCTGCCACGAAAGCTGTGCTTGCGTTAACGCGGCGCAGCGGCGCTGTCTCCCAGATAACGGAAGATTACTAGCAGATTGCGAAGATTCTGATAAGATTTCTAACTTACAGTACATCTTAAATTTGAATTCACCGAAAGACAGCGGTTTTTTTTCGTGAAACTAGATCGGTAAAAGTGTCAGGTTTATAATACGTTTTGCTCTATTACCCTGATGAGTTTGTTTTAAATTGAGAAACTGCAGTGAGAGGTATTTATGTACGATTACTCATTTCGCAGTGTAGGTACCTACTCCACTCAGTTACGCCCCACATACTCAACAAAATAAATTAAGTAAACACCACTCACTGAGTGTAATTTTAGCATAATTATTTACTTAGCTAGTTTTCGCAATGTTTGAGTGTGGGCTTCAGTGTGAATAAATTATGTATGCACTCTCATTTTCATAAAAGATTTATTTTCTTTTTTTTTTCACATAATTTTAACGTTTATAAATGTAAGTAAAAACCTAAACTCCAAAGTTGTTTTCTTGACAACATGCCACAATCCTACTATCTCTACAGTTTCTTAATACCATAATTTATTGACCTGTAGGCCTATAATGCGCAACATCGAGAGAGATAATCTTAATCGGTCGAACTGCTCTAACATATTAGTCAGAGCAGTTTAACCAATCAAGATATCTCATTTCTCGACTCTCAGTGTTATGCCTATGATATGTGTACTGTTATGCTCATTTTTTGCAAGTTTTTAACATTCCATTGGACAGGTTGCTGCATTCCTCATTTTAATATTTGTTCAAGTAAATTTTCCAGCCCACAATGGCTATAATTTACCTTGCCTTGGCATACTTACTGTCATTTACAAAATTACCACTTGTCAATGTATGTTAAGTAAATATTAGGTGGTTATCAAATTGTTTGACAATACTACACTCCGAAATCTAAATTTTACACTCGCTTTTTGCTTACATCAAATGTAAAGACAAGTTTCATGTTACTCTGATGATGTAAACGCTTAATAAGCTATTTACCACAAATTACTTACTAAGCACCTTGCTGCTCTACTTGTGTCATTGTGACTACATTCTATAGCTCCAACATTTAATTGAAATTCTCTGTCAATGTACACAAGTTGGTAGAATTGGATGTTCACACAGAAGTTGGTAGAAAAATGGTAATTTTCATCTATTCTTGATAGTTTTGCAATCCATTTGTCAATACTAAGATTATGTAGGTACTTAAAATTTACTTTATGCAAGATACAGAGAAGGGAGTAGAAGTTGCAGGTTACTGGTCCAGTATGTTATTAAACTAAGAAGAAACAAGAAAAAAACAGGTACTTGGAATCAAGTTAAATGAAAAAAAAAAAACAATTTAAAATACATTTTCAGGTGTTATTTTAGACTGAGATACCTAATTAAACACAAATGTAGGTAATAACCCAGTTAAAAGAGGTTTAAATTAAGATTTTATTTTTGGCTTCCTATCTGTGATGCTAAAATAAAAAAATCATATCTAAGTTGTGTGCAAACAGACATTCAACGAGACAGATATTTGATTATAGTGAGCACGAAGTAGCTCTGTCACTCTCATCTCAAGGAGACCGAACGCGACAGAAGATAATGTGCCTGTTGAAGTCTGCTTGCACGCGAGAGTTTTAACGCGCCAATAAAATGTGTCATACTGAATCAATCTTTCAAATTAGCATTTATCTCAGGTTCCATTGAATAGCAATGTGTTACACAAACTTAGATTATAAACTTGTTACAAACATGCCCTTAAACTGTGGCCTTGTTTCCTTATTAACATGCAGCCATCTTCACCTCATATCTATAAATAAATTGTTATGCTCAATTAATATGCACCTACCAATAGTCCAATGTACAAAACATTGTATTTATACTCTAGCCCAGTGGTTCCCAAACTTTTTTTTCTCATGGATCCATTTCAAAATTTTACTTTACTGGGTTTCGGTGGACCCCCTGCTGCTACATTTCTACCATATTCCCAAAACTCGTCAGAAAATGAGAACCAACGTGGACCCCTTTCGAGTTTCCCGTGGACCCCTGGGGGTCCACCTGGACCACTTTGGGAATCACTGCTCTAGCCAAACCCAAGATGCAATATTTACTAACTGTTATGTATTTGACAGCTGATTAATATTATAGTTTTCCTATTGTGATTTGTGGGTACTTCAATAAATGCTAGTTTTGTTATGAACTCGAAATGGCGTGTATCTTTTAGTGGCGACTGCGGTAATTAATTGCAATTGGACTAAAATGGCATTCAATTTGACGAATCTTGTGTTACCGGGACCTTTTAACGCTAAAACGGATGTGTGGTGTGACTATAAGGACCAATTGATTTGTGCCCTCGACACGGCGGGTCTCGTGCGTGGCGAGACAAAAGACGATGATAAATCGCGCTCATTGTTTTTGTCGCAATGTGGAAAGGACACTTACGCTCTAATTGCGTCCCTACTAGTGCCGTTACGCCCGACACAAGTGAAATTCGATGACATTTTAACGGTATTGGACAAGTTCTATGAACCAGAAGTGAATGAAATTTTGCAAGCCGGCAAATTTCATAAACGCGTTCAATTGCAGAAAGAAAGCGTGCAAGAATTTACGGCCGCAATAAGTGCTTTGAGTGCTAAATGCAAGTTCACGGACATAAAACGCCAGTTACGTGATAGACTCGTGCTAGGGGTGCGAGATGAACGCTTGCGCCGGGAGCTGTTGAAAACCAAAGGACTGTCATATGAGACAGCCGTGCAGATGTGTCTCAACCATCAGGCGACGTTTGAGGACATGTACCCCGGGCGCAATCAAGACGTGCCGCAGCCTGCGTCCAACGCCTCGCAGCCTGCGTCCAGCGCCTCGAAAGCCGAGTCAGCCGAGCCAATGGATATTGGTAGAATTAAGTCCAATGACTGCAAGCATTGTACACGGATACACAAGGCAGGCGAGCGATGTTCTTTTTCGAAGGCAAAGTGCTATAAATGTCAGAAATACGGCCATATTGCAAGAGCCTGCGACAAGAAAACCAAAGTACATCAGGTGGTAGAAGAAGATGAGGAGCCTTCTTCAAGTGAAGATATGATGGGGGTCTACGTGTGTTCGGATAGTTATCGACCTCCCATTACGGCGAATGTACTCATAGATAATGCAAGTTTGATGATGGAAGTGGACTCAGGGGCGTCTCGCAGTATCATATCTGAGAAGACTTTCAACAAGTTGTGGTCGACACCTCCTTCACTTCAGAAGACTACACTGAAGCTAGTCACGTGGACGCGAGACTCTCTGAAAGTACTTGGAGTGGCAAATGTACATGTGGTCTTGGGCGGAAAAGAAGCTCACTGTGAATTAGTGGTTGTGTCTGGCGAGGGACCTAGCCTATTAGGTCGCAACTGGTTTGAACTACTCGACCTAAAATTAACTGGACTAAATTGGACAAAAGATGATTTAGTGCCGTTCATAAACGAGTTTCCTGATTTGTTCAGAGAAGAACTAGGTACATACAAAGGCCCTGAAGTTTCGCTTCATCTACGAAAAGACGCCAGACCACGTTTTCTGAAGGCTCGCACAGTCCCTTTTCCATTAAAAGGACAAGTAGAAGCAGAACTCAACAGATTGGTGGACACAGGCGTACTGACTCCAGTTAGACACTCAGAGTGGGCTACTCCGTTGAGGATAGTGAAGAAGGATGATGGATCGTTGAGGATCTGTGGAGATTATCGGTCTACAGTCAACGCTTCGATACAAGTAGATAGATATCCACTCCCAACATCAATTGAAGCCTTTGTAAAGTTGAGTGGAGGTCAAATTTTCAGTAAACTTGACTTGAAGCAAGCGTACACCCAGCTGAAGGTTGATGAGGAGACGGCCAAGTTGTTGACACTGAACACACCAATCGGCCTTATGAAAATGAATCGCCTGGCATTTGGTGTAAATGCAGCACCATGTATTTTCCAAAGAGTAATGTCATCCGCGCTTGCCGGCATGGAGGGCGTGGCGTGTCTACTGGATGACGTAGCGGTTACTGGTGTGACGTTAGAACAGCACAACCAGAGACTTCGTCTTGTAATGGAGAAACTGAATGAGATGGGCTTCCGTCTAAATAGCAGTAAATGTATATTCGCTGCTAAGAGTATCTCGTTTCTAGGACACATGATTGACGGCGAAGGACTTCACCCAGCACCTGCAAAAGTTAAGGAGATACAGGAAAAACCAGCTCCGACGAATAAGGAAACCTTGAGAGCTTTCCTTGGATTATATAATTTTTATCAAAAGTTTTTGCCTGACAGAGCAACTTTGCTGGAGCCGCTGTATCGATTGCTGGAGTCGAAGATGCCGTGGAAGTGGACAGAACGCGAACAATTAGCTTTTGAAAAGGCAAAGCTTTTACTGTCATCGGATCTTACGCTGGTGGGATATGACATAAACAAAGAGTTACTGCCCATTTGTGACTCATCAGAATACGGCGTGGGTGCTATCATAGCACATGTCATGGAGGACGGGTCTGAGAGACCAATCATGATGGCGTCGCGTACTCTACAAACGCATGAAAGGCGGTACGGTCAGATTGATAAGGAAGCGCTGGCAATCATGTTTGGGTTGTTGAAGTTTCACGACTTTCTACTGGGACGTAGATTTTGTATCATAACAGATCACAAGCCGTTGGTGGGCTTGTTTAATCCAGATAAACTGATACCAGACCAGATATCACCAAGGATGTTGCGTTGGTCTTTGAAGCTAGCTTGTTATGAGTACACAATCAAGCACAGACCAGGGAAATCCATAGGAAATGCCGATGCATTAAGTAGGTGGACTGCACCATCTACTGGGACAGTGAACGAAGAAGGCTTAAAAGAAGTTCTGTTGTTAGAAGAACAACCTCGTGGGTGGAATCTAAGCGTGGAAAGCATAGCTGCTGAAACAAAAAGAGATCCTGTTTTACAGAAAGTTTCTTTCCATGTTCTACATGGTTGGCCGAATAAAAATACTGATCCTGCCTTACAGCCGTTTTGGACAAGAAGAGAGGCTCTTTCACATAGTAAAGATTGTTTACTGTGGAGCAACAGAGTCGTAATGCCTTCCAAGCTACAAGAACAGGTATTAAAAATTTTACATGCACCTCATGCAGGTATAGTCCAAACCAAGGCATATGCAAGAGGTTATGTATGGTGGGCTCAGATGGATAATCAAATCGAACAGATGGTGGCCAGCTGTGAACAATGTCAATTAGCAAGGAATAGCCCTCCGAGAGATCCACAGAGTTGGATAATCTCTGAAAAACCCTGGCAACGGGTACACATTGATTTCGCTGGACCGTTTCATGGAAAAACATTTTTTGTGTTAATTGATAGCCACAGTAAATGGATGGAAGCAGAAATTGTTAACACTATGAGTAGTGGAGCTGTAATAACTGTGATGAGAAGGATTTTTGCTTCACAAGGCTTACCGGAGGTGGTTGTATCAGACAATGGCAGAGCTTTTACTTCGGATGAATTTAATAATTTTTTGAAGAAAAATGGTATAAGACACCTGCTTTCTCCACCGTACCACCCTGCGACTAACGGGCAGATAGAGAGGGCTATACAGACATTTAAACATAAAATTAAGAAAATGGAAAATTTAAATTTACCATGGAGCGAATTGTTGAGCAAGGTACTTTATTACATGCGTACAGTGCCGAATAGCGTGATAAACAAAACTCCAGCTGAGATGCTCAACGGCCGTAAGTATAGAACGGCGATGTCCTCTCTCCACCCAGACAGCGCGGCCAGCCGCGGCGACCAGCAGCTGGCGGCGGCGGCGCAGCGGGCGACCGCGCGCGCCTTCGCGGTCGACCAGCCCGTGCTCATACATATGTACGGGCCCGGAGAGAAGTGGCGGAAGGCCACGGTCGAGATGGTGGAAGGACCGAGCTCCTATAGAGTGAGGACGGAAGATGGTGAGCTTCACCGTCGACATGCTGATCAAATGCTGGCGAGAACTGTACAGGCCGAGACACGATTAACTCAGAGCAGAGTTAGGGCAGATTCACCAGACGCTCATACTTCGGACGAATCGCCTATAGATATACCGCCACCAGAGATGTGGCCAGACATAATAGGCATACCTAATAGCTCTCAGTGATTACTATTGATTTTGACTATAGTTACTTAGTGTTCAAAATTGTTTAGACCTTTGATTTATATTATATTTGTGTATTATTAAGTTGTGGGGGTGCTAATTATAAAGGGGAGATATGTTATGTATTTGACAGCTGATTAATATTATAGTTTTCCTATTGTGATTTGTGGGTACTTCAATAAATGCTAGTTTTGTTATGAACTCGAAATGGCGTGTATCTTTTACTAACATTGCACTGACAGTTCAATTAGCTGGTAGCAGATAGACCTATCACAGAAAACTAAGATTCATTACGATTGGCCATATTGAATCAGTGCCAATCATATTTATTCTATTTGCGAAATGATGCTCATAAAATCCATTACCTCTCAATAAATATGTTCTAATAAAATAACACATAGATGCCAAATATATAAAAAACCTAGTTCACATTAACGGTACATGTTAAACGGCTCGGCACACCTGTACTATCCTACAATAGACTAACACCCACTTGTGTTTGAACAGGCATCATACAATAATGAAAGAAACGCCCCTTATGTCGAACATTGCTTGAGATGTCTAAAACAGGTGCCACATAGTTTGATGTAAGACAAAACGGGTTATATTGAGGTGAGCGAAACAAAATAGTACTTAGCTAAATTTTTAATTTTAGATAAAGGTCATTATCTAGTGTCAAATGGTCAGTGGTTATATCGTATTATACGACTTCAAAATAACCGGCCAAGTGCGTGTCGGGCCACGCGCAGTCTAGGGTTCCGTAGTAGCCCGTTACAACAAGCAACTACTTCATC
Source organism: Camptogramma bilineatum (assembly GCA_958496255.1). Classification (NCBI taxonomy): domain Eukaryota; kingdom Metazoa; phylum Arthropoda; class Insecta; order Lepidoptera; family Geometridae; genus Camptogramma; species Camptogramma bilineatum. The sequence goes on along the minus strand of OY292471.1, from coordinate 2,527,128 downwards.
TATTCACTTTAAAGGATTTATTCTAAGGATTTTGTATTTGGTACAAAATTATGCAACACCCAAGATTGCGAATCGCAAAATAGTCCATTAATTATCCTTTCGAATATGTAGTCCGAACACGGCCTATGTCTAATAGACCGATATACAATTCACGCTCACTGATCCGCAGATAACAATCCAATACACCCTGAGATCCACAGAACGGTGACCCTGGTCCTAGATTAAGTGTTTCCGAGGCAATCGGTGCCTCGAGCACGAGTATGCACAAGTTTACTATTCTATCCGTGACTACAGTAAAGTATGGACAATTGTATGGACTGACCTTAGTTTAGTCAAGTTACCGCTAGAGGCGCTGGACTGAATGCCATACAATTGAGATACTTTACTGTAGTCACGGATAGAATAGTAAACTTGTGCATACTCGTGCTCGAGGCACGGAATTTGGGAGTTCGCGAGGCGCAGTTCACGATAGTTAGCTAAGTGGCGAGGCAAGGTTGCTGCCGGTCGCCAGTCTACCATTCCTGATTTTGTACGTATTACCTAGCCAATACCTAGGTATTTGCTTGGTCTGCAATGTCTATTAACAAAATGGCATTTCGATTTCTGTAGTTAAATGTACAAATTAGGTAATAACTTACAAGTTCTGATTCAGAGCTGTTGGGCTGAAAATTTTGCTCTAAAATACCAATTTATTTTATTATATTTTGTTTTGTCCAATTTATTTTGTTATGTCCACGTTTATTTAAACGCTCATAGGGACTCTAAAAGGTAGATAAGTGGTGTAAAACAGTACCCTAGATGGCGAAAGGTAACTGCATTCAGAATATTTAAATTCTGATTAAACCTGAGAGATATCTTCCCTCGAGATAGCATTCCTGAACAGACGGACCCCAGAAAATACCTGCCTCTACCTGAATGAGTGTAATTTCCATATTTTACCTTTTTTAAGTCATTATTGAAATGTGGGACGACTGATATCGCGAACCAGATGCTAAATGTTCGCTTTTATTATCATTGCAGCACGATAGTATTTGATGATTCGCGGGGAGTATAATGTTACAGATTTTATTCTGCCAGACTGACGGCGATGTCGAATTCAATTTCATTAATTCAATGTAAATTTTGTTAAATTGGAAACGCGCAATTTTTTTTTCAATTACTAGTTAAATATTTAAGAGCACCCAGACGTAGTAAAGTTTATTAAACCATTAATTTCAATTCTACGAAGTGTACTCCGGCATAAGACCGAAACATTAGCCTATCTTAGACCCCGAGACCGTATCAATTTGTGTCCCATGGCCAAGCTCAAGACATTTGTCAGTTCATGGTGATCATTAATCATGTCTAGTGTGAACGACTCGCCTTGCACTCGAAATAGACTAATTAGTCTCCATAAGGAATTCGCTAGTCTTTAAACATAGTCCTAAGAGGCTATAAAAAAATCTCTGTGGGCTGAGTCATTTAAGAACCGCTAAAACCAGTTTGCCGTTTTGGAATTCCATCTGCCCTTATATAATTTTTATTAGGTTTCTCATGAACTTGATCTTGGGGTTTTATAGCTAGCTAACTGCTAGTAATAATTTCCTAAAGACCTTTTTATCTTATTTATTCTAGTGTTTTCTATGTAAACGAAGACATTTACGATAAATCTACTAATATCACTAAACATAAATCAAATTTTTAACAAACGTTCACAAAAAGAACTCTCTAATAGTTTCTGAGTACTAGACAGTCGTGGATATTGTCTATAGTATGTAGCATAATATGAAAATAATGAAGAAGAAAGAAGAGAGTGGATCCCACCCAACGTAAGACGGAAGACGTGGACGGCCCAGAAGAAGATAGTGTGACGAGTTGGATGCCCATTTAGGATCTTGCCCTGTCACGGCGTTAAATCGCGAAGAGTGGAAGGAGGGAAGGGAGGCTTTTGCTCTGCAGTAGGACAGTAATGGCAGAAAAATTTAATTATGAAAAAAATCGTATTAGTTCGCCCTCGAGACATTTTTCCCTCACTTAACAGTCCACATTCAAACCGAAATGGAAATCTCCCAAATCTACCGGTAACGTTCACCTTGGTAAAATTAGGCAATTTCGACATTACCGCGATGCACTGAATCGGCATCGACTAATGATTATGGAAGCACGCGCCACTGCCTCTGTTGCAAGAGCATCAGGAAACAGAGGTTAAACAGAAACTCGAATCAAAAACTTCCGTACAACCAGGGTCAAAACTTCTTCGCCAAACTTGAGCATGAGTAGGTACTCTGATTACTCGACAGTATTATCGTAAACTCAGATACAAATCTTTATTTGGAAGTGTTGAAATAAGTCTAGTCTTTCTAATATAGGTAATTAGAGCAGAAATGTGTTGATAGCACGATGACAATCGACCAGTTTGTGGTTGAGCACTTCGAGGCGATGAGGTAACTACCTCATCGCATGACTGCTTGTGTTCATGTGGAATTAGCTTGTCTCGTCAAACCGACTCGTCCGGCACTAACCCTCTGAAAACCATATCCTGGAAACTGAATTTATTTCTTCTATGCCGGTGATTTCGCCTTTCGGATATGTCATTTCCTCGATTTGAAGGAATGGATAAATTACCAAATTATGCATACTGCAACTTCCAACATTTAATGATCCTAATTATATTTAGTTTAGACTTTCACTCTCGCTCACTCGTAATGAGTAATTGCTTGGTATTTCCTATGTCTGACCAAATGGTAAGCATTACCTCTCACAGATGGTTAATACCGTTATATTAAAATAATTGAGTTTTCCACATACAACACTCACCGTGTTATTATGTGCATGAAAGCTTCCTACTGTTATGTGTACACAACTTTTTAATATTATTTCATGCATTAGATTTTAATGGATGTCTAACCATCCCTCGAGAATACAGTCATGGTCCTATTTTTGATAGCTTAATAAGACCAGGCGACTGCCCACAATCATTATTCATGGTTAATATTTTCTTCATATCACACTCATGCATTTCAGTGAAAATAATGATGGATTAATTGCATCAGATTTGACAGTGCTGTACTCATAGGCTGCCTTTTATGTTCATCTGTTATGTATTACAAAGGTACAAATATTTTTTATTCTAGGGCTACGCGAAAAGCATGAAAAAAAAAATACAACTAAAACAGTTTATAATCTTCCAAAACCGTTGGTTTACTCCTTTATCGATATAAAATCCGTGGCTGTTATGGTCTATCGCGTAACCGGCTCCTTAGAACCTGGCTTAGCTGAAATAAACTACATTGTCTACGGAATAAAATGTGTTTTTGATCGGAGGATCGGAATGCGTGGGCTTGTGGTATTTTAATGGGACCGGCCTATTGGACTAACGTGTTATTTCAAAGTTCTTGTCGGCGATTCGCTCACCGGTAGGTGAAGAGATTGCAATGAAAAGCATTAAGCAAAATGTAAGTTAAGTTGGTGGCCACAGCGGCCGCAACTGGCTTTACGACTAGGACCGACATTGCCCTCTGATGCACGAAGTCAATGAAATCCGTCCAATAAAACAATTTAAGATCCTCGTCAACAACGTTAATCTGATTAAATACGGGATTACTTTTTAAAGTAATTGTCGGACGCCGAAGATATCGTTTTACCATGGGTCTAAAACTTGGAAACTTGAGAGGTTTGTAAGCTAAACGCTCGGTTGGTTTGATATTCTAAATAGGTCAATTTGTGAGGTTGTGATGGAGTGATGATTCGTTGAGGACTTGAACATGGTATTTCAAGACATGATCAAATTGAGTTGTGTGAATAGATATTAGTTTGTTAAAATAAACCTACTGTCGTCGTATCATAAGCTACTAGCAGAGCCGTGGCAGGTATTTAACAATACTGCGGTAATCTCCGAATGAGAGCGCGTTAAAACTTGTTAAAAATCTTAGCTGACTACAGTGACTACACATTATCTACTATTCGTTATTGTATTCCGAAGTTTCATTGAGAAACAGTTTGTAAAGCGTCACTCGTTTATTTCTATTGCAACATTCTCGCACGCCAAGCTTACCTTATTCTGCATTCCGTATGATTCCTACGGATAATCACAATCTTATCCATGCGGGTCTCGTCGCTGTAAGGTCTTTCTGGAATCCAATAGTGTTTCTGTATTGATACCTGTCTGCTCAATTTATCTTTATGTCTGATTTCTTTGAAGGCTTTCTCCAGAATTACTGTGTTTCTTCGAAAGACTGGATCACCGGCCTAATCCTCTCAATGCAATAAACGAATTGCTCTACTATCAGTTTCGATTCGGGGTGAGTTATTTTTTTTTTGAGTCGATAACAACATATTATGAGGAGGGATGAAAACCATATTACCAAGAGAGTGATGAGTATGAATGTGACTGGGTACGCAAGTAGAGGAAGGCCGAAGAAGTGGTTGGATTGTGTGAAAGAGGATATGAATGTGAGAGGAGTGGATTCTGAGTTGGCGAATGATAGAGGTGAGTGGAAGAAGAAAACATGTTGTGCCGACCCCACTTAGCGTGGGATAAGGGCAGGGGAATGATGATGATGATGAACAACTTACAGCTTGTAACTTCCTCTAAGACTACATACAACTAGTACGACGAACATATTTCATATAAAAATAACACATATTTGTATCTCATCTTCAGTAGTTGACATTACAACGGCTTTGTCGGATGTGACGTTATTCTAAATTGAAAACATCACATAAAGATCTAAGAAGTCTGTTTTCACCAACTGTCGCTGGGTGAAACACTATTATATTTCCAAGAAACAGCAATTCAAAATATAGCAATTTCGAGGGATACGAGAAATAAGTCCCCTCAAAGCACGATGTTGCCCTTGGGCTACGTTTGTGTGAAAAATTCCCTGCACGAAACATCTTAGGCCTGTTCACTGTTCTTTGCTTCCCCTCGAGAGCGGGCGCTTACGATCTTGAATCTTTTGCGAAGCTCTTACCGGATTGTTATTAAAAACGAAATTTAGGTCAAGATCGTATGGAGGGACTTTGCCCTTTTTGCAGAAAATTCGTCAGAGCTCCGAAGGACGTTTGAGCGGAAAGAAATATAGGTTGAAATTTCCTGATATTTTTGGTATATTGAATACAAACTCCTTAGGTTTATTACCCACATGATAAAATTAGCTTATAAGACTTGTTTCGTATCGACTATTATATTTGCCCTACCTTATACTGGTCTTTTTCTATTGAAAGTGCTAGAATTCATAAGTTGCATTCTATTTGTAAATTGAAACAGTCTCTACGGATCGTTTAGAAAACCCGTCTTTCTTGTCGTATGTCATGCGTAAGACCCAACTGCCCCTGGCAATTATCTACAGATTAACTCACAGTTACTTACCCTGAGGTCTATCATTAGACGCCATAATTAAGTTTGTGATACTCACTTAAGCCATTAAGTGAATCCCTCTTAATGAATTTAATATCTCTAGACTAGCTTTCATAATGAAGCTATAGTTTTCAACAGAGCCGTATTTATTTTCAATTGTAGAATTCTAAACACGTAGTATCATTTGGTCATAAAAGGTTCTTTCTCGGTCCTGTGGCTATTCAATTTCATTAGGATTTCCTTTACTGGAGTATTGATTAGGGCCGAATGAAAATGGATGGGCTAAGGTTCTGATTACAATAATTACAGTTGGGCGTAGATGTGGTTGAAAGGAAAAGCTTGAATAACTTTCTGTCACACTATCTGTAAAAGGTACGTATTTAAGATAAAATTCTTTGTTTAGTGGTGAAAACAGAGATAACGGAACATAAAACAACAACAACAGACAGAAATAGTCTACCTTAATCCAAAATTAATATTGGTATGCCTAGCTAAAACACGCCATATTGCCACACCATGAGTTACTTGAACTAGACCACGAGGTTGAAGATCTAGATTATTTCGTAACAAGAACTATGTGAGACTTCGCCTCAACGGAACACGTCCAATTTGCAACAATGAACCCTGATGGTGGATAGTAAACACTTCCGCACAATTACCTTGCCGTTCGGCTAGTAATGACTGCATGACTGCATGACCCAGTATCGTAGCTATAACAGTGGATGATAGAGTCAGCAACATAACTCGGTGGTTATACCTTCTAATAGCACTCATAACATCGAGTTATGAGGGGGAGGGTATGTTCGAATGGTGGCAGAAGACATTGAGGTCATCCTATACATTGGGTTTTATTGCCACGTTGTTTCAACGCGACAAGATACAAAAATAAAGAAGGAAGAATTTGCATAGATTTTGATGAAGTCTATACGAGCATTTTCATTGTTTAAGATTGCATGTAGGATGACACCAAGATGGTCTTATATCTCCAAATCTAGAACCAGTTTTTTTAGCTAGGATGGTGCTATCAGTGCCATTTATCCCTTCTGCCTAGAAATTTTCAATAAAGTAAATGAAGTGCATGAACCAGAAAGACTAACTGGATATGATTGAGTTATCAATGTTTAAGTCAGAATAAGAACATGGGTTCTGTTGCTAACCAACGAACAGCGAGGCATTGCTGCTAGGCCGCGAACTCGCATACTTTCGGACAGTCACTAGCCTAAAGGCATGCAGTACACAACTATACTATCATTATGTTAGGTACGTTGATTTGACTGGTGGCACAGATACATAGACGACGGTACCACGACCATGTTTACGCTTTATTTTCTTTTATCTTGGCACAAATAGCTGTATATTTATTCTGGCAGTGAGTTTCTGGTTCCAGCATGATAAGGCTTTGAATGAAAATTAGTATGCATGTTCGAATTTTTGTATCCTGGAACAACGTAAGGCTTCTTTAAACTCTGATTTATTAAAGGGTGAATATGTTTCATGAAAGTTAAATACTGACTGGATATCAGAAACAAAGCTACTCAAGCAAGAGGCAAATATTTATAAAAACAATGGCATTGTTTAGGAAAACGAAGACCCAGGTAATGTGATATCCTGTTTAATTACCGTATCACCTGGTACTTTTGGTCATTTGGACTAAAGATGAGCAAAATGGTATACCAAATCCTAATAAATAAAGCGGGAGGATATAGCTATATAGCCATGTTTGTATCTTGATTCGCCAAAAAACAAGGAGTGTAGTGCGTAATACATTTCAAAGTACAGTAAGTTGTCTTTTGCGCTAAATCTATGTATAGTAGTAGGTATGTTTTAAATTAACTTTATCTTATCTTGAAACTATAATTGTATAGAGTTATTACTACCTACAACCATCATTAATGTCACAATGGAAAATTCTACTACTTCGAAGTCCTTGAAGAATATGAATTTTCTCATTAAACCAATGTCAATAGGAAGTTCACAAAATCACCTTTAGGATGATTCGCAAGAAGCGGTCCGAAAAACGGTACCCCATTTTCGCAATTTTTTTTTTGGTTATTTAAAAAAAAAAAATAACATACCTAATTAAGCACTCAAAGACATGCATTTTAATGTTAGCGGCCCTCAATTTGATAAAGCCGTTTTGAAGTTTTAGTGGTTTAAATATATTCGTGCCCATTGAAATTAGGTTTGGTCCAGAGAAATTAGAAAAATGCCAGAGAAATTAGCAAAATGCCAAAGAAATTAGCAAAATGCCAGAGAAATTAGGAAAATGCCACAGAAATTAGCGACAGAGAAATTAGTTTTTTATCGCGGACACATTTGTTTGCTTTGTAAAACAGTAACGTGGAGTTAAAATAACATGAAATTTGATTCACCACTACCTAATAGTATCTATATGGATGATTCGCAAGAAGCGGTCCGAAAAACGGTACCCCATTTTCGCAATTTTTTTTTTTGGTTATTTAAAAAAAAAAAATAACATACCTAATTAAGCACTCAAAGACATGCATTTTAATGTTAGCGGCCCTCAATTTGATAAAGCCGTTTTGAAGTTTTAGTGGTTTAAATATATTCGTGCCCATTGAAATTAGGTTTGGTCCAGAGAAATTAGAAAAATGCCAGAGAAATTAGCAAAATGCCAAAGAAATTAGCAAAATGCCAGAGAAATTAGGAAAATGCCACAGAAATTAGCGACAGAGAAATTAGTTTTTTATCGCGGACACATTTGTTTGCTTTGTAAAACAGTAACGTGGAGTTAAAATAACATGAAATTTGATTCACCACTACCTAATAGTATCTATATTAACGTTAACGTTATAAAAAGTGTCAATTTATATTTCATTATTGCGTAATAAGCGATTGAATGCAGATAGGGGTGTCGCGGACACACCAGAGAAATTAGATTTCACGACTTTAGAAATTAATTACAGCTTTCCTATGTATATAATTGAGGATATTACTAGTGCCATAATAGCGTACTCGTATACTATTTCCAAATAAAAATACAGCAATACTGAAACTGGTCATTTTAATAGGTTCGCAAGGCCGGACATGCCAAAAACACGAGTCCTGCGAAACACCCTTTAACACGTTGTTTAGTCATTACGAGAATCCTAAGCAGGTAATGTGGTTGTTACTTTTCAAGGTTTTGAGATCTTACTTTACACTGAGTTTTAAGTTTCTCTGGGACGACTACTTGATAGTATATTTAGTATTCAAGCGCACAGATTATTTGATAGATTTAGAATCGTTGTTCATCATCTTCCTGCCCTCTTCCCACTTATCTATATGGGGTCGGCACAACATGTTTTCTTCCTCTATTTCCCTCCATCAGCCGTATCTCAGCATTCAACTCTTTTTCTTATTTATGTCAACTTTCACACAATCCATCTATCTTTTCTTTGGTCTACCTCTTCTAAAATATCTATTCATTTATATATCAAGATGTCTTCTCGTCACTGATGTCATGACATACCAATCTATTACTTGTTGTCATATTTATATAATAATAGTTGTTAGTTGTTAATATGGCGGTCACAGACGATTCGATAGTTAGATGATCATGCTACATACTTGTAGAGTACGGCAGAGGCTAAATTCGTTTATATGCCATTGTTCTTTTGTGGCTCTTACTTAAGTTTTCATTTCATCAAAATGTTATCGTAACATCATAATTAGGGCTTGCATTATCCGCCCCATTTTGTTATCCGGATAATATGGATAGTAGAGCACTTTACTATCCGGATATCCGGATTTTCCGGATAATTCGGATAGTTACCGATTTTTTTTTTCAAACGGACACAAACGAAGATAATAGTTAAAAAATACATTAAACGTCGTAGCTTTAAGTTATCCGAACAATCACTATTAAATTTTGAATCATTTTTAAACAAGGTACGTAACAAGATCTGAATTTTTCTCCTAAAGCGAAGTGAACGCGATGCAATTTGATGTATTTTGATTGAGAATGCAGATGCATAATGTATACCAAACAACTTATTAAACACCCGACTTCACCCACTGCTGGGTATAGGGTAAAGGGAGGGTCTCTTTGCGTGTGCCATGCCAATCTCCACAGTCCACCGGCGCCGCTCACCTCATCCAGTTCCGGCCATGCTATGGCATGGATGAGGTGACCAGACACCTTTCTGAACTTCTGAACGATATGTCGTCCTGCCCATCGTGCTGCTGGGTTACTGACGCTTCTGTAGGTACCCCGTTCTTAGAAGCCGCGCCGTTCAGAAGTTCAGAAAGGTGTTTAACATTTCTTGGAGATCTTCGAAGGTTTCTGTGACAACTATAAGGTCGTCTGCAAATCCTTAGGTTTAAAGATGTCCTCTATGACATCAGTAAAAAGTTTGGACCAAATGATGTCTCCCTGTCGCACTCCCCGCTTGATGGGCTCAGGGTTGGTTAAATCGTGCAGTCGTACAAGGAGAGCGTGGAAGATGGCTCAATGTTCGACACTGTCAAAGGCTTTTTCGCAGTCAATGAAAAACATGACAAGAGATTAGTTGTGTTCGTGACACTTCTCCATCAGCTGCTTCACCGTGCGGGTGTGGTTCATTTAAAAAAAGCCGCTTCGAAAACCGGCTTATTCTCTGGGTTACTATGGTATTCATTTAGCTCACGGGTAATACAATTAGTTATTATTTTAGAGAACAATTTATTATTTGTGGCAATTTGTGGCATCGGTTGCCAGCAAGAATAACGTTAAGCTCACATCCACTCCAAACACTGGTTGCGCTGCAATGAGTAAAAGACGAAAAATTTGTGGACGTGGGGTATGCGAAAGGCTCGGTGGGTAATACACTAGACAAGACGTTAGTATCGCGATTCGAGCGAGCAACTTTATGAATGTTACAAAAAAATAGTATATTTCAGTACAAGTTCGGAAAGGCTGTCATTACAACGAGTTCCGATAAATGTCTACCCGAGCCGAGGCGCAGCCGAAGGCGAGGGTTGACAGTCGGAACAAGTTGCAATGACGGTTCCGAACGAGTACCTACTGAACGACTATTTTTAATACAGTTGCGAAAAAATGAAACAATTTAATCTAGAAAATGGCGCCAACCGTAGAATATAAGAGATTTTTTTTTTCATTGATTCTGGTAGGCAAAGGGAACTATGCCCATACAGCCAAGTCTTCAGAAAATTTTTTTTATTGATATGAAATGAAAATGAAATTTAATGAGATGAAATGAAATGAAACCTAACCTAACTCATTCAATCAAATCATTAAATCTGATATAAAAAACAAATTATTAGCTTCTTTTTAGAAATATACGTATTTGCATGAATCATAAAAACTTCTATGATTTTTTTTTAGTAAAAACTTCATGGTTGGTTTTTCTTTTTAATAGACATTATTTTGACAGTTGGGAAAGAGAACGCACGAGTGCGGGAAAGGTAAAAAAAAAGCACGAGTGTGTAATAGCCCACTTCCCGAACGCTATACGTCCCTGCAATACGCCACTTTTTGAGCAACTGTATTAAAAAAGGATAATCAGTGTTTCCCTGTTAGATACGTCTACTCTACGTAGTCCATATAAATTGTTGTCTTGATAGGTTAATTCCATATTCAAATCGTATTTTTTGATTATTTTTACTATCCGTATTATCCGAATTATCCGGATTTACTGGTCGTCACTATCCGGATTTGAAAATTGGCGGATATCCGGATAATTCGGATATCCGGATATCCGGATAGCAAGCCCTAATCATAATGCTTTGTATTGTATGTACCCCATTCATTATATCTTTAATTTAGCCCTACGTAGTTTGAGTGTTAATAAAAGCTTCGCAATTATACATTTTAAGAGCTTAGCTTTCGAAAAATATTTCATTTTTTATTACCTTAGAGATCTGTTGTTTTTTATTCTTGTAAAGTTTTGCTAACTGAAAATTATATCTGAAATATGATTTTTTCAAAGGGAATGCTGATCACTAAAAGGTTTTTGATTCTCTTAGTTAACATGTACAATTCATGAATGTTTAAGTTTGTTTTTCTTGGCCCTAAAAAGTCTTTTCGTCCAATTGTGACGAAACCGACGTGAAACATCGTTATGACTTCTTTCTTGCTCTGACCACCCGTGTTCTCTGTTTATTACCACACCAACAGCCATAAACGTCTCAATATTGAATACGACACTTTAATAAGCACATAACACACCTTTGACTCTCATAATCATAAATTTAATACAAGTTATTGCGTGCTCGATTAAAGTTTAAAATTTTCAACTCAGGCACTGATTTACAAGTGATTTTTCTGTCAAAAGAAAAATACGCACCTACGCCTATTTGAAATCTGTTAGTTTTAAATAAGCGGCAATGAAAGACGATATCAGTTAAAATTATTTCTATCATGCTTAGGAATATTTAAGTCCTGTCTTTTATTTTATCAAAGCTGGATCTGGATCTAGAACTCGTGTGAAAAGCGGCGAGAAAATTGCCTTTAGCAAGTCTATTTACTTTGAAATTGTGTTTTCTCGGCAAAAGGTAAGCCTCAACTCCGAAATAGGTGTGTAATAGCCTTTTGGCGGGTCGATTTGGTTCAAATGACTTACTCCAGATTGCGGAAACGAGAAAAATCTGGCTACAGTTGGAAAATTTACGGAAACGTGATATATTACAGACAGAATATGACAATGATAAATAGGTATCATACGATAATATACCACTTGGATACTGTTAATCTCTATTAACAGATAAATTTTTTGCATCGCATTTTAATAACACTCAAACATAAAGTTTCATGGCCAGTTTTTGGCTTGCAAAATGGATGTCAGACATATCTCTGACATATTGATAGCAATAGCCCATAGCAACAGTAGACCAGCTGCCCATAACTGTACGTACTGTGAATGCTAATACAATTTAAAGGATTGCGGTCGGCAGGGAATTAGTTTATAGACCGCTGTCTGTGACGCAGGCCGGTAGCGGCGAGGCATGCTGACGTTCCTCACACTGGCCCTGTCCCCGCCATAATTCACACTTGGTCATAGGAGATGAAGAACCAAATTTTAAAGTCTTTTGATACATATCAGATGTATTGAAATACAATAATTCCAGTACTTCTACACTGTTTGAATTTACAACTTTCCCCCAGATTTGGTGTTTTTAACTTTTTAGTAAAGAGAAATGGCATTTTCTGTTTTGTTTATAGAAGTAACCATGATAATATGCATAATAGTGATGCTAAATAAGTAACATCAGTATCTCGGTACAGCATGAACATAGTCTGAAATTCTGACCGGGCCATTTCTAATAATCCCACGAAGTTCCACAGATGAAATCTTCTGAAGAGCCCGAGCCGGTACGCTTCCCCTAATCATTAAAACTGGCTTTTCTATTCCACAACGGCTTAAATCCCATCATATCTTCACGAACTAGACTTTAAACCGTTGTGTTTCAGTCCAGTTTTTATTGCTGGAAGTGGATTGTATGCTTTGTAGTACGAGAGGGTTGTCCAAGGACGTCCATTGTGGAGACCCGAGGTTGCGGCTGCGATGGGCTACGTAAAGTACTACACAGAATACGGAATAGATGAGGAGTGCTCAGCGCTTGTACCACGGCTTTGTTTGGGGATTAGCTAGTAATGGACTGGTTTGCTCGCCCGTTGGTTTACTGACCAGATGTTTGCTTGGCTCACCCTTCTCAAGGGGCATCCATACGCTGGCTGTTTGTCACAAACACCGCAAACAGCAAACGAAGTCCTGTCACAAACACCGCAAACAGCAAACGAAGTCCCAAACACCAACCACAATCACCCAACACAAACAGCCATCCACATGCTTGGCGAACGTTCATAACATTCCGAATCGGCAAACATAAATCCTTTGATCTGGCAAGATAACCGACACCGATGCCGAACACTGCCCAACACAAACACAAACAGGCAAACAACGACAAACACCCATCCACACGTCCGTGTTTGCTGTTTGCTGTTGGCTGTTTGCCATTGTTTGTCAAGCGTGTGGATGGGGCTTAAGACTTGCCAACTTGTTTAACGCCAAGCCAAGTGGCTACTCATTTTAATATAGAAAAAGCTATTCTCACGATACGGAAGAGCATTTTGTGTCTTGTCGTAGGTATCTTTTATTTGTATTTAAAATTAAAACAGCTTTCTTCTGAAATTTGTTGAAGTATTCCATGGGATAGTTCCAATTCCAAGGTATATAAACCTGTCTAATATTATGAAATATGTAATTCGACAGGTTTGGGATCTTATGGATGCAAATCGTTGTCTTAAAACAATGAGTTTAAATTTGATTAGACCTAGTTTATCCTTCGTCGTAGAAAGTACTATTTTATTTTTAACATGTATTTCATTTGTTGTATTCTTCAATTATTAATGAATTAAAATAAATAATTCCTTGCTTCTAATATTAGCTTTATTAAGCAAGAAATAATATGAAACTTCTTGAGTACTTTACCCAAGAAAACAAAAAGCTTGGTAATTTACACCGTTTATTATTCAAATAGGAATATCCTGCAAGTTCTTGTTCTACAGGAACTTATTTAATTATTCAGGGAGCTAAAGGCATGTCTAACAGCAGAAAATTAATACTGGATTGTAACCGTTTTCCCTTTGGGATAACGTTTATGTCTCTTGCATGTTTTATGAGGAAACTTAGCGGCTCCGGGATTTAGGAGATCTGGAAACTTGAATTATTCCAGCGCATATACGACTGACATCGTTATGTAATACCTAGTAGGATTCCTAGGATAGAGCCGTGTGGGGGATAGTACCTCAACTTTTGATTCGTTGCCTGATCCATCTCCAAGTTTACCAAGTTGGATGAAACCTGGAATACGTGAAGATCAATGCGTTAAAGCGCTCGTGGCGTAGCTTGCTTAGACGTTCTTGATAGCAGCTTTGTTCATGGTCACAATTTGAATGGGTGATCGCAAGTGACATTACGAGCTGAGCGCTTCAGATCTTCGGAGGGCACGTTAAATTTTCGGTCCCGGCTTTTAAATCGTTAAGCCGTGACGAAGGCCTTTAGGCGGCCTAAACACTCCGTCATCAGAGATAGCCACTTACTCATACGAACTAACTAATGGCGTAAAAAGTATTATAGGTTATTTTTTATGTTGATAGCTAGCGAAGCTGCGAAAACAAAACAACTGTTCTCGGTAGAAAAACTCAACTCATACATTCCTGGACTCAACTCAAACATTCCTTACAATTTTTGTTTCGTTTGTCTACAGGTTTGTGCGCTCTGCAAAGTGGAAGGTGCATCCATGAGACGTTAATTCCCTGAAGGGGTGAGCAACGGCACGCTGCTCGCTTTACTCACGTGTAAGTTACAATTATCTTACGACTGTTATTTTCGTATTAGTAAAAACACAGCCTTTTAAGGGATCCATTATTTTTAAGCGTCAAATGAACTAAATGTTCCTAGAATTAATTCAGTGAAGACTGTAAAAGATCATTCTTATTTTCAAGAAGGTGGTAGATAAATACATCTTGAATTCTGAAATAAGCTGTAGATAGGTAAACATGAGTATGGTATTGATTTATTGTTGTAATTTAATTTTTAATATACAGCTACTGTTGTGATTACGGACAATGGAATGATGGAAAATTAAAACAGAAGTAAACTAGAATTTTTACAAGTTCATTTCATACAGGTAGGCTTATTTTATGTAAATAAAATACTTAAATAAATCTTGGTAAATTATTTGCCCTATTTGTTTAAACTATTTTTGTCCTATGTTTGTATGTAACAATGTATTTATGAAATAAATATGAAAATATGAAAATATGTGAACCATAAACTATGAAAGGAGATAATGCCGATTTTGACTAATAATATTCCTTCACCAAGAATACAAAGTCTGGCTTGACATCACGGGAGGTACGATTCAATTGTAAGTTAGAACAATTATGCATTTGCCATGGAGGCAAACGTTATTATTTTTCCTTGAAGATCTTTTTCTTCAATTATGTACACTTATGAATACTGTGCATGACTCTGAACTTGACCCTGACATTCTGAATGGTGCTCAAGCCGCATTATGTTACAAATAGTTATTGTTTTAACGCCATATAATACAGAATGCATGACAGACTGTTTGATAATAATCGGCGTAGCTGTTGCTAATCCTTTTTCTTGTTCGTATAGGCACAAGATTAGCTTTTTTATAGATAAGGATGATTCGCAAGAAGCGGTCCGAAAAACGGTACCCCATTTTCGCAATTTTTTTTTGGTTATTTAAAAAAAAAAAATAACATACCTAATTAAGCACTCAAAGACATGCATTTTAATGTTAGCGGCCCTCAATTTGATAAAGCCGTTTTGAAGTTTTAGTGGTTTAAATATATTCGTGCCCATTGAAATTAGGTTTGGTCCAGAGAAATTAGAAAAATGCCAGAGAAATTAGCAAAATGCCAAAGAAATTAGCAAAATGCCAGAGAAATTAGGAAAATGCCACAGAAATTAGCGACAGAGAAATTAGTTTTTTATCGCGGACACATTTGTTTGCTTTGTAAAACAGAAACGTGGAGTTAAAATAACATGAAATTTGATTCACCACTACCTAATAGTATCTATATTAACGTTAACGTTATAAAAAGTGTCAATTTATATTTCATTATTGCGTAATAAGCGATTGAATGCAGATAGGGGTGTCGCGGACACGCCAGAGAACTTAGATTTCACGACTTTAGAAATTAATTACAGCTTTCCTATGTATATAATTGAGGATATTACTAGTGCCATAATAGCGTACTCGTATACTATTTCCAAATAAAAATACAGCAATACTGAAACTGGTCATTTTAATAGGTTCGCAAGGCCGGACATGCCAAAAACACGAGTCCTGCGAAACACCCTATGGATGATTCGCAAGAAGCGGTCCGAAAAACGGTACCCCATTTTCGCAATTTTTTTTTGGTTATTTAAAAAAAAAAAATAACATACCTAATTAAGCACTCAAAGACATGCATTTTAATGTTAGCGGCCCTCAATTTGATAAAGCCGTTTTGAAGTTTTAGTGGTTTAAATATATTCGTGCCCATTGAAATTAGGTTTGGTCCAGAGAAATTAGAAAAATGCCAGAGAAATTAGCAAAATGCCAAAGAAATTAGCAAAATGCCAGAGAAATTAGGAAAATGCCACAGAAATTAGCGACAGAGAAATTAGTTTTTTATCGCGGACACATTTGTTTGCTTTGTAAAACAGTAACGTGGAGTTAAAATAACATGAAATTTGATTCACCACTACCTAATAGTATCTATATTAACGTTAACGTTATAAAAAGTGTCAATTTATATTTCATTATTGCGTAATAAGCGATTGAATGCAGATAGGGGTGTCGCGGACACACCAGAGAAATTAGATTTCACGACTTTAGAAATTAATTACAGCTTTCCTATGTATATAATTGAGGATATTACTAGTGCCATAATAGCGTACTCGTATACTATTTCCAAATAAAAATACAGCAATACTGAAACTGGTCATTTTAATAGGTTCGCAAGGCCGGACATGCCAAAAACACGAGTCCTGCGAAACACCCATAAACTGATCACGTTGATGGATCAAAATATTGCTGACTTTCATAATCGCAATGAATTTATATCACTCGTTTAACGGAATTCCTTGGATGATACTGATTGATATGATTCTTGTTCGTAGTCTCCACTCATAGAGACAAACGCCACTACAACCAGGAATGTAGTATTCACATTCTAGTTCCCTAATTGAAAACATTATGGTATTGTCTCAAATTGTCGCGTATCCGTCTCAAATCACCATTCGCAACATGATAATCAAATTACTCGGCCATATCCATTACCTAAACGACAAAATGGACGCAGGTCACCGTTTGCGGCAATCATCTAATGAAACAAGGTCGTTGCTCCGGCCTAGCCTGTCCTAGCATATATGTAGGGTATGTTTGTTGGTCCGTCTCGAATGGATGGAGATGAATTCAACGACGGATGTTCATGTCGACTAGTGGAATATCCTTACTTGAATGAAATGATACTGCAGTTTATTATTAGAATTGACTGATTTAAAATAAACACGGTTGTTTACTCTCTGTGATTATCAACAGACCAAAACATTTTTCTTAATTTAAAAAGAAGACAGTTTACCTAAGTATTAAGACTCCCTCTTTATGTTATTTTATTTACGCTATTCATTCGGATCTTGATCTGAAATAGTAATTCCCAATAGTCAAATATAGTAGAGCTGAAGCTAAAAGCAAGTGGCTCTCTTGACATAACTTCTACTCCGAAGTAATGCATGTATTTCAACTTTCAAGTCAATTTCAAAGTACACTGCGAATTCAATCAAATGTTAAACATTCAAACGTCGTCTATTACTTGGTATGCTGGTCCATATTCACTCGTCTACATAACATACGCCAATGCGCACGATCGCCTGTCGTGAGCGAAATCAAACAAAGTAATTATAGTGTTGAGGATGTACTGATATTATGTACTCAGATATTTAGCGGCGTTTGAGTTGAGATCATCTGCTTATCTTTTATCTTAGAGTTAATGTATTGGTACTGCCTTCGGCTGATTTTACCGACACTTTAAACAGACGTTGAGAGCTGATTAATCGATCGAGCGAGCGAAGCGAGCGAAGATCTTAGTGGTAAGTTGGGCGATTTTGCTTTGTATGTTTGTATGTTTGTATGTTTCACGAATTGTTGTTCGAGCATAACTGTCGAACCGTTCATCCAATCTGCATGAAACTTGGTAGGTCAATAGGTTGTGGCAAGGAAATTTACGGTGGAGCATATGAGCTTAATCGATGAAGGGGTTGTGAAGATATTGGGTTCCCAAGGGGGTAAAAAATTATGAAAGTTACACAAATATATTGAGTGGGGTGTCATACGAAAGGGCTTATTTTGTACATTCCAAAATGGTTTTTATTTTTAATCTAGGATGTATAGTTTTTGAAATACGACCAAAGACCAAAAACTACGAAACCAGAGCTGCAAGAGCTCCCGTTTCATAGAGTTTCGATGTCTTCGTAGCTCATTGACTGGTCGGTCTTAAAAAGAGAGTGGCATCGTTGCGGTTTGGTTTGCAATGATTTTAGATGCTACTTGATTTATTTTCATGATAAAAAAAATTTTGATAAAAAATGAAAATAATTGGGGTAAAAAAAGTTAAGTAAACAAATATATTGAGTGCGGTGTCAAATGAAAGGTCTTTATTTTTTTTTTTTTTTTTTTTTTTTTTTTTATTTTTTTTTTTTTTTTTTTTTCACTTTAAGAAATTACATAAGATATATTATAATATTGTGCCTTTAAACCCTGTTGGGTTTGTGTAGGCACTCACATTCGTCTTCTTCGCAATGTAAGTACTTACTTACACATTTGTACATTCTAAAATAGTTATTATTTTTATTCTAGGACGGATACTTTTAAAAATACGACGAGAATTCATAAATATGAAATAAATGAAAAATTAGACACGACATTATGTATTGCATGCATGCTAGTATTTTTACCATGAAGAGCTAGCGCAATAGGCATACCCGGCAGTAGTAGCACTTGAAATTATAGGGGTAGTCAGAAGAAAGTCCAAATGTTGGCCATCTACGGTGCGTGCGCGAGATCTCAGTTCGGGGCGAACTACTAGTATTGATAGATGATCTTAAATTTTAGTTGGGATCAGGCGTCAATCTTAATTCTTTCTTCAACGCTTAGTTGATCGTAGAGCTCCTACGAGGTCCTTGTGTGATCTTATAGAATAAAACCTAGTGAATGCACTTGGTAAAGTTACGCGTGTCCTATTGAGCCGTTTATTCTTCGTGCCAGTAGGTTCGTTGCATTACATTTTTGAAATGAAAAATAACATGTTAGTTTGTGGCCTAACATGCACCTTCAAAAATTCCATCTTTAACTGTTGGTAAGACGTAATGAAAGACTACCAAACACAACTAAGAGAGTCCTAGATATTTGGGAAGATTCTCACAGACTGAAGTCTGTCTTAGTTTCCTAAAAGTAAAATGAGGGTTACACGTTTTGTGAATAGTTAAGATAAGTGTGTAAACAAGAAACATGGTGTTGGTAAACTTCGGTTTATAGGGTATCTAGAATCTAGATGTTTCTAAACCGTTCAGCCATCATAAATGAATTGGTTGATGCGTATCACAGCAGCTATTAACGCAACAAGATTTAAATAGGAATCTGATATGAGAGAACACGGATTTAGTTGTCTAATGAGCAAGACTTTCATATCAATTAGACGAGCGAGGGCAACAAGATCATTTTGGAATTTCTTATTCTAGACAGAGAACTAGCGGATTCTATACGTGTTTTCTCAATGAAGCCGAGTAAAATCACGATATTCTAAAACCTACTTAAGTAGATAAGTCAAGGTACAATTTTATTCATCCTCTCAATTATACAACGCGACTGCTTGTCACCGGCAAAAAACATCAAAAACTAACATTTAGGTAGTCACGCACGACTAACAGAAATCTTATATTCATGGAGTCACCGACGACGTTTCGTTAAAATTTAGTGTTCTCAGAAAACGTAACGGTATCTCTGAAACTACTTAACGTTTATGGTCCAAGTAAAATATAGATCGTGAGGGCTTCGTCGATAAAACTGCTCTTGTCACTCATCTGTAGTTGGGTGCATTAGCAACTCGTGCATTAACCTGTTGTTTTACAGTCACGATGTTCCTGACAATGTGTGCTGTCCGTTCCTATTGTTTCCGAATAAACAACTGGTCAGTACTGTCCCAGTTTCGTGACAGATCTCGTACTCATTTACAATCGAAAGGACTGGTCGTCCCTTGATATCCTCTATGATGTATTAACAATTTGGGTTAGTTCTGGCAGGTCTAAAACATCGTGGTCTTTCTATAGTATGCCAAAAGCTTGAGCGCGTTTTTCTTGTTTCAATTATTATCATCACTATACACATTATCAGTAATTACGAAACTGTAACTTTGGTTCAGTTTGTAACAGTAAGAAGCAGTAACAGTATTCAGAGCTTTCTAACAATATAAGCTGAACCGATAAATTATCACGTTGTATACATTGTTGCAGTATACTTGCTGCTCTTGCTCAAACTTCACGAACTCCTGTCGGCATTTCAACGTTCAGTTCAACTATTCGATGTCGACCGATAACTTCATTAGTTCGCTCCATTGACGCTCGCTCCAAAATACTGAAGCGTAAATCGAATGCGTGAAGTGTCAATTGGCACCAAACGTTATTACACTCCGCTGGGTAATTGTCGATAGTTTACTGCCGCGACCCGGCACATTGTTACCAACATACATTTTCCATTTCAACAGTTACTGTATGATTTATCGACGGCATAGCGAAGATTGTGAGACGGTAGCAGATGGACTATAACTTTGTTATCTTTGAGAATCACATGTTGGGTTTCCGAAAATATTTTCTTCGTATTTTTCATAAAATATAAAAACGGTGTTTATAGACTTGTTACAGATTCATACAAACACTAGTCCCATCATTTCACTCATAGTTTTAATGATGGTTGTTGAGCCACTTTAGTTCAGATACTAGTTCGAAATAGGACCTCTTTCGTGATGTCTTGTAAACAAATCTGTGTCCATCTCAATTTAACTTTTTTTTCTTTTCGTAAGCATGAGATTCCTTCTGAGAATTTTGGTCATTATTTCTTTACACCACCATTTATCCGGAAAAGCTACATCGCTTCGGTCGTAAAGTCGTGAATGGAGGTTAATTGTCAATTGACTGGTTCTCAGCTTCGATTTCCCTGCGTTCACGCGCGACTATTTACCGCGCCTTCACCTCGCCTAATAGACGAGCTGGTGTTTGGATTGCTCCTCAGAGGGAACAGTAAGCAGAGCGCGATTTGTTTATCTTGAAAATATTTGACGCTTGATTATGCTTTTTGGTCGGAAATTGGTTATGACTTTTGAATTGAACTACTGCTTCAATGTAGGATGTAGAGAGTAAAACATGCTCACGACTACAGGTACGGTAGACGAAGAATCCTGAGTGCCAGAAGATTCAAGATCTTCAAGATCCTATGAAGATACTCTGGTAACTACTGAAGGGGTAGTCAAGGGTGTGTCCCAATAAACAATACTTTGACAAGACAAAACTATGACCAACATATTCATTATTTTTTGGGCGCTTCCGTGCTTCTTTCTGGTTTCTGGCTATGACGGAGGCTTTCAGGCAGCCGAAAAACTCCGTACCAAAATTACCAAAATTAATCACTTGCTTATTCAAACTTTCATTATTTTAGATGTCTTTCTCAAGTGCTCAATACAAAAACTTAAGAAGCGTGTGCTTCAAGAATGTTCCTATGCCATAAGTGCTTACGATTCTGTGTGCATAAATACGGACTCCATAAGCTCTCCAGCATGCCTCTGCGCATATTTGACGTGTTACGCGCACAGTTACGTGCGAGTCCCATTCACGCGCATACATTACGCGCATGCGCGACTCACTAACTCTTCTTACCTGTTCCTACCACCTCTATGCAGACGATCTACAAATCTATACGCAGGCTGCAGTAGACGACCTGTCTGATGCAATTACTTGCATTAACAGCAACCTGCTTCGGATAAGTGACTGGAGTAAAGCTTACGGATTGCAAGTTAACCCCTCGAAAACTCAGGTTATAGTGTTGGGCGGACCTCGAACAGTTCCTAAAATCGATTGGCTGACATTACCTCAAATTAAATTTAATAATGTGACAATTCCTTACTCTAACACAGTTAGGAACTTAGGTGTGGTCATGGACAGCTGTATGTCATGGAAGCCGCAGCTTGAATCAGTGAGCCGACGACTGTTTGCTTCTTTTGGCTCACTTCGAAGGTTGCGTAACTTCCTTCCGACTGCCACTAAAATTACGCTTGCACAATCGCTCTTGCTCCCTGTCCTAGATTATGCTGACTCATCCTATCTTGACCTTACAGAGGAACAGCTCAATAAACTTGAGCGCCTCCAGAATGTATGTATTAAATTTATTTTTGGACTTCGTAAATACGATCACGTTTCAGAATTTCGCACTAAACTCAAATGGCTTCCAATCCGTCTTCGTCGAAATTCCCATATCCTCTCACTCCTTTTCAACATTCTTCGTAATCCCTCCACCCCCCGTTATTTAAAGGAACGGTTTGAGTATCTGTATGAAGGGAATCCCCGTGATCTTCGCTCCTCCGACAACCTTCTCCTCAAAACTCCTGTGCACAAAACTGGTTACTATGCAGACTCCTTCACTGTCCAAGCTGTATCACTCTGGAAAGATCTGCCGGTATCTATTAGAAAGTCCTCTTCCCCCACTATTTTTAAATCTAGGTTAAAAGCACATTTCCTTTCAATTTGAATGTCATCTGGAATCGTTCTATTAAGTACCTACTGACTTATTTTGTATAATGTATGTATTTTTTTTTTTTTTTTATTAAATATATGTAGGTTTATGCAGGTTTATATAAATATAATGATTATCGTCTATGTAGTTTATTATTAAGTACCTTTTGGTACGTTAATTCGTTTTGTTTTATTCTTTGTAATAATTATTATTCTTTGAGCACCCGGCCAATCTTCCATTATTTAGATCCTTCTCCATCCAAAGGTTGCCTGGAAGAGATCGCTTCCTAGCGATAAGGCCGCCCATTGTACATTGTTACTTTATTCTGTCATTATTGTATTTTGCTTATTCCAAGGTGTGCAATAAAGAATTTTCATTCATTCATTCATTCACTAGCATGCATTATCTTCGTAATATTCATGTATTTACTCAGCTGAGGTAATTATGAATTCTTAATACCCCATTTTGTATTCAAAGATATCGAGAGAAAGTGAATGAGGTTGTGAAACTGTTATGCAATTCTTATTACTGTTGTTTTTCGGTAGTTAATTCTTGTCTAGTATGCGCTGACAGAATTTTCAAGGATGCTTCCTTATTTATCCTCTAAAATTTGCCTTACTTATTTCTTTTACTATTGGTGGTTGATGCGAATTATTATTTCGCTACGTTGAATCTTTTTCTAGTAATTTTTTAACTAGCAGGTTCTCTTTGATGGTAAAGCTAGAAAGAATGCCAATCTGTAACTATACGTAAACCCTCTTTGTACGTTAAAAATAGGGTCTTAAGACACGCCTCTTAATCAAGTAGCTCATATTAGCAACATTACATAACCTAAACGCCAAATCTCATGACATATCAATCGACCAGTCACTTTCATGCTCCAAATGTGGCAATGAAAAATAACTCATTGTAAACCATCAACATGGCGAATCGTGCGGCAAGACATGACGTGGAGCAATGCAAGTACAGTACTTCCAGCTATATAATGGACATCGGCTAACTCCGTGTTTTCCGAATACCTACGTCCGACAGAAGTGTATGATTCCACAAAACAGAATGCGACAGAAGTGCACGTCGCGTCGTTAGCAGCGCAGCTAGCACGACTTGCAACTACATAATTGCTTTTCTTAAAAATGACATTGATATTTATTTGTTTGGAATAAATAAAGTTGAAATTATGAGTAATTTTCATTTCCAAATTTTTGTCAATCGTTTTACTTTTTTGTCGTAATTTTATGAGATTGTTTCCGATGTTTTCCGAAACCCATTATTTATCTTGAATTACTGTACGAGTAGGAGCCTAGTATCAAGTATGTGAGTAATCGTCGCACATGCGTGAAACCCTACGCATGCCTTAGGAAATGATTTCATTTGCAACTTCAATGTTATTCTGTTTTCATGGCGTAGCTTGCTTAGACGTTCTTGATAGATCGTTGAAGTTAAGCTATGTTCTGAGCGGTCGTAATTTCGTTGGGTGGCCGCAAGTCAAAAGTCAAAAGTCAAATTCATTTATTCAATAAGATCTAAGACTAGTGTACCACTTTGAAACGTCTTAAGAGCTAGGTGATTCTACTCCTGTTCCTTCGCGACCAACACCGTGAAGAACCAGGGCAACAAACTGGCATTAATAGCTGAGTGCTTCCGTGCTTCGGAGGCCACGTTAAAATGTCGGTACCGGCTTTTAAGTCGTTAAGGGCTCGGCGAACGTATCTACTTACCTAGGAACGTAATACCAAAATAATTTAAAATTTGAGCATATTTTTATCACTTTACGTTATTATTTGGATAAAGGTAGTATTTATCTAGGTTCCTGTTAAACTTTTGTTTCAAAAAACTTACTATAGAACAAATGAAAAGAAAAAATGCCATTTTTGGTGTACCTACAAAGATTTCAATTCAATTGGCTTACATTTCTTTTTAGGTAAGTTTTTCGGAACAAAAGTAACCTAGATAAATACCTACTCTCCTAATCTAACAACATAAACTGATATAAACATGCTTACATTTTAAATGATTTCGGTATTACGTTTTTATGGAAATTCGCCGGTCGCAGCCCTCTTAAGCCATAAGTTCATGACGGAGGCCTTTAGTTGGCCTAAAATCTTCGTCAGTCTCTCCGTTAGCCTTCGAATTATATCTACTTTCAATGTGTGACGATCTGAGCAGATGTCTTCGTGATGCGATGATGACGTTTTTACCCGGCTGACTGTCAAGTCACCCGGGTTATGTAGATCGCGCGTTTCTATGTATGTGGGTTCGTTCGTTCGTTCGTATGTAAGTAATATTCTTTATTACCACGTTTCTCCTAAACGGCTGGATGGATTTTGATGAATGAGGTATCGTTAGAATCGTCTCCATCTCGATTGTGCTCTAGGATACTTTTTATTTCGATAAATCAAATAGTGCGGCTAAAAAATGCAACAATGTGTGAATTTTCAAAATGAAAATCACGCTATCATATCAAAATCCATGTCAAAATCAAGAGGTTGGTGGACTGATATCAAATATAATTTTTTTAAAAATCTAACATGACATCTTCGAAGACTAAATCGAGTCTCAAAATTTTTGAAAATTTATTTTTCGCCCTAAATAGAATTGCTAACCAAAACGCAAACTAAAACTTTCTATTTAGTCACACGCAACGTTTAGAACAAACTGCATCGAAATTGGTTTAGCCATTTAGGAGATATCTCATATTTAAGAAATAACTTACGCATTTAATTTAGGTACTCACAGAGCCATCTGTGTGTCAACTGTGACAACAACGTTTAGGAAAATGCGTACGGCATCGAACCCTAGATACCTACATTAAAATAAAATTGTAATTTAATTTTGTTTTGTGATTGATAAGATAATGCTGTTTCCAACTTTTCAGTTCAGCCGGGTTTTTTTATTTTTGAATAATTGAGAATATAATCATAAGCCTGTTAACATTTCACATTTTAGTTAAATGAGGCGGCGGGCGATGGGCTTGCAATGCAGCAAATGTGATGTCATGCAAAATTATCACTTCTTGTAAAAAGTGATCATGTGCTAAATGTTTGGACGTGAAAAAAACCTCTAGAAGTTATGCGAGGTTTTCTCTATTTTAGATACTTACGGCAATATTTGAGATTACATACACACACAGCCCTTGGATGATTCGCAAGAAGCGGTCCGAAAAACGGTACCCCATTTTCGCAATTTTTTTTTTGGTTATTTAAAAAAAAAAAATAACATACCTAATTAAGCACTCAAAGACATGCATTTTAATGTTAGCGGCCCTCAATTTGATAAAGCCGTTTTGAAGTTTTAGTGGTTTCAATATATTCGTGCCCATTGAAATTAGGTTTGGTCCAGAGAAATTAGAAAAATGCCAGAGAAATTAGCAAAATGCCAAAGAAATTAGCAAAATGCCAGAGAAATTAGGAAAATGCCACAGAAATTAGCGACAGAGAAATTAGTTTTTTATCGCGGACACATTTGTTTGCTTTGTAAAACAGTAACGTGGAGTTAAAATAACATGAAATTTGATTCACCACTACCTAATAGTATCTATATGGATGATTCGCAAGAAGCGGTCCGAAAAACGGTACCCCATTTTCGCAATTTTTTTTTTGGTTATTTAAAAAAAAATAATAACATACCTAATTAAGCACTCAAAGACATGCATTTTAATGTTAGCGGCCCTCAATTTGATAAAGCCGTTTTGAAGTTTTAGTGGTTTAAATATATTCGTGCCCTTTGAAATTAGGTTTGGTCCAGAGAAATTAGAAAAATGCCAGAGAAATTAGCAAAATGCCAAAGAAATTAGCAAAATGCCAGAGAAATTAGGAAAATGCCACAGAAATTAGCGACAGAGAAATTAGTTTTTTATCGCGGACACATTTGTTTGCTTTGTAAAACAGTAACGTGGAGTTAAAATAACATGAAATTTGATTCACCACTACCTAATAGTATCTATATTAACGTTAACGTTATAAAAAGTGTCAATTTATATTTCATTATTGCGTAATAAGCGATTGAATGCAGATAGGGGTGTCGCGGACACACCAGAGAACTTAGATTTCACGACTTTAGAAATTAATTACAGCTTTCCTATGTATATAATTGAGGATATTACTAGTGCCATAATAGCGTACTCGTATACTATTTCCAAATAAAAATACAGCAATACTGAAACTGGTCATTTTAATAGGTTCGCAAGGCCGGACATGCCAAAAACACGAGTCCTGCGAAACACCCCCTTACGTATTGCATAAAACATGACAAACAGAAGTACAAATAAACACTTTCCACTTTTTGTATTGATAGAAATCAGATTCCAGTAAGTGCTTATTAAAGTTTTGTTTTTTGTACTCGGACAAGTTTGACTAGGAAAGGAAAAATTAAAGAAAAAAACCTTTAGCTAGAAAATAATGTTAAAGAGACTCACAACTATAGCTATAGATATAACCTATCTATACCTATACCGTTTGTGTAGGTAAGGTACCCTCAGGGACAACACTCATCC